>CM024766.1:69396124-70796124 GCA_014218235.1 Colocasia esculenta | reverse complement strand
ATTTCCACCACTAAATGGCAAGCATCTCAAAATGTACTTTGCCCCTGAGCATGAATTCTTAGGGCAACAGCCCCTGAACTCCCTTAGCCAATAAACCCCCAGAAGGTCGGCTAAAACTCCTCCTTGGTCAGCAAACCACAGGTCGACCAAGTCAAATCCTATAGCCAATAAACCCCCAGAAGGTCGGCTAAAACTCCTTCTTGGTCAGCAAACCACCCTGGTCGACCAAGTCAAATCCTTAGCAAATAAACCCCCAGAAGGTCGGCTAAAACTCCTCCTTGGTCAGCAAACCGTCCAGTCGACCAAGTCAAACTCCCTTAGCCAACAAACCCCCAGAAGGTCGGCTAAAGTCCTCCTTGGTCAGCAAAACACCCTGGTCGACCAAGTCAAAATCCCTTAGCCAACAAACCCCCAGAAGGTCGGCTAAAGCTCCTCCTTGGTCAGCAAACCACCGGTCGACCAAGTCAAACTCCCTAGCCAGAAACCCCCAAGAAGGTCGGCTATCCCCTGACCAAACAAACTCGCGGTCGGTAAAAAAAAAATCCTTAGCAAGAAAAACCCCAAGAGTAGGCAAACCTAAAATCCTTAGCCAGCAAACCCCAAGAAGTAGGGCAAACCCAAAACCTTAGCCAAAAACCCCAGAAGGTAGGCTATCCTCCTGACCAACAAACCTCCCCGCGGTCGGTCAAACCTAGAAAACCCTTAGCCAGCAAAGCCCGAAGAAGGCAGGCTAACCTAAAACCCTTAGCCAGCAAACCCCGAGGAAGGTAGGCTACCCTAAACCCTTAGCCAGCAAACCCCAAGCGGTAGGCTAACCAAAGCCCTTTAGCCAGCAAACCGCCAGTGGTAGGCTAATCCAGAGGCAGATCCAGGTCAATTGACCCAAGGTCCGGCTCCGGGCCCTAAAGAGAAAAAAAAAAAAAAAAAAACGAAAAGAAAAAGGGACTAAAAAATAGAGATGTCCCGGCGGACTTGATCATCCTCCAAAAAGGGATGTCGAGGGTAAAAAGGCCTCAAACCTAGCTGAGGTGAAAACCCGAAAGGGCGCCTCAGGCAAAAATGGGAACCCCTCGGTGTGAAAACCCGAAAGGGCGCGCCGGAAAAAGCTAGAGGGGGCCATCCCCGGTGAAAACCTGAAGGGCGCTTGGGATGGTAATATGAAAAAAAAAGGAGATAAAAAAAAAAAAAATCATCATCATCATCATATCAAAGTTGGGTTGCTAGACAAAGCCCCGAGAAGGCCAACCCCCGCACCCGAAATGTTGCAACAGATCTGGAGGAATGCCAGAAATGCAACGTCCAAAAGACATCACTCGCGCTCACCGGTCCGAGACAAAACTGGGTAGAGCGCAGGACAAGTTAAGCCAAGAAATACGGCGTCCAAAAGAAGGAGTCCCAAGTGGAACCTTGAGAGATCACCTGAATGCAGACGGAAGTTGCGATAATGTTAAAGAAAAGCATTGATGCCACGTGAAGTTTGTCATTCGACCAAAAGGCAAAGGTGCCCGAGACAAGCCCTCGGGGTAGCTGGTGAAATATATACATCGGCTACGAGCAAAAAAGAGGGGGGAAGAAGAAGGAGAAAAGCTACAAGCCCCTTCTCCCCGAAGGTCCGCCAAACTGGCCTGGAGAGCTGAGAGTGCGGCCCGGGATTCCGCGCATTCCCGCTCCACGGCGTCCACCTCCGCATTGGCCGTTGCCGCTTCCTCGGCCAGCACAAGAGACGCGGCCTCGCGCTCAGCAATGCGCGATGAGACCTCCTCAAGCGTCCGTCGGAGGGCGACAATCTCCGCATGACAACTGGCGTGGCGGGCACTCGAAGACTCGGCACGACTGACCGCGCCCCCTCGTCGCGAGCAAAGAGCCTCATACCTCTGCTCCGCCAAAGCAACCTCCGCAGCGAGCTCTTGGGCCCTGTGGCGAGCGGCCTCCTCGTGCCTCTGCCCCACCTCACTCCAGAGGGCGTCCATGGCGGCCATCCAAGGGTCTCGGGGGCAGCCCATCAGGTGGTAGGAGACCGTACTCCTCTCCAGGAAATCCCGCACCGCGTCAATGGATGGGGGGCTGCTCTCCTCCATGACAGCCCGCGCCGACGATATATAGAAGTTGAGCATCCCCCCGGACCCGTGCGCCCGGCTCCTCTGTATAGCGTCAGGCCAAGAAATGCCATGCCCCGGGAATGGGGAGGGCCTCCCAAGCGGTGCCCCGCTCGAAGACGGAGGAGGTAAGCTGCCGACGACCGCTGCACAAGAAAAACGGGTGAAAGGTCAGAAGGGACGCGGCGCAGCCGCAACAAATAAAGAAAAATGAGGGCCCAAGAACATGAGAGGCTCGGGGCCCTGATCACTTACCCCGCGTGTCGGATGGCAAAGGAGCGTCACCCCGGCCCTCCACGGGACGCGGGACACCCACTGCGGGTGGAAGAACAGCCTCCGGAGGGCTCAACCCCAGCATCTCCGCTGCCATTTCGGCGCCATCTGCAAGAAAGGAGGAGTCAAGCGGTAAGCACAAGGGCATTCGCTTCCCCTTTCGCCCCGCCACGCACCGGGCTGAAGAAATAGAAAGGGAAAGCTCGCTACTGTGGAAGAAATACCCACCGTCAGCATCCCCGGCTACCCCTCGGGCAACCTCACCCTCTTCCGGCGGAGAGACGGTGGGAAGCACGGCCGCGGAGGTGACCGCCACTGAAATGCAGAAAAAGCGGAAGTCATTCGCTGCATAAACAAGCAAAGTAGAAGGGCGCAGAAGTGGGTTTACAAAAAATAATAAGGCTCACTTACTCGCACTATGAAGGGGTTGCATCCGACCACCCCCTCGAGTATGCCTGGGGCAAGGTCAGAAAAGCCGGGTAACTCCACCTCTGACCCGAACAGTAACAGGTCATGTATGGCCTGCAACGAGGATGCTGCGTCTCCAATCGGCGCAATCCCCGCCAGGGGCTCAACACCCTCCGCGGCAGCAGCTTCCACCGGAATGTACCCTGCGAGGAAACAAACGAAAGAAAAGACTTGTAAGCTACGTGTGGGTGCCATGCTGGCCGAGCAAAAAAAGGGGGTGGGTAACGCCGATTTAAGAAGATGGCACGCGTCCTACCTGGCTCGGTGGAAGCTACCAGGGGGATGCCTACCCCCTCAGGAGAAGGCGTCCCGTCGAACGTGGGATTGTAATCCACATCCTCCCGCGGAGTATCCTCCGCCAATTCGTCGCCCCCAGAGGCCGAGGCACCTGTGCAAGAAGAAAAAAGAGGGCGCGTAAAATCCCTCGCCCAAAGAAATAAAGCAAAGCGGGGAAGGAGGTAAACAGGGGATGCGGAAACCCACCGGCCACGGCCGGAGAAGAAGGCTCGGGGGTCCTCCCTCGGGCCGCTGGTTGCGAAGGACCGGCCTCCCCGCTCGCGCGCCTCTTCCGGGCCGACGGGGCGTCGCGCTTTGGCAAGTCCTTCTCGGGGATGAAGCTCTCTGCCCAGGCCAACAAAGAAAAAAAAAGAAAGGGGGGGGGAACCCAAATCAGCAACAACAAGTCCAAAGAGATGCGGGCCGAGCTTACAAATGAGGGAGGCAATGTACCGTCAGGGGCCACACAAAACGTCGGCCGAAGCACCACTTGGTCGAAGGAGATCTTCACGGCTTTCCCTGCCTCGGCAATCGCATCCCAGAAATGCTGCAGAGTGGTGCCGCTCTCGATCCAGCTAACGTACTCCCTCGGCCAACGCGGATGATGGAATGCTGAAGGTGTTGCTCCCAAACCCGCGTCACGCTCGGGAGGAGGGGACTGGTGAGCGGCGCGTCCACGGGATACCCGCAGTCCAACAGAAAGTGACGCCACCAAAAGTAGACGAGTGGCGATTTCCGCGAACCCTGGGAGCTGCCGAACTGCTCTCCGGACGCGACAAAGGCTTCAAAGCCCCGCGGAAGCCTCGCTGTCCGCCGTGCTAGCAGCCTGTGCCACGGCCCTGCGGCGACCCACAGTCGTCACCTTCTGGGCTATGTCGGCGAACTCCCTCTGTAAGAACGTCGGCGCGATCGTGGAAATAAGGGCGCCCGCCCGGGACAAGTAGTCCCTCTCCGCCTTCTTGATATCGTCGGCGCGCTCCCGAAATGCCTGGCCGTGCCGGGACCACCATCGAGCATACAAAATGCTCACTCGCCCCTCGTACTGCAACTCGGGGATGAAGAAGTCTGGAGCTGGGTCTCGCCTGAGAAAATAACACCACCAGCTGCAGGCCACCAGGTGACGGTCCGGGCCCTTATATGCCCGAGTCGCCAGCATGAAATCGGCATTCGGCGGAACGTCCTGGTCGTACCCGAGGTTCCGAGCAAAGCGGTGCGGAAAGTACGGCTCCATGAAGAGGAAGCTCCCCTTGCGGAAAAGCAAGACGCTGGGGCGAACGCAGCAGAGCCAGTCCTTGCGTAGCCTAGCAACCGGCGCAGCATGGTGGGGGAGGCGGTAAACACGACCCCCCTGGCCCTCTTCCACCCAAGGCCTGAAACCAAGCGAGCAACAAGCGAGGTCAAGCCCCGGCTGCCCGCCGCCGGTACAAAGGAAAGTCGTCGGCGCGCCTCCCTCAACTGCTTCGACTGCTCTCGTTCCGACCGATTCCGGAACATGAAAATGAGGGGCAGAGAGGGGCGCTCCAGACTAATGTTGTAACATAGCTCCGGCAGCAGAAGACCGGCCCAGGCGCCCAGATAGTGCGTCGCCAAGGTGACACTCTTGTCGCGAGGGGAAGGGCTCGAAGTAAGCTCGCCCAAACCCCGGAAGATGTTGGCCAGAGCCGCCGGAGCCAAGGCCAACTGAACGCCACTGGCCAAGATGCAGGCCGGGTAAATAGCCTCCGGCCTAATATTTCCCTCCTCCCGAATGGGAGGGCAAAAGTGCACAGCCAGTAGACAAGATAGGCCGCTAGATGGGTGCGGTCCGGGAGCCGCCTCGGGTTCCAGTTAACACCCCGAGGCGCGTAAAGATACCGGGCATCGTCATCGAGGTGCACTCTCAGCTGCAAATAAGCTACGGGGTCATAGTTGTCGCCGGCGAATTCCTTGAAGAAGCAAAAGGGCCCGCTGTAGAAAAAGCGGATCCAGGCGTCACAGCTAACCCGCACTGTCCCTTTCGAAGCACTGGGACAGTCGCTCCTCCCGCACCTGGCTAAGTCGCGCCAAACCCGCACCAGGTACCGAAAGCTGTGGGAGAGGAAGTAAGAGCCAGCACCGGAGGTCCGATCTCTGTCCAGGTCGCTCAAGCAAACCTCCTCATAAAACTGCCCGGAGATCGGAAGGCCGGAAATCCTGTGCAGAGCCCACAGGTCAAGACTGGTCTCCCCCTCTGCAGTGCCGAAGGTGTTAAACCTCCGGTTAAACCTTTCCGCCAAGGCCTGCAGGAGTCCAGCATTGCAAGGGTAGCTGTGGAGAGCGGCGACAACCGCTTCAAGAAGACCTACCCGCTCGAGCATCTTGTGATAATGGTACAAAATGCCCATTAACCACTCTGTTGCGCCAAAGCGGAACCGGTGCGACGAAGCGACTGACCACCGGTCGTACCAACTGGCCCCTCCGCCCAAGATCCGGTCTAGAAAGCACGACCGGTCATAGCCATCCCGCACAAAGTCACGGCCCGAGGGTGGCAGAGCGTGCCCGGTGAAGGTGACGCCGGTCTTGGGGAGCCCCTGCACCTCCCACAGACCTTGGGAAAGTTGCAGCTCCATCACACGGCGAGCCGGCTCGGGCGCAAACAATCCCAGCAAAGCCGTACTGGGGAAGTGTGCCTGCGCCTCATGGTCCAGGGGAAAGCTGGGGTGATGCGAGCTGCAGGTCCCCATCATGCTGTCGCGACCGGCCAGGATCGCCCGCTCCAGCTGAGCCCGTTCAATAGCAAGGAGGTCGATGGGACCGTCCCAGTTGGCTGGCACGAAACGCTGGACGAACGGGAAGAGGTGCTCGTCCAATGGGAAATGCTTCGGGTAGCCAGCCCCGCCGATAGCGGTAGATCAAGCCGCTATGGTCTATCCGACTCACGTCCACCGCGCCCTCGGCGGGCGAGGGCTCCTCCAGCGGACCACGGACGCACAGCCCAACACCGCTCTCGAGACGGTCCAGGTCTTCCACCCGGACGGAGGTGAAGTAAAGCTCGGCATAGGATCGTCCGTCCGTTCGACGTCGTTCTCCGTACGACGCGGCGCCTTGCCGCCCTGGCCCCTCTTGTCACGACCCTTGCGAGGCATAGCTGACCCTGTTAAATAAATAATGCACCGTCAGACGAAAGAACGTTGCAGAAAGGACGGGGAAGAGCAACCGTGAGGGGAAAGGAATCCATCTCGAAGGCGCCACGGGATACCCGCCGTCGTCTTCGCCTCCGACGGATATCCGTGGGGGGCATTTGTTGAACCCGAAAAAATATCGGGGCCTAAACAAAACCCGGGCGACGGATACGCCCTAAGAGAATCGGGAATAAACTCCCGATCCCCGCTCGGACGTCGGAAACCAACAAGTCCGAGTATCCGCGCTAAACTCTGGCGGCCCGGAAGCGGGAGAAGCCCGAGGAGTCTTCGTCGGCGAAGAGTACGTACCCCGGATGTCAAGAAATCACGTCCGAGGCGGAGTGCGGAGTCGCGCCCGAAGCCGATGAGTTCCGAGCGATCAAATGCACGTGTTCCTCAAAAACGAGGACAAATGCACGTGGACGGCCGAAGAAGCGCGAACGGTGCACGTGCGCACGTCCGCGGGCGTCGACCGACAACCAAGGGAGGCCCACAGAGCTCTCTCCCCAATTTCCTCCCGGAGATCACGGGAAAAATGACGGAATGGAGTGAGCCCACCCTTAAATAGGTGGTGGGCCAGAGAGGCCCCAAGGGGGGCGCCGGTCACCCCCCTCGCCAGTGAGGGGGGCCGCCGGTTCGACCCCCCCCAAGGGGGCGCCGGTTAGCCCCCCCGCGGGCCCCGCATGCAGGGGGGGGCCGCCGGTAGCCCCCGCGGGCCCCGCGAGCAGGGGGGGGCCGCCGGTTCGACCCCCCCGCGGCCCCGCGGGCCAGGGGCGCCGGTTCGGCCCCTGCCCCGCGCAGGGGGGGCCGCCGGTTCGACCCCCCCGCGGGCCCCGCGGGCCAGGGGCGCCGGTTCGGCCCCCTGCCCCGCGCAGGGGGGGCCGCCGGTTCGGCCCCTGCCCCGCGCAAGGGGGGGGGGGGCCGGTTCGGCCCCCTGCGCAGCAGGGAGGGCCGCCGGTCAGGTCCCTGACTGGCGGCCCCCTCTGCTAGCCAAGAGGGGCGCCGGTCAGGTACCTGACTGGCGACCCCCCTCGCCAGTTCGCTCTCTCTCTCGGACATCCCCGCCGGTTCGCGCCCCTGCCTCGACGCTCGCGCCGGAGACCTCCGCCGGGGAGGGTACCCCCGCCGGTATGCCCCCCTCAAATCCTATAAATAGGGGGGCATACCCCCATTCAAAGAGGCAGTCCCCAAGGTCACGGACAAGCAGACACCGACGCGAATCGGCCCAAAGCGCCATCTCGGCCCAAGCTCCGAGTCTGTCTGAGCGTGATCCGTGCGTGAGCTTAAATAGGCCGCACGTGCCGACACCCGTTGGTGTTCCGTCCTCGGCGTTCGGGCTGCATTGCGCCACGTCGTAGGGACACACCACAGGTTGTCACATGACTCTCGGCACATGTACTTAAGTCCTCCGGTGTCATAAAACGACGCACGTCGAGGCATGTACTTAAGTCCTCCGGCGTCATAAAACGACGCACGTCGAGGCATGTACTTAAGTCCTCCGGCGTCATAAAACGACGTACGTCGAGGCATGTACTTAAGTCCTCCGGCGTCATAAAACGACGTACGTCGAGGCATGTACTTAAAATCCTCCGGCGTCATAAAACGACGCACGTCGAGGCATGTACTTAAGCCCTCCGGTGTCGTAAAACGACGCACGTCGAGGCACATATGTTTAAGTCCTCCGGTGTCGTAAAAAGACACACGCTGAGGCATGTTAATCTGTGGAGGCACAAACACCCCACTGGTAACACATATGTACCACATCGTGTAAACGTCCGACGGAGGCACATACACCCTGTCGTCGACGTCATGTACTTGGCTTGTTACATACACGCCCAGTGGAGGTACAAAACCCCACTAAAGGCGTACATGTAAATGTAAACGTCATGTCATAAATATAAATGACATGAGCATGCTTGAATAAAATTGTGGAAATTCATTTGTCATCTGCCTTTTCTTCTTTAAATTTCGGCATACGGTCTTTTAACAAACATTACGCATTCGAAGGTATTCGAGTGTTATACTCGATGTAAATGAAACATCGACTTCGGTCGGTGGGGAACGGTCCAGTACACGACCACTCCAATCGCCCTGAACGCGAGCGCACGCGGAAATAAAGGAAATGAAATTCGAGGGTATCAGGGTTCGCACCCAATACTCCTCATAAAATAATCTTTGTCTGTTTCTCGCAAACAGTCTGGCACGCCCCACGCAAAGATCCATCCGAAGATAGGAGAGGTGGATCGAAAAGAAATTAAAAAGAAGAAAAATTCCGCGTTCCAACAGGCATTCAAAGGACGGATCTAAAAACACGGCCAAGCATATATAAATGGTCAAAACACGCAACCCGGGGGTCCAAAATCCCAAATAGAGATCGGATCGGCGTGCCGTTTTCTCCGTCACGACCGGGTGGATTATAGTGACGTGTGGGAACTGAGGAATCCAATTTGGATCTCCGGATTGGGTAGGGCATTCAAAGGACGGATCTAAAAACACCCAAGTATATATAAAGCGTCAAAACACACAACCCGGGGGTCCAAAATCCCAAATACGGATCGGATCGTTGTGCTGTTTGCTCCGACACGACCGGGTGGGTTAAAGTGACGTGTAGAAACTGACGGAATCCAATTTGGATCTCCGGATTGTGTTGGGCATTCAAAGGACGGATCTAAAAACACCCAAGTATATATAAAAAGTTAAAACACACAACCCGGAGGTCCAAAATCCCAAATAGGAATCGGATCGACGTGTCGTTTTCTCCGACATGACCGGGTGGGTTAAAGTGACGTGTTGGAACTGACGGAATTCAATTTGGATCTCCGGATTGGGTTGGGCATTCAAAAGACGGATCTAAAAACACCCAAGCATATATAAATGGTCAACACACGCAACCCGGGGGTCCAAAATCCTAAATAGAGATCGGATCGGCGTGCCATTTTCTCCGACACGACCGGTGGGTTAAGTGACTGTGGGAACTGAAAGAATCCAATTTGGATCTCCGGATTGGTTGGGCATTGAAAGGACGGATCTAAAAACACCCAAGTATATATAAAGCTCAAACACACAACCGGGGGTCCAAAATCCAAATGGGGATCGGATCGACGTGCCGTTTTCTTTGACACGACCGGGGGTGGTTTAAGTGACGTTTAGAAACTGACGGAATCCATTTGGATCCTCGGATTGGTTGGGCATTCAAAGGACCGATCTAAAAACACGGCCAAGCATATATAAATGGTCAAAACACGCAACCCGGGGGTCCAAAATCCCAAATAGAGATCGGATCGGCGTGCCGTTTTCTCCGACACGACCGGGTGGGTTATAGTGACGTTTGGGAACTGAAGGAATTCAATTTGGATCTCCGGATTGGGTTGGGCATTCAAAAGACGGATCTAAAAATACCCAATTATATATAAAGCGTCAAAACACACAACCCGGGGGTCCAAAATCCCAAATAGGGATCGGATCGGCGTGCCGTTTTCTCCGACACGACCGGGTGGGTTAAGGTGATGTGTGGGAACTGACGGAATCCAATTTGGATCTCCGGATTGGGTTGGGCATTCAAAGGACGGATCTAAAAACACCCAAGTATATATAAAGCGTCAAAACACACAACCCGGGGGTCCAAAATCCCAAATAGGGATCGGATCGACGTGCCGTTTTCTCCGACACGACCGGGTGGGTTAAAGTGACGTGTAGAAACTGACGGAATCCAATTTGGATCTCCAGATTGGGTTGGGCATTCAAAGGACCGATCTAAAAACACCCAAGTATATATAAAGCGTCAAAACACACAACTCGGGGTTCCAAAATCCCAAATAGGGATCGGATCGACGTGCCGTTTTCTCCGACACGACCGGGTGGGTTAAAGTGACGTGTAGAAACTGACGGAATCCAATTTGGATCCCCGGATTGGGTTAGGCATTCAACGGACGGATCTAAAAACACGGCCAAGCATATATAAATGGTCAAAACACGTAACCCGTGGGTCCAAAATCCCAAATAGAGATCGGATCGGCGTGCCGTTTTCTCCGACACGACCGGGTGGGTTATAGTGACGTGTGGGAACTGACGGAATTCAATTTGGATCTCCGGATTGGGTTGGGCATTAAAAAGACGGATCTAAAAACACCCAAGCATATATAAATGGTCAAAACACGCAACCCGGGGGGCCAAAATCCCAAATAGAGATCGGATCGGCGTGCCGTTTTCTCCGACACGACCGGGTGGGTTAAAGTGATGTGTGGGAACTGACGGAATCCAATTTGGATCTCCGGATTGGGTTGGGCATTGAAAGGACGGATCTAAAAACACCCAATTATATATAAAGCGTCAAAACACACAACCCGGGGGTCCAAAATCCCAAATAGGGATCGGATCAACGTGCCGTTTTCTCCGACACGACCGGGTGGGTTAAAGTGACGTGTAGAAACTGACGGAATCCAATTTGGATCCCTGGATTGGGTTGGGCATTCAAAGGACCGATCTAAAAACACGGTCAACCATATATAACTGGTTAAAACACGCAACCCGGGGGTCCAAAATACCAAATAGGGATCGGATCGGCGTGCCGTGTTCTCTGACACGACCGGGTGGGTTAAAGTGACGTGTGGGAACTGACGGAATCCAATTTGGATCTCCGGATTGGGTTGGGCATTCAAAAGACGGATCTAAAAACACCCAAGTATATATAAAAGGTTAAAAAACAAAACCAAGGGGTCAAAAATCCCAAATAGGGATCGGATCGACGTGCCGTTTTCTCCGACGCGACCGGGTGGGTTAAAGTGACATGTAGAAACTGACGGAATCCAATTTGGATCCCCGGATTGGGTTTGGCATTCAAAGGACGGATTTAAAAACACGGCCAAGCATATATAAATGGTCAAAACACGCAACCCGGGGGTCCAAAATCCCAAATAGAGATCGGATCGGCGTGTCGTTTTCTCCGACACGACCGAGTGGGTTAAAGTGACGTGTGGGTATTGACGGAATCCAATTTGGATCTCCGGATTGGGTTGGGCATTCAAAGGACGGATCTAAAAACACCCAAGTATATATAAAGCGTCAAAACACACAACCCGGGGGTCCAAAATCCCAAATAGGGATCGGATCGACGTGCCGTTTTCTCCGACACGACCGGGTGGGTTAAAGTGACGTGTATAAACTGACGGAATCCAATTTGGATCCCCGGATTGGGTTGGGAATTCAAAGGACCGATCTAAAAACACGGTCAACCATATATAAATTGTTAAAACACGCAACCCGGGGGTCCAAAATCCCAAATTGGGAACGGATCGGCGTGCCGTTTTCTCCGACACGACCGGGTGGGTTAAAGTGACGTGTGGGAACTGACGGAATCCAATTTGGATCTCCGGATTGCGTTGGGCATTCAAAAGACGGATCTAAAAACACCCAAATATATATAAAAGGTTAAAACACACAACCCGGGGGTCCAAAATCCCAAATAGGGATCGGATCGACGTGCCGTTTTCTCCGACATGACCGGGTGGGTTAAAGTGACGTGTAGAAACTGACGGAATCCAATTTGGATCCCCGGATTGGGTTTGGCATTCAAAGGACGGATCTAAAAACACGGCCAAGTATATATAAATGGTCAAAACACGCATCCCGGGGGTCCAAAATGCCAAATAGAGATCGGATCGGCGTGCCGTTTTCTCCGACACGACCGGGTGGGTTAAAGTGACGTGTGGGAACTGACGGAATCCAATTTGGATCTCCGGATTGGGTTGGGCATTCAAAGGACGGATCTAAAAACACCCAAGTATATATAAAAGGTTAAAACACACAACCCGGGGGTCCAAAATCCCAAATAGGGATCGGATCGACGTGCCGTTTTCTCCGACACGACCGGGTGGGTTAAAGTGACGTGTAGAAACTGACAGAATCCAATTTGGATCCCCGGATTGGGTTGGGCATTCAAAGGACGGATCTAAAAACACGGCCAAGCATATATAAATGGTCAAAACACGCAACCCGGGGGTCCAAAATCCCAAATAGAGATCGGATCGGCGCGCCGTTTTCTACGTCACGACAGGGTGGGTTATACTGACGTGTGGGAACTGACGGAATCCAATTTGGATCTCCGGATTGGATTGGGCAATCAAAGGACGGATCTAAAAACACCCAAGTATATATAAAGCGTCAAAACACACAACCCGGGGGTCCAAAATCCCAAATAGGGATCGGATCGACGTGCCGTTTCCTCCGACACGACCGGGTGGGCTAAAGTGACGTGTAGAACTGACGGATCCAATTTGGATCTCCGGATTGGTTGGGCATTCAAAAGACGGATCTAAAAACACCCAATATATATAAAAGGTTAAAACACACAACCCGGGGGTCCAAAATCCCAAATAGGGATCGGATCGACGTGCCGTTTTCTCCGACATGACCGGGTGGGTTAAAGTGACGTGTAGAAACTGACGGAATCCAATTTGGATCCCCGGATTGGGTTGGGCATTCAAAGGACAGATCTAAAAACACGGCCAAGCATATATAAATGGTCAAAACACGCAACCCGGAGGTCCAAAATCCCAAATAGGGATCGAATCGGCGTGCCATTTTCTGCGACACGACCGGGTGGGTTAAAGTGACGTGTGGGAACTGACGGAATCCAATTTGGATCTCCGGATTGGGTTGGGCATTCAAAGGACGGATCTAAAAACACCCAAGTATATATAAAAGGTTAAAACACAACCCGGGGTCCAAAATCCCAAATAGGGATCGGATCGACGTGCCGTTTTCTCCGACACGACCGGTGGGTTAAAGTGACGTGTAGAAACTGACGGAATCCAATTTGGATCCCCGGATTGGGTTGGGCATTCAAAGGACGGATCTAAAAACACGGCCAAGCATATATAAATGGTCAAAACACGCAACCCGGGGGTCCAAAATCCCAAATAGAGATCGGATCGGCGTGCCGTTTTCTCCGTCACGACCGGGTGGATTATAGTGACGTGTGGGAACTGAAGGAATCCAATTTGGATCTCCGGATTGGGTAGGGCATTCAAAGGACGGATCTAAAAACACCCAAGTATATATAAAGCGTCAAAACACACAACCCGGGGGTCCAAAATCCCAAATACGGATCGGATCGTTGTGCTGTTTGCTCCGACACGACCGGGTGGGTTAAAGTGACGTGTAGAAACTGACGGAATCCAATTTGGATCTCCGGATTGTGTTGGGCATTCAAAGGACGGATCTAAAAACACCCAAGTATATATAAAAAGTTAAAACACACAACCCGGAGGTCCAAAATCCCAAATAGGAATCGGATCGACGTGTCGTTTTCTCCGACATGACCGGTGGGTTAAAGTGACGTGTTGGAACTGACGGAATTCATTTGGATCTCCGATTGGTTGGGCATTCAAAAGACGGATCTAAAAACACCCAAGCATATATAAATGGTCAACACACGCAACCCGGGGGTCCAAAATCCTAAATAGAGATCGGATCGGCGTGCCATTTTCTCCGACACGACCGGGTGGGTTAAAGTGACGTGTGGGAACTGACGGAATCCAATTTGGATCTCCGGATTGGGTTGGGAATTCAAAGGACGGATGTAAAAAAACCCAAGTATATATAAAGCGTCAAAACACACAACCCGGGGGTCCAAAATCCCAAATAGGGATCGGATCGACGTGTCGTTTTCTCCGACACGACCGGGTGGGTTAAAGTGACGTGTAGAAACTGACGGAATCCAATTTGGATCCCCGGATTGGGTTGGGCATTCAAAGGACCGATCTAAAAACACGGTCAACCATATATAAATGGTCAAAACACGCAACCCGGAGGTCCAAAATCCCAAATAGGGATCGGATCGGCGTGCCATTTTCTCCGACACGACCGGGTGGGTTAAAGTGACGTGTGGGAACTGAAAGAATCCAATTTGGATCTCCGGATTGGGTTGGGCATTGAAAGGACGGATCTAAAAACACCCAAGTATATATAAAGCGTCAAAACACACAAGCCGGGGGTCCAAAATCCCAAATGGGGATCGGATCGACGTGCCGTTTTCTTCGACACGACCGGGTGGGTTAAAGTGACGTTTAGAAACTGACGGAATCCAATTTGGATCCTCGGATTGGGTTGGGCATTCAAAGGACCGATCTAAAAACACGGTCAACCATATATAAATGGTTAAAACACGCAAGCCGGGGGTCCAAAATCCCAAATAGGGATCGGATCGGCGTGCCGTTTTCTCCGACACGACCGGGTGGGTTAAAGTGACGTGTGGGAACTGACGGAATCCAATTTGGATCTCCGGATTGGGTTGGGCATTCAAAAGACGGATCTAAAAACACCCAAGTATATATAAAAGGTTAAAACACACAACCCGGGGGTCCAAAATCCCAAATAGGGATCGGATCGACGTGCCGTTTTCTCTGACACGACCGGGTGGGTTAAAGTGACGTGTAGAAACTGACGGAATCCAATTTGGATCCCCGGATTGGGTTTGGCATTCAAAGGACGGATCTAAAAACACGGCCAAGTATATATAAATGGTCAAAACACGCATCCCGGGGGTCCAAAATGCCAAATAGAGATCGGATCGGCGTGCCGTTTTCTCCGACACGACCGGGTGGGTTAAAGTGACGTGTGGGAACTGACGGAATCCAATTTGGATCTCCGGATTGGGTTGGGCATTCAAAGGACGGATCTAAAAACACCCAAGTATATATAAAGTGTCAAAACACACAACCCGGGGGTCCAAAATCCCAAATAGGGATCGGATCGACGTGCCGTTTTCTCCGACACGACCGAGTGTGTTAAAGTGACTTGTAGAAACTGACGGAATCCAATTTGGATCCCCGGATTGGGTTGGGCATTCAAAGGATGGATCTAAAAACACGGCCAAGCATATATAAATGGTCAAAACACGCAACCCGGGGGTCCAAAATCCCAAATAGAGATCGGATCGGCGTGCCGTTTTCTCCGACACGACCGGGTGGGTTATAGTGACGTTTGGGAACTGAAGGAATTCAATTTGGATCTCCGGATTGGGTTGGGCATTCAAAAGACGGATCTAAAAATACCCAATTATATATAAAGCGTCAAAACACACAACCCGGGGGTCCAAAATCCCAAATAGGGATCGGATCGACGTGCGTTTTCTCCGACACGACCGGTGGGTTAAAGTGGGTAGAAACTGACGGAATGCAATTTGGATCCTGGATTGGGTTGGGCATTCAAAGGACCGATCTAAAAACACGGTCAACCATATATAAATGGTTTAAAACACGCAAACCCGGGGTGTCCAAAATCCCAAATAGGGATCGATCGGCGTGCCGTGTTCTCCGACACGGACCGGGTGGGTTAAAGTGACGTGTGGGAACTGACGGAATCCAATTGGATCTCCGGATTGGGTTGGGCATTCAACAAGACGGATCTAAAAACACCCAAGTATATATAAAAGGTTTAAAAACACACACCAAGGGTCCAAAATCCCAAATAGGGATCGGATCGACGTGCCGTTTTCTCCGACACGACCGGGTGGGTTAAAGTGACGTGTAGAAACTGACGGAATCCAATTTGGATCCCCGGATTGGGTTTGGCATTCGAAGGACGGATCTAAAAACACGGCTAAGCATATATAAATGGTCAAAACACGCATCCCGGGGGGTCCAAAATCCCAAATAGAGATCGGATCGGCGTGCCGTTTTCTCCGACACGACCGGGTGGGTTAAAGTGACGTGTGGGAACTGACGGAATACAATTTGGATCTCCGGATTGGGTTGGGCATTCAAAGGACGGATCTAAAGACACCCAAGTATATATAAAGTGTCAAAACACACAACCCGAGGGTCCAAAATCCCAAATAGGGATCGGATCGACGTGCCGTTTTCTCCGACACGACCGGGTGGGTTAAATTGACGTGTAGAAACTGACGGAATCCAATTTGGATCCCCGGATTGGGTTGGGCATTCAAATGTTGCATCTAAAAACACGGCCAAGCATATATAAATAGTCAAAACACGCAACCCGGGGGTCCAAAATCCTAAATAGAGATCGGATCGGCGTGCCGTTTTCTCCGACACGACCGGGTGGGTTATAGTGACGTTTGGGAACTGACGGAATTCAATTTGGATCTCCGGATTGGGTTGGGCATTCAAAAGACGGATCTAAAAATACCCAAGCATATATAAATAGTCAAAACACGCAACCCGGGGGTCCAAAATCCCAAATAGTGATCGGATCGGCGTGCCGTTTTTTCCGACACGACCGGGTGGGTTAAAGTGATGTGTGGGTACTGACGGAATCCAATTTGGATCTCCGGATTGGGTTGGGCATTCAAAGGACGGATCTAAAAACACCCAAGTATATATAAAGCGTCAAAACACACAACCTGGGGGTCCAAAATCCCAAATAGGGATCGGATCGACGTGCCGTTTTCTCCGACACGACCGGGTGGGTTAAAGTGACGTGTAGAAACTGACGGAATGCAATTTGGATCCCTGGATTGGGTTGGGCATTCAAAGGACCGATCTAAAAACACGGTCAACCATATATAAATGGTTAAAACACGCAACCGGGGGTCCAAAATCCCAAATAGGGATCAGATCGGCGTGCCGTGTTCTCCGACATGACCGGGTGGGTTAAAGTGACGTGTGGGAACTGACGGAATCCAATTTGGATCTCCGGATTGGGTTGGGCATTCAAAAGACGAATCTAAAAACACCCAAGTATATATAAAAGGTTAAAACACACAACCCAGGGGTCCAAAATCCCAAATAGGGATCGGATCGACGTGCCGTTTTCTCCGACACGACCGGGTGGGTTAAAGTGACGTGTAGAAACTGACGAAATCCAATTTGGATCCCCGGATTGGGTTTGGCATTCAAAGGACGGATCTAAAAACACGGCCAAGCATATATAAATGGTCAAAACACGCAACCCGGCGGTCCAAAATCCCAAATAGAGATCGGATCGGAGTGCCGTTTTCTCCGACACTACCGGGTGGGTTAAAGTGACGTGTGGGAACTGACGGAATCCAATTTGGATCTCCGGATTGGGTTGGGCATTCAAAGGACGGATCTAAAAACACCCAAGTATATATAAAGCGTCAAAACACACAACCCGGGGGTCCAAAATCCCAAATAGGGATCGGATCGACGTGCCGTTTTCTCCGACACGACCGGGTGGGTTAAAGTGACGTGTAGAAATTGACGGAATCCAATTTGGATCCCCGGATTGGGTTGGGCATTCAAAGGACCGATCTAAAAACACGGTCAACCATATATAAATGGTTAAAATACGCAACCCGGGGGTCCAAAATCCCAAATAGGGATCGGATCGGCGTGCCGTTTTCTCCGACACGACCGGGTGCGTTAAAGTGACGTGTGGGAACAGACGGAATCCAATTTGGATCTCCGGATTGGGTTGGGCATTCAAACGACGGATCTAAAAACACCCAAATATATATAAAAGGTTAAAACACACAACCCGGGGGTCCAAAATCCCAAATAGGGATCGGATCGATGTGCCGTTTTCTCCGACATGACCGGGTGGGTTAAGGTGACATGTAGAAACTGACGGAATCCAATTTGGATCCCCGGATTGGGTTGGGCATTCAAAGGACGGATCTAAAAACACGGCCAAGCATATATAAATGGTCAAAACACGCAACCCGGAGGTCCAAAATCCCAAATAGGGATCGGATCGGCGTGCCATTTTCTCCGACACGACCGGGTGGGTTAAAGTGACGTGTGGGAACTGACGGAATCCAATTTGGATATCCGGATTGGGTTGGGCATTCAAAGGACGGATCTAAAAACACCCAAGTATATAAGCGTCAAAACACACAACCCGGGGGTCCAAAATTCCAAATAGGGATCGGAGCGACGTGCCGTTTTCTCCGACACGACCGGGTGGGTTAAAGTGACGTGTAGAAACTGACGAAATCCAATTTGGATCCCCGGATTGGCTTGGGCATTCAAAGGACGGATCTAAAACACGGCTAAGCATATATAAATGGTCAAAACACGCAACCCGGAGGTCCAAAATCCCAAATAGGGATCGGATCGGCGTGTCGTTTTCTCCGACACGACCTGGTGGGTTTAAGTGACATGTGGGAACTGACGGAATCCAATTTGGATCCCCGGATTGGGTCGGACGTTCAATTGACGGATCTAAAAAACACCCAAGTATATTTAAAGCGTCAAAACACAACCCGGGGGTCCAAAATCCCAAATAGGGATCGGATCGACGTGCCGTTTTCTCCGACACGACCGAGTGGGTTAAAGTGACGTGTGGGAACTAGCGGAATCCAATTTGGATCTCCGGATTGGGTTGGGCATTCAAAGGACGGATCTAAAAACACCCAAGTATATATAAAATGTTAAAACACACAACCCGGGGGTCCAAAATCCCAAATAGAGATCGGATCGACGTGCCGTTTTCTCCGACACGACCAGGTGGGTTAAAGTGACGTGTAGAAACTGATGGAATCCAATTTGGATCCCGGGATTTGGTTGGGCATTCAAAGGACGGATCTAAAAACACCCAAGAAAATGATGGATCTAAAAATATTATTGTATTAAGTTTGAGAAATAATCACATGTTTTAAATTTCATTTTGAAAATACTGTATTTCTTTTATTTATATAATATTTTTCATTTTAATTTGTTTTAATATAGGATCCAGCTCCAGACGATGACGAGGCAGGGACAACAGACGATCCAGCAGATCTATGTTGATTTTTGTATTCATTATGCTATATGATTTATATTTATTGTATCTTATGATTTTATGTTGATTGTTAATATTTGTTAAATTTATGAATATTGTAGCAGGTTTGACATTGTAGCAATGTATTTTTATTTGTTTATTTAAAAAAAAATATGTGTATTTTCCGACGAATTTTCCGATGGATTTTCCGACGGATAAGTTTCCGTCGAAAAGTATAAATTACCGACGGAAAAAGACCGTCGGTAATACCTTCGGAAAGTCCTGACAGATTGGCCGACGGATGTGTATCCGTCGGAACTTAAATTACCGACGGCTAAATACCGTCGGCAAGTCCGTCGGAAAAGATAAATTACCGACGGTTAAAGACCGTCGGTAATTCGGTCGGCAAATACTGACGCCTTTACCGACGGATTAAATCTATCGGAGGTTTCGACCGAATTCCGACGGAATTTTCATCCGTCGGAAAGTTCTGACCAATTATTTCCGACGGAAAGTTTTCGACGAGCGTTGGACGGAAAGGGGTCGGAAGTCGCCTTTTCCGACGGAATACCGACGAATTTCCGACGAATTCAGTCCGTCGGTAATCCCGCTTTTTCTTGTAGTGTTTAATTGGGTCCTTGCGAAAGCAAGGGGGTTCTCCCTCTACTCCACCTCTTACCTGGCCGGTACAAGAAGAGTTAGGATTGGACTTAAGCAAGCATAAATCCGATTTTAAGAAAAATAACATAGGTCCAAGGAACATTTAGTGTTTAGGTTAATTTGTTTTGAAAGTGTTTGTTTCTCTGTGTTTGTTCATAAAAATCAAATAAAAATCTAAAAGTTCAAAAATCATAAATATAGGGCTTTTCAACTGTGTATGCTTGGTAGGCGCTCCCCAAACATAAATTTGGCTCAACCTATAGACGAGATCGAAAGATTCTTTCATAGGAAAACTAGAATGGCCAACCAGGATCAGAACCAAGCTGCTAGGAATGTATAAGAGGTCACACCCACATAGATGAAGGAGTACTTTATTTCTTATGATTATCAACCTGCTACTTGCATTAGGCCGGAAATTCCTGCAAATCACTTTGAAATCAAGCCAGGAACCATTCAGATGTTGCCATCCTTCTATGGCAATCTCAATGAAGACCCCTATAAGCATATAGATGAGTTCCTAGATATTTGTTCCACTATAAGAATCCAAAATTTCACTGAAAATGCCCTAAGACTAACCCTATTTCCATTCTCTTTAAAAGATAAGGCCAAACATTGGTTAGGAACCATAGGGAGAACCATTAGAACGTGGCCAGAAATGCAGCAGGAGTTTTTGAAGAAATTTTACCCCATTGGCCGCACTAACACCATGAGAAGAGCTATAACTGGATTCGCCCAACACTCGGGAGAGTTAATGCATGAATCGTGGGAAAGATTAAAAGAGTTGCTTAGAAAATGCCCTCACCATGGTTTGTCAAGGTGGCAAATAGTCCAAGCTTTTTATGAAGGTCTGACAGAATCAAATAGGCAGATGGTTGATGCCTCGTGTGGAGGAGCATTCATGACTAAGAGCGAGGATGAGGCATATAATCTGTTTGATACATTGAGTAAGAATTCTATCAATCATGCCTCACTCCACTCTTATGACAGAGCACTAGGACCTGTAAAGAAGGCAGGGTTGTATGAATTATGAATTAAGAGGGAGAGGAGAATCAGATTCTACGGTGGAATATCTGTTAGCTAGACTTGACCAAAGATTGGAGCAGAAGTTGGAACAAAAATTTGATCAATTACTATCTTTAACTGGGCAAGCCACACCCAAATTTTCTCAACCACCTGAAACTTACTCTATGTGTGCTAGCTCAGCTCACCCCACCAATGCTTGTCCCACTACTGCCCAATTACCCCCTTTTATTCAAGAACAAGAACAAGCTGTCCAAAATTTCTACAAACCCTCCTATGATCCATATTCTAACACATACAACCCTGGTTGGAGAAAGCATCCGAACTTTTCTTGGAAAAATCAATCTGAACAAGTGTCTCAACCTTCCTTTAAGCAATCCATGTACGGTCAATCTTATCCCAATCAGAATCTGGGATTTGGCCAATCTTCTTATTCCAAACTTCCACAAGTCCAAGGAAATCAAAACTCCAATCAATTTGCTCATACTAATTTCCAACAACCTTCATATAATCAACCACCACCTCCTCAGCCCAATTGGGAAGATAAAATAAATCAACTCCAAAACATAATGGTGACTCTATGCCAAATTGTGCAAGAACAACAAAATCAATATCAAAATCAAAACCAAAATTTTCAACAAAATTTGGCAAGGATAGAGTCCCAGATTGTTGATGTATATCATAGGAGGGAATCAGGTCAGCTGCCAAGTCAAGCTATAGCAAACCCAAGAAACAACCCTCCCAGATTTTATCAGAACTAGCAATACCATCAAGCCCAGGGGTACAGACCATCTGCTCGCCAAAATACCCCTCCACCACCAAACCCACAACAAGCTTTTGCTCAGAACATTCCAGCACCGCAAAACCAGAATCAACCTATACAACAGAACCCTCCTCCTGCCCAAGCTAGGGACCCCGAACTAGAAAATGCTAAAACTGTCTACTTTAAGAAGTGGAAAAATCAGAATAAATCCTCACCCACACATGTCAACATTGCATGAGGATAAAGAAAATGAAATTGAAACTGAAATTGAAGAAGAGATTGAAGAAAATGTTGAAAAGAAAAATCCACGGGAAAAGAGAAAATGACTGAAGAACCTCTAGACAAAATTAAAATGAATGAAGACCCAAGTTGTTACATTCCAAGAGTCCCTTTTCCTGAACTTTAAAGCCAAAATCCAAAAACAAACCAACTGGTAATGAAGAACTCTTTGAACTCTTTAAGAAAGTTCACATCAACATTTCTCTCCTTGATGCCATTAAGCATGTGTCTGCTTATGTCAAATTCTTAAAATAAATGTGCACTCCAAAACGTGAAGTGAGAAATAAAATTGAAACAATCATTCTTCCAGAAACTGAGTACCATTGTCTTAAACCAACTCCCTAAAAAGCTCAAAGATCCAGGCACTCCACTAATTCCTTGCACCATCGGTGGAGTCACTTTTGAAAGCGGCCTTTGAGATTTGCGAGCCAGTGTCAATCTCCTACCTTCTGCTATTTTTGAGAAATTCAAGTTAGGAGAATTGAAACCCACTTCTGTTGTCATTCAACTAGCCGATCGTTCTGTCACCACTCCTAAAGGCTTAGTTGAAGATGTTATTGTGAAAATCAATGATTGTTACTTCCCTGTCGATTTCATCATTCTGGACATGAACACTCCTCAAGATTTAACTCAGTCCACCATCATCCTTGGTAGACCTTTCTTGGCCACAGCTAGAGCTAACATTGATTGTGCTATCGGGATGATGGATATATCATTTGGGGATAGGTGGGTTAGTATCAATATTTTCAGGGCATCTAGGCATCATGATGAAGGAGAGAGTTGTCTAGCGGTAGACTCCTTAGAAGAATCTTGTGTGGAAGAAACGGTAGACCAACCCTGTGCTCTAGGGTTTGAGGGAGAGGAAGGACAATTTAGTTCCCTATTTCAAGATAATAATCCATCATTTCATTTAGAGTGTCCTCCTAAGGTTGAGCTAAAACCACTCCTTGCTAGTTTAAAGTACATCTTTCTAGGAGAGAACGAGACTTGGCCCGTCATAATTGCTAGTGATCTTGAGGAAGGGTAGGAGAAGAAATTGATTGAAGTTTTGAAAAGTCATAGAAAAGCTATAGGTTGGACAATAGATGATTTGAGAGGGATAAGTCCTTCAGTGTGCACACATCGCATATACTTAGAAAAAAATGCTAAAAGTTCAATAGAAATGCAAAGAAGGCTTAATCCCAACATGAAAGAAGTTGTTAAGAAAGAGATCGTCAAATGGCTTGATGCTGGATTCATTTATCCCATCTCTGATAGCCAGTGGGTTAGTCCAACCAAGTTGTGCCTAAAAAGTCAGGACTAACTGTAATTCAAACTGAAAAGGGTGAACTCATTACCACTCAGCTGGCTACAGGATGGAGAGTGTGCATTGATTATCGCAAATTGAATGTGATGACCAAGAAAGACCATTTCCCCTTGCCTTTCATTGACCAAATCTTAGAGAAACTTGCAGGCCAAAAATTCTTTTGCTTTCTTGATGGATATTCAGGGTATAATCAAGTGGCTATTCACCCAGAGGATCAAGAAAAGACCACTTTCACATGCTCATTTGGAACTTTTGCCTTTAGACGCATGCCTGACATGTCTCGAGAATTACGCAGCGGATGTTAATAATGTGGAATAATTCGAGTCGATACCCCAAGACGTGAACAGTCAGCAAATAAGCCTCTAGCTAGCACGCACTAAATGTATAACAACATACATCATCATAGGGCCCAAATATTGAACTCAACTAATCTTTTATTCAAATCTCAACTCATTGTATTCCAAATAGAAACTATTACAGGACTAAGACTCAATAAAAAGAAAAGTACATTTTATTCCTCACTTCCTACTACATGAATCTAACACTCAAAATAAACAAACTATAGATAGACTCATATTTGGAACGCTCATCACTCGGACGCATTCCCATCCACTACTTGCTCTTCCTCTTGAACTTCATAGTCACCTAGATTGGTTAAAAGTAGGGAATGAGCAAACTAGCCCAGTAGGATTTATATCTCAATGTGCGGAAAATGATATAAGTGATTAACAGTTTAGAACTAGGTAAGCACGATGAATGTCATGATATGCATGTACAAATAAAACTCATTAAAACATGATACATGAACAAGCTAGATAGAGTGATCACGATAGAACATGATTTTAGAACAAGATGACAAGATAGAACTAGCAACAGATCACTTTGTATAAGCACGCAAGATTTCACATGATGTCAATAGCTTTCAAGAATGCAAGATATCACTAATTGCATTAAAGGCAGGATGGCCATATCACGCAAGCAAGCAAGCATGCACGAGCATGATAAAGTAACACTAATCAGACACGTAGACACTAATGTACACCAAGAAAAGATCCATCAAGAATGTACACTAGGACACGTGTATGTGGTTATTATATCTATCATTCAACACGCACGCACGACTCCCAGCGCAGATGCAACGCCAGTAATCATTATACCCCATGGTTAACAGTATACTCTCCGTCATTGGGGCTAGACTGGAGCTCTTGGACACTCGCCGTGCCCGATCAACATCTCACTTAAATTTTAAATGTAGATACCCACAGTCATTAATAATGGCCAAATAGAGTTTCAATATGTAAGCATATGTAATGTCATGTTCATGATGATGATGAGAATAAGTAATAAGTAACTTGAACATGATTTCATGAGAACAATGGTCAAGAGATAAATTTGGCAGCATAACGGCACGATTTGTACTTTAATTCAATCTTCACATTAATGGCTTTAGTCTAGATTATAAATCACACTCACGAGAACAAGATGAGAGAGGAAGTGCACGCTATCTCCAGGGAACTTCAATGGTACAACCAACTCGTCGGCCATGTGGGAATCCATGGTCAGAGGAGATTTACAGAGGCCTTGGAGAAAAGGTTTCTAGTCTACCAATTCGGAATGACCGGTAGAGAGCTTCCAAATTCCAAAGAAAGGGCTGCCTAGAAGTGCAAGTGAGTAGTGATGTACGCGTGTCTCAATCACAAGCCATCGATTTCAAACTCGCGGAAAGCACTTAACATGGTAATACGACATGAAACTATGCACTTTAACCAAACGTGGATTGCAAGATTTTAAGATAATAATTATCATTTAAATAAACTAGAATAGTACAAAGAGTGAATCAAAAGTTACCTGAATGGTCACGTCATTAAAAAAGCAATTAGAATAATGTTCATGTAATTAAAGATTTTTAAATGGGTTAAACACTTTTAAGTCATTAAATAAACATCATGAGATGATTAGAACCATGCCATGCAAATTACATGCTAGATCCCATGTTAAACAGTCCTCGGGTAAGCACGTAAATATGCGTCCAACACAGAGGACGCACTTCAAAACACTGTGTTCAAAGAAAACAAGAAATAGCAAGAAATCCAAATCGCGTCCACTCTGGTGGCCGCCTTCATGAATGAATCGCGTCGCAGCAAAGCGACGCGTTAATGAAAATCCATTTAATAAAGCTTGGGAGGGAAAAATCTCTAAATTGCGTCCAGGAAGGACGTCGCAGTTCAGAGTTGCCCGGACTCCCAAGCCACGTGTAAACCCACGCGGGGAGTGGACTGGTCAAAGCTTAAATCATGTCCGGGCATGTGGACGCCATTCAGGAGGCCCCTGAATCACGTCCACCTTTATGGACGAGGTTCAGGGTCAGACTGAAAACGAAGAAAAACCTACACTCAGGGGGGTTCAATCATGCAACACTTATATCTCCTAAAATAGGGCTTTTTGGACAAAAGTATCAACATGAAAGTTGTTGGGAACAGGGAATAGGTGCGAATTATGATTTTTAAATAATTTTAAACAGCCTCGAAATTTGTGATAAATCGACTTGAACAGGAAAAGTCTCAGACATGCGCGACTTTGGCAAAACGCCTATAATTCAAAATATACTCATTGGAATTCGATGAAATCAGTGGAAAATGAAAGTAAACTTGATGCTCTACACATTGGTATAGGATATATTAAGGTTTGGCCCGATAAAACATACCTTCTGGGTTGATGAAATCTCATTCTTCAGAAATCCAGAGTTTAGACCACTGTTTGAAGAACGCCTAATACGTCGTGTATACTGCATGGAATTTGGGCATTCCACTTGGGTTAGAATTTAGACTTGACCCTATTTCCAGGGGTATAGGCCTTGCATGATGGGATTTAGGTTTGACCTACCTATGGTCGACTCCAAGATGACAATCTGTGCAGGTCGCAGCAGACGCAACGGGGAAGAAGAACGTCTTGGTGTGGGCGATCTCCTGCTCCCCAGCCGCCAAGAACAACTCCACACAACCCCAACAAGATGTAAACTCATCCCCAAGGGTTTGGTGGAGAGTATTTAAGCACCTATGGTGTTTAGGAGTCCTATTGTGAGAAGGAAAGTTAAGTTGCGGTTTTGACATATTAGTTTCCTATTTTGAGGATTTCTTCCTCCATTTGAGTGTGTGAGGCTTTAGGAAACCTCCCACCATAGTTAAGCACGAATTTGGGTTGTCAAGATTGCAAGATCTCTTCCCAATTCAACTCTAATTACCTCTTCCTAATTTCAGCTTATTTAAAGTTGCGAATTTCTATCTATTTTCTTGTGTCATTAGATTTTTGGGCCAAATGAAGTCCATTAGCCCAATTATGATATTGGGCATTAATATATAATGTTACAAGTCTCTCCAATATTTTTATTTAATTTATGGTTGCGTCGTATTTCTGTGTTAACGGTTTTTCGACTTGTTCCCTAATTTGGATAATCGGTCACAATAACTCTTAAACCTAGCCCAAATAATTTTTATTGACCCAAATTTCTTGATGGGTCATTAGAGGATATTATTTGAAGTTCGTATATGATTTTTATTTAATTTTCTGACTCATCCAAGTACGTGTGATAATAATTTTTCAACTTATTCATGAATTACGATAATAAGTCGCGAAACAATTTAAACTTGGTTAATCCGATTTTTCTTGGCACAAATTTCTTTGTGGAACATTTAGTAATAATATTTGGGGTTGATTTATATTTTTTATGGAATTTTTCGATGTGTTTTAGCACATACGATAATGGTACGTATGTTTAAAATAATCTGATATTATGGAAATTATTTATTTCCATTTATTTATATTTTTATGCAATTAAAATTTCCGGGGTGCTACACCCTCCCCCACTTAAGAGAATTTGGTCCCCAAATTCAGAGATCATTAATTGGCTTTTGATAGTTATGATCCTTAAGGTTGTTTCGGATTTAATTCTTCTAACTTGTTTCAACATCGTGGAGGTTAGTCCAACCTCTACACCTATGGCCACCCGTACTATTCATTTGGTTCCTTCCACTCCTGTTTTCTTCCACAGCTGTTATAGCTCCATCTTAATCCACCAAATGAACTAGGGTATAATCACTAGATTATTCCTTTTTAATTTCTCCTTAATGATCTGTAACGACCCAGAATCCGCATTACCAGTAACAACCAGTAACCCGAATTCTGACCCGCTAACCCACGAGACAAGCTCGGAAGGGTAGGAAGTGAAAGTCCGAGGAGACTATATGTAAGAAGATACACACCATGCAAAGCAGTAAAATTCCACTATATGAACATATCATATACAACCTCAGAGTCTGAGCAAAGTACAGAGTACAGAAGTACAACAAAAAGGTACTACTCACTGCAGTTAGGGAGCACCAACACCGGAGTGGCTAGACTCGCCTGGAACGGGAGTCGACGAAGACCCACCTGAAAGGGAAGGGAGTGAGACTCAAGAAAAGAGACCCAGTAGGGAAAAGTAACCCCACCGGAAACTAAACTAAAGTGCGGAAAGTAAAAACTGAAAGTAAGTACACGTCGCACCACAACACAAAACTGTAAACCATGCGGCTCAGTAACACACACTCACACACACAGCAAGTAGGACTCAGCTAGGGTCTGTGGCTCGGCGTCCCGTCACCACAGAGGCTCTCAATCCCAGCCACGTGTGCACACTACATACGCTCTCTCTCGCGTCTGGTCCACGACCGGTTTTTTCCCTACGCTTGACCCTAGCGGTAGAGAAGGGGCTCCACGGAGACCGGCTCAAAACCACCAAAAGGAGTACGCACAGGACAGAGTCGCACTCGATGTCCCGGCTCACTAGCGGAGGACAACCACACGCTAGTCGTCTAGACGGAGTCGCACCCACGCCTAGGTAACACAACAGAAACGGGTACACGGTAACGCAATGCGCGTACAACAGACGGAACACACTCAACGTCTGAAACCCCGTACAGTAGTAAACACCTCATGCCACAAACAACTACTACTATGCACAGGCGGAGTCACACTCTAAGCCTGGCCCACTTGTGCTATTAGGGCGGACATCACATGTCAATCGCCTCTAATCACACAGCTTAAGTCTGCTGGGAGACAGGATATAAACGGCCACATCGATTGCCGCCAATCAGAGATAAACGGCAACCCCTATGCCGCCAACAATAACTAAACGGCAATCGACCTTGTCGTTTAACTCATCCCTGAAGATCTCAACGTCAACAGATGTGGACGTTGATATCTTCAGTCCCTCATACCCAGAACTGAACCGAATCAGTCCCAATGGGCAGAAACACTTAACTAAACTCTGACTGATGGAGGGAAACACTTCCTCTCATCAATCTACACTACCAGAACATCATAAATAGACAATCTAACACCTAGATTATCCAAACCACCCTCAATTTCGGCATAAAATAACCCAAACCCTAAACCATGATTTGCACGTCAATTTGGTTAATTGGACATGCTGGTTTGCTGGGGAAGGTTATAGGGGTTAAGTCCCTACCTCAGAACGCTTAATCAATCCCCAAACAGCCACCAATCGCGCCGGATCTCCCCGAAGACTCCGCGCGAATCACGCCAAAACCTTGCGATTCCCGCCCGATCTAGCAACGCCACACGATCCAGGGGCTTCCCACGAGCTCAAATCACTCAACAGAAGCTACAGGAAACAAGAAAGGCTAAGGTGGAAGGAAGGAGAGGAAAGGAGAAGAAGAAGCTCTGCTCTCGGGCTGTCCTATTTCAACAGGACTGGCTAGTCGACGTCCACATCTGTGGTCGCCAACTGAACCGCCAACAGACTGACGTCCATAACCCCTGCCACTGAGTTCAACCTCAGACGTCCACATCGCTGGACGCTGACTCAGACTTAACGGCAAGCCTTGGCCGTCAACAGCAAGTCAACGACAATGGTCTTGTCGTCGACCACACAGAACCACTACAGACCCAATAAGGATCCACTAAAGACCCGAGACCTTACATGATCTCCCCCACTTAGAAATGTACTAATAAGAAAACAACATAAGATCTGTCTATGGGGTAAACAATCATACCTCCTTCCGGGAGCTCCGCTTGCATTACTGCATTCACGCGTCCTTGACACTTTACCACTCCTGGGTTCCTTCCGGCTTGGTCTTTTAGCATGGGACAGTTTGGTATACGATGTTCCTGACTCCCGCATCACAAGAAAGCCCCGGTCTTCTTCCAGCACTTGTCCGCTTGGTGCCCAGGCTTGTTGCAAAAGTTACAATATTCTACCGTCATTGTTTCTTCTACTTTGATCTTTTTCTCCATGCCACAGTCCTTCCCAGTGGTTGGCCTTTTGTTGTTGTTGTAGTTGTTGTTATGGTTGTTATTGGGGAAAGTTCCAGTTGTATTGACTGATCCTCTTTTTATAAAGGTCAGCTTTGAGATGTCCTTCCCCCTCATGCCTTCCACCTTAGCCATAGTATCTTCTACCAGTTGAGCTCTTTGGACCATCTCAGTGTAGGTTTGAATGTTGTGTGGTCCAAGCTTATCAATGAACATGGGCCTGAGCCCATCCATGAAACGGTTAGCCTTCAGTCTTTCCGTTCCCACCAGGTGTGAGGCATACACAGCAAGATGTGCGAACTGAGCCTCATACTCAGCCACAGACATTCCTTTCTGTTTCAGTGCGGAAAATTCCGCCGCCTTCTTTTCCTTAACTCTTTCAGAGAAGTATTTTCCTCGGAAGATCTCTAGAAATCCTGCCCACTCTAGCTCAGCTACATTTGGCAGGTGGGCCGATGTGGCCTTCCACCATACTCGGGCATCCTTAGTGAATTGAAAGTGGCCAGTACCACCATCTCCCTGTTAGTGCATTGCATGACTTGGAAGATCCTTCCTATCTCTTCCTGCCAGTTCTCTGCCTCATCTGGATCAGGGGATCCAGAGAAACGAGGAGGGTTCAAACTCCTAAAGTTGCGGTGTAAATCACCTGCTCCATTCCTAGCAGCAACAGCAGCCTGATTTCCAGCCTGAACCACATTTCGTAAAGCCTGAGTCAATCCAGCCACGGTTTCTTGCATAGCTTGCCACTGGTTGCGAGCCATTGCAGTTGAGTATAAGAGTTATGAAGGTTCTTGAGAAAAGGATGGAAACCCATTAATGTCTCTAGATACATTGTAAGAGTCAATGGGTAGGAGTGTTTAATTCTTTCTAACATATTCCCAGTCTCTACCCATCCTCACCAGGTACTATATTTAATTTCCATGACCTAGGTTCCATAGGTATCTCATAATCCTGAGACATATATCCTATTTGGTATTCCTAGGCTCTGATACCATTAAATTGTCACGTCCGGAGAATTACGCAGCGAATGTTAATAATGCAGAATAATTCGAGTCGATACTCCGAGACGTGAACAGTCGGCAAAAAAGCCTCTAGCTAGCACACACTAGATGTATAACAGCATACATCATCATAGGGCCCAAATATTTAAGTCAACTAATCTTTTAGTCAAATCTCAACTCATTGTATTCCAAATGGAAACTATTACAGGACTAAGACTCAATAAAAAGAAAAGTACATTTTATTCCTCACTTCCTACTACATGAATCTAACACTCAAAATAAACTGACTATAGATAGACTCATATTTGGAATGCTCATCACTCGGACGCATTCCCATCCTCGACTTGCTTTTCCTCTTGAACTTCATAGTCACCTAGATAGGTTAAAAGTAGGGAATGAGCAAACTAGCCCAGTAGGATTTATATCTCAATGTGCGAGCAATGATATAAGTGATTAACAGTTTAGAACTAGGTAAGCACGATGAATGTCATGATATGCATGTACGAATAAAACTCATTAAAACATGATACATGAACAATCTAGATAGAGTGATCACGATAGAACATGATTTTAGAACAAGATGACAAGATAGAACTAGCAACATATCACTTTGTACAAGCACGCAAGATTTCACTTGATGTCAATAGCTTTCAAGAACGCAAGATATCACTAATTGCATTAAAGGCAGGATGGCCATATCACACGAGCAAGCAAGCACGCACGAGCACGATAATGTAACTCTAATCAGGCATGTAGACACTAATGTACACCAAGAAAAGATCCATCAAGAATGTACACTAGGACACGTGTATGTGGTTATTGTATCTATCATTCAACACGCACGCACGACTCCCAGCGCAGATGCAACGCCAGTATTCATTAGACCCCATGGTTAACAGTATATTTATGACTCTCCGTCATTGGGGCTAGACTGGAGCCCTTGGACACTCGTCGTGCCCGGTCAGCATCTCACTTAAATTTTAAATGTAGATACCCACAGTCATTAATAATGGCCAAATAGAGTTTCAATATGTAAGCATATGTAATGTCATGTTCATGATGATGATGAAAATAAGGAATAAGTAACTTGAACATGATTTCATGAGAACAATGGTCAAGAGACAAATTTGGCAGCATAACGGCACGATCTGTACTTTAATTCAATCTTCACATTAATGTCTTTAGTCTAGATTGTAAATCACACTCATGAGAACAAGATGAGAGAGGAAGTGCACGCTATCTCCAGGGAACTTCAATGGTACAACCAACTCATCGGCCATGTAGGAATCCATGGTCAGAGGAGATTTACGGAGGCCTTGGAGAAAAGGCTGCTAGTCTACCGATTCGGAATGACCGGTAGAGAGCTTCCAAATTCCCAAGAAAGGGCTGCCTAGAAGTGCAAGTGAGTAGTGATGTACGCGTGTCTCAATCACAATCCATCGGTTTCAAACTCGCGGAAAGAACTTAACATGGTAATACGACATGAAACTATGCACTTTAACTAAACGTGGATTGCAAGATTTTAAGATAATAATTATCATTTAAATAAACTAGAATAGTACAAAGAGTGAATAAAAAATTACCTGAATGGTCACGTCATTAAGAAAGCAATTAGATTAATGTTCATGTAATTAAAGCTTTTTAAATGGGTTAAACACTTTTAAGTCATTAAATAAACATCATGAGATGATTAGAACCATGCCATGCAAATTACACGCTAGATCCCATGTTAAACAGTCCTCGGGTAAGCACGTAAATATGTGTCCAACACAGAGGACGCACTTCAAAACATTGTGTTCAGCGAAAACAAGCGAAACAGTAAGAAATCCAAATCGCGTCCACTCTGGTGGCCGCCTTCATGAATGAATCGCGTCGCAGAAAAGCGACGCGTTAATGAAAATCCATTTAATAAAGCTTGGGCGGGAAAAATCTCTGAAACGCGTCCAGGAAGGACGCCGCGGTTCAGAGTGGCCCGGACTCCCAGGCGGTGCGCAGACCCACGCGGGGAGTGGACTGGTCAAAACTTAAATTGTGTCAGGGCATGTGGACGCCTTTCAGGAGGCCCTTGAATCATGTCCACCTTTATGGACGCGGTTCAGGGTCAGACTGAAAACGCAGAAAAACCTGCACTCAGGGGGGTTCGATCATGCAATACTTATATCTCCTAAACTAGGGCTTTTTGGACAAAAGTCTCAACATGAAAGTTGTTGCGAATATGGAACAGGTGCGAACCATGATTTTTAAATAATTTTAAACGGCCATGAAGTGCATGATAAATCGACTTGAATAGGAAAAGTCTCAGACATGTGCGACTTTGGCAAAACGCCTATAATTCAAAATATACTCGTTGGAATTCGATTAAATTAGTGGGAAACGAAAGTTAACTTGATGCTCTACACATTGGTAAAGGATATGTTAAGGTTTGGCCCGAGAAAACCTACCTTTTGGGTTGATGAAGTCTCGTTCTTCAGAAATCCCGTGTTCAGACCACTGTTTGAAGAACGCCTAATACTGCATGGAATTTGGGCATTCCACTTGGGTTAGAATGTAGACTTCACCCTCTGTCCAGGGGTATAGGTCTTGCACGATGGGATTTAGGTTTGACCTACCTTTGGTCAACTCCAAGATGACTATCTGTGCAGGTCGCAGCAGACGCAATGGGGAAGAAGAACGGCTTGGTGTCAGCGATGTTCTGCTCCCCAGCCGCTAAGAACTCCTCCACATGACCCCAAAAAGATGTAAACTTGCCCCCAATGTATGGAGTTTAGGAGTCCTATTGTGATAAGGAAAGCTAAGTTGCGGTTTTGACATATTAGTTTCCTATTTTGAGAATTTCTTCCTCCATTTGAGTGTGTGAGGCTTTAGGAAATCTCCCACCATAGTTAAGCACAAATTTGGGTTGTCACGATTGCAAGATCTCTTCCCAATTCAACTCTAATTATCTCTTCCTAATTTCAGCTTATTTAAAGTTGCGAATTTCTATGTATTTTCTTGCTTCATTTGATTTTTGGGACAAATGATGTCCATTAGCCCAATTATGATATTGGGTCATTAATATATAATGTTAGAAGTCTCTCCAACATTTTATTTAATTTATGGTTGCATCGTATTTCCGTGTTAACTATTTTTCGACTTGTTTCCTAATTTGGATAATCGGTCACAATAACTCTTAAACCTAGCCCGAATAATTTTTATTGACCCAAATTTCTTGATGGGTCATTAGAGGATATTATTTGAACTCTGTATATGATTTTTATTTAATTTTCTGACTCATCCAAGTACGTGTGATAATAATGTTTCAACTTATTCAAGAATTACGATAATAAGTCGTGAAACACTTTAAACTTAGCTAATCCGATTTTTCTTGGCACAAATTTCTTTGTGGAACATTTAGTAATAATATTTGGGGTTGATTTATAATTTTTACAGAATTGTTCGATGTGTTTTAGAACATACGATAATGGTACGTATGTTTTAAATAATATGATATTATGGAAATTATTTATTTCCATTTATTTATATTTTTATGCAATTAAAATTTCCGGGGTGCTACAATGCCCTTCGGGTTGTGCAATGCCCCTGCAACTTTTCAACATTGCATGTTGTCTATTTTCTCAGACATGGTTGGGGATTACTTAGAAGTTTTTATGGATGATTTTTCTATGTTTGGAAATGACTTTGATTCGTGCCTCGACCATTTGACTGAAGTGCTCAAAAGATGCATTAATGTCAATCTTGTCTTAAGTTGGGAAAAGAGCCACTTCATGGTAAAGGAGGGGATTGTCTTAGGGCATATTATCTCAGAGAGAGGGATAGAGGTAGATAAAGCCAAGATAAATCTCATTTCCGAATTGCCTCCTCCCAACTCTGTCAAACAAATTCGATCCTTCCTTGGTCATGCTGGATTTTATAGGAGGTTCATCAAAGACTTTTCCAAAATTGCAAGGCCATTGACTTCTTTGTTAAAAGATACTCCTTTCATTTTTGACGAAGCTTGTAATAAAGCATTTGAGGACTTAAAAGACATTTTGACCAAAGCTCCAATTCTACAATCTCCAGACTGGTCATTACCATTTGAGATAATGTGTGATGCTTCAGACTTTGCAATAGGTGCTATTTTGGGTCAGAAAATTGATAAAAGGATCTGTCGTGATTTATTATGCAAGCAGAACATTGAATGACACCCAAATTCGATACACAACTACTAAGAAAGAGCTCCTAGCTGTTGTCTTTGCCTTAGAGAAGTTCAGATCTTACCTTTTAGGAGCTAAAATCATTGTTTTCACTGACCATGCTGCCTTAAGGCATTTGCTTGCTTAAAAGGATGCCAAGCCTAGGTTGATCAGATGGATTCTCTTGTTACTAGAGTTTGATTTGGAAATTCATGATAAGAAAGGATCCAAGAATGTGGTAGCTGACCATTTGTCCAGAATAGTTGCCCCGGACTCTATGCCTATTAGAGATGCTTTCCCGGATGAACACATTTTAGCTGTCTCCGATATTTCATCTCCATGGTATGCACACATTGTGAATTATAAAGTCATTGGATGAGTACCTGGAGATTGGACCAAAAATGAAAGAGAGAGATTCTTTGCTAGGGACAAGTATTTTATTTGGGAGGACCCGGAGCTATTTTTTATAGGACCAGACCAAGTGATAAGAAGATGTGTCCCCAAGAGTAAGCATCAAAATGTCCTCAAGTTTTGCCATTCTCTTGCTTGTGGAGGACATTTTTCAGGAAAGAAGACCGCTGCTAAGGTCTTAGACTTCGGTTTCTATTGGCCCACGTTGTTTAAGGATGCCCACCAATTTTGTAAGGCTTGTCCTAGATATCAAACCATGGGAAATATTTCTAAGAAGGATATGATGCCTCTTAACCCCAATTTGGTTGTAGAAATTTTTGATGTTTGGGGAATAAACTTTATGGGACCTTTTCCACCGTCCTTTGGATACACGTACATTTTAGTTGTTGTTGATTATGTGTCCAAATGGATAGAGGCCATAGCCACAAAGACCAATGATTATAAGGTGGTCATCAAATTTGTTCAGAAAAACATCTTTTCTAGATTTGGGTGGCCCAAGGCAGTCACTAGTGATGGAGGACCACATTTTATTAACACTCAGTTCAAGACACTCCTAAGGAAGTATGGGATCACCCATAAGCTGGCAACACCTTACCATCCGCAAACTAGTGTCCAGGTAGAAGTATCAAATAGGGAGATTAAGAACATTCTTCAGAAGTCGGTTAGGCCTGATAGGAAAGACTGGTCAGAAAGGTTAGATGATTCATTGTGGGCCTACCGAACCGCTTTCGAAACTCCCATTGGAATGTCCCCTTACCGACTTGTTTTTGAAAAATCTTGTCATCTGTCGGTAGAACTTGAGCATAGAGCCTATTGGGCTATTAAATAGGTAAATCTTGATTTAGCCCAAGCTGGTCAACAAAGAACCCTACATCTGAATGAGCTAGAAGAGCTTAGAAATGAGGCCTATGAAAGTTCCAAGATTTATAAAGCCAAAGCCAAAGCATTCCATGATAAACACATTCATCGAAAAACTTTTCAAGTGCATGATAAGGTCTGGTTATTTAATTCTAGGCTTCGTCTGTTTCTGGGAAAACTGAAGTCCCGATGGGATGGTCCTTACACTGTTGTCAAAGCTTATGACAATGGTGCTGTCGTTATTCTTGACCCTAAAATTGGACAATCATTCACTGTTAATGGGCAGAGGTTAAAGCACTTCTTTGAAAGCCCACCTTCCTTGAAAATTGAGTCTACCAAGTTAGCTAAGCCAAATGGAGCTAATTGCATCTGGCTGAAGACAATAAACTTAGCGCTCTTGGGAGGCAACCCATGTGTACAGATTTTTGTTATCAGGTAATTCTCTATCTTACTAATTATATATCCTGCAAATAAATTGGGAATGGTAGAATAAACATGCATTCATAGTCCTCACTCTAACCCAGTGCTTCATTTTATTTAGCTTGTACATGTGCAAATAGAAAGAAATTTTCACAATGTTTCATCTTTGAATAAAAAATACTTGGCATTGTGAAACACAGACTATGTGTCTGATCTTTAACCATTAAAAGTTTGTAGTTGTCACATTCCTTTGCAAACATCCATGCTAGGTAGCCTCTAGTAAAGGATCACATGTATCCCCTGTCTACCTGATTTAAGGATTTATGACAAGAAGTTTTATACACACACTACACAGCCACTTAGACTAGCTGAACCCGAATGTAGCAAATTTGTTAAGGCTAGTAGGAGAGAGGTGATTGGTTTTCTCCCTTCCCCTTAAGTGAATTGCGAAGGAAGTGAAGGCATGTGATCAAGGAACCTGATTGCCCATCCTCCCTTAAAATTAAAAAAAAAAATCCAGGAAAAATGCCCTGGATCTGAGTAAAGTTGGACTCGCTACTCTTGAAAAGTGATGGGTTGTGCAGCATTATGGATGAAAAAGAATGAAAAATTCTAAGTGCACAAAGTGCAAATAAAGTGGCAAAGTCCTTAGCTCAGAGAAATAATCCTCAAGGAAGTTGGGCAGAATGGAACTGAGATAAACAACCCAATCTGACTGAGCAAGGATCTTATTCCACAATTCTTTTCTTCTCCCTCGAATTAATCTAATCTCAAATACTATCTGAGGCAGAGAAGCTCCAGAATGGCTGATGTGAACTCTTAAGTGAGCTATCATTCATGCACTAATTTCTTGCCATAAGTCCTTACAATTAGGAAGGACACGGATACAAATATCTCCACATTAATCTTTTACATAAGGGTTGTTTAGCATGAGACATTACATATGCTAGTCTTACATTTGGAATAATTTTTATTGCTAAGGGACTAGCAATGTTCAAGTGGGGGGAAGTTATAACTACAAAATTTTTCATGTTAAATTTCATACATATAGTTAATTTTAGACATCCTTTGTCTATAAATAATGTGCATTTTGATTTTAATTTTCATTTCATTCATGAATAGTTTTTTTGAACATATTAGTTGATATTTGGGTTAGAATACATATGTTAGATTTTCATTTAACAAGTCACTGTTTTTTTCAGATTGACTAATCAGGTTCATTTTTCTTTTCACAGGTACACTTTGGGAAACAAAAGATCTTTGTAAATAAATGTTGTATATAAATAATATTTTTGTAAATATTTTTTAGTAGTAGATAGGTATGAGTTTGTAAATAAACAAATGTTTAACAGCTTTTAGTTATTTAGAAATACCTCACACAATCCCATCATACCACATACCCTTTCTCATTCTATTGTGCTGGCAGTCATCTTTTCTTCTCTTTAGACCACCGCAACCCTTTTTTCTTCCCCACAAGGGCGACGGAAACAGCTGGAGGCGGGAAGAAAAGTTGGGGCGTAAGGAGCTCGTGCGCGATGGAGCTGGGGCGTGAGGAGCTCGTGCGCGATGGAGCTGGGGCATGAGGAGCTCAGGCGCTTGTGGAATCCTGGCATCCGGAAGGTTCGATGAAGTCTATATAAGGACACCAAGGTCCTCAGATCCATGGGGGGGGGGGACGGCTTCTTCCTTTCTTCTTGAGGAGAATAGTGAGGACGATCTGGGGGCGCGCTGCAGAGAAGGGTACAGGGCGACCAAGGGAACCCATCCTTGGCTCGTTCTGGGCTGTCCGGCGTCTGGGATCAGGACCATCAGAGGTCTGTGCGTTGTGGAGCTTCCGAAGGTAGAAGAGAGCAACCAGAATTTGAGAGATCAGAGAGCTGGGTTCCTCTTTCTATTTTTTTTTTTTTTTTTTTGAGATTTCTATTTCGTTGGTGTTCTTATTCTTTCCTCTAGACAGATCAGGAGTTTGACGTTGCAGTTTATATTTCTTTTATTATTTTCTTACTGAATCATCCCTCGAGCTGTGAGGGTATAGTGATATGAAATTCTTATAGTTCATACTGTTCTCAGAGTAAATCTCTGATTGAGTTCTTTAATTTCTTCACTATCTCATCCTGATCTTTGAGTTGCAATAAAATTGTGATATATCTCATGTTCTAGTTACTTCTTTTTGCATAATTGAACCATTCATCTATTAATTTCTTTATCTTATGTTGCTTCCCTTCGAGCTATGAAGGTGTGAGCAACTCTAGAACAATAACAGTCTTGAAATTAGAAGTAGGAATGTTTGTTTCGTATTGCACCAATTGCTCTGTGGAAGAATGCTTGATTTGATCTGTTATTAAGGGTTCTCAGTTTAGTTTTGATGTATTGAGAATTCAAATCTTGTTAGTGTTCATTTGAATGTGATATTGAAGGGTTCTAATCACACTGGAGTTTTTAGTGAACTGAATGGATTCACGTCAAATTTTTATTGTTGGATCTTTTTGGTTTCAAGTCAAAGTAGTTTAAATCAAGTTCTATTCAGCCTCTTTGTGGATTTCGACCTGTTCTCATCACTGTACTTGTTCTTTCCTATTTCTGTAAGACAGATTAGAGAATAAGTCTATTGATTTATGTACTTCCAACAATGATAAAACATATATCAGCAAGGCTACGTTCATTGGCCTCCAAATCACCATGGCCCAGGGGGACTCCGCTAACCATGATGTTTGCTTAAGTCAACACTATCATTACTAGATGAGTTTGATTCGGTGATATGCTCCCGAGGGACTCGGCCAAGCATACCATGTCCTCAAGTCATCGCCAACATCTCCATGTCGTAAGCCAGATATCAAATCCCAATATAGGTGAGCCCGGAGTGACTCCGCCAACCCATTCTATATCAAGAAAAGATGTTTGCCCTATAATTGTGGAAGGCCACGTGAGTCAATCTTATTGCCACATGCTTGCCGACTTAATATATTAGTAACATAGGGAGTTTCTATTTGAGTGGTCTCATAGCTAAATAATGTCCCACACATATATTTAGCATATACCTACATCACATGCAAATATGTACCTAGTAGGTGCGAAAATCAATATAAATCATATATATAAATAGCCACACCAGATGATCATGGATAACATTCTAGCGTGATCAAGCTTGAGCCAAAAGACTTGATCACTAAACCCTATGTGTGTACCCAATGCATCCCATGCACGGTGTTCATCCTCCTCTTCGTCATTAGCTCTGTCGATAATTCCACGTTTCCGCCGTGCCTCCGAGAGTGATTTCAAATAATTACAATAATTACAAATGACTATAGGCACGCAGGCCCAAAATTGTACATTTAATTAATTAAGAAACTTTGATCATATCAAGGGAAATTACACCATTAGGAGAGGTAGAAATACACAACGATTTTAATGAGAAAGAGAAGGGGGCTCGCAAACCCCAATGAATCACCATCCACACATAGGTCCATGATCATTCGCCCACAATATACACATCGCATGCATATATATAAGCTACTAGAAATTAATTAAACACTATAACTACTAAAACTATTAGATTAACTCTTAATCTAAAACATGGATTAACTCTTAATCGATCTGAATTGAACAAAATATCAAAACTCGAACATCATAGCCTAACCTTGGCTCTAATACCACTGTTGGAAATCGACTTGGGGCATCACATGCACAGCGGAAGTAAAAACAAAAATCGATTTCCATCCATGTACTTGATCGGGATATGATGTACGGTGCATGTAAACATACATACAAATAAGGCGTGAGACAATCTCACCTAGGGGAGATCGTATATCCTCTGAAGCGCAGAACTAGTCCTTGATTGAAGGAGCTCTCGTGATACTCCCTCTAGCGGTATCCACATAGTGGATGATCGGTGATGACGATGACCCCTCCTTCACTGGTGGTGCCACTCCTCCACATCGTGCAACGCCACACAGTGGCCAACAGCAGCATGTAGCAGCAACAACAAGAGGGATCGGCCCTCCTAGTTCTCCTCTTGCCTAGGGAGAGCACAGGAGGGAGATATGGGAAGGGGGATGAAGAAGGTGGTTTCTCCTCTCAAGATCTAGCCTATGAACTTCAAAGAGAACCACCTTCTATTTATAGAGAGCCTAAAGGACACCTTATCAGGGACACCTCATCATGTCATGATGACAAGGGACACCTCACAGGGACATCTCGTCCTATCATGATGACAAGAGGGACACCTCGTAGGGACACCTCGTCATGTAATCATGACAAGGGACACCTCAGAGGGACACCTCGTCATGTCATGATGACAAGAGAGACACCTCTCAAGGACACCTCGTCATGTAACCATGACAAGGGACACCTCATAGGGACACCTCATCATGTCATGATGACAAGAGGGACACTTCATAGGAACACCTCGTCATGTAATCATGACAAGGGACACCTCACAAGCACACATCGTTAAGTCATGATGACAAGGGACACCTCATAGGGACACCTCACAATATCATGATGGCTAATGATGATGAGGTGTCCTCCTTCTAGAAGGGGTGAGGTGGCATGATCTTGGTATGCTCCCTTAATGGATTCTTGTCAAGGCTTATTGGGTCTTACCCAATAGGTCCATAATGGGTTAAATAAGGCTTATTGGATAACTTTTATCCAATCCTCTATTCATCACGTTATCCACTTTATGTGTGTGACCCTCTAGGCCCAATATTGAGCTAGCGGTGAGTTGCACTCGTCAGAACTCCTTTTGACTTAGTGAATTATTATCTCCATAATAATTCACTCAACTCATCGATTATGAACATACTAGGCCACTATGCCATAATCCCCAGACGATACGAGTGATCAAATCCATTGGAACTGTCTGCCCACAGTTACCGTGTACCTGTAGTCCCTCATTCATCTATTATCCCAGAGACCGTATATTAGGCATGGTGTTGTCAGGCCTATACGAAATCTGTTAAAGTCAAACTCTTATCGGATTCTCCCGGAGAACTCCTTCTCTCTAAATCCGATTGACCCTGGCCAGGGATTTGCCTGAGTAAGACAATATGGGATATTCCTCTCACGATACCGAGAGTGGATGATCCTCTATTGACACATAATTGCCTTCGTAAGGTTGGCTACCATTCCCAATGACTGGCTATACTAGACCTAGAACATCCAGACCTATAAATCCAGTATCAAAGAATGGAGTACTCAAACAAGACATCTTTGGTGTCTCAAGTCTAAGGATCAGTTACACAACTGAGACTAAGGAATCTCTATCTGACAATCAGGTATCATTAACCATACAGCATTCTGAGAACGGATCATTCAGTGAACTCATTCTCCAATAAGCACCTGTACCATATCCCTAGTGTCTCCACACAAGCAGTTATGAGACCAGCTACTTCCATCACATGGACAGGTATATGGCACACCGGTCTTTCCGATCATCTCAATGTCCGTCGTGAGTAACCTATGACTAAGAATATTTAGGATCTGTGTTTAAGGAGGATTGGCCTCATTATCATGATCTCATCATGATCCAATTCCCATTGTATAGACCCATGGACATCACGGTATACATACGCATGGAATATACAGTGAGAAAATACCATTATAATATTACCAAAAGAGATTGTACATAATTACAAGTGCCATCACTCACATGAATTGACTTGCAGGGCACCTTTAACTAGTAGTATCACCACAAACCCGCAACACAACGGTGCCACCAACACAACACACCATAGCGAGTCAAACCACAATCGGTGAATCACAATTCACAAGCCAAAACTACTCAAAAAGCATGAGTCGGAAAGAGCGACGCCACCACACGGGAACAGACTACTGGTTCATGATGCCAGTATCCAACCCAGACAACACAGCACAAGAACTACCTCTCAATCTCGCAGTCACGGACAAAAGGTCCAACTACCGTTCCACAACCACACAGTAAAGCCAAAGAATAGTGGAGACCAACCAACACCACACATGTCGACCACACAGCCGCAGGCCCATGCCTGGCACTTTTAGAGACTCTGGCCTAAGCTTTCTAAAGTGAGGCACTGGAAACACAGGACTAGCTGGGGACCAGTACGTCTACTGGTGTCCGTACCCTAACCACGAGCGCACTACAAGCGACCGCACAACCACACACACAAGTCGCTGCCCACTGCCGTCTTTCCCTCCGCCAGACGTACAACTCAAACATAGGAGTGAGGGTGTCCAGGAAAACGACACAGACCTCTGTGGTACACACCGTACCGAGACACGCCCCGAGCACAACGTGAACCTGGGGTACCTGACTGGAGAGGCATTCCGGAATAGGCGCCGGACCACCAAACTCAGAAAACACACAAACCATATCGGTCATTTAACATAACTGTAAAACTTATACCACGGTACCTATACCTTAATTAGCTTGTCACGTGTCACCATGTGACCTCCAAGCAGCCATATACCTATATACACATGAACCACATAAACACATAATAATTTTGCCTGTTATTGGTCATCTCATGACCTCCATAGCAACAGTAAACCACAATGCACATTAACCACATAATTAGCATAATAACACAATTAACTAACTTCACTAACTAATCATGATCCAAACCATTAAGCCTATAACATGTTTTACTAACATAAACCATCTTAGAATAACTTAAAACAACCTTAAATAGCCAAGGCTACATCTACATAGGACCATCATAGCCCAACCACTACAAACACATCTCGGAATATGAAACGCGACGGACACAGGCATCGCCTATATGAACGCGACGACCTACCCAGACGTGATTCAAAGCCTAATGCGACAGAGCCCAGTGATCGCAACGGCTGATACGTCGCCTTCAGTCCAAACAGTCAACACCGACAGTCAAAGCGCAAATCGCGACGGGACGATACATCACGATAAAAACCACATTAAACCGTACACAGAACCGCGACGGACCACACTGACATGTTCAACAAGAACACGACATGTCAAGTGATCGCATCCAAACCAGTCAGTCCAACCCAATCGGAACACATGAACGTGACAGCCCAAGGCGTTGCGTTCAAAACCAAAATGTGACGGTTCAGTCCGTCGCCTTCCCAGGCAGGAGATTGAACCCTTCTTCCTCTTCTAGAAAACCACTCCACACATTATGGAACACATACATAAGCTTATAAAATGAAATCTAAACTACCACATGATTTTCTATCATGCTTTAAAAGTTGTAAACCAATTAAATAACTTAACACAAAAGAGGAAGTCTCCCTACCAACTCGGAGAGCCCGCAAAACACGAAGAACACCACACCACCGACGCACCCACGCTCTGGACACCCTTCTTGCATGGAAACCACGCCGCACGAACCACCTGGAAGCCGGAATCAGAATAATGTTCGTGTAATTAAAGCTTTTTAAATGGGTTAAACACTTTTAAGTCATTAAATAAACATCATGAGATGATTAGAACCATGCCATGCAAATTACACGCTAGATCCCATGTTAAACAGTCCTCGGGTAAGCACGTAAATATGCGTCCAACACAGAGGACGCCCTTCAAAACACTGTGTTCAGCGAAAACAAGCGAAACAGTAAGAAATCCAAATCGCGTCCACTCTGGTGGCCGCCTTCATGAATGAATTGCGTCGCAGCAAAGCGACGCGTTAATGAAAATCTATTTAATAAAGCTTGGGCGGGAAAAATCTCTGAAACGCGTCCAGGAAGGATGCCGTGGTTCAGGGTGGCCCGGACTCCCAGGCAGTGCACAAACCCACACGAGGAGTGGATTGGTCAAAGCTTAAATCATGTTCGGGCATGTGGATGCCTTTCAGGAGGCCCCTGAATCGCGTCCACCTTTATGGACGCGGTTCAGGGTCAAACTGAAAACACAGAAAAACCTGCACTCAGGGGGGTTCGATCATGCAATGCTTATATCTCCTAAACTCAGGCTTTCTGGGCAAAAGTCTCAACATGAAAGTTGTTGGGAACATGGAATAGGTTCGAACTATGATTTTTAAATAATTTTAAACGGCCTCAAGGTGCATGATAAATCGACTTGAACAGGAAAAGTCTCAAACATGCGCAACTTTGGCAAAACGCCTATAATTCAAAATTGCCTCATTGGAATTCAATGAAATCAATGGGAAACGAAAGCAAACTTGATGCTCTACACATTGGTTTAGGAGAAAACCTACCTTCAGGGTTGATGAAGTCTCGTTCTTCAGAAATCCCGTGTTCAGACCACTGTTTGGAGAACGCCTAATACTGCATGGAATTTGGGCATTCCACTTGGGTTAGAACGTAGAATTGACCCTCTTTCCAGGGGCATAGGCCTTGCATGATGGGATTTAGGTTTGACCTACCTTTGGTCGACTCCAAGATGACTATCTGTGCAGGTCGTAGTAGACGCAACGGGGAAGAAGAACGGCCTAGTGTGGGCGATCTCCTGCTCCCCATCCACCAAGAACTCCTCCACACGACCCCAACAAGATGTAAACTCGTCCCCAAGGGTTTGGTGGAGAGTATTTAAGCATCTATGGTGTTTAGGAGTCCTATTGTGACAAGGAAAGCTAAGTTGCAGTTTTGACATATTAGTTTCCTATTTTGAGGATTTCTTCCTCCATTTGAGTGTATGAGGCTTTAGAAAACTTCCCACCATAGTTAAGCATGAATTTGGGTTGTCAAGATTGCAAGATCTCTTCCCAATTCAACTCTAATTACCTCTTCCTAATTTCAGCCTATTTAAAGTTGCGAATTTCTATGTATTTTCTTGCATCATTTGATTTTTGGGCCAAATGATGTCCATTAGCCCAATTATGATATTGGGTCATTAATATATAATGTTAGAAGTATCTCCAACATTTTTATTTAATTTATGGTTGCGTCGTATTTCCGTGTTAACGGTTTTCCGACTTGTTTCTTAATTTGGATAATCGGTCACAATAACTCTTAAACCTAACCCAAATAATTTTTATTGACCCAAATTTCTTGATGGGTCATTAAAGGATATTATTTGATGTCTGTATATGATTTTTATTTAATTGTTTGACGCATCCAAGTACGTGTGATAATAATTTTTCGACTTATTCATGAATTACGATAATAAGTTGCGGAACACTTTAAACTTGGCTAATCCGATTTTTCTTGGCACAAATTTCTTTATGGAACATTTAGTAATAATATTTGGGGTTGATTTATAATTTTTACGGAATTGTCCGATGAGTTTTAGCACATACGATAATGGTACATATGTTTTAAATAATCTGATATTATGGAAATTATTTATTTATATTTATTTATATTTTTATGCAATTAAATTTTCTGGGGTGCTACACCATCCCCCACTTAAGAGAATTTGGTCCCCAAATTCATAGATCATTAATTGGCTTTTGATAGTTATGATCCTTGAGGTTGTTTCGGATTTAATTCTTCTAACTTGTTTCAACATCGTTGAGGTTAGTCCAACATCTACACCTATGGCCACCCGTACTATTCATTTGGTTCCTTCCACTCCTGTTTTCTTCCACGGTTGTTATAGCTCCATCTTAATCCACCAAATGAACTAGAGTATAACCACTAGATTATTCCTTTTTAATTTCTCCTTAATGATCTCCCCCACTTAGAAATGTACTAATAAGAAAACAACATAAGATCGGTCTAAGGGTTTAACAATTATACCTCCTTCCGGGAGCTCCGCTTGCATTACTGCATTCACGCGTCCTTGACGCTTTACCACTCCTGGGTTCCTTCCGGCTTGGTCTTTTAGCATGGGACAGTTTGGTATACTATATTCCTTACTCCCGCATCGCAGGCAAGCCCTGGTCTTCTTCCAGCACTTGTCCGCTTGGTGCCCAGGCTTGTTGCAAAAGTTACAATATTCTACTTTCTTCTACTTTGATCTTTTTCTCCATGCCACAGTCCTTCCCAGTGGTTGGCCTTTTGTTGTTGTTGTAGTTGTTGTTATGGTTGTTATTGGGGAAAGTTCCAGTTGTATCGACTAATCCTCTTTTTATAAAGGTCGGCTTTGAGATGTCCTTCCCCCTCATGCCTTCCACCTTAGCCATAGTATCTTCTACCAGTTGAGCTCTTTGGACCATCTCAGTGTAAGTTTGAATGTTGTGTGGTCCGAGCTTTTCAATGAACATGGGTCTGAGCCCATCCATGAAACAGTTAGCCTTCAGTCTTCCAGTTCCCACCAGGTGTGGGGCATACACAGCAAGACGCGCGAACTGAGCCTCATACTCCGCCACGGACATTTCTTTCTGTTTCAGTGCGGCAAATTCCGCCGCCTTCTTTCCCTTAAATCTTTCAGAGAAGTATTTTCCTCTGAAGATCTCTAGAAATCCTGCCCACTCTAGCTCAACAACATTTGGCAGGTGGGCCGATGTGGCCTTCCACCATGCTCGGGCATCCTTAGTGAATTGAAAAGTGTCCAGTACCACCTTCTCTCTGTTAGTGCATTGCATGACTTGGAAGATCCTTTCTATCTCTTCCTGCCAGTTCTCTGCCTCGTCCGGATCAGGGGATCCAGAGAAACGAGGAGGGTTCAAACTCCTAAAGTTGCGGTGTACATCACCCGCTCCATTCCTAGCAGCAGCAGCAGCCTGATTTCCAGTCTGAACCACATTTTGTAAAGCCTGAGTCAATCCAGCCACGGTTTCTTGCATAGCTTGCCACTGGTTGCGAGCCATTGCAGTTGAGTGTAAGAGTTATGAAGGTTCTTGAGAAAAGGATGGAAACCCATTAATGTCTCTAGATACATTGTAAGAGTCAATGGGTAGGAGTGTTTAATTATTTCTAAGATATTCCCAGTCTCTACCCATCCTCACCAGGTACTATATTTAATTTCCATGACCTAGGTTCCATAGGTATCTCCTAATCCTGAGACTTATATCCTATTTGGTATTCCTAGGCTCTGATACCACTAAACTGTCATGTCCCAAGAATTACACAGCGAATGTTAATAATGCGGAATAATTCGAGTCGATACACCGAGACGTGAACAGTCGGCAAATAAGCCTCTAGCTAGCTCGCACTAAATGTATAACAACATACATCATCATAGGGCCCAAATATTGAACTCAACTAATCTTTTATTCAAATCTCAACTCATTGTATTCCAAATGGAAACTATTACAAGACTAAGACTCAATAAAAAGAAAAGTACTTTTTATTCCTTACTTCCTACTACATGAATCTAACACTCAAAATAAACAAACTATATATAGACTCATATTTGGAACGCTCATCACTCGGACGCATTCCCATCCTCTACTTGCTCTTCCTCTTGAATTTCATAGTCACCTAGATTGGTTAAAAGTAGGGAATGTGCAAACTAGCCAAGTAGGATTTATATCTCAATGTGCGAAAAATGATATAAGTGATTAACAATTTACAACTAGGTAAGCAGGATGAATGTCATGATATGCATGTACGAATAAAACTCATTAAAACATGATACATGAACAAGCTAGATAGAGTGATCATGATAGAACATGATTTTAGAACAAGATGACAAGATAGAACTAGCAAAATATCACTTTGTACAAGCACGCAAGATTTCACTTGATGTCAATAGCTTTCAAGAACGCAAGATATCACTAATTGCATTAAAGGCAGGAAGGCCATATCACGCAAGCAAGCAAGCACGCACGAGCACGATAATGTAACACTAATCAGGCACGTAGACACTAAAGTACACCAAGAAAAGATCCATCAAGAATGTACACTAGGACACGTGTTTGTGGTTATTGTATCTATCATTCAACACGCACACACGACTCCCAGCGCAGATGCAACGCCAGTAATCATTATACCCCATGGTTAACATTATATTTATGACTCTCCGTCATTAGGGCTAGACTGGAGCACTTGGACACTCGCCGTGCCCGGTCAGCATCTCACTTAAATTTTAAATGTGGATACCCACAGTCATTAATAATGGCCAAATAGAGTTTCAATATGTAAGCATATGTAATGTCATGTTCATGATGATGATGAGAATAAGTAATAAGTAACTTGAACATGATTTCATGAGAACAATGGTCAAGAGATAAATTTGGCAGCATAACGGCACGATTTGTACTTTAATTCAATCTTCACATTAATGGCTTTAGTCTAGATTGTAAATCACACTCACGAGAACAAGATGAGAGAGGAAGTGCACCCTATCTCCAGGGAACTTCAATGGTACAACCAACTCGTCAGGCATGTGGGAATCCATGGTCAGAGGAGATTTACGGAGGCCTTGGAGAAAAGGTTGCTAGTCTACCGATTCGGAATGACCGGTAGAGAGCTTCCAAATTCCCAAGAAAGGGCTGCCTAGAAGTGCAAGTGAGTAGTGATGTATGCGTGTCTCAATCACAATCCATCGGTTTCAAACTCGCAGAAAGCACTTAACATGGTAATACGACATGAAACTATGCACTTTAACTAAATGTGGATTGCAAGATTTTAATGTAATAATTATCATTTAAATAAACTAGAACAGTACAAAGAGTGAATCAAATGTTACCTGAATGGTCACGTCATTAAGAAAGCAATTAGAATAATGTTCGTGTAATTAAAGATTTTTAAATGGGTTAAACACTTTTAAGTTATTAAATAAACATCATGAGATGATTAGAACCATGCCATGCAAATTACACGCTAGATCCCATGTTAAGCAGTCCTCGGGTAAGCACGTAAATATGCCTCCAACACAGAGGACGCACTTCAAAACAATGTGTTCAGCAAAAACAAGCGAAACAACAAGAAATCCAAATCGCGTCCACTCTGGTGGCCGCCTTAATGAATGAATCGCGTCGCAGCAAAGCGACGCGTTAATGAAAATCCATTTAATAAAGCTTGGGCGGGAAAATCTCTGAAACGCGTCTAGGAAGGACGCCGTAGTTCAGAGTGGCTCGCAGAGTGGCTCGAACTCCCAGGCGGCGCGCAGACCCACGCGGGGAGTGGACTGGTCAAAGCTTAAATTGTGTCCGGGCATGTGGACGCCTTTCAGGAGGCCCCTGAATCGCGTCCACCTTTATGGACGCAGTTCAGGGTCAGATTGAAAACGCAGAAAAACCTGCACTCAGGGGGGTTCGATCATACAATGCTTATATCTCCTAAACTAGGGCTTTTTGGACCAAAGTCTCAACATGAAAGTTGTTGGGAACATGGAATAGGTATGAACTATGATTTTTAAATAATTTTAAACTACCACAAGATGTGTGATAAATCGACTTGAACAGGAAAAGTCTCAGACATGCGCGACTTTGGCAAAACGCCTATAATTCAAAATCTACTCATTGGAATTCGATGACATCAGTGGGAAACGAAAAGTTAACTTGATTCTCTACACATTAGTATAGGATATGTTAAGGTTTGGCCTAAGAAAACCTACCTTCTGGGTTGATGAAGTCTCATTCTTTAGAAATCCTGTGTTCAGACCACTGTTTGAAGAACACCTAATACGCCGTGTATACTGCTTGGAATTTGGGCATTCCACTTGGGTTAGAACGTAGACTTGACCCTCTTTCCAGGGGTATAGGCCTTGCACGATGGGATTTAAGTTTGACCTACCTTTGGTCAACTCCAAGATGACTATCTGTGCAGGTCGCAGCAGACGCAACGGGGAAGAAGAACGGCTTGGTGTGGGCGATCTTCTGCTCCCCAGCCACTAAGAACTCCTCCACACAACCCCAACAAGATGTAAACTCATCTCCAAGGGTTTGGTGGAGAGTATTTAAGCACCTATGGAGTTTAGGAGTCCTATTGTGACAAGGAAAGCTAAGTTGCGGTTTTGACATATTAGTTTCCTATTTTGAGGATTTCTTCCTCCATTTGAGTGTGTGAGGCTTTAGGAAACCTCCCACCATAGTTAAGCACGAATTTGGGTTGTCAAGATTGCAAGATCTCTTCCCAATTCAACTCTAATTACCTCTTCCTAATTTCAGCTTATTTAAAGTTGCGAATTTCTATGTATTTTCTTGCTTCATTTGATTTTTGGGCCAAATGATGTCCATTAGCCTAATTATGATATTGGGTCATTAATATATAATGTTAGAAGTCTCTTCAATATTTTTATTTAATTTATGGTTGTGTCGTATTTCCGTGTTAACGGTTTTTCGACTTGTTTCCTAATTTGGATAATCGGTCACAATAACTCTTAAACCTAGCCCAAATAATTTTTATTGACCCAAATTTCATGATGGGTCATTAGAGAATATTATTTGAAGTCTGTATATGATTTTTATTTAATTTTCTGACTCATCCAAGTACGTGTGATAATAAATTTTCGACATATTCATGAATTACGATAATAAGTCGCGAAACACTTTAAACTTGGCTAATCTAATTTTTCATGGCATAAATTTCTTTGTGGAAGATTTAGTAATAATATTTGGGGTTGATTTATAATTTTTACGGAATTTTCCGATGTGTTTTAGCACATACGATAATGGTACATATGTTTAAAATAATTTGATATTATGGAAATTATTTATTTCCATTTATTTATATTTTTATGCAATTAAAATTTTCGGGGTGCTACACCCTCCCCCACTTAAGAGAATTTGGTCCCCAAATTCATAGATCATTAATTGGCTTTTGATAGTTATGATCCTTGAGGTTGTTTCGGATTTAATTCTTCTAACTTGTTTCAACATCGTGGAGGTTAGTCCAACCTCTACACCTATGGCCACCCGTACTATTCATTTGGTTCCTTCCACTCCTGTTTTCTTCCACGGTTGTTATAGCTCCATCTTAATCCACCAAATGAACGAGGGTATAACCACTATATTATTCCTTTTTAATTTCTCCTTAATAATCTCCCCCACTTAGAAATGTACTAATAAGAAAACAACATAAGATCGGTCTAGTGGTTTAACAATCATACCTCCTTCTGGGAGCTCCGCTTGCATTACTGCATTCACGCGTCCTTGACGCTTTACCACTCCTGGGTTCCTTCCGGCTTGGTCTTTTAGCATGGGACAGTTTGGTATACGATGTTCCTGACTCCCGCATCGCAGGCAAGCCCCGGTCTTCTTCCAGCACTTGTCCACTTAGTGCCCAAGCTTGTTGCAAAAGTTACAATATTCTACTGTCATTGTTTCTTCTACTTTTATCTTTTTCTCCATGCCATAGTCCTTCCCAGTGGTTGGCTTTTTGTTGTTAATGTAGTTGTTGTTATGGTTGTTGTTGGGGAAAGTTCCAGTTGTATCGACTGTTCCTCTTTTTATAAAGGTCGGCTTTGAGATGTCCTTCCCCCGCATGCCTTCCACCTTAGCCAGAGTATATTCTACCAATTGAGCTCTTTGGACCATCTCAGTGTAGGTTTGAATGTTGTGTGGTCCGAGCTTTTCAATGAACATGGGCCTAAGCCCATCCATGAAACAGTTAGCCTTCAGTCTTTCCGTTCCCACCAGGTGTGGGGCATACACAGCAAGACGCAGGAACTGAGCCTCATACTCAGCCACGAACATTCCTTTATGTTTCAGTGTGGCAAATTCCGCCTCCTTCTTTTCCTTAACTCTTTCAGAGAAGTATTTCCTTGGAAGATCTGCAGAAATCCTGCCCACTCTAGCTTAGCTACATTTGGCAGGTGGGCCGATGTGGCCTTCCACCATACTCGGGCATCCTTAGTGAATTGAAAAGTGGCTAGTACCACCTTCTCCCTGTTAGTGTATTGCATGACTTGGAAGATCCTTTCTATCTCTTCCTGCCAGTTCTCTGCCTCGTCTGGATCAGGGGATCCAGAGAAACGAGGAGGGTTCAAACTCCTAAAGTTGCGGCGTAAATCACCCACTCCATTCCTAGCAGCAACAGCAGCCTGATTTCCAGCCTAAACCACATTTTATAAAGCCTGAGTCAATCTAGCCATGGTTTCTTGCATAGCTTGCCACTGTTTGCGAGCCATTGCAGTTGAGTGTAAGAGTTATGAAGGTTCCTAAGAAAAGGATGGAAACCCATTAATGTCTCTAGATACATTGTAAGAGTCAATGGGTAGGAGTGTTTAATTCTTTCTAACATATTCCCAGTCTCTACCCATCCACACCAGGTACTATATTTAATTTTCATGACCTAGGTTCCATAGGTATCTCCTAATCCTGAGACATATATCCTATTTGGTATTCCTAGGCTCTGATACCACTAAACTGTCACGTCCTGAGAATTACGCAGTGAATGTTAATAATGCAGAATAATTCGTGTCGATACCCCGAGATGTGAATAGTCGGCAAATAAGCCTCTAGCTAGCATGCACTAAATGTATAACAGCATACATCATCATAGGGCCCAAATATTGAACTCAACTAATCTTTTATTCAAATCTCAACTCATTGTATTCCAAATGGAAACTATTACAGGACTAAGACTCAATAAAAAGAAATGTACATTTTATTCCTCACTTCCTACTACATGAATCTAACACTCAAAATAAACTAACTATAGATAGACTCATATTTGGAACGCTCATCACGCGGACGCATTTCCATCCTCGACTTGCTCTTCCCCTTGAACTTTATAGTCACCTAGATTGGTTAAAAGTAGGGAATGAGCAAACTAACCCAGTAGGATTTATATCTCAATGTACGGGCAATGATATAAGTGATTAACAGTTTAGAACTAGGTAAGCAGGATGAATGTCATGATATGCATGTACGAATAAAACTCATTAAAACATGATACATGAACAAGCTAGATAGAGTGATCACGATAAAACATGATTTTAGAACAAGATGACAAGATAGAACTAGCAACAGATCACTTTGTACAAGCACGCAAGATTTCACTTGATGTCAATAGCTTCCAAGAACGCAAGATATCACTAATTGCATTAAAGGCAGGATGGCCATATCACACAAGCAAGCAAGCACGCACGAGCACGATAATGTAACACTAATCAGGCACGTAGACACTAATGTACACCAAGAAAAATCCATCAAGAATGTACACTAGGACACGTGTTTGTGGTTATTGTATCTATCATTCAACACGCACGCACGACTCCCAGCACAGATGCAACGCCAGTAATCATTATACCCTATGGTTAACAGTATATTTATGACTCTCCGCCATTATGGCTAGACTGGAGCCCTTGGACACTCGCTGTGCCCGGTCAGCATCTCACTTAAATTTTAATTGTGGATATCCACAGTCATTAATAATGGCCAAATAGAGCTTCAATATGTAAGCATATGTAATGTCATGTTCATGATGATGATGAGAATAAGTAATAAGTAACTTGAACATGATTTCATGAGAACAATGGTCAAGAGATAAATTTGGCAGCATAACGGCACGATTTGTACTTTAATTCAATCTTCACATTAATGGCTTCAGTCTAGATTGTAAATCACACTCACGAGAACAAGATGAGAGAGGAAGTGCACGCTATCTCCAGGGAACTTCAATGGTACAACCAACTCGTCAGCCATGTGGGAATCCATGGTCAGAGGAGATTTACGGAGGCCTTGGAGAAAAGGTTGCTAGTCTACCGATTCGGAATGACCGGTAGAGAACTTCCAAATTCCCAAGAAAGGGCTGCCTAGAAGTGCAAGTGAGTAGTGATGTATGCGTGTCTCAATCACAATCCATCGGTTTCAAACTCGCGGAAAGCACTTAACATGGTAATACGACATGAATCTATGCACTTTAACTAAACATGGATTGCAAGATTTTAAGATAATAATTATCATTTAAATAAACTAGAACAGTACAAAGAGTGAATCAAATGTTACCTGAATGGTCACGTCATTAAGAAAGCAATTAGAATAATGTTCATGTAATTAAAGATTTTTAAATGGGTTAAACACTTTTAAGTCATTAAATAAACATCATGAGATGATTAGAACCATGCCATGCAAATTACACGCTAGATCCCATGTTAAACAGTCCTCAGGTAAGCACGTAAATATGCCTCCAACACAGAGGACGCACTTCAAAACAGTGTTCAGCGAAAACAAGCGAAACAACAAGAAATCAAAATCGCGTCCACTCTGGTGGCCGCCTTAATGAATGAATCGCGTCGCAGCAAAGTGACGCGTTAATGAAAATCCATTTAATAAACCTTGGGCCGAAAAATCTCTGAAACACGTCTAGGAAGGACGTCGCGGTTCAGAGTGGCTCGAACTCCCAGGCGGCACGCAGACCTATGCGGGGAGTGGACTGGTCAAAGCTTAAATCGTGTCTGGGGATGTGGACGCCTTTCAGGAGGCCCCTGAATCGCGTCCACCTTTATGGACGCAGTTCAGGGTCAGACTGAAAACGCAGAAAAACCTGCACTCAGGGGGTTTGATCATGCAACGCTTATATCTCCTAAACTAGGGCTTTTTGGACAGAATTCTCAACATGAAAGTTGTTGGGAAAATGGAATAGGTGTGAACTATGATTTTTAAATAATTTTAAACGGCCACGAGATGTGTGATAAATCGACTTGAACAGGAAAAGTCTCAGACATGCGCGACTTTGGCAAAACGCCTATAATTCAAAATCTACTCTTTGGAATTCGATGAAATCAGTGGGAAACGAAAGATAACTTGATGCTCTACACATTGGTATAGGATATGTTAAGGTTTGGCCTAAGAAAACCTACCTTCCGGGTTGATGAAGTCTCATTCTTCATAAATCCTGTGTTCAGACCACTATTTCAAGAACGCCTAATACGCCATGTATACTGCATGGAATTTGGGCATTCCACTTGGTTTAGAACGTAGAATTGACCCTCTTTCTAGGGGTATAGGCCTTGCACGATGGGATTTAAGTTTGACCTACCTTTGGTCAACACCAACATAACTATCTGTGCAGGTCGCAGCAGACGCAACGGGGAAGAAGAACGGCTTGGTGTGGGCGATCTCCTGCTCCCCAGCCACCAAGAACTCCTCCACACAACCCCAACAAGATGTAAACTCGTCCCCAAGGGTTTGGTCGATAGTATTTAAGCACCTATGGTGTTTAGGAGTCCTATTGTGACAAGGAAAGCTAAGTTGCGGTTTTGACATATTAGTTTCCTATTTTGAGGATTTCTTCCTCCATTTGAGTGTGTGAGGCTTTAGGAAACCTCCCACCATAGTTAAGCACAAATTTGGGTTGTCAAGATTGCAAGATCTCTTACCAATTCAACTCTAATTATCTCTTCCTAATTTCAGCTTATTTAAAGTTGCGAATTTCTATGTATTTTCTTGCTTCATTTGATTTTTGGGCCAAATGATGTCCATTAGCCTAATTATGATATTGGGTCATTAATATATAATGTTAGAAGTCTCTCCAATATTTTTATTTAATTTATGGTTGCGTCGTATTTCCGTGTTAACGGTTTTTCGACTTGTTTCCTAATTTGGATAATCGGTTACAATAACTCTTAAACCTAGCCCAAATAATTTTTATTGACCCAAATTTCTTGATGGGTCATTATAGGATATTATTTGAAATCCGTATATGATTTTTATTTAATTTTCTGACTCATCCAAGTACGTGTGATAATAATTTTTCGACTTATTCTTGAATTACGATAATAAGTCACGAAACACTTTAAACTTGGCTAATCCAATTTTTAATGGCATAAATTTATTTGTGGAAGATTTAGTAATAATATTTAGGGTTGATTTATAATTTTTACGGAATTTTCCGATGTGTTTTAGCACATACGATAATGGTACGTATGTTTAAAATAATCTGATATTGTGGAAATTATTTATTTCCATTTATTTATATTTTTATGCAATTAAAATTTCCGGGGTGCTACACCCTCCCCCACTTAAGAGAATTTGGTCCCCAAATTCATAGATCATTAATTGGCTTTTGATAGTTATGATCCTTGAGGTTGTTTCGGATTTAATTCTTCTAACTTGTTTCAACATCGTGGAGGTTAGTCCAACCTCTACACCTATGGCGACCCGTACTATTCATTTTGTTCCTTCCACTCATGTTTTCTTCCACGGTTGTTATAGCTCCATCATAATCCACCAAATGAACTAGGGTATAACCACTAGATTATTCCTTTTTAATTTCTCTTTAATGATCTCCCCCACTTAGAAATGTACTAATAAGAAAACAACATAAGATCGGTCTAGTGGTTTAACAATCATACCTCCTTCCGGGAGCTCCGCTTGCATTACTGCATTCATGCATCCTTGACGCTTTACCACTCCTGGGTTCCTTCCAAATTGGCCTTTTAGCATGGGACAGTTTGGTATACGATGTTCCTGATTCCCGCATCGCAGGCAAGCCCCGGTCTTCTTCCAGCACTTGTCCTCTTGGTGCCCTGGCTTGTTGCAAAAGTTACAATATTCTACCATCATTGTTTCTTCTACTTTGATCTTTTTCTCCATGCCATAGTCCTTCCCAGTGGTTGGCCTTTTGTTGTTAGTGTAGTTGTTGTTATGGTTGTTGTTGGGGAAAGTTCCAGTTGTATCGACTGATCCTCTTTTTATAAAGGTCGGCTTTGAGATGTCCTTCTCCCGCATGCCTTCCACCTTAGCCATAGTATATTCTACCAGTTGAGCTCTTTGGACCATCTCAGTGTAGGTTTAAATGTTGTGTGGTCCGAGCTTTTCAATGAATATGGGCTTGAGCCCATCCATGAAACAGTTAGCCTTCAGTCTTTCTGTTCCCACCAGGTGTGGGGCATACACAGCAAGACGCGGGAACTGAGCCTCATACTCAGCCACGGACATTCCTTTATGTTTCAGTGCGGCAAATTTTGCCACCTTCTTTTCCTTAACTCTTTCAGAGAAGTATTTTCCTTGGAAGATCTGCAGAAATCCTGCCCACTCTAGCTCAGCTACATTTGGCAGGTGGGCCGATGTGGTCTTCCACCATACTCGGGCATCCTTAGTGAATTGAAAAGTGGCCAGTACCACCTTCTCCCTATTAGTGTATTGCATGACTTGGAAGATCCTTTCTATCTCTTCCTGCCAGTTCTCTGCCTCGTCTGGATCAGGGGATCCAGAGAAACGAGGAGGGTTCAAACTCCTAAAGTTGTGGTCTAAATCACCCGCTCCATTCCTAGCAGCAACAGCAGCTTGATTTCCAGCCTGAACCACATTTTGTAAAGCCTGAGTCAATCTAGCCATGGTTTCTTGCATAGCTTGCCACTGTTTGCGGAGCCATTGCAGTTGAGTTTAAGAGTTATGAAGGTTCCTGAGAAAAGGATGGAAACCCATTAATGTCTCTAGATACATTGTAAGAGTCAATGGGTAGGAGTGTTTAATTCTTTCTAACATATTCCCAGTCTCTACCCATCCTCACCAGGTACTATATTTAATTTCCATGACCTAGGTTCCATAGGTATCTCCTAGTCCTGAGACATATATCCTATTTGGTATTCCTAGGCTCTGATACCACTAAACTGTCACGTCCTGAGAATTACGCAGCAAATGTTAATAATGCAGAATAATTCGTGTCGATACCCCGAGATGTGAACAGTCGGCAAATAAGCCTCTAGCTAGCATGCACTAAATGTATAACAACATACATCATCATAGGGCCCAAATATTGAACTCAACTAATCTTTTATTCAAATCTCAACTCATTGTATTCCAAATGGAAACTATTACAGGACTAAGACTCAATAAAAAGAAATGTACATTTTATTCCTCACTTCCTACTACATGAATCTAACACTCAAAATAAACTAACTATAGATAGACTCATATTTGGAACGCTCATCACGCGGACGCATTCCCATCCTCGACTTGCTCTTCCCCTTGAACATCATAGTCACCTAGATTGGTTAAAAGTAGGGAATGAGCAAACTAGCCCAGTAGGATTTATATCTCAATGTACGGGCAATGATATAAGTGATTAATAGTTTAGAACTAGGTAAGCAGGATGAATGTAATGATATGCATGTACGAATAAAACTCATTAAAACATGATACATTAACAAGCTAGATAGAGTGATCACGATAGAACATGATTTTAGAACAAGATGACAAGATAGAACTAGCAACGGAACACTTTGTACAAGCACGCAAGATTTCACTTGATGTCAATAGCTTTCAAGAACGCAAGATATCACTAATTGCATTAAAGACAGGATGGCCATATCACACAAGCAAGCAAGCACGCACGAGCACGATAATGTAACACTAATCAGGCACGTAGACACTAATGTACACCAAGAAAAGATCCATCAAGAATGTACACTAGGGCACGTGTTTGTGGTTATTGTATCTATCATTCAACACGCACGCACGACTCCCAGCGCAGATGCAATGCCAGTAATCATTATACCCCATGGTTAACAATATATTTATAACTCTCTGTTATTGGGGCTAGACTTGAGCCCTTGGACCCTCACCGTGCCCGGTCAGCATCTCACTTAAATTTTAAATGTAGATACCCACAATCATTAATAATGGCCAAATAGAGTTTCAATATGTAAGCATATGTAATGTCATGTTCATGATGATGATGAGAATAAGTAATAAGTAAATTGAACATGATTTCATGAGAACAATGGTCAAGAGATAAATTTGGCAGCATAACGGCACGATTTGTACTTTAATTCAATCTTCACATTAATGGCTTTAGTCTAGATTGTAAATCACACTCACGAGAACAAGATGAGAGAGGAAGTGCATGCTATCTCCAGGGAACTTCAATGGTACAACCAACTCGTCAGCCATGTGGGAATCCATGGTCAGAGGAGATTTACGGAGGCCTTGGAGAAAAGGTTGCTCGTCTACCGATTCGGAATGACCGATAGAGAGCTTCCAAATTCCCAAGAAAGGGCTGCCTAGAAGTGCAAGTGAGTAGTGATGTATGCGTGTCTCAATCACAATCCATCGGTTTCAAACTCGCGGAAAGCACTTAACATGGTAATACGACATGAAACTATGCACTTTAACTAAACGTGGATTGTAAGATTATAAGATAATAATTATCATTTAAATAACACTAGAATAGTACAAAGAGTGAATCAAAAGTTACCTGAATGGTCACGTCATTAAGAAAGCAATTAGAATAATGTTCGTGTAATTAAAGATTTTTAAATGGGTTAAACACTTTTAAGTCATTAAATAAACATCATGAGATGATTAGAACCATGCCATGCAAATTACACGGTAGATCCCATGTTAAACAGTCCTCGGGTAAGCACGTAAATATGCGTCCAACACAGAGGATGCACTTCAAAACACTGTGTTCAGCGAAAATAAGCAAAACAGCAAGAAATCCAAATCGCTTCCACTCTGGTGGCCGCCTTCATGAATGAATCGCATCGCAGCAAAGCGACGCGTTAATGAAAATCCATTTAATAAAGCTTGGGCGGGAAAAATCTCGAAAATGCGTCCAGGAAGGACACCGTGGTTCAGAGTGACCCGGACTCCCAGGCGGTGCGCAGACCCACGTAGGGAGTGGACTGGTCAAAGCTTAAATCGTGTCCAGGCATGTGGACGCCTTTTAGGAGGCCCCTGAATCGCGTCCACCTTTATGGACGCGGTTCAGGGTCAGACTGAAAACGTAGAAAACTTGCACTCAGGAGGCTTCGATCATGCAACGCTTATATCTCCTAAACTAGGGCTTTTTGGACAAAATTCTCAGCATGAAAGTTGTTGGGAATGTGGAATAGGTGCGAACTATGATTTTTAAATAATTTTAACCGGTCTTGATATGCATGATAAATCGACTTGAACAGGAAAAGTCTCAGGCATGCACGACTTTGGCAAAACGCCTATAATTCAATATCTACTCATTGGAATTCGCTGAAATTTGTGGGAAACGAAAGTTAACTTGATGCTCTACACATTGGTAAAGGATATGTTAAGGTTTGGCCCGAGAAAACCTACCTTCTGGGTTGATGAAGTCTCGTTCTTCAGAAATCCCGTGTTCAGACCACTATTTGAAGAACGCCTAGTACACCATGTATACTGCATGGCATTTGGGCATTCTACTTGGGTTAGAACGTAGACCTGACCCTCTATTCAGAGGTATAGGTCTTGCATGATGGGATTTAAGTTTGACCTACCTTTGATCGACTCCAAGATGACTATATGTGCAGGTCGTAGCAGACGCAACGGGGAAGAAGAACGGCTTGGTGTGGGCGATCTCCTGCTCCCCAGCCGCCAAGAACTCCTCCACATGACCCCAAAAAGATGTAAACTCATCCCCAAGGGTTTGTTGGAGAGTATTTAAGCATCTATGGTGTTTAGGAGTCCTACTGTGACAAGGAAAGCTAAGTTGCGGTTTTGACATATTAGTTTCCTATTTTGAGAATTTCGTCCTCCATTTGAGTGTGGGAGGCTTTAGGAAACCTCCCCCCATAGTCAAGCACAAATTTGGGTTGTCAAGATTGCAAGATCTCTTCCCAATTCAACTCTAATTACCGCTTCCTAATTTCAGCTTATTTAAAGTTGCAAATTTCTATGTATTTTCTTGCTTCATTTGAATTTTGGGCCAAATGACATCCATTAGCCCAATTATGATATTGGGTCATTAATATATAATGTTAGAAGTCTCTCCAATATTTTTATTTAATTTATGGTTGCGTCGTATTTCCGTGTTAACGGTTTTCCGACTTGTTTCCTAATTTGGATAATCGGTCACAATAACTCTTAAACCTAGCCCAAATAATTTTTATTGACCCAAATTTCTTGATGGGTCATTAGAGGATATTATTTGAAGTCCGTATATGATTTTTATTTAATTTTATGACTCATCCAAGTATGTGTGATAATAATTTTTCGACTTATTCATGAATTACGATAATAAGTCGCGAAACACTTTTAACTTGGCTAATCCAATTTTTCTTGGCACAAATTTCTATGTGGAATATTTAGTAATAATATTTGGGGTTGATGTATAATTTTTACAGAATTTTCCGATGTGTTTTAGCACATACGATAATGGTACGTATGTTTTAAATAATCTGATATTATAGAAATTATTTATTTCTATTTATTTATATTTTTATGCAATTAAAATTTCTGGGGTGCTACAATGCCCTTCGGGTTTTGCAATGCCCCTGCAACTTTGCAACATTGCATGCTGTCTATTTTCTCAGACATGGTTGGAGATTACTTAGAAGTTTTTATGGATGATTTTTCTATGTTTGGAAATGACTTTGATTCGTGCCTCGACCATTTGACTAAAGTGCTCAAAAGATGCATTAATGCCAATCTTGTCTTAAGTTGGGAAAAGAGCCACTTCATGGTAAAGGAGGGGATTGTCTTAGGGCATATTGTCTCAGAGAGAGGGATAGAGGTAGATAAAGCCAAGATAATCTCATTTCCGAATTGCCTCCTCCAAACTCTGTCAAACAAATTCGATCCTTCCTTGGTCATGCTGGATTTTATAGGAGGTTCATCAAAGACTTTTCCAAAATTGCAAGGCCATTGACTTCTTTGTTAAAAGATACTCCTTTCATTTTTGACGAAGCTTGTAATAAGCATTTGATGACTTAAAAGACATTTTGACCAGAGCTCCAATTCTACAATCTCCAGACTGGTCATTACCATTTGAGATAATGTGTGATGCTTCAGACTTTGCAATAGGTGCTATTTTGGGTCAGAAAATTGATAAAAGGATCTGTAGTGATTTATTATGCAAGCAGAACATTGAATCACACCCAAATTCGATACACAACCACTAAGAAAGAGCTCCTAGCTGTTGTCTTTGCCTTAGAGAAATTTAGATCTTACCTTTTAGGAGCTAAAATCATTGTTTTCACTGACCATGCTACCTTAAGGCATTTGCTTGCTTAAAAGGATGCCAAGCCTAGGTTGATCAGATGGATTCTCTTGTTACTAGAGTTTGATTTGGAAATTCATGATAAGAAAGGATCCAAGAATGTGGTAGCTGACCATTTTTCCAGAATAGTTGCCCCGGACTCTATGCCTATTAGAGATGCTTTCCCGGATGAACACATTTTAGTTGTCTCCAATATTTCATCTCCATGGTATGCACACATTGTGAATTATAAAGTCAATGGACGAGTACCTGGAGATTGGACCAAAAATGAAATAGAGAGATTCTTTGCTAGGGACAAGTATTTTATTTGGGAGGACCCGGAGCTATTTTTTATAGGACCAAACCAAGTGATAAGAAGATGTGTCCCCGAGAGTGAGCATCAAAATGTCCTCAAGTTTTGCCATTATCTTGCTTGTGGAGGACATTTTTAACGAAAGAAGACCGCTGCTAAGGTCTTAGACTCCGGTTTCTATTGGCCCACGTTGTTTAAGGATGCCCACCAATTTTGTAAGGCTTGTCCTAGATGTCAAACCATGGGAAATATTTCTAAGAAGGATATGATGCCTCTTAACCCCATTTTGGTTGTAGAAATTTTTGATGTTTGGGGAATAAACTTTATGGGACCTTTTCCACCATCCTTTGGATACACGTACATTTTAGTTGCTGTTGATTATGTGTCCAAATGGATAGAGGCCATAGCCACAAAGACCAATGATCATAAGGTGGTCATCAAATTTGTTCAGAAAAACATCTTTTCTAGATTTGGGTGGCCCAAGGCAATCATTAGTGATGGAGGACCACATTTCATTAACACTCAGTTCAAGACACTCCTAAGGAAGTATGGGATCACCCATAAGCTAGTAACACCTTACCATCCACAAACTAGTGTCCAGGTAGAAGTATCAAATAGGGAGCTTAAGAACATTCTTCAGAAGTTGGTTAGGCCTGATAGGAAAGATTGGTCTGAAAGGTTAGATGATTCATTGTGGGCCTACCGAACTGCTTTCAAAACTCCCATTGGAATGTCCCCTTACCGACTTGTTTTTGTAAAATCTTGTCATCTTCCGGTAGAACTTGAGCATAGAGCCTATTAGACTATTAAATAGGTAAATCTTGATTTAGCCCAAGCTGGTCAACAAAGAACCCTACAGCTGAATGAGCTAGAAGAGCTTAGAAATGAGGCCTATGAATTTCCATGATTTATAAAGCCAAAGCCAAAGCAATCCATGATAAACACATTCATCGAAAAACTTTTCAAGTGCATGATAAGGTCTGGTTATTTAATTCTAGGCTTCATCTATTTCCGGGAAAATTGAAGACCCGATGGGATGGTCCTTACACTGTTGACAAAGCTTATGACAATGGTGTTGTCGTTATTCTTGACCCTAAAACTGGACAATCATTCACTGTTAATGGGCAGAGGTTAAAGAACTTCTTTGAAAGCCCACCTTCCTTGAAAAATGAGTCTACCAAGTTAGCTAAGCCAAATGGAGCTTAATTGCGTCTGGCTGAAGATAATAAACTTAGCGCTCTTGGGAGGCAACCCATGTGTACAAATTTTCGTTATCAGGTAATTCTCTATCTTACTAATTTTATATCCTGCAAATAAATTGGGAATGGTAGAATAAACATGCATTCATAGTCCTCACTCTAACCCAGTGCTTCATTTTATTTAGCTTGTACATGTGCAAATAAAATGAAATTTTCACAATGTTTCATCTTTTAATAAAAAATACTTGGCATTGTGAAATACAGACTATGTGTCTGATCTTTAACCATTAAAAGTTTGTAGTTGTCACATTCCTTTGCAAACATCCATGTTAGGTAGCCTCTAGTACAGGATCACATGTATCCCCTGTCTACCTAATTTAAAGATTTATGACAAGAAGTTTTTATACACACACTACACAACCACTTAGACTAGCTGAACCCAAATGTAGAAAATTTGTTAAGGCTAGTAGGAGAGAGGTGATTGGTTTTCTCCCTTCCCCTTAAGTGAATTGCGAAGGAAGTGAAGGCATGTGATCAAGGAACCTGATTGCCCATCCTCCCTTAAAATTAAAAAAAAAAAAACCATGAAAAATGCCCCGATCTGAGTAAAGTTGGACTCGCTACTCTTGAAAAGTGATGGGCTGTGCAGAAATATGGATGAAAAAGAATGAAAAATTCTGAGTGCACAAAATGCAAATAAAGGGGCAAAGTCCTCAGCTCAGAGAAATAATCCTCAAGAAAGTTGGGCAGAATGGAACTGAGATAAACAACCCAATCTGACTGAGCAAGGATCTTATTCCACAATTCTTTTCTTCTCCCTTGAATTAATCTAATCTCAAATACTATCTGAGGCAGAGAAGCTCCAGAAGGGCTGATGTGAACTCTTAAGTGAGCTATCATTCGTGCACTAATTTCTTGCCATAAGCCCTTACAATTAGGAAAGACACGGATAGAAATATCTCCACATTAATCTTTTACATAATGGCTGTTTAGCATGAGACATTACATCTTCTAATCTTACATTTGGAATAATTTTTATTGCTAAGGGATTAGCAATGTTCAAGTGGGGGGAAGTGATAACTACAAAATTTTTCGTGTTAAATTTCATACATATAGTTAATTTTAGACATCCTTTGTCTATAAATAATGTGCATTTTGATTTTAATTTTCATTTCATTCATGAATAGTTTTTTTGAACATATTAGTTGATATTTGGGTTAGAATACATATGTTAGATTTTCATTCAATAAGTCACTGTTTTTTTCAGATTGACTAATCAGGTTCATTTTTCTTTTCACATGTACACTTTGGGAAACAAAAGATCTTTGTAAATAAATGTTGTATATAAATAATATTTTTGTAAATATTTTTTAGTAGTAGATAGGTATGAGTTTGTAAATAAATAAATTTTTAACAGCTTTTAGTTATTTAGTAATACCTCACCCAATCCCATCATACCACATACCCTTTCTCATTCTATTGTGCTGGCAGTCATCTTTTCTTCTCTTTAGACCGCCGCAACCCTTTTTTCTTCCCCACAAGGGCGACGAAAACAGTTGGAGGCAGGAAGAAAAGCTGGGGCATGAGGAGCTCGTGCGCGATGGAGTTGGGGCATGAGGAGCTCAGGCGCTTGTGGAATCCTGGCATCCGGAAGGTTTGATGAAGTCTATATAAGGACCCCAAGTTTTTGAGATTTCTATTTCGTTGGTGTTCTTATTCTTTCCTCTGGACAGATCAGGAGTTTGACGTTGCAGTTTATATTTCTTTTATTGTTTTCTTACTAAATCATCCCTCGATCTGTGAGGGTATAGTGATCTGAAATTTTTATAGTTCATATTGTTCTCAGAGTAAATCTCTGATTGAGTTCTTTGATTTCTTCACTATCTCATCCTGATCTTTGAGTTGCAATAAAATTGTGATATATCTCATTTTCTAGTTACTTCTTTTTGCATAATTGAACCATTCATCTATTAATTTCTTTATCTAATGTTGCTTCCCTTCAAGCTATGAAGGTGTGAGAAACTCTGGAACAATAACAGTCTTGAAATTAGAAGTAGGAATGTTTGTTTCGTATTGCACCAATTGCTCTGTGGAAGAATGCTTGATTTGATCCGTTATTAAGAGTTCTCAGTTTAGTTTTGATGTATTGAGAATTCAAATCTTGTTAGTGTTCATTTGAATGTGATATTGAAGGGTTCTAATCGCACTGGAGTTTTTAGTGAACTGAATGGATTCACGTCAAATTTTTATTGTTGGATCTTTTTGGTTTCAAGTCAAAGTAGTTTAAATCAAGTTCTATTCAGCCTCTTTGTGGATTTCGACCTGTTCTCATCACTGTACTTGTTCTTTCCTAATTCTGTGAGACAAATTAGAGAATAAGTCTATTGATTTATGTACTTCCAACAACGATAAAACATATATCAGCAAGGCTACGTTCATTGGCCTCCAAATCACCATGGCCCAAAGGGACTCCGCTAAACATGATGTTTGGTTAAGTCAACACTATCATTACTAGATGAGTTTGATTCGGTGATATGCTCCCGAGGGACGCGACCAAGCATACCATGTCCTCAAGTCATCGCTAACATCTCCATGTCGTAAGCCAGATATCAAATCCCAATATAGGTGAGCCCAGAGTGACTCCACCAACCCATTCTATATCAAGAAAAGATGTTTTCCCTATAATGGTGGAAGGCCACGTGAGTCAATCTTATTGCCACATGCTTGCCGACTTAATATATTAGTAACATAGGGAGTTTTTATTTGAGTGGTCTCATAGATAAATAATGTCCCACACATATATTTGGCATATACTTACATCACATGCAAATATGTACCTAGTAGGTGCAAAAATCAATATAAATCATATATATAAATAGCCACACCAGATGATCATGGACCAAATTCTAGCGTGATCAAGCTTGAGCCAAAAGACTTGATCACTAAACCCTATGTGTGTACCCAATGCATCCCATGCACGGTGTTCATCCTCCTCTTCGTCATTAGCTCTGTCGATAATTCCACGTTTCCGTCGTGCCTCCGAGAGTGATTTCAAATAATTACAATAATTACAAATGACTATAGGCACGTAGGCCCAAAAATGTACATTTAATTAATTAAGAAACCTTGATCATATCAAAGGAAATTACACCATTAGGAGAGGTAGAAATACACAACGATTTTAATGAGAAAGAGAAGGGGGCTCGCAAACCCCAATGAATCACCATCCACACATAGGTCCATGATCATTCACCCACAATATACACATCACATGCATATATATAAGCTACTAGAAATTAATTAAACACTATAACTAATAAAACTATTAGATTAACTCTTAATCTAAAACATGGATTAACTCTTAATCGATCTGAATTGAACAAAATATCAAAACCCGAACATCATAGCCTAACCTTGGCTCTAATACCACTGTTGGAAATCGACTTGGGGCATCACATGCACAGTGGAAGTAAAAACAAAAATCGATTTCCATCCATGTACTTGATCGGGCTATCATGTACGGTGCATGTAAACATATACACAAATAAGGCGTGAGACAATCTCACCTAGGGGAGATCGTATATCCCCTGAAGCGCAGAACTAGTCCATGATTGAAGGAGCTCTCGTGAGACTCCCTCTAGCGGTATCCACACAGTGGATGATCGGTGATGACGATGACCCCTCCTTCACTGGTGGTGCCACTCCTCCACATCGTGCAACGCCACACAGCGGCCAACAGCAGCAAGTAGCAGCAACAACAAGAGGGCTCGGCCCTCCTAGTTCTCCTCTTGCCTAGGGAGAGTACAGGAGGGAGAGAAGGGAAGGGGGATGAAGAAGGTGGTTTCTCCTCTCAAGATCTAGCCTATGAACTTCAAAGAGAACCCCTTTCTATTTATAGAGAGCCTAAGGGACACCTCATCATGTCATGATGACAAGGGACACCTCACAGGAACACCTCATCCTATCATGATGACAAGAGGGACACCTCGTAGGGACACCTCGTCATGTAATCATGACAAGGGACACCTCACAGGGACACCTCGTCATGTCATGATGACAAGAGAGACACCTCACAAGGACACCTCGTCATGTAACCATGATAAGGGACACCTCATCATGTCATGATGACAAGAGGGACACTTCATAGGAACACCTCATCATGTAATCATGACAAGGGACACCTCACAAGGACACATCGTCAAGTCATGATGACAAGGGACACCTCATAGGGACACCTCACAATATCATAATGGCTAATGATGATGAGGTGTCCTCCTTCTAGAAGGGGTGAGGTGGCATGATCTTGGTATGCTCCCTTAATGGATCCTTGTCAAGGCTTATTGGGTCTTACCCAATAGGTCCATAATGGGTTAAATAAGGCTTATTGGATAACTTTTATCCAATCCTCTATTCATCACGTTATCCACTTTATGTGTGTGACCCTCTAGGCCCAATATTGAGCTAGCGGTGAGTTGCACTCTACTCATCTATTATGAACATACTAGGCCATTATGCCATAATCCCCAGACGATACGAGTGATCAAATCCATTGGACTTGTCTGCCCACAGTTACCGTGTACCTGTAGTCCCTCATTCATCTATTATTCCAGAGACCGTATATTTGGCATGGTGTTGTCAGGCCTATACGGAATCTGTTAATGTCAAACTCTTATCAAATTCTCTCGGAGAACTCCTTCTCTCTAAATCCGATTGACCCTGGCCAGGGATTTGCCTGAGTAAGACAATATGGGATATTCCTCTCACGATACCGAGAGTGGATGATCCTCTATTGACACATAATTGCCTTCGTAAGGTTAGCTACCATTCCCAATGACTGGCTATACTAGACCTGGAACATCCAGACCTATAAATCCAGTATCAAAGAATGGAGTACTCAAACAAGACATCTTTGGTGTCTCAAGTCTAAGGATCAGTTACACAATTGAGACTAAGGAATCTCTATCTGACAATCAAGTATCATTAACCATACAGCATTCTGAGAACGGATCATTCAGTGAACTCATTCTCCAATAAGCACCTATACCATATCCCTAGTGTCTCCACACAAGCAGTTATGAGACCAGCTGCTTCCATCACATGGACAGGTATATGGCACACCAGTCTTTCCGATCATCTCAATGTCCTTCTTGAGTAACCTATGACTAGGAATATTTAGGATCTGTGTTTAAAGAGGATCGACCTCATTATCATGATCTCATCATGATCCAGTTTCCATTGTACAGACCCCTGGACATCACAGTATACATACACATGGAATATACTGTGAGAAAATACCATTATAATATTACCAAAAGAGATTGTACATAATTACAAGTGCCATCACTCACGTGAATTGGCTTGCAGGGCACCTATAACTAGAAGTATCACCACAAAACCATAACACAACGGTGCCGCCAACACAACACACTACAGCGAGTCAAACCGCAATCGGTGAATCACCATTCACAAGCCAAAACTACTGGAAAAGCATGAGTCGGAAAGAGCGATGCCACCACACGGGAACGGACTACTAGTTCATGATGCCAGTATCCAACCCAGACAACACAGCACAAGAACTACCTCTCAATCTCGCAGTCACGGACAAAAGGTCCAACTACCGTTCCACAACCACACAGTAAAGCCAAAGAATAGTGGAGACCAACCAACACCACACATGTTGTAGCGACCCTCACCATATCGGTACGATTATACCAACCCACGTCGATATAGTGAACGTTGCCATAGTGGGACATTTACCCAACAATAACATTCAGCTGAGATACACGTGAATATAAGAACAGAGTAGCGGAAGTAAAAGAACCACTATCTTCATTTCATTCATCATCCACATTTAACATACATGATTCGATAACATTTAAAGAACTAAAAGTCCACATAATTAAATTGCTGAAAATCAAATACATAATTGTCCACACTTAAACATTTCTTTCCATGATAGTGCTAATACAATGTTTCAATTACATACATCAAATGCCAAAATGTCACAACTAAGCTCCACCAAACTAGCTACTCCCCGCGCTCGGAAGCACTTTCCACGGTCTCCTCCAAAGGTGTGTCACCTACTACACCTATACGCCGAAGCAAGTAATGAGTCTAAAAGACTCAGCAAATAACTCTACACATACCATTCATATACATGTCATAGCAGGTTTACATACACATTTACAAGACATAATCATATAGCATGCTTGTGATTGAAATTAACAACCTATCATGGTGATTCTACTTATTAAACACATGATTCATGCTTTCAGATTTTCTAAATCAAAATCTCCTATCACATGCTCTCTAATCATTCCTACACATGAAAGTTCTACTTTCAATTAAACTAAAACATGAGAGCAATCTAGCATGACTAGCTTACATACATGAAAGAAAACATTGCTAACATGGTTACTACTCATTCGTATACATGCACATAACCATTTCACATGCTTTAAGCTTGATGTTTTGATGTGGATTGATACTTTACAATCTAACACATGAAAGCTATGTTCTCATTCAAACCACAACGTGAGGGCATACACACGGAATGGTTCACACATAAGTAGGGATTGTCCCTAGCATGGGTTCTACGCATTGTACACATATAGCACAAAATCATAACCACATTTATGTTGCTGTTCTAACATGATTTCGGATCATCATATCATGGGTTTTCAATTTCACATCCTCACATTTTGGTTTCACATTTTTACACAATTTCTAATTCACATACTTCACTTTTACACATTGCACATTTACACATTCACATTTACATATTGTTCACACTACACAATTTGCACATGATCACAATCACATTCACATTTTACACTTTAGTGCCGTGACACATAGTCCAAACCACCATAAGAAGGACACATCACATCACATACACATAGACGTCACCTAGGCAATACAGTGACGACTCTTAGACTGCGCAGACCGGGAGAACAAGTCTTCACCCTAACCAGTGGTACTTGTCCACCTCCAGGATTTCATCCTAATGCCCTTAGGATCACAACACATTGAACCTTCTCAGGGGGACTTTTCCCTGATACGGTTCCACTGCCCTCTATGGAAGCAGTGTCACACTTGGCACAGGTTTACACATTACACATATCGATTTTTACACACACTTTACATATGACGCTCATATCTCATTTATTCTTTCACTCCCAACATGACTCTGTTTTCCTAATCATGCCACTAAAGATGATAGAAATTAACATTCAGGAAGCTTCACAATCAGGTTGGGTTACACAAAAATTAAATCATTTCACCAAGGCATGTATTAATTACCTATTTTTGCATGGAAAATTCATATTGCATGGTATAATTGTCCAAATGACCTGAGAATTTAACCACATGCTAATTTCGGGTTTAGGACCCCACATGAAAATTTTCACATTTTTCTGATCCAAAATGCAATTTCCGAAAATTTAATCATAAATTCTTGCATTATTCAAAATTCAATTTATCATGATGTATAACATAAAATTTCAGTTTTAATAGGTCATAACCCTGAACTCAATATACACAATACCACAGGAATTTTCCCGAATTTATTTCACAGTACACCATTTACTGGAGATTTTACAACCCTACACATGTTTTTCTAATTCCATTTAAGAAAACTCAATAAATCAAAGGAACATGGATAAAATTCCCAAAAATTTAAATCATGGATTGATTCACCCATTCTTGGTTTAGCAAAATTTAGGGCATCCAATTCCACATGAATTGCACAAACGGTAACAACATGGTCTAGGTCTCATCATGCATACATTCTCCACGATAAAACCATTTATGCCAAATCACAGAAATTACAAAGATTTCACCACACATTCAGACATCCATATTACATATCATAATAAGTTTACAATATATCCTCATCGAAAACACATCGAAATTAATCCAATATATCAGGAAGAACAGCTCACTATTATGTCCTGGAGAACTTAACGGCGGTCTCTGGCCATTCCAGGAGTGAACGGCCAGATCGCTGAACGCATACCAGGGATCTCGGCGTCAAGGGCATTGACGCCAAGTTCCTGTCTGTGCAGAAACACAGACCGAACTCCAAAAATCAAGAAGAATGGGGGATCTAGGACACGAGGAAAAATATGTAAAAATCACAAAACCCTACTTGACATCTACATGAACGATAGGGGTAGGTTACTTGCCTCTTGCAAAAACTCCAGAGGGATCTAAATGGCGGTGAAGCTCTCCTTGGGCAGTCCCAAGAAGCTCCCAAGAAAGCCTCCCTCCAGGTTCCTGAGCAATCTCCACAGCAAATCGAGGTCGGGGATGCCTTCCTCGATGTTCCAGCTACCTCCTTGTTGTGGTAGATGGCCGGAACAAGCTTCAGATTGCCGGATTTAAGGTTGCAAATGTGGGGTTTTCTCACATATTTTCTAGGGTTTTCTTCTTCTCCTTCTTCTCCTTTTGCAAAGAGAGTCAAGAGAGGTTTGAGGGTTGCAGAAGAGGCTTTGTAAATAGGAGAGGAAGCTCTGCTTTCACGCAGGTCGGACAAGAGGGCTTTCAGACCGTTGGGGACAGCTCCCCAATGGGTGGGCAAGCTTGCTCCCGGAAATCCGGCTCTGCAACGCATGCAGGTCAGAGAAATTAGCGTCCACATCGCTGGACGCTGGGATTAGTGTTGGCGTCCATATGGTTGACGCCTACACAACACAAACGTCCATTGATATTGACGCCAAGCTGGCCTTCGGCCAGAACTCTAAAACATGCAGAAACCATGCACATCTTATACCTATATATGTGTCATATGTATACGTTATCATGTACACACTACCATCATACCATTCATACATTATTTACAACTAATTATACACATGCATACATAAGTATACTAACTAGTACTTACGTAGATATTTACATACGTACATACACAACATGAATTATTTACATGCAATACAAATAATGCAACAAAATTTGAGGGCCTTACACCCTCTCCCCCTTAAAGAAACTTCGTCCTCGAAGTTAGAACGACACTACTCAAACAAAAGGGGATACTTCTTCTTCATCGCATCCTCAAGCTCCCAAGTAGCCTCCTCTTGTGAGAAGTTCCGCCATAGAACTTTTACCGACGCAATACTCTTGTTCCGGAGATGCTGAACCTTCCGGTCAAGAATAGCTACTGGTTGCTCGACATACGACAGATCTGGCTAAATCTCCACTGGCTCATGACTAATCACATGAGACGGATCTCGGGCATACTTCCTGAGCATCGAAACGTGGAAGACAGGATGAACACTAGCCAAAGATGGGGGTAATGCTAGCTCATATGCCACGCTGCCCAATCGTCTGAGAATCTCATATGGGCCAATGAACCTAGGGCTCAACTTACTATGCCTGCCAAATCTGACAACACCACGAGTAGGTGATATCTTCAAGAAGACATGATCACCCACCGCGAACTCAAGATCCTTCCTCCTGTTGTCGACATAGCTCTTCTGCCTATCCTGCGCCGCAACAAGCCTCTTTCTGATAAGCTGGACCTTATTCGAAGTCTCCTGAACTAACTCCGGACCGATCAGCTGCCTATCACCGGTCTCCTCCCAACATAAAGGAGATCTGCAAGGCCGACCATATAACGCCTCAAATGGTGCCATACCAATACTCGCATGAAAGCTGTTGTTGTATGCGAACTCCGCAAGAGGTAAGTGACGCTCCCAATCATCCTTCCAATCCAATACACAAGCTCTCAACATATCCTCGAGCATCTGGATAGTCCTCTCGGACTGTCCATCAGTCTAGGGATGGAACGCCGAACTGAGCCTCAGCTCCGAACCTAAAGCATCCTGGAGACCCTTCCACAACCTCGAAGTGAATCTCGGATCTCGATCCTAAGTGATCGACTTCGGCACACCATGCAATCTAATGATACTGCTAACATACAATCTAGCTAAACTCTCTACTGACTGCTTCTTCTTCATAGGCAAGAAATGAGCAGTCTTCGAGAATCTATCTACAACTACCCAAATCGAGTCATTGCCCCTTCTAGATCGAGGCAAACCCGAAACGAAGTCCATAGTGACAGCTTCCCACTTCCACACTGGGATCTCCATCCTTTGCATAAGGCCGGATGGTCGCTGTCGCTCGGCCTTCACTTGCTGACACCAAACACCTAGACACATAATCGCTACATCCCTCTTCATGCCAGACCACCAAAAGGATCTCTTCAGATCCTGGTACATCTTAGTGTTACCGGATGAATAGAGAATCGCGATCTATGAGCCTCCGCTAACACATGCTCACGGACATCTACCAAATCAGGGACACAAACACGGTGATGAAATCTAATCACACCGTCCTCATCATGAGCAATGCCTGCCTTGCCCACTAACTCTAAGAGTCTAGGGTCGGCTTTCTGTTGCTCGATCACCTCATCCAAAACCGAGGACCTAAGAAATAACTGAGCTACAAAAGCCTGGCATAGCGATGGCTCTAACTCAGTCAACACGCAAGCCGCATCCTCCAACATCTTCCAGTCCTACTGGAGAGATGGCCTCTTTCTACTCAGAGCATCCGCTACGACATTCGCCTTTCCAGGGTGATACTGAAGGTCGAAGTCATAGTCCTTCAAGAACTCAATCCATCTTCTCTACCTCAGGTTTAGTTCCTTTTGGGAGAAAAGATACTTCAAGCTCTTGTGGTCGGTAAACACCTCAAATCTGACACCATAAAGATAGTGCCTCCAGATCTTTAGTGCATGAACCACTGCTGCGAGCTCCAAGTCATGAGTCGGATAGTTCCTCTCATGCTCCTTCAACTGACGAGAAGCATAAGCCACTACCCTTTCCTGCTGCATTAGCACACAGCCTAAACCAATCTGAGACGCATCCGTGTAGATAGCAAAACCCTCTACACCGCTCGGTAAGACTAACACCGGGGCTGTCGTGAGCTTAGTCTTCAACAATTGAAAACTACTCTCACACTTCTCAGACCAAACAAACTTCACTCCCTTTCTGGTAAGCTGAGTCAAAGGGGCGGTGATGGATGAAAATCTCTCAATAAATCGCCGATAGTAACCAGCTAAACCAATAAAACTACGAATCTCCGAAGGGGTCTTGGGAATCTCCCAATCCATAACTGCCTGGACCTTTGCTGGATCCACTGCAACACCAGCACCGGAGATAACATGCCCGAGGAAATGAACCTCGCGCAACCAGAAATCGCACTTGCTGAACTTAGCGTACAGCTTGTGCTCACGAAGAACCTCTAACACTACCCTCAAATGCTGACGGTGTGTGGCCTCGTCCGGAGAGTAGACCAACACATCATCAATAAACACTACGACAAAGCTATCTAAATAAGGCCTAAACACCCTGTTCATGAGATCCATGAACGCTGCAGGGGCATTGGTCAATCGAAAGGAAGGACCAAAAACTCATAATGTCCATAACGGGTTCTAAACGCCGTCTTGGACACATCCTCACTCCAATCCTCAACTGATGATAACCAGATCGCAAATCAATCTTAGAAAAGACTGATGCATCTCGCAACTGGTCAAACAAATCATCAATACGAGGTAAGGGATACCTGTTCTTCACAGTCAATTGGTTCAGCTTCCTGTAATCAATGCATAACCTAAGTGACCCGTCTTTCTTCTTGACGAACAATACAGGTGCGCCCCAAGGGGAAACACTAGGGCGAATAAATCCCTTATCAAGCAACTCTTGCAATTGCCTCCTCAACTCGGCTAACTCCGCAGGTGCCATCCGATATGGAGCCTTCGAGATAGGAGAGGTGCCCGAAGCAACTCTATGGTAAACTCTATCTCTCTATCCGGTGGCAATCCAGACAAGTCATCAGGAAAGACATCTGGAAAATCCTGCACTACCTCAATCTCCGCAAGAGTAGGTGACTCATCAGCCTCTGGCACTAACACCACGCTGGCAAGAAAAGCGTCACAACCCTTGTTTACCATGCGCATCGCCTTCATGGCAGAGATGACTAACTTTCCAGCCAAGTTCCTTGGCAAGGGATGAGAGAACTCGTCCTCACCAGGAATGCGGAAAACAATCCTCTTCCGGCGACAATCCACTAACGCATAGTGCTCCTCTAGCCAATCCAGACCAAGAATAGCATCATAGTCCTTCATCTTTAGCAAGAAGAAACACCCATCTAGGACTCTATCCTCAATGCACACAGGTAACGACGGAATGCACTTCCTAGTCGATACCGTACCCGCAGGGGTGTGCACAGACAAAGGGACCTCTAAATCCTCAGACTCTATGCCTGACTTTAGGGCTAACTGCCTAGCGAACCGCTCAGAAATGAACGAGTGAGTAGCACCCGTATCAAACAAAACCCGAGCGTGCACACCTAAAAGTAAAATCGCACCTTCGGCGACATGCTCCGCCTGCTCGGCGTCCTCGCGAGCTAAAGCAAACACTCGAGCTGGGGCTCGAGGCCTTCCTGGTCTTGCTGTAGCTGGCGCCGCTGCCGCTACTGCTGCTGGGGCTGGCGCTCCGTGCTAGACTCCCTGCTAAAGTCTCGGACAATCCTTGATCTTGTGGTCACTGCTTCCGCACTTCAAGCACTTTCCCGTAATCATCCAACATTCGGTACCACCATGTGTCTTCCCACAGTGGGGACACTCTTTCTTCACACCAGGGGAACGTACAGAAGGTACCTGAGAACTGTCGACTGCCACTGATCGCGGTTGTGTATGGTACACCGCTTTCTTCTTATCCTGTCGCTGGAACGTAGCTGCAGGTCTCTTCTGCGAAGCCTTCTTCTCTTCAAGGTATTGCTCCATCTCTCCCTCCTTCCTACAAGCAGCGCTGAGGGCCTCGTCCAAAGTGCGGTGGTCAAACGCCATGAGTCTCGTCCTCAGTGATGGCTTCAGGCCCATCACGAATTTCTTTGTCTTCCTGCGCTCATCTGCCACGATATGAGGTGCATATTTAGAGAGTTCAGAAAATCTTGCCTCATGTTCCAGCACGGGCATGGAGCCTTGAGCCAAAGAGAGGAACTCCTGCTCCATCCGATCTTGAACATGCTCGGGGACGAACTTGGCCCGAAAGAGCCTCACGAACTCGTCCCAAGCAACATCAATAGCTCCGTCCTCAAACCGGGTACGCAGCAATGAAGCCCACATACATCAGCTCTTTCCTACAGTACACCGCTCATAAGCACCATCTAAACAAATCTAACTTAACAAAACATACAAGCATATAAACTAAAGCATACCTGTAGCATGTAGGTGGCTAATGTGACCTTATCCTCATCTGCACACCTGATGGCTCGGAAGATCTTTTCTATCTCCCTCATCCAGCTTTCTGCCAACAATGGATCGCTCTCCCCCTTAAAAGAGGGTGGCAGCATCCTCTTGAATCTTTCCATGGTAGAAGGTCCACCATGGTCCTGAGCTGGTACCTGAGCCTGCTACAGTACACAGTAAGCAATACACAATCAACATAATATCGCACAATCAAATAAAACAGATAATAATTAATTTTATTAGTCTAACCTGAGCCTCCAACTGTGCCTGGAGTGCTGCCTGGGTATGAGCCTGCGTCTGCATGGCTTGCACCAGACCTTGCATGAATACTCCATAATCCACAGGCGGCGGTGGGGGAAGTACAGGACCTTGCGGTGTCGGGGCTTGCTGCTCCGCCCGCTCATCACGTCTCGGCTTGTCCTCACGAGCCGGCACTCCGCCACGCCTACCTCTCGAAGCCATGGCTGTAATAAATTTCAGCCACCATTAGAGCTAGGTTACTAAGTTTTCTAACCATTTTCTTATCTACTTTTCATTCATTATTAATCAATTCTACACATGTGGACATTCCTATGTAGACTTAGCTTGTAATGGGGATGATGACTCATGTATATTCATGTGCAATCTCAACCGGTTGCTCTGATACCAATCTCTGTGGCGACCCTCACCATATCGGTACGATTATACCAACCCACGTCGATATAGTGAACGTTGCCACAGTGGGACATTTACCCAACAATAACATTCAGCTAAGATACACGTGAATATAAGAACAGAGTAGCGGAAGTAAAAGAACCACTGTCTTCATTTCATTCATCATCCAAATTTAACATACATGATTCGATAACATTTAAAGAACTAAAAGTCCACATAATTAAATTGCTGAAAATCAAATACATAATTGTCCACACTTAAACATTTCTTTCATGATAGTGCTAATACAATGTTTCAATTACATACATCAAATGCCAAATGTCACAACTAAGCTCCACCAAACTAGCTACTCCCCGCGCTCGGAGTCGCTTTCCACGGTCTCCTCCAAAGGTGTGTCACCTACTACACCTGTACGCCGAAGCAAGTAATGAGTCTAAAAGACTCAGCAAATAACTTTACACATACCATTCATATACATGTCATAGCAGGTTTACATACACATTTACAAGACACAATCATATAGCATGCTTGTGATTGAAACTAACAACCTATCATGGTGATTCTACTTATTAAACACATGATTCATGCTTTCAGATTTTCTAAATCAAAATCTCCTATCACATGCTCTCTAATCATTCCTACACATGAAAGTTCTACTTTCAATTAAACTAAAACATGAGAGCAATCTAGCATGACTAGCTTACATACATGAAAGAAAACATTGCTAGCATGGTTACTACTCATTCGTATACATGCACATAACCATTTCACATGCTTTATAATTAAATAAAAATCACTATCTAACACAGTCTGCATAAACTAAAGAAACCAAGAGGACTAGTACAGAAACACCAGTCCACAACAAGAACAGCAATGCCTAGGCTACAAGCCTCACAGGCGAACCACAAACACAAGGGTAATAGGACTGCCAACAAGGAGCTAGTCCAATATACCCTAAAACAATGAACACCCCAGAAGACTACCCTCAAAAGGGTACAACACAACAAGTGGAAGGTCCTACTACACAACCTCCTCGGAGCATAGCTCCACCACATCACCTAAAAAGGCTGGTACACAGCGTACCACAATAAACGGTTACCCACGAAGGGTACAGGTACCTACCACCACAAGGTACCACCTTAAAACCGCAACACAACGGTGCCGCCAACACAACACACCACAGCAAGTCAAACCGCAATCGATGAATCACCATTCACAAGCCAAAACCACTAGCAAAGCACGAGTCGGAAAGAGCGACACCACCACACGAGAACGGATTACTGGTTCATGACGCCAGTATCCAACCCGGACAATACAGCACAAGAACTACATCTCAGTCTCGCAGTCATAGATGAAAAGTCCAACTTCCGCTCCACAACCACACAATAAAGCCAAAGAACAGTGGAGACCAACCAACATCACATATGCCGACCACATAGCCACAGGCCCATGCCTGGCACCTTTAGAGACTCTCGCCTGAGCTCTCTAAAGTGAGGCACTAGAAACACAGGACTAGCTGGAGACCAGTACGTCTATGGGTGTCTGTACCCCCAACCATAAGCGCGCCACAAGCGACCGCACACCCACAAACACGAGTCTCTACCCACTGTCATCTTTCTCTCCACCGGACGTACAACTCAAACATAGGAGTGAGGGTGTCCAGGAAGATGACACAGACCTCTATGGTACACACCGTACTGAGACACGCCCCGAGCACAACGTGCCTGGCTCATAAAGAACCTGGGGTACCCAACTGGAGAGGCATTCCGGAATAGGCGTCGGACCACCAAACTCGGAAAACACACAAACCATACCGGTCATTTAGCATAACTGTAAAACTTATACCACGGTACTTATACCTTAATTAGCTCGTCACGGGTCACCATTTGACCTCCAAGCAGCCATACACCTATATACACATGAACCACATAAACACATAATAATCTTGCCTGTCATGGTCATCTCATGACCTCCATAGCAACCAAACCACAATGCACATTAACCACATAATTAGCATAATAACACAATTAACTAACTTCACTAACTAATCATGATCCAAACCTTAAGCCTATAACATGTTTACTAACATAAACCATCTTGAATAACTTAAAACAACCTTAAATAGCCAAGGCTAGGTCTACATAGGACCATCATAGTCCAACCACTAGAAACACATCTCGGAATATGAAACGCGATGGACACAAGCATCGTCGCCTATAAGAACACGACAAACTGCCCAGACACGATTCAAAGCCTAACACGACAGAGCCCAGTGATCGCGACAGCCTGATACGTCGCCTTCAGACCAAACGGTCAACACCAACAGTCAAAGCGCAAATCGCGACGGGAGGATACGTTGCGAAAAAGACCACATTAAACCATACACAGAACCGCGACGGACCACATCGACGTGTTCAACAAGAACGCGACGGGTCAAGTGGTCGCGTCCAGACCAGTCGGTCCAACCCAATCGGAACACATGAATGCGATAGCTTTAGGCGTCACGTTCAAAACCAAAATGCGATGGTTCAATCCGTCGCCTTCTCAGGCAGGCGACTGAACCCTTCTTCCTCTTCTAGAAAACCACTCCACACACTGTGCAACTCATACATAAGCTTATAAAACGAAAGCTAAACTACCACATGCTTTTCTATCATGCTTTAAAAGTTGTAAACCAATTAAATAACTTAATACAAAAGTGAAGGATCGAGAAAAGATGAGGACAAGATCTAGAAGGGGGGGTTGAATAGATCTAGGCCTACTAATGCGGAAGCTTAACCAATTTTAAAAACTCTTGAATCAGAGACAAATTGAGAAATAAATTTCACAGATCTGAAGATAAATTGAGTGAGTTGTGTAAATGGAGTGTGTGAACAAATTGATTAGATTAATCCAAACGATCCTATGCATGCATCTAACGAAGCATAAGTTCAAACCACAATCAGATCAATGCACAGAGATTTTTAGGTGGTTCGGAAATCACACCATGTGATTCCTACATCCACCCCTCACACAGTGAGGATCCACTAAACAACCTAGGTACAACACACCCACTGGAGCCAGACAACTCCAACCACTTGAGTTTACAACTCACACAAACTCTAGAGTAAGACTACTCTAGAACCCTGAGCAAGACTGCTCAACAACACCTTGAGTGCGACGACTCAAAACCACTGAGCTCGATGGCTCACAAACAACTTGCTAGAAAAACACAAGACTCAGATCCTCTAGCAAAAGATCTAGTCCAACAAGAGTTAATTCATGAGACTCATGCAACAACCCATGCACAATCTCAGAATCACTCAGAAGAGAAAAATGAAGATGAGAATTGTATTAATAGCTTTTCTCTTCAGATGTACTCCCTTGTAGAAGGTCGAATTGTGAAGGTCTTTGATCTCTGGAAGTTCCTGGGCGATGCTCTGCAATTCTGATCTTCAGGATCTTCCTTGAATTCTTCACAGAAGTCGACTTCTACTTGATCTGCTTCCTTGAGGTGATCCAATTGCTTCTTCAACGATCAATCTCCACTTCTCATGCTTGAACAGATGAGAATTTGGCTTGAGGAAGCACCAGAAAGACAAGAACAGGGAGGAGAAACCTTCTAGCCGCCAACAAGACTTCTGGGAGGCTCTGAAAGGGTTCTTGCATGTTGGATAGCCAATAGGAGGGTTTTTATACCCCTAATAGTCCAAATGTACCCTTGGGGATCGTGGGCACACGATCCAAGGCTAATCCAACAGTTCCCTAGGGTGCCACGTGTCCAGGACAAAGTTTAAGTCACAGAGATTCCGGAGTGTGTCGACCTGCCCATGAGGTGTGTCGACACACTGTCCCAGACTGGCAAATCAATTCCCTGGGAGAGGTCTCTAGTGTCGACCTGAGATGATTCAGTGTCGACACCATGTCCCAGACAGCAAAACAGGCCTTCTGGGAAGGCTCTCTAGTGTCGACCTGATATCATCTCGTGTCGACCTGCTTTGGCCATCTGACAAACAGGCCTTCTGGAGAGCCATCTAGTGTCGACCTGCCTGCATTTGGTGTCGACCTGGTTTAGCCATCTGAGAAACAGGCCTTCTTGGAAGGCTCTCTAGTGTCGACACTATCTGATTTAGTGTCGACCTGAGATAGAAGCCTGTTAACATATTTCTCTGGGATCTGTCTCTAGTGTCGACCTGCCCTAGACTAGTGTCGACGCTAGTTGATCTTTTCTTCACATTTCTGTCTTTGCTCTGAGCCATTGTGTCGACACCACTGATGGTTCGTCGACACTACCTTTGTAAGAAAATGTTGTCCCTAAGAAAATAAACACATAAATCATTAGTTAAATATATTATCATGAATATCAATGATAAATGTGCTTGGAAACATGCTTTTTGAATATTGTTATTTCAGGTGTGATGTATTTCACATGTTCCAATTGTTATGCATTAAAATCACAGCTTGTCATCATCAAAATGTGAGGAGAAATGTATTATATTCACACTCAACCCAACAATCTCCCCCTTTTTGATGATGGCAACATTAAATTCATATGGAAGTGGAAAGTTTCAATGAAATGTGATTTTAAGCATTTTCATTTCCTTTTATTCATACTTGTCAAAGACCTTTGAACATTTTTAGTAACATTTAAAAGTTGCACACATGAAAAACACAATGTTACTAAAGATAAGCTATTCTCACACAAAGGTCAAGCAGCTTGACAAGCATTCATCACATTCACATTCATTCAAAAGAATTTTCAATCACATTGAAGACACAAATGTTTCTATTCATTTCATTCACAAAATATGAACATTGCAATCTTCAAAAACACATTTAAAAAGCATTACAAGTTCTTGCTATCTTCTCCCCCTTTGACATCATCAAAAGAAATTACATTAATGGGGAGGAGGAGGAGGAGGAATGGGTATCAAAATGGTCTCAATATCTGTCAGTCTTTTCCATTGAAGCCAGACTGAACTTCATTTGTGCTTGGATAGTGGAAAGTCTTGTATGCAATAGATGTTCCATTCTCTCTGAGTTCTCTGACATTGTAGCTTGAAGGGCACTGAACTCATTTGACATTGGCTGTGAAGATGAAGAAGAGCCAGCTGACCAAGCAGGTCTATTCAAAACTTTGAATTCCTTTTTAAGAGCAGACATCTCTTCATCAATATGAGCAGACAAATTCTTCATGCTCTCCAAGTCATCTACCAAATGAGCAAAAGACAGCCTTGTCTTAGAAATCTGAGAGAGTGTCTCCTTGGTGTTGAAGACATCAGCTTGGGAATTTGCCAAAATTCCCTTAAGAACTATTTCCAACTCTGCTTGATGCTCTTTTAGCTCAACTGAAGCATCTGCCAATGTGCCTATCAGCCTGTTAAACCTTTGCGTTGCATGGTCAGAAGCTGCTTTTTGTTCAATAAATTTGGCAGACACAGTGTTCTCCAACCTCTGAATCCTCAACTCAAAATTTTCTGACATAGTCTGAATAGAGGTGTTCAAAGCATCAAATTTGTCATTTAAAAAGGTGTATAGCTCTGGTGGAACAGAAGGTCCACCAAAGGATGTGGATGCATGAACTGGAGGTTGTGGAGGAAAAGATGGAATTTCAGTTTCAAGGTTCATGGAGGAGGAGGGCTGAAGTTGAGGTGAAAGAGGGGCATTAAAGGGTTCATCAACTTCAACTGCCACATGAGGCTGATCCTCATTCATTGGAGGCTGGTCCTCATGCACCTGAGGCTGATCCTCTTGACTGGAGGCTGATCCTCTTGCACTGGAGGCTGATCCTCTTGCACCACAGGGGCCTCTACTGCAGCTGGCCCTCTCCTAACCTGATCACCCACAATCCTAAAGCCCATAAACTTTTGAACATGCTTAAAGCAGTAAATATTGGACTTAGGAATTTTCTGAGACTTCTCATTCTCAAGAGCACACCAAAGTGTTTGAAGACTTGAGTTAAATGGGCTGCATAAGGAAGTGATCTATGCAAATCTGCCCTAGTTGTCTCAGAGATGATCTGGTACATGATGACATGGAGGTTATCTTTATGTCCTTGCTCATACAATATATCACAAACCTTTGGATGTCTGTGAGTCTGTCTCTCCCACCACCTTGAGGTGTTATGATAGTGGTGAGGATATGATGGGTAAGCCTCAACACTGGAGGAAAAGTGTTGGTATTGAATTTAGTGACATGAGTTTGCTTGAGATCAGACTCATCTGCAGGCAATCCAGTCAAGATGGTATATGCTTCATGAAGGTTGAACTCAAATTATGGTAGTCTTCTCCTTCATCTGGAATTTTGAATATGGTAGCTGCTATGTCTGTAGGCATATCAATTTCAATCCCTTTGACTTTTGACTTGTAGCCCTCATCTGTGCATTCCAAATGCATGTAGAACTCCTGGACAAGTCTAGGGTAGATGATGCGAAACTCTGAGATGAAGGGTTGCCAAGACATGAAATTTGAAGAAGTTTAGGACTTCAGGAAAGGCAGCATTCAGTTCACTGTCCTCTAAGTCCATAGCTCTGGGCTTCAAAATGGTCTTCCCTGCACTAAGTGGTTTGGAAGGAGTTCTCTTAGAGGGCTGGGAAGACTCTGAGGATGAAGAGGTTGACTTCTCAGATACTTCAGGAGAGGAATCCAAAATTTTCCTCCTAGGGTAGGCAGACCCTCGACCTCGTCCAGAAGATGAAGCCCTACCTCTCTTAGCAGATGATGGGGATGCAGAGGACGGCCCTGGCTGCTCTGCAGGATCATGGCGCCTCTTGGTTCTCCGCTCAGTAGGAGGATCATCATCCGCCGGAATGGGCCTTGCCGTAGCCCTTGACTTTGCTCCACGGCGAGGGGCCTGCTTGGGTGCCATGGAAGCAGTATGGAGTGGAATAGGAGACGATGGAGAGTGAGGAATGAGAGAAGAATGACAGGGATGGAATGGAGGAGGGAAGAGGTGGAAGGAGATGGATTCAAAACCTGCCGGATTCAGGAGAAGATGACCGTCGGGTCGACCTGGAGAAGAAAAGGGGTTTAGGGTAAGCTACCCCGCAGGAACATCAAACTCTTAACGGCGCCCACGGCTTAAATGACTCTGGCAGGGGGTCAGTGTCGACACTAGAGGAGGTGAGTGTCGACCTGAGTGAAAGTGTGTCGACACTAGATGGAGTAGTGTCGACCTGGCCTGATGAAAATTTGAGATTTGAGTATGGAAAAATTTTGTGACTTTTGGGATATCTTTATAATGATAAGCAATGGGTGGAATAATCATTTCAAGGATTTTTAAGAGACTAAAAAATTCATGTGTTATTTTGCAAAAATTCAACACAATTCAAGTTTTACACAATATCCAACAGGATATGAGCATTCAGTGACTTGAGTCATTAAAATGATGATTTGAGGGATATAATACATTTAACAATCAACTACACACTACCATATTCTTCAAGTCCAAAGAAATAAAAAAATCTTTTAGACTGAAATCAAGTGTGTTGAAAGTAAACAACTTTTTAAGACAACTTGATGATGGATAAAATGATTCTTTTAAAACATTCTCCAATGATATACACATTTTGTTTTTGAAACAAACTATCAAATGAGATACATCTTGTTCACTCAAGAACTAATGCTTTTCACACACTATAGTCCCTGGATACTAAAGATTTATCCATTATCAAGTCTCAAAGGGGTAAATGATGACTTTTGACATGAAAATATACGTTTTTAGACGCCAATATTTCCAGTTACTCAGTCATCATCAAAAATAAATAGGACATATTTATTTTCTTTTCATTTATTTTTGATTTTGAACCCCTTTGAACAGAGATAGCATTAGTGCCTCATGACATACATGGCACATCATTCATTGTGAAGGTGTGCAGTTTCTCAGCACATGTGCCATTGCTCTGTTGAACTGAAAAATTTTAGAGATTTTTGATAAAAAAGACATCATCTATATCCAACATCAATTGCAAACATAAACATGTTTAGATTCAAGGCACACATTATCCTTCAGTCTTTGAAAGAAATCTGAATTTCTATAGTTTTGAAGAATATAGGTGAGAGTTGACAAATGAATATAGTATATCACTCAAAGGATCATTTTGAGACTCTAGACACCTGAATGAGGACATCATGCAAGGAAATTGATGTAATGCAAGAAAGGTTTTGAATTTTGCAAAGAACATTATGTGAATTTTCTAGCTCCCCCTGAGATGAGGATTTCAACCACTTTTCATCAGAATAAAGATATGCAAGTTTTTGAAATCAGGAAGATTCTCTTTAAACAATAAAAGCTCCCCCTCAATAATTGCATTTTCATTTCTTGGTACTTGGCGGAGACATATACTCTCGCATAGTGAAAGTGTCCAGACAAGCAGAACTTGTCCTTCTCCAAATCACCATTTGATATACCAAGAAGTTCAACACAATGTGAGTTGAAGAGTTCATTGTCAAAAGGAATAGAAGTGAAATGGAGAGAGATATGATCAGTATGAATCCAGGAAGCAAATGAATATGATGATGCAAAGAACTCCCCCTCAGAAGATGTCTAACACTCAACCCAATCCCAATGGACATTTACAAAGACCAAGTTCTCTCCTTAAAGATGAGAATCTACTGTCAGGAAGGGGTTTTGTGAAGATGTCAGCAATTTGTTTTTCAGATTCTATGAAATGGAGTTCAAAAGATTTCTTTGCTATCTCATCTCTCAAGAAATGATGTCTAATTTCAATATGCTTGGTTCTGGAATGCTGAATGGGGTTTTTAGACAGATTTATTGCACTTGTGTTATCACATAGAATGGGAACACAACCTAAGTCTTGGTTATAATCAAGAAGTTGATGTTTCACCCAAAAATTTGAGTTCCACATCTACCTGCTGCAACATACTCAGCCTCTGCAGTTGACAGAGCAACTGAATGTTGCTTTTTAGAAGCCCAAGAAATTAGGCACCCACCTAAGTATAAACACAAGCCACTTGTGCTTTTTCTATCTAATTTACATCCAGCATAGTCAGCATCACAATAGGCAATCAAATCTAACTTGCAATTAGCAGGATACCAAATTCCTAAATCACATGTTCCAACAAGATATTTGAAAATTCTTTTAACAGCTAACATGTGACTTTCTTTAGGATTTGATTGAAATCTAGCACACAAACACACACTAAACTGAATATCAGGTCTAGAAGTTGTAAGATAAAGTAGAGAACCAATCATACCTCTGTAGGTCTTTGGGTCTACTGACTTACCATGAGAGTCTTCTTCTAGCTTAGCATTAATAGCAATTGGTGTGTTTGAATGCTTGAGGTTCTGAAAGTCAAACCTTTTCAAAAGTTCTTTCACATACTTGGTTTGACTGATGAAGATTCCCTCATGTGTTTGGTTAACCTGCAATCCCAAGAAAAACTTTAGATCTCCCATTAAACTCATTTCAAATTCATTTTTCATTTGATTTGAAAATTCATTACACAGGCCTTTATTGGTTGATCCAAATATTATGTCATCAACATAAATTTGGACTGCAATTATTTGATTATTTATTGTTTTTGTGAACAATGTTTGATCAACATTTCCTCTAGAATATCCTTTTTCAAGTAAAAAGGAACTCAAACGGTCATACCAAGCTCTTGGAGCTTGTTTAAGACCATAGAGAGCCTTATGAAGCTTGAAAACATGGTTAGGATGTTTTTCATTTTCAAATCCAGGAGGTTGTTCAACAAAAACATTTTCCTTGATATATCCATTTAAAAATGCACTTTTAACATCCATTTGATAAACTTTGAATTTCATGGAGGATGCAAAAGCAAGGAAAATCCTAACTGCTTCTAGTCTAGCTACAGGGGCATATGATTCTTCAAAGTCAATTCCAAACTCTTGATTGTACCCCTTTGCAACTAGCCTAGCTTTATTTCTTATGACTTGACCATTCTCATTCAACTTATTTCTGAAAACCCATCTAGTGCCAATGACTGTTTGGTCACTAGGTCTAGGTACTAATTCCCATACTTGATTTCTTTCAAATTGATGAAGTTCATCATGCATGGCATTAATCCAATCAGAACTTGATAAAGCTTCATCAATTGACTTTGGTTCAATTTGGGAAATTAGAGCTAGTGGGTCTTCTTCAATATCATGCAGGAATGATGATCTAGTCCTAACTCTATCATGCAAATTGCCAACTACATTATCTAATGGGTGATCTCTCAAAATTCGATGTTCAGAAATTACCTGTTGAGGGGTACTTAAATCTGGACAATGTTACCTGATCCACTTGAAGATGGTGAATTGATGTTCAAGTTCTCACCAATGTCTTCAAGCTCCTCAACAGTTGGTGAAGAGTCCACAATGAAATCATCCTCTTCACTGTCTTGTCTTTCCCTGCAAGATTTAGAATTATTAGTTGAAAAGGAATTTTCATCAAAGATAATATGTGGAGATTCTTCAACAGTTTTGTTTTTGAGAATGTACACTCTGAAAGCTCTTGACACTTCTGAATAGCCAAGGAAGATGGCTTCCTGACTCTTAGCATCAAACTTGTCAAGATTTTCTTTATTATTGTTGTGTACATAACATTTGCACCCAAAGATTTTGAAGTAAGAAACAGTTGGCTTTTTGTTTTTCAATAATTCATAGGGGGTTTTTCTGATTTTTGGTCTGATCAAAGCTCTATTCAGAATGTGATTTGCTGTGTTTACAGCTTCAGCCCAGAAGGATTTGGGCAAATTGCTTTCTAAGAGCATGGATCTAGCCATTTCCACAAGAGTTCTATTCTTTCTTTCCACAACTCCATTTTGTTCTGGAGTTCTTGGTGAAGAAAACTTGTGGAAATTTGAAGTTCAGCACATAAATCAGAAAAGGATTGGTTTTCAAATTCACCCCCATGATCAGTCAAAATATTTTTGATTTTATATGAAAAGTTTGTTAGGGCAGTGGTACAGAATTTCCTGAACTCAAGGCAAGTATCACTTTTGTGGGACAAAAGATAACCCAAGTAAATCTGGTAAAATCATCAATGATTACAAACCCATATCTCTTGCCACTTAGACTTAGAACTCTTGTTGGGCCAAAAAGGTCCATGTGAAGTAGTTCTAGTGGCCTAGATGTGAGTACCTCATTGAAGTTCTTAAAAGATTTCCTGGTTTGTTTTCCTTGGGCACAGATCCCACAAACTTGATTTTCAATGTTAGAGAAAGATTCAGGAAGACCCTTAACCAAGTTCAGCCTTAACAATTTATTCAAAGTTCTGAAACTTGCATGGCCAAGTCTTTTGTGCCAAGTCCATGCAATTTCATCTTTATTAGCAACAAAGCAAAGATTTTCAGAAAAGTTTTTATTAAGGTCGATCATGTAAACATTGTTTTCCCTTTTTCCACAAAATTTTATTTTATCAGTTGATGAATCAATGATCTTACAGAAATTGGATTCAAACACAACTTTGTGACCTTTGTCACATAGTTGGCTAATACTTAGCAGATTGTAATCAAGACCATCAACTAATAAAACACTATCAACAGAGTTTGAGGAAGTTTGACCAACCTTTCCAGATCCAATGATCTTTCCTTTATTTTTACCTCCAAATGTTACTGAACCTCCCTCCTTCTCAATCAGGAATGAAAATTTGGCTCTATCTCCAGTCATGTGTCGTGAACACCCACTGTCAAGGAACCACACATTTGAATTGGGTGCACGACCTTCCTGCAAAATCAATCAATGGAGAGAAGATTTTGGTACCCAAACAGTGTTGGGACCATCAGAATGTTTGGACATTTTATCAAATCTTTTCTCACCCAAATTTGATTTGTTTTTTATTTTTGTTTTATTACAGTGGTGTTCTCTGTCTTTTTCACTTTCTTCTTTCCTTTAGGAATGAAAACACCAGTGTTTTTGTTTTTGGTAGGAGGGGAAGTTTTCATTTGAACATGAGAGTTTAGATGAGGAGGTGGAATCCAAGGATTTTGTTGGTACATCAGAAAAGTTTGGATAGAAGAATTGGGGATGATACCAACATGGGTTGTAATGCCATTGGTTCCAATCAGCTTGATATCTTGTCTTGGAAGTCCAAGGTTTTTCATGAATGACTTCCTTTGACTTTTTCTTATTTTTCAAATTTTTATTTGAATTTTTTATTTTGTTGTTTGTCTTTGTTGATGTTGAGCAGGTCGACCTCTCCTTGACTGGTGTCGACACAACAGCCACAGAATCCTTCTTCTTGTGGACTGGTGTCGACCTGTCAGGTGACTGTGTCGACCTGGTTGACTTGCTTTGTTTCTGAGTTTTGGACTTTTTGGTGTTTTGCTTGAGGTTTGTTTGATTTCTGTGTTCTCAAGACTAGGGCCTTTGACAAATTTAATTAATGGTGCTTTATCCTTCTTTTCACCAGATTTGTCTTTCTTAGGTTTTTGTTTATCAAATCCTAGTCCATGAGAGATTGATTTCATTTTTGCTCCCAGCAAGGCCTCCAGATTATCTTTACCATTTGTGAATGTTTCAATAACTTCATCCTTTTCTTTTAGCTGGTTTTGTAAGGTTTTTATTTCTTCAACCTTTTGTTGTTTATCATGGTTTTCCATTTCCAGCTTTCCAGACAATTCTTTGAATTCAAGGGTGGCCTTTTGAGAGGCTAGCTTACAGATTTTCTTTTTCTTCATTCAGTTCTGTTACTTCATTTTCTAGTTCACAAATTTTTTTGTTTGAGGATTGGTTATGGTAAATGCTTTCAATTTTCTTTTTGAGATGCTTATTTTCTTTCCTCATTTCAGTGTATTTTTCAACAAGTTCTGCATAAGCATCTTGCCAATCCTCAACTGAATAGTCTTCGAAGGATGTACTTACCTTTCCATCAGAACTATTCGCCATGAAGCAGATTTTCTCACTATCAGAACTTGAGGATTTTTCTTCTTCTTCCTTTTCACTTGAGTCTTCATCAGACCAAGTGGCTACCATGGCCTTTGGCTTCTTGAACTTGTGAAACTTCTTGTGCTTCTCCTTCTTGTTTTCAGGACATTCTCCCTTCATATGTCCTGGCTTGTTGCACCTGTAACAGATGACAATTTCGTCAGATTTTTTATTCTTGTTAGAATTAGCATTAGAAAAGGAAGTGTTTCTTTTACCTGATGAATATTTCTTTTTGCCAGAAAGTTTTCCTTTTCTATATTTCAAGAATTTTCTGAATTGCCTGGTCATGAGGGCAATCTCATCCTCATTTGACTCAGACTCATCAGAACTGGTTTTATCCTGACTCTTGTCTTTGTTACTAGATGAGGCCTTTAGAGCTACTGGCTTGGTTTTGATTATGTGTTCTTCATTTCTCTTTAGATTGATTTCATATGTCATTAAAGATCCTATCAACTCATCCAAAGAAATTTTGGACAGATCTTTCGAATCTTCAATAACAGTGGCTTTTGTGTGCCAAATTGAAGAGAGAGAACGTAAAATTTTTCTTACCAAGTCAGCATCCGTATAGTCCTTACCTAAGGCTTTCAGTCCATTGACTATGATCATAAACCTGGCAAACATTTCAGAAATTGTCTTATTAGATTTCATCATGAATAATTCATATTCAGAGACAAGAATGTTAGCCTTGGTTTCTTTAACCTGAGATGTTCCCTCATAGAGTAACTCAAGTTTATCCCACATCTTTTTGGCAGATTTGCACATTGAGATTCTTGAGTACTCTTTGGGGTGAACAGCACATTGAATCATATTCATGGCATTGTAATTCAATGTAGCTCTTCTTATCTGTTCCCTAGTCCAGGTTTCTTCCTCTCCCTGGTTCTCATAGGGGCCTACCTCCACTACTTTCCAGATTTCATAATTTTGGGCTCTAAGAAAAACTTGCATTCTATTTTTCCAATAAGAATAGTCCGTTCCATTAAAGAATGGTGGCCTATTAATGGAATGGCCCTCAGCTATGAATCCTCTGGAATCCATTTAATTAAACAGATGGTGCAAAGAAGGAAACACTCAGCAAGCAAACAAGCAAGCAAACAAATCACACAGAACACTCAGAAATTACTCAGATCAAGTGTAAACCTGCTCTGATACCAATTGAAGGATCGAGAAAAGATGAGGACAAGATCTAGAAGGGGGGGTTGAATAGATCTAGGCCTACTAATGCAGAAGCTTAACCAATTTTAAAAACTATTGAATTAGAGACAAATTGAGAAACAAATTTCACAGATCTGAAGATAAATTGAGTGAGTTGTGCAAATGGAGTGTGTGAACAAATTGATTAGATGAATCCAAACGATCCTATGCATGCATCTAACGAAGGATAAGTTCAAACCACAATCAGATCAATGCACAGAGATTTTTAGGTGGTTCGGAAATCACACCATGTGATTCCTACATCCACCCCTCACACAGTGAGGATCCACTAAACAACCTGGGTACAACACACCCACTGGAGCCTGACAACTCCAAACACCTGAGTTTACAACTCACACAAACTCTAGAGTAAGACTACTCTAGAACCCTGAGCAAGACTGCTCAACAACACCTTGAGTACGACGACTCAAAACCACTGAGCTCGACGGCTCACAAACAACTTGCTAAAAAACACAAGACTCAGATCCTCTAGCAAAAGATCTAGTCCAACAAGAGTTAATTCATGAGACTCATGCAACAACCCATGCACAATCTCAGAATCACTCAGAAGAGAAAATGAAGATGAGAATTGTATTGATAGCTTTTCTCTTCAGATGTACTCCCTTGTAGAAGGTCGAATTGTGAAGGTCTTTGATCTCTGGAAGTTCCTGGGCGATGCTCTGCAATTCTGATCTTCAGGATCTTCCTTGAATTCTTCACAGAAGTCGGCTTCTACTTGATCTGCTTCCTTGAGGTGATCCAATTGCTTCTTCAACGATCAATCTCCACTTCTCATGCTTGAACAGATGAGAATTTGGCTTGAGGAAGCACCAGGAAGACAAGAACAGGGAGGAGAAACCTTCTAGCCGCCAACAAGACTTCTGGGAGGCTCTGAAAGGGTTCTTGCATGTTGGATAGCCAATAGGAGGGTATTTATACCCCTAATAGTCCAAATGTACCCTTGGGGGTCGTGGGCACACGATCCAAGGCTAATCCAACAGTTCCCTAGGGTGCCACGTGTCCAGGACAAAGTTTAAGTCACAGAGATTCCGGAGTGTGTCGACCTGCCCATGAGGTGTGTCGACACACTGTCCCAGACTGGCAAATCAATTCCCTGGGAGAGGTCTCTAGTGTCGACCTGAGATGATTCAGTGTCGACACCATGTCCCAGACAGCAAAACAGGCCTTCTGGGAAGGCTCTCTAGTGTCGACCTGATATCATCTCGTGTCGACCTGCTTTGGCCATCTGACAAACAGGCCTTCTGGGAGAGCCATCTAGTGTCGACCTGCCTGCATTTGGTGTCGACCTGCTTTAGCCATCTGAGAAACAGGCCTTCTGGGAAGGCTCTCTAGTGTCGACACTATCTGATTTAGTGTCGACCTGAGATAGAAGCCTATTAACATATTTCTCTGGGATCTGTCTCTAGTGTCGACCTGCCCTGGACTAGTGTCGACACTAGTTGATCTTTTCTTCACATTTCTATCTTTGCTCTAAGCCATTGTGTCGACACCACTGATGGTTGTGTCGACACTACCTTTGTAAGAAAATGTTGTCCCTGAAAAAATAAACACATAAATCATTAGTTAAATATATTATCATGAATATCAATGATAAATGTGCTTGGAAACATGCTTTTTGAATATTGTTATTTTAGGTGTGATGTATTTCACATGTTCCAATTGCTATGCATTAAAATCACAGCTTGTCATCATCAAAATGTGAGGAGAAATGTATTATATTCACACTCAACCCAACCAAAAGAGGAAGTCTCCCTACCAACTCGGAGAGCCCGCAAAATGCAAAGAACACCACACCATCGGTGCACCCACGCTCTGGACACCCTTCTCGCATGGAAACTGTGTCGTACGAACCACCTAGAAGCCAGAATCGCCTAGAAAATGCCTCAGCAATCTCCCCCACCGTCGAACAGAGCTCCTCTGCTCCGTTTGGCTGAAACAGAGCAATTAATGAATAGTCAAAATCGCGACAGAGGCAGATGTCGCGTTTAAAACACCTTAAACAAGACAGACCTGACCGTCGCCAATCGCGTCACACACCAGAAAGGCGGTTGGTGAATCGCGACGTAGGAAGTCGTCGCGTTCAAAACGTAATGACACACCCCGTCGCCTTCTTTACCAAAAAAACATGCAGGCTTAATAGGCTGAGAGCTAAGGCCCACAATGCCTACGCAAGGCACAAAGGCCACGAACAAGGCTCTATGACCCCGCATTGGTCATAAGCACCACACACACAACCCATTAAACTAGATCCGAATGGTCGCGACGTTACATAAATAATCGATGTGAAGCTTCACCAATCGATAGGAAAGATAACTTAAATCGATAGCAATATAACTCCAATCGATGCGAACTACAGAAATCGGCATACGACTTCAACTGGTAACTTTGACTGATTAGAAGAAAATCGTGCATGACGAAGTGAAACTTCTACTGCTATCTTCAACTGATCAGAAGAAAGTCGTGGATGACTAAGTGAAACTTCGACTGATCACTTTGACTGATCAAGGATTTTTTCTTCAATCGAAGTGGACTTAAATAAAAATCGATAGAGATATTCAGTGCAAATCTTTTGAGCGATAGAATACATATTTTATAGTCATAAATATTCTATAAAAATATTATAAAGTTATTTAAAATATTCATGAGTTTTAGTTATCACCAAAACATAGGGATAAATATATAGATAGTGGTTCAACACCCACATCTCCCTAGCTCACATCTACTTCCAGCAGGGCAGGTGCTTCCTAGGAAACCATCCCCTTCGATAGAGAGGTGGGTTAATGCTGGATGGGCCCTGTGGGGGTGGGGGGGTGCCGAGCGATGGGAGAGTGAGAGAGAGAGATTATCCCTTCCAACAACAGTGTGATAGAAGCCACTTCTTTTTGTGGGCTTGGAAGGTGTATTTGTGTCTTTATAGGCAAAAGACGACCCATGGTCAATGTCTGTCGATAGACTTCATCCATGTAAATGTCACTTTTTTAATTCTCCTTTCTTGCTCTTCTTCTTCTTTATTCATCATTTTTCTCTTGTTGTTTTTTTATTATTTTTCCTCTCTTTCCCACTCCCTCTCTCGTCCCTCTCCTCTCGATTCTCTTCTCCCTTTCTCCTACTTTTTCTTCTATCTCCTACTCCCTCTCTCTTCTCCTAATGTCTCCCACTCGATCTCTCTCTTCTCTCTCTCTTTCTCACGGTTTCTCCCTTTTTCTCTCTTCTCGCTCTCAGTTTTGCTCTCACTCCCCCTCTCTTCTCTCGCCTCCGCTCTCTAACTCCTCTCCCACTGTCATCTCATTTTTAAAGTGTCGCCACCGTTGCTCCATTCGTTGTTGCAAGGAGGATCAAGGCATCACTACATCAATGTCTTCCTCTGGTGTTGGTAGAGGAAGATAGAGAACTACGCTCTTACCTCTCCTCCATCTTATTTTTTTATTATTTATAGTTTAGTTTCATTATACTAGTTGTTTAGTTTATTTCTAGAAACAAATTTAGTTAATTTCTTTGCAATAGTTGAAATATTTGTCCTTTGTTGATTTGTTCCCTATCTCTCTTCTTTCTAGATTTCTATCTTCTTCATATCTCTCTATCTTCTTTCTAATCTTCTCTATTTATCTCTCTTCTATTTTCATCTATTTTACTATTAATATCGACAACCCTCTCTCTAATTCTTTCCTTCAAATCTTAATCATCTTCTCGCTTTCTCTCTTATATCCCCCCCCTTTTGTTTAGTTATTGTTTTTCCTTAGATTTTAGTTCATAAATCCAAAAATAACAATCTTCAACTTAAGGAATTTAAGCTAGATGCATCCTCCTTGTGGATTTGACTTGTTCTCACTATTGTGCTATGTTCTTTATTTTGTTGCATGAGTTCAATTTTATATTGGTTGCCGAGTGTGTTTCTAAAAGATGAACTTCTGACATATCAACTACACACGTGGTGCAATTGTGGCGGGCCATACTCCCCTAGAACAGGTGCAGATAGGTGCTCGATGTAGGTGGACCACATTGGGCTTCGAGCTTTCACTTCCTAGGTATACATACCAGCTTTATCAGGCAGAAGTGTCATCCACTTCACTTCTACCAAACTAAGGCTCTATCGACTTAAGAATCTACCAAAACAAGTACCTTTCAAGCTATAAGTTGTCAAGACAAGGTCTATCAGACTAAGTCATGTTAGGATCAGATATAAAGTGTGGGTCAAACTAACTTCCTACCTAGAGCATGCTGAGACATTGTCTCGAGACATTGTCTTGGGAGCTTCACTATCACCGAGGGTAGTCCTCCCGACGTCAGCACCAGGATAAGAGCACTTCATTAAGGTGGCAGATCAGTTCTTGTGGCGCTTCGTGGATTCTATTTGATAGCTAGGTCTTTGAAAGCAGACTTTTGTAATTGGACTTTCGACTTTTGTGTCGATTTTTGTAACTAGTCTTTACATATTAGGCCAAAGAGCTGAGATTTTCTCTCTTCAATTCTCAATTCCCATTATTGTTTCTAACCAAACATACTAACTCAGAGATTTAATCAACAAATGTTTTCAAATTAGGAGTGGGAGTGCATAATCAGAGTCAAAGATCCACTTCAGACCACAAGTACAAGAAAAAATATCAATAATATCTTGTTTATGTTTACTGAATTGATTAAAACTATTTATTTATAAATTTGTGATCTTAATAAATTATCAAAAAATAATAAAACTATTTCTTTTGAAACTCTCCAGGAAAAGGGACCCGAAACATTTGGTGCTTGTGGTTTTTCTTTATGTTTGTATCTTATTTTGCATTGCATTATATCCACCTAGTATGTTATATTTACTATACAATATTACTGTCAATTACCATCACTTATCATTGCAATGATTTTGATTTATCAAAGGTGCCCTAACATAACATTTTATGAGTATGACATATTTAGCACCTAAAATTCATAAAAGAGAGGAGATGATGATTAACAATAATATCGAATGGTAAATAGGATAAAATAAGTCGAAATAACAACAGATGATAAATATAAAATAAGTAGAAATATGAAATAAGAAGAAGGGACCATCCCCCATTCCCAATGAATGGAATTTTTATTAAAATAATAAAATTAAATAATTAAATAAATGATCAATAGTTAAGAATATTTGAAAGAATAATAACCAATCCGCCACATAGGTGGTTTGGTGACCAGGAGGGCCGAGGTGGGGCTTGTCTACGTTGCCAACGCAGACATCGATGTTTGCATTCGCAACGTAGACAATGATGTCTGCATTGACAATGCATACAAGGATGTTCTTTAAAAAAAAAAAAACACCACCCCCCTCCCCCCTCTTCCACGAACCCCCAAAACCCTCCTCCCCCCACCCGGCACTGCTCCCTCCTCTCCCCCACACCCGCACCCCCCTCCCCCCCACCATCTGCGCTGCTCCCCCCTCCCCTCTGTAACGTTCCGACCGTTCGGTTCCTTGTGTCGTGCTTGTGGAGGCCAAGGTGTGGCCGATGATGTGTGTAGCAGGTGTTCTCGCAGGTTGTGAGACCTCGTGGGACGGCAGTTTGGGCCTAGAGCACTCACTGGTTCACTGTCTGTGAACGCAATAGTGAGGGGCGTCGCGTTCTTAACGCAACGGTCCACGGCGTCGCGATCATGGGATCGTGGTTTGAGTCATCGTCTGCATGTGCGCCGCTTGTCGCGTGCGGGGCAGAGCAGGATGACGTCATGAATGGGAAGGCGATAGCCGCCTGAGTCGCGATCAGGTCGCGACGGGGCATGGGGTCGCTATCCTAACCGAGCTGCATTTTTAAAAAGGTTTCAGCCGAACAGAGCCTTTGAAAGCTCTACTCGGCTAGGGAAGTTTTGCTGCGGGATTTCTTGGCGATTCGAGCTGTTGGGGCGTCGTTGGGCATGTTCTCGCCGCGAGGACACTGCGTGTAGTGGGAGGAACGCCGTGTGGGATTCGTACCTCGGGTTCTTCACAGAGGTAGGGAGATTCCACGAGTTTTGATCCGTGAATTGTGTGTGTGGCGTGTTTAACGCGTTATGTGCTTTCCAAACAATAAAAACCATGATAGGGCGTACATTAAAGCATGTAAATTGGATGGAAACACTAGTTTGTAGGGGTTTTGGGGGTGATCCGGAAGAGGGATTTCGGGTTAGGGTTTGCGCTTGTGAATGCGACAGACCTGTCCGTCGCGACTAGGTCGCAACAGGCCGAGGTTTCTTAACACGACATATCGGGGTGTCGCGACCAGTAGGCGACCTGTGACCCTGTCGCGACAGCAGCCGAGAGTGTTGTTTGTGTGCATTCATATGTATATTGCTATTCGATTATCGGGAATTGTATAGTGTGGCTATGGAAAGTGGTGCATGGGCACCTGTGGCGCTCGAGGAGCGTGTTGTGTGTTGTGTGTGCATGGTGTTCACGCGGTTGACGTGAAGTTTCACGTGGTTTGTGCGGTGTTCACGTGGTTTGAGTGTGTGTGGCGAGTAGTACGACGCCTACCGTAGATACCTCTTCAGTTGGGAGCCCCAGGTTTTGTGTGAGCCAGGCACGTGTGTGTGCTTGGGGCTTGTCCCGGTACTGGGTACCGACGAGGTCTTGTCATCTTCCTGGGCACCCTCACTCTTGTGTTGAGTAGCACGTCCGGCTGAGGGAAAGATGGCAGTGGGACAACGACTAGAGAGAGTTTGTGTTTTGTCGCTTGTAGCATGCTCGTAGTTGGGGGAGGCGGACACCAGTAGACGTACTGGGCCTCAGCTAGTCTTGTTTTCTAGTGCCTCACTTTAGGGAGCTTGGGCCAGAGTCCCTAAAGGTTCCAGGCATGGGCCTGCGGCAGTGTGGTCCACAGGTGTGGTGGTTAGTTGGTCTCCACTGTTTCTTGGCTTGTGTTTGGTGGAGCGGCAGCTGGACCTTTCATCCATGGTTGCGAGACTAGGAGGTAGTCCTGTGTGGTTTGTCTGGGTCAGTTACTGGTGTCGCGAGCCAGTTTGCGTGACTCGAGTGTGGCATTTTCCTACTTTAGCACGTACGCCTGGTTAGGTTTGCCGTTTATTTATTATTGTTGTTTCTATTAAGAGGCAAGTGGTAAGTGGTAGTTACATCTTTATATTCTGCTAGCTAGTTCTTTAAAGTGTTAGTGTAGTCTCCTGCTTTATTATTTGTGCTGTTTTGCTCAATTTTTTAGGGGAGTTTCCCTACTGAGCCAGTGACTCGAGAGGGTCACCCCTACCCCCTTTCAGGTGAGGGAGAGCAGGAGACCTCACACCTGTCGTCTAGCTCTGAGCCGCATCATAGTGGAGGGTCTGCACCACCGACAGTGTAATTTTCTTACTATTGTACACCTCGGGATATGCCCCAGGTTTCTCTTGTAGTCTGGTTACTGTTGAGCATTGGCTATGTACATTTCATGTAAATATTTGTGAGATTGGCAATCTTATATGCATTTGAACGGTTTCCTTTATATTTCTAAGGACTTGTGGATGGTATCCCTTGCGAGGCTTCAGCCTGATCGCGGGAGGCGGAGTCGTGTCAGGTTCGTTATTGGGTTAACAGGTCTACACGGCGAGGACCGCTACAGTTGGTATCAGAGCAAGGTCCGTGTGAATATAAAGGAATCATAGATTGCATAGCCATTTCTCTACTCTAACCCACTGCTGGTAGCAATCCTGGTTTTGTATTGATTTATTATTGTTGTGTTGCTGGAATGATGTTTGTGCAGGATTAGAAATGGCAGATAAAAGGGATTGGGGAGGTGGTGGAGAGGAGTCTAGAGAGGATCCTACGCAGAGGATGATAGAAAGAATTTGGGAAAGCTTAACAGAAATATGGATGAGGATGGACCAGTAGGCACCGGTACAGCCAGCGGCAGCAGTACCACCAGTTGCAAAGGAGGCAGTGCCAGCAGTGCCAGTAGCACCACCACCAGGAGTTGAGGTACCACCCTATGTACCTGTACTCCCAGTACCAGTACAGCCAGTTGGTGTAGAGGACCCCATGACACTAGTAGAGAGGTTTCTGAGGTTGCAGCCCCCTACGTTCTCAGGAGGCCCCAACCCAGATACACCGAAGCACTGGGTGTATGAGGTTGAGAGGGTGTTTGTGACGATGAGGTGTTCGTCGAAAGACAGGGTGATTGTAAGGTCTCGGGTCTTTAGTGGATCCTTATTGGGTCTGTTAGAGGTCCTGTGTGGTTGACGGCCAGGGCTTGCCGTTGAGTCAGAGTCAGCGTCCAGCGATGTGGACGTATGATGTTGAACTCAGCGATAGGGGATCTGGACGTCAGTCTGTAGGCGGTTCAGTAGGCGACCAGAGATGTTGACGTCGACTAGCCAGTCCTGTTGAAATAGGGCAGTCCGAGAGCAGAGTTCCTTCTTCTCCTTTCCTCTCCTTTCTTCCACCTTTGCTTTTCTTTGTTTTCCACAGCTTCTGTTGGGTGATTTGAGCTTGTGGAAGAGTCTTTGAGGGAATCCGGCGCGAGTAGTGGTTGTTCGGGGATTGTTTAAGCTTTCTGAGGTAGGGACTTAACCCCTATAACCTTCCCCAGCAAACCAGCATGCCCAATTAAGTGAATTGGTGTGCAAATCATGGTTTAGGGTTTTGGTTGTATCATGCCGGAATTGAGGGTGAATTGGACAATCTAGATGTTAGAATGTTTAATTATGATGTTCTGGTAGTGTGGATTGATGAGAGGAAGTGTTTCCCTCCATCAGTCTGACTTTTGTTGAGTTGATTTCTGAGGAAGTGTTTCCCTCCATCAGTCGGAATTTTGTTGAGTTTTTCTGCCCATTTGACTTCGGTTCAGTTCTAGGTTTAGGGGACTGAAGAGATCAACGTCCACATCTGTTGACGTTGAGATCTTCAGGGATGATTTAAACGACAAGGTCGATTGCCGTTTAGTTACTGTTAACGTTATGAGGGGTGCCGTTTACCTCTTATTGGCGGCAATCGATGTGGCCGTTAATCTCCTGTGTCCCAGCAAACTTGAGTTGTGTGTTTAGAGGCGATTGACATGTGATGTCCGTCTTGATAACACATGTGAGCCAGGCTTAGAGTGTGACTCTGCCTGTGCGCATGAGAGACTGGTTGTGACTCGAGGTGTTTACTTTCTGTATGGGGTTTCAGACGTTGAGTGTGTTCCGTCTTGTAACGCGTGTTGCGTTACCGTGTACCCGTTTCTGTTGTGTTACCTAGGCGTGGGTGCGACTCCGTCTAGACGACTAGTGTGTGGTTATCCTCTGCTAGTGAGCCAGGACGTCGAGTGCGACTCTGTCCTGTGCGTACTCCTTGTGGTGGTTTTGAGCCGGTCTCCGTGGAGCCCCTTCTCTACCGCTAGGGTCAGGCATAGGGGTAAAAACCGATCGTGGACCAGACGCGAGAGAGAGCGTCTGTAGTGTGCACCGTGGCTGGGTTGAGAGCCTCTGTGGTGACGGGACGCCGAGCCCAGACCCTAGCTGAGTCCTACTTGCTGTGTGTGTGAGTGTTGTGTTTACTGAGCCGCATGGTTTACAGTTTTGTGTTGTGGTGCGACGTGTACTTACTTTCAGTTTTTACTTTCCGCACTTTAGTTCAGTTGCCGGTGGGGTTACTTTTCCCTACTGGGTCTCTTTCTTGAGACTCACTCCCTTCCCTTTCATGTGGGTCTTCGTCGACTCCCGTTCCAGGCGAGTCTAGCCACTGCCGATGTTGGTGCTCCCAGCGGCAGTGAGTAGTACCTTTTTGTTGTACTTCTGTACTCTGTACTTTGCTCAGACTCTTTGTATGTGTGTATCTTAATTTATAGTCTCCTGACTTTTTCCTTCCTATAGCTTGTTCGTGGTTAATCGGGTCGAATTCGGGTTACTGGGTGTGGAATGCGGAGTCTGGTCGTTACGTGATTCTAGCCACCTTCTGAAGGGTTGCGGAATTCCCAATATGGTAATCTAGAAGGGGGGTTGAATAGATTACTGCCTCTTAAAAACTATTATCACGTTCTTTTTCTTAAAGCACAGATTATCAAGACAGTATCAAGATCTAAACTATGTGTAGATGATGTAGAAACCTATCTAGTGTGTGAATATGCAACGTGTCTATCAAACATCTATCGTAGAAATGATCAAACCACGAGACACGCAGATTTACGTGGTTCGGAGTACACAACAGTGTATCCTACGTCCACGGCACACACACACACACAGAGTAAACTGCTTATGAGCGAGTTCAGTGACTACAACTCACACACACACGTGTTTCTGATGTGCACCCACGATCAGAACAACACCACGTGATCTCAAGCACAAGAGACGCTTGAATCACACAACACACACACGTGATCTCAAGCACAAGAGACGCTTGAATCAACACACAACAACACACAGTTGATGAGAATTATGAACAGGAAGAGTTCAGAGCGTAGGAGTAAATCCTAATGTGGAACTCTTCTGAGAACGCCTGGATGGAGTTCAAACTTCGACTTGAGTGCTCTGGACTGATGGAGAAGGTTGAATCCACGACGATCTATCTTCAGTACTGCAGGATCAACTGATCTTTCGGTCTCTGCACTGCAGACTTGAACAGAGCAGCAGCAACTTCTTTTTCTCTTGGACTTGGCTTTAGGGTTTTTGGTTGTGGCTGCTTCTGTACGAGATTCTCTTCAAAAGGATGCTTATATAGTTGTGTTTTCATGTGGAGAGTCGTGGGACTTGAAAACACAATCTTGGATATGAAGGAAGGTTTCCGTATTTGAAGATCCTCTGCATCTGTCGACAGGTTCTGAGTATCTGTCGACAGATTGCAACAGATTTGCAACAGACAGACTTCAGGTTGCTCTGGTCTGTGGCATCTGTCGACAGGCGATATCCATCTGTCGACAGGTAGAGACAGTTTTGCCAAAACACAGAATTCTGGTATTTCTGTCTGCGACATCTGTCGACAGGTCTCTGAGAATCTGTCGACAGGTGCTCTCAGTACTCTTCAATCTGATCACAACTGCGGCATCTGTCGACATATGCCTTTGGGTCTGTCGACAGTACATGTATACTCTGTGATTGTGATCATTTTCTCATGATTTGAGAAGGCTTGGTTATATGCATTTGTACCTGCATGATAAAACATGTATAGTTAGGTATAATGTAGACATAGATAACCAAATATTGTATCATCTTAATTGACATGTATGAAACCTCAATTCAACTCATTCATCATTAAAAACATTGTTTGACTTTCATTTATCACTTAGAGTGTGAATTCACTTAGTTTCCAGAATATGAACCCAACATTCTCCCCCTTTTTGATGATGACAAAATTATTCAATTAATGCTCATGAACTTGAGGTTTCTTCTCCCCCTTTTGACAACATCAAAAGTAAAGACAACACTCACATATGTAGATTTGCACAGAACATGTGATTTCATTCATTGGAAAGGGAAGCATTCACATGACAAAAGTGTGACTGGAGTAACATGAAGTGAAAATACATAAAGAAAAGGAAATAACAAAAGACAGAAACAACATTGCTCAGACTGAAGTGAAAGTACAGGACATGACCCACTCCTATACATCTAGTATATCTAAGCAGCATCATCTTCAGGAGCTTGAGAGGGGCATGACGCTCAGTTGCAAGTCTATCAATGCGTGTGTCCAAGGTATCCATTCTTTCATGCAGCCTCTCAAAACCCTGTGTCATTTGGACTTGTAGCTGGGCTAACAAATCCCTAATGGAGGGCTGAGCAGCTTCACCAATACCAGCATCTCCGGAGCATCTAGTGGCTCTGACTGGGAGTCTTCATCACCTTCTTCAGCATCTTCTTCATCATCAACTTGATCGTCAGCCCCAATGAAATCTTCATCCTCGGCAGCAGCAGGTGCCTTACCCTTAAGTTCCCGGGTGACGACCCCATCCACTAGCTTGTAGCCCATGCGTGAGGCGGCAGTGATATCAAAGCTGTTGCGGGAGTTGAGTGAGACACACTCACTGTCTGGAATGGAAATGCCAATAAACTTCAAAAGAGAAGTAATTTGGCAAGCAAAGGGCATGGATCTCCTGGGTTGGTAGAAACACTTGGTGATCAAGTTAAACATCAGGAGAGGAAGATTTTGGTTCACAATGAAGGAAGAAGGTAAACAGTGATTTGTGAATATTGGTGACGAGTTCACGACTGCCATGCTTTGGCGCAATGCAAGTGGTGAATATTTGGTGAATCATGCGGTTGAGTGGAGGGAAGGTGTTGGCATTGAGCTTAGCAATCTCCTTTGTTGTATCATAAGGTTGAAGAGTAAGAAGGGGATAGTAGACAGAGGCGTCTGGATGATGAGCAAGAATATCCGCCCCGATGTTCGGAATCTGGAGGGCAGTGCTAAGAAGGTTAGCAGTGATTTGAAAGGGAGTGCCCTTCACAGAGGTGTAGAACCCTTGAGCAGAGGTGGAGAGATTGTTGAAGAACTCAGTTACGGCAGTGGGGGAGTATGCCGTATGAGCGTAGAGAAAGACTGTCCAACCCTGGGTATCAAACAGGGGTTGGAGGTTGGGAAAGAGATCGGCCAAGGAGTGGAAATCCACAAAACGTGGAGGAACAAACTTTGTGAATGTACCGTGAACCCGTTTGAGATTGAGACGGGGAGGTACGACCAACTCTGGAAGGCGATCATCCCGGTGTTTGGTCCGACGTTCATCGTGAGCCCTGGATCCTTCGCCGGGCGAGGAGGAGGCGGGACGACGACGTGAGGCCAACTTCTTCGCCTTGGGTGCCATGGAAAAGACGAGGCACGGATGGAGAAAAGGGAAGAAGTGCTGGAGACAGTGGGAAGAAGAAGAAGGGAGATGGAGGTAGGGTTTCCCGTCCAGAAAGGGGAGAGGATGTATGTGAGAGAGGGAAGGGATGGCTGGGGTGGTGTTGGATGTGGAAAGGGCCGGAGATGCCTATATAAAGGAGGAGGGGAAGTTTAAAAGGCAATGGCCCACCAAGTCTGCCCCAAACGGCGTGTCCGTTGAGCTTCCCAACAGGACAGCCGGCGTCTGTCGACAGACATATTTGTATCTGTCGACAGATGCTTGCAGAATATGACTTTGTTGGATTTTTGTAAGGAATTTGAAGTGGACCTCTTGAGCAGTGTTTTTTAACAGATTACCTAAGGTGAATAGATGACGAATACATATATAAGAACCTATCATATACATGAAGATGTAAAGCCACTTCAAATATCTTAATGGTTCAAACATAATACTGAATTAGCCTGAAGCTGAAGCATGAAGAAAACACTTACGGGTATCCAAAAAGAAACACTTTTACTCTTCTTTTTATTAATTAGAGTATAGGACAACACAATCTTCAGTGGAGGTGCAAATGATCAAGGAGGGAATATCTACATGCCAAGACATTCAAAAACATCAATTACTCATGGGAATTATCACTCAGTGGAGGCTTCACACTATTGCATTATTGTCCTCATTTGCCTTCATTTATGCAATGGAAAAAAATGGTAATCAAGATAACGTCTCGCCTTTGAACATGAGGGTACATTATTCGTGCCCGTACCCCCAGTTACTCAGTGAAAGTGTCCATCATACCGTTGTACAGAGTTGACGAATTAGCCTTTTGACGCGAGGGCAAACATTTGTGATGCCCACTCCCCGGTTACTCAGCAAGAACTCATCATTGCTCTGCATTTTTCCAAATTATGTAGTTTAATCTAATGGAATAAATTGTTTAGGTAGCTTTTCTCCAAGTATTGTGTTAATAACCCAAGTTTAATATAGCGATTGATTATCTAGCAATTGTAAACATTAAGCTCAATGATCATAATACCTTTAAAAAAGAATCATGTTTGCCTATAAGTAAATAATGAAGAAGAGTTAGGTGTTAAGTTTTTGAAAATGGTGAAATGTTTCCAGAATGATTGAACCTAGACTTAACTTGAGTATTATGTAAAAATCACAAGATTGTTGAAAATTGCTTTAATATCTTATGCACATGATGTGATCAAATATGTTATTAACATCAGATAAACACCTTAGACATTTTAAAGAAACCTGCTCAAAGAGGTTTGGATTGAATAGGCTTGGAATGCCAGGTAGAAGTGTGTCTGTCGACAGCTAAGGGGAGCTTGTCGACAGGTACACTCAGACAGAGAAATGGGTGTTCAGCTAGTTGTGAGTACTGTGATATCTGTCGACAAGCCAGGGTGAGTCTGTCGACAGCTACACACAGACAGAGTGAAGGTGTGCGGGGAGGACAAACCTGTGAGATCTGTCGACAGATGCATGGTTGACTGTCGACAGATGCACACAGAGTTCAGAACCTGTGGTCTGTGGATGCCTATCTGTCGACAGGAAAGAAGGAGCTGTCGACAGATCATTGTTGAAGGCCAGTCTAGAGAAAGAAGGGAATATGAAAAGATCATTTTATGTGAAGGAGTTAATGAACAGCAAGAATAAATGTTTTCCTTCACAATAACACCCAACTTTTGAACTAGCTCCCCCATAATGTGTGCTCATGAAAAGACACAAAGTTGATCAATGCAATTCAATCCAAGCAAGATTAGCACACATGTATTCAGCAAAACATTCATGGAATTGAGACTGTTTTTGGTATTATCTAATTTAATTTTTGTTTTATTTTTTTTTTTTTTTTTTTTTGTGTTAGAGTATTTGGCTAATGAAATGAGACTTACCCCTTTATCCAACATGGATGTCCCTTCATGGGCTCCAACTACGGGTACTTGGCGGAGAATGTTTTCTCACGCATAATGAAGGTTTCCAAACAAGCCGAACTTGTTTTTCCACAAATCACCATTTGATATACCCCATAGTTGTTGCTTACGAAGGACATTCATCAAGGACTGGGATATTTGTCACTGAATTTTACATAGGCCTAATTCTCTTCTAAGAGATGTGAACCTATCCTCTGCCAATGGTTTTGTAAAGATATCAGCTAGTTGTTGTTCTGTTGGTATGAAGCTAATTTCCAAATTTCTATTTGCAACCTCATCTCTCAAGAAGTGATGACGAATTTCTATATGTTTTGTCCTAGAGTGTTGAATGGGATTCTTGGATAGATTGATTGCACTAGTGTTGTCACATAGGATTGGTGTGCATCCAAGGTCAATGTCGTAGTCACACAACTGACTTTTTATCCACAACACCTGTGTTGCACAACTCCCTGCAGCAACATATTCTGCCTCTGCAGTGGAGAGTGCAACCGAATGTTGCTTCTTGGATGCCCACGAAACCATGCAACCACCAAGCATCTGACAATAGCCACTAGTGCTCTTCCTGTCAATTTTACATCCAGCATAGTCAGCATCAGAATATGAGATTAAGTTAAAGCTACTCCCTGCCGGATACCAAAGACCCATGTCATGTGTACCTGAGAGATACCTGAATATTCTCTTAACTGCAATTTGGTGGCTTTCCTTTGGACTAGATTGATATCTAGCACAGAGGCAAACACTGAATTGTATGTCAGGTCTACTTGCAGTAAGATAGAGGAGTGAGCCAATCATACCTCGGAAATGTTTAGCATCTACCGGTTTACCTTTCTCATCACTTTCTAGCTTAATGCTTGTGCTCATCGGTGTTGAGGCAGGTTTTGCAGTTTCAAACTGAAATCTCTTGAGAAGCTCTTTAACGTATTTTTCTTGGTTTATGAAGAAGCCATCTTCCATTTGCTTGACCTGCAGACCAAGAAAAAAATTGAAGCTCCCCCATTAAGCTCATCTCAAATTCACTGTGCATATGATGTGAGAATTCTTCACAAAGTGATGGGTTAGTAGAGCCAAAGATTATGTCGTCCACATACACTTGAACACAATGATGTGTGTGCGAACTTTCTTTGTAAAGAGAGTTTGGTCTACTTTACCTCGTGAGTAGTTTTTGCTTACCAGAAATTGGCTTAGCCTGTCGTACCAAGCTCGGGGTGCCTGTTTCAAACCATAGAGAGCCTTGTGCAATTTGTATACATGGTTTGGTTTGTCATGAAGTTCAAAGCCAGGTGGTTGAGAGACATAAACTTCCTCTTTGATGTAGCCATTTAAGAAAGCAGTTTTAACATCCATTTGATATAGTTTGAACTTGTTTGAGCATGCATAAGCTAACAAGATTCTGACTGCTTCTAGTCTAGCTACAGGTGCAAAAGATTCTTCAAAATCCACACCAAATTCCTGATTATACCCCTTTGCAACCAGTCTAGCCTTGTTTCTCACCACCTTTCCCTCTTCATTTAGTTTATTCCTAAAGACCCATCGTGTTCCAATTACAGAAATTTCGGGGTTTTAGGAACTAAGCTCCAGACATTGTTTCTTTGAAATTGACCTAGCTCCTCATGCATAGCATCAATCCATGAATTTTCGTTTAAGGCTTCTTCAACATTTTTAGGCTCCACTTGAGAGACAAAGGCTAAATGATCCTGTTCAACTATTTGATGAACTTGAGACCTAGTTTGAACTGAATCATTTATGTTACCTATGACATTCTCAAGTGGATGAGCTTTAGAGTACCTCACACTTGTGATTGTTGAAGGACCGGGTTGATCTTGCACTTCAGAAGTCTGTTCTGGAGGAGGGGTGGCTGGAGGACTTCCATGTTGTGGATCTTGTGCAGGTACTTCATCTTCATTTCTGAACAGAAATCCGTCATCTTCATCATTGTACCTGCGTAGATAGCCATTGATTATTGTTGGAACTGACTTAGAGATTGTGTTTGGTTTTCTTGCAGTTCTTCATGTGTTGTATCTTCAGTGTCATCTTGAAACCTGTAAGGATTAGGACTGTTAGATTTGGTTTGAGATTCATCAAATACAACATGTGGAGTTTCTTCCACTTTTCTGGTTTTAAGATTAAACACTCTATAAGCTCTAGAGTGTTCTGAGTATCCAAGAAAAATACCTTTGTCGCTTTTGGCTTCAAATTTGTCCAGATCAATTTTATCATTGTTATGTATGAACACCTTTGAACCAAAAACTCTGAAGTGTCCAAGGGATGGTTTCTTACCTTTCAGAAGCTCATAGGGAGTTTTCTTGAATACCGGTCTTACCATGGCTCGATTGAGAATGTAGCATGACGTGTTTACTGCTTCTGCCCAAAAGGTTCTGGAGAGTTGATTTTCGATCAGAAGCGTACGAGCCATCTCCACCAAGGTTCTATTTTTCCTCTCCACAACCCCGTTTTTTCTGGAGTTCTTGGGGAGGAGAACAAGTGTTCTATTCCTTGGTTCCTGCAGAAATCAGTGAAGGAGTGGTTGTCAAATTCTCCCCCGTGATCAGTGCGAATGGAGCATATCTTGTGGACATTTCCATGCTCAATTTTATTGAAGAAGTCTTCAAAAACATTCAGTGCATCATTCTTATGAGCCAGAAATTTCACCCAAGTGAACCTTGAAAAGTCATCTACAATGACAAAACCATACCGTTTGCCAGTGAGACTCAGTGTTCTAGTAGGTCCAAATAGGTCCATGTGCAACAGTTCATATGCTTTGGAAGTACTTACCGGTGCTTTCGATTTGAAGGATTTTCGGGTCTGTTTTCCCTGTGCACATGCATCACAGAAATTTTCATTTTTCTTGAATGGAATTTCAGGAAGTCCACTTACAAGTTTGAGCCTCATTATCTTGTTCAAAACATTGTAACTCGCATGTCCAAGCCTACGATGCCACAATGTAAGCTCATCCTGTTTATTTGCTACAAGACATAAATCATTATTTTCTGGATCATCCAAATCAACCATGTAGATGTTATTCATTCTTTTTCCAGAAAATTTGAGACTTCCTGTTTCCTTATCAAGGATTTGACATGAATCTGATTCAAAAACAATTTTATGGCCTTTATCACACAATTGACTTATGCTAAGCAAATTGTGATGAAGACCATCAACTAATAGTACATTATCTATTGAGTTGGAGGCAAACTTACCAACCTTACCTGAGCCAATGATCTGGCCTTTGTTGTTACCTCCAAAGACAACGTGACCTCCGTCTTTTTCCACGAGCAAACTGAATTTTTCTTTATCGCCCGTCATATGCCTCGAGCAGCCACTATCCAGGTACCATTTGTTTTGATTGTGTGCTGCTAGGCATTCCTGCACATGTGGATCAGACAAGAGGTTTTGGTACCCAAATTACTTTGGGTGCCGTTTCATCATTCATGCCAAACAGTAAATGCTTTGGAATCCAGATTTGTTTAAATTTCTGTTTTAGTGGATTGTTCCAGCATTGTTTTTCATTGTGCCCAATCTTTTTACAGATCTTACATGATGATGGCTTATGAACAACAGTGGATTTTGGATTCTTAGTTGCATGCATAGGCATCTTACCCTTTTGTTGCCTAGTGAGCTTAGCATTAGGAACTTGCTGTTTTGCCTTGGGACATCCCTGTTTGGGGTTGGTAGCAAACTCCTTAAGCTTAGTTGGAACAAATTTGGTAGCCTTAGGTTCCTGGTTTTTGCCCTTGGTTTGATTTTTCCTTTTCCTTGAGGGATTTTGATTGCTAGAACTTGGGATAGGATCAGTGAAATTAGTCAGCAGATTTTTTCCTGTTTCCTTTGGCTTGGGATTTTGAAACCCAATCCCATGTCTAGCAACAAACACATTGGATCCTAAGATTGCATCTAGATTCTGTTTGCTCTTGACAAAACTAGATAGATCCTTTGTTTTGCCTTTCAATTCCTTTTCAGCTTTTTCCAATTTCTCTTTTAGATCAGTATGCTCATTGTTTAGAGTTTCAAGGGGTTCATTAGATCATCTTTCTCTTTTTGAGCTTCTTGAAGCTTAATTTTCATGCTATCCATCTCTTCACTGTGTGTTTGTTCATCTATTTTCATCATGTCAATTACCTTATTCAGAGATTCAATTTCATCATTATTATCAGTTTCATGAATAAGGAATTAACTTTCTTCTTGAGTGCTTTATTTTCTGATTTGAATTGACGGAATTTTTCAAAAAGGACAGTGTATGCTTCTTCCCATTCAGCAGTAGAAAAAGACTCAAAGGAAGAATTTACCTCAGAGGAGTCATCACTCCTTGCCATAAGACAGTGAATCTCGTCATCTCCTGAGGTAGCTTGACTTTTTTCATCATCGTCTTCATCACTCCATGTAGCCAGCATTGCTTTGGCTTTCTTGAAGACGAACTTGTCCTTTTTCAGTTTCTTCTTGAGCTCGGGGCACTCTCCTCTCATGTGTCCCTGCTTCTTGCACTCATAGCACACAACATCAGATTTTTTATTGGACGAATCAAACCTGTTGGTGCCTTTTTGGAAAGGTTTGGAGTTTCCTGAACCTCTTCTCTTGAATTTTAAAAACTTCTTAAACTGTCTAGTGAGCATGGCCATTTCATCATTCTCACTATCAGTAGAGGTTTCAGACTCAGACCCTTCCTGTTGGGCATTCTTTTTGGAATCTGAAGATACTTTTTGAGGCCTTCAAGGCAATTGACTTCCTTGGATTCTCTTCAGTTTCTTTTCTTTTTACATTTAGTTCATAAGTCATGAGAGATCCAATCAATTCATCCACTTTCATTGTTGAAAGATTCTTGGAATCCTCGATGACAGTGACTTTGGTGTTCCATGAGGATGGAAGAGACCGAAGTATCTTCCTCACCAAATCACTTTCTGAGTATTCCTTCTTAAGACCTTTCAATCCATTTATAAGTACCATGAATCTAGCAAACATGTCAGAAATTGTCTCATCACGGTTCATCTTAAACATTTCATATTCTGAGACTAACATGCTTACCTTGGATTCTCTCACCTCAGACGTACCTTCATATATCAACTCGAGCTTGTCCCACATCTCCTTAGCTGAGGTGCATGTGGAGACTCTCGAGTATTCCTTTGGGTGGACCGCGCACTGCATCATGTTGAGGGCGCTCCAGTTGAGTGTCCCTTTTGCAATCTGGTCCTTGGTCCATGTATCTTCGTCTTGAGGCAATCCATATGGTCCTGTTCTGACTATCTTCCACAATTCATAGTTTTGTGCTCGTAGAAACACCTGCATGCGGTTTTTCCAATATGGATAGTCAGTGCCATCAAAGAAGGGTGGCCTGGTCACAGAGTGTCCCTCGGCCATATACCCCTTGGTAGATTCCATTTGATCGTGAATCTCCTGATCGTTAGATCAAATAGATAAAGCAATAAATCGGAGAAACCACGCTCTGATACCAATTGAAGGGTTGCGGAATTCCCAATATGGTAATCTAGAAGGGGGGTGAATAGATTACTGCCTCTTAAAAACTATTATCACGTTCTTTTTCTTAAAGCACAGATTATCAAGACAGTATCAAGATCTAAACTATGTGTAGATGATGTAGAAACCTATCTAGTGTGTGAATATGCAACGTGTCTATCAAACATCTATCGTAGAAATGATCAAACCACGAGACACGCAGATTTACGTGGTTCGGAGTACACAACAGTGTATCCTACGTCCACGGCACACACACACACACAGAGTAAACTGCTTATGAGCGAGTTCAGTGACTACAACTCACACACACACGTGTTTTCTGATGTGCACCCACGATCACACACACACACGATCAGACACATCACACACACACACGTGATCTCAAGCACAAGAGACGCTTGAATCACACAAACACACACACAGTTGATGAGAATTATGAAACAGGAAGAGTTCAGAGCGTAGGAGTAAATCCTAATGTGGAACTCTTCTGAGAACGCCTGGATGGAGTTCAAACTTCGACTTGAGTGCTCTGGACTGATGGAGAAGGTTGAATCCACGACGATCTATCTTCAGTACTGCAGGATCAACTGATCTTTCGGTCTCTGCACTGCAGACTTGAAGCAGAGCAGCAGCAACTTCTTTTCTCTTGGACTTGGCTTTAGGGTTTTTGGTTGTGGCTGCTTCTGTACGAGATTCTCTTCAAAAGGATGCTTATATAGTTGTGTTTTCATGTGGAGAGTCGTGGGACTTGAAAACACAATCTTGGATATGAAGGAAGGTTTCCGTATTTGAAGATCCTCTGCATCTGTCGACAGGTTCTGAGTATCTGTCGACAGATTGCAACAGATTTGCAACAGACAGACTTCAGGTTGCTCTGGTCTGTGGCATCTGTCGACAGGCGATATCCATCTGTCGACAGGCAGAGACAGTTTTGCCAAAACACAGAACTCTGGTATTTCTGTCTGCGACATCTGTCGACAGGTCTCTGAGAATCTGTCGACAGGTGCTCTCAGTACTCTTCAGTCTGATCACAACTGCTGGCATCTGTCGACATATGCCTTTGGGTCTGTCGACAGGTACATGTATACTCTGTGATTGTGATCATTTTCTCATGATTTGAGAAGGCTTGGTTATATGCATTTGTACCTGCATGATAAAACATGTATAGTTAGGTATAATGTAGACATAGATAACCAATATTGTATCATCTTAATTGACATGTATGAAACCTCAATTCAACTCATTCATCATTAAAACATTGTTTGACTTTCATTTATCACTTAGAGTGTGAATTCACTTAGTTTCCAGAATATGAACCCAACACTATCAGTTTATTGAGGATTTTGCGCAGGAATGTGAGCCTAAGAGCAGACAGTTTTTTCAGCAGGGCATGAATACATTACTGCAAGAATTTTTATATTTTCATGATACTTTCTCCCGGGCAGATTCAGCAGAGGAAGAGATAGCAGTGTCAGAACTTGCAACAGGGGAATCTAATCGTGTTGAGTAGCAGATGAATTCATGGATTAAGTGGTACGCCCCCATATGTGGTGACCGACAAACCATGATGGTGGAGTACTTTATTAGAGGTTGCCGAGCAGAGCTACAGGATGGGTGCTTCCCTTATGGTGCAGGAACAGTGAGGAAGCAGCGCAGCGAGCAGCATAGCGGAGAGGAACTGTTCGGCCAGGCAGAGCCTCAGGTGGTTCGGTAGCTTTCGGTTACCGCATCAGTCCTTGGGAATCATAAAGGAAAGGCACCCTTGGAGCTTCTTCTCGTCAGGTCTAACAAAGTGGGGTAAACAATAATAGATTCTTCCAATGAGGAGGAGGTCTGGCAGGGTAGGCAGTAGGGATTTTTTCAGCAAGGTCGTGGCTATAGGCCACCATTCCAGAGGAGTCCCAATCAGAGTACGGCATTGACAGCCTATGACGTACCCTACTTTCAGATGTTACAACTTTTGGCAGCCATGGCATCTACTGGGATTGTCCATACCTCGAGGTCGAGTTTACGTAGAGGGACTCAGCAGCACAACCTTTCCAGCAGCTACTAGCGAGGCAGAGTTGCACCCTACCAGAGAGGAGGTCGGGCCGGTGATTCAGTTCCAGAGCACAAGCGGAGGCATCCAATCTTATAGAAGGTATATTGCCTTTCTTTGATTTTTCTGCTAGAGTGTTAATTGATCCGGGTGCTTCCCATTCATTTATTTCCAAGATTTTCTGGATAGCATGATTCATCCCTTAGAGGAAAAGTCATGTGAGTTGGTTGTAGATATCCCTTCAGGAGGATATATGTTGACTTCTAGCTTTCTAGAAGATGTCCCGATAGTATTCCATGGAAATCAGATGCCAGCAAGATTGTATGCATTGACATTGAAAGATTATGATGTGATACTGGGAATGGATTGGCTAGAAGCTTATAGGGCATTAGTTGATTATAGAAAGAAGAGGGTCAGGTTTTGCAGGCCCGGAGGAGTAGTATTCGAATTTCAAGGTATGCTCTTTTACACTCCCAAGTTTATTATTTCTGCAGCTAGAAAGTTGATTAATGCTGGATGTGTAGCGTACCTTGCCTCGATTAGCTTAGTTGAGTCTAGTAAGTCTGTAGACTCAGTACCAGTAGTTAGGGAGTTTGCGGATGTTTTCCCAGAGGAATTTTCAAGGTTGGCTCCACACAGAGAAGTAGACTTCACAGTTGAGCTACAGCCAGGCAGTATGTCGATATCAAAAGCACCATATAGAATGGCACCATCAAAGTTGAAAGAATTAAAGAAGCAATTGCAAGAGCTGTTAGAAAAGGATTTTATCAGGCCCAGTCAATCACCATGGGGAGCGCCAGTGTTGTTTTTCAAGAAGAAGGATGGTAGTCTGAGGATGTGTATAGATTACAGGCAGCTGAACAAAGTCACCATCAAAAATAAATATCCACTCCCCAGGATAGATGATTTGTTTGACTAGCTTCAGTCAGCCAAAGTATTCTCCAAGATAGATTTGAGATCAGGTTATCATCAGTTGCAGATTAGAGAAGAAGATATTGATATGACAGCTTTTCGGACCAGATATGGGCATTATGAGTTTGTGGTAATGCCATTTGGACTGACGAATGCGCCATCCGCTTTTATGAAACTAATGAATAGAATATTCCACCCGTATCTAGATCAGTTTATAGTAGTTTTTATTGATGATATTCTGGTGTATTCAGCGTCAGAAGAGGAGCATGCAGCGCATTTACGGACTACTTTGCAGACATTGAGGGATCATCAATTATTTGCCAAGTTTAGTAAGTGTGAATTCTGGTTAAAAGAGATTCAGTTCTTGGGTCATATAATATCAGAAGAAGGTATTGCAGTAGATCCAGCTAAGGTGGAGGCGGTAATAAAATGGGAGGAACCGAGGACTGTGTCAGAAATTAGAAGTTTTCTGGGTCTTGCGGGTTATTATCGAAGATTTATTCAAGATTTCTCCAAGATAGCAGCTCCTATGACAAAATTGACAAGAAAGGGGTTTCTTTGTGTGGTCTTTAGAGTGTAGACGTAGTTTTGCAGAACTGAAGAAGAGGTTGACTTCAGCACCAGTATTGGAGATTCCGTCAGGCAGTGGCGGGTTTGTTTTGTTTACTGATGCATCTAAGAGGGGTTTGGGTGCAGTTTTGATGCAACATAGCAAGGTGATAGCCTATGCCTCTAGACAGCTAAAGAAACATGAAGAGAATTATCCAACCCATGATTTAGAGCTGGCAGCAGTTGTATTTGCATTGAAAATCTGGCGGCATTATTTATATGGTAAAAGATTTGAAATTTTTACTGATCATAAGAGTTTAAAATATATATTTTCTCAGAAGGATTTGAATTTAAGGCAGCGTAGATGGATGGAATATCTAAAAGATTATGACTTCAGTTTGGCCTATCATCCAGGTAGAGTAAATGTGGTAGCAGATACACTGAGCAGAAAAGTAGTTATTAATCAACTTATGATCAGAGAATGGAAATTATACGAAGATGTGGCAGAAAATTCATTATATGTGCCGAGCAGCCATCGAAGAGCAATATTGGCAACTAGTGCAGTGGAGCCTTCTCTATATTGGCAGATAGTGGAGGCGCAGAGAGCAGATAGCAGTTTAGCTGACATTGTAAGAATGGAAGAGGTGACTTTTGGGGATGACAATGTGGTCAGACTCAAGGGCCGATTATATGTACCAGCTGATGCAGAGATTAAACAGAAAGTCTTGGAAGAAGCTCACAGATCAAGATACACTATCCATCCAGGCAGTACAAAAATGTATCAAGACATGAAGAAGCATTTCTGGTGGCCGCATATGAAGAGAGAAATTGCAGAGTTCATAGCAAGATGTGCAGTGTGTCAGCAAATCAAGGCAGAGCACCAGAAGCTAGGAGGATTATTGCAGTCGCTACCCATTCCGCAGTGGAAGTGGGATGATATTGCAATGGATTTCATAGTTTGTTTGCCCAGGTCATCAGATCATAATGCTATTTGGGTCTTTGTGGACAGATTAACCAAGGTTTGCAGATTACTACCAGTCAACATGTCATGGTCAGTAGACAGACTAGCCAAGTTGTATGTAGAAAGAATTGTGTCATTGCATAGGATTCCAGTCACTATAGTTTCAGACCGAGATCCCCGGTTCACGTCAAGTTTTTGGAGGAGTTTGCAGAGGGTTGTCGACACAGAGTTGAGATATAGTTCCGCATATCACCCGCAGACAGATGGACAAATAGAGAGGACAATCCAAACACTTGAAGACATGTTAAGAGCTTGTTGTCTTGTATGGGGAGGTATTTGGGAGCGTCATCTAAGCTTGGTCGAGTTTGCATATAACAACAGTTATCATGCAAGCAATGGGATGGCACCGTATGAAGCTTTGTATGGCAGACCATGCAGGTCACCGCTAAATTGGCATGAAGTAGGAGAGAGACAGGTCATGGGTTCAGAGTTGATTCAACAATGTGCAGAAACAATGAAATTTATTCAAGAAAAGCTTCGCGCAGTGCAAAGCTGTCAGAAAAGTTATGTAGACACCAGACGCAGACTTTTACAGTTTGAAATTGGTGATTATGTGTTTCTGAAGGTTTCTCCTACCAAAGGTGTGATCAGATTCAGAAGGAAAGGCAAGTTGAGCTCAAGATATGTTGGGTCATTCCAAATAAAAGAAAGAATGGGAGAGATAGCTTACAGATTGGATCTGCTAGCAGATTTTATAGATGCTCATGACGTGTTTCACGTCTCAATGCTCAGAAAATATAATAAAGATCCATCTCAAGTGGTCAGTTATCAAAGGGATGACTTAAAGCCAGATATGACAATGCAGGAGTATCCAGTGCAAATTAGAGGCCGCAGAACTCAGAAGCTCTGAAATAAAGAGATTGAGCTAGTAAAAGTCAGATGGGAGAATAGACAGAGCGGAGAGGATACATGGGAGTTGGCGGAAGAAATGAGGGAAACGTATCCATACTTGTTTGAGTAAGTTTTTAATTCTTTTAGGTGATAGTACCATGCTAGTTGAATTAAAAAAATTTGATATTCGGTTTTTGCTTTAAATTTCGAGGATGAAATTTCTTTTAGGTGATAGTAATGTAACGTTCCGACCGTTCGGATCCTTGTGTCATGCTTGTGGAGACCAAGGTGTGGCCGATGACGTGTGTAGCAGGTGTTCTCGCAGGTTGTGAGGCCTCGTGGGCTGGCAGTTTGGGCCTGGAGCACTCACTGGTTCATTGTCTGTGAACGTGACAGTGAGGGGCGTCGCGTTCTTAACGTGACAGTCCATGGCGTCGCGATCATGGAATGGTGGTTTGAGTCGTCGTCTACATGTGCTCCGCGTGTCGCGCGCGGAGCGGGGCAGGCTAAGGGTCATGAATGGGAAGGCGACAGCAGCCTGCGTCGCGATCAGATCACGACGGGGCACGGGCTCGCGTTCTCAACCGAGCTGCATTTTTAAAAAGGTTTCAGCCGAAGAGAGCCTTTGCAAGCTCTACTCGGCCAGGGAGGTTTTGTTGCGGGATTTCTTGGCGATTCGAGCAGTTGGGGTGTCGTTGGGCGTGTTCTCGCTGCGAGGACACTACGTGTAGCGAGAGGAACGCCGTGTGGGATTCATACCTCGCGTTCTTCGTGGAGGTAGGGAGACTGCACGAGTTTTGATCCGTGAATTGTGTGTGTGGCGTGATTAACACGTTATGTGCTTTCCAAACAATAGATACCATGATAGGGTGAACATTAAAGCATGTAAATTGGATGGAAACTTTGTAGGGGTTTTGGGGGTGATCCGGAAGAGGGATTCCAGGTTAGGGTTTGCGCCTGTGAAGGCGACAGACCTGTCCATCATGACTAGGTCGTGACAGGCCGACCTGTCGCGTTAAGGTTTCTTAACGCGACATATCGGGGTGTCACGACCAGTAGGCGACCTGTGACCCTGTCGCGACAGCAACCGAGAGTGTTGTTTGTGTGCATTCATATGTATATTGCTATTCGATTATCGAGAATTGTATAGTGTGGCTATGGAAAGTGGTGCATGGGCACCTGTGGCACTCGAGGAGCGTGTTGTGTGTTGTGTGTGCATGGTGTTCACACGGTTGACGTGAAGTTTCACGTGGTTTGTGCGGTGTTCACGTGGTTTGAGTGTGCGTGGCGAGTAGTACGACGCCTATCGTAGATACCTCTTCAGTTGGGAGCCCCATGTTTTGTGTGAGCCAGGAACGTGTGTATGCTCGGGGCTTGTCCCGGTACTGGGTACCGACGAGGTCTGGTCGTCTTCCTGGGCACCCTCACTCTTGCGTTGAGTAGCACGTCCGGCTGAGGGAAAGACGGAAGTGGGACAACGACTAGAGAGAGTTGGTGTTTTCTCGCTTGTAGCGCGCTTGTAGTTGGGGGAGGCGGACACCAGTAGATGTACTGGGCCCTAGCTAGTCCTGTTTTCCAGTGCCTCACTTTAGGGAGCTTGGGCTAGAGTCCCTAAAGATGCCAGGCATGGGCCTGCGGCAGTGTGGTCCGTAGGTGTGGTGGTTAGTTGGTCTCCACAGTTTCTTGGCTTGTGTTTAGTGGAGCGGCAGCTGGACCTTTCGTCCGTGACTGCGAGACTGGGAGGTAGTCCTGTGTGGTTTGTCCGGGTCAGTTACTGGTGTCGCGAGCCAATTTGCGTGACTCGAGTGTGGCGTTTTCCTACTTTAGCACGTACACCTGGTTGGGTTTGCCGTTTATTTATTACTATTGTTTCTATTAAGAGGCAAGTGGTAAGTGGTAGTTACAGCTTTATATTCTGCTAGCTAGTTCTTTAAAGTGTTAGCGTAGTCTCCTGCTTTACTACTTGTGCTATTTTGCTCGATTTTTTAGAGGAGTTTTCCTACTGAGCCAGTGACTCGAGAGGCTCACCCCTACCCCCTTTCAGGTGAGGGAGAGCAGGAGACCTCACACCCGTCGTCTAGCTCTGAGCCGCGTCGTAGCGGAGGGTCTGCACCACCGGCAGTGTAATTTTCTTACTGTTGTACACCTCGGGGTATGCCCTAGGTTTCTCTTGTAGTCTGGTTATTGTTGAGTATTGGCTATGTACATTTCATGTAAATATTTATGAGATTGGAAATCTTGTATACATTTGAACGGTTTCCTTTATATTTCTACGGACTTATGGATGGTATCCCTTGCGAGGCTTCGGCCTGATCGTGGGAGGCGGAGTCGTGTCAGGTTCGTTATTGGGTTAACGGGTCTGCACAGCGAGGACCGCTACACCCTCACCCTCAGCGGACCGCCCTCCACTCCACCGCCACCTGTGCTGCTCCCCCCTCACCCTTGGCGCACTTGCCTCCACCCATGCCCCCCCCCCCCCCCCGACACCTCATGTTGCTCACCCTCGGCACAGCTCCCCCACCGCCCACCACCAGTGCTCCCCCTTCCCCTCCCACAATCGACGCAGATCCACCCTCCCCCCACCCCTCATTCCTCTAACATCATCTCGGTACTACTCTTCCACCCACTCCTCCAAGATCCGGTGTTGCTCTACATTCAATGGGTATTTTTTTTAAAATAGTTTTAGGTTTTAGTTGCATGAATGAATTTATAATGAATAATATGATTGTTGTTCACGTAAATGATATATATTTTTCATTTATGCATTTATGATAGAGCAATTTTAGGTTATGGGTAGTACAATTGTTCCATTAATGTGCTTCTATAATGGAATACTTCACAAACAAGGTTATTATACACCGCAATATGAAGGAGGTATTATGCGCCCATTGCGGGTAAATAAAGATATCACTTATACGGAGTTGTTGACGAAGTTACAAGCATTAGCAATATATGATTCAAGTCATACAAAGATTATTTTAAGTTGTAACTCTCCGACTTGTCTGGGAGATTATGTTGCTTTAAGCATAGAGGATGATGAGACCATTGCAATTATGCTTGATTTATACCCTCCACGAAGTAGATGTCTACACAAGCATATGGATAGTAACAAAGAAGGTCGTATACAAAAATCATTGCAGTAGGTGTGGGGAACTAGGGCACTATCGAAATACTTGTTCGGGAGTGCCACCACAGAAAGAATAAAATTAGTACGTTTTGTTATAGGGTTTTGTTTACTTACAAAAGATATTTATTATAGGGTGTACATGTTTTTATGGATTTGTGTACAATGGTTGTTTACTTATATGAATTTGTTTACTTGTGTGGATGGATTTGCTAGCACTCATTTCATTATTTTCTGGAATGGAGGTGGATGGGCTCCCTAGTCCTATTGACCCATATGTACTTACGGAGTAGGAGTCCCCAGATCACAGTTGATGTACATTGGTGAGGTATGTTGTTATTTTTAGTTGCATGTGTGGTTGTTATCATTTTATTTTTTTGTTACTTTGTTTAAATAGAATTTCATTACTTTGTTAACATGATCTTGATGAAGCATTTTTTGAACTACAGATTAGATGGGAGCCATATACTGCTGACATTTTGGCTATGTTACTTGATGTATCTAGAAAGGGGTCTGATTTGTGGTTGTGTCGAGTGCCACTTTTATATTTTGCTATAGTTGAGATGCATGTTCCTGACAGAGTGTTGAGACAGTTTGGTAGATCATGACACATCTATGTCCCAGTCGAGAGACTCAGTCGTATCACACATTAGGGTCGTGCACAGAGAAATTGGAGCACTCATTTCATGTCTTTTCTGCATGGATGGAATGATCAGAGGTCTCACATTATTACACCATTGACTGAGCATCCACCTAACACATGCCGTGATGAGTATATGGCTTGGTATTGGATCATCACTCGACGATATATACGTCAACCACAGTTACAATATCACATGTGGTATGAGGCTCGTGACCATATAGAGAGGACACTGGTAGATGATATGAGACATTTACATATGATGATTTTTGAAGGACTTTAGGATGATATATTGTCAGATTCTAAATGTAACGCCCCTCTTAGACCCAGTACAGTTCACCAACTCACATTGGATCTAACAGAGGTATTACAGTGGAATAAATCCAACATTTAACGGTACAGGTTGAGATATACACAAATGATAATTCGATTCCAATAATAAGCAACAGAATATGGAACTAAATAATGGTAATCAACATTATACTCAATTATAAAGTCTAGTGCATAAAAGAGAAATGACAATAGTTCCGAATTTATTACAATTCATAGTCCAAAAGTATAAAGGAAAATACATATAGTCCTTACATACAAGAGTCACTCTAAAATCTCTCCACCAATCTAAGTCTCTACGTCCTCTCGCTCTGAGTCAGAGTGTACTAACTCCTGAGTATCCTCTGGTTCTCCTGAAATTATTTAGCAAGTATGAGTCTATGAAAGACAGTTTACGATATTATAAATATAATAGGTTTAAAACATGGTAACATATTATCATTCATTTCATTGATATCATATACTCCTCCTACTAACATGGTTCTAGATCAATTGGCAATCATTCATTCATTGCATTCTAATTATTATGAAAATAAACCATGTCATGCAATGCATAAAATCCACATCTTATTTACTAACAATTGAAGTAACATATTCTTACATATAACATGCTATCATTTTTATCATGGCTTCTACTTATTGTCATGTAATCATGTAAACTATTTCAATGAAAACCTTATGCTACATTATGCAATATGTAGCAGTTGTCATGTAACAATTCTTTCATACATCAATTTGCATGTAATTCGTGTAACATTTAACACATAGACATGTAGCATGAAATTATGTAAACAATGTTCATGTAGGCATGTAGCATGTAATATGTAGTTCATCACTGCATTGCCTAGGTGATAAGTGAATGTTAAATGACTACTGATCTTTATTATAGTGCGGGCTATGTCTTGGCAATTAATTGAAAATGTCTACATGTACTTCCCACCTTAACCAGTAGAACTTGTCTACTTCTAGGATTTCAATCCGTTGCCCACGGATTCAATAGATCATTTACATGTAGGTGAACCATTACCATAGGGTCATCTACGGTGTAGTTTCTTGTAGGAATCTCTAATATAACAATGTCTTATTGGCATTCATTTCAATGCATGTTCTATATATATATATATATATATATATAGTATTCTTTCGTTACATGCAATTCTAACATATGATAATGAAACGATCAATAATATGTTTATTTTTAGTTCTGCAATTACATTTTCTTTTTATCAGCCCCCTAACATGGCACTAAATGTAACCCATTCTTTCATGCACATATTCTCATATTTATTCAATTCTACATGATATCTAATATTCAGAAGTTTATTACTATAGATACACATGTCCAAAAATTCCAAAATTTTGATAGAAATTCAGAATCAGGATAGACTATGCGCATGCAAAATTTTACATTTTTATGAACTCCGTAACTATTTTTCATAATTGAATTTCACTAATCTAACCTAACTAGAATGATACATTCAGTGAGAAAACTATATGATTCTGTACAGGAACTGGCATATCATCATATTGCAGTCTCAACTATAACTTACTAACATGAATCACGTTGACAATCAGTTTACTTTTCTTTTTATTAATCTCATTATCATAACAAAATATTTATTCACAAGTTCATGCGGTCTAAACATCATTACAACAACATGTCCATAATATAACAGTAATAAAACTCACAATTTATAACCTGGCCGAAACCCCATATCATCACGGATTATAGATAGGCAATAAAAATCAATTTTTAGACAAAGCATGGTGCTGATAAACTTGACGGCAAGGTATGTAGCATTTACTGACGTAAACATTCACATACTCTGTCATTAAGTATAAATAGACGGCGACACATAGCGTCGTTAACATATACTGACGGCGACACATAGCGCCGTTTACATATAGTAAGGGTCGGAAAAACGAATGTTGTTCACATGAAGTAGACGGCCGTCGTTGCCGCCGTTAATAAGAAATAGACGGCAAGCGATCTGGACGTCTAGTTCTTATGCGCAGAAAACACAGAAAACCCTACATGAAATAACGCGATTTCTACCCCTTCCCGTAGGTTATTTTCATGCTTTAAAAATATGGGAAAATAGTAATTACGTAGTGTATGATATCCTAAACTGAACCCCCATGTAACTTGCCTCTTTCCCTCCTACAGGAGTGATGATTCTAAGCTCGAAGATGCCTGCCTCATCTGTGAGGCAGTCCCTTTCCTTCGACTTCAACCGCTCCAATCCGCCTTAAATCGTGGCTCCTCCGCTTGGATGAGCTCCTGATCACGAAGTTGGATGAACCACCTTGGTCTAGAAGCCTCAAGAACGCACGAACCAGCACTACAACCCCTTTCCTCGGCCCTCTTTCTCTCTTCCAAAAACCAGCGTGAAACCCTTATCTAGATGTGAAATCCGGTCTTATAAAGACCTCTCCTGCGATGGCCAGCCCAAATCCTGACCCTAGGATGCGAAACGCTCAGATCTGCGCATTAAAACTCACTTTAAAATGGTCGATCTCTCTTTCCCCGAACGAAAATATCAAAAATAGGCAAGTCAGCTTAACGTCAATATAGGTTGTCGTCAGGAACAATGTAAACGTCCATCGATAGTGTCGTTTACAAGCTTGCCCAAAATTAAAGAAAATTCAGAAAATAATTAACGACATAAGAGTATGTCGTTAACAGAAAATAAACGGCAGGCGATCTTGTCGCTAACAGGACTTAACGGCAAGAGATGTTGACGCCAAGTTCCTCGCAAACCAGCATTCAAATTCATGCAGAAATAAACATACAATTGGCAAAATAACTTAAGAAAATTTTCTAGGGCACTACACTAAATATTCTAAATACATAGAGATGCAGCGATATATTGAGAGAGTATTATCTCAGGTTTCACATGTTCGACCCCTACAGATAGGATCATTACAGTTGTGTACAGATGATACACAGACACACATAGAGCCAGATATAGCATGTTCCTCACAGCCATACACGTGTGATACACAGTCTCAGCTAGAGCAATTTTTTTATGGGATGGCACTTTTTCAGCATCTTTCATTTGAGACAACACTATCACACACACATCCAAAGGCTACACTTGAGGACTCAGATCTAGATTCACAAATTACAGATGCAGATGATATTTTAGTGGCAAAGATACATGTTGATATACATACCCAGATTCAGGTGCATCATCGTGGACGTGAAAGACCTCCAATCAAAGGAGCTAAAAGAGGGAGGGGGGGGGGGGAAGAGATGGTTTCCATATTTTTTATTATGTATTATGTCATTTTTCTTTGGATGAATGTATGGAACAATTTATTATGTTATTAGAATTCTATGTCATTTGTCTTTTGTATTATTTTTCTTTTCATTATGTACTTTTATCACTATATTAAGACGAATTGTCATATTTTTAAGATTAAAATTAATAGATAAAGATACATTTTTTTTACCCGAAGTGACAAAACATGTAAACAAGGTTATGAATCTTTAACATCAATGAGAGATGAAAGTAAGTTTTTGTGAAAAAAAAATTAGAAGTAAATAAGTATCTATTATTTATTATAATTAATATTTGAGTAAATGATAATTTTTTCAATGTTAATCAATTTAGGTAATAATTTAGAATAAATAAAATTTTTAAATCTTACTCTAATTTTAAATTCATTAATGCGTGGACAGAATTTTTTATTATTATTATTATTAGAATAGTCCAATGGCCCAAGTCATTGAGAAAACCCTCACCCTACCCGGGTTAGAACGTGCCCCCCTCCCTCTCGCCCCCACCCCTTACTAAGGCGGAGTGGATACCGAGGGTGGGGAGGGGGAGGAGGGCAGAGGGGGAGGGCTGGAATTTTTTTTTTTATCACCACACCCGCCGGTAACGGTTTGGTGACTATTTTTACAAATATTTTTAAATAAACCGCCACATGACGGTTTGCAACAAGTGTTTTCCTTTTAATAAAAATCCTCCGGCGAATGGGGGTCGTGGCGTCACGTAAAGGCGCAACTCGGCCCCACATTGTCGTCTTCTTCACAACGTCTGCGTCGTCCACCACCATTCTCTCTCCACCCTCACCCATGACATCGCCTCCGGCATCCCCAGACGCGGCCTTGACGCCGCCACCGCTCCGTCATGTCGGTCGCGCTCGCAGCGCCACCCACGGCGCCTCCCCTTCTCCCTCCTCATTCCTCCCTCTCTGCTTCCACCTCTCGTGCCGCCGCGGCCGTTGCAGTCCTCGAGACGCGGGAGCAGCACCGCCACCCGCTCCTCCCCTTCCTCCTGGACTGCCGGGGCGCGCCCCAGCTCAAGCAGGTCCACGCCCGCGCGCTCCGGAGCGCTCCCTTCAAGCTCTCCTCCACGAATGGGGACTTCGTCTTCCTTTACAGCCGCATCCTCCACTCCGCCGCGTCTTCTGCTGCTGGCTACCTGGACTACGCCGCCCGCGTCCTCCACCACCTCCTCCTCCTCGCCGATGCCGGCGCCGTCGCACTATCCCCGACATCATCTTTCGCCTGGAACACCCTCTTCCGGGCCTACGCTCGGTCCTCTGGGGACCAGCTTGCCGCGCTCGAGCTCTACCGCCGGATGCTGCTCGACGGCCGCGTCCCACCGGACAAGTACACGTTCCCTTTCGTCCTCAGGGCCTGCGCCTTCCTGTTCGCACTCCGGGAAGGGGAGCAGCTCCACTCTCAGGCCGTCAAGCTCGGCCTCTCGTCCGATGTCTACGTCGCCAATAGCCTTGTCCACTTCTACGAGTCCTGCGGGCGCCTCGAGTTCGCCTGCCGCGTGTTCGATAGGATACCCCAGAGATCCCTGGTGTCGTGGAACGTGATCATTGACGGCTTCGTCGGCGGCGGCCGCTACGAAGACGCTCTGGAGCTCTTCAGGGAGATGCAGGGCGCGTTCATCCCGGACACCTTCAGCCTGCAGAGCCTGGTTGGAGCCTGCGAGGGCCTGGGGGCACTGTCGTTGGGGATGTGGGCTCACGCCTTCGTGTCGAAAAGGTGCGGCGAGGAGGTCGCCGGCGACGTGCTCGTCAACAACTCCCTCCTTGACATGTACGCCAAATGTGGGGCCGTCCAACTGGCTCGCCAAGTGTTCGAGCGCATGCCGTACAGAGATGTCGCTTCCTGGAACGCCATGATCTTGGGATTTGCCATGCATGGGCTAGTCGATGAGTCCATTGAAGCGTTCGCGCGCCTGCAGGAGGTGGACAATTTGAAGCCCAACGGGATCACCTTCGTCGGGCTGCTGAGCGCTTGCAACCACGGCGGTCTGGTAAGCGAGGGCCGGAAGTACTTCAGTTCCATGGCTGACGAGTTCGGCGTGGAACCGCAAATCGAGCACTACGGATGCATGGTGGATCTCCTGGCCCGTGCGGGGCTCATCGACGAAGCTCTCGACCTCGTCTCCACGATGCCCTGTAAACCCGATGCCGTAATCTGGCGAAGCCTCCTCGACGCTTGCTGGAAGGAGAAAGCCAGCGTCGAGGTGGGCGAATCGATAGCGAGGTGGGTTCTGGAGGCGCAGGAGGGGTTGACCAGCGGCGTCTACGTGCTCCTGTCCAGGATCTATGCCTCCGCGAACAGATGGGACGACGTGGGCTTGGTGAGGAACCTGATGGACGAAGAGGGCATCAGGAAGGTCCCCGGCTGCAGCTCGGTAGAGATAGACGGCGTCGTGCACGAGTTCCTCGCCGGCGACACCCGCCACCCCCGATCAAAGGAGATCTACACGATGCTGCAGGAGATGGAAGAGCGGGTGGCGCTGGTCGGGTACACTCCGGACCTGTCGCAGGCGCCGATGGTGCCGGCCGAGCAGGAGGGCGAGAGGCGGCGGCACTCGCTCCGCCTCCACAGCGAGAGGCTGGCCATCGCCTTCGGGCTGCTCAGCAGCAAGGCGTCGACGACGGGGACGCCCATCCGCGTGTTCAAGAACCTGCGCGTGTGCAGGGACTGCCACGCCATGACGAAGCTCGTGGCGCTCGCCTTCGACGTCGAGATCGTGGTACGAGACCGCACAAGGTTCCACCACTTTAAAGGTGGTTTATGCTCGTGTGGCGACTACTGGTGACGATGATGGGTAGAGAGCGTAGGAGAAGACTGGTATAGGTGGGATGGGATCTTTTGAGCCATGCATGGCGCGAGGGAGCTCCAGTCTTTGCCCAGAGGACAAGAAAGGCTAGCAGATCTGCATACTATCGTGCATAAGTTTAGTTTAGATGTCTGTCGGGGGCGCAACGCAGGAACAAATCCAGTTTTATACAAGGTAAAAGATCTGCAGTTGTAGCGGTTTCGATTACACACTTGCGAGAAGAGAATTTGTTAAAAACCCAAAAAAAAAAGAGCAGTGGTAGGACAATTACGTCCTGACAGAAAATGTGTGATTGCATTGGGTGATCCGACATTGTTATATGGGTTACTTGTTTTAATTATTGAAGAGGGGATTTCCCGGGGCCATATGTAGCTAGCGGCCCAGGTGTTTGACCCATTTAAAGGCTTATATATTGGCCCAATAAAACTCACAGCAGACAAGCTAAGGTAAGGAGATGGTTTGGCTTGAGCATATTAGGATACCCTAATTATTAGCGTGGGAAATGTCTACATGGCCCTTGGCATCAAGGATGTGTAAGTTATTCCTAGAATGGATGCCTATATGGGTTTCATCGATAAATGATCTATGAGAAATGTTTGTTGTATGATCAATCTTACAATAATGATGAGGTGGATTGTAAATAATAATAATTCTATTGGTTAGGAAAGAGAGAGAAACACCTATTTTTAGCCAATAGAGTTGCTATCTTGTAATTTACATCAACTGTAACGACCATCTTTATACCGGTACGATTATATTAATCCACATCGATACAAAAGGCACCGTCACAGTGGAATATTTACCCAACACAACACAATAGGTCGAAATGTACATAAATAACAAAGGAAGTAGAGCAAAAATGGAAGACATTCTTATTCCATCATCATTCATATATTCCACAATCTATATAGCAATAATGAAAATGACAATCTCCACTATTATACATGTCCATAATAACAATGTCCACATACTAGTAAATGAAAAGTAGACTAAACAAGTGATCTCCTCAAGTGCAGCTACTCCTCGCGCTCAGAGTCCCTCCTCACTATGTCCTCCTCTAGCACGGGGATATTTGTCTCACATATATGTTAAAACAAATATGAGTCTTCCAAAAAGACCCAGCAAGCAACCTATAGGCACATCCTTACACATATCACCTACATGCTATTCTTTTAGACAATTTTTAAACAATGAGAAAAATATGTGGCGCATGATTCATGTCAAATATGCAAATACACATGAAAAACCTATAGCATGCTTTTTACACATGGTCTTTAACTTGATTCATGGTTTCAATTTCTATTCATATCATTTCATAATTCTACAAAATTAGATCATGGAATTATGTACATAGTAACTAACAATTCTAGCATGATATCTAACATTTTTCACATATTTTTAACCACATAATCACATCTTTTGCTTGCTGTTTTAACATAAATAAATCACATTCACATGGTTTCACATCTTTTCACATGGTTACACATTAACATAACATGATCACATTGTACATATACACACTTTTCACACTTTTACACTTTAATTGCCGTGACACATAGTCCAAACCACCATAAAGAAGGACACACATTCACATAACATATACCCGTCACCTAGACAATATAGTGACGAATCTTGGTAACTGCGTAGAACCGGGAGAAGCCCTCTCCACCCAGGAACGGATCTAGAGACAAACCAGTGGGGTCATGTGACCCCACTGGATTTTTAAAACCCTATTGATGAGTTTAAAATTTTCCATTAAATTAGTTTGGTTGGAAAATTTTCTAAAGGGAGTGACCCCACTGAAAAAATTTCTGGGTCCGTCTATGTCTCCACCCTAACCAGTGGTACTTGTCCACCTCCAGAATTTCATCCTGATACCCACAGGATATCACATACACAATGAGCCTTCTCATGGGGATTTTTCTACAGTACGGCTCCACAGCCTCCTATGGTAGCAGTGTCAATTTCAGCACATGATCACTTAAACACATTTTTCTCACTTAATCACATGATTTACATTATTTACATGCATCATTTGATCCATTCCTATGCACATCTTTCAACATATAAATTTTAGTTTACAGAACTTAACATGATTGTTTCATAGTGACAAATAAATCATAATAGTACCTAAACATGCTGCTAATCACTGAAATTTACATTATTTAAATTAAACATGCTTAACATAGTTTAATTACCCTTTTAAAATATAAACAGTACCTCCGGATATCAAATAGTATCAAATTTTAACCACCAACTCTATTACATGTAATATGTCATGTGACCATTTTCTAGAATTTTTGCAATAGTAAAACTATTTTTAACATTTAATACAGATTGCATGCAATTTCAGTAAAATATTCCCTTACATGGTAGACAGTTAAACAGTCAATGCTCATAGGTTTAAAACATGAAACCAGTAACCCTAAGTTCATGAAAATTTTCTGTAACACTAACATGCAGTAAAACTATTTTTTCAGAATTAAATACTGTCAAAACATGCATATCTTCTCATAACAGAAATTATATTAAATGATAGCATGATCAGAAATCCTACAGAAAATCATGGGTTGACCCTAAGACAGTACCTGAACATTCACAATTTTTACAGCATGATCAGACATCTAGAAATCCGAAAATTATCACACAGACATGACAAACATAGTTCTGTGAAAACAGAAGAACTTGGCGGCAAGGGTCTGGCCGTCAAGATGGGTTAACGGCACAGTATGTTGCCGTCAACTCAGGAACTTGGCGGCAACAAAGTTGCCGTCAACCTCTTGTCTGCAGAAAGCGTAGACCAAACTCCATAAAAAGATAGAATTGGGGGTTCCAGGACACGAAATAAAATCCATAAAAATACCTAGAACCTAGGGGACATGTCTAAGGATGATACCCCTCAGCCACTTGCCTAGAATAAAATTTCTAAAGGTTCATTTGGCGATGAATCCCTCTTCGGCCAAGCCAAGAAGGTGCAAATCTCCAGCCCAAATCCGGTCTTCACGCCTGCACAGAAGTCCTCCGGAGTCGGGGAAGATTCTTCAACACCAAAAGCACCTTCCAATCGAAGAAGATCGCCGGAAGAACCTCTTAAACACCGGATCAAGCCTCAGAAAGCTCTGATTTTCTCTCAAACGAACCCTAGTTTTTCCTCTGAACCAAAGGACCTAACCTAGCCGCAATACCTAGGTTATATAGGGTTAAGAGTCGGGGTACGCCTAGTATTAGGATTCCTAACCATTGGGATTGGGTTTCCCAAACAGGTTCTGGAGAAAACGCAGTTGTTTCAGATCTGGAATCCCAAACATAACCAAAGAAGTAAACGTCCACTTTGCTGCCGTTAACAGGAAGTAGATGTCAATCGATCTAGACGTCTATATCCTTTGGCCATGCAGTCAACGGCACACATGTCGCCGTCAACCTGCCCTTAACGTTAACAGGGATTTCGGGTAGAATTTAAACACATCAAACCAGCATACATATACAAAAATAAATAAATACAACATGCACAGAATTAATTAAATACAATATGTACAGGATTAAATATAATACATACAAAAAGTGAGGGCCTTACACCCTCTCCCCTTAAAAGAAAACTTCATCCTCGAAGTTAGAACGAAAATACTAACCAAACAATGGGGATACTTCTTCTTCATAGCGTCCTCAAGCTCCCATGTAGCTCCTCCTCCCGCGAGAAATTCCTCCATAACACCTTCACAGATGCAATACTCTTGTTCTTGAGGTGTTGAACCTTCCGATCCAGGATAGCTACTGGTTGCTCTACATAGGACAAGTCTGGCTGAATCTCCACTGCTCGTGACTAATGACTTGCGACGGATCTCTCACGTATCTCCTGAGCATAGACACGTGAAGACTGGGTGCACACTAGCTAGCATTGGGGGTAAAGCTAGCTCATATACCACGCTGCCCATCCGCCTAAGAATCTCAACGGGCCAATGAATCTCGGACTCAACTTACTATGCTTGCCAAATCTGACCACGCCTCGGTCTCCTGCACCAACTCCGGACCAACTAACTGCCTATCACCAGTCTTCTCCCAACACAAAGGAGATCTATAGGGTCGCCCGTACAGAGCCTCGAATGGAGCCATGCCGATGCTCGTATGAAAACTGTTGTTGTAGGCGAACTCCACAAGAGGTAGATAATGCTCCCAATCACCCTTCCAATCAAGCACACACGCTCTCAACATATCCTCGAGCGTCTGAATTGTCCTCTTGGACTGGCCATCTGTCTAAGGGTGAAATGCCTAACTAAGCTTCAGCTAAGAACCCAAAGCCTCCTGAAGACCCTGCCATAGCCTCGATGTAAATCGTGGGTCTCTGTCCGAGATAATGGACTTCAGCACACCATGCAACCTCACAATACTGCCAACATACAGCCTAGCCAAACTCTCCACAGACTGTTTCTTCTTCATGGGCAAGAAATGAGCAGTCTTGGAGAAACGATCTACAATCACCCAAATTGAGTCATTGCCCTTGGCTGATTTGGGCAAACCCGTCACAAAATTCATAGTGATTGCCTCCCACTTCTGTACAGGTATCTCCATCTTCTGCATAAGGCTCGATGGTCCTTGGCGCTCGGCCTTTACCTGCTGGCATACTAAACACCTGGACACAAACTCGGCCACATCCTTCTTCATGTCAGACCACCAGAAAGATCTCTTCAAATCTTGGTACATCTTGGTGTTATCCGGATGAATGGAGAACCTCGACTTGTGAGCTTCTGCAAGTACATGCTCACGAACATCTACAATATCAGGGACACAAACTCGGTGCTGGAATCTAATGACACCGTCCTCATCTCGAGCAATGCCTGCCTTGCCCTCCATCTCATGAAGCCTAGGATCAACTCTCTGCTGCTCGATCACCTCATTCAGAACCGTGGATCGAATAGACAACTGAGCCACGAAAGCTTGACGCAACTATGGCTCTAACTCAGTCATAGCACATGTCGCATCCTCAAGCATCCTCCAATCCTGCCGAAGTAATGATCTCTTCCTGCTGAGTGCATCCGCCACGACATTCGCCTTCCCTGGATGGTACTGAAGCTCGAAGTCGTAGTCCTTGAGAAACTTTATCCATCTTCTCTGCCGCAGGTTCAACTCCTTCTGAGAGAAAGGATACCTCAGACTCTTGTGGTCAGTGAACACCTCAAACTTGACACCATAAAGATAGTGTCTCCAAATCTTCAGTGCATGAACCACAGCTACTAACTCCAAATCATGGGTCGGATAGTTACGCTCATGTTCTTTTAACTGGCGAGAAGCATAGGCAACTACCTTACCATGCTGCATCAACACACATCAAAGGCCTATCTAAGAAGCATCAGAGTAGATAGCAAAACCCTCTGCACCACTAGGCAAGATCAACACGGGTGCAGATGTAAGTCTCGTCTTCAGCAATTGGAAACTACTCTCGCAATCCTCAGACCACACATACTTCACACCCTTCCTGGTTAGCTTAGTCAAAGGTGCTGCAATATAGGCAAAGCCTTCAATAAATCTCCTGTAATAGCCTGCTAAGCCAAGAAAACTCTTGATCTCCAATGGTGTCCTTGGAGTCTCCCACTCTAACACCGCCTGAACCTTCGCCAGATCAACAGCAACTCCAGCGCCTGAGATAACATGCCCAAGGAAGTGAACCTCACGCATCCAGAAGTCTCACTTACTGAACTTAGCATACAGCTTGTGCTCTCAGAGAACCTCCAAAACAACCCTCAAATGCTCACGGTGTGTAGCTCATCGGGAGAATAGACTAACACATCGTCTATGAACACCACAACAAAGCTATCCCAATATGGTCTAAACACCCTGTTCATGAGATCCATGAACGCTGCAGGGGTGTTAGTCAGACCAAATGGAAGTACAAGAAACTCATAGTGTCCATAACGGGTCCTGAAAGAAGTCTTGGACACATCTTCTCCCTTAATCCTCAGCTGGTGGTAGCCGGACCGCAGATCTATCTTGAAAAATACTGACGCATTCTGTAGCTGATCGAACAAATCATCTATCCGCGGCAAAGGATACATGTTCTTCACTGTCACCTGGTTGAGCTTCCTGTAGTCGATGCACAACTTGAGGGAACCATCTTTCTTCTTCACGAATAGCACAGGTGCTCCCCATGGTGACACACTAGGGCGAATGAATCCCTTATCCAACAAATCTTACAACTGCTTCCTCAGCTCGGCTAACTCCGCAAGTGTCATCCGATATGGAGCCTTAGAGATAGGAGAGGTGCGACGACCCTCCTTATACCGGTACGATTATACCAATCCACGTCGGTATAGTGAGTCCCGTCACAGTGGGACATTTACCCAACACTAGTATTGTAACATCCCATGTTACCTTTGGCCAGTTGCCTTCTGTCGAGGGTGGCGACACCTTGTATGTCGCCTTCTGAAGGCGACATGTTGATCGTCGTCTTCTGAATGGGAAGGCAACGGGCACTATGTCGCTTTCTCTCTCTGCTGCCAGCCGCATGCACTTTCGTCATGTAGCTGTCTGAAGAGAGATGACAGGTGTCAACCTCCGACAGAGGGAAGGCGACAGGTCCTCTTTCGCGACCTGGTGTCAGGCCTGCATGGCTGACACGTGGCGAGGTCGTAGGTCGACTTGACCTTTGACCAGGGGATAGCGACACGTCCCATGTCGCCTTCAGGATTATTGAAGGCGACGGGTCCCATGTCGCCTTCTCATGTTCAAAATCTTAAGTGCCCAAGCCGAGAGCACAAGCCCCAGTTCGTCTCCTTGCTTGGTGAAGGCTTCTCCTCCGGCGAACTGAGGCTTGGGGACTCCGTGGGAGGCTTGGGAGGGAGGCCTTGGTGTTCCTTTGCAAGGTAAGGTGGTGGTGGTTGTTTGTCCTTGTTCTTCCATGGTTGATCTCTCCCTCATTGTGTCTTCTCCTCTCTTTGGCATGCTTGGATGCTCTTCAAGGAAGGGGATTTACCCGGCTCGTGGGAGGAGGTTCATGGAGCGTCGGAGCTCGGAGGTGGAGGGTTGCTAGCCTATGAGAAGGGCCCTTGAGGTTGGATCTTCTTCTCGAGGTAGGGAAACCATTCTTCCCCCTAGTTCTACTTGTTTAGGATTCCAAACCCCTTTTTCCAAGCTTAGAACTACCTTGCTAGGGTGTTGTTATGCATGTGTGATTGTGGTGGTTGGTGGGTTTCTCTTGCATGCAATGGGTTTGTCTTGAGGTTTGAGGGTTGTTCATATGATGAGTGAGATGCATGTGAGTGTAGCCTAGTTGCATGCTTGTTGGGGTTCCTTTGAGGGTGGTTTGAGCTCATTAGAGCTATGTTTAATTGCCTACATGATCCCCTCCCCACGGATGTGTTTGTGGTGTGGTTGAGGCCTTGTTGAAGGGAGGCTCAGTGGGTGGTCACTTGATAAGGCGACACCTTGGGTGTCGCTACCCAGGTGGCGACGCATCGATGTGTCGCCTTCAGGAACTCCTGAAGGCGACAGCACCTCTGTCGCCATCCTGGTAGCGACATGAGGGCCGTCGCCTTCTGCCTGCTTTCTGTTCCGGTTACTGTTCCCTTTCTGGAGCACTGGCCTGGTCGCGACAAGGACCTTGTTGCGACCAGTCCAGAAGGGTTGCGCCGGCCTGAGTGTCGCCATCTTGATGGCGACACCATGCCTGTCGCCTTCTCAGACAGAGAAGGGACTTCGCCACCTGCTCAGTGTCTTGCTTCCGCTGCGACTCGGTTTTCTTGGCACCTGTGTTGTTTCCTAGTACAGTGTTACTTCTAGTCTCTCTCTCTTCGCCCGGTGCTAGGCACTTGAGGGCTTGTCCGCGAGATAGGTTTTTACCGTTACCTGGGACCCCCGGTCTCCGCGCGCTTGTGTCAGAGGGTGTTGCTCCAGGCGGCGGGAGTTTGCTCGAGTCGTTGACTTTAGTAGCAGTAGGGGAAAACGGTGGGGTAGCGACGTGGTCGTTTGTAGAGCTCTCTTAGCTGAGACTGGTACGCCGGTAGTGTGTGACTCGTACGTCACAGTTCAGCTAGTCCGTTCTCACTGCCTCACTCTACGTGGTTCCGGTACCACCTAGAGGTGTCAGGCGTGGGACCGTAGTCCGGCCAGACTACGGCAGTTGTGGTTACTTGTGGTTCCGCATCTCACTCCGACAGGAGGTGTCAGACATTGACCGTTGGTCGAGGGTAAGACGCGTGGCGCACCTGACCAGCTGACTAGAGTAGTGTACTGTAGCTAGTGTGCTTGTCCAGGCAGTTCGTTGTCTGTGTTTACAGCTAGGTTCTTATGGTGCCCTGGTTTACACGGGTTTTCTGGTCCCACCAAATGGCTTAGACCGATGACTGTGTAGTTCTTTCATGCTTCCGCACTTTACTCTGTTTAGTAGATTAGACCTTACTGCTTTATTTAATTATTGCACTAGTCTATATATATGCTTGTGGAACCAGTGGGAGATTGGTAGTCCTTACTGGGCTTCTTCGTGAAGCTCACTCCTGTTTTGCAGGTGAGACTTCACAGCAGTTCCCTCCGCGGCGTAGCGAGGAGACGGGCCCGCAGTAGTCGGTGTCTCTAGTGGCAGTGTTTCCCCCAGTTCTGTATTTCACCCTCGGGGTATGTCCCTAAGGGATGTGTTATTCCTTTTCCTTTCTGCACTTGTACTTTTACTACTTTGGGACTTGTACTAGACTTGCACGTTGTGTTAGACTTCTTCTTACACTAGTTGGTACATTTTTAGTACGATCATCGTTATTTACTTTCCGTCACATATCTCATTAGACCGATCCGTTAGCCCTTCCGGGTCTCCGGACCCGTGGGCGGCGGTGCCGACAGTCGGATCCTTGGTGGGAGCCGGGGACCCGGGCGCCGGGGCCGCTACAAGTACACATGGCTGAGATGCTCATAAATATAGATACAGAGTAGCGGAAGTAAAGAACTACTTGTCATTTCATTTCATCATCCACATTTAACATACATGGTTCAAATAACAATTTTTAAGAGAACTAAAGTCCACATAAATAAAATACTAAAATCAGATTACATAGCTCGTCCACAATTACATAATGTTTCAATTACAATGCCTCTACTACATACTATGAAAGCAAAAGTCACAACGTCGACTCCACCAAGCTACTCGCCACGCTCGGAGTCACTCTCCACTGTCTCCTCCAAAGGTGTCGGGTCACCAACTAAACCTGTACGTCGAAGCAAGGAGTGAGTCTAAAAGACTCAGCAAATAACTCCATACACATCATTCATGCATACATCACAGTAGGTTCTACATTCCAATTCACGAAGCAAAACATATAGCATGCTTGTACATTGATAAGAGACAACCTATCATGGTATTTCTACAAAATTTAAAACATATGGTACATGACTTAAGACATTCCAAAATAAATATCCTATCACATGCTTACTACTCATTCAATCACATTAAGCTACAACATGATAGCAACTAACATGGGATTCTCACATGCATAAAAGGAAACATTCATATCATGGCTTCTACATATTCTTGCACATGCACACTATCATTTCATACACTTTAAGGTTGCTGTTATAACATTATTTCACATTAACATATCATGGATCACAATTTCACAATCTAACACATTGGTTTCACATGTTTGCACAATTACTCATTCACATAGTTCTCTTTCTACACATTGCACGTTTACACATATTCACACTACACAATTTACACATATTCACATTCACATTTCACAATTTAGTGCCGTGACACATAGTCCAAACCACCATTAGAAGGACACATCACATAACACATACACATAGACACCACCTAGGAAACACAGTGACGACTCTTGGACTGCGCAGACCGGGAGAACAAGTCTCCACCCTAACCAGTGGTACTTGTCCCCCTCCAGGATTTCATCCTAATGCCCTTAGGATCTTAACACATTGAACCTTCCCATGGGGACTTTTCAATGGTACGGTTCCACGGCCCTCTATGGAAGCAGTGTCACACATGGCACATTCTTACACATTACACATTCCGATTTTAACACACATATTACACATGATATACACATGTCTTTACATTTTCTCACTTATACGCATGGCTCTGTTTCCTATTCATGATACTACTGTTGATAGAAATCAAACATTCAGCACCTTACACTAATCAGGTTGTAACATACATAATCAACCATGTTCATATTAGCATGCGTTGAGCACTCGTTTTCGCGTGGAAATTTCATAGAGCACTCTACAGTTATCCAAATAACATGAGAATTTAACCACATACTAATTTCAGGTTTATGATCACACATGCAAACTTTCATATTTTTCTGAGTCATATTACATTTACAGATATTAAAACATTCAATCTCATGCCATTTATAATTCAAATTATCATGGAACATAACATGAATGTTCGATTTGACCATTCACACGTCTGTACCTATCATTCATAATGTCATAGAAATTTTTTCCGAAATGTTTGCACAACATGCAATTTTCCGAAGTTTTAAAACAATTTAGGCATGCTCTCTATTTTCTAATACAGAAATTTTAACAAGTTTCATAATCATGGGAAAATTCCCAAATTTTCGGGACATGGACTGTCATGCATTTACATCATCTAGAAATTTTATGGAAGTCAAATTACACACGGATCATGCAAACAGTAAGCTACCATACCCATGATCTTCATTTCACATGCATTTCACACTTAGATAAATCACAGAAAAGTATAAAAGTCTCATTCCACATATTACATAACATATAGTGTTTACAATATATCCTCATGCGAAAACACATCAGAAATTTATCATATAGGAGGAGAGAATAGCTCACTGTTCTGTCCTGAAGAACTTAATGGCACAGTCTGGCCGTTAAAGGAGATTAACGACAATATCGTTGGCCGCTAATCGAAGAGCTTGACGGCAAGGGATCTTGCCGTCAAGTTCCGGTCTGTGCAAAAAGACAGACCGAGCTCCAAATACAAGAAGAATGGGGGAATCCAGGACACGATAAAATCTCATAAAAATGATAGAAACCTCCTAGACACATACATGGACGAAGTGGGTGGGTTACTTGCCTCTTGTAAAATCTCCAAAGGGATCAAAGTTGTTGTTGAAGCTCTCCTTGGGAAGTCCCAAGAAGCCTCCAAAACACCTTCTCTCCGTCTTCTGTGGTGTTGTAGCTTCCAGTCCGAGGTTGGGGAAGCCTCCTCCTATGTCCAACCTAGCTTCTAGTCGATGTAGATCACCGGATGAAGCTCCAAACCGCCAGATCTGAGCTCTCAAAGCTCAGGTTTTCTCACAGGGCTTAGGGTTTCTCTCCTTCTCCTTGCAAAGAGCCAAGAGAAGGTCTTTGGGTTGCAAAGAGTGGTTTGTTTATAGGAGAGAGACCTCTCAACTCACGCAGGGCTTGATGAGAAGGCTTGAGAGCCGTTAGGGACGTCTCCCTAATGGTTGAGGTAGCTTGCCCCCGAAATTTCGGGGTCTGCAGTGCATGCATGTTAGTGATATTAACGTCCACATCGACGGCTGTTTATTTAAGTATTAACGTCCAACGATATGGACGTTGACTATCATGGGCGTCCACCATGTTGACACCGATTGGCCCTTCGGCCAGAACTTAAAAACATGCAGAAACCATGCGTACGATGTATATATATATGGTATAGTATACACACCATCACACATGCAAACATACAATATTTATAACCTATTTACACACATGCACACATAAGTATCACTAGCTAATATTGTACATAGATATCTACATATGCATATACAAGTTACACACAAACATGAATTCACATAAAATAGAATAAAATGACAAACAAATTCGAGGGCCTTACACCCTCTCCCCCTTAAGGAAACTTCGTCCTCGAAGTTTAAACAAAACTACTCAAACAAACGGGGATACTTCTTCTTCATCGCATCCTCAAGCTCCCAAGTAGCCTCCTCTCGCGAGAAGTTCTGCCATAAAACCTTTACCGACGTAATACTCTTGTTCCGGAGATGCTGAACCTTCCGGTCAAGAATAGCTACTGGTTGCTCCACATACGATAGATCTGGCTGGATCTCCACTGGCTCGTGACTAATCACATGAGATGGATCTCGGACATACTTCCTGAGCATAGAAACGTGGAAAACAGGATGACCACTAGCTAAAGCTATGGGTAAAGCTAGCTCATATGCCACGTTGCCCAATCGTCTGAGAATCTCATACGGGCCAATGAATCTAGGGCTTAACTTACTATGCCTGTCAAACCTGACTACACCACGAGTAGGTGATATCTTCAAGAAGACATGCTCACCTACCTCGAACTCTAGATCCTTCCTCCTGTTGTCGGCGTAGCTCTTCTACCTATCCTGCGCCGCAATAAGCCTCAACCTAATCAACTGAATTTTAGCTGAAGTCTCCTGAACTAACTCCGGACCGATCAACTGCATATCGCCGGTCTCCTCCCAACATAAAGGAGATCTACAGGGCCTACAATACAACACCTCAAATGGAGCCATACTAATGCTCGCATGAAAGCTGTTGTTGTATGCGAACTCCACTAAAGGTAGATGACGCTCCCAATCATCCTTCCAATCCAGCACACACGCTCTCAACATATCCTCGAGCGTCTGGATAGTCCTCTCGGACTGTCCATCTGTCTGGGGATGAAATGCCGAACTGAGCTTCAGCTCCGAACCTAATGCATCCTGAAGACCCTTCCACAATCTCGAAGTAAATCTCGGATCTCGATCCGAAATGATCGACTTCGGCACAACATGCAATCTAACCACACTACTAACATACAATCTAGCTAAACTCTCAACCGACTGCTTCTTTTTCATAGGTAAGAAATGTGCAGTCTTCGAGAATCTATCTACAACTACCCAAATCGAGTCACTACCCCTTCTAGATCGAGGCAAACCCGAAACAAAGTCCATAGTGACAGCTTCCCACTTCCATACTGGGATCTCCATCCTTTGCATAAGGCTGGATGGTCGCTGTCGCTCGGCCTTCACATGCCGGCATACTAAACACCGGGATACATAATCTGCCACATCTCTCTTCATGCCAGACCACCAAAAGGACCTCTTCAAATCCTGGTACATCTTAGTGTTACCCAGATGAATAGAGAATCGCGATCTATGACCCTCCGCTAACACATGCTCACGAACATCTACCAAATCAGGGACACAAACACGGTGATGAAACCTAATCACACCGCCCTCATCACGATCAATGCCTGCCTTGCCCACTAACTCTAGGAGTCTAGGGTCGGCTTTCTACTGCTCGATCACCTCATCCAATACTGAGGATCTAAGTGATAGCTGAGCTACGAAAGCCTGACACAACGATGGCTCTAACTCTATCATTGAGCACGCTGCATCCTCCAACATCTTCCAATCCTGCTGAAGCAAAGACCTCTTCCTGCTCAGAGCATCCGCTACGACGTTCGCCTTTCCAGGATGATACTGAAGGTCGAAGTCATAGTCCTTCAAGAACTCAATCCATCTTCTCTGCCTTAGGTTTAATTCTTTTTGGGAGAAAAGATACTTCAAGCTCTTGTGCTCGATGAACACCTCAAATCTGACACCATAAAGATAGTGCCTCTAGATCTTTAGTGCATGAACCACTACTGCAAGCTCCAAATCATGAGTCGGATAGTTCTTCTCATGCTCCTTCAACTGACGAGAAGCATATGCCACTACCCTTCCTTGCTGCATTAGCACACAGCCTAAGCTAATCCGTGACGCATCCGTGTAGATACCAAAACCCTCTACACCGCTTGGCAAGACTAGCACCGGAGCTGACTTGAGCTTAGTCTTCAACAATTGAAAACTACTCTCACACTTCTCGGACCAAACAAACTTCACTCCCTTTCTGGTGAGCTGAGTCAATGGGGCAGCGATGGATGAAAATCCCTCAATAAATCGCCGATAGTAACCAGCCAAACCAATAAAACTCCGAATCTCCGAAGGGGTCTTGGGAATCTCCCAATCCATAACTGCCTGGACCTTTGCTGGGTCAACTGCAACACCAGCACCAGAGATAACATGCCCGAGGAAATGAACCTCGCGCAACTAGAAATCGCATTTGCTGAATTTAGCAAACAGCTTATGCTCACGAAGAACCTCTAACACTACCCTCAAATGCTGACGGTGTGTGGCCTCGTCCGGAGAGTAGACCAGCACATCATCAATAAACACTATAACAAAGCTATCTAAATAAGGCCTAAACACCCTGTTCATGAGATCCATGAATGCTACAGGGGCGTTGGTCAACCCGAAAGGAAGGACCAAAAACTCATAATGTCCATAACGGGTTCTAAATGTCGTCTTGGACACATCCTCACTCCTAATCCTCAACTGATGATAATCAGATCGCAAATCAATCTTAGAAAAGACTGATGCATCTTGCAACTGGTCAAACAAATCATCAATACGAGGTAAGGGATACCTGTTCTTCACTGTCACTTAGTTTAGCTTCCTGTAATCGATGCATAACCTAAGTGATCCATCCTTCTTCTTCACAAATAAGACAAGTGCGCCCCAAGGGGAAACACTAGGGCGAATAAATCCCTTATCTAGCAACTCTTGCAACTGCCTCCTTAACTCGACTAACTCTGCAGGTGCCACCCGATATGGAGCCTTCGAGATAGGAGAGGTGCCCAGAAGCAACTCTATGGTGAACTCTATCTCTCTATCTGGTGGCAATTCAGACAAATCATCGGGAAAGACGTCTGAAAAATCCTGCACTACCTCGATCTCTGCAAGGGTAGGTGACTCATCAACCTCAGGTACTAACACCATGCTGGCAAGAAAAGCGTCACAACCCTTGTTTACTATGTGCATCGCCTTCATGGCAGAGATGACTAGCTTTCCTGCCAAGTTTCTTGGCAAGGGATGAGAGAACTCATCCTCACTAGGAATGCGGAAAACAATCCTCTTCCCACGACAATCTACTAACACATAGTGCTCCTCTAGCCAGTCCAAACCAAGAATAGCATCATGGTTCTTCATCTTTAGCAAGAAGAAACACCCATCTAGGACTCTATCTTCAATGCACACAGGTAACGACGGAATGCACTTCCTAGTCGATACCATACCCGCAGGTGTGTGTACAGACAAAGGGACCTCTAACTCCTCATACTCTATGGCTGACTCTAGAGCTAACTGCCTAGCGAACCGCTCGGAAATGAACGAGTGAGTGGCACCCGTATCAAACAAAACCCGAGCGTGCACACCTAGAAGTAAAATCGTACCTTCGGTGACATGCTCCGCCTGCTCGGCATCCTCTCGTGCTAGAGCAAACACTCGAGCTGGGGCTCGAGGCCTTCCTGGTCTTCCTATAGCTGGCGTTGCTGCTACTATCACTGCTGGGGCTGGCGCTCCGCGCTGGACTCCCTACTGAAGTCTCGAACAATCCTTGATCTTGTGGTCGCTGCTTCCGCACTTCAAGCATTTCCCCACAATCATCCAACACTCTGTACCACCATGTGTCTTCCCGCAATGGGGACACTCATTCTTCACACCAGGGGAACGTTGAGAAGGTACCTGTGCACTGCTGGTTGTTACCGGACGCTGCGGTGCTTGGTACACTGCTTTCTTCTTGTCCTGCCGCTGGAACGTAGCTGCAGGCCTCTTCTGCGAAGCCTTCTTCTCTTCCAGATACTGTTGCCCAAGGTACGATGTTCAAACGCCACTAGCCTCGTCCTCAGTGATGGCTTCAGGCCCATCACAAACTTCTTTACTTTCTTGCGCTCATCTGTCACGATATGAGGTTAGATAATTCTGCAAACCTGGCCTCATACTCGAGCATGGTCATGGAGCCTTGAGTCAAGGAGAGGAACTCCTGCTCCATCCTGTCCTGGATATGCTCGGGAACGAACATGGCCCGAAAGAGCCTCATGAACTCGTCCCAAGCCACGTCAATAGCTTCGTCCTCGAATCGGGTATGCAGTAATGAAGCCCACCACACATCAGCTCTCTCCTATAACATAACCTTCATAAGCACCAACTAAACAACTTCAACTTAACAGGGGATATAAACAAATAAGACTAGCACATACCTGTAGCATATAGGTGGCTAAAGTAACCTTATCATCGTCTGCACACCTAATAGCCCGGAAGATCTTCTCGATCTCCCTCATCCAGCTTTCTGCTAGTAACAGATCGCTCTCCCCCTTAAAAGAGGGTGGCAGCATCCTCTTGAATCTTTCCATGATGGAAGGTCCACCATGGTCCTGAGCTGGAACTTGAGCCTGCTACATCAAACAACAAATAATACACATTCAACATAACATCATACAATTAAATAAAACAGACTATACTTTGATTGATTATGCTAACCTGAGCCTCCAACTGAGCCTGGAGTGCACCCTGGGTGTGGGCCTACGTCTGCATGGTCTGCACCAAACCTTGCATTAACACTTCATAATCCACAGGCGGCGGTGGGGGAAGTACAGGACCATGTGGTGACGGGGCCTGCTGCTCCGCCTGCTCCTCACACCTTTGCTCGCCCTAACGAGCAGGCACACCACCACGTCTACCTCTCGAAGCCATGGCTGCAATAAATTTCAGCCACCATTAGAGCTATGCTATTTAATTTCCTAACCATTTTTCTTATCTATTTTCCACTCATTATTAATGTTTTCTACACATGTGGACATTCCTATGTAGACTTAGCATGTAATGGGGATGATGACTTATATATATATTCATGTGTAATCTCAACCGGTGGGCTCTGATACCAATCTCTGCGACGACCGTCCTTATACCGGTATAATTATACCAATCCACGTCGGTATAGTGAGTCCCGTCACAGTGGGACATTTACCCAACACTAGTACACATGGCTGAGATGCTCATAAATATAGATACAGAGTAGCGGAAGTAAAGAACTACTTGTCATTTCATTTCATCATCCACATTTAACATACATGGTTCAAATAACAATTTTTAAGAGAACTAAAGTCCACATAAATAAAATACTAAAATCAAATTACATAGCTCGTCCACAATTACATAATGTTTCAATTACAATACCTCAACTACATACTATCAAAGCAAAAGTCACAACGTCGACTCCACCAAGCTACTCGCCACGCTCGGAGTCACTCTCCACTGTCTCCTCCAAAGGTGTCGGGTGACCAACTAAATCTGTACGCCGAAGCAAGGAGTGAGTCTAAAAGACTCAGCAAATAACTCCATACACATCATTCATGCATACACAGTAGGTTCTACATTCCAATTCACGAAGCAAAACATATAGCATGCGTGTACATTGATAAGAGACAACATATCATGATATTTCTACAAAATTTAAAACATATGGTACATGACTTAAGACATTCCAAAATAAATATCCTATCACATGCTTACTACTCATTCAATCACATTAAGCTACAACATGATAGCAACTAACATGGGATTCTCACATGCATAAAAGGAAACATTCCTATCATGGTTTCTACACATTCTTGCACATGCACACTATCATTTCATACACTTTAAGGTTGTTGTTATAACATTATTTCACATTAGCATATCATGAATCACAATTTCACAATCTAACACATTGGTTTCACATGTTTGCACAATTACTCATTCACATAGTTCTCTTTCTACACATTGCACGTTTACACATATTCACACTACACAATTTACACATATTCACATTCACATTTCACAATTTAGTGCCGTGACATAGTCCAAACCACCATTAGAAGGACACATCACATAACACATACACATAGACACCACCTAGGCAACACAGTGACGACTCTTGGACTGCGCAAACCGGGAGAACAAGTCTCCACCCTAACCAGTGGTACTTGTCCACCTCCAGAATTTCATCCTAATGCCCTTAGGATCTTAACACATTGAACCTTCCCATGGGGACTTTTCCATGGTACGGTTCCACAGCCCTCTATGGAAGCAGTGTCACACATGGCACATTTTTACACATTACACATTCCGATTTTAACACACATATTACACATGATATACACATGTCTTTACATTTTCTCACTTATAGACATGGCTCTATTTTCCTATTCATGATACTACTGCTGACAGAAATCAAACATTTAGTACCTTACACTGATCAGGTTGAAACATACATAATCAACCATGTTCATATTAGCATGCGTTAAGCACTCATTTTCGCATAGAAATTTCATAGAGCACTCTATAGTTATCCAAATAACATGAGAATTTAACCACATACTAATTTCAGGTTTATGATCACACATGCAAATTTTCATATTTTTCTGAGTCATATTACATTTATAGAAATTAAAACATTCAATCTCATGCCATTTATAATTCAAATTATCATGGAACATAACATGAATGTTCGATTTGACCATTCACAGGTCTGTACCTATCATTCATAACGTCACAGAAATTTTTCCCAAAATTTGTGCACAACATGCAATTTTCCGAAGTTTTAAAACAATTTAGGCATGCTCTCTATTTTCTAATACAGAAATTTTAACAAGTTTCATAATCATGGGAAAATTCCCAAGTTTTCGGGACATGGACTGTCATGCATTTACATCATCTGGAAATTTTATGGAAGTGAAATTACACACGGATCATGCAAACAGTAAGCTACCATACCCATGATCTTCATTTCACATGCATTTCACATAATTCTAACAACTTAGATAAATCACAGAAAAGTATAAAAGTATCACAAACACATTCCATTAACCATATTACATAACATATAGTGTTTACAATATATCCTCATGCGAAAACACATCGGAATCATATAGGAGGAGAGAACAGCTCATTGTTCTGTCCTGAAGAACTTAATGGCACAGTCTGGCCGTTAAAGGAGATTAACGACAAAATCGTTGGCCGCTAATCGAAGAGCTTGACGGCAAGGGATCTTGCCGTCAAGTTCCGGTCTGTGCAAAAAGACAAACCGAGCTCCAAATACAAGAAGAATGGGGGAATCCAGGACACGATAAAATCTCATAAAAATGATAGAAACCTCCTAGACACATACATGGACGAAGTGGGTGGGTTAATTGCCTCTTGTAAAATCTCCAAAGGGATCAAAGTTGCTGTTGAAGCTCTCCTTGGGCAGTCCCAAGAAGCCTCCAAAACACCTTCTCTCCGTCTTCTGTGGTGTTGTAGCTTCCAGTTTGAGGTCGGGGAAGCCTCCTCCTATGTCCAAGCTAGCTTCTAGTCGCTGTAGATCGCCGGATGAAGCTCCAAACTGCCGGATCTGAGCTCTCAAAGCTCAAGTTTTCTCACAGGGCTTAGGGTTTCTCTCCTTCTCCTTGCAAAGAGCCAAGAGAAGGTCTTTGGGTAGCAAAGAGTAGTTTGTTTATAGGAGAGAGACCTCTCAACTCACGCAGGGGTTGATGAGAAGGCTTGAGAGCCGTTGGGGACGTCTCCCCAATGGTTGAGGTAGCTTGCCCCCGGAATTTCTGGGTCTGCAGCGCATGCATGTGAGTGATATTAACGTCCACATCGACGGCCGTTTATTTAAGTATTAACGTCCAACGATATGGACGTTGACTATCATGGACGTCCACCATGTTGACGCCAATTGGACCTTCGGCCAGAACTTAAAAACATGCAAAAACCATGCGTACGATGTATATATATATGGTATAGTATACACACCATCACACATGCAAACATACAATATTTATAACCTATTTACACACATGCACACATAAGTATCACTAGCTAATATTGTACATAGATATCTACATATGCATATACAAGTTACACACAAACATGAATTCACATAAAATAGAATAAAATGACAAACAAATTCGAGGGCCTTACAAGAGGTTCCTGGAAGCAACTCTATGGTGAACTCTATCTCCCTTGCTGGTGGCAATCCAGACAAATCATCAGGAAACACATTTGGAAACTCCTGCACAACCTCAATCTCCTCAAGGGTAGGTGACTGATCGACCTTTGGAACTAAGACCACACTGGCAAGAAAAGCGTCGCAACCCTAGGGCTGCAAACTGGTCGGGTTCAGAATCGAAAACACAGATTCCGATTCCGATACCGATAACCAAAATATAGTTCTGATTCCGATTCTGATTCTGATAAGAATGGTTAGTTCCGATTCCGTTCCGATTCCGATAACATTACCGGAACCGAAATTCCGATAAGGTAAGGTGTTTACCATAATTTTACCTTGAGTTTATGATTATTTATCAGAAAAACCGATACCGATTCCGATTTCGATTATTTTTCAATTCTGATTCCAATTCCGATAACTTATCGGAATATCCGATACCGATTCTGATAAGCTATCGGTATTATTTTCCGATTATGAAATCGATAATTTTTATCGAAATCGGGTCAGAATATCAGAATATCGGGTTCCGTTTACACCCCTATGCAACCCTTATTCACCATCTTGATCGCCTTCATGGCGGAGATCACAAACCTTCCCGCTAAGTTCCTTGGCAATGGATGTGAGAATTCATCCTCTCCAGGAATACGGAAAGTAATCTTCTTCCCTCTGCAATCCACCAAACCATAGTGTTCCTCAAGCCAATCCAGACCAAGTATGGCATCATAGTCCTTCATCTTGAGTAAGTAGAAGCACCCAAACAAGCCTCGGTCCTCAATGCACACAGATAAGGATGGAATACACTTCTTGGTCGTTACCGTACCTGCTAGTGTGTGCACAGACAAAGGGACTTCTAACTCCTCTGCCTCCACTCCAAACTCTGCTACTAACTTCTTGGCAAACTGCTCGGAAATGAACGAGTGTGTGGCACCCGTATCAAACAACACTCAAGCATGCACACCCATGATTAGAAATGTACCTTCCGTGACGTTCTCGGCCTACTCTGCATCCTCTCGAGCTAGTGCAAACACTCGGGCTTGGGCCCGAGGCCTTCCTGGTCTCCTTGTCACTGGCGCTACTACTGCCGCCGCTGCTGGGGCTGGCACTCCTCTCTGAATGGACTGCTAAAGCCTGGGGCAGTCTCTGATCTAATGCTTGGTGCTGCCACACTTGAGACACTTCCCTGCTAGCTTCCAACACTCGGTGCCGCCGTGTGCCCTTCCACAGTGAGGACACATCTTCTTATCACTGGGCCTAAAGCTGGGGGACTGTGGTGTAACTGCCTGCTGACTCGATGCCGCTACCAGACGCTGAGGCGACTGGTACACTGCCTTCTTCCTGTCATGCCTCTGGAAAGGTGGCGCGGACCTCTTCTGAGCTGCCCTCTTCTCCTCGATATGCTGCTCCATCTCACTCTCCTGCCCGCATGCTGCGCTGAGAGCCTCATCTAGAGTGCGGTGGTCAAAAGCAACTAGCCTCGACCTAAGTGATGGTTTAAGCCCCATCACAAACTTCTTGGTCTTTCTGCGCTCATCAGCAACAATATAGGGAGCATATTTGGAAAGCTCGGCAAACCTGGCCTCGTACTCCAAGACAGTCATGGAGCCCTGAGTGAGAGAGAGAAACTCCTGCTCCATCTTGTCCTGGATGTGCTCGGGGATGAACTTGGCCCGAAATAACCTCGTGAACTCGGCCCAAGTCACCTCAATGACACCATCCTCGTAGCTGGTACGTAATACAGAGGCCCACCAAACATCGGCTCTCCCCTGTAAAACACAACTCATAAGCACCATCTAAACAAAACCCTAACCTTACACAAGTACGTATACTTTAAGTACTTGTAGCATGTAAGTAGCCAAGCTGACTTTGTCCTCTTCCGAACACCTGATAGCCCGGAAGATCTTCTCCACTTCCCTCATCCAGCTCTCTGCCAAGAGGGGCTGACTCTCCCCCTTAAAAGAAGGCAGAGCCATCCTCTTAAACCTCTCCATGATGGATGGACTACCATGGCCATGATCCTGAGGAACTGGAGCTGGAGCCTGAGCCTGAGACAACAAGCAATACATAAACAACACATAAACAATCATGCATTCAACAAAACAGACTACTCCCTATTTAACAACTCTAACTTGAGCCTACAACTGAGCCTGCAGTGCCGCCTGAGTCTGCGCCTATGTGTGCATCGCCTGGACCAGGCCTTGCATGAACACGCCATAATCCACAGGTGGTGGTGGAGGGAGTACCGTGGGACCCTAGGGTGTCGAGGCCTGCTGCTCACCCCTCTCCTATTGCCTCTGCTCGTCCTCCCGAGCCTGAGCACCACGCCTACCATGGCTCGCCATGGCCTGTAAAACAATTAACTTAGTTAGAATCTACGTTACTTACTCCTAACTATTTTCTTAACTATCTTTAATTCATTATTATATATTTTCCACATATATAGACAAATTCTATAAAGACTTTGAAATATTGTGTAGATGATGGCTTATTCATGTACAATCTCAACCTATTGCTCTGATATCAATCTCTGTAACGACTCTCTTTATACCAGTACGATTATACCAATCCATATCGATACAAAAGGCACCGTCACAGTGAGACATTTACCCAACACAACACAATAGATCGAGATGAACATAAATAACAAAGGAAGTACAGCAGAAATGTAAGACATTCTTATTCCATCATCATTCACATATTCCACAATCTATATAGCAATAATGAAAATAACAATGTCCACCATTATACAAGTCCATTATAACAATGCCCACATACTAGTAAATGAAAAGTAGACTAAACAAGTAATCTCCTCAAGTGCAGCTATTCCTCGCGCTCGGAATCGCTCCTCACTATGTCCTCCTCTAGTACGGGGACACATGTCTCACCTGTATGTTAAAGTAAGTATGAGTCTTCCAGAAGGACCCAGCAAGCAATCTATAGGCACATCCTTACACATATCATGTACATGCTATTCTTTTAGACAATTTTTAAACAATGAGAGAAATACGTGGCGCATGATTCATGTCAAATATGTAAATACACATGAATAACCTATAGCATACTTGCTACACATGGTCTTTAACATGATTCATGGTTTCAATTTCTATTCATATCATTTCATAATTCTACACAATTAGATCATGGAATTATGTACATAGTAACTAACAATTCTAGCATGATATCTAACATTTTTCACATGCTTTTAAACCACATAATCACATCTTTTACTTGCTATTTTAACATAAATAAATCACATTCACATGGTTTCACATCTTTTCACATGGTTACACATTAACATAATACTATCACATGATCACATTGCACATATACACACTTTTCACACTTTTACACTTTAATTACCGTGACACATAGTCCAAACCACCATAAAGAAGGACACACATTCACATAACACATATCCGTCACCTAGACAATATAGTGACGAATCTTGGTAACTGCACAGAACTAGGAGAAGCTCTCTCCACCCTAACCAGTAGTATTTGTCCACCTCTAGGATTTCATCCTGATGCCCACAGGATATCACATACACAATGAGTCTTCCTATAGGGACTTTTCTACAGTACGGCTCCACAGCCTTCTATGGTAGCAATGTCAATTTCAGCACATGATCACTTAAACACATTTTTCTCACTTAATCACATGATTTACATTATTTACATGCACCATTTAATCCATTCCTATGCACATCTTTCAACATATAAATTTTAGTTTACAGAACTTAACATGACTATTTCACAATGACAAATAAATCATAGCAGTACCAAAACATGTTGCTAATCACTGGAATTTACATTATTTAAATTAAACATGCTTAACATGGTTTAATTGCCCTTTTAAAATACAAACAGTACCTCAGGATACCAAAACAGTATCAAATTTTAACCACAGACTCTATACATGTAATATGTCATATGACCAATTTTCCATAATTTTTGCTATACTAGAACTATTTTTAACATTTAATATAGATTTCATGTAATTTCAGTAAAATATTCACTTAACATGGTAGACAGTTAAATAGTCAATTATCACAGGTTTAAAACATGAAACCAGTAACCCTAAGTTCATGAAAATTTTCTGTAACATTAACATGCAGTAAAACTATTTGTTCAGAATTAAATAATGTCAAAACATACATATCTTCTCATAACAGAAATTATATTAAATGATAGCATGATCAGAAATCTGACAGAAAATGATGGGTTGACCCTAAGACAGTACTGAACATTCACAATTTTTACAGCATGATCAGACATCCATAAATCTGATAATTATCACAGAGACATGACAAACACAGTTATGTGAAAACAGAAGAACTTGGCGGCAAGGGTCTGGCCGTGGGTTAACGGCACAGTATGTTGCCGTCAACTCAGGAACTTGGCGGCAACAAAGTTGTCGTCAACCTCCTGTCTGCAGAAGGTGCAGACCGAACTCCATAAAAAGAGAGAATTGGGGGTTCCATGACACGAAATAAAATCCGTAAAAATACCTAGAACCTAGGGGACATGTCTAGGGATGATACCCCTCAGCTACTTGCCTGGAATAAAATCTCTAAAGGTTCAATTTGGTGATGAAGCCCTCCTCGGCCAAGCCAAGAAGGTGTAAATCTCCAGCCCAAATCCAGTCTTCCGGAGTTGGGGAAGATTCTTCAACACGTGAAGCACCTTCCAGTCGAAGAAGATCACCGGAAGAACCTCTTAAACACCGGATCAAGCCTCAGAAAGCTCTGATTTTCTCTCAAACAAACCCTAGTTTTTCCTCTGAACCAAAGGACCTAACTTAGCTGAAATACCTAGGTTATATAAGGTTAAGAGTCGGGGTACACCTAGCATTAGGATTCCTAACCGTTGGGATTGGGTTTCCTAAACAGGTTCCGGAGAAAATGCAGTTGTTTTAGATCTGGAATCTCAAACATAACCGGAGAAATAAACGGCCACTTTGATGCTGTTAACAGAAAGTAGACGTCAATCGATCTGGACGTCTATATCCTTTGGCCATGCAGTCAACGGCACACATGTCACCGTCAACCTGCCCTTAACGTCAAGGGATGTTGACGTTAATTGGGATTTCGGGCAGAACTTAAACACATCAAACCAGCATACATATACAAAAATAAATAAATACAATATGTACAGAATTAATTAAATACAATATGTACAGGATTAAATATAATACATGCAAAAAGTGAGGGCCTTACATCAACACATCTCATGATCTATATAAACAAGGGGGCTGGCATCAGAACAAGGTATTTACACTCTAGCCCTCTCTCATTCCCCTGCCACCTTACTGAGTTAAGCTGGAATTAGAAGGATTTCCCTAACTGCTATTTCTTTCTCTACTGGTCTATTTACTCAGCAAGCATCATCTCCAGTTCCCAAAGCCCAAGGCCATCCTGTGATTCATTATTTTTCTCCATCTTCTAACCTCTTCAGTTATCTTTATTTTAGATGTAATCAAGAATATACTTTACTTGGGCATAACTACAGGCATAGCATTAAAAATTTGAAGTAACTGTTTCATAGCTGTGGAAAAGAGAGAACACAGTGAAGTGCTAACAAATTACCGGTTTTCTTGAGTTGTGCAGACATGGATGTTCCCATCGAAGAAAGATGGCGAGGGGAAGTCTGGGACCATTTTGCTGATCCTTGAGAACTAGCAAAACCAAGTGGAGGCACAAAAAGAAATGCTTGTTCTTCGAGTAACATAAGCACAGAAGTACGAGCAACTGAAAGTAGAAAAAGAATAGGCAAAAAATGCACTGTTTGACCCACCACCCACCCATCTGCTCCCCTTGACAGGATTGCAGCTTGGAATTGAGATGGGAAGAACAAAGTCCAACTATTCTCATTATTCTTTACGAGTCCATCAGCGACAGCAGTTGCTCTGCCAGTGCCTGTCTGCTGCAACTAGTGATAGCTATTTCTCCATTAAGTAGAGATGCAAAAGTAGTAAGTTCTTGACAATAGCATTCTTGGACAGGAAGTTAGTTTGTCAAGGGTTTTAATGTTCCCGTTAGTTCATTAGTAATACACCCTAAGCCGTGAAACCAGATGAGAAAGAGGACAGTAGAGACTGATTTGTGCATATACAGTTCCCAAGGAAACCATCGGAGAACGAATAAGGAAATGATCGAAGAAAGACACAGCATAACGATCTGGAGACAATTTACGTGGATAATCATAGTTTTTCACATACCAAGGTGCTTTCCAGTTCAAAAAAACAAAGGAAATTGACATTCTGAATGAACAATATGCCCAAGAAACGTGCACATCCTCACAGTTAGCCCCAAAATCATCACCTAAGTGTTCAATGCACCTCTAGGAACTTCTCAATTCTCACTGAATGCTGTTAGCGCATGAGACACAATAGATCACAAATACTATAGGCCTTGCTGTCAGTGAGATATTTAGGTTGTTTTTCCCTGCAGGTATTTTTTGAATTTGAAACAGAGTAGTGCTCATCAACATCAAAAAAGGACAGAAAATGCCAAATCATATTCCAAATGAGCAACTAACCAAGTTACTTTTGTCAACCTTCGTGTTCATAACAGCTGAATAATAAACCTGTTGCTTCAACCAAAAATTAGACAGGATTGTGCAGACAGAAAATGCACAAAACAGAAAACAGAGCTAAGTAGCACCAACTAAAGTAAATGCATACGCTCTACATAAGAATGGAGTAACCAGTTTTGGAGAGCTTCCCCGCATCCTACAAAACATCCTGAATTGCCATTTTTAGCGAAGAATGGAAACCTAAAGAGATGAAGCAGCTCCCCAACAGACTGCCTAACTAGTGAAGATCCAGTCACCCTGCTTCGCCTTCCCCACCCAGTTATAATGTCAACACGGTTGGGACCAACTCCTGACAATAGCATCTGTCTGCGAAACCAGGCAAGAGTCCTAGACAATGCTATGACTGCAGTTCCATCAGACATCACATGGAGGTTGATAAGCCAATATGAGGACCTCTTTTCCCTGACTGCATCTGGATATACATTCCTCTGTACAGCTACCTCCCATACCAAACCAGCTTCCTCCTTAAGACCTGACTTGTGAAGAAAATCAACGACAGCATCCACTAGCCCTCTCTTACTCTCCCTGTCCTCACTGTGCATCATATCCAAGAAACCACTTGCATGGTCCCTTACATTTTGTCCACCCGGTTCTGCTGCAGGCAAAGACAGGAGAAACGTATGAGCAGGGTGGCGTGTAATGGCCATCAACTCACAGCATAACCCCATGTGAGACCTTATCTCTGTACAACAGCTGAGAAGCAGGGTATAGGTCTGTAGGGAGGGTTTCAGACCCAATCCCAGCATGTTTTGAAGAACATCATGGGCCTCAGAAAATCTATACACTCTCAAAAATGCACTAAGCAGAGAATTGCATGTTGGTACATTGGGTAGTAGCCCAGCATCAAGCATGGACCAAAACCAGGCCCGAGCTTTGTCTACATTTCCAGCTTTGCCCCACATATCAACCAAAAGACCATACACCGGTTCATCAGGAACCAATTCTTGTTTCATTTCCAAAAATAAGCCCTCAGCTTCATCAAGAAACCCACAATGACCAAGGACCTCCATCACAATGCTGTATGTTATCTTATCAGGCCGAAATCCTGCTGCCTGCATGCTCCTGTAAAGCTTCAATGCACTAGGATAATTTCGGGCCTTTGCTTGAAGAGTAATCATAATGTTATATGTAACAAGATTAGGAACACAACCCTGTCTAACCATCTCACAAAACAAATTGTAAGAAGAAGAAAGATGACCAGCTTTCCCAAGGCAATTGATCATCACACTGTATGTGAAAGTGTCTGGAGAGAGCCCTGCTTCCTGCATATTCCTGTATAAATCCATTGCCACATCCAGATATCCAGCTTTTGCATGGATATCAATCAGAGTACAGTAAGTAACTCGATCAGGCTTGCAGCCAGCTTTCTGCATCTGATGGAATACATTAACGGCCTCCTCTATGTAATTTGCTCGTCCATAGCCATGAATTAGACGATTATATGTTACAACATTTGGCTGGCAACCACTCCTGATCATTTCTTCCAGAAGTCCCCTCAAGGGACCAAATTGTCTTGCTCGCCCAAGGATACCAACCATAGTAGTATAGGTATGCTCATCATGTTTGAACCCTGGCTGCTGTTTCAACCAGTTAAAGAAACCAAGAGCAACAGAATGGTCTTGGAGGAGTTTCAGAACTTGGTTTGCTTGAAATGCATCCAATTTGTAGTAAATATTCCCTAATGCCTCTTCTGCAGCAGGCCCCCATGTTAGCTGTCGCAATGTGTTATAATAATGGTCAACAGCACATCTACCACCTGTCACCTTTGCAGATCGTGTAGGGCGCTGCAATTTATTCACAGTTTTAGATGTCTCATGGAGGTCTTGCTTCACTTCCATGAATCCCACACAAGGCTTTGTATCTGAAGCACCATATGAATAAGATTTTGAGCCTTGAATCTTGACATGCCTTTGATCCTGAATTCCAATGTTTGATCCAGTCGAATCTGTAGATGGCCCCGGTGCTATCACAGGAACATTCTGCTTGGCGTTCATGACACCAGACTTTCCAGCTCTGAATTTGGGACCATCACTATGAACATGAGAACTTGAACTAGAAGATCCCAGGTTTACAGTCGGTTTTGGCTGTGGCTTGTTATATCCAACCTTTTTATGGTGCTTTGCACCAGAAGATTTTATAGGAATGTTGGTTGAACCAACCACGCAGTTTTGACTTCCAAGTAGACCAACACTATCCATAGGAGGAACATTCTGATTCACAAACTCAGACAACAAACCTACAGTTGCAACACCTGCTTTGATTGCAGTCACCTTGGAGGTATGAACAATATTTTTCTGTGCATCCTGAATATTATTGTTCACACATTTACCCCCAGCAATTTGTATAATCGAGTTTTCTGATCTCAAAGAAGCATGAGGACACAAAACATGTGAAACTGAGACTGGGTAACCATGATTCTCTGGAGGTTGGTTAACAGCTTGAACTGCATCCTTAGGAGCTTGAGATCTCGATCTTGCACCAACATCAGATAACAAAACTGATTTTCTTTGATTATATAAGAATCCTGTGCTTCTCGACTGTCTTCCTGAAATGGAAGATTCATCATCGGCACAGCTACATGCACCATCTGCACTTCCACACCTTGAGCCACTAAGGATGAAGGTCCTTGCACACTGGGAAAGAGTACCAAATTGCTTTGCCCTTAACATTGTCTGCACAAGACAGATAAACCAGTAAGAATCCAGAAGGAAAGAGAAAATGTTGATGCAACTTCAAGTTCTATTTGGTTAACCCACAAATGACACACATCAAACATGTCATGTCCATTGTGGGGAGGGGAGGGGGAGTTTCCAATCCCAAATTCCCTTGGGAATTCAGTTTCCCAACTAATTTTCACATCTTTTGCAAACACAAAGGGAAGGTCAGTTGAGGTTTTATAATAGTTTGCAAACAAGGGGAAATGGTTGTCAGGGTTTTATTTCCCCCGATTCTAGGAATATTCTCATTTCGCTAGGCTTCATTTCTCCAACTCCTCCCTGGGAAATATTTCCTGGGGAAACACTTACCATGAATCTTCATTTCCCTGAAAAAAGTTTCCCATGGTTCTTCATTGCCCAGGGAATTGGGGGAATGCAAATCACCACCACCACTAATCACTGGTCTGGGAAAATTATAACTGATGTTACTTTCATGGGATCAGAAACTTTTTTTTGAAAAGTGGATGGTACCACCAATATATTAAAGAAAATAAAGAATGTACAAGTATAGGTCATCAAAAAGGAAACCCCCCAAAAAAAGAGCCCTACCCGCCTATACAGTGCCATCCAACCCAGAATGGACTAAGCATCTCCAGTTGCCAAATGATGATTTTCTATTCTATTCTTTCTGGTTTTCCCTTTTTCCAATTTATTTTTTGAAAGTGGATAGTACCACAAGTATTTTAATGAAAATGGAATGTACAAGTATAGGCAAAAGAAACCCCAAAAGACCCTTCCAATGCCTATAAAAAGGAATGCCACACTGAGGACGTGGAACCACCTAACACCCAATAAAGCAAAAAGAGAAGAGGTGGAATAGTCTACATTACAAATAATGGCAGCCCATTCCTTAAATTTACGACAAACAACATCAAAAAGAGCTTCCTCGTCCCGCACAACTCTTCTAAATATCTGGTTGTTCCACTCCCCCCAAATCATCCATAAGGTAGCATGAAGGATGAGCCACTAGACTATCCTATCACCTATTGAGTGTCCACTACCTGTCTTACCGCTCGAACAACTGTCAAACGTCCCTATGCTGACTGATGGCACAATTTGTCCTCCTAGCAACCTCCCTCCAAACTCCCTGTGTGTAGGAGTAGCCTACAAAAAAAGGTGGTCTATGAACTCACCCACGACCCCACATAAGGCACAAGAAGTTTGAATATCTAAGATAAAACGGTGCAACCTGTCCCGCGTGGGGAGTCTCCTATGAGAGATTCTCCAAACCAAAACTTTTACCTTCAATAGGCTTTTTGGGCTCCAAACTTGGTCATGCAAGTTGTGGTGAACCCCTCCATTAGAGTCAATGTGATATGCTAATCTAACAAAGAAGAAGCCTCCTTTCTCCCACCTCCCCATCCATCCATCCTCACTGTCCGACAGGTGGAAGGGTAGGAGGAGAGAGAGAAGGTCCTGAAGTTGTATTGTCTCATCGTGCATAAGGTCCCTCCTAAAGATCGGAAGACCAAACTCCTCCCAGCAAAAGCAGGTCAAATGCCTGGGAAACAAAAACCAGGGGATCCACGAATATGAGGAAAGAGAAGGGAACAGAGCCTCTAGTAAGAAATCCCCACACCATCTATCCTTCCAGAAGAGAGCATTCCCCCTTCTCGAGACAAACGTTGGCTCCATAGGAGATAACATCCCAACATAATAAGATATCATGCCAAAGCGGGGACGTACTGGCACTAGAAGAAGGATGAAAGTTTCAAAGTCTGCTCCTCCCAAAATCTGTCTGATGAAATAGGACCATAACCCCTCCTCTCCACTCCCTAATCTCCACAATAGGGTAATGTTGAAATCCCTGATGTTCTTGAAACCCTCCCCCACGTTATATTGTGCCAACCCTTGCATCTCTCCCCACTGCCATGCCAAAAGAACCTGCGTTGAATGGACTCAATCTTGTTCACCACCGTCTTTGCCCTCACCCAACCAATCCACCTGTTTCCAAAACCCATCCTCTCTAGGACATCAAATACACACTGCTAATTAACCCTGTCATATGCCGTCTTGAAGTCCAACTTCGGAACCAACCCTTTCCTCTTGTGCTGCTTTGATGTAAATAAACACTCATGGGCCACTAAGAAATTGTCACGAATGTGTCTCCCCCTAATAAAAGCACCCTCGAAGTGGTCAACCAGCTTGTCCACAATTGTAACCAACCTGCCTGCCAAAACCTTGGAGATAATCTTGTAAATGCTGTTCAATAAGTTGATGGGCCTGAATTCTTAAAACTCTTGAGCATCATTCTTCTTAGGAATGAGAACAAGTATGTCTTATTAATGCCCCCCAGGTGTGCTCTCCCCTCCTGGAATTCCTTCACCGCGGCTACCAAATCAGCTTTAATGATTAGCCAACACTTGCAGAAGAAAGATAAAGGGAAGCCAACTGGGCCAAGTGCCTTATCTCCAGCAAAGGATAGAACGGCCTGGTGAACCTCCTACTCAGAAAAAGGCCGAGATATGGCATCACTCTCCCCTAGAGGAAGCCGAAAGAGAAGATCCTTTGCTATCATCAACCTGCAGAACTCCTCCTTCGAGAATAGCCTAGAGTAGAACAACCTCACCTAGCCAATGATCTCCTCATCCGCCGAGAAGGAAAGATCCCCCACCTTAGCTGACCCTCCTCCTCCCAGATGCAATCCACTGAAAGTACATTGTATTCCTGTCCCCCTCTTTAATCCATCTATCTCTAGATCTCTGTTTCCAGTATATCTCCTCTCTGCAAAGAATTTCCTCATATTGCTCCTCCAATGAGACCCTAAGAAGTCTATCCTCCTCGTCCAACAGCCCTGCCTCCTCCAAGCTGTCAAGACCATCGATGTGCAATAAAATTTTGTCAATCGCTGCTCTCCCGGAAGGGTTTTTGTTGCTCTCCAATCCTTCAACAGTCCTCGTTTTCTTCTCTACAAAAGCCATTGTGAACTGGTGACAGTCTACTGCCAGTGAATGAATCTGCTGCACTAGAATGGAACCATTCCCTTCATATGTGTGTTTGTGTGTTTGTAATGTTCATGCATGTAATATATACACAGACTCTATGTATATATACACACATATATATGTATTATATATAACACATACATACATATCTATGTAATATGTATATGTAAATGTATATATAAACACAGAAAGAACCATTCCCTTCTTTCTATGGACACAAGAAGAGGATGTTGATCGTTTAATAGTTCTAGCCTTCTAGGCCCTGTCAAGCCGAGATATGCAGGACTCCTGGCCAGATTTTTGGTTTCCTGGTTTCTTTCTGTTGTGTATATCATCGTCATCATCTCCATTACTGTTGTGTATATGTCGAAGCATATTAAACACAAGAATCAACAACAAATTTCAGGAGTGCTGTCTTCTGTTTTACATATTATCCCTGAAACTACTTGTTGGTGCATCCAGAAAGAAAGGAACGATGTAAGGCTCTAAGGTTTACGAGGACAATATTCCTCCAAGGAATTATTATGCTTCCGTGTAGCTAGAGTGGGCATCGTGAAGTGTTGGTTGTTTCTTTGCAGTCTGAACTACCCTGTTTCAAAGGAATCTACCCTTTTTTCTCACTTTTTATGTTGAGGTGCCTCTCCTCACCTTTCTTATTTTTTTCTTTAAAAAAACAATTGGTAGTATCATCTACTTTTCTTCAAAAAAAAAATATGCATACATATAAGGATCAAAGATTGAATCTAAAGAAGAGAGTTAAAAATAGTAACCAAAAAGGCAATTAATCAGCAAACAGAATTGGAGCACAGATACTGCAACAGACAGAGACTATTATAGGAAATGGAAGAAATCACTGAAGGAAAGATGAAACCACAAGGTGGTTAGACATCAAGAGTAGCAGAATAAGATTGGAAACAGATTCCACTTATGTTTCATGGGTTTTTTAGTTTTTAGTCCCTTTAATCTTTCTCAATTAGCTCTAGTCCTCATAACTTGACTATGTAGTCATTGACCCAAGGACCGTAATTTTCTTTAGAAGCAGATCCCTTTTTGTTTGCAAGAGGACCTATTTCTAAGGTTAGGAGGACCTATTCATAAGAACTTAGATCCAGGTTAAATAGTCAAGTTTAGGGGACTCATCATCATCAGAGCCTTATCCCATTATTAGGGGTCGGTTACATGAATCTTGGTCCACCAAATATTTCTATCAAGTGCTATATTTGTGTTTAAATCCAATAAGCCAATGTCCTTCCTAATAACATCGCACCATCTCATTTTAACCATTCCCTAAGCTCTTTTACTAACATCCTCTAACATTTGGTCACATCTTTTAACCGGCGCTGAGTTAGAACGACAGTGCACGTGTCCAAACCATCTGAGTCTATTTTCTCTCACTTTACTATCAACTGGAGCTATCCCCAAGTCCTCACAAAAGCACTCATTCCTAATTTTAGAAGCACTCATTCCTAATTTTATCTTTCTTATTCTTACCACACATCCATCTCAACATTCTCATGTCTACTACACACATTTTGTTAATGTGTTCTTTTCAACTGTCCAACACTCGATACCATATAATAAAATAGGTCTCACAGTCGTTCAATAAAAGTTCCCTTTAAGTTTCACAGGTATATGACGATCACAAAGGACTCATGATGCACTTCTCCAATTTAACAAGCAAGCCTTAATGGTGTGTGCGATATCGTCATAAATCCCCCAATTTTCTTGAATGATAGACCCTAAATACTGAAAGCTACTACTCTTAGGAATGTTTTGTCTATCAATTAGAACCATATCTTCCTATAACCAAGGTTTGTCATATCGGATCTCGGTTTCGTCTCAGAAGGGTCGAAAGAGATATCAGAGAGATCTCGATAAAATCTCGAGAGATCAGATCTCGGAATTCCGAGAAAATTCATATATAATGACAACAATAAAATTGATTCCTACATAACATAGATAATTACATATATTATCAACAATGGATAACACAATTTCACATCAATATCATAAAATAAATATATTAAAGAAAGTCGATCCATATAAATAAAAAGATCAATGGTGCACATAAATTAACATGTCCATCTCACAACAAAAATATATAAAAGAAAGTCAATACAAATCCATGATACAAATAGTGGCCAACTGGATGCCTAAATAAAGATACAATGAAGAAATTTGTCAACAATAAGTCAAAGTTGTCAAACGTATATGTGAATTCCCCAAAATACTAAGTGTTGTCAGTAGGAGAGTGAGCCCCTTGAAGAAGTCACATATACATTTGATTTATTTCACCGGATTTTGAATTTTTATAGGGTGTGGCAACTCTGATTTTTAAATTATGATAAATAACATTAAATCAAATTAAAATAAGAAATTAATTGAATAAAGGTAATAAATAAATTAAATTACAATAAAGAGGGAATAAATTGAATAAAAAGAAAATAAATCAAAGCCCATTAAGCTAAATTAAAAGATGGGTTATATTAGTGGTCCAAACATAAAAGAATGGGCCCAATTATGAAGAGCCCATCTTTGAATGGGAGGTAATTAAGCTAAATTCGTACCCAAAAATAATAATAAATAGAAAAGGGTAAGATAAAGACTAAATGAGATGTAATTATCCTAAATAGGAGTCCTCATCCCATCCTAACCCATTGCCCACGAAATTAGACCTCTCTCCTAGTCTATTAAGTGGATAAATGTAAGAAAATAGGGAGATAAAGATGGAAATTCGTAGCTAAGAGGAGAAGGAAGAGTTGGAGAAAGGATGGATTCTTAAACAACCTAATATACTTCTAATTCGTGTCCACCAAGCCCCATTTCGTTTCTGGAGCATTGGAGGACGAGGAGAAGAGGCTGAGAACGAGGAGCAAGGAGAGGAAGGACTTGGAGCAAGAGGATCTCACCTTCTACTTCGTCCAAAACCCTAGGATTTCCTTACAAGCGCAAAAAGGTAGGCAATCTCTCAAGCTTAACCTAATTAAACTCGACCCTAGGTAAACCTTGATCCCCTCTATCAAAGCCCTATGGTTTCCCTAATTTTCGTTGCTCCATGAGAGAGTATTAAATGCTCTAGTCCTTGTCATCATCATGTACCCGAACCTACTTGATTGCTTCCAATCCATGAATGTACTCGATGTCATGCCTTGAAATTATTCTCATAAATACTGCATGATGTTAGGCTTCGAATGAATCTATTTCCCCTAATTTTCATCATGTATCTGTTGCTAATTAAATCGAAATCCATGACTGTGCATGTTTTAGGTCACCGAAAAGTAACCTAATTAAAACATGCCCATTACTTGTCTATTTTCTAATTACTCATGTCTGTAAATACCCCTACATGTCTAGTTTCGTTTAAAATTGGTTTCATAATTTTTGGACTTGTATACGATTTATTATGAATTTTTAAGTGAACCTGTATCAAGCTATGGAGGGATGGACCCAACCCAAAAAGGGGTTGATTCCCCTTTCTGGGCTCGGGCCGCCTTTTAAAATTGCGACAGGTCAGTCGCGACAAGGTGGACCGTCGCGTCTTGAACGCGACGGCCCGACACGTCGCGGTTTCCCTCGGCTCACACAGACCGGCCCAGTTCAGCAGAACACGACCGACGCCTGTGTCGCGACCTAAAACACGACGGGGACCCCCGTCGCAATTTCAAAATGTCGGCCAGAACCCTGAATTTCTTATATACCCCTGTTATATATGCCAATTAAACCCTGTTTAACCCCTAATTGTGCACTGTGTGAACAGTAGCAAACTATTCATTAAATATTAGGCATTTAATATATGAAATTCATTAATTAAAAGCTAAAGTGCACAACTATTCTTGCTCTCATGATTTCTTTACACTTGCACACACTAAACAATAATATTTATCATGAGACCCTATTAAATTACTCAATAATCTATCTAGTAATTAAGTATAATTATTTCACTTAAATTACCTATTATTTTTAATAACATTTATCTTCGTTTTATTCGCATGCTTTGTATACCGTTATCACGTCCCTCTGCCTTCGAGCACTCGAGACAAGACAGACACTTGTTTTTACACCCTTCTTTCTTGACTTGGACCACCTCTCCGTTGGGAATACTCCTAACAGGATCAGGGACTCCTTGTCAAGACCTCTGTAAGTCTTCTTAACTTTGGCGGACGTCCATGGCCGACGAGCTGGTTGTACTCTTAAAACTCTTTACACCCTAAGGATCAGCACGATCCAACGGCCTTAGTGTGTTCTTTCTTACCTTGGGATCACGCCGGACCTTTGGTCTGTGTTACGGCACGACTAGTGGGCGGATGTGACTTCTATCGGACTTCCGGCACACGACCTAGTGCTGTGCAACTGTTACTATCATTGTGGTCTTACGAATATGTCCAGTCTCATCTACTATCTCTACACTCTCATCTGTTCACATTTTCTCTGTACTCTCGTCTATTCTTCAATTACTCTCATCTATTCTTGGTACTCTATTTAGCCATCAAATTGATTGTCTAAGATAACAAACATGACTATGCTATGCAACATTATAAGGGGCCCGATCTGGTCCTGGGATGAGCGCCCGAAAGGCTGTTAACTCGCGGGGGTTTAATGATCTGGGTGTTTGGCATACACCTAACGCATAAACTCTTAAGATTTGATCTATAGCAATCAATCAATCAATTATTATTTACTTGAACTCGTGGTTGAAAGAATATCGACCAACACTTGCTATCGTGACTAGTGCACTGTGTGCAACTTTACTTGCTATCTCGTTATATGGCCAATCTGTTATCTTACTTGTGGTGCTATACTCTCATGAAAGTACTATTGTTTCACGTTATCTTGCTACATCGCTCTCTTGACTTTACATGATTGTACTCTCTAGTTATCCTACCTTATAAGACATTAATCACTTAAATATGCCTGTTTACATGAGATATTAAGTCTTACTGAGCGTTATCGCTCACCCTGCGCTATTTGTTATGTGTTTCAGGTGAGTCGGATGGAGACTACCACACACACGAGAAAGAGAATGAGGAGGATGCTCAGGAGTGACCAGTCTCGACAACAAATGCTTAGTAGTTAGTTAGTTAGTCGTCAGTTGGTCATTATGTAATCGTTTGGATTTGAATAAAGTACTTTGGGTCCTAGTTTTGATCTAATTAATAATTGTAATAGTTAGTTGATGAAATATTAATGAAGTTAGATTTCATTTGGCTTTATTCCAATGGCGCAATGGTTGGATGTTTATTTATCGTTCTGTACTATTTAAATAACTATAATTCCACTCTGATATTCCGCATCGGGACATTACATAGGGTGTTTATTTATCGTTCTGTACTATTTAAATAATTGTAATTCCACTCTGATATTCCGCATCGGGACATTACATAGGGTGTTTGGTTGCACTTTTTTATCAATTTTTTCTCTTAAATTTAAAAAAGAAGAAGACCGAACACTTAGATACATTTGGTAAGTAATTTTTTATTTTAAGGAAGAAATTTTATCCTATGTAAATCTCTCCCAAAACAAAAACAATTAAGGAGCAATTTAAAAAAAAACACACACACACACAGACAAGGCTCCCTCCTCTCCCAATCCCCCCAATGCGCCGCCCCCTCCTCCTCCTCCCCCCCCCAACCCCCCTCGAAAGGCCCCCTTCGGATCGCCCCCCCCCACTGGATGGCCCACCTCCAGGATCTTCCCACCCCCCACCCCTCGCGAGATCCCGCCGTCGCTGCCTCCCTGGCCAGTCGTCGTTGCCTTCTCCCCGATCCGTTGAACCTGGCCCCCCTCCCTCTCTCTCTCTCCTCTCTCTGCTGCCACCGCCCTCCCTCCCTGCATCGACCCCCTCCCTCCCTGCGCACCCCATCTTCCTCCCCCCCCTACGCGCGCCCTCCTTCTCCTCCCCCCCCCCATCGCCCCCCTGCACCGCCCTCCTCCTCCCCCCCCCCCCCACCACGGCCCTCCCTCCCTACGTCGGCCCCTTCCCTCCCTCTCTCTCTCTCTCTCTTCTCTCTCTACTGCCACCCCCCTCCCTCCTTGCACCGGCCCCCTCCCTCCCTGCGCACCCCATGCTCCTCCCCCCCCTACGCGCGCCTCCTCCTCCTCCCCCCCCCCCGCATCGCCCCCCTGCACCGCCCTCCTCCTCCCCCCCCCCCCACCATCGCCTCCTCCTCCCCCCCGGCACCGCCCTCCAATCGCCCCCTGCACCGCCCCCTACCCACCCACCCCCCACCCCCCTCACAAGGCCCTCCAAACAAATTTTACATAATTTGTTTCTTCTCTCTCTGCTGCCACCCGCCCTCCCTCCCTGCGTCGGCCCCCTCCCTCCCTGCGCACCCCATCTTCCTCCTCCCCCCCCCCCTGCGTGTGCCCTCCTCCTCCCCCCCCCCATCGCCCCCGTGCACCGCCCTCCTCCTCCCCCCCCCACCACGGCCCTCCCTCCCTCTCTCTCTTCTCTCTCTACTGCCACCCCCCTACCTCCTTGCGCCGGCCCCCTCCCTCCTTGCACACCCCATCCTTCTCCCCCCCCCCTGCGTGTGCCCTCCTCCCCCCCCCCCATCGCCCCCCTGCACCTCCCTCCTCCTCCTCCCCCCCCCCCCCCCTCGGCACGCCCTCCAATCGCCCCGTGCACCGCCCCCCACACCCCCCCCCCCCCCCCCCAAGGCCCTCCAAACAAATTTTACATAATTTTTAATAATTGACACTTCCTGCCAAAAAGATAATACTATTTTTTTTCAATTTTAAAATTTTAGTTAAAAACGGACACATCATTATTTTTTAGGTAGAAATAACTTTTTTAAAAAATTTGTTTCCAAACACCCTATTAATATTAATTATAGAATTTTTAGTTATACTAAATTATGATAGATTAGAAAGTCGGCATTTTGATAAAATCTCCAAAATCATGATTTTCTTTTTCGATCGGAGAGTTGATGGTGAGGACACGAGAGCCCGGGTCCGCTTCAACCCGGAGCTGGTTTATCGCCGTCGGGGAGCACAGCACGTTACAGAGGCGTCGATCTGGTTGGGCGACGAGCCCATGGTGTAGAGTTTACATCCATGAGTCAATAAACAATAGTTATGGCCCAATTGGGGCCCATTTAGTACCTTTCCTATGTTTACTTATTTTATGTTCCGAATTTTATCATTATTTTAGTTCTGATAGGATTACTTTGAAGTGTTTTAATATGATAGGTATTTAGGTGTTTTACTGGGATTGGGATTAGCCAAACTTCTTTAAATACTTGTAAACACCCGATTTGGAGGAATATAATAAATTATTATTGCATTTGAGTTGAGAGCTTAGCCGTTGCTTCCTCTTCCTCCGCGACGGAGAGACGTCCGTGAAGGACTGGGCAAGAAGCCACGCCGAGAAGGCTCCCCTTTTCCCCTTCTTCGTCGTCGTCTTCCCTCCATCCAATTATCATCCTTCCCGCCGAGAACCCTCCCCCATCTGTCCACACCGCCGCGCAACCCCCCTGCAACCGCGCTGCACCGCCGCGTCCGAGGGGGCCCTGCTTGCGCCTGCACCGCGCCCAGCGCCGACTCGCCTCGCCTGCACCCACCTTCGCCAGCGCCGCGAGCCAGCCCCGCTAGCGCCACGTCCACCCTGCCTCACTCCAGTCCCTGCGTCAACCACCGCCATCCCACAGTGCCCAGCCCGCCCTCGCCTGCCTCCACGCTACTCGTGTCACCCCTGCTCTGCGCCGAGCCCCCTCACCTGCAGCCGCCAACACCCCCTCCGCCCTGCCACCTAGCCCGCGTCTCCCTCTCTCGCGTTGTCGGCGTCACGCCCAGCGCCGCCCGCCTCGCCACAGCGCCTACACCTGCCCTCTTCAGCCCCGCATCAGCCCACGCCAGCGCAAAGCGTCGGCACCTTCTGCGCCTGCGCCCGCCTGCAGCCGTCCTTGCCCGCATTCGCCAGCGCCGCACCGCCTCGCCTGCGCCAGCGCCGCACCGCCAATGACTGCACCCGAGCCGGCGAACACCCTGGGTGGCACTGATGCAGCGACCACGCCCTCCCTATCCGTCGGCTGCCTGCACTGCTATACCCGGTTCGCGCCAGGACCACGGCTGCGACCGATCTGCTAGCCCCTGTGTGCCGGTCTACGAAATCCCAAGATTTTAAATTTGTAGCCTATTACCTCCCTGCGTGGAGTGGGCTAAATTAACTTGTAATATTTAAATTATTTTATTTTGTACTCGGGATTCGTGACACGGCCGGGTTCTTTCCCACCTACAGACGTGGAAGTACGTACTCTATACTCTAGCTCTTTGCTGCTTATCTCGTATATGTTCGTATTTACTGTCGACTTGTGAGGTAGGACATCTAGCCCGTGACGTGCGTCACTGTCGGTTTGAGAGTGCGAGAACCTATTTCCCAAAGGCTCCCTTTGGACCTTGACTGTGGATCGACTACCCTAGTTGGTGGCTTCTTAGCTGCCTTGGTCCCGCGTTTCCCTTCACGGGGGACGACTTTGTGAGCTACGTACTTCTTTGGACGTGGTTATTTTCATATCGCTTACTTGTTTAGTTGGTATAAATTTGCTAATCTTTTTCGCTTAGTGTTGATCGCGTCTTTGGAAAGTCGTAGTTTGTCAATTTGCCTAGTCCATGTGTGTTGTCCCGCATCAACTTTGGTATCAGAGCATGTGTCTAGGGTATGTCATCTCAATGAGTCTGGTGTCGGAGTCTTAGGTTTCCCTAGTCGAGTCACCTAGAGTTGTGTATGCGCACTCGTAGAGGTTTGGAGTACCCCACCCCCGGATCCATGGCGGACGATCGCCAAATGGAACCCCGAAGAAGCCCACCTAGGGAACCGACTTTGAGTTAGATGATGCAAACCTTAATGGGTAGGTTGGATCAAATGGAACAAAGTACCCAAGAACGTTTTGGGCAAGTTGACCAGAAGCTTGTAACACTTCAGGGTCGAGTGGATGCTCTTGAGGTTGCCCCACAGGGCCACCACCAACAGCGAGTAGTTAACCACCAGGAAGACCTAGATCGAGTAGGCCACCACCCACTTCCATCTCCCCTTCCTGCACCTCGGGCTATAGATCACAATGATCCTCCTCAGGGAGCCCGTCGAGCCCCTAGGGTGGAGGACAGGAGAGTCTGGACCCCTGAGACAGAGGACGACGTATTTAAGGAGGTGCATGACCACCATAGGAGACCGGCCCCTCATAGAGGCCAACGTGCTGATTTTAGACGTGGTCATGAACCAAGGTCTGAGCCTCAACGGTTCCATGAGTATGAAGATAGGGATGATCAGATCGTGAGGAATGTCCGGGTAGATGTCCCCATTTTTGATGGATCTCTAGATCCCAAGGTCTACCTTGACTGGGAAGCAGCCATGGACCGTTATTTTGAGTGGTATGAGATGACTGATGGTCGGCGAGTTCGCTTCGCCAAAATGAAGCTGCTTGGCCAAGCCCAAACTTATTGTGTTAATGTGGAAAGCCTCCTCATGCAACGTTATCAAGATAGAATTGAAACATGGGATGATATGAAGGCCAAACTGCGCGAGAAGTATCTTCCAGCGACTTATCATCAGCGTCTCATTGACCGTTGGCAGAGTCTCACACAGGGCAGTAGACCAGTCTTCGAGTACATAGCTGAGTTCGATGAGTACTTGTTGAGGTGTGGAGTTCATGAGGAGAGTGCTATGACCCTATCTCAATTTCGGAAGGGTCTCCACCAGACCTATCAACGTGAGTTATTTAGGCGGAATGTGACCACCCTCGAGTACGCTTATCAGGTGGCCCAAGAAGTAGAGATGTTTGAGTTCGAGTACCAATCACCTTCACATGTGAGACCCACATTTCCACGTACATCGGACCAGCGTACCATGTCCGCTCCACCTCAGAGAGGACAATTGGGCGCACATCAGGAGACTACTCATCAAGAGCCCACAGGACTGCGGCCTCGTCTCCCACCACCTAGGGACCAACCACTACCCCTACCTGCCCCACCTACACGCCCACAGGGCCCCCTTCCTCCTGCCAGACGGGATGACAAGGGGAAGAGTTTTGCAGGTGGTGAGTCATCTTTGAGAGGTGGCGCACGCCATCAGTGCTACCGTTGCAGTGGTTTTGGTCACTATGCAGGACAGTGTCCTACACGTAGCATGTACATGGGTGACATAGAGTGGGATGACACCCCAGTCATTGAGGAGGAGGTATATGATCCTGACCCAGCACTTGTCGAGGCTTTCCATGCTAACTTTGAGCCTATAGATGAGGGCCAGGATTCCTAGGACCCCCATACTCTAGCAGTAGTCCGCTGCACCTTAACCCGCCCTCTGGTTGGAGATGACTGGCGCCGAACCTCCATTCTACACACTTACATTAAGTTGGGGGAAAAGGCGTGTAAAGTCATCATTGATAGTGGGAGTTGCATTAATGCAATCTCCACAGGGACTGTCCAAAACTTAGCACTTACACACATTGATCACCTAAGTCCCTATAGAGTGTCTTGGATAGATGCGACTTCTATTCCGATTCAGACTAGGTGTCTAGTCCCGATCCACTTTCATTCCTACCAAGACAAGATTTGGTGTGATATTTTACCCATGGAAGTAGGGAGTATCATTCTCGATCGACCTTGGCTATTTGATATGGATGCGACCCTGCATGGTCGATCCAACACTTGCACTTTTGAGCATAAAGGTCGTCACATTACCTTAGTCCCTGTTCCACCCACGTTCTCCCCTAAAAGGGAGACCCCTCCTCTTCATGATGCCCCTCCCTCTAGTATTCAGACGTCACCCTCCATCAGGAGAGAGCTGCCATCTAGCACGCTGCTTATTATGAGTGCTAGAGACTTTGAGCGTGAGTTTAGGGGTGCTGATCCAATCTTTGCCATAGTGGTTAGAGAGGTTCCCAAGGAAGCAGATCGAGAGAACCCTCCTGAGGTCACTACTCTTCTCGATGACTTTCATGATGTCTTTCCTGAGGACCTCCCAAATGAGTTACCTCCCATGCGTGATATCCAACACGCGATTGACTTGATTCCCGGAGACACCCTACCAAACTTACCCCACTATCGTATGAGCCCGACTGAGCATGCAGAATTACAAAGGCAGATGGAGGAGTATTTGAGGAAGGGTTCGGTTCGGGATAGCATGAGCCCATGTGCAGTCCCAGCATTGCTTGCCCCTAAGAAGGATGGCACATGGAGGATGTGTGTGGATAGTCGAGCCATCAACAAGATTACTGTAAAGTATTGCTTTCCCATTCCCCGCTTAGACGATATGCTTGACATGATGGCGGGAGCCACCATCTTTTCTAAGATTGATTTAAAGAGTGGCTATCACCAGGTGAGGATTAGGCCTGGCGATGAGTGGAAGACGACATTTAAGACTAAGGATGGCTTGTATGAATGGTTAGTCATGCCTTTTGGCTTATCAAATGCCCCTAGCACTTTTATGCGACTGATGACTCAGGTTCTACGACCTCTTATTGTTGTTATGGTATACTTTAATGATATTCTCATCTACAGTCGCACTAGGAATGAGCACTTAGATCACCTTCGGCAAGTATGTCTCATCCTTCGCCGAGAGAGTTTGTACGCCAACCTAAAGAAGTGTGTGTTCATGACTGACCGTGTTATCTTCTTAGGGTTTGTTGTTTCTAGCGAGGGAGTCTCTGCCGATCCTGAAAAGGTGAGAGCTATCGTCGAGTGGCCAGAACCTCATAGTATCCATGATGTCCATAGTTTTTATGGTCTGGCTGCATTTTATAGGCGATTTATTAAAGGATTTAGCTCTCTAATGGCCCCTGTCACTGATTGCATCAAGAAAGGGGAATTTGTCTGGACAAAGGCAGCAGCTTCTGCTTTTAAGGACATTAAGGAGCGGATGACTCAGGCACCTGTTCTTCGTCTACCTGACTTCTCTAAGGTGTTTGAGGTTTCATGTGATGCTTCTGGTGTTGGCACAGGGGGAGTATTAAACTAGGAAGGCCATCCTGTGGCTTATTTTAGTGAGACATTGAATAGGGCTAGGCTGAAATACTCAACCTATGATAAGGAGTTCTATGCGGTAGTTCAGGCATTGAGGTATTGGAGACATTATCTGCTACCGTTTGAGTTCATCCTTTACTCGGATCATGAGGCTCTTCGGCTTCTTCACTCCCAAAAGAAACTCAGCCCGCGACATAGTCGTTGGGTCGAGTATTTACAGCCCTATACCTTTGTATTGAAGCATAAGGCCGGAGTTGAGAACCGAGTTGTCGATGCCTTGAGTCGTCGGGCTTATTTACTAACTGTCGTCAGTGTCCAGGTTACTGGGTTTGAGAAACTTATAGATGAGTACACTAGTTGCCCAGACTTTGGCGACATCTATGTTGATCTTCAGTCAGAACCCTCCCCTACCTATAGTGATTACATCTTGCAGGAGGGTTATCTTTTTCGTGGGGATAGGTTGTGTGTTCCGCGGACTTCGGTGCACGATTTTCTAGTCTGGGAGTTACATGCTGGAGGTCTAGCCAGTCATTTTGGCCGGAATAAGACTATTAAGCTGGTAGAGTACCGCTTCTATTGGCCGAGTTTAAAGCGTGACGTTGCACGCATAGTGGCTCAGTGTCGAACTTGCGCTACGGCCAAACAAAAGAGGCAAAGTCCCGATCTCTACACTCCGCTTCCTGTGCTAAATCGCCCGTGGCAGGACATTAGCATGGATTTTGTTCTAGGTTTGCCACGTACACTTCGGAAGCATGATTCTATTCTAGTAGTGGTGGATAGGTTTTCCAAGATGGCCCTTTTCATCCCTTGTTCTAAAACCTCGAATGCTTCTCGGGTGGCTAACATCTTCTTCTCTCATGTTGCATGTACACATGGCCTACCCAAGACTATAGTGTCCGATACGGATGTGAGATTCACGAGTTACTTCTGGAAGACCTTGTGGCACTTGATGGGCACTCAGTTGAAGTTCTCCACTGCCTATCACCCCCAGACCGATGGTCAGACGGAGGTGGTAAATAGGAGCTTAAGTGACCTACTCCGTTGTTTAGTTAGGGATCACCCTCGGGATTGGGATCTCAAGTTACCTCATACGGAGTTTGCTTATAACAACTCGGTGAATCGGTCTACAGGTATGTGTCCGTTTGAGATAGTTACTGGCCTTACACCTAGGAATCCCGTAGACTTAGTCCCTTTGTCACATCAGGAGCGAGAGTCTGCCTCAGTCGAGTCATTTGCCGAACATGTTAGAGGTCTGCATGAGAGTATACGTCGTCAGTTAGAGATCAGCAATGAGCGATATAAAGAATTAGCAGATGCACACCGACGACCACGTGAGTTTCAGGAAGGTGATTACGTCATGATCAGGGTTAGACCTGAGCGGTTCCTCTCAAGGGCCGTTAAGAAGTTGCACGCCCGCGGAGCTGGTCCATTCAAGGTGGTGAAGCGAGTTGGGTGCAATGCGTATGTTTTGGATCTGCCAGACGACTATGGTATTAGTTCCACATTCAATGTGTCCGATTTGGTAGCTTACAGGGACCCGGCTGTGATACCTAGTGATCCGTTTAAGCCTTCACCCCCTCTTCTGAGTGATCCCACCTATGAGTATCCACCTTCAACCCCAATACCTGTTCGATGTAAGTAAATTGAGCATATACAAGACGAGCAGGTTGTCACTTCTAGAGATGGAGCACACCACCGCTACCTCGTGCATTGGAGAGGATGCCTGTTGTACCAAAATTTCTTTGGTCCATTCTTCTATTCCAAAAGTAGCTTGAAGAAAGAAGAAGAAAACAGAAGAAAAAAAAAGCAAAGAAAAGAAAGAAAAAATGGAAAAGGAAAAAAACTCACCTCCGTCGTCGCTCCTGCCTGGGAAGAGATGGAGGAGGAGGGGAGGCCCTGCTATCGCCGCCGGCCCCTCCTATTACCGGCACTGTCACCCCTGCTTGGGGTAGCCACCGCTGGCCCTCCCACTGCTGCCGCTGCCGTCACCCCTGTCTGGGGTGGCCTCCGCCGGCCGCGGCTATCGCCGCTGCTGCCGTTGGCCCGCACCGCGACGGCGTCCGTTGCCGCTGCTCCACGCCGCGATGGCCCCCGCTGCCGCTGCTCGCTCTGGCCGCCGCTGCTTCCTCTTGCCGCCGCCGCTCGGACAGCTGCTGTCGCTACCGCCCTGGTCCGCCGCCGCTGTCGTCGCTGCTACCCCTGGTTGGGGCCGCCGTCAAGCAGGAAGGGAGGAGGAGGAAGCAGGCCACGTGCCTCCTCTTCCTCCTGTCGCAGAAGCCAACCCGGGAGGGGTCCGAACTAGGAAAGGAAAGGGGAAGAAAAAGAAAGAAGGGAAATTCCCGGGGGCTAAAATGCAAATATATAACCCAAATGTCCCGATAAAATTATGTAAATCCCCTTGTGTGGATATGCAGACCTCCGGGGAAGGAACGCAAATGTCTCGGCCGAAGTTCCACCTCCTTCCACTATAAAAGGAGGGGGGCGCCCAAGCCAGGGGAGGAGGATTTTTAGAGTTCCCAACACAGAGCAAGGCTCTGAGAAAGACTGCAAGGCGGTCTAGGAGAAGGGTCTACAAGGCAGCCCTAAAGAATATTGTGCAAGGCACAATCTTGATTTTCTCAAGTCACAAGCAAGGTCCATTGGGCTTCCTTATCGGGCCAAATTCCTTATTGGGCCAAATTTCTTATTGGGCCCCAAATTGCTTATTGGGCCAGACTTGTATCTTCCATGCTATGATATATTAAATGACCATGATGCTTGATTCTTAATGGGCCTAATAGTGGTTAATGGGCCGACCTGTGGTATTTTCTTACATGTGATGTTTAATGGGCCTATTGGGCTATTTTTATTCGTTTAATCACGCGCTATATGAATAACTACATGTAGTGTCACGTTTATTTCAAACTCTTCACTACTTGATTTCTTAATCAAAATCAACCAATTTTTTTAACAAACCTTAATAAAATATTTCCCAAATATTATTGTTTAATTTTTAATAACATAAAAATAACAAACAAGTCATGTCTCATGTCATTTTTGATCCACCTTAGATTAATTTCCCTTTAAATCAAATAAATAAATGAAAACATTAATTTAATCCACATAATCATAATTTAAATAAATAAATGACGAAAATAATTAAATAAATAAAATCAATGGTTTTAAAATACCTAAAAATGAGAAAATGAATTAAAAAATCAATAAAAATGAAACAAATATCAAAAAATTCCAAAAAAATAGGTTGCATGTTTGCAGTTTTGTTTTCTTTCGTGTATAATTTATTTCATTCAATTGTGAGTCAAGCTCTTCTATTTCAAAGGGGTTGTCTGATGGTTAATCAAGGGTGTTCAGCCTTTGTGCTGATATAATTAATACTAACTAAGGTTAGTGGGGGAGGTCAAACGAACTAAATAAGACCATGTCCATGTAAATACATAAAAGCCAAATAAATCAAATTCAAAGATAAATTAAAATTTTAAAGTGTTTAAAAAATGATTCTCACAGAGATGGCGACTCTGCTGGGGACGTCCCTTCCCTTCATCTCTCCATCAGACAACACCCTAACAATAAGATGTACTCACATTTTAATTTTTTGTGCAGGTCATAACTCTGCAATGGCAGCTACAACTCACACTCCGAGTGTGTTCTTCGGCCCACTTGTGGTCCAGGACCACATAAGGAACGGCTATCTCACAATGCCAACTAGGTTTGGAGATTTCCCCCTGGTGGAATCTCCATACTTCCTCAGCGTGATACCAGCCATGATACCAACTGCTGCCAAGACCCATGAAATAGAACAAACAAAGGAAGAGCCTAGAGCTCAGGAGGCTAACTTGATGCAGATGTTCACAACCTATGCTATCAACTTCACCAACACTTCAACTGCTGGAAAGAAAAGGAGGCGCAAGTCTAGCAAGAAGCCCACAACACGTGGAATTTCAGGTTCTGGAAAGACTGTCCGAGTTGGCGATCTTTGGATCCGCTTGGATAGGAGTGAGACCCTAATGATACCAGAGCGGCATGTAGCTACTGTACCGGTAAAGAACAGCTTCGGCATACTGCCTAAAGTGCGGCAAGACAAACCAAGTTTCAAAGTGAAAAATATGAAAAAGCAATAGAGGAAAGCTGAAATCAAGAACCACAAATTTGACAAAATTGGCTTCAAGAAATACAAAGCCAATGTTGGAAAGGATGAGATATATAGCCCGCCTAGTGTCAAACAGGTGTGGATCACCACAGAAGAAGCTCAAGAGCTCCGAAGGATAAGGGCCCTAGAATCTCTCGTAGGGCGAAAAAATGCAAGAATGGTCATGAAGCAAGACCCGACAAACTGGCAAACCTTCGGGAGAAGAAGTGTCCCAGACAAACAAAGGGCGTCTTTCCAAGAGTCTTGGACCAAAGAATGCACTCCTTCCTTATCTGTTGATCTACAAAGAGGATCTAAAAGGAAAGAGGTATATCAAGAAAGAAGAATCAAGACAAGCAAGTCCGGAGACAGGGCAAAATTTCAAGTCAGAAGATCACAAGAGGGATGATGATGTCCCTAGAAAATCAGTCTTCCAACGCCTGGGTGCCACTGTACGCCCTAGGCAGAAGAAAAGAAGAACAGTGCAAATCACTGAAGAAGGCATGCGCATATACACATGCTATGCCTCTAACATCAATCTTCCTGTAATAGCTGACCAGACGGAAACTTCAAATATGGAGCAGCATCCTACGGTGTCTAGTCACAGAAGAGAGCAAGCTCGAGCCTGGTTTGACCGGGTAAATGTGGAGGTGGACTTACCACCTCAAAACGAAGGAGGCATGGGGGCTGCTGACGTTGCCACCACATCAAATCACCCTCTGGATCAAAGTCGATCTGTTGAAAACCCTAATATCAGGGTACCCTCATTGCCAAATTTAGAAATGGTAATGCAAGAAAATAAGAAGCTAAAGACTATGCTGGAAAGCCTCATGCAACAATTGGGAATGGCGGCACCACAGCCACCACAACCATCACCACCAATACAGCCTCCGCAACTGGCACAACAACTATTGCAGCCTCAGCAAGTTCAACAAACAAGCCAACCAACATTGCCTACAGTGACACCCCAGCCTGGGAACGTGCTACCAAGTACACCCCGTGCAGAATTCACATTTAGGCAACCAATCGAGAATCCAAATTCAAGCCATGAGGAAACTCAAGAGGTACATGTTGCAGAACAAAGGCATGATGCACCACAGTTAAATACTGCATTTGAAGGAGCGATGGTCTCTCAGAGGGCCATGATTAAACAAATAATTGAGGCAAAGTTGGCTGAGCATAACGAGGGGTCTGCCACCTATGACCTGTATAGAGTACCATACCCTGTGCACCATCTCTTTAAAAAGCTCCCAGCTGAACACCCAAAAGTCCCTAAATTCTCAAAATTCAATGGGGAGGGTTCCCCTTATGAACATATAGCTCATTATATGAGCATCATGGGAGAATTGGCAATTGAGGAGTCATACCTCTTGAGGTATTTTTCAACATCCCTTACTGAGCCAACATTTCAATGGTATGCCCGACTAAAGCCCAACTCAATAGCTGGCTGGGAAGACATACAAAGAAAATTCTTCGAACGCTTCCGAATGACAGAAAGAAGAGTCACTCTAGCGGAGCTTATATCTCTTAAGCAAAACAAAAATGAGTATGCCCTAGACTTCATTAAAAGATAGCGTGATATGAGCATGAAATGTGAACAACCACTGGCACATGAAGATGCGGTGAAACTATGCCAAAGAAGTCTGAAACCGGAAATCAAGGAAAAGCTCTTAGGGGCTAATATCCGGATGTTTGAACACCTCAATAACATAGTGGCAGAGATTGAAATCTTCTTTGCAGAAAATCCAACCACAGTGTTTGGAAAAGGCAAACCGCCAAAAGACAAAGGCTCGGGATCACGAGAAGTGAATGTTGTAGACTTCTCATCAACCCTTGGTAAGAAGGGGGGGGCAAGGGTGAGGCATCCGCTCCCTCAAATACAAAGAAAAATGAAAAAGGATCAACACTTTCACTGGGTGAGAGACTCAGTGCTCCCTATTCATTTACTAGGGAGCACACCAAAGAATTGCTAGATATATGTCTCCAAGAGAATCTAATCACTCTCCCGGAGCCTAAGCGCCCAGAAGAAGCAACAATGATGGACAAGCCCAATTATTGCGCATACCATCGTAATGCTGGGACATACTTTGGAAAATTGTTACATGTTCAAAAATCGGGCAGAAAAGCTGATTCAAGTAGGAATCATTGACATGGCTGAACACCTGGTAAATCCACCTCAACCACATCAGCAACCAAAGCTCACATTCACAGCGAATGTAATTCATGCTACAGTTCAAACAGAAATGACGCAAGTTGGGCAGTCGATAAAGCTCCCTGGATTTGCCGCATATTAACAACTCTCAGATGATATGGTGGAAAAGGCCATTAATGCAACGTTCCACAATCAACGGGAGGAAGCAGGCTAGACCCAAGTGAATACAAGTAAGAGGTCAGCCCCTAAGAAACTCCAAAGAAAACAACAACCCAGGAAGTCATATCCCGGTGGCACTGCCCCACCCAAGGAGGCAGCAAATGAAAAGACTTTGCAAGAATTGGCAGTCTTGCGAAAGAGAATCAAGAGCCAAAGAAGGAATGAGAAAAGGAAAATGAAAAGGGAAGCTACAATCTGTGAGCCTTCCACAGCAAATGAAGTCAATGGCCCTCTCAAAAGGCTCCAGGGGTTGATTGATGAACTCGAAGAGTATCAACAAATGTCGCCAACCAAGGCAAACCCCCTGGAAAAACACATACCATGGGAAGAACTAGAGCGTAAAATGTGCCTAAAAAAATGGCTTGTGGAGCTGCGGGAGCGTATGCAAAAACATGAGGATGCCCTTTCCTCTATCAGTGAAAATGAAATGTTTTGGGGAACTGACTGCACCGTTAGACTTAGTCGAAAAAGTGCAGACATTCTCATGCAATATGACCTATGTGTTTACCGCTCAAATAGGGGAACAATCCAAATCGGGGATCCGTTGTGTACCCCCTGAAGCTAGAAAGCCATTCAAAACTTATCAAAGAAATAAGCCACCCAGAAGGTCATATACTTCAGAGGGGAAAAACCAGGGTCTGTCCCTACACTTCAAACAAGAGGAGATGAGTATGTCTTCCCCCCGTCCGATGAGGAAGAGGAAGAACCGGCCGTTGAAGCAAATAGATCGACGCCCGCAGTGGCGATGAATGAAGGACCCTTTCAAGCACCAGTCAAAGAGGGGGTAGAAGACCTGATACCTCTCGTAACTGAAAAGCTGCTGCTAGAAAAGGAGCGAGAAGAGGGGATAAGTGGCGACGTCACAATTCTCCTTCCATCACAAGCACCCTAAAGCTTGGCAAGAATAATGCCCCCCTTCGAAAAAGTCAAAGATAGAGCTAATCGAAAAGTACTCCAAGCATTGACAAGGTTCCCGACCAACCTTAGCATTTGGGATGCCTTTGCATTAAGCAAAGAATTGCGTGAGGCGTTTATTGCAGCCCTGCAAGAGCCGGAGACCTATGAGGCCCATGTGGCCGAGATGAAAGAAGATGTATATGAAGCATTAACGGCCTCTGTGACCTTCACAGAAGATGATATGCTGCTACCCTCTCCCTGCCACAATAGGCCTCTATACATAAGGGGGCAGATAAATGGGCGAGAATTAAACCGTATTCTGGTCGATGCTGATTCCGCAGCAAACATTATCCCGTTAAAAACATTTCACAATTTGTTCCTTACCCCTTATTTACATAAGGTGGAAGGAGTCAAGATAGCGGAATTCAATCAGAACTCTGAAGAAGCCCTAGGGCGCTTGGATGTGGACCTAGCCCTAGGCGATTTTGTGACAAAGTTGTATTCTATGTGGTTGACACTAATACTTCCTTTAAACCCCTCTTGGGGCGACCATGACTACATAAAAATTTAGTGGTGTCGCCCACTCTCCATCAATGCCTAAAATACACAAAAGGAGGCGAGCAACATCGGATCTTTGCAGACCTAGAACCATTTAAAGTGTATGAATGCCACCTGGCTGATGCCAGGCTAAACTTTGAGGAGGTAGCTGATCCCCCTAAGAAGCAAGACAAAGGCAAACAAATTGCAAGGGCTTCCCTGAAAAGCAGTGGCAAAATAAGAGTCAACAAAGAAAGGGTGGCAGCACTCATGCAAATCCAGCAGTCGGGAGATACAAATCGAAAACCTCTCCAGTTGGAAAGACCAGTTGTCAGGTTAGAAACTAATACCATCAGCCGGTTGATAGGGGCCAGAATACCGCTGCCACAAGATCATATACAAGTGACAACCAGACATGAAGTCTATACAGTTGAGCCAATAAAGTTCTTTGTAGCTCGGCATAAAGATGGTAGACCGATAGTGTTCTATAAGGGAGAGCCGACACCCAAACAACCTCCATAAGATGACTTCGGTCTGGAACACACCATGGCTGGGTCTCAAGAAATAATTGGAGAACTCGAAGATATGCCACAGTACATCAAAGACATGTGCCAAAAACAAAATATCCCCCAGACTCGGAGTAGTCTGAGAGGTAAGATTTTTCAAGAACTGTGGTACCCTACAAACGTCAGGGGGCAACCACCATTTTCTCATAATGACAAAAGAGGTCTCGGGTGGGAGACGCGTGAAGGCCCTATGGTGCACTACGCAGTGCACATGGTCAGCATAAACCCTGCCCCCATGAGAATGGAAATTGTAGAGCAAAGGGAGCAGAGTCCCGTGAGAAATGAAAATGAAAATTTCCCCTGTCAAGAGCAAGAATGGGAAGTATATATGACTAACACAGATGACGAACAAGACTTCGTCGATTTGGAGTCTACACCCCAAGAACTAGAAGATGGCGGGCAGGCCACTGTGGATGAACTTTTGAAAATAAATCTGGGGGCACTAGACGATCCTCGTCCTGTGTTCATCAGTGCATTGTTAAATAAGGAAGAAAGACAAGCATATGAACAACTACTCTCAGAGTTCAAAGATTGTTTTGCTTGGTCCTATAAAGAAATGCCCGGTTTAGATCCATCTGTGGCGGAACATGAATTGGCCATTCTACTAGAGGCCAAGCTTGTGAAACAAACTCAAAGAAGGATGCACCCAGAACTGGAAAAGAAAGTGGTGGATGAAGTCAACAAGATTCTGGACGTCGATTTCATCGAAGCTTGCATGTACCCAATATGGCTTGCCAATATAGTGCCAGTGAAAAAGAAAAATGGACAAGTTCGGGTCTGCATTGACTTCTGAGATTTAAACAAAGCATGCCCAAAGGATGACTTTCCTCTGCCTATAACTGAAACAATGGTGGATGTTACCACAGGACATGAAATCTTGTCCTTTATGGATGGAAGCTCAAGATATAACCAAATTCGAATGGCCGATAAAGATAAAAATCACACGGCTTTCCGATCACCGAAAGGCATATTCAATTACAAAAGAATGCCTTTTGGCCTGAAAAATGCAGGCGCCACCTACCAAAGGGCTATGACCAAGATATTTGATGAAATGCTCAACTTTGTCGAATGTTATGTGGACGACTTGGTTGTCAAGTCGGAGAAAAAAGAAAATCATGTGGAAGACTTACGCAGGGTCTTCGAAAGGCTCCGCCAATATAAGCTGAAAATGAACCCTATGAAATACGCTTTTGGTGTGTCACGTGGAAAATTTCTCAGATTCATTGTTCGCTATCGGGGCATTGAAATAGACCCCGATAAGATCAAGGCCATTAGGGAATTGCCTCCCCCTAAGATACTTACCGAGCTACGCTCCCTCCAAGGTCGTTTGGCTTACATCAGGCGATTCATATCCAACTTGTCAGGAAGGTGCCAACCTTTCTGCAAATTGACAAAGAAAGGAGCCCCATTCATTTGGGATTAAGAATGTCAAAATGTCTTGAACAAAATCAAAGAGTATCTCCTCAATCCGCCCATACTGGGGGCACCCATTAAAGGGAAACCTTTAATTTTATACATTGCAGCCATGGATGCTTCACTGGGGGCATTGCTTGCTCAGAAAAATGAAGAGGGCAAAGAGCAACCCCTCTATTATCTCAGTCGGATGCTAGTCGGGCCAGAACACCGGTATGCACCGATGGAAAAATTATGTTTGGCATTGGTTTTTGCAGTTAAGAAACTAAGGCATTATCTGCTGGCACATGAGGTCCAACTCATCTCTCAATGTGACCCTCTCAAATTTTTGCTCAAGCAACCGGTCCTGTCAGGGAGACTGGGAAAATGGGCACTACTTCTCATGGAGTTTGATATCTCCTATGTGCCGCAAAAAGCAATTAAAGGGCAGGGTATGGCAGAGTTCCTAGCAGCCCATCCAGTGCCAGAAGACTCCCCCCTGAATACAGAATTGATTGACGAGGAGATGCTCTCCGCTCAAGAAACTTATGAAGCACAAGAAACTCAAGTTGAATATTGGCAATTATATTTTGATGGGGCTGCCCGAGCTTCTCTCAAGGCTGATGGCACATCAACAAATATGGCAGGGGCAGGAATTGTCTTCGTGACCCCAGAAAAAGGGATATTGCACTACTCATGTGCTTTGATGGAATCTCTCACAAATAATGAAGCAGAATATGAAGCCCTCATTGTTGGCTTGGAAATTGCCCTAGAAATGGGCATAAGATGAATTGAAGTATTTGGCGATTCATTGCTAGTCATCAGACAAATGTTGGGCATTTTTGAAGTCCGAAAAGAAGAATTGAAAGCCTATTTTGAGGCAGCTACAAGACTCGGCGACAGGTTCTACCACTTCAAAATAGAACATGTCAAAAGAAGTCAAAAATCGCAGGCTGACGCATTGGCCAAACTCGCATCCGCCCTTAAACTTCCCCCGAAAGGTGAACTGGGAATTACCATAAAAAACAGAAGATTACTTCCAAGCACCTTAAATCGCCATGATGGTTTGACAACCTTTGAGGCAAATGCACTGGAAGAAAATGAAAGTCAAGAAGAAGATGATTGGTGTATTCCCATTATCAAGATAAAAAATAGTTGGCTACCAGACAAAAGAGGGGAGCCAGTGCAATTACTGCGAAGAACTGTTTCCTACAAATTGATAAATGACACATTATATAAGTACACACCTGAAAAGGATAAGTCGGTACTGCTGAGATGCCTCTCTCCGAAAGAAGCCAAGATGGTCATGCGAGAGGTACATGCCGGACTGTGTGGAGCCCACCAATCAGGCTCAAAAATGAAAATCAACATAAAAAACAAAGGCTTCTTTTGGCCCACAATGTTTGCAGATTGCGAGCGGTTTGCTCGAACCTATCCCCAATGCCAGACTTATGGGCCCGTGCCAAGAAAACCGCCAAGCAAACTCCATCTAACAACACCTACATGGCCATTTGCTGAATGGGGAATGGACATAGTGGGTCCCCTCCCCACGTCATCCAAGGGATATAAATACATACTGGCTGCCACAGATTATTTCTCAAGATGGACTGAGGACATACCTTTGAAAGAAACTACTGGAGAAGTGGTGGCTCGCTTTGTCCGACACCACATCATATATCGAATCGGGGTTCCGAATCGAATCATATCTGATAATGGCACTCCATTCAAAAATCAGACAATATACAAATTGATAGCAAAATTTCATATTGAGTGGAGGACATCAACGGTTTATTACCCTCAAGCCAACGGGTTAGTCGAAGCCTTCAACAAAACTTTATGCAAGCTCATGGTCAAATTGGTAAATGGCCGAAAGCGCGATTGGGACGAAAAGATGCATGAAGCTCTATGGGCCTATCGCACCGTCTACAAAACTCCTACAGGATGTTCGCCATTTTCCCTACTTTATGGGACCGAAGCAGTCATCCCTGTTGAAATTGAGCTCTCATCTTATAGGGTAGCTCTCCACTACGGGCTCCCTACCGACGAGGGGAGCGAAATTGAAAGACGGCTTGAAGAGTTGTCAAATTTGGAAGAAAAATGTTTGGTTGCATACCAACGTCTGCAAAATTATCAAGCACGGATGTCCCGCGCTTTTGACAAGCTAGTGAAAGAAAGAGCTTTCAAAAAGGGAGATCTTATCAGGGTCAAGCAAAAAGACGTCATGGCCTCTCGACCCAAAAATAAATTCATAGCCAAAGGCTTGGCCCATTTGTGGTCGACAAAGTGTTTGAAGGTGGCGCATCTACATGGTAGTCGACCAAAAGGGAAATGTTATGTTTCCGCCTTTAAATGGCAGATACATAAAATTGTACCATACTCCCGAGTGTGAATATGTCTATACAATGCAACAAGTGGATCCGGCTTCGGTACACATTGAAGATACAGAAGTGATCTTGCTGCAAGATCTTCCAAATGAATAAAAAAGGAAAAAAAAAAGGGCTTAAAAACGAGGTGCCCCGGCAGACTTGATTCATCACTCTTGTAAGATGGATCAAAGGCAAAAAGGCCTAAAACCCAGCTGAGGTAAAAACTCGAAAGGACGCCTCAGGCAAAAATGGGAAACCCCGCTGCATGAAAACCTGAAAGAACGTGCAGGCAAAAGTAAGTAGGGGCTAATTGTGGTGAAAACCCAAAAAGGGCATCACAATTGGTATATCAAAAAAAAAAGAGGGTACTCTCTCGACCTTTCTTAGAGTGAGATTTAGTTATCCAACATTCCTTATAAAAGGAAAGACACAACAGTTGTCAATGACGAAATAACCCCTAAGTTCATTCAAATGAATAATCAAATTCAGGGGCTACAACCGAGACAACAATGATTGTGTCTTTCCACCCTTATAAGAAGTGTGAGAAACTCGAACCCTGCTCGAAGAAAGAGAGAGAAGGAGAACCCAATCAAAAGAGAAAACTCCCATTCAAAAAAAAAAAGAGTCAAATCCCGAGCTTCTATGGCTAACAAGCCATCATGGCCAGTCAAAAAGCTCAAAATTTAGACCTCTTGGCTAACAAGCCGTCAAGACCAGTCAAAGGTCGAAACCTATGTCTTTTGGCTAACAAGCCGTCAAGGCCAGTCAAAAGTCACGACCCGAGCTTCTTTGGCTAACAAGCCGCCAAGGCCAGTCAAAAAGCTCAAAATCCAGACCTCTTGGCTAACAAGCCGTCAAGGCCAGTCAAAGGTCAAAATCCACATCTTTTGGCTAACAAGTTGTCAAGGCCAGTCAAAAGTCAAATCCCGAGCTTCTTTGGCTAACAAGCCGTCATGGCCAGTCAAAAAGCTCAAAATCCAAACCTCTTGGCTAACAAGCCGTCAAGGCCAGTCAAAAGTCAAATCCCGAGCTTCTTTAGCTAACAAACCGTCATGGCCAGTCAAAATGCTCAAAATCCAGACCTTTTGGCTAACAAGCCGTCAAGGCCAGTCAAAGTTTGAAACCCATGTCTTTTGGCTAACAAGCCGTCGAGGCCAGTCAAAAGTCAAGACCTGAGCTTCTTTGGCTAACAAGCCGTCAAGGCCAGTCAAAAAGCTCAAAGTCCTGACCTCTTAGCTAACAACCCGTCAAGGCCAGTCAAAAGTCAAATCCCGAGCTTCTTTGGCTAACAAGCCGTCAAGGCCAGTCGAAAAGCTCAAAATCCAGACCTCTTGGCTAACAAGCCGTCAAGGCCAGTCAAAGGTTGAAATCCATGTCTTTTAGCTAACAAGCTGTCAAGGCTAGTCAAAAGTCAAATCCTGAGCTTCTTTGACTAACAAGTCGTCAAGGCCAGTCAGAAAGCTCAAAACCCAGACCTTTTGGTTAATAAGCCGTCAAGGCCAGTCAAAAGTCAAATCCCGAGCTTCTTTGGCTAACAAGCTGTTAAAGCCAGTCAAAAAGCTCAAAATCCAGCCCCCTTGGCTAACAAGCCGTCAAGGCCAGTCAAAGGTTGAAATCCACGTCTTTTGGCTAATAAGCCGTTGTGAGAATATTTTTAACACTTTAAATTTTTTTAATTTATCTTTGGATTTGATTTATTTGGTTTTTATTTATTTATATGGACATGGTCATATTTAGTTAGTTTGACCTCCCTCACTAACCTCGGTTAGTGTTAATTACATCAGCACAAAGGCTGAATACCCTTGATTAACCATCAGACAACCCCTTTGAAACAGAAGAGCGTGACTCACAATTGAATGACATGAATTGTACCTGAAAGAAACACAGTTGCAAACATGCAGTTCATTTTTTTTGGAATTGTTTTATATTTATTTCATTTTTATTGATTTTTAAATTCAATTTCTCATTTTTGGTATTTTAGAATTATTGATTCCATTTATTTAAACATTTTCGTTATTTATTTATTTAAACTAGGATTATATGGATTAAATTAATATTTTCATTTATTTAGTTGATTTAAATAGGGATTAACTTAAGGTGGATCAACAATGATGTGAGACATGACTTGTTTGTTGATTTGAAAATTAGATGACAATGTTTGTGAAATCTTTTATTAAGATTGGTTGAAAAATTGATTAGTTTTGGTTAAGAAACCAAGTAGCGAAGTGTTTAAAATAAACGTGACACTACGTGTGATTATTCGTATAATGGGCGATTAAACAATTAAAAATAGCTCAATGGGCCCATTAAACATCGCGGATGGAGATATATCAAAGACCGGTACATGAACCATCATTGGGCCCATTAAACATCAAGCAACATGATCATTTAATAAAGCATAACACAAGTCTGACCCAATAAGCAATTCGTGGCCCAATAAGAATTTGGCCCAATAAAAGAGAAGCCCAATTAACTTTGCTTAATACTTGAGAAAATTAAATCGTGCCTTGCACGATATTCTTTAGGGCTGCCTTGCAGACCCTTTTCCCAGACTGCCTTGCAGTCTCTTCCCGAAGCCTTGCTCCGTTTTTTTCTCTTCCAAAAATCCCCCCTATGACTTGGGCGCTCCCTCCTTTTTATAGTGGGAGGAGAGGATGGCCATGGAGGGAAGGTTTGTGCCTCTCCCAGGAGGTCTGCATGTTTCTTTAGGAGGTTTTCTGCAATTTTTGGGTGGTGCATTTGCATTTTAGCCCCTGCTTTTTCCCTCTTTTCTATTTCTTTGCTTTCCATTTTTTGTTTGGGCTTTCCCGAGTTGGCTCTACGTGAAGCAGAGCAGTGGAGAGGAGAGGCACGCGACCTTCCTCCTCCTTCTTCCTTCCCGATGGCGGCGCAGCGAGGGAGGGGCGGCGGCGGCGCCGGGCACAGACAGCAGCGGCGGCACCAGGAACCGGCAGCGGCGACAGCGAAGGGAGGAGGCAGCGGCGGCGGCGGCGGCTGGAGCAACAGCGGCGAGGCAGAGCGGCGGTGGCTGGGGCAGCAGCGGCGAGCAGGGGTGGGGCCATCGGCGGCGGCTGCCGGGGCCAGCAAGGGGGCCGGCGGTGGCTACCCCACGCAGGGGAGCCGGCAACAGCAGCAAAAGGGAGAACCGGCGGCGGCCTCTCCTCTCTTGCAAACCGGGGGGTAAGGAGGCGGCGGCTCCTTCTCCTTCGCTCCTCCTTCCTCTTCCAACAGTGGGGGTGCCCAGCAGTGGCTGGAAACGTGGGTGAGATCCCTCCCCCCTTTCGTTTTTATTTCTGCATTTTCTTTGTTGATCTATTAATTCTCTCTTGCTCTGCTTCTTCTATGGAGTCGGACAATAAAATCCGGCACAACAGCCGTCAAGGCTAGCCAAAAGTCAAATCACGAGCTTCTTTGGCTAACAAGCCGTCAAGGCCAGTCAAAAAGCTCAAAATCCAGACCTCTTGACTAACAAGCCGTCAAGGCCAGTCAGAGGTCGAAACCCACGTGTTTTGGCTAACAAGCCACCAAGGCCAGTCAAAAGTCAAATCCCGAACTTCTTTGGCTAACAAGCCGTCAAGGCCAGTCAAAAAGCTCAAAATCCAGACCTCTTGGCTAACAAGCCGTCAAGGCCAGTCAAAGGTCGAAATCAATGTCTTTTAGCTAACAAGCCGTCAAGGCCAGTCAAAGGTCAAAACTTACGTCTTTTGGCTAACAAGTCGACATGACCAGTCAAAAGTCAAATCACGAGCCCTAGAGGAGCCTCAATCCTCTAAACATATTTACGGCTCTTAGGGAAGCCTCCAATTCCCTACCACACCTAAATCCAAACTCTCAATCTATGGCTCTCAGGGAAGCCTTTAATTTCCTACCATACATAAACCCAAACTCACAATCTACGGCTCTTAAGGAAGCCTCCAATTCCCTACCATACCTAAATCCAAACTCTCAATCCATGGCTCTCAGGGAAGCCTTTAATTCCCTACCATACATAAACCCAAACTCACAGTCCATGGCTCTCAGGGAAGCCTATAATTCTCTACCGTACACAAATCCAAACTCTCAATCCATGGCTCTCAGGAAAGCCTCTAATTCCCTACCGACTATAAACCCAAGCCTCTGGCCAATACACCATCAAGGTTGACCAACCCAGTTAAAATTCAAATTCAAATCCTACGGCTTTCAGGGAAGCCTTTAATTCCCTACCGCACATAAACCCAAGCCTCTGGCCAATACACCATCAAGGTCGGCTAAACCAGCCAAAATCCAAATCCAAATTCTCACGGCTCTTAGGGAAGCCTTTAATTACCTACCATCTATAAATTCAAATCCTAATGGCTCTTAGGGAAGCCTTTAATTCCCTACCGACTATAAATCCAAACTTCTAGCCAACACATCATCAAGGTCGGCCAACCCAATTAAAATCCAAATTCAAATCCTACGGCTCTCAGGGAAGCATTTAATTCCCTACAAAAAAAAGAAGAAATAAAATAAATAAGGACTTAAAAAGGAGGTGCCCCGACGGACTTGATCTACCACTTCATCATGATGGATCAAGGGTGATCAAGGGTAAAAAAGTCTAAAACCCGGCTGAGGTAAAAACCCGAAAGAGCGCCTCAGGCAAAAATAGGTAAACCCCTCAACGCGAAAACCTGCAAAGACGTGTTGGAAAAAGCTAGAGGGGGGCAATCTTGGCGAAAATCCGAAAGGGCGCTGAGGTTGGTAATGTGAACAAAAAAAAAAAGAGCAAAATATGCCAGCCGCACTGTTATGGACATTCCCTATCCATGATGGCCGGCCAAGTCAAAATTTACGTCTTTTGGCTAACAAGTCGTCAAGACCAGCCAAAAGTCAAATCATGTGCCCGAGGGAGCTCAATCCTCTCACCCAAATCATGTGTCATGTGTCTGAGAGCCTCAATCTCTCAACTCAAATATGTACCCGAGGGAGCCTCAATCCTCTCACCCAAATACGTGCCCGAGGGAGCCTCAATCCTCTCACCCAAATAGGGAGCCTCAATCCTCTCAACTCGAGGGAGCCTCAATCCTCTACGTGCCCGAGGGAGCCTCAATCCTCTCACCCAAATCACGTGCCCGAGGGAGCCTCAATCCTCTCACCCAAAATACGTGCCCGAGGGAGCCTCAATCCTCTCACCCAAATCATGTGTCTGAGAGAGCCTCAATCCTCTCAACCAAATATGTACCCGAGGGAGCCTCAATCCTCTCACCCAAATACGTGCCCGAGGGAGCCTCAATCCTCTCACCCAAATCACGTGCCCGAGGGAGCCTCAATCCTCTCACCCAAAATACGTGCCCGAGGGAGCCTCAATCCTCTCACCCAAATATGCGCCCGAGGGAGCCTCAATCCTCTCAACCAAAAGACATGCACGAGGGAGCCTCAATCCTCTCACCCAAAATACGTGCCCGAGGGAGCCACAATCCTCTCACCCAAATCATGTGTCTGAGAGAGACTCAATCCTCTCAACCCAAATACGTGCCCGAGGGAGCCTCAATCCTCTAAATCAAAATACGTGCCCGAGGGAGCCTCAATCCTCTCACCCAAAATCACGTGTCCGAGGGAGCTTCAATCCTCTCAACCAAAATACGTGCCCGAGGGAGCCTCAATCCTCTCACCCAAATCACGTGCCCGAGGCAGCCTCAATCCTTTCACCCAAATCATGTGCCCGAGGGAGCCTTAATCCTCTCATCGAAATCATGTGCCCGAGGGAGCCTCAATCCTCTCACCCAAATTACGTGCTCAAGGGAGCCTCAATCCTCTCACCCAAATCACGTGTCTGAGGGAGCCTCAATCTTTTCACCCAAATCACGTGCCTGGGAGAGCCTCAATCCTCTCAACCAAAACCACTGCCCGAGAGAACCTCAAATCTCCTCATCAAAATTATGGCCTAGAGAAGCCTTAATTCTCTAACACAAGCATGTTATAGCCCCAGAGGAGCCCTAATCCTCTAAATGAAATAGCTCACGGCTTTTGGGGAAGCCTTAAAATCTCTATTATCAATAAAGATCACATGTTGATGGTGAAACTCAGAAGCACAATGTATATAGCAAATAAAAGTCTTGGTCCCAAGACAGGCCCTTGGGATAGCCCAAAAAGGAGAAGTCAAAATGAATGGATATCATGTACTGATGCTAAAAACAACATTTCTCAAGCAAGCCTATGCTCTGGTGTCGCCTACCCTCAGAAGGTCAACCTATGCAAAAGAATGGTACAAATGGCTCCGTCATGCATAAGCGAGGTCATCTCACGCCAATTTGTGGCTTGCACGATTTTTGTAGAAGTTATAGTAGTCTCTGCTTGCAAAACAGCCAATTGGGTCTCTGTGATTTTCGGCTCCAAGTAATCTCCTTCAATGTCATGTACCTGATCCAACTCTGCAAGGTCAAAACGACAAGAGATCATATTTTTGCCACAAAAGAACGAGAAAAGAAAAGGATAAAACAGCTTATCAGAAGATATATTGCAGCAAAGTCACAATTCTCAATGCATAAAGAAAAATTTTGGCATTGTTGTCATGAGATGATGGTCATTGATACTGTAAGTCCAAAAGAAATGGAAAGTTTACTGCAAGTATGTCACAAGCAGCGGTATATCAAATTCATAAGTATGACATCTCCAACATGGATCTCAAGAAGGTCAAAGTGGCTGAAATGAATTAGCAGAATAAATGAAATGGACCCTCTGAAGGGTAACATGTGCTAAAATACAATTGAAAAGATTCACACGAGACAGTCGCCCGATGTTTCACTCTCGGACGCCAGTCTCGTAAGGGGCATTTGTTGTACCAAAATTTCTTTGATCCATTCTTCTATTCCAGAAGTAGCATGAAGAAAGAAGAAGAAAACCGAAAAAAAAAAAAAAACAAAAACAAAAACAAAACAAAAGAAAGAAAGAAAAAATGGAAAAGGAAAAAAACTCACCTCCGTCGTCGCTCCTGCCTGTGAAGAGACGGAGGAGGAGGGGAGGCCCTGCTATCGCCGTCGGCCCCTCCTGTTACCGACGCTGTCACCCCTGCTTGGGGTAGCCACCGCTGGCCCTCCCACTGTTGTCGCCGCCGTCACCCCTGCCTAGGGTGGCCTCCGCCGGTCGCGGCTATCGCCGCTGCTGCCGTTGGCCCGCGCCGCGACGGCCTCCGCTACCGCTGCCCCGCGCCGCGATGGCCCCCGCTGCCGCTGCTTCCTCTTGCCGTCGTCGCTCGGACAACTGCTGTCACCGCCGCCCTGGTCCGCCGCCGCGGTTGGGGCCGCCGTCGAGCAGGAAGGGAGGAGGAGGAAGCAGGCCGCGTGCCTCCTCTTCCTCCTGTCGCAAAAGCCAACCCGAGAAGGGTCCGAACCAGGAAAGGAAAGGGGAAGAAAAAGAAGGAAGGGAAATTCCCGGGGGCTAAAATGCAAATATATAACCAAAATGTCCCTATAAAATTATGTAAATTCCCCTGTGTGGATATGCAGACCTCCGGGAAAAGGAACGCAAATGTCCCGGCCGGGGTTCCACCTCCTTCCACTATAAAAGGAGGGAGGCGCCCAAGCTAGGGGAGGAGGATTTTTGGAGTTCCCAACACAAAGCAAGGCTCTGAGAAAGACTGCAAGGCAGTCTGGGAGAAGGGTCTGCAAGGCAGTCCTAAAGAATATTGTGCAAGGCACAATTTTGATTTTCTCAAGTCACAAGCAAGGTCCATTGGGCTTCCTTATCGGACCAAATTCCTTATTGGGCCAAATTCCTTATTGGGCCCCAAATTGATTATTAGGCCAGACTTGTATCTTCCATACTATGATATATTAAATGACCATGATGCTTGATGCTTAATGGGTCTAATAGTGGTTAATGGGCCAACCTGTGGTATTTTCTTACATGTGATGTTTAATAGGCCTATTGGGCTAATTTTATTCGTTTAATCACGCACTATATGAATAACTACACGTAGTGTCACGTTTATTTCAAACTCTTCACTACTTGATTTCTTAATCAAAATCAACTAATTTTTTTAACAAACCTTAATAAAATATTTCCCAAACATTATTGTTTAATTTTTAATAACATAAAAATAACAAACAAGTCATGTCTCATGTCATTTTTGATCCACCTTAGGTTAATTTCCCTTTAAATCAAATAAATAAGTGAAAACATTAATTTAATCCACATAATCATAATTTAAATAAATAAATGACGAAAATAATTAAATAAATGAAATCAATGGTTTTAAAATACCTAAAAATGAGAAAATGAATTAAAAAATCAATAAAACTGAAACAAATATCAAAAAAATCCAAAAATATAGGTTGCATGTTTACAATTTTGTTTTCTTTCGTGTATAGTTCATTTCATTCAATTGTGAGTCACGCTCTTCTATTTCAAAGGGGTTGTTTGATGGTTAATTAAGGGTGTTCAGCCTTTGTGCAGATATAATTAACACTAACTGAGGTTAGTGGGGGAGGTCAAACGAACTAAATAAGACCATGTCCATATAAATAAATACAAGTCAAATAAATCAAATTCAAAGATAAATTAAAATTTTAAAGTGTTTAAAAAATGATTCTTACAACGCCCCACGACAGAGGATACATGGATTAAACGCGCAGAGCTTCAGAGGATAGATTCCGACTTGTTGGAGCGGTACCAGAGCGACGTCGACCCTTACTCGACGGGGTCGAGTTCCTCCCAGCCGGGGAGGATTGGTGAGAGGACACGAGAGCCCGGGTCCACTTCAACCCGGAGCTGGTTTATCGTCGTCGGGGAGCACAGCACGCTACAGAGGCGTCGATCTGGTTGGGCGACGAGCTCATGGTGTAGAGTTTACATCCATGAGTCTATAGGCTGTAGTTATGGCCCAATTGGGGCCCATTTAGTACCTTTCCTATTTTTACTTATTTTTTGTTCCGAATTTTATCATTATTTTAGTTTTGATAGGATTACTTTGAAGTGTTTTAATATGATAGGTATTTGGGTGTTTTACTGGGATTGGGATTAGCCCAAACTTCTTTAAATACTTGTAAACACCCGATTTGGAGGAATAGAACATATTATTATTGCATTTGAGTTGAGAGCTTAGCCGTTGCTTCCTCTTCCTCCGCGACGGAGAGACATCCGTGAAGGACTGGGCGAGAAGCCACGCCGAGAAGGCTCCCCTTTTCCCCTTCTTTGTCGTCGTCTTCCCTCCATCCGGTTATCATCCTTCCCGTGGGGAACCCTCCCCCATCTGTCCACACCGCCGCGCAACCCCCCTGCAACCGCACTGCACCGCCGCATCCGAGGGCGCCCTGCTTGCGCCTGCACTGCACCCGCCTTCGCCAGCGTCGCGAGCCAGCCCTGCTAGCGCCGCGTCCGCCCTGCCTCACTCCAGTCCCTGCGTCAGCCACCGCTATCCCACAGCGCCTGGCCCGCCCTCGCCTGCCTCCGCGCTGCTCGCGTCACCCCTGCTCAACGCCGAGCCCCCTCACCTGCAGCCGCCAACACCCCCTCTTCCCTGCCACCCAGCCCGCGTCTCCCTCTCCCGCGCTACCGACGTCACGCCCAGCACCGGCCGCCTCTCCAGCCCGCCTCGCCACAGCGCCTGCACCTGCCCTCTTCAGCCCCGCGTCAGCCCACGCCAGCGCAAAGCGCCGACACCTTCTGCGCCTGCGCCCGCCTGCAGCCGCCCTATGCCCGCATTCCCCAATGCCGCACCGCCAGTACCTGCACCTAAGTCGGCCAACACCCTGGGTGGCACTGACGCAGCGACCATGCCCTCCCTATCCGTCGGCTACCTGCACTGCTGCACCCAGTTCGCACCAGGACCACGGCTGCGACCGATCTGCTAGCCCTTGTGTGCCGGTCTACGAAATCCCAAGATTTTAAATTTGTAGCATGTTACCTCCCTGCGTGGAGTGGGCTAAATTAACTTGTAATATTTAAATTATTTTATTTTGTACTCGGGATTCGTGACATGGTCGGGTTCTTCCCCACGCACAGACGTGGAGGTACGTACTCTATACTCTAGCTCTTTACTTGCTTATCTCGTATATGTTCGTATTTGCCGCCGACTTGTGAGGTAGGACATCTAGCCCGTGACGTGCGTCACTGCCGGTTTGAGAGTGCGAGAACCTATTTCCCGAAGGCTCCCCTTGGACCTTGACTGTGGATCGACTACCCTAGTTGGTGGCTTCTTAGCTGCCTTGGTCCCCCGTTTCCCTCCGCGAGGGACGACTTTGTGGGCTACGTACTTCTTTGGATGTGGTTATTTTCCTGTCGCTTACTTGTTTAGTTGGTATAAATCTGCTAATCTTTTTTGCTTAGTGCTGATTGTGTCTTTGGAAAGTCGTAGTTTGTCAATTTGCCTAGTCCACGTGTGTTGTCCCGCATCAGTTGACTTTCGATAGGTAAGAGATATGATTTTTCTGATATTTTATTATATTCAAATAGGAGATACTTCCTTATTTACATATAAATCTTAAGTAAATAAATATAAATATTTACTTAAATGATATTCAGGGAAATAAGGTACTAATCCATGCATCATAGGCTAGAGGTTCAACCATGAACATGAATCATAGGGCATCTCGGGCATCTCGTTTCCCGGGGACCCACCGATACTGAGATTTTCGCGAGCTCTCGTGAGACTACATTCCATGCCTATAACACCCTCTCATTATTATAATTATAATGTATAAACTCTGACTTGCTCCTACTGATTTTAAAATCTTTAGACTCCAAGGCATACCTCCAACTTTCTAACTTAACATTTAAACCATCAATACTCTCATCAATTAAGACAATATCATTTGCAAATAACATATACCAAGGGATATCATCATGCAATTGTTTTGTTACTTCATCCATAGCGAGAACAAAGAGATACGGATTTAGTGCAGAACCTTGATGCCAACCTATAGTGATCGAAGATTCACAGATCTTTCCAACAATTGTTTAGGGGACTAAAAGCTAAGTTTAAATATTAAAGGGACTAAAAACACATCATTTCATACATAAAAACAAGCATTTTATGACTAAACAACCAAAAAAAAGTTTAAGAATAGAATTTCCAAAAAACAATACTCACCAAGGTGTAAATTAAATCCTTCAAAATATATAACCGCAAAGCGTCATTAACTACCTAACTGCCTCTGTCTGGAAGTCTTTCACCAACAGCAAACCTATAACCAAGTTCATCAAATCTCAGAAAAGATGCAGGATCAAAGAATTAATAGATATAAGTCTAATGATGAGAAATGGGTAAGACACCTAAATTAGTAGGACCTATTACATAGATCACAAACTATGGTTGGAAGTGACCAAATTGATCAACACAAGTGAGAAGCATCAACACATTTTAACATGGTTTCAAAATTATTTGCACTTAGATTGATGGAGATGCAACTAATAGACTAATACCCTCTTCACATTAAAGATATCACACCAAGCAAGTATCACCATCATCACTCATCCTCATCAGCAGCAGCAGCCACTCCTTTCTTGAAGGTTATAAAGCCCAAGATCCTGCAGGAGTTTGGGCAACCCAGCACCAGCATTGATTAGCCAATCTTTCCTGATTCATGCTAACCTTTTCCATAAATACTGAGATGAGCATGTACTTTAAAAGTTTGTAAAAAATATTTGAGCTAAATTAAACCTGGACTTTCATATTAGAAAAGCCATGTGCATTTCTATAACATCAAACCATCACATTTTACGCCTTCTCAAAGTCCATTTACCATCATTCAATCACACCTTCTAACCAGTAATGAACTTCAGCAATGCTCCACCTGCCAGAAGAATCTAATACTACTTTCTGTCAACTGAATATCACTAAAAGCTACTCCTAAGTCTTCACATAGATGTTCAATTTCAACCCTTATCTTTTACTCTTTCACACATCCATCTGAGCATCCTATATTCCACATATTTTGTGTCCTTCCCTCTTTGCCTGATTGCAGGGGTGAATCATGAGCTAGATGTGAATAACATCACGATGTGGAGTCACCATTGTGATTGGGACTTGGAGCAAGTATGAACTGAATTATCCCACATTAAACAATGAAAGACAAACAAAAGTGAAAAGTCCGTGGGATATATGTGGGGTTCATATGCAAAATTTCTTGTGTACCTTTTAGGGACAAAAAGCATATGGGTTTACCTCATACAGGCTAGATCAAGTCATAACATTATTATATCAAATTGGGACCCATGCACTATTATGTTGTTGATCCAGACATAAACTAAGTGAAAACCAATGGATGAGTAGTGGCTCAATCATTAGCTGCAAAGTAGAGGACTGGTCATGGGATAATTTAATGTCAACATGAAGGCTAAATCTAGTCATAACATTATCGTCTGAAATTGGACTCATGCATTACTATGTTGTTGCTCCAGACATAAACTAAGTGAAAACCAATGAATGAATAGTGGCGCAATCATGAGCTGAGAAATAGAGGACTGGCAATGAGATAACATAATGACAACATGGAGCCAACTTTGTGACTAAAAGCTGGGACAGGAATGAATTGTATAGTCTTACAATTAAGGGAGAACATTTGCAAGGTGCTTTTGTAGAAAAAACCATATCATGTGCAAAGCAAAAAAGTCTACCTCCTAAGGATTGGGTGAGATTATGATGGTAATAGTTGGTCCCATTACACCTGGAATCACATATCTGCTCGAAGGGTCAAGAGCAGCTAATTAGCTTTTATAACACATGTTCATATTCCTAGCCACATTAAGACAAATAAGCATCTCATCCTATTTTATTCCTAGCACACTGAACAGCAGATAAAATAAGACGAACAAGCCTCTCATCCCATGTTTTTCTTCCTAGCACACTGAACAGCATATAAAATCTCTGCCACAGTGCAACTGAAAATAGAAATGAGGCAGTAGATCACCATATTTCAGTTCAATAACACTTGTACATTCTCTCTTTTCTAATATACTTAGTGGTACAACCCACTTTTCAAAAAAAATAACACTTTCAAACTAAGCTGCTTTCTCCTGTCATAATCAACAGCGAGCCTGCTTCTGCTTCTTGTGTTGGTCTTTCTTCTAATTCATTCCTGTTCCACTGCTCCTGTTGGACCATGTCCTGTTAGTCTCCACCATTACATGGCTACCACAACTATCACTAAGAGAATTTTGTCTTCTTTTTTTCCCTCCTCCTTTCTTTCCCTTATCTTGTTCACCTTTTCCCACTTTGTTATTGCTTTCCTTTCATTGCTCCGTCATCTCTCGTCCCTCTTACTTTTCCTTCTCTTCTTTTCTTTATTCTCTACTCACCTAAGCACCTGTATAAATTTAGCCAATCAGACAAATACAATGACCTCCTCACAAATCCTTAACAACGGGCATCTCACCAACAGTATCTGCATCTATTATCCACGAGAAACAGATGTGTGGACTCTCCTAGATAACAAACGCTTGCAAATTATCTTCTACCATGAACCTTGGAATTCAGATGGCAAACAGGCAGAAAATGCTCAAGATAGCAGTAGAGCAGGTTAAAATAAAGAACCAGAGTGGATAAATAACTTTAACTTCAACATCAACAATGAAAAAGTTTACAATATAATCAGAACCATCATGACCCACATCTTTACTTCTATTAGCCACATACCAATTGGTGTAAGAATGATTTTAGATTGAACATAGTTGCTATCGGAACAAGAAACTACACATATAAACAAGGCATCAGGAAAAACCAAGCGGTGAAGAAGAGATTTATTTTGCATCCCCGCCAAGCAATTCTGACGTCCATTGCAACAAAAGGGGGGAAAATAACTTTAAAACTAATTCCGATGGTCTTATCAGAAAAGCAATTGTTTTGCTCGTCAGGATCCGCCAAAGGCTTTCCCATAAGAGATACAGAAACTGTTTTCTCATCCTATATATATCCACACGATGAATGCATAAGTGACAATGACAGTCACAAGAAGAGGGCAAAACATATCTGTTCACTAGACCACCTAAAGTAAAAAACAGAAAGATAACAATTGATAGGTATAAAAAAAAGTGGCAATGCGGGTCTGTTCACTTGACCATGTGAAGCAAAACACGGTAGGATAAGGGGCAAGCAACCGATTTTAGACTTGTAGACATGGAATAGAAATCAATAGATGGCTGGGGTCACAATGACAAGGCACAAGATTGGAGATGGAGGGGCCTGCGTAGCTGATCATATGAAGAGAAGAAATGGAAGAAGAAAACAACAAGAAAAGGGGGCCAGTAACGATTGTTTACATTAAACCTGTAAAGAATCTAAAGATCCTACATGAACGAAAAGAGTCTACAGAGAGGAAGAAGATGCTTACCCCATGTCGGCTTGCTGTTGGCCGCAGAAAGGCCGACACCGGTGACAAGGCGGAGAGGGAAGACTATGACGGAGAGGAGGGACAGAGGCGAGGGGGGAGCCCCTGCCCTCCACGGCGGCGGCGGCGGCGGCGGCGACCTGCTGCTCCCAGGAAGGCGAATGGACCGAGCGCTGGAGGGAGGGACCTCCTCCGCTTTGGACGCCTTCAACTTTCCAAACTCAGAAGCTAGAACTCAGGACGACGCTGTTTCCTAATATTTATGTGGAGTGAAACATGAGTGAGAATTTTCTATTTAATATAAAACAAATAATATATATTTATATATATGCAGGCTGCAGCTGCCCTGACCATCGAGTACTAGCGTCGACGCGCATAGTATAATATAATTTTATTTATTATAATTAAATATATAAATATTATATTAGCATACGAGTATCTGGGGCACGGAACCGGTGCAGCTTCTGATGCATCAAATCCGGCAGCTTGCAGGAGTCGACAAAGTTTAACGTTCGTGACTTTGGTCGTGTGGTGACGCGTCGGGTGATGGGAACTTCACATCATGCCCGTGGACGGGGGGGTATTGTAAGAAGTGGGCGTGGCTGGGTCCGTCTCAGAGATGTGGCTCGGCCGTGGCCGCCGAGATCTGCGGGCTTTTGTGAGCCGAGACGCTGCTGCGGGGCGGCCGGGTGTCGCGTCTTGTCGCACACGTTAAACTTGTTGCCCAAGCAACAAAGATCAGAAGGCTGATTTGCGTGGAGATGGAAGTTCCAGTACTCTTGAGTGCCGGCCCGTTGAGGTGGAGTGCGTTTTTGAACGTGGGCCGTGAGAAGTTCTCCGTTTAGTTGCCAGGAAACATACTTCGCTCACGCTCAATACCACCTGCCAATCTTCTCCATCTTATTTTGATAACATTTGGAATCTGGATACTCCGACCGCTGGAGGACGTTTGAGGAAAAATAGAGGGATCTAAAACTTTAAAGAAACAAAGAAAGAAGGCTCCAAAGGGGGGAAAATAGTGGCCCACTAAACACCCTCATTAGCACCCAGTCCAATGGCGCAAGGAAGTCAAAGGCCCATGAACGGAAGGCTAAGAGCAGGGTCTCGAGTGAGATGGCTTTGGAGGTTAAAAACTTTTAGATCTCCAAAAGACCCGATCGACAAGGTCTCAAGGTCGTCAGATGGTAGAGCAGTCCAAACAATGGTCCGAGGCCCGACTTTAGCTTTGATTCATAAAGATATTCTTGCCTCGAGAGGTTTCCAAAACTCGAGATGTCTCTAAGCCTTCCACTGGCAACAGAGCTCGCATGCTTCATAGAGATCCCTAATGATAAGGATAGTTTTCAGGAAAGTCGGAATGATTGAGATAAAGTTGAAAAAGTCATGAGACACTGGTGGGTTTGATAATGAGATAAGGGGTTTATCGCCTTTTTAACACTGATTTTAAGTCTACAAGTAGTTTGATAACTGAGATAGGATAAGTAGGGGTGATAAAATTTAAGCATGATAAAGGGGAGATAAAGGGGTGATAACTTATCCCTCCCATAGAGGAGAGATAAAAATTATCCCTGAGGATAACTCATTATTTATTGATATTTCACTCTAAAAAATCGTGTATCTCCTCTTCTACATAGATAAATGATGTCAAAGTAGAGATAAAAGGGTGATAACTATACACATTTTGTCATATCACGTCACATCACATTAAAAGTTATCCCCTACATAACTATCCATCATTTAAACCATCTCAAACTAAAAAAGCCCCGCGAATAACTTATACTTGTTTTACTTATACTCAGTCTTCTTATCTCATTATCAAAGAGACCTAACACTCAAACTATGTGGCATATCTCCTACTCTACTCCCAACTATTGTCCAATTCGTTCTGCCATATCCAGCCCAGGAACCCCACCCCCATCCCCCCACCCCAGCACAAGTAAGGCATTCAACATACGACCATCTTGGTGAAGGGCTCTCTCTCTCTCCTCTCTCTCTCTCTCTCTCTCTCTCTCTCTCTCTCTCTCTCTCTCTCTCTCTCTCTCTGTAACGTCGCACATTTTTCAGATCCTTACTTAGCGGATTTGGTGGCCAGTGTGTGGTCCATTAGCCTGTGTTTCAGGTGTTTTCGCCGGTTGTGAGGCTTTGTGGGCCGGCAGATTGGGCCCAAAGCGCTCACAGGTTTTCTGCCTGTGAATGCGACAGGGGTGTGCGTCGCATTCTGAACGCGACGGCCCTGGCGGTCGCGTTCTGCTTGCCGACCGAGATGCGGTCCTCGTCTGCATGCGCGCCGCATGTTGTGCGAAGGGCGACTTGCTGACGTCGGCCTTGGGAAGGCGACGGCGTAGGATGTCGCGTTCAAGTCGCAACAGAGGTGTACGTCGCGTTCTCAAATGTGATGCATTTTTATTTAAGGTCGGCCGAACAGAGCTTTCACAAGCTCTGCTCGACCAGGGGAGGCTGCTACGACGGATTTCCGAGCGATTTGGCGTTTCGGAGTGGTTTTCGGTGCGCTCTCGCCGTGAGGACGTTGCATGGAGCGGGGGAGATGTCGTGCCGTGGTTGGTTTGCGTGTTCTTCGCGAAGGTAGGGAGATCCCACCTGGTTTCGTTGCATAGATCGCGTATGATGCATGTTTGGACTGTTTATCGCTTTATAAATAGTAGATATCATGCTAAGGCAATCATTAAAGCATGAAAAATGAGAATTAAGCGTGGTTTGTATGGCTTGTGGGGGTGATCCGGGGAGAGCATCCTGGATTAGGGTTCCTGCCTATGAAGGCGACCGAGCCCCCTGTCGCGTTCTGAACGCGACATGCCTACCCGTCGCGTTCAGGTTCTTGAATGCGACATATCGGGGTGTCGCGTTCTGAAGGCGAAATTACCCCACGTCGCGACCTCAGCCGAGAGGTCCTGTTGTGCATGATTTAAACGGTATGATTATTCGGCTGTCGATGTCTTTATGTGCATGATTGGTGTGAGTGGTGCATTGGCATCTGTAGCGCTCATTGAGCGTGTTGTTCATGTGGTGGACGTGTTGTTTATGTGGTTGACAAACGGTTTGTATGGTTTGAGCGGTATATATATGGTTGGTTTGTGGTGACTGGGCAGTGAGGTTCCGGTGTGAACCTAGCCTTAGTCCTTTAATGTTTATTATAGATTATTTATTTAAGATGGTTTAACTGGTAAAGTGTGAGTACGATTATTAAGTGGTTATTATGTAATGAGCTTAATGCAGCCATGGAGGTCACCTCGTGACCAATGACAGGTCAAGTTATTACTGGTTAATGTAATTTATGTATGCGTCTGTGTGGGCTACCTTGTGGGTCACAGAGTGACTGGGACAAGCTATTCCCCGTATGTGTACTGTGGTTTGTAATAAAGATAATATGTGCAAGTATTGTGGTTTAAGCATTGTCGGGTGTGGTGGTCCAGCGCCTATTCCGGAATACCTCTCTAATCGGGTACCCTAGGTTTTGTGTGAGCCAGGCACGCTAGTGCTCGGAGTTTGTCCTGGTACTGTGTGTACTGTTGAGGTCTGTGTCATCTGTCCTGGACACCCTCACTCCTGTGTTTGAGTTGTATGTCCGACTGAGGGAAAGACGACAGAGGGCAGTGACTTGTGAGAGTTTGTGTTTGGTTGCTTGTATCGCGCTCGTAGTTGGGGGTACGAACACCATTAGTTTACACTGATCCCCAACTAGTCCTATTTTCCAGTGCCTCACTTTAGGGAGCTTAGGCCAGAGTCCCTAAAGGTGTCAGGCATGGGCCTGCGGCTGTGTGGTCTGCAAGTGTGGTGTTGGTTGGTCTCCACTGTTCTTTGGCTTGTGCTTGTGGAGCGGCAGTTGGACCTTTCGTCCATGAATGCGAGATTGAGAGGTAGTTCTTGTGTTGTGTTGTCCAGTTGGATACTGACGTCATAAACCAGTAGTTTGTTCCTGTCACGCCCTGATATTTAGCAGCGGAATAAATACCGAGGTGCGTGAACAATACAAATAGACGTATCACAGTTGAATAGTGCAGAGTCACAATTGAATATAATAACACAGTGAAAACTATAATATTGTCATGAAAGTACTCCTTATTCCATTCATTCAACTAATTAAAAACCTTACATCAATCGGGCCAACCAAAGGGCCCATTATTCAAATAAAAATGTTCACTATTACATAGGCTATTCTTATATCTATTCCTAATACTTCATCTTCTCAATGTCGAGTGCTCATCACTCTTGCATTGCCCCATCTGACTCCTCTGGTTTCTCATAACTACCTGAAAAGGACAGGATGATAGGGTGAGAGAACTAGCTCAGTAGGATTTACATCTCAATATTGTGCGGACACTAATATACATGATTAACATTTTAAATAGGCAAGATATGCACATAAACATGATGACAATGCATGCTTTTCTAACAAGTTGAATAGCGGAATAGAACGGATGTCATATCAAATCAAATATCGAGTTGCATATACAATGGACAGGTAATTCAAGAGTAGAATCATATCAAAATGAATTGGCCATATTCATACAGATATCATGTATTCACTTGAACAGACGTATCATATCAAATCTTATCATATCATATCAAATGAAGGCACATTCACACAAATCTTGCGTATTCGCTGTGCTATGCCAAGCACCAAAAGTCTATACTCCTGCGGTTAATAAGTACGTTGGGGCGCTCCTCCCCAGGACCAGACAGGGCCCCTATTGCACAGGCATTGGTCAAATGGACCGAAGTCCCATATTGTGCCGAACAAACATATACATATTATGGCCACAGAGTTTCAATGACAAGCTCATAGTAATAGGGACATGATCATTCATAGAGTCAAGGTATGACAAAATCTCAAGAGAACAAATGGGCAGTATAATGACGTATCTTATGTTTCATAATTCGTTAATGTCTTGACATGAGGATAACTAATGACAGATCGTACGCGAAACATGTGGTCCTTATCTCCAGGGTACTTCAGGGTACAACCAGCTCGGCCTCTATGTGGGAATCCATAGAGAGCGGAGACTTACGGAGGTCTTAAGGAAAAGATCGCTAGCCTTGCTGATTCGGAATGACCGGCAGAGAGCTCCCAATTCCCCAAGAAGGGTGTGCATGATGTGCAAAGGTGTAAGTGACGAGTCACGAATCGTTCCTATCATGTATGCAATTGATAAACAATTAATTGAAACATCGGAAAGCATATAACTATCAAAACTCATATGCAAATCATGATAGAAACTTAACTAACAAGTCCATACTAACATGTTTTCATCCCCACATTCATATCATATTCTTATCATATCAAATTGACAATAAGTAAGATCACAAGATAATTTAATCAAATGAACATAAGGTCAATCACAATTACACATTAGAATCATATCCATGCCTTTACCGCTTTCAAATTGATGGATTTCTTTTAGGCCAATGCACACTATGGAACACTATACAACATGCTGACAGACCACAAAGACTAACATGCTGACTGACTGACTGAAAAGTACAGTCTCAGGTCGGCCTATGAATAGAGTCCAACACAGTGGATGTTTTTACAAAACAGTGTACAGGTAAATAGGTCAAACGGTGCAGAAACTGAATCGCGTCTGCCTACATGGCCGCCTTTCAAGCTAAATCGTGTCGGGGTATAGCGACGCCTTACAGGAAATCATTAAATAATCCGATGGGCGGGAAAACTGCCTGAATCGCGTCCGGGTAGCCCGTCGCGATTCAGACTTGCACAACTCCCAGGCAGGCGCGAAGTCTCACGCGTCCATTGACTGGTCAGCGCGAGAATCACGTCGCCTCTTATGGACGCCTTTTAGTGGATCACGTCGGACCTGGCTGACGCAATACCAGGTGCTGGAATCGCGTAGCTTGGTTCGGACGCGATTCCAAGCTTTAACCCGAAAACGTAGAAAACCAACTAATCCTCTTACCATGCTTATATCTCCCAATATAATGACATTTAGATGAAATATTTAACATAAAAGATGACCATGACAATGAGTAGAAGAACTTTTATGTTGGGGGTTTGACCTAATTTGGTCTCAAATCTTGTGAAAAATATGAAGAACGTAAAGGTCAAGTGCATCCCGAAAACACAGGTTCATGCAGAGGCTCTCTTAACATGCTTATAACTCTCTAAACAATGACTTTTAGACAAAGTGTTCAACACAAAACATGACTAAGACTACTAGTAGCATAACTTTCATGATGGGGGTTTAGTCTAATTCAGTCTTGAATCACATGCATAATAAGAAGAACGTAAAAAGCCCTAATTGTGCGTGACTTAGGGAAAACGACTAATACTCCATGTATACTCCATAAAAATTGGGAAAATCAAGTGCAAATGAAACTAGACTCGAAGCTCTACAAGATGGTATTGGTTTTCTTTAATCTTGGCCCAAGAACACCTATCTTTGTGAAGATCTAAGAGATGTCTCCATTCTGGACGCAACAGAGGATGAAGGGGATGAAGCTCCGGTTCCCAGCCTTTCTCCTCCTCCTCTTAAGCCCTAGCCCGCCTCCAAACGACCCCAACTCGTTGCCAAACCTTCCCCAAGAGTTTAGTGATGAGTTCTTATAGATTTAGGGTGTATTTACATGTCCTAATGGGACTAAGAAACGGGGCTGCGAATTCTGCTTTCTACTTTCCAAAATCTGGGATTCTCTCACCTAAAGGAGGTAGCAAAGGTTTAGGAAACCACATCTTAGGGTTGGGTCCGATTTTGGCTTACCTTGCATGACTAATTACCCTAATTTTAACCCTAAATTGCCCTCCCTAATTATTGCATAATTACATACACGAATTTCTGGGTATTTTCTTGTCCCAATTTTTATCCTTGGGCCAAATGTGCTCCATTGGCCCAATATTGTTAATGGGTTATTAATACATGATGTTGGAAGTCTCTCTAACATGTTTATTTAATTTATGGTCGGATTATTTTTCCGCGTTAACAATTTTCCGACTTAGTTTCTAAATTCGGGAAATTTGTCACGTGTGACGTATATTATGCCAATTGGATTTTTCGTTGCACGAATTTCTTCGTGGAACACTTAAGGATAATATTTGGGGTTGATTTATAATTTTTACGAAAATTTTCAATGTGTTCTCTCACGTACGATAGTGGTACGTAAGTTCTATCATTCTGATAATACGGAAATTATTTATTAACTATTTTCATACTTGAATTTGTTCATGGGTCATAAGTTATCCATTGGTATAATTTCTTCTATGGACTATCCCCAAATATTGTTTCGAGTCAACCATAATTTTTTAATTTAGCTATGATCTCATTTTATACACATGATAATAGATTTTACAACTTATTTCTTAATTACGATAATAAGTCATAATAACTCTTAAACATACCCAAAATGACTTTTATTGACCTAAATCTCTTTATGGATCATTAGAGGATATTATTTTAAGTCCATCTATGATTTTTATTTAATTTTCTAACTCATCTAAGTATGTGTGATAATGATTTTTCTGACTTATTCCCTGATTACGATACCCAGTCACAAAACGTCTTAAACTTGGACCATCCGATTTTCCTTTGCACGAATTTCTTCATGAGTCATTAGGGAGCATTATTTAGAGTTGAACTATGGTTTTTATGAAATTTTCTAATGGGTTTTTGTATGTACGATAATGGCACGTATGTTTTTACTATTTCACTAATATTGAATTTATCGTTTTCAATTTATTCCTATTTTTTCAATTACTGAATTTCTGGGGTGTTATAGTTCCCGTGTGGTGGCGTCGTTCCTTTCCGACTCATGCTTTGCCACTGGTTGTGGTTTGTGTGTAGTGAGTCATGGGTTGTGGTTTGACCCATTGTGGTGTGCCTGGTAGGAGGCACAGTTGTGCTGAGGCTTTGTGGTGGTACCTCGTGGTGGTAGGTTCCTGTACCCTTTGTGGATACCAGTTTCTCGTGGTACGCTGTGTACCAGCCTTTTCAGGTGGTGTGGTGGAACTGTGCTCTGTAGAGGTCGTGTGGTGAGACCTTCCACTCATTATGTTTTACTCTTCCTCAAGTAAGCTTCCGATTATGGTTTTACTGTGTAATGGATCGGCTCGCTATAGCCAGTCCTGCTACCCTGTGTGTGGCTTTCAACAAATCGTAGCTTGGGGTGCAATGGACCAGCTCTTGGTCAGCAGTCCTGTTACCCATGTGTTTGAGGCTCGCCTGTGAATCTTGTAGCCTAAGCAGCGGTTTGCCTGTGTGGCTTGCAGCTTGGGCGACCAGTTATTGTGATAGTGTGCCTGTGAGGCTGTGGCTTAGGCATTGCTGTTGTTGGGCGGACTAGTGGTGCTGCGCTAGTCCCGTGGTTCCATTTTCTTTCTGAGGAATATGTATTTGTTTATGAATTACTGTTTAAGTTGTTATTTATTATGATTGTTGTGATCATGTTATGGTTTGGCTATCGGTGGTGCCAGTGAGACCCTTTGGGGTTGAGGTCTCTTTAGTTTGGTGTGTTATTTTTAGGTGGTCCCCTACTGAGCCTGTGACTTGTTGAGGCTCACTCCCCTACAGTTCTTTTCAAGGCTTACTGTTGGTATAGCTTGCGATGGCATTGTGGCAGACTTGTACCACCAGCAGTAGTGTTAGTTGTGTTGTGTGAGCTTGTGCTCCCTCGGGGTATGTCCCAGGTAGTTGTACTTTTTAATTAGACATGTAATAATGTATTGGGACAGTTGTAAATTGTTATATGTAGTTATGAGCACATGTACTTTCTTGTGTCTTATACTGTTGTGGTTGTCTTTTATATTCTTACTGGACACGTGTACGAGCTATCCCTTGCGAGACTTCGGTCCGATCGCGGGAGGCGGATCTGGATATGGAGCCTTATTGGGCATAAATATCCAGGGCCATTACAGTTGGTATCAGAGCAATGGTCCAGTTAGAATATAAAAAGATATAGAGATTATAATGTCCCAAGAGATGGTTTAATGTTCACTGCTGGTAGTAAGTCTGTGGTTTTATGTGGTTTAAAGTAGTTTTCACGTGAGTTTTGTCATGTGAATTGTGTGTTGTTTTATAAGTGAGGCAGTTGTTGGTAGTAGCTGAGGAAAGATGTGGTTAGAGGAAATCTAGTTTGTGAAATGTGGTTGATTGCTTGCACCGGGCAGTTGTTAGTAATGGCAGAGAAATGATGAGATTAGTGGTATAAGTTGAGTGGTTGCATTTGTGTGCTAGTTGAAGTTAAAGTGCAGTTGTTTAAAGGTTTTTAATTATGGAAACGAAAAGGGATTAGTGAATTTGATTATGATAATCAGAAATGGGAGAGTAATATTTTTGGAAAAAGGTGTGTTTGAGATATTTTGGTAAGATACATAGCTGATAGAGACAGGTATAGGGTAATGATGTGGTAAGAAGCAGTGGAATAATGATATTAATGAGAAATAAAGCAGTGTAGATAATGATGTGATTAGCATTATGGAAGGTTTGGAATCATTGTATAAAGCAGTTCAACTTAAGATGAGGTATTGATAAATAGAGAAGCAGCAATGAGTGGCAGTCAGATTAAAAGTATTTATGATTAAGAGATGGTTGTAGTGAAGAGCTTGAGAATAGTGCTGCTGTGGATAATGGTGGTAATAAGAAGTATGATGGAAAGATTAATATAAATATGTGCAGAAGTGATCAGTTACGTAGAGAGGAAGTAAAAGAAGATCAGAGCACAGTTAGACTTTTTTGAGGATTCTATAAGAGAGATATTTGTTTGGCAAGTGGTAATTTGTGAGGATTGCATGGAATGGTTTATTAAAGAATGCAGTGTTAAAAATAGGGTTAATGATGTTTAGCAATTGGGTATAGTTTGTGAAGAAGAGAGGTAAAGTTTGTGTCAGGAAAGGGTTGAGGCTAAGGTTAAAAATGTTTGGAGCAAGATAGAGTTACGAGGGTCAGAATAGAAAGAAATGGATTAGCTGAAAAGCAGTTAGGTAGTATCCGGTAAAGTGGAACAACAAGGTAAACTATGAGAGGAATTAAAGTAAAGGTTTGAATGAAAAGGATAGCAGTAAGTATGATGTAACAGCAATGCTTTCAGCATTAAAAAGTAAAACGGTAAAGTAGAATAGAGAAATCAGGCAGAGCAGATTCTAGTATTTAAAAAGATCAGTTTCAGGTCATGGCCTTGGCAGTTGTATGGTAGCAAGAATCGCAGTGTGAAGGGTAAAGTGCGATAAGCCGAACAACAGAATAATTAAGAGAAATGTTTTGTAGAAATGATATTGTGATTGATGCAGTTGGCAGGTTATTGATTAAGGAAAGAAGGTGTGCAGCGGATTATGAAACAGATATAATTAAAAGGTTTGAGAAATATTCAGCAAGAGTTTGCATGACAACACATAGACAGTGGTTCAGATTGAGCATGGGTATTCTCTCGAGAAAATATTCTATAGTTTGATGTAAGAATAAAAGGCAGAACAGTTACAGAATAGCATGCAAGTCAGAGTATGGCGGATGACTGGAAATTTGAAATTATTAAATACAAAAGGAAAAGATGTAATCAGTTAAGTAGTGAACAACTTAAGATCAGATGGCACCTGATTAAGAGGGAGTTTAATAAAGTTGAAGATAGAATATGTGCAGAATTAGTTGAGCAGTTTAATTTTTCCAATAAGAAGATGCAGTATCACAACAATAAGAGTCGATATTTTGAAAAGTTATGTAATAAATTAATTAGACCAATCAGAGAATGTTATTTAAGTAAGAAAGAAATGTAAAGAGCAAGGTATGTCAGTAGTGGTATGACAGGATTCAGAAATAAAGCATGTGGCACAATTAGAATTGAAGTATTAGAGAAAGCAGTTCAGAAATTTTGATATTTTCTTCCAGCATTGATTGACTGAGTAAAGTGATTTAAGAAGCGAAAAAAAAATTAGTATTAAATCCAGCTAGAGTCAGAGTAATAATGAAAGTGCGAAGCAATTGTGAATAATATTGGGAACAGAATTTATGGAATATTTTGTCAGGTATTCAGTGTGATCAGAGTGGTGTAGTGAAAGCATGGGAGGTTGAATATTCATAGGTTAACCGAGATTGAGTGTTTAAAGGAAATTTTGAGAATTTTGCACAGTTAGATAAAAAAAGACAGTGGTATTTTGGCCGCAAAGGAATAAAGATAGTATGGATAGAATAGTATACAGAGGCAGAAAATTCAGTTATGGTAGTGTGATTTTTGATAAGAAACTGGCAATTGAGAATGTGAGTATAGATGAGGTAGAATAACAGTTGGCAGTCAAAGGAAAATAATGAAAAGGCACCTGAAAATCTGAAGAATTTAAGAATGATTTTACATGACAAAGCATTTAAAGGTGGTAGTCTGTAATATAGAAATTCAAGAAAGAAAAACGGCCCAGAAAGAAATGTTGCAAACACAACCGGGAAAATGTGGAAGTAGGTTGAGTCTAAGGAGATAAAACGCCAACAGCAAGGTAGAATCGCCTACAATTAAAGGGTAAAGAAAGAGCAGCATGTAATAATCGGGCAGTGCAGCTGTGAAATGAATTAAAGAAAAGAGGAAACCAAAACAAGCGTGGAAATGAACAGATGAATCATCAGTATGGATGGTCTGAAAAACAAGTGCAGAGAAAGTGTATCCTACTTGTTCTGTGTATAAAGTGTATCCTACTTATTCTGTGTATGGCTTTGTTCCTTTTTAGGTGATAATCCGGCTTACTGTGGTTTGTTTTGAATGTCAAGGACAACATTCCTTTTTAGGTGATAATAATGTAACGTCGCGCATTTTTTAGATCTTTGCGGATCCTTGCTTAGCGGATTTGGTGGCCAGTGTGTGGTCCATTAGTTTGTGTTTCAGGTATTTTTCGCCGGTTGTGAGGCTTTGTGGGCCGGCAGATTGGGCCTAAAGCACTCACAAGTTTTTTGCCTGTGAACGTGATAGGGGTGTACGTCGCGTTCTGAACGTGACGGCCCTGGCGGTCGCGTTCTGCTTGCCGACCGAGTTGCGGTCCTCGTCTGCATGCGCGCCACGTGTCGCGCGAAGGGTGACTTGCTGACGTCGGCCTTGGGAAGGCGACGGCGTAGGATGTCGCGTTCAAGTCGCGACAGAGGTGTACGTCGTGTTCTCAAATGTGATGCATTTTTATTTAAGGTCGGCCGAACAGAGCTTTCACAAGCTCTGCTCGACCAGGGGAGGCTGCTACGACGGATTTCCGAGCGATTTGGCGTTTCAGAGTGGTTTTCGGTGCGCTCTCGCCGTGAGGACGTTGCATGGAGCGGGGGAGACGTCGTGCCGTGGTTGGTTTGCGTGTTTTTCGTGAAGGTAGGGAGATCCCACCTGGTTTCGTTGCATGGATCGCATATGATGCATGTTTGGACTGTTTATCGCTTTATAAACAGTAGATATCATGCTAAGGCAATCATTAAAGCATGAAAAATGAGAATTAAGCGTGGTTTGTATGGCTTGTGGGGGTGATCCGGGGAGAGCATCCTGGATTAGGGTTCCTGCCTATGAAGGCGACCGAGCCCCCTGTCGCGTTCTGAACGCGACAGGCCGACTCGTCGCGTTCAGGTTCTTGAACGCGACGTATCGGGGTGTCTCGTTCTAAAGGCGACATTACCCCACGTCGCGACCTCAGCCGAGAGGTCCTGTTGTGCATGATTTAAACGGTATGATTATTCGGCTGTCGATGTCTTTATGTGCATGATTGGTGTGAGTGGTGCATTGGCATCTGTAGCGCTCATTGAGCGTGTTGTCCATGTGGTGGACGTGTTGTTTATGTGGTTGACAAACGGTTTGTATGGTTTGAGCGGTATATATATGGTTGGTTTGTGGTGACTGGGCAATGAGGTTCCGATGTGAACCTAGCCTTGGTCATTTAATGCTTATTATAGATTATTTATTTAAGATGGTTTAACTGGTAAAGTGTGAGTACGATTATTAAGTGGTTATTGTGTAATGAGCTTAATGCAGCCATGGAGGTCACCTCGTGACCAATAACAGGTCAAGTTATTGCTGGTTAATGTAATTTATGTATGCATCTATGTAGGCTAGCTTGTGGGTCAATTAGTGACCGGGACAAGCTATTCCTCACATGTGTACCGTGGTTTGTAATAAAGATAATATGTGTAAGTATTGTGGTTTGAGCATTTCCGGGTGTGGTAGTCCGGCGCCTATTACGGAATACCTCTCCAGTCGGGTACCCCAGGTTTTGTGTGAGCCAGGCATGTTAGTGCTCGGGGTTTGTCCTGGTACTGTGTGTACCGTTGAGCTCTGCGTCGTATGTCCTGGACACCCTCACTCCTGTGTTTGAGTTGTACGTCTGGATGAGGGAAAGACGACAGAGGGCAGCGACTTGTAAGAGTTTGTGTTTGGTCGCTTGTAACGCGCGTAGTTGGGGGTACGAACACCAGTACTCGACACTGGTCCCCAGCTAGTCCTGTTTTCCAGTTCCTCACTTTAGGGAGCTTAGGCCAGAGTCCCTAAAGGTGCCAGGCATTGGCCTGCGGCTGTGTGGTCTGCAGGTGTGGTGTTGGTTGGTCTCCACTGTTCTTTGGCTTGTGCTTGTGGAGCGGCAGTTGGACCTTTTGTCCGTGACTGTGATACTGAGAAGTAGTTCTTGTGTTGTGTTATCCGGGTTGGATACTGGCGTCATGAACCAGTAGTCTGTTCCCGTGTGGTGGCGTCATTCCTTTCCGACTCGTGCTTTGCCACTGGTTGTGGTTTGTATGTAGTGACTCGTGGGTTGTGGTCTGACCCGTTGTGGTGTGCCTGGTAGGAGGCACAGTTGTGCTGAGGCTTTATGGTGGTACCTCGTGGTGGTAGGTTCCTGTACCCTTTGTGGGTACCAGTTTCTCGTGGTACGCTATGTACCAGCCTTTTTAGGTGGTGTGGTGGAGCTATGCTCCGTGGAGGTCGTGTGGTGAGACCTTCCACTCATTATGTTTTACTCTTCCTCGAGTAAGCTTTCGATTATGGTTTTAGTGTGTAATGGATCGGCTCGCTGTAGCCAGTCATGCTACCCTGTGTGTGGCTTTCGACAAATCATAGCTTGGGGTGTAATGGACCAGCTCTTGGTCAGTAGTCCTGTTACCCATGTGTTTGAGGCTCGCTTGTGAAGCTTGTAGCCTAAGCAGCGGTTTGCCTGTGTGGCTTGTAGCTTGGGCGACCAGTTGTTGTGATAGTGTGCCTGTGAGGCTGTGGCTTAGGCATTGCTATTGTTGGGCGGACTAGTGGTGCTGCGCTAGTCACGTGGTTCCATTTTCTTTCTGAGGAATATGTATTTGTTTATGAATTACTGTTTAAGTTGTTATTTATTATGATTGTTGTGATCATGTTATGGTTTGGCTATCGGTGGTGTCAGTGAGACCCTTTGGGGTTGAGGTCTCTTTAGTTTGGTGTGTTGTTTTTGGGTGGTCCCCTACTGAGCCTGTGACTTGTTGAGGCTCACTCCCCTACAGTTCTTTTCAGGACTTACTGTTGGTATAGCTTGCGATGGCGTTGTGGCAGACTTGTACCACCAATAGTAGTGTTAGTTGTGTTGTGTGAGCTTGTGCTCCCTCGAGGTATGCCCGAGGTAGTTGTACTTTTTAATTGGACATGTAATAATGTATTGGGACAGTTGTAAATTGTTATATGCAGTTATGAGCACATGTACTTTCTTGTGCCTTATACTGTTGTGGTTGTCTTTTATGTTCTTACTGGACATGTGTATGAGCTATCCCTTGCGAGACTTCAGTCCGATCTCGGGAGGCGGATCTGGATATGGAGCCTTATTGGGCATAAATATCCAGAGCCGTTACACACACACACACACACACACTCTCTCTAGTTATAACTTGTTGTTATCAAGTTATTCATGGGACTCCCCTCCCAAGACCTCTGATCGCTTCATTGCCTTGCAGATCACCATCAGAAGGAAGGAAAATGTCACTACTACCGGCACCCTCACCAACGATTGACAGTTGTCATGAGGGTGCGAGATTCAACGATGACAAAGAGAAAGCTCCAATGAACAGTGGACATCTCATTCAGTGGTTGACACTGTATAATAGTAGGATGCCATCCTGTCACCTCCCACCCACCCCCCCTACAGAGCAACACCCCATGTTGACCAGGTTAGCAGGTTGCAAGTCCAAAGAGGGGGTGAATGAGTTGCTTAAATTATATCTTGAAAATTTCCTGTTAAAATATAACTTCAAACAAAAACACTAAACGCAAGTGTTGGAGTTAGTGAGCAGCAGAATAAGATGAAAACAATCACACAAACAATGCACAAGAGTTTTATCTTGGTTCGGCCCTTCACACATGGAAGTCCTACATCCAGTCCCCAAGCAAACTCTTGAGATTTCACTAACCACCAAGTAACCTTGGTATTCCCTTAAACAAGGGGCATACAACACCCAGCACCCAAGCTGGTCTTCTTCTCTTTCCAGATAAAAAGGTAACCCACTTCTCTTACAGTTCAAGAAGTCAACCTCCTGGTACAAACTCCAGTGCGGTTCTTCCCTTAACACAAGGGGAACGCTTACACAACAAGCCTTCTCTTCCAACCGAAGAGGAACACTTATGAACACATAATCTAGTACCTGAAGCCTCTAGATCAAGCAGAAGATAAACAATGAAATGCTTGATTTGAGACTGAGCCTAAGAAGGAAATAGTTTACAAGACAAGACTCTCATTAGGCTAACCCCCAACTCTCTCACAAGTACACATAGAATTACACACAGAGAGAGAATGAGGAAGAAGGAAGATAGCTAGAATGCTTCAACTTGAATGGGCTCGAGCTCTTCCTTTATTGCTTTGAGTGTGTATAAAGTTGAATGCTCACTGGATGTGCACTCATAAAAAGATCTTCAGGTTCGCACTCTATTTTTTTATTTTTCTTTTTCTTCAGCCTTTGCTTCATCCTTTTATGGAGCAGATGAAGAGATCCGTTGACAGATGGTCGTTGGAGTTTCTTGGCTCTCTTCTTCTCTTCTTCTTCAGCTCTCTTTCTCTTGAGTCTAACAGCTTTCTTCTTGTGCCTACAAGCTACTTGGAACGGAGGAAGATGTTCCAGCTGGTGCGCATTTCCAAGGATGCCAGCAGCAGGTCCAAGATGTTGACCGTGTGTAGAGGTGGACCTCCAGACATTAAATGCAGGACCAATGTTTAGATTTGAGAAGTCATTTGTCAAATGGCTCATACCTCATTTTGTCTTATGTCTGTATTTCCAACATATAGCTAGAAATAGAAGGTAGGTGTTTTTCTTTCTTTGCATGAAGGAGGAATTCTCTTTTGCCTTCTGTCCATATTTTCCTGCTGACAACCTACTGTAAGAGCTTTTTATCAAGATAAGAGTTAGAAAGTCATTTGAATTTACAATGGGGGCCAAAGGCATTTTGAAACCCAATCGGTGTGAGTCATAATAGCAAGCGATATGAGATTAAGTTTATAACACCAATCGGTAGAAATAGAGAGGCAATCGATGTTTGCTTAAAGGCAATCAATATGAAACAACTGCAATCATTGTATGAAGACAATCGATGTCTTAAGGCAATCGATGTTTAAATAGTCAGCAATCAATATGAAATGAGGGGAAATCGATGTTTGAGAGACAATCGATGTTAAAAGGTAATTGATATGAACGCAATCGATGTTTAAGTATAATCGATGTTTTGATGCAATCGATGTTTAAGTATAAGGCAATCGATGTTTATGCAAGATAATCGATTTTTATGTGAGGTGCAATCGATATTTATGACAATCGATGTTATAAGGCAATCAATGTTTCAGACAACTGATGTTTAAGTGAAAAAGTAATCGATGTTTGAAGGTAATTGATATTCTAATGCAATCAATGTTTAATGAAGCAATCGATGTTCAGAGACAATCGATGTATAGCTTCGACAGGCAACTTCGATTGATGAAGAAACTTCGACTAGAATCAAAATACAATGTAATCAAATGAAGTGGAACTTCAGATATGACGAAGTGTAACTTCGGATGTACAGAAAATAAGGTTGTTGGTCGAAGCTAAAGCACACAGTTGGTCAAAGTGAACTTTGTATATAGCTTCGGATATGACGAAGTTACTTCATATATGACGAAGTTGGACTTCAACTGATCATGACTAAAAACATGCATGACGAAGTGTAGCTTCATATATGATGAAGTGGACTTTAAATATGACAAAGTGTAGCTTCGGATATGACGAAGCTAGCTTCGTATATGACGAAGTAAGCTTCGACTGGACATAATCAAAACATGCATACTGAAGTTGAAACTCCGTAAATCTGAAGTGATAATGCAAGAATATATTGTATTCATGGGAGAAACATAGAATAAAATATATTAATGATATTTTAGGATAAACATGAATTTTGTTATCACCAAAATAAAATGATAAAATATAGGAGTGGTTCAACACCCCCCAACATGGGGCCCCCGCCATCGACAACAATATCAATGCAAACTCAACCTCTTGATCAACTTGATAACAGCTCAAGAAGCACGGATGACTCGTATGTGACACTCTCCCTCTTATTACAAAGGGGGGGGGGGACCATCTCGACAGGTTACTGATAGTCGTTTCATTTTGGTAAACGATCGCATCATTCATTGGGAGGTGAACGACCCTATGTAGATCGTTTACCAGGATGGCGAGCTAGAAGCCTCTTTACATCCACAAGGAAGCATGGGTGGAGTGTGCCAACAAATCCCACAGCCAACCGATGTGGCTGCCAACGTCCCCCCGATTATGAGGAATGGAGATGCCGCTCGGGAACTTTAGCCTACAACTCCCTATTTTGTCAATCCCAAGCTGGCCCTTCAACTGCAGGAGTTTGAGCATCAATTTGTCGAATAGGAGCGTATGCTCTCGGATCTACAGAAGGAGCAATTTCTAGTAACTAACGACGAGGAGGAAGAGTCCTTGTTCCCACAAGAGATCTTGGCAGTCGAGCTGTCTACCATGCTCCAACTTTCTGCACTGAAGCTTTAAGATGGCCTCAGCAATCTAGCCAAGCATCTTGACAATTTTGACACAGTCATGACCCTACAAGGAGCCTTAGACACCATTAAATGTCGAGTCTTTGCCACCACTCTGGTGCAAAGTGCTCAGGCTTGGTTCCGAGCCCTCCCACCCATCACCTATTTTCGCTAGTTCAGTTGGATCTTCCGAGAAAGTTTCACCAAAATTGGGCCCCCATGATCAATAGTAGGCATGTTGGATCTAAAGTAGGCCTCATGAGAGAAGCTTTGGGCTTATGTCAACTGATTCAAGGCGGAGGCTCTCTGGATCTCCGACTAGATACTACATTGACAATCACAACCCTCGCCGGGGGAATCTAGGATGAGGACCTTCAAAAAGAACTTGTCCTCCATCCACCTGCCACCTTCGCGAGGCTCGTCATTGTCACCTCGCGCTACATGGAATGCAAAAAAAGTCATAGATATTTGCCAATATGCTTCTACTTATGGGAAGGGGGAGGAAAGGAAGTGTTCCTCTAAGTGATCCAACCATCCTGAGAAGAAGAAACATAATAATGAAAAGTGGGAAGTACCTAAAATGTTCGATCAATATACCCCCTTATATACTTTTATCTATAAAATTTACCAAGAAATCAAAGTTTCAGGCCTCCTTTGCTGACTTGAGCCAATGAAGTCTAACATGAGGAATTGGAACTAAAAGAAGCACTACCACTTCCACGTCGATCACATTGGGGATTGCCAAGACCTCAAGGATGAGATTGAAGGATTGATTTGACAAGGTCATCTAACGAAGCATGTGGTCGAGAAGTGTGATGCACCTCAAGATGCTCTAGAAGATATTGACAATTGTCCTCGAGGTATCCACATCAATGTCATTGCTAGAGGTCAAGGGTCAAGGGGGATTCTCACCGCCCCATCAAGTGTTATGCACAACGCGTGAGCAGGCAAAAGGAGTTAGAGAAAGTGTCGTCTTCTCAACTCAAGAAGCAACTCTTAGCTTCTCTGATGAAGACACCCACATGATGACACTTTAGTCATCTCGATCACTATAAATTGTTGCAACATAAAAGGATTTTAATTGATGGAGGCAGTGCCCCATAAGTGTTATCCTACAATTGCTACATGAAGATGGGCGAAAACCCATCAACGTTGCATCCTATGTCAACCCCACTTTGCAAGTTTAATGGTCAACTGACCTACCACAAGGGATCGGTTAGTCTCCATGTCACCTTGGGGACCCCACCCAAAGATGTTGTGCTTGTGATGAACTTCATTGTGGTAAAAAAGGTTAACAGTGTACAAACCCATCTTTGGTGGGGGGCTCGCCGGCCAAGTGAAGGCAGTACCATCCACCTTCCACCAGCAGACGAAGTTCCCCATAAGAAATGGGGTGGGAGAGGTGTAGGGTGATTAATCCACAGCCAAGAAATGTTATATAATTTTTATTGAGTCTGAAAAACCCAAGAAAGAAAACCAAGGGAAGGAAGTCACATAAGAGAAACGAACAGTAAGCAAGACTGCATGGGAGCTACTGCCTATCTTTCTGCGAGATGATTCAACCATCGAGGTTAAAATAGGGAAAGACCTAAGTCCTGATTGTCAAAAACAATACAAAGAGTTCCTTTCAGTATATATTGATGTGTTTGCTTGGTCTGATTTGTTGTTTACCCTTGGAACTATTGTTGTCTCTACTCTTAGATTACTTTTAGTTTTCCTATGTCGTGTGGCACACTAAGTTTTACTTAGCCCACTTCCTTTGTGGTGGTGGTAGGTGGAGGGTAGGTGGAGACGCTACGATAGTTAGTTGGCTCTAGATTGTTAGTGGCATTACTTGGTAAAGTTCGATTTATGTTGTAGTTTCTTTGTGCATGAAATCTTAGATTACAACTTAGTTTAGTACTTTTTAATTGGGTAATGTATTTCATTATTCTCTTGCACTTAAGAGTTTTGATTTTAGAAATGTTGGCAATGTATGGATGGATTCTGGCCTATAAGTTGAACTATATTTCTTGTTCCCTTAATGAGCCCCAAGTTGGTCACTCACCTTGACCCCATTTGTTAGCCACGTTTTGAGCGCATTAAAGTCCAACCCTCAGCTTATCTCGTCCAATTGTCACTTCCAGAGTCCTTGCCTTAAGGTTTCAACTCTCAGACTTTAACGTGACGACCTTGAGGGTTGCGTTCATGCCAATTAACCGATTAAAATCCTTAAGTAATCGATTATATTTCTCAAATAATCATTTAAAATTCAAATATGATTAGTTATCATTAACGCGACGGGTCGTGGCGTCGCGTTAGCATCAAGGTCGCGTCCACTCTGGCCGTCGCGATAGGCCATGCATATCCATTCACGTACCTTCATTGTTGCGACCTCCTTGGCCGCCGCGACAGTCCTTGTTGCGTCCCGATGACCCGTCACGACATGCTCTGCATGCGCTGGCCTCCGCAACCACCTCCCCTTTATCCTCCATTGGGCTTTATTTTCATCCACAACAATCCCCCAACCCCTCAGCCACGGTTTGAGGTTCCATCGCACCTTGGAACCCTCCTAGGACTCTTCCCATGTAGATTTACTTGACTTTTTATTATTTTCATGGGCCATTATCACTTATGGATGAGATATTCTCTCTCCTCTCTATATAAGTGACCCTACCCTTTCAGAAGGAGGAGAGGACCCCTAGGTACCACAAAGTGCTGTTTAATTCTCCCGAGAGCTCCCTCTTACCTCATAGCCCTCCCATTTCCTTCCATTTTCTCATTATCCTCTTCATCAAGTCACACTCTTTTCTTCAAGTATGGAGCTCGGTAGCTGAGGAGGCGACTTCCACTGTGACGGTCCACGTCGTTTAGGCCCGTTAACCCAATAACGTGCCCAACATGACTCCGCCTCCCGTGAACGGGCCGTAGCCTCGCAAGGGATATCAACACACACATGTCCGTGAAAATATAAAAGAACACGCTAAACACATATAAGTTTCCATTTCTCACATATATTCACATGAAATGTACATATTCAGTTCCAAACCAAAGTCATAGAACAAAGTACAACAGCCTGGGACAAACCCTCAAGGCACAACAAGTAGAAGTATTACTCTGCTGGTGGCGAAGGCCCGACTCCACTACAGTGCGGACCGGAACTAGAAGAGGGACGAGAATCCTCTTGCTCTCCTTCACCTAGAAGAAGAAGGGGTGAGCCTCACAAGTCATTGGCTCAGTAGGGTAACTCCCCCAAAGCTGAGTAAACAATGTACAACAATTTAAGTAAGTAAAGCCATAAGCAATTAAAATATATCACTGCCTATGCATGATACTACAGCTGCAAATCATTAAACGGTAAACCACATACATGTGTACAAGCTAAAGAAGGGCACGCCGCACACGAGTCATGAAAATTGGTTCGCGACACTAGCCACAGACCCGGACAAATAACACAAGACCACCTCTTAGTCTCGCAGCCACGGACGAAAGGTCCAGCTGCCACTCCACCTTAACGGGGTCAAGAAACTGTGGAGACCAACCAACACCACTCCTGTAGACCACACAGTTGCAGGCCCAAGCCTGACACATTTAGGGACGCTCCCTAAAGTGAGGCACTGGAAATAGGACTAGCTGGGGACCAGTACGTCTACTGGTGTCCGTCCCCCAACCATGAGTGCGCTACAAGTGACCGCACACCACAAACACGAGTCGTTGCCCACTGTCATCTTTCCTTCAGTCGGATGTACAACTCAAACTCAATAGTGAGGGTGTCCAGAAAGATGACACAAACCTTGACAGTACTCACCGTATCGGGACAAACCCCAAGCACCCGGTGTTGGGGACCCGACTTGAGAGGTAACCACGGAAGGCGTGATCAACCCAACTCACTTAGCACACGAAGCCAAGTAAAACTCATTGTTTTCAATCACAACATAAGCCGACACACCTCATACAAACCCTACATTGCTTAAGCAACACAGCCCAAGCAATGTACTACAGAAACCCGACATATTGGCCATAGAACCCCAGAGCTCAGGTGGCCACATTCTAAATCATGACCAACACAGTGGTCACCAATCGATGCTTGAATCGCGATGGACCAACACGTCACCTTTCAGTCTAAATCGCGACCGGATAGGTCGTCGCGTTTACAAAACGCGACAACTGGTTCCGTCGCCTTTCAGACAGAAGAAACCTAACCTAAACTTTCATTCTGGAAATCATACCAAATGGTTGTACATACTGATAAAGCTGGAAATAGATGTTCATATGAAACCATAAACATGCTTTCTATCATGTATACATGATTTCAAAACCAAAATCCTCAAACCCTAACCTATACATGCCATACAATAAAAAAAAAGGGAAAGTCCCCCTACCAACAGGTGAAACGCAAAACCAACGCCACCCAAAGGTTCCCCATGCTCCGAAGCACCTCCTCGCTGTAATCACGAGATTTGCTCCCCAAAAATGATGATTAAAATAAGGAAAATAGGACCGTGATCGCCACCAAAGCAGTTACAAAACAAATATACGAAAGAACACTTGCTAACTGCCTTGGAAAAGGGAAAAGATTGCAGAAAGCGTACCTGACCCTGAGAACGCGACGATGGAGCCGTCGCCTTCTTTGTACCTTAACGCGCTAGACGACCTGTCGCCTTTTTAGATCACGACACCCAGCTGGTTGCCTTCTGCTTCAAAGGATGAAGACCGTGGGTTCTTTCTCTTCCTACTCCTCAGTCGGCCAAGGGGCAGGAGCCTCATGCTGCTACTGTCTTCTGAACCCTGCCAAGAACATCAAAACAAAGGAAAACCCATTAGAGAACTCGTTTATGAAGAATCTATCCCAAAAAAATGAATAAACATGAGCTAATTGGAGGGAACTCACGTGGGGTGGGGTTTTAACCCCTTTGGGTGTTTAAAATCGGTGTGTGTGGAGTGTTCTAATGCAGGACTATGGAAAAACAAATCTATGCGTGCATGGATGAAGAGAAAATTGAAAGAAAAGGGAGAGAGAAAGCATAGGCAGGGAGAAAACGCCCTGGGGGGCACTTCCTGGTCGTCTGGAGATGAAGAGCTCTTCTGAGAAGTTGGAGCTCTCTGGAAGATGAAGACACAGCAGCCGACCTTCCCCTAAACGATGCTGTATGGGGAGATTTATAGGCCATTATTCTTGAACGGACTGGGAGGAGAATAATAGGCAAGAGTTCGAGTTTGGGCAAGTATGCTCATGCAAGGGCAATTGGATTTTGGAAAGGAAGCATTAAAGAAGATCTCCTCAAAATTTGGCAAGATTTGGACGTTTCTAGGTCAATCAAAAATCGGATTATTCATTAATAGCAAGTGTCCAAGTCATGCTCAGAAAGGGTACGTTGCATGGAAACCAAAACGCGACAGGTTCATGGTCGCTACCAGATAGCGACACCTCGATACGTCGCCTTCCTTACAAGGAAAGGTTTTGAAGTTTTTTTGCGATTTTTCAAGGAATAAAAATGCCAATTAAGAACGCGACATATCGAGGCGTCGCCTTCTGAAGGAGATCGATTTTAACATGAAGCAAATCGTTACAGGGCCAGATAGCGACAACAAAGCCGTCATCTTTATGAACAAGAACACGACAAAAAACCTATCGCCTTCAAGATCTTTCAGCATACGGCTATGCAAAGTACCCTATCTCCTTGCACGGGTATCTGATTGGCGTACAGCTCGAAGCGTTGGACTCCTAACCTAGAGAGCTACAAGACAATGATGAAGAGTGGTAGAATTGACCAGGAAGAACCCACCAGAGCGATGAAATAATAGAAAATAATACCATGATCGGATAAAGCCAGCTTGACGATGATGAGCCAACATGGAGCATCAATGATGTGACAGGGAATTTGGCTCGACTTATGGGCCAGAAATGGGTGTCTACAGATTGCCCCTCCTTGATGCCTGCTTTGCAAGGGAGTGGAGCGATAGTGAAGCGGAGATGGCATGAAATGACGATGTAGTGGAGTGAAGCGGAACGAGATGAAAAGCAGGCATCAAGGTAAAGAGACACCCATTCTGAATGAATAAGTAGCAAGAATTTTCGGCGATCTTCGAACATGGCTAGGAGACAGAGTGCAAGGATGGTTCCAATCTAGGACGAACAAAGATCAAAAGAAAAGAAGTGATCAACCTCTTGATTCAAGAGGTACCCTGGCTATCTTTAGCTTGCATGTTTCGTTCATTAGGAGATAGTGCTGCCCGGCGGGTCGATTCGACTCTGGCCTTTGAGCGATTTGCGGCTAATGAGCGGATCAGAGGGAAAAGGAATGACTGTCATAAGGAATGGGGATGAGAGGAATCCTGAATAGGAACCATATTGGCAAAATGGACTGAGCAACTAGCTTGAAGAGGACTTTCAAATTCGGAATGGAATGAAATTCTTGTCTAAGAAATGAGGATCCAGTTGAAACATCATTGAGAAGCTGGCTTTAACTAATCATGAAGCATGAAGCTCAAAAAACTAAATGATGCATGCTGGGCTAAAAGAAAATAAATCATAAAATAGAGTGCAAAGAAAATGAGAAAATAATAAATAATCAAGGATAATATTGATAGACAACACGAGCAAGGGTCAAGACACTTCGCATCCCCCGCGTGCGATAGAATCCATCGTCCCCGAGTCACACCATCTAACGGCCTATCCAGCGATTAACAGTGTGCACTTAGATCATCCTTGTTTTTGGTGAAGGGGAGCTCAGATCTTGGAACACACTGAGAACCAGCCGGTCCTCGAGACGATATAATAGAGTAAATATTGTATAGTAATGCAGAGATAGAGTTTGAAATACTTACCTGCTTTTCTAATTTTTCTAATTTTTATGAATTTTTCTGCATTTTCTGATTTTTGTGGATTTTCAATAAAAGAAAGCAAATAAAGAAAAGGATACAAACTTAAAATGCACGCAAATAAATGGAAGAATTAATCATAAGTGCAAACATACCTTGAAGTGGCAATAATGATCGTGTGAATGCGAAGGAATTAGGCAAACAACACTCAAACATTGAACGCGACAATGTGACCGTCGCTACCTTAAATGAATGCGACAATGAGTCTACCCCTACCAGGTGGCGATGTATCGATACGTCGCGATCACAGGTTTTGCGCCCTGAACACAAAAGGCCACCCGACAATTCTCTGTTGCTTCCCACTTGGACTCCTAGAGCTTTCTAGTCTGGGTTTAACTCCTATCAACCCCTCTAAACCCTCTCCCATCATGAATAGGAGTCCTAAGTGCCTATAAATAAGGGGTAAGAGGCCCAAATTCGCAGCTCACACCCTTCTCTTCAAGCTTCCAAGCTTCAATGGCCATGAGGAGGGGTCCAAGTGCTCTCATGGGTGAGGAGGAAACCTATAGAGGTCCCAAGCGCGCCCGGATGTCCTATAGAGAGCTCTTGAGGTTGACAGACGTCCCCAATCATCTAAGCAACAATGGGGATTTGAGAGAGGTATGCAACTTGGTCTTTCAATTTTCAGTTATTTTTTCAACTCTAAATTTCTTCATTAATGCACCTTCTCCTCCCTCCTCTTTTCTTTTTCTTCTTCTCTAGCTCTTCCCTGGCTCCCGCCGATATTCCAAACTCACATGGATTGCACCTATGATCAAAGCCTTACCCATGCATGTGATCCGTTTCTTGAGAGAGTGGGGTTTTTTTTGGGGGGGGGGGTGTTGATAGCGGCCCACAACTACCACAAAATATCCTTTGATTGGCATAGCATCACCGCCTTGATTGAGCTATGGCACCCACAGACCCATACCTTCCTTTTCCCAAAATTTGAAGCCACCGTTCTTCTTGAGGAAGTGGAAGCGTTCATGGCCTTACCTAAGACCAAATGGGGAGATGAGCACAAAATATGCTACACCGTAGAGCCCATTAACCCGAAGCTTATCCTAGGTGAGTTCATGATGGATCCCGGGGATGTCTATACCATGATTAGCCCACAACACGTTCACCTAGTCCCATTGTCTAAGTGGGTCATATCTCACTGCAAGAACAAGTGCGGGAACTACCAGGAGATAGCCAAAGTCGTGGCTATATGCTTGTGCGGGGTAGTGCTTTTCCCATTAGGAGATCACCTCGTAGACTACTCAAGCTTGAGTGCCATTAGTGGGGTATGGCGGGGACTTTTCCTCTCTCATGCAGTGCTAGCCTACCTCTATGCAGGTCTTACCTCTGTGGCTACGGGGGGTCCACTCTATGGCTTCATGATCCTCCTAGAGTGTTGGTTGGGAGTGAGGATAAAATTTAAACCTGCAGAAAATTCCACTACCGAGAGTCGGATCTTTGGGTGCCATCCATTGTGCTTCATCGGTGGGGCGGCCAAATTTCCAGATCGGGTTATTTGCAGGACAGTGGACAAGAAAACACGGAGTGCATGTCGCCATTACCTCAACACACTCCCGGTGGAGCACTTCACCTTGGACATAGCAGCGCTATGTGGGGTGGACATCCGGCTTCCTCTTGGGGGCAGATTGGACCTACAGCTCGTGGGAAACATGGCGATGGTTCTCTACAACCCATAGAGGTGCTATCTTCAGATCGGGAAGCCGAGGACAAAGCTACTCCAGCTGTCTCATCTGCCTCCTATAAAGAAGAGGCATTTGGGAGATCCGGAGGACGAGCAAGCTGTACGGAGTGCTTTGGCAATATGGCGCGCTTGTGTCACTCACACTCTACCACCCACGCTGCACGAGGAACGCAAGACATATCAAGCATACCTCAGAGAGTACAAAGAAATTTTGCCACGTGAGGACCGTGAGCTAGAGAGAGAGACATGATTGCACCCTTTTGAATTTGAGAGATTTTGATGTGATGAGATAATGGGAGACACGTTGAGTTGATTTTTAGCTTTTATTTGGTGTATTCATTTGAGATTTGCAATAAAAATATGATTTTTTTAAATGTTCTGTGAACAGACTAAGAAGGCGACAGCAGTGACGTCGTGACCTTTAACACGACCAGTCAACGGTTGCGACCAGGCCAAGAACACAACTTAAAGTATGTCGCTACCTGAACAGAATGTGACGGCATCATTGTCACGACGACAGAGCCGAGGCGGTTTGAATTCCAAACCCCTCGCCTCTATCCCCTTTTCCCTCTTCTTCGCTTCTCTATCTTCTCTTTCTTTCTTCCGGCGACCTCCTCTTCCTTCCTTCTCTTCGGGCGACTCTCGTTCTCTTCTCTCTCTCTCTTCTCTTTCCCTTCTTCCTCTCCCCTCTTCCCCCACCCCGGGGTAACTAGCAATGGAGGGCGGTGACGGCGACCAAGGAGGCGACGGTGGCGGGGACCGGCGCAAGAGAGGGTCCAAGAGGATGATCCGCCGGCAACAAGCGGACGAAGGTCCGTCCACGGTGGCGGGGGAAACAGCTCCGGCCACCCCCATGGAAGCGGACCCTGTAGAGGAGGCCCTGGGTGAGGAGGAGGCCATCGGCCCCAAGAAGGTAGGTGATCAAATCCCCCCTCCCGTGTGTGGATGAGTGAACAAGGTGCTAAGCACCTCTGTAGGGTTTTTTTGGCCCAAGGTGAAACGACCGGAAATTGAGCATTTGTTGTTTCCGGTCACCCTGTGAACACGATAGCTTGGCTGTCGCATTACCACGGTGAACGCAACACCCTAGGTGTCGCGTTCAGAAGGTGACAAGTCGACGCGTCGCCTTCAAGGGACCTGAATGCGACTCCCCTTGTGTCGCCTTCAGAAGGCGACAGTGTGCCTGTCGCGATCTGAACAGAGTGTTATTTGCTGATTTTTTTGTTGATCCTTGTGTTTTTTTTTGTGGCTGTTTTGCAGAGCGAGCTACGGTCCCGGCTGGGATGGGCCGTTGTCCGGGCAGTTTACCAGGACTGTCGGACTTCCAGAGGACTTGGCTGGAGGAGATGGGGTTCGGCCCCTTTCTGAGGTTGGACGAGTTAACGCCGAACGTGGCCTTGATCCAGGCGTTGAAGGAGCGGTGGGACCCCGAGTGCCACGCCTTCCTCTTCCTGTGGGGTCATATGATCCCCACATTGGAGGACGTGGCACGGATCACCAGCCTGAGGGTAGATGGCCAGGCGGTGACAAGGGTGACGTACACGAGCTACCCGGAGATAGTGGAGTGACTCTTGGGGCTGGAGGTGACGAGGGAGAGGTCATCCCTAGTAGCGAGGACGAGGCTGCAGGCGAGCCTCGGAGTGGCAGACGCGTGCCATCAGACCTGAGAGGGCCAGGCGGAGTACATGGCCCGGTTGACGGAGGATGCCAGAGCAGTGCTGGTGGAGGAGGAGGGAGCGGCAGCGGACCGCGACTTGAGACACTTCCTGATCCTTGTGATTGGGAAGCTGATCTTGGGGACCATAGGGGACCCAGTGAGCTGCAGGTGTCTGCCCCTGCTGGAGGATCTGACCCAGGTGGGGAGTTACGCATGGGGTGCGGCCCTCCTGGCCCACCTCTTTGACAGCTTGGGCACTTCTAGCAGGGAGACAGGGGTGGCCGAGTTCTTCCCACTATTACAGGTATGCTTCTCACCCTTACCTTTTAGTGCTTTTCCTACTTATGTTGATTAATTGTGGTGCTGACTGTGTTGTTTTGCAGGTGTGGGCGTATTACTACCTCCCTTCCCTAGGCCGGGGAGTGCCGAGGCGACCGGGCTCTGTGCCGCTACTGTAGCGCTGGCAGTTTCACCGCGATGAGCAATCACTGCGCCTGCAGGTGACACTCATTCATGACGCATGGACACTGTCCCCTTTGGACACGTAAGTACTTCCACACTAGCACCCTTTCTTTCTTCATCACTGACAGTTGATTAACAGATTTCCATGTGGAGTGCAGGTTGAGTGGACTCCCTATGCTGGGGAGGACGATGTTGACCAGCCGTGGGTGGAGCAGGGCCGCCCCTACTTTGGTAGGGAGATTTGGCTTCATGCGTTCAACACCATGGTGCCACTCCACCTGCGGCTGGTAGCGAGGACCTTGGGACTTCACCAGGAAGCAGTGGAGTTCCCGACCCGACAGAGGCTGTGGGAGAGTCCGAGTCGCAGTTTCCGGGGCCTTCAGCAGGTTACAGACTGGAGGGAGAGAGTCGAGAGCAGTTGGAGGACTGGCGCTAGCGAGGCTGGGTGGTGATTTTTTAGGCCACCAGCGATGAGGACTACTTCCGTGCCTACGCACGGAGGTATAGGGCCCAGGTATACAAGGGGACCCGACGATCGGTGAGTGTTACTAACCTAGCCATTTTTGAATATTTTAATTGTTAATTCTTTGGCTAACCTGACTTGTGTTTGCATCTCGACCCTAAGGGCCAGATCGCCTCGCTAGAGGGCGTCCTCCACCCCACGATCCAGCAGAGGGACGACCTTCAGCGGACCGTGACACAGCTGGTGAGTACTTTGCTTCCCCCCCTTTCTATTCTTAGTTTCAATTAACTGACTCTTGTGTTTCCTTTGCAGCACGCCGAGCTGGAGCGGGTGCAGCAGACGGTGGGAGGCGCTTCCACCTCTCGAGACGAGCCCGGCCGCTCCGTGCTGGAGGGCCAGCTAGCAACGGCGGTGAGACGGGCGGAGGAGGCCACTGCAGAGCTGCAGGAGCGGGTGAGTCATTGGTTACATGCCCCTTGTTCCTTATTTCCTTTATTTAACAAAAGTCTTGACTTGCAGGAGGCAGATCTAAGAGCCTCTCTAGCGCGGACAGCTGCGCTAGAGAAGGAGATGGCAGAGATGCGCCTACGCCCCCAGACAGACGAGGCGACAGGACTGCGCCGCGAGGCGGACGAGCTCCGTTCGCAGCTAGGGAGCGAGCGGCATCGCTACGAGCTGCTGAGGTCGGAGATGAAGGGGCTCGAGAGAGCTTTGGCATTTGTAGCACCCCGAAAATTTTAACTACATAAAAAATCAAATAAATGGAAATAAATAATTTCCATAGTATCGAAGTATTTAAAACATACGTATCATTATCGTATGTGCTAAAACACATCGGAAAATTCCGTAAAAATTATAAATCAACCCTAAACATTATTACTAAATGTTCCACAAAGAAATTTGTGCCAAGAAAAATCGGATTAGCCAAGTTTAAAGTGTTTTGCAACTTATTATCGTAATTCATAAATAAGTCGTAAAATCGTTATCACACGTACTTGGATGAATCAGAAAATTAAATAAAAATCATATATGGACTTTAAATAATATCCTCTAATGACCCATCAAGAAATTTGGGTCAATAAAAATCATTTAGGCTAGGTTTAAGAGATATTGTGACCGATTATCTAAATTAGGAAACAAGTCGAAAAACTGTTAACACGGAAATACGACGCAATCATAAATTAAATAAAAATGTTAGAAAGGCTTCTAACATTATATATTAATGACCCAATATCATAATTGGGCCAATGGACAACATATGGCCCAAAAATCACATGAAGCAAGAAAATACATAGAAAATTTGTAACTCTAAATAGGCTGAAATTAGAAAGAGGCAATTATAGTTGAATTAGGAAGAGATCTTGCATTCGTGGCAACCCAATTCGTGCTTAACTATGGTGGGATGTTTCCTAAAGCCTCACACACTCTAAGGGAGGAAGAAATCCTCAAAAATAGGAAACTAACCTGTCAAAACCGCAACTTGGCTTTCCTAGTCACAATAGGACTCCTAAACACCATGGTTGCTTAAATACTCTTCACCAAACCTTAGGGACGAGTTTTAGAACTTGCTAGGGTCATGTGGAGGAGCTCTTGGTGGCTGAGGAGCTGTGGAACGACCACAAGAAGATCTTCTTCTTCCCCTTCTCGTCTGCTGCGACCTGCACAAACCGTCCACTTGAAGTCGACCAAAGGTGAGTCAAACCATAACCAAACCTTGCAAGGCCTATACCCCTGGAAAAAGGATCAAGTCTATGTTCTAACCCAAGTGGAATGCCCAAATTCCATGCAGTATACACGGCGTAGTAAGCGTTTTCCTCCAAGTGGTCTGAACACAGGTTTTCTGGAAAAATGGGACTTCTACAACCCATAAGGTAGGTTTTCTCGGGCCAAACCTTAGCATATCCTATACCAATGTGTAGAGAATCAAGTTAACTTTCATTTCCCATCGAATTTCATTTAGTAGATTTTGAATTATAAGCATTTTGCCAAAGTCGTGCACTGTTAGGGCTTTTCCTGTTCTTTGTATGTTGCATGTGATTCAAGACCGAATTAGAGTAAACTCATAACATGAAAGTTATTCTACTAGTTGTCCTCGTCAGGTTTTGTGTTGAACGTTTTGTCTAAATCTCATTAATTAGAGAGTTATAAGCATGGCAAGAGGGTTGCTGCCTGAAACTACGTTGTTCAGGTTACACTTGGTATTACGTTGTGTTTGACTTGATTAAAGCCTATCGAAACCATCATGGTTTTCTAATTCCAATTTACTGGAGTACCCTTTCATGTCTAGATTAGTTTAAAACTAGTTTTGTTATTTTTCATACCCTGTACAAATTGTTCTCTATTTTAGAAGCACATTGTGTCAATATAAGGCAGTTCTGGACCGCAATCCAAGAACATGTCATTTTTCTGTCGACGTCAGGCGCAGACCCTGTGAAGGCGACGGCCCGATAGGCCGCGTTCTGAGGTCTTGTCGCGACAGCACCGACCGTCACGTTCTGAAAGCGACGAAGCGCTCCGTTGCGACCCTGCTGCCTGATCTGACCGCTCTGTCGCGTTCTTCACATAACCCTGTCGCGTTCTGGCCCCGTCCCGTCGTGACCCTTATTGGGGTCTTTCGTGACCTGACCCCGGGCCTGACAGCCCTGTCGCTTTCCTTATATGTTCCTGTCGCGATCTTAGGATTTTGCATTAAACCCCACTTACTTTCTTGCAAACCTAACCGCTATACCCGAGGTCTGGTTAATATGATATTTAGTGTGTGATTTCACATGTTTTGGGTCTGATCATTGCATGGTGGTTATTTTAATGGCTTAAAAGTGATTAACCCATTTAAAAGCTTTAATTATATAAATGCTATTCTAATTGCTCCTTAAATGTTACGATCCATTCATGCAAACTCATGATTTAATCTCTCCATTATTCTACCATGTTTAAAATGATAATTATTGTTCTTAAAATCTTGCAAACCCATGTGTAGTTAAATGCATTGTTCAATTCGTGCCATCATGTTAAGTGCTTTCCGCGAGTTTGAAACCGATGGTTTGATAATTGAGACACGCGTACATCACTACACACTTGCACATCTAGGCAGCCCTTTTCTTGGGAAATTGGAAACCCTCTACCGGTCATTCCGAATCGGTAGACTAGCGACCTTTTCACCAAGGCCTCCGTAAATCTCCTCTGACCATGGATTCCCACATGGCCAACGAGTTGGTTGTACCATTGAAGTTCCCTGGAGATAGCGTGCACTTCCTTTTCTCTTCTTGTTCTCGTGAGTGTGATTTACATTCTAGACCAAAGCCATTAATGTAAAGATTAAACTAAAATATAAATCGTACCGTTATGCTGCCGAATTTATCTCTTGACCATTGTTATCAATTAAAAATCATGTTCAATTACTTATTACTTGTTCCCATCATCATCATGAACATGACATTACACACGCTTACTTATTGAAACTCTCATTGGCCATTATTAATGACTGTGGGTATCTACGTTTAAAATTTTACATGAGATTGCTGACAGGGCACGACGTGTGTCCAAGGGCTTCAGTCTAGCCCCAATGATGGAGAGTCATAAATATACTGTTAACCATGGGGTATAATGATTATTGGCGTTGCATCTGCGCTGGGAGTCTTGCTTGTTTGTTGAATGATAGATACAACAACCACATACACGTGTCCTGGTGTACATTCTTGATGGATCTTTTCTTGGTGTACATTAGTATCTACGTGCCGGATTAGTGTTACTTGATCGTGCTCGTACATTCTTGCTTGCTTGCTTGCGTGATATGGCCATCCTGCATTTATTGTAATTTATATGATATCTTGCGTGCTTGTTACATGCCTCGCTCTTGACAACCTATTGCTCGTTATATTCTTGCTCTATCACGATCACTCTCTATCTAGCTTGTTTCATGCATCATGTTTTAATCTGTTTCATTCGTACATGCATATCATGACATTCATCATGCTTACCTAGTTCTAAATTGCTAATCACTTATATCATTGCCCGCACATTGAGATATAAATCCTATTGGGCTAGTTTGCTCATCCCAACTTTTACCCAATCTAGGTGACTATGAAGATCAAGAGGAAGAGCAAGTCGAGGATGGGAATGCGTCCGAGTGAAGAGCGTTCCAATTGTGAGTCTATCTATAGTTAGTTTATTTTGAGTGTTAGAACAATGTAGTAGGAAGTGAGGTATTATGTACTTTTGCTTTTATTGAGTCTTAGTCCGGTAATAGCTTCCATTTGGAATACAATGAGTTGAGATTTGAATAAAAGATTAGTTGAGTTCAATATTTGGGCCCTATGATGATGTATGTTGATATACATTTAGTGCGTGCTAGCTAGAGGCTTATTTTATGACTGCTCACGTCTCAGAATATCGACTCGAATTATTCGAACTAATATCCGCTGCATAATTCTTGGGACGTGACAGCGTTAGTCGGGCGCAGCCGTACCTCGGCCAGCAGGAGCGGCGTCCCGAGCGGGTCGGCCAGACATTATCTGACGGGTTCCTCTGGACGACGGAGGAACGAGGAGGAGGCACGATGGCGCGAGGGAGCAGATGAGGGGAGCACGACGGGACCGAGAGATATGGCCCCTCCACCTTCCCGCCCGCCTGAGGGTACAGGGGAGAGTGACTGAGGACTTGTACTTTGCCCTTTTGTCATGATGATGGTGACATACAGTGTATAACATGGAATGGAATTAGATTTCTTTGGTTTATGACTTGCGGTTTGTGTGAGAGTGACGGTGTGAGATGTGAGTGCCGCTTTCTTTCTTCTATTGCGTCCTGCACACTTAAGAAAAATCATGAAGACAAGTTAGATCCGTTCTTCAACTTAGCCCCCTTGCTTTAAGTATGACGAGTGACCAATCTTGATAAATGGTCAAGGGGCTAAGCCTTATTAAATAGGCGAAAAGACATAAATAAATAAATGACATGCATGAATGAATGAATAAAGAAGTTTTGGAAGTTTGAAAACATTTTTTTGGGTTTTGATATATTTAAATTTTTTGGGGTTTTGAAATATTTAATTTTTTTTGTTTTGAAATATCTGATTTTTTAGAGTTTTGAAATATCTGATTTTTTGGAGTTTTGAAATATTTGATTTTTTAGGGTTTTGAAATATCTGATTTTTTTGAAGTATTTGATTTTTTTAGAGTTTTGAAATATCTGATTTTTGTAGTTTTGAAATATTTGATTTTTTTGTAGTTTTGAAATATTTGATTTTTTTGGAGTTTTGAAATACGCCTAAAGCCGACGCTAGTCCTTCCTAAAAATAAGACGCGCGAGACGGAAGGCACTCGCTCTTTCGGGCCACAACACATAGACTAGTCCGAACCGCTGGTTTGAAGTCTTGATCACCTTCCCCTCTCGCCAAAGACCTTACCAAGGTAGGACGTGCGTTTGGGGTGACATGCCATGGGTGACTGCCTCTAGATGATAGTGCGGCTAGTTAGGCCATACCTAAGGGATGGTCTGATCTTATAGGGGGAAATAGAAGACTATTTGAGGGAAGTCTAATGCAGGTTTAAGGACGTTGGGTTCAGCTTCTTCCCGCAGCATACCCTTCAAAGATTAGGCCTGTTGCGTAGGGACTTTGTTGTCTTTTCTATGCATTTGCATTGACTGGGGCATGCCTACGACCGGGCTCATGAGCGTCCTGCAGGGACTTTGCCACTCTTTGCCATGCCCCTATTCCGTCATGTATCTTTGATTCTTTCTTCTGCCTTTTTTGTTCTTTTGCCCTTTTATTTGATTGTCCCTGTTTGAGGCCTCCTCTCGTCAGGGTATGCTTAAGGTTGACTACCATACCCTTGTGACTCTTGCCCCTACACCTCGACCGATTTGGAAGAGAACGATCATCACATCGCTAAAGTAGGGCCCACCTAGCCACGGTATCTACTAAGCGCAATCGCCCGGGCTTGCCGTGTGTGTGTGTTGATCCTAACTTAGGTCAACCTTTGACGATTGGGGAGGAGATTTCGAACTCTTAACATGGGGTCATCCCTCGTCTAAGTATTGTGGCCTCACACCTATAGTCCTAGGGATAGAATCTTTTAAGGTACAACCCATTCCACGAATGTGACAATTCTATGCCCTCAGCATTAGTTAGGCGGTAGGCATTCCCTGGATACACTTTTCTTACGACGTACGGACCTTCCCAGTTTGGCTGCAACTTAGACCTCGGACCTCCAGGTTTGATAAAAATGCGTTTCAAGACCATATCACCCTCTTGGAATTTCCGTTCGATTACCTTCTTTTCAAAGAACCTTGAGATTTGCCTTTGGTATGAGAGTACATGATCGGCCGCCATTAGTCTCCTTTCGTCTAAGAGTTCCAATTGGACTAGTAACGCCTCTCGACGTTCGTCAAGATTGAGTTCCTTATCAAGTTAGACTCTTAGCAAAGGGATCAAGATCTCGTATGGAACTACCGCCTCCATCCCATAGGTGAGAGCGTACAGGGTTCGCCCCGTGGGCATACGGATAGAGGTACGATAGGCCCAGAGAGCCTCTATTAACTTTTCCTGCCAATCGGCAAATTTGTGCGATTCACAGGTTTTCTTTAAGATTTTAAGAAGGGTTTTATTTGTTGCTTCAGCTTGGCCATTGCCTTGTGGGTAATATGGAGATGAATGATACAGAGTGATGTTGTATTTCTTACAGAGGTCCTGAAGTTCTTGTGAGATGAATTGTGGCCCGTTGTCTGTGATGAAGTTGCTTGGTACTCCGAACCGCGAAATGATATTCTTCATGATGAAGCGGCACACTGTGGATGCTTTGATTTCTGCGAACGCCTCTGCTTCTGCCCACTTGGTATAATACTCAGTTGCTGTTAGGATAAAAGATTTTTGTCTGGTTTGAGTATTAGGATCACCAAGGGGGCCAACAATATCAAAAGCCCACATAGAGAATGGCCAAGGTGTGGAGAGTGGATGAAGTGAGGATGAAGGAGCATGGATTTTATCAGCATGGAGTTGGCATTTGACGCACCTACGGACGTAGATGGCACAGCCTTCTTCTAGGGTTGGCCAGTAGTAGCCCTGCCTAATGATCTTCTTTGCAAGCATTTGACTGTTGACATGCCCTCCACATTCACTAGCATGGGCTCCTTCTACCACTTTCCACGCTTCATCATCAGTAAGACATCTCAGAAGAACTCCATTAAGAGCCTGCCTGTACAGAATTTCTCTAACAAATGTGTACCTTAAGGCGACTCTTCTGATAGCCTTGCGATCCTCCGCATTTGCCCCTTCGGGATATGTCCCATCCTTACAATATTGCTCAATCTCAAAATACCATGGCAGTTCCTCTTCATCCAAGATTTCCTCGAGCTCGGTTAGCATGACTTGTTGCACTTCTCTTTTCCTATCCCTCTCTTCTAAGATTGTCCTAAGGTTTTCGAACCAATGATCTTGAATAGATGGGACATCGAGCCGTTGGACGACAATTGTCTCGATTCGGAGACTCAGAGGGAAGGATAGAGATGAAGCTAGCGACGCCAGAGCGTCGGCCAGGATATTCTGTGAGCTAGGAGTATGGATATAGATAAGCTTGCGGAACTGCCTTACCAACAGCGTGACCAAATCTTGATATGGTTTAAGCTTTGGGTCACGAGTGCGGTAAGTTGAGAGCACCTACTGCAGAACAAGCTGAGAGTCCCCTATGATTCTAAGGTGGGATGCACCTAAGATATAAGCACGCTTGAGACCAGCGAGGAGAGCTTCGTACTCAGACATGTTGTTAGTGGTGGAAAAGGTGAGTTGATAGGTGATGGGGATGGTAATACCTTCCGAGGTGAGCAGCATGGCTCCAATGCCCCGTCCCTGGGAGTTGAGTGCACCATCAAAATGCAGGGACCAGAAGGGATCTTTGATGATGACCGAGAGCTCTTCATCGGGGAATTCCTCTCGAACGGAATCGCTGTGAGGGAGTGGCAAATGGGCAAGGTGCTCGGCAATAGCATATCCTTTGATGGCCTTTTGGACCACAAAAGAAATGTCGAACTGTGAGAGGAAGCTCTGCCAGCGCGCGAGCCGATCAGAGAGGACAGGTTTTTCTAGAAGGTACCTGAGTGGATCCATTCTCGAGATCAGCTTGACCTCGTGGGCAAGAAAGTAGTTGTGACGGAAAACCTCGCCCAAGCCCGTTAAACCGATAACGTACTTGATCCGAGTCCGCCTCCCGCGAACGGGCCGAAGCCTCGCAAGGGATACCAAACCACAGTCCGTGTAAACACAAAGGAACACACCACATTATATATATATATATATAACAAGTTACATAGCCATATTTCCACAAAACTGAAAAGAAGTACAAGAGCCTGGGGCATACCCCGAGGTACAACTGAATAAAATAAACAACTAACTACACTACACTGCTGGAGCTGCTACTACACAGCTGGAGGTACCGACCCTGCACCGCTACGGCGCGGCTCTGAACCGGACGACGGTCGTGAAACGTCCTCCTCGCTCTCACCTGTGGGGGGTAGGGGTGAGCCTCGCTAGTCACTGGCTCAGTAGGGAACTCCCCCAAAACCGAGAAAACCAAAAACCACAGGTACAAAAGCAATAAACAATACCAACAATTTATAGAACAGCTAAGCAGGTTATTAAAGCTGTAAAAGTACTCACCGTTTACCGACTAGATAAAGCAACTATATTAAATAAATGGCAAACCCAAACAGGTGTACAAGCTAAAGTAGAGACAGCCAAACACGAGCCATGTGAACTGGTTCGCGACACCAGAAACTGACTCGGACAAGCTAACACAGGTCCACCTCTCAGTCTCGCAGCCACGGACGAAAGGTCCAGCTGCCGCTCCACGTGAAAAGGTCAAGCAACTGTGGAGACCAACTAAACACCACCACCTGCATACCACACGGTCACAGGCCCATGCCTGGCACCTCTAGAGATCCTGGCTCGGAACTCTCTAGAGTGAGGCATTGGAAAAGGACTAGCTGGGGTCCAGTACGTCTACTGGTGTCCGTACCCCCAACTACGAGCCCGCTACAAGTGACTAAAGACAAACACAAGTGTCACTGTCCCACTGTCGTCTTTCCCTCAGCCGGACGTACAACTCAAACTCAGGAGTGAGGGTGTCCAGGTCAGACGACACAGACCTCGACGGTACAACACAAGTACCGGGACAAAGCCCCGAGCTAACAGCCTAGCTCACAAAGAACCTGGGGCACCCAACTGGAGAGGTAACCACGGTAGGCGTCGTACTACTCGCCACGTACACAAAACCACATGCACGTCACACACAAACCATGTGAAACCTCACGTAAACCACAAGTAACAACGGTCCACTACACGTGAACCCAACTGGACTCGCGTAAACAACGCGCAGCCACGAAAGTAAGTAAGTCACTGCATACTCCGTATGCTAAATACAAAACCTTGTGCACTCAGTGCACCACAGGTGCCAACGCACCATTCATTATCGGTAAATACCATAAATAATCATTTCTGCTTATACACTAGTTGGCGGCAACATCGACTGCCGCTTATAATAAGTAAACGGCAATGACTCTGGCCGTTTATATCCTGGCTGATGAACCTGGCGTCAATCGATCTTGACGCCAAGATCTACAGCCTCTATCCCTGCAGAAACCCTAACCGATCCCACATGCATTCCTGATCCCGAAACCATTGAGGAAATAGGAGGAAACAGTTCCTCTAACATCCATGCACTATAATTAAACTAAAACAACATGCTTTACTACTTAAAATCATCAAACCACCCATTATCCCCGCATGGTGCAACTTAATCCGAAAATGCATTAAACATGCTGATTCAGGTGGTTACGTCGTGTTTTAATGTTTCTACAGAGCTAACAGGGTTCGTCCCCTACCTCAGAACACGCTTAAACCTCCTGAATTCTCCCGGTTCACATCGAACCCTCCGCGAGCTCCCACTGGAATTGCACCACACTATGGCGTTTCCTCGTCCGATTCGGCAACGCCACACGTCCCACGATCCTCCAACCAGTCTCTTGTACCTGTTGGAAGCTTTAGAAACACGGGGACGTGAAGCTGGGGCAAGGGGAAGAGAAACATGTGGGAAACCTGCTCTCGGGTGACCCTATAACCTGCAGAATTCACAGGTTGGCGTCAACCCCTCTGCCGCCAAGGACAACCGCCACCCTAAACGTCCACATCTAATGCCGCCAAGATCATGAAGTCAACGGCACCTTACCTGGACGCCAACAAGTCAATGGCCACCCCTGGCTGCCAACTCCAACCCAACTGTAGCAGGTCCTATTTCATTTCAGGACCAAACCTGCACTTCACCTGAACAAACCACACATCCACACCATACATTCCACACAACCAACTCACAATGGCCTCACAACGGCCATCACAACCATTACACACATGATCCGCATGGATCCGAAAAGCACGCGACGTTACATTACTATCATCTAAAAAGAAAATTTTGACCTCGAAATTCATAACACAACTCAAAGTTAAACAACTTAAACATATACATCTTTACAAGCACTATCATCTAAAAGAAAATACAAAGACTTATTCAAACAGATAGGGATACCCTTTAGTCATTTCCTCGGCTAACTCCCAGGTATCCTCACCACCCAACCTATTTTCCCATCTCACTTTAACTAGCTCAATTTCTTCATTTCTCAATTTCTTTATCTTTCGATCTGTGATCCGTACCGGATACTCAAGCATAGTCATATCCGGCCTCAGGTCACCACCTTGATATCTGATTATTTGAGCTGGATCTTCAATGCACTTTCTTAACATGGAGACATGGAAAATATCATGCACATCTGCAAAATCTGCTGGTAAATCCAGCCTATAAGTTGTTTCCCCAATCCTTTCCAACACTTGAAAGGGTCCCACATACCTTGGACTCAACTTTCCAGTCTTGCCAAACCTCATAATACCTTTACTCGGGGAAACTCTCAAGAAAACAAAATCTCCCACTTCAAACTGAAGTGGTCTCCTCCGAACATCTGCATAACTCTTTTGCCTGCTTTGAGCTGCCTGCAATTTTTCTTTAATAAGCTTCACCACCTCTGTGGTTTGCTGAATCAATTCAGAACCTACTAACTGCCTTTCTCCCACTTCATGCCAGTTCAATGGGGTTCTACATGGCCTTCCATATAAAGCTTCATACGGTGCCATCCCAAGACTGGTATGATAACTATTATTATAGGCAAACTCAATCATTCCCAAATGATGCTCCCAGCTACCTCCCCAAACTAAACAACAGGCCCGCAACATATCTTCAATTGTCTGGATAGTCCTCTCAGTCTGACCATCTGTCTGGGGATGATAAGCGGAGCTATATCTCAGCTCAGTACCAATTACTCTTTGCAGGCTTCTCCAAAAACCAGAAGTAAACCTTGGATCTCTATCAGACACAATAGTCTTCGGAATACCATGCAATGGAACAATTCTTTCAATATAAATATTTGCTAATCTATCCACTGTCCAAGACATACTTACTGCCACTAATCTGCACACTTTGGTTAGTCTGTCAACAAATACCCATATTCCATTATGCCCAGAGCTCGATCTTGGTAAACCTGCCACAAAGTCCATAGCAATATCATCCCATTTCCACTGTGGAATGGGTAACAGTTGCAATAGACCTCCAGGCTTCTGATGCTCTGCTTTAATCTGCTGACAGACAACACACCTTGCAACAAATTCTGCTATTTCTTTCTTCATATGAGGCCACCAGAAATGCTTTCTCAAATCATGGTACATTTTAGTACTACCCGGATGGATAGTGTACCTAGATTTATGAGCCTCTTCCAGCACTCGCTGCTTTACCTCTCTTTCTGCAGGAACAAACAACCTGCCTCTAAGCCTGACCACACAATTATCATCAATAGTAACTCCTTCCATTTTCACAATTTCAGCTAAATTTACATCTGCTCTCTGAGCCTCAACAATCTGCCAATACAAGGACGGCTCTACAGCACTAGCAGCTAGTACTGCCCGTCGCTGACTACTGGGCACATATAAGGAGTTCTCCACTACTTCTTCATACAATCTCCATTCTTTAATCATCATTAGATTCATATATGCCTTTCTGCTCAAGGCATCTGCTACAACATTGGTCTTACCTGGATGGTAAGCCAAACTGAAATCATAATCTTTCAAATATTCAATCCATCTGCGCTGGCGAAGGTTCAAATCTTTCTGCGAGAAGATATACTTCAAACTTTTATGATATGTAAAGATCTCAAACCTCTCGCCATACAGATAATGCCTCCACATTTTCAAGGCAAACACCACAGCTGCCAATTCCAAATCATGAGTGGGGTAATTCTCCTCTGCTGGCTTCAATTGCCTGGACGCATAAGCTATCACTTTGCCATGCTGCATAAGCACTGCGCCAAGTCCTCTCCTTGAAGCATCAGTATACAACACAAAACTATCACTCCCTGCCGGTAATGCCAATATAGGTGCGGATGTAAGTCTTTTCTTCAATTCCATAAAACTTTTCTGACATTCACCGGACCACACAAAAGGCACACCTTTTCTGGTCAATTTAGTCATAGGTGCTGCAATTTTAGAAAAATCTTGAATAAAGCGCCTATAATAACCTGCCAATCCCAGAAAACTTCTAATCTCGGTTATTGTCTTAGGCACTCCCCATCTCATCACTGCTTCCACTTTACTTGGGTCCACTGCTACTCCTTTGGCTGAAATAACATGACCCAAAAACTGAATTTCTTTCAACCAAAATTCACACTTACTGAATTTGGCAAACAACTGGTTATCCCTTAATAACTGCAGGGTAAACCTCAAATGAGCTGCATGCTCCTCTTCAGATGCTGAATAAATCAGAATATCATCAATAAAGACCACAATGAATTGGTCTAAATATGGATGAAAAATTCTATTCATTAGATCCATAAAACCTACAGGAGCATTAGTCAACCCAAATGGCATAACCACAAACTCATAGTGACCATATCTAGTTCTGAAAGCTGTCTTATCTATATCCTCCTCTTTAATTCTCAACTGATGGTACCCGGACCTCAGATCAATTTTAGAAAACACTTTTGCTGATTACAACTGATCAAACAGATCATCTATTCTTGGCAACGGGTACTTATTCTTAATGGTCACATCATTCAACTTTCTATAATCAATACACATCCGAAAACTTCCATCTTTCTTTTTCACAAATAAAACCGGCGCTCCCCACGGGGAATGACTCGGTCTAATAAAACCTTTCTGCAACAACTCTTCTAATTGCTTTTTCAATTCTTTAAGTTCTGCTGGTGCCGTCCGATATGGAGCTTTAGAGATCGGCATGGTACCTGGCAGCAACTTAATGGTAAAGTCCACCTCTCTATGTGGAGCTAAACCAGGCAAATCTTCAGGAAAAACATCAGCAAATTCCCTAACCACGGGAACTGCTTCTACTGGCTAACTAGCTTCTACTAGACTTACCGAGGCTAAATAAGCCACACATCCAGCATTTATCAACTTTTTAGCTTTAATTGCAGAAATTAGAAACTTAGAGGTATAGAAAGGCATACCTTGATATTCAAATACTGCACCATTAGGATGACAAAATCTGATCATTTTCTTTCTGCAATCTAACATTGCTCCATACATCTCAAGCCAATCCATACCCAAAATAATATCATAATCTGACAACTGCAGGGCATACAACCGACCCGGCATCTGGTTCCCTTCAATCATAACAGGAGCTTCATCTATATAGCTCGAAGTGAGTAAAAACTAACCCGAAGGAACTTCCACTACTAACTCACAGGACTTCTCCTCTAAAGGATGAGCTATACAATCCAGAAATTCTTCGGAAATGAAAGAATAAGAGGCACCCGAATCAAATAAGACTCTTGTTGAATAATTATAAAGAGGTAAAATACCTTCTATCATATTCGATGCCTCCACCTGGGCTCGGGTGATAGCCATAATCCGGCCTCTTCCTCGCTGCTGCGGTACTCCTCTGCCACGACCTGCCTGCGGCTGCTGAAACTATTGAGGCTAATGCTGCTGCTGCACACCTCTTCCATACCCATATTCTCTCGGATAGGGACAATTGCGGATCAAATGCCCCGGCTGATTACAATTATAGAATCTATATCCTGGCGGAACAATAGGCTGTCTGGCAGTACTCTGCTGCGACTCCTCCACCTCAGGCCTACCTCGGCCTTGCTGAAACTACTGACGACCTCCCCATCCTCTTCCTTTGCCTTTAAATGCTTGCTTTAATTTCTGACCCCATTTACCAAAGCCTGATGAAGAAGGTCCAGCTGGTGCCTTACCCTTGCTTGCACCTACTGACTTCTGCGGTAGCCGAAAACTACCTGAACCTGACTCGCCCACCTGACGAGTCCGAATAGACCTCTCCAATGTAGCTGCTCTCTGGGCTGCTTCTTCCACTGTCTTGCACATGAGAGGTACTATTGCATCCTGCAACTCCACTCTCAAACCTCTGATGAAATACTCAACCATCATATTATTATCTGAAACCACATAAGGCGCATAACGGCTAAGTGCCATAAACCTCATCTGGTACTCTAAAACTGAAGAGTTACCTTGCTGGAGAGTCCGAAACTGCTCTCTTTTTACTTGCTGCACTTGAATCGGAAAGAATGTATCATTAAATACATCGAGAAATTTCGACCAAGTAATAGCTTCTTCTGTCCTGCCTGCAAAGGTGGTCTGCATCTTCAGTCGCCACCATTCCAAGGCAAAACCCCTCAACTGATAAGCAGCTATCACAACTCTATCTGCTGCCGGACATCTCATAGTTGCAAAAACTCTTTCAATCTCATGAACCCAGTGCTCTGCTGTATCTGGATTCGGCCCTCCTGAATAAGTAGGTGGCTGCAATCTCAGAAACTTTTCAACCTGCATCACTGGTTCCTCTGCTAATAACACTGGTGGTGGTGGTGGTACAGGTGCTACAAAAGGCACCTCCACTCTTGGCGGAACTGGAGCAACAGGTACAACCTCTCTATCTCTAGGTGGCACCACAACCGGTGGTACTGGCGCCTGCTGATCCATTCTCGCCCGAATATCTGTGAGGCTTTCCCATATCCTCTCTATCATACGCTGAGTACTTTCCTCCGGATCTTCTCCTCCACCACCCCAATCTCTTCTATCAGCCATTCCAGAAATTTCTACATAAACAAAATACCAGACAAAAATCAAAACTACAAATTATCAGAAACCAGGGTCCCTACCAGCAGTGTACAAAGACCGAAATATGGCTATGTATCTTACTAATTCCCTTATATTAACACGGATCTTGCTCTGATACCAACTGTGACGGAACACCTCGGCCAAGCCCGTTAAACCGATAACGTACTTGATCCGAGTCCGCCTCCCGCGAACGGGCCGAAGCCTCGCAAGGGATACCAAACCATAGTCCATGTAAACACAAAGGAACACACACATTTTATAATATATCACAAGTTACATAGCCATATTTCCACAAAACTGAAAGAAGTACAAGAGCCTGGGGCATACCCCGAGGTACAACTGAAGAAAATAAACAACTAACTACACTACACTGCTGGAGCTGCTACTACACAGCTGGAGGTAGCGACCCTGCAACCGCTACGGTGCGGCTCTGAATAGGACGACGGTCGTGAAACGTCCTCCTCGCTCTCACCTGTGGGGGGTAGGGGTGAGCCTCGCTAGTCACTGGCTCAGTAGGGAACACCCCCAAAACCGAGCAAACCAAAAACCACAGGTACAAAAGCAATAAACAGTACCAACAATTTATAGAACAGCTAAGTAGGTTATTAAAGCTGTAAAAGTACTCACCATTTTCCGACTAGATAAAGCAACTATATTAAATAAACGGAAAACCCAAACAGGTGTACAAGCTAAAGTAGAGACAGCCAAACACGAGCCACGTGAACTGGTTCGCGACACCAGAAACTGACTCAGACAAGCTAACACAGGTCCACCTCTCAGTCTCGCAGCCACGGACGAAAGGTCCAGCTGCCGCTCCACGTGAAAAGGTCAAGCAACTGTGGATGTTGCCCAGCTAGCTAGCCCAGGGGGGGGGGGTGAATGGGTTATTAAAAACTTCGATCTTTGATTAAAACTTGTTTACTGAAAAAGATTGCACAACTTAATAACAAGGTCAGAGTTAAAGCAAACAAGACAACAATCACACAAAACACAACCACAAGACACAAGGATTTTTATCCTGGTTCGGAACTCCTCTCCACAGGAGACCTACGTCCAGTCCCTGAGCAATACCTCAGGATTTTACTACCAAGGGTACAATCCCCCTTAAGGATCCTTACACCCAGCCTCAACTGGTCTTCCTTCAGCCTGAAGGGTACAACAACCACCCTGGATACCACCAGGTCTTCCTTCGTCTAGAAGGGAACACCAACCACCCTGGATACCACCAGGTCTTCCTTCGTCTAGAAGGGACACCAATCTAATAAGAAAAGAGAGTGGAAACAGGCTTCAGACTCTAGCTTGACCAGCTACACACTGAAGCTTCTAAGCCCCCGAGAGAGAGAGAGATTTAACAAGGTTTTTCTCTCCAAGGACCACACAGGCTCTTACAAAGGAGAAGATTCCTTTTTAGCACAGAGAGCTAAGAGCTTAGAACTTGGTTTTGAGTGGAGGCTTCGCTCTTCTTCAAGGTTCTAAAGATTGTGAGAGATAGATTTCTTTTGCCTTCTAAAATCACGCGATGTTACTCTTGGTGGTCATTCTTTCGTCTTGAGTCTTCTATATAAACTGCTGATTCAAATTCGAACGTTAATGTGTCCGTTGTCTCTTATCCTTGTGTACGTTAGACTGGTCACTGAGGAAGCTTCTGATCGTCAGTCTTTTATCCTGGTGTACACGCCAAAGAGATGACATAGAACTTTGTATCTTGTGTCCAACGTTGTCCAAATGAGTCTTGTCAGATATCTGTAAGCAAATCATCAATAAATAGAAGACAGCTGGGACTGCTGTCTATTGTTAGTTGAGAGGGAACAGATATTGCAGTATATAGCAAAGCTCCTTTCTGTCCCAAAAAGTACGTAGACAGAGTAGCATAGAAATGGAAGATATTGTCTGCATGCATGGGAGATACGATCGGAGAGCATTTAATGCATAGCAGTCAACGGACAAGATATGACTTTGACTTTTCAACGCTATTAAGAAGCATTATACTGATGCATCAAGAAATTCGACAAAAGGAATCTTGCTGACTTCATAACTTATGAAATCGTTATGAATTATAGCAAGTCGTTATGAACTGTAAAGAAATCGTTGTTATGATAACTTAAAGAAATCGCCGTATAACTTATGAAGCCGGCAGTCGTTGCGAGTTCTAAAGAAACCGTTGCAAGAAATCATTATGACTAATAAAGAAATCGTTACGCGAAATCGTTATGACTATCGAGTTGTAAAGAAATCGTTATGACTATCAGTTGTAAAGAAATCGTTATGATAGTTAGATCGTTGCGAAATCGTTATGACTAATAAAGAAATCGTTACGCGAAATCGTTATAATAAAGAAATCGTTACGCGAAATCGTTATAAAGAAATCGTTACGCGAAATTATGACTATCAGGTTGTAAAGAAATCGTATATCTACTATAGAGTCGTTGCGAGTTCTAAAGAAATCGTTGCAAGAAATCGTTATGATAATAAAGAAATCGTTACGCGAAAGTATGACTAGCGAGTTCTAAAGAAATCGTTACGAGGTCTAAAGAAGTCGTTACGGCTAGAGAGTCGTTGCGAGTTCTAAAGAAATCGTTACGAGGTCTAAAGAAGTCGTTACGGCTAGAGAGTCGTTGCGAGTTCTAAAGAAATCGTTACGAGGTCTAAAGAAGTCGTTACGGCTAGAGAGTCGTTGCGAGTTCTAAAGAAATCGTTACGAGGTCTAAAGAAGTCGTTACGGCTTAGAGAGTCGTTGCGAGTTCTAAAGAAATCGTTACGAGGTCTAAAGAAGTCGTTACGGCTAGAGAGTCGTTGCGAGTTCTAAAGAAATCGTTACGAGGTCTAAAGAAGTCGTTACGGCTAGAGAGTCGTTGCGAGTTCTAAAGAAATCGTTACGAGGTCTGAAGAAGTCGTTACGGCTAGAGAGTCGTTGCGAGTTCTAAAGAAATCGTTACGGTAACGATTTGAGTGTTCCGGTCAAAGAGGAAGTCGTTCTGCTTATCAAAGAAGTCGTTACAGGGACTTGGATAGAAATGATGGGACTTACCAGATTGTCTTGATCTTTCATTTTTCTTTTGCTTCCTGTTCTCAAGACTCAAGAAATCCATTTAGTGTTATTTTGTTAATCATCAAAATTAATATATAAATAAATGGAAATATTTATTATGGGGACAGTTTGGTCATCAATCTCCCCCTTTTGATGATGACAAAATATACTAAACATCATACAGAAAATGAAATATGTTTTTCAGATTTACGTTAGTTGTCTCCCCCATTTTGTCATTAGGCAAAAAGATAAGCTGTGAGACAAAGAAGAGAGAAAGATTTTTATTAAGATGGAGAAAGATAATACAGAGGAGATAACAAGGAGGCATGCTGGGAGATAACAGCCCATGCCTTGATCTCAAGATCCTCAAAAAGTTGTAGAAAAACTCCAGAAGCAACTGAGAAGGAGGGTCCCATGGAAGGGATGTTCCTCTGAATGTAGAGTTGCCTTTGCTGCTCTAAGAATTTTCCATACTGAGTTTGTCCAAAATGAATCTGTAGTAAGTACTCTTGCCAAAACTGGCCCTATGGAGAAATCTGTCCAAGGAAATTGGATAGTGAATCTTTTGATTTAACAGATCCTGCTTTAAGGCATAGAAAGCAGAATATCTAGATGCCCATACAGCATAGAGCTCTGGTATGGGTGCGATGGAATTTAGATCCATAAAGGCTTCGCAGAAAGAGCAGGCTTCCTCTGACTGACTAGATCTTGATTGATAGCTTCCAACTGCTGATAAGATGCCCGATAGAGAAGCTCCCATTCTGATGAGGTGAGTCTTTCACACTCAGAAATGAGTGGAGCTAGGTCTGAGAAGACATGCGGCCAGAGTGATATTCTCTGAAGATGAACCGCAAGAAAGAAGGAGCGGCCCTGCTTGGCGGACATCCGGCCCACTGTCTTGCAAACATATCTAAAGCATGAGACCCAGCATCTGAATCAAACACTAAAGAGTGCAGCTTCGGCAGAAGAACTGGAAAATCAACCTTGAAGGAGACAAAGTCGACTTGAGAGGAAGGTTGAGAGGGGTTTCTGATTGCAGCACAGTAATCTGCGAAGAGAACTGGCAAAACTGAACTTCTGGAATTTTGTTCAAGTAGCAGAAGTCACTGTACAGCTGAAATGCTCTGGCAATGCGAATTTCCTTCAAAATGAAGGATCCCCAAGAGTTCTTGTGCTGGAAGATAAACCACTCAGAGAAGGTGAGTGGGTGCTCTGAGAGAGAGAGATTCGGCCCTTGCAGTCAGGTATTTTGAGTACTGAGCCTTGTTTCCTTTGATAGCTGCCCACTGATCTTCAGTCTTGAACTCAGTGCCCTCAAAGATTTTGGATTTGAAAGCTTGAGCTATCTGAGTAAAAGGGAGAACAATGGCCAGGTGCTCGGAGAGGTTGAGAAAAGGAATACCATAAATGGTAGAAAGAATGCATTTCTGGAGGTATTCTTTGTAGATCGGTCTTCTCTTAGGATCAAGGGTAAGAGAGTACCATAAAGGAGGGTAGAGAGAAGCAGAAGGAGTGCTTAGAGAGGAAGAGGTTTTCCTCTTTTTCAAGACAGGACTAGGAGGGTCAGTCCTGTGAATGTGAGAGGCTGTGGAAAGAATGGTGAGGAGAGTGTTCCTTTCAAAATGGTCTGGAACATTGGTGTCAAAAATACCAAGAGGCAGAGGTTTCACTGGAGGAAAGATAACAGAATTAGGAGGAGTAGGAGGATAGAAAAAGTGTTTAGGATTAAAGGAAGAGGTTGGTTGAGATGAGAAGATTGAATTTAATAGGTGAAGGTTGAGGGGTTAATGAGGAGGAAGCTGAGATGTGAGCTGGAGTAGGTGAGAAGGAGGGTTGAGATGAAGTAGAGGATGAGGAAGGTTGGGTGCGAGGCATGGATGTTTTATGGTTGGTGGAGCAGGAGGTGCAGTAGGAGGAGATGAAGGTGTGGAGAGGGTTGGAGTGGCAAGAGATGAAGATTCAGGGGCCTTGGAGACTGACATTGGCTCTTTTCCTTTGGCCTGACTTTCTCTGACTGCAGGAGAGGGTCCTGAAGACCCTGAGGCTGCCACTGGTCCGGGTGACCTTACAACTGATGGCCCTGATGGCCCTGACCCTTGAACTGGCGGCCCTGTTGGCCGAGAGACTTCTGCTGGAGGCCCTGATGGCCTAGAGACTTCTGCTGGAGGCCCTGATGGCTAGGAACTTCAGCTGGAGGCCCTGGTGGCCTAGGAACTTCAGCTGGACCGCTCTGAGTAGGTGCAGGAGGGACACCACTAGACTTTGAAAGATTAGCCAGCAAATTCTTCATATCAGACATTTCTTTATTGAAATACCTCATTGCATTTCTTATTGAGGATACGTCTGAGGAGGTTGAAGCTTGATTTGAAACAATTCCTTGTATGCCAGACTGAACTGATGCCAAGATCTCTCCTTGGGCTTTTAACAAGGCCATAACATGCTTCAACTTTACTTTCCTATGGCCCTTCCTAGACCTCCTGTGAACAACTCTTTTCTGCTTACCTGGCTGAGAGACAGGCTCCTCAAGATTTATAGTTGCACTTGGGCCTTCACTAACATCAACCAAGCTGGAGTTTCCTGAGTAGGTGCAGTTTTCTCAGAAAAGGCTTCATTCTCTGGCTTTTCACTCTCAGCATGCTCCCCCTGAATGGGAGCAGGGACTTCAGTACTTTCTTGCTCCCCCTGAGCAGGAGCTTCTTCCAAGACAACATCTTGTTGAGTACCTGCTTGTACCTCAACATCTGCAACTAATTCTTCAGTATGGCCTGCTGCCATAACTTCTTCATCAGGACCACCCTCTTCCAATTGAGCATCGGATTGACTTGCTGCAGCTTGCTCTGCTGGATCTGCTTGCTCTACTTCTACTGCTTCTGGAATATCTGCAATAACTGCTTCTCCTTCAGCCACAGAGGATTTTGACCAAACTCCTTCTTGCACTGAAAAACCACTTTTCTTCAGGTTTCTGGACCTTATAGACTGGCCCATCTTTTCAGCTACCGCACCTGACAGATCTACTCCGAAGTGCTTGAAAATCTTGGTCAGAAGAGCATACGGAAGGGAAACATTCAGCTTGCTCTTTGTTTCCCATAACTGAGCATGTGCAAACATCATTCGCTCAATCATCAACCTCTTTGTTCTGGATTGCCCAGAACATTATGTCCGAATCTGCCCTAGTGCATGAGGAAAAGGTAGCACTACGGGGAACTAAGATTTGGCAGACTATAAAGTGAAGCAATCGGTTGAACGCGGACATCTGATTAATATCAAGCTTCCCATCCTTCAACTTAAATCCTGGACCGATAATCCCGAGACCTTTGACTTCATCATTCACAGAGTGAATGCCACTAAATCCAGAGGTCTTTACTCCAAACAGATCACGCAAAAGCTCATGGGTTATTCTGATTTGGATACCTTGACAGAGGAAACAAGGGATCCATCTGCTTCTGACTTCAGACAGACGTAGAAGGCTTTTACCAAGTCCGGGTAGCTTACCTCACTGAAGGTGACCACATCCATCCACTGCGATCTTCTTAGAGTATCAACTAGCCTGGCCATGCCACTCTTCTCAAGATTCTGAACATCCACTGCCTTATTTCCGCAAATCTTTGTCTTCACAAAAGTAAATCTTTCTTGCTCCCTTGGGGATAAATACTCAGCACTGTAGCCCCCAACACTTCCGGAGATCAACGGAGCGGCCATGGGTGCAAAGAAGGAAAGATTCTGGAAGGGAGGATGATGGAAGGGACGGAAGTTCTCGAAGGAGTTCTTCGCGGGAAGAGAAGAAGGCTTCGAAAGTTGCAGAGAGTCGATCCCAAAATCGTTAGGGCATCAGCTTTGGGTGAACAGATAGAGAATAAAAAGGGTAAAGATAGAAGACGAATCGATCTCAAAGCGATTTGGATAAAATAATATTACTTTAATGACAGGAGGAGCGCCAAAAGGCGGCAAAGGTAGAAAGCGACAAAAAGGTTTGACAAGTCAAACAACTTTCTACACAGAAGCGGTCAAAGCATATAGATAACTGAGTTTTGTTTAACTTTAACGGAGAGAGAACTTTTCATTTAATCTGAAAAATTTATATGTCAATAAGATCACAGAAATTCTTTCACAAATTGCACATCCCTAGTTCCCTTCTAAGAGATGTAAATCTCTCTTCAGGTAGGGCTTTGTGAAGATATCTGCCAATTGACCATTTGTATCTATAAACGAAATTTCTAAATTACCACTAGCTACATGGTCTCGAATAAAATGATATCTTACCTCAATGTGTTTCGTCCTTGAGTGTTGAACTGGATTTTTGGTGAGGTTGATGGCACTAGTATTATCACACAATAGAGGAATTGATTTGATGTGAATGCCGAAATCTTCAAGTTGTTGCTTTATCCAAAGAAGTTGTGTACAGCAACTTCCAGCAGCAACATATTCCGCCTCAGCTGTTGATAGAGCTACTGAATTTTGTTTCTTGGATGTCCATGATATTAAGCATCCTGCAAGAAACTGACAACATCCACTGGTGCTTTTTCTATCTACTTTGCAACCAGCATAATCAGCATCTGAATATCCTATTAGATTTATCTCACAAGATCTAGGATACCAGAGACCTAAATCATGAGTTCTAGCTAAATATCTAAATATTCTTTTTACAGAGATTAAGTGAGACTCTCTAGGGTCTGCCTGATATCTAGCACACATGCATACACTGAACAAAATGTCTGGTCTACTGGCAGTTAAGTAAAGTAATGATCCTATCATACCTCGATAATTCTTTTGATCTACCCTTTTACCTTTTTGATCACTGTCCATTCTGGTTGATGTGCTCATTGGAGTTGATAATGGCTTTGCATCTTCAAATCCAAATTTCTTCAACAGCTCTTTGGTGTACTTTGCTTGACAGATATGAGTGCCATCCTTCCCTTGCTTGATTTGCAATCCAAGGAAGTAGCTTAACTCCCCCATCAAGCTCATTTCGAATTCTCCCTGCATAAGCTTTTCAAAGTACTTGCAAAGAGATTCATCAGTAGATCCAAAAATAATATCATCCACATAGATTTGTACAAGAAGTATATGTTTAACCTTAGATTTTATAAATAATGTACTATCTACTTTACCTCTAGTGAAACCATGATTTAATAAGAAATTACTGAGCCTTTCATACCAGGCTCTAGGAGCTTGCTTTAGACCATATAAAGCCTTATGTAGTTTAAATACATGATTTGGAAATTCAGAGTCGTCAAAACCTGGAGGTTGTTCAACATAAACTTCCTCCTTGATGAAACCATTTAAAAAGGCTGATTTGACATCCATTTGAAAAAGTTTTAAGTCAAATGCAGATGCATAAGCAAGTAAAATCCTAATGGCCTCAAGTCTAGCTACAGGTGCATAAGTTTCATCGAAATCTATGCCTTCCTCTTGGGAGTAGCCTTGAGCCACCAATCTGGCTTTGTTCCTTAAGATTATTCCAGACTCATCCAGTTTATTTCTGAACACCCATTTGGTGCCAATAACTGAATGATTGGATGGTCTAGGAACAAGTGACCATACTTGGTTTCTCTTGAACTGATTTAGTTCATCTTGCATGGCTAGTATCCAAGATTCATCAGATAAAGCTTCATTGACTGTCTTAGGTTCTACTTGAGAGACAAATGCTAAATAGTCGCATGGAATTACATTACCTCTAGTTCTTACCCCTACAGATGGATCACCAATGATGTTTTCAGGAGGGTGATCTTTCTGATGTCTCCATTCCTTTGGAAGATCTTTATGTTGGATTTCTGTTTGCTGCAGTTCTTCCAGAGTTGGATCCTCTTTGTCCTTAATTGAAGTTTTCTTTAATTTTTCGGACAAGACATCTGCATCATCAATGTCACTAATTTCTTCCTTTTTCAAGGAAGGGTTAGATTCATCAAAAATAACATGTACTGATTGTTCAATTAATAAGGAACGTTTATTGAAAACTCTATAACCTTTAGGTTTAGAGGAATACCCCATGAAAATGCCTTCATCTGATTTGGCATCCAACTTACCAATGTCCCTTTTTCCATTGTTATGGATGAAGCAAGGACATCCAAATACTCTGAAATGGCTAATCTTTGGCTTCTTTTCTTTGTAGAGTTCATAAGCAGTCTTTTTCAGAATTGGCCTGATCATCACTCTATTTATGATATAACATGCCGTGTTGATAGCTTCGGCCCAGAAATATCTTGGCAGATCATATTCTGATAACATTGATCTTGCCATATCCAAAAGAGTTCTGTTTTTCCTCTCAGCAATTCCATTCTGTTGAGGTGTCCTTGGAGTTGAGAAGTTGTGCTCAATTCCTTGATCATCACAGAACTTCGTAAACTTTTCATTCTGAAACTCACCACCATGATCTGATCGAATAGAGACAATTGAGAATTTCTGATCTTTCTGAACTTTCTTACTGAAGCTGACAAAATTCTCAAATGTGTCATCTTTGTGCTCTAAAAAGGATACCCAAGTGAATCTTGAATAATCATCAACTATTACAAATCCAAAATTCTTTCCTCCCAAACTGGTAGTCCTCATTGGCCCAAATAAATCCATGTGAAGTAGTTCTAAGGGCTTTGAGGTGGTTACTACAGTCTTTGATTTGAAGGAGCTCTTGGTGTGCTTTCCTCTTGCACAAGGTCTGCAAATGCTATCCAATCTGAAATTTACCTTTGGCAGTCCTTCAACTAGTTTTCTTTTTCTGAGCTTGTTCAACCCATCCAAGCTGCAGTGGCCCAATCTTCTGTGCCACAACTCAGTTGATTTATCTTTGCTAGCTGCCAAACACACATCTTGACCCTTGAGTTCATCGAGATATAGGAACATACAAATTTCTTTCTCTGTAGGCTTCAAATATGACTGCACCATCCTTTAAGATACTGCATTTTGATTCTTGAAACTGAATTTGATGGCCTTTGTCACACAATTGGCTGATGCTGATGAGATTGTGCTTTAACCCTTTGACCAGCATTACATCCTTTATGACTGATTTTCCTTTGATGTTCACAGACCCGCTTCCTATCACAGCCCCTTTTCCATTATCTCCATAGGTGACTGTACCTTCTTCAGCTTGGAGATCAACAAATATCTTCTTGTTGCCTGACATATGCCTTGAGCACCCACTATCTAAATACCATTTGGATGCTCGAGGATTAACCTGAAATGAGAACATCAAGCTTTAGGTACCCAAATTCTTTTTGGGTCCTGATTGGTTAGTATCATCAACTTTACCTTTTAATATCCATTTTTTATGTCTTGTTGGACATGTCATTTTAATATGTCCTAACTTGTTGCAGTGACTGCAGCAGGATAACTTAGTTACTTTTTCTATGTATTTGAAATCAGCTTTGTATGCTACATCTTGTTCGGGTACAAATTTTGGTGTTGGATATGTTTTAGGGTATATATGGTTTCTTCATTATCTGGGGGTGTATATCCTAATCCATTTTTCTTTTTACCCGATCTCCTAGCACCTTTTAATATTAAAGAGTTTTTACCATTGGTAAATTTTTCTAGGGTGCTTGCTAGAGTATTGTTTTCTTCATTTAATTCATTTACAGTTTTTCTTAAATCATCTGAGTTTTCCTGTTTTTCTAGGTCAGTGATTTTTCTGTTCTTGTCTTTTAAGTTTTCACATAATAGTTCATTTCTTCTCTTAAGCTCAACCATTTGTTTTTCTAGTTCTTCGTTTTCAGATTTTAAATCTGAGTTGGTATTTTCGAGACATGTGATATTTTTCTTGCTTAGCTTAAGTAGTTTACACACTTCTTTATACTTATCGTAGAGTTCATTAAATGCACTTTCCAAATTATCCGAATCTGAGTCATTACAGGAATCGAAAGAAGAATCAGATGTTACCTTATCCTCGGTATTCGCCATGAGAGCCAAGTTGGCTTCTTCACCTTCACTGCTCGAGCTTGACTCACTATCTGAGTCGCTGCTGTTGTCCCATGCAGCTGCCATGGCTTTCTTTTTGAATCTTCTGAACTTCTTGGAGCTGTCCTTCTTCTTGTGATCATTTTTCTTTAACATTGGACAGTCTGCCTTGATATGTCCAGGTTTCTTGCATTCATAGCAAAGTGGCTCATTCCTCTTCTGATCTTTTCCATCTGGTCTCTTGAGATCTTTGTTTTTCTTGAAGTACCTCCTACCAGACTGGAACTTCTTCTTCTTTGCCAAGATTCTCTGCAATCTTCTTGAGAGCATGGCTTCTTCATCATCACTATCTTTGCTATCTTCACTGTTATCTAAGGATTCTTCTGATGAGTCCCCATTAGCTTTAAGCGCATTTGGCTGCTTCTTTCTACTGGAGGATTCTCCTAGTCTTTCCATGTTTATTTCATGGGCCATGAGAGACCCAATGAGTTTTTCTACTGACATTCTCTTAAGATCATTAGCTTCTTCGATAGCTGTGACCTTTGCCGTCCATGAAGATGGCAGGGATCTGAGAATCTTCCTTACCATATCTGCATTTTCATATGACTTTCCTAGACTTGCTAGGCCATTAGTAATGTCAGTAAATCTACTAAACATTTGGGTAATAGACTCACCTGTTTGCATTTGAAATCTTTCATACTGAGTGACAAGAATGTCGATTCTTGTCTCCTTTACTTTGTCTGTACCTTCATATGTGATCTTTAACTTTTCCCACATTTCCATGGATGATTTGCATGCTGAAACTCTGTTGAACTCTTTCTTGCTTAGAGCACAACATAGAATGCTCTTAGCTTTACAGTTCAAAGAGATTTTCTTTCTATCTTCATCTGTCCATTGTGCTTTCCATTTGTGACGACCAGATCACCTTCTTCCACTATTGACCAGATTTGATAATCGTGGCCTTGTAGAAAGTATTCCATCCTGGTCTTCCAATACGTATAATCTTCACCATCGAACAAAGGAGGTCTGTTGACAGACTGACCTTCGAAGTGACTTTGGGCTGCCATTGATCTTTGCTCTTCAGATCGTTGGATCTTCTTCTTTGTCGAAGAGACGTGCTCTGATACCACTTGTTGCCCAGCTAGCTAGCCCAGAGGGGGGGGTGAATGGGTTATTAAAAACTTCGATCTTTGATTAAAACTTGTTTACTGAAAAAGATTGCACAACTTAATAACAAGGTCAGAGTTAAAGCAAACAAGACAACAATCACACAAAACACAACCACAAGACACAAGGATTTTTATCCTGGTTCGGAACTCCTCTCCACAGGAGACCTACGTCCAGTCCCTGAGCAATACCTCAGGATTTTACTACCAAGGGTACAATCCCCCTTAAGGATCCTTACACCCAGCCTCAACTGGTCTTCCTTCAGCCTGAAGGGTACAACAACCACCCTGGATACCACCAGGTCTTCCTTCGTCTAGAAGGGAACACCAACCACCCTGGATACCACCAGGTCTTCCTTCGTCTAGAAGGGAACACCAATCTAATAAGAAAAGAGAGTGGAAACAGGCTTCAGACTCTAGCTTGACCAGCTACACACTGAAGCTTCTAAGCCCCCGAGAGAGAGAGAGATTTAACAAGGTTTTTCTCTCCAAGGACCACACAGGCTCTTACAAAGGAGAAGATTCCTTTTTAGCACAGAGAGCTAAGAGCTTAGAACTTGGTTTTGAGTGGAGGCTTCGCTCTTCTTCAAGGTTCTAAAGATTGTGAGAGATAGATTTCTTTTGCCTTCTAAAATCACGCGATGTTACTCTTGGTGGTCATTTCTTTTCGTCTTGAGTCTTCTATATAAACTGCTGATTCAAATACGAACGTTAATGTGTTCGTTGTCTCTTATCCTTGTGTACGTTAGACTGGTCACTGAGGAAGCTTCTGATCGTCAGTCTTTTATCCTGGTGTACACGCCAAAGAGATGACATAGAACTTTGTATCTTGTGTCCAACGTTGTCCAAATGAGTCTTGTCAGATATCTGTAAGCAAATCATCAATAAATAGAAGACAGCTGGGACTGCTGTCTATTGTTAGTTGAGAGGGAACAGATATTGCAGTATATAGCAAAGCTCCTTTCTGTCCCAAAAAGTACGTAGACAGAGTAGCATAGAAATGGAAGATATTGTCTGCATGCATGGGAGATACGATCGGAGAGCATTTAATGCATAGCAGTCAACGGACAAGATATGACTTTGACTTTTCAACGCTATTAAGAAGCATTATACTGATGCATCAAGAAATTCGACAAAAGGAATCTTGCTGACTTCATAACTTATGAAATCGTTATGAATTATAGCAAGTCGTTATGAACTGTAAAGAAATCGTTGTGATAACTTATGAAGCCGTTACAACAGGCAAGTCGTTGCGAGTTCTAAAGAAACCGTTGCAAGAAATCATTATGACTAATAAAGAAATCGTTACGCGAAATCGTTATGACTATCGAGTTGTAAAGAAATCATTATGACTATCAGGTTGTAAAGAAATCGTTATGACTATAGAGTCGTTGCGAGTTCTAAAGAAATCGTTGCAAGAAATCGTTATGACTAATAAAGAAATCGTTACGCGAAATCGTTATGACTAATAAAGAAATCGTTACGCGAAATCGTTATGACTATCAGGTTGTAAAGAAATCGTTATGACTATCAGGTTGTAAAGAAATCGTTATGACTATAGAGTCGTTGCGAGTTCTAAAGAAATCGTTGCAAGAAATCGTTATGACTAATAAAGAAATCGTTACGCGAAATCGTTATGACTAGCGAGTTCTAAAGAAATCGTTACGAGGTCTAAAGAAGTCGTTACGGCTAGAGAGTCGTTGCGAGTTCTAAAGAAATCGTTACGAGGTCTAAAGAAGTCGTTACGGCTAGAGAGTCGTTGCGAGTTCTAAAGAAATCGTTACGAGGTCTAAAGAAGTCGTTACGGCTAGAGAGTCGTTGCGAGTTCTAAAGAAATCGTTACGAGGTCTGAAGAAGTCGTTACGGCTTAGAGAGTCGTTGCGAGTTCTAAAGAAATCGTTACGAGGTCTAAAGAAGTCGTTACGGCTAGAGAGTCGTTGCGAGTTCTAAAGAAATCGTTACGAGGTCTAAAGAAGTCGTTACGGCTAGAGAGTCGTTGCGAGTTCTAAAGAAATCGTTACGAGGTCTGAAGAAGTCGTTACAGCTAGAGAGTCGTTGCGAGTTCTAAAGAAATCGTTACGGTAACGATTTGAGTGTTCCGGTCAAAGAGGAAGTCGTTCTGCTTATCAAAGAAGTCGTTACATGGACTTGGATAGAAATGATGGGACTTACCAGATTGTCTTGATCTTTCATTTTCTTTTGCTTCCTGTTCTCAAGACTCAAGAAATCCATTTAGTGTTATTTTGTTAATCATCAAAATTAATATATAAATAAATGGAAATATTTATTATGGGGACAGTTTGGTCATCAGTGGAGACCAACTAAACACCACCACCTGCGTACCACATGGTCACAGGTCCATGCCTGGCACCTCTAGAGATCCTGGCCCGGAACTCTCTAAAGTGAGGCACTGGAAAAGGACTAGATGGGGTCCAGTACGTCTACTGGTGTCCGTACCCCCAACTACGAGCCCACTACAAGTGACTAAAGACAAACACAAGTGTCACTGTCCCACTGTCGTCTTTCCCTCAGCTGGACGTACAACTCAAACTCAGGAGTGAGGGTGTCCAGGTCAGACGACACAGACCTCGACGGTACAACACAAGTACCGGGACAAAGCCCCGAGCTAACAGCCTGGCTCACAAAGAACCTGGGGCACCCAACTGGAGAGGTAACCACGGTAGGCGTCGTACTACTCGCTACGTACACAAAACCACATGCACGTCACACACAAACCACGTGAAACCTCACGTAAACCACAAGTAACAACGGTCCACTACACGTGAACCCAACTGGACTCGCGTAAACAACGCGCAGCCACGAAAGTAAGTAAGTCACTGCATACTCCGTATGCTAAATACAAAAACCTTGTGCACTCAATGCACCACAGGTGCCAACGCACCATTCATTATCGGTAAATACCATAAATAATCATTTCTGCTTATACACTAGTTGGCGGCAACATCGACTGCCGCTTATAATAAGTAAACGGCAATGACTTTGGCCGTTTATATCCTGGCTGATGAACCTGGCGTCAATCGATCTTGACGCCAAGATCTACAGCCTCTATCCCTGCAGAAACCCTAACCGATCCCACATGCATTCCTGATCCCGAAACCATTGAGGAAATAGGCCATAAGCGGGTGGAATCTTCTAAGTTTTTGCTTTATGGCCTTTGCCCCTTCTTTTAATACAAGACGGTGCTCCACTAATGAAGGGTCTAGACCAGGCATGTCCTCATATGACCAGGCGAATGTGTCTCTGTATTCCCTCAGAATTTGCACCAGTTCCTCTTCTTCATCAGGAGGGAGGTTCGCTGAAATTATCACAATCCTAGGATCTTCTTCTGTTCCGAGGTTGACTTCCTTAGTAGGTTCATCCACCACCATTGTAGGTTCATCGAATCTTCTTACACCACTTGCGTACTTCTTGGCAGCGTCATCTACTTCGCTATCCTCTTCATCAATCGAGTCCTCATCATTCATGATTTCATAGATGCCAAATCCGTCGTCTACGAATACCCCATCCTACACAATCTCTTCTTCTAATACCACCCTTCTTTTGTGAACTCCTCTACCAGCAGTAATGCTTGACATCGCCGAGCTAACTCTTGAAGGTATCTTTGGGGAATAGCCTTGCTCCGTTGCTTCCTAGGGCGACGTTTGAACCTGGTAGACGCTGGGTTGACTTGATTCTCTACTCTAGACTCACCTATACTAAGACTAGACTCTTCTAACCTAGGCTCTTCTTGACTAGGCGACTCTACAGGACTGGTGGAGGACATGGCGTCCTCGAAAAGGATGGCTCCTAATGAAGGAGCGGGAGGGGAAGCCCCAGTCGGGGGGTGCCCCTAATCAGGAGGGTGAAGGAGGTATGACGACTCCTCGACCTCAATGTGCATTTGAAGATTGGCATTTTTTTTTGGAGATCGGTGGAGAGCATGCAGCATGAGAGAGTGACCTCATCGTCGCTCGGATCAGATTGCAAAGCAGAGAGGACTGCAGGTGGGAGATCAGGAGTGAAGAGGCTGTGTGCAGCCGTCAGGAGTTGGGGAGTCAGCTAGATGAGTAGGGGAGGAGATGAAGGGACAAGGCTGGGAAGGAGGGAGTTCAAGAGGGATGGATGGATGGCTAGGCACGTGCCCCTCCATAATTCGTCTACTGTCCTTCCCTCTTCATAGGGGATGTCCGGCTCTCCCACATCTGTGGTCTCATTCATCAGCTGCCTCTTGGATGTGATGGATGCGGGTGGATCTAGCAGTTCGGCTGCAGCTGGTGGCCATGTTCTCTCTTCCTCCTAGAACAGACGACTGAAGGCTATAGTGATGTCTTCTATGTCAAACCAGCGGTACCATTCAGCCTCTGGGTCTCCTGTCTTCCTCCTCTTTCCCAGGCGGAGTGCTTCCAGTGCCCTGTAGGTGAGCATAGGGGCCATATGCCGAGAGAAATTCCTGCCATGTACCTCGTGGTGTGACAGTTCGACCTCGACCACCACAGTGTTGTATCCTGGTTGGGTTAGACCTCTGACGAAGTGACACCAGAGTGTCCATGTGAGTGGTTCACGGTTGGCCTTTAGAGTGGACGTGCTGAATGACCATGGCTTGGACTTCTCTCTATAACCCAATCCCCATCGGCTTTTCATTACAATGTCTGGGATGGGCTTGACGATGCCTTGCAGTTCTGCCCCTAGACCCTTGCCTTCTTCATAGCCTAGCTTCATCATAATCAGCCACCCTTTGGTGTTAAGTGGCTCCTTCCTTTTAACCGCGTTGACTTGTGTAGGATTGGGCTCTTGCTTGGAGTGGAATGAGTAGCCCCAAGGGTAGTTGATGTCCAACACTAAGATGAGGGGCTTATTGGCGGGCCACACAACTGGGAGGAGGGTATCATTGATGGCATCGAATGTGTGAGTAGTGGCTATGCTTTTAACTTTGATGACCCGTCCTTGGAAAGGGAACTTGAGACACTGATGTGTTGTGGACGGTACAGCTCCCAGTGCTTCTAACCACAGTCGTCCCAGGATGGCTTTGAACATGGGGTCAATGTCAAGTACATAAAAGTCGATAGTGACAGCTAGCGGCCCTAGTTCAGCTTGTACAGTCACCATGCCGTGGCAGGATCTTCTGGAGTTGTCATAGGCGGCTATGGTGGTTGGCGTCGGTCTTAACATTCCTTCCGACACATCACATGCTTTCAGAGTGCTCAGTGGGCAGACATTTATGGATGTCCCTGTGTCAACCAGTGCTGCCCCTACTACTACATGATTGATAACTAGGGTCACACAGAGCGGGAGCCTCCTGGCTTTTGGGGGTGCTAGCTCATTCTCGGCAAATGTAATTGCCGGCCCACGAGTCACCATGGCCAATGCGCTGGGCAGTTTGTCGGAAAGCATGTCTTCATTCAATAATACCCTCTACAGGAAGTTTCTCAACGCCTCTTGATGCTCTTTGGATCTCTTTATCATCTCCAGAATGGAGATCTTGGTTGGTACGTGATCCAGATGCTTAAGGATATCATAATGTGTACTAGGCAATAGCTCAATCACCCCCTCATCTTGTGGTTGCTGTTGGGTCTGTTGTTGAGGTGGTTGTAGGACTTGTTGGGGATTTTTTGGTTAGTGGCGATGGTGGAGATGGGTGGATACGGGCGGCGGAAAACACGTCCGCTCCGTAGGGTGGTCGGTTGGGTAGCAGGTTGTCTGGCGGAGGATAACGTGGCGATGGAAGGTTGGTCCAGCCCAGGTGGTGGTAGGATGACGGGTGTGGGAGCGAATAGCACGAGTGGTGGTGGTATGGCGACAGGTGGAGCAAGAGGTATGATAGGTGGTAAGATGACGGATGGTCTAGCAACTGGCGTGGGTGTTGAACCGATGGGCAGTATGACGGCGTTGGCCAAGGAAACTAGAGGAGGGATTGATTGGGGTGCTGTGTTGGCTGGTTGTATTGTTTGGGATTGTAGAGGGTGCTGGTGGTTAATGGCCATCATCTGCTGGACATCGAGTTCATCATCATACGTCCAGTTTTCTTGAGGAGGGGGGGGTGGTGGACGATAGGGTTCACCTGGGCCGGTGGCTGTGGCGGATTGGGCACTGGTGGGTGGTTCGGCAAGGGGTTATGGACAATGCCTAGGTCCTGCAACGGCTGTTGTTGTTTCTGTTGTTGTTGTTGTTGAGGGAGTGGTTGGCGTTGCTACCTCTGCTGCTATTGCTACCTCTGACTCTCTTTGATATCTCCTATCACTTGTCGGAGGGCTGTCTAGTCCAGTCTGTTCTGCTCATGCAAGTCATACACCAGATCTTTGAAAGTGAAGCACTGCTCAATGGTGTGACCCGGCTACCGATGGAACACACAGTACCTTGTTTGGTCCACACTTGGGTTTAATGGCTTTTTCGGAGGGAGCCTGATAGCATCTGTAGAGACCAGGGCCAAGAAGATATCCGGAAGAGTCTCAGAAAGAGGTGGGTATTGAGTTTTCCTTGGACCTAGTGGATGCTTGGATTGGGAACCATCGGGAGGCGACACCTGATTGTATCGGGGCTGCTGGCCTTGTGGAGGATTGGTGGTGTTCTGACCCTGAGCAGTATAGGGTTGGCAGTTTTGGCTTTGGCCGGCAGGGTTGAATGCACTCACTTGCTCATTTACTTGGACACCCTCGGTGACTGGCCCCTGAGGTGTTCTCTGGAAGCGGGACTTCTGGGGTTTGAACATGGAATGAATGGGGGAGTCCTTGAGGTGAGTCTGGATGAAGCGGGCACGGCTGTAGAGCTGATGCATGGTGGTGATATCATTCATTGCTAGGATGTTTTTATAGGCGGGGGTTGCATTAGCAATGATGATTTTAACCTTTTCTCCCTCCGGAAGGTACCCTGGGACTCTGGTGGCCATCTGCCTCCATCTATCGGCGTATGTGGCAAACTCTTCATCCGACTTCATCCGTTCAGACATGAGATCCGTAAGAGAATACTCTACTCCAACCCTATCTTGGAATTGTTCAAGGAATTTTGCTCTCACTATGGCGAAGTCTTCCGCATCCTTGGGTAACAAGGAATAAAACCAATCCAGTGCAGGCCCGTCCAATCACCAGCGGAATAGATACGCCATCAAACGGCGGTCATGCTAATAGGGTGCGGACTCATAGATAAAATCCTTGATGTGAATTTAGGGGTTGCTAGAGCCATTGTATTTGCGGTACTTCAAAAGCTCGGACGGAGAGGGGACCCATAGGCCACTGAAATTAGGCATGTGGATATCATGGTGTTGCCTAGGGTCGACTTGCTTTCGAAGCTCTTGGAGTTCCTTCTTGATGGATGCCCACTCGGACATCATGTCGGGAGTGGCGGAAGGCTGAGCATACATGGAGGAAGCACGAGACGCCGGCCTCGCACGCGGCTCTAGCTGCGGTGGATGACAAGGGAGGTAAGGGGGAGACCGGGGCCTCGACTCACGTGGATGGTAATGCTCAGATTCGAAAGGAGTGAATCGAATGGCCCGCGGCCGGATAGGAGTATTGTCGGCTTGTCCCGTGATGATATGGGGGTCGGAGGTAGATGCCACAGGGCGAGTGGCTCCCACTCTAGGTGAGGGCGACGAGGCGGCCTTTCCTTTGAGAGCCGTCATGAGGTCCTGGATCTGAGATTGATCAAGCTGAGGGATTAATCGCATGAGTTGAGCAGCTTGATCATCTACCTGAGGGGAGTGGATAGTTTGAGATGGGCCACCATCGTCGTGACGATGACTCTCACTGGCGTGGACTGTGGCGACCCAAGGCCGGGTCGACTCCTCAAGGAGGTCGTGGGGGAGAGATTCCTCATAATCTTGGGAAGTGTAAAAGGCAGCATCTTGATTCTGATTGCCATAGATCCGGTTCAGATAGGACTCCATTCTTGGAAAGTGGGAATGCCAAAATGAGGAAAGCCTGTCCAGACCTAAGAGACACCCTAACCTAAACAGACACCTGATTTCCTAAACAAACAGTCCTATGCAAACAAAAGAAAGAGAAAATGTCTCACCCAAAGCAAGCAGTTGGCAATGATGATGGTTTCTTTTATTTGATTCAAGTTTGCCTTTTAATGGATTGATCTTTTTAGCAAGTTCTCTCAAAAGGAAGGTTTCCTAAAGGGAGAAGGCTTCCAACTTCGGGTTTGACTAGGATTTCTCATGGACTCACCAATGAATGGATCCTAAATCTAGGTGGCAACAAGTACAACCAGCCTAGAGGCCGTGTGGGAATCCACGGTCAGCAGGGACTTACGGAGGCCCTCAAGCGAGTGCTCTAGTCAGACACAAGGAATATGTGGCCGAGAGAGCGGGCGTCGCTGAGGAGGACAACCTAAACCAGAACATGGAAATATGTATGCACGCCCTATGTGCACCAGAGTGCATGCAAAATCTAACCTAAGACTAACAAAACATATATCAGACCTACCTACTCTCAGAAGCAGAAGGCGACAGGGTTACTGCCGTGACCAAGATCGCGACAGGAACTAGGTCGCGTTCCTCTTCACAGTGGACAGAGATCAGGTTAGACCTGATTATGCACAAAAATTTCAAAACGATCCTATAGCACGGAGGACTGACAGACTCTCAAAAGCGTGGAGCAGGCTTCAAACAGTTCAGAATATGGATGGAGTACGTGAAATAAGCCCGAAAGAACAGGAATACATGAAATCCAAGGCACTGACCTGATCGCGACAAAGCCACTGTCACCATCCTGATAGCGACACCCAGAACGTCGCATTCCTTGCCGCTTTCCAAACCAGCAAAGCAGAATACAGAAATAGCATGAAACGAGCGTTGATGTACTGACCTAATCGCAACGCTCACTTTGTCGCCACCCTTAACACGACGCCTTCAACGTCGCCTCCCCGTCCAGCACAGCAGAACGCAAAATAGCACGCAAAAAAATGAACACTGATGTACTGACATGATCGCGACGTTCGTCTTGTCGCTATTCTGATCGCGACTCCCTCAACGTCGCCTTCTCACCCAGAGCAACAGAACTCAAAGCAACGGTAAAGATAAGCGAAAAAAACACAAAATTTATGGCAGAACCACACACAGGGATGACTAAAGGCGGCAGGGAAAGACAACAACAAGCACGATGGGCACTAGAGGTCCCACCGTGATAACCAGAAGGTGTAATCACGGGATTTGCTCCCCAAAAATGATGATTAAAATAAGGAAAACAGGACCGTGATCGCCACCAAAGTAGTTGCAAAACAAATATACGAAAGAACACTTGCTAACTGCCTTGGAAAAGGGAAAAGATTGTAGAAAGCGTACCTGACCCTGAGAACTCGACGATGGAGTCGTCGCCTTCTTTGTACCTTAACGCGCCGGACGACCTGTCGCCTTTTCAGGTCACGACACCCAGCTGGTCGCCTTCTGCTTTAAAGGATGAAGACTGTGGGTTCTTTCTCTTCCTACTTCTCAGCCGGCCAAGGGGCAGGAGCCTCGTGCTGCTACTGTCTTCTGAACCCTGCCAAGAACATCAAAACAAAGGAAAACCCATTAGAGAACTCGTTTATGAAGAATCTATCCCAAAAAAATGAATAAACATGAGCTAATTGGAGGGAACTCACGTGGGGGTGGGGTTTTAACCCCTTTGGGTGTTTAAAATCGGTGTGTGTGGAGTGTGCTAATGCAAGACTATGGAAAAATAAATCTATGCATGTATGGATGAAGAGAAAATTGAAAGAAAAGGCAAAGAGAAAGCATAGGCAGGGAGAAAATGCCCTGGGGGGCACTTCCTGGTCGTCTGGAGATGAAGAGCTCTTCTGAGAAGTTGGAGCTCTCTGGAAGACGAAGACACAACAGCCGACCTTCCCCTAAACGATGCTGTATGGGGAGATTTATAGGCCATTATTCTTGAACGGGCTGAGAGGAGAATAATAGGCAAGAGTCTGAGTTTGGGCAAGTATGCTCGTGCAAGGGCAATTGGATTTCGGAAAGGAAGCATTAAAGAAGATCTCCTCAAAATTTGGCAAGATTTGGACGTTTCTAGGTCAATCAAAACTCGGATTATTCATTAATAGCAAGTGTCCAAGTCATGCTTGGAAAGGGTACGTTGCATGGAAACCAGAACGCGACGGGTTCATGGTCGCTACCAGATAGCGACGCCTCGATACGTCGCCTTCCTTACAAGGAAAGGTATTGAAGTTTTTTTGCGATTTTTCAAGGAATAAAAATGCCAATTAAGAATGTGACATATCGAGGCGTCGCCTTCTGTACGAGATCGATTTTAACATGAAGAAAATCGTTACAGGGCCAGATAGTGACAACAAAGCCGTCGTCTTTATGAACAAGAACACGATAGAAAACATGTCGCCTTCAAGATCTTTCAGCATACGACCATGCAAAGCACCCTATCTCGTTGCACGGGTATCTGATTGGCGTACAGCTCGAAGCGTTGGACTCCTAACCTAGAGAGCTACAAGACAATGATGAAGAGTGGTTGAATTGACTAGAAAGAACCCACCAGAGTGATGAAATAATAGAAAATAATACCATGATCAGATAAAGCCACCTTGACGATGATGAGCCAACATGGGGCATCAATGACGTGATAAGGAATTTGGCTCGACTTATGGTGACACGTCACGACATTTAATATGTCCATAAATGTCGGAACGTGAACGAACGAGAAATCAAGAGTAAAATTGAACTAATTGAATAGTAAATTTGCTCAGAGGCTTCACTAAATAAAAATTATTATTCATCATTCAATAGGTATTACATGGTTCTTAATTTACATTGCAAAATAAAATGCCACCATGGTTGGTCTCTCCACACACAGGTCCCGAAGTCCCGCCTTGTAAAATTGTAGATTACCTGAAAAAGTGGAATTTGATGAGCTAACTAGCCCAGTAGAATTCAATTTTTGAAATAGAAAGGATTCAAACGTATAATCTCAAGATAAGATCATATGTATAGCTAGCACTGAGTGTTCAAACAATGATCAAATGAATCAATTTGATAACAGGTATTGAACAAGAATAGTTTAGGAACAAGATCAATAACTCAGGATCATACTTGAATTCAGAATCAGACACATTCTCACACACACAAGCATGATGTGATGACTAATCAAACAGAATTGATGTATGCCAACATCCAAAAATTCTTATCACCTCGGCGCGGCCACTGATGAATTCGGGCGCTCCCTCCAGGACTGAACCAGCCCTTTATTTGCCAGGCATATTTCTCGAACGAGTCCCAAAGACTCACAACTTGTCATCATAACACATTCATCCTTATAAAGGATAAAGGACACACAAAGATTCACTCATGGTTTGCACATAAGAATTAAGGAACTTTGTTCCTTCATTGATTTCAGAAATTGATGCTCTCACAAGGTCAATTATGTTCGGAACTTTAAAGTGATGATTCATGGTAAAAAGAAAAGAAGCTTGACTGGTTTAGTAGGTGTTTAAGTGGTAGAAACATCCATGAATGAGTGATTATTTAGTTAGAACAATTGGGTGTAGTTCTGATCAAGAAATGAGTCAAGATAGGTGCTGATTTCCAAGTCTGGCTGTGCCTGTCGACAGCCAGGGTGTTGCTGTCGACAGGTAGGGCTTTCCCAAAAGCTGAAATCTCAGCCTGGCAGTGGCTGTCGATAGCCAAGGCGGTGTTTGTCGACAGCCCCTGTCAGATTTGGTTTTCTGGGTTCTGGCAAGGTGGACCTATGGACAGCTAGAAGCAGGCTGTTGACAGGTGCTATGTAGACTTTCAAAATTTGATTAAAACCTACTAGAAATTATGCTACCAAGCTCCTCTATAACTCCTAACATGAATAATACTTTACACAAGTATGATCTCAACTTCAAGAATTAAATCAAAGTTACAAGGAAGTGAAAGAAAGAACATGGAACATGGCACTCAAGAATGACCAAAAGGAAGACAACTCAAAGGAGAAATTACTGGAAAAGCAATTCCCTTAAAACTCTCTTTTCTTTTTCCATAGATTATTTATCAAGGTACACTCACTTGAGACTTTCATGGTCTCTCAATAAATCAGCTCGAAGAAAGTAGAAAGAACCATCATAGCCCAATCTACACTATACAATAAGAACAATCATGATTTCAGATTTAAACGAGTTGGGATGGTAAAGGAGTGATGTACTACCTCCCATAACTAAACCATAATTTAAACATGATGAAGGGTTCAACTCCTATCATGGAGCTCCCTTCGAATCTGGAAAATAGCATACTCTTGATGCTAGATTACTTCACACTAATGATTCATGGCTGATATGTGGAAGGAAGAAGAATAGGAAACGAATCCTACATACACAGATACTAAAACATAATTACAAGAGATGGACACATTGTTCTCTTAAGAATTCCCAAGTTCAAGGCAGATATGTAGGTGTTCATGAATTCTGTAGCAAATGTAGGAGACAAGAATTTAGAAAAGAGTGAGAAAGGAAGAGAATCCTACACAACACATGATGCACACAAGCTTCTAGAGGTACTTGCAGAAATCAAACAAGAACTTGAGAGCTTGTACATCTAACAGTAAGTTATATAGCCTATTCAAGGGTAAGAGTAAGAGAGGAAGGAAGAGAGGATTAAATCCTACAGCTGGTTAGCTTAAAACTTAACACATCGTGATACTGGAGGAACACTCTTATAACAACAATTAGGTATTCAATAAGAAATTATACAGGATAAACATACCCTTCTAAGAGTGTTTATAGAGTCAAGCAACAGTTTGAGGAGGGAACCACCTACATAGGAGGTTTCCTAACAAGTCAATTGAGCAAGATTGAAAGAGAAAGGAAAAGAATTCTACCTTGCTTGAAGGATGAAGCCTTCCCCTTTAATGGGAGTACAACCAGCAGGAAGAAGAAGAGACTAAGGTTGCCACCGGCCGTCCACCAGCAACAATAATTTGCCACTCTCCCAGAAGAAGCAGTAGCTCCACTAACATCCACAATAGCTCCAGCAACAATTGTTCCCACAAGGTAGAGGCAACACTCGTGACAAGAAAACTAGCAAGAGTAGCAGCAGCCTCCAAGATGGCTACTCAACCATTACCCAGCAACAGCTCCAGCAAGAGCTCAAGCAAGAACAAGGTGCAAGAGAGCAAACAATAGCTCCAGTTCACCCCAACTGTGGTGCTTGTATGCACAACAACAGCTTCCTCACAACACACCTTGCAGCATCTCAGCGGGAGAAACGTTCAGAAAGATAGGTACGAAAGCCTTTGGGGTATTTTTATAGCCTCCAACACACATCATGCACAACGGCACGTCGCCCTTGAGGTTTCACAGTAAAACCGTTTGGGTTTTGCTGGGGACACATTTTACATGCATGCAACCTGAGTTTAACACCTATGGTAACTAGGTGTTACCTTCATCCTTGGTGCGGTGGCCTTCTCAAAGCCCCACCTGTAGGCAACCCAGAAATCGCATAAAATTCCCACCGTAATTGGCCCTTAATTCGGCTGGCCTTATGATTCACATTTTTATGTATTCAAACGGGGTCCGTTTGTGTTAAAAATTCAACCATAGACTAATGTGATGGTTTTACAAATTATGGTGATTTTATTTTGATTTTTAGAATTTATTTCACACAAGGTGAAAATTTTCCCGGAAAATAGTTACGTCGGCTTATCCTCGAAGTCCGTACGCCGAAAAATTTGGATATTTATATTTCTGAGATCTCCACATTTTTTCTGAAATTTATGGTGTTCTCGAATTTTTATTTTGTTGTTGTTTTCCGGTGTCGCCCTGTGGAAGCGCGCACCTCTGTGTACGACACTGGGGTAACGTATGTTACCATTAATTAAACCCAAATTCTACTTATTTCAATTTAATGACAATAATAATGTATAATACTCACATTATTCATATTTTCCTAACACTTTAAAATTTTCGGGGCGTTACACTCTCCCCTACTAAGAAAAGAGTTTGGTCCTCCAAACTCCTTGACTAGTTTGGATGGATCACAAAGATGTAAGTTTTCAGTCTTTTAAAATTTATTTAATCCAGATTAGTCTCATCAATCCCGTCATGATTATTATGTCATATGATGTTTACACTCTCTATATAATTTATTATCATAACATTGTCAGTTGATGGAAATCTAGATATTAGCATCTTTAGATATTAAAGAGCAATATTGTGACCATGGGTTCAATTAGATACGACCTTTACTATGTTCTCTATCTCTGGCAGTAGTATATTATACTCAAAGTCTCCCCACTAAGGAATAACCTTACTCCTTAGAGGGTTATGTAAATACATATTCCCTTGGGAAGGGTAATAAAGTATGACAAGAATGATAAATGTGAAGAATATGGAGATAGACAACAAGAATTTTATTTATCCCATAAGATTTCTATTACAGAATTCTATAGTCAGCCTTATAAAGTTACATTGATTGGCAAAACTTATCAAGTTTTGATATATTGTAACAACTAAACTCAAGTATTTGTCACTATACTCAAGTCCTATTGACTTATACATAAAATTACTTCTAATAGCTTCAGTCACTTTTCCCTATGGCTTCAAGTTTTCCTGAACTCTTGTCTTTGCTCTGAGAGAGTACAGGACATTCTGAGATCCGATGCTCCAGACTTCCGCACTTTAAACATGCTCCTAGTTTCCGCCAACAGTTCTCTTTGGCATGACCTGATTTGTGACAACATGCACAAGCTTCCTTAAGTTGTGCCTTAACGTTCACTTGCTTGTTGGCCTTCTTACTCTTTTTGTTCTCTTTGCTCCGCTTCATCTTCTGTTTGCCAGCTATTTCTCTATTACTGGGGAGAACTGTCTTCTTCCGTATGGACACTGTAATACTTATTGTTTCTTGAGAGTTTGGACTATTAATATTCTTATACAGCTTCATTTTTCCTTGATCAACAACGGGAACTACCCGTTCTAAGGACTGAGCTAGGTTGTCCATTGCATGTTGAACCTCCTTCCAATGTGCTTCTCCCATTACGCGGGCTGAGTAAACAAATTTAAATTAAGTTAATCAAAACTGTGATCACCTGATTGAGGTCAAGTCTAGAAAACATGGAGTTGATTTTCTAAAACTTCCTACTGTCCCAAGTCAATTTGTTTGTGTCCGTTGACACGCCAAGCTACTAATTAGTTGAAGCAAAATTTTGAGATTTAATCTCAACTTAGAGACAATTGATCCTTATGTTACAGTTAGAAGAGGAATGCAATAAACTCTAGCCTGAAGAAAATGCTATTAGGAAATCATCTGACCAAATCCAAACTTTAGTACAAAATGTTTACATATTCTTGCATTTCTTCAGAAATTACTCCAGTAGATTTTTTTTATTTCTTTTCTTCACCGATCTATTTGGTTATCCACTCCAGTAGAGATAAATAGATTTAATCCTACCTTACGTATAAGATTCGTGAGATTTAAAACAATCTTGAAATTTTGATTCATCAATTGTGTGAGCATTTCACACATTTGTGTTATTAAAGAGTCTTACTTGGTTTAATGAGGGATGGAGGTAAATGTGGATTAAATGATTCATCTCAGTGGTATAATAATTTAGAATCTAAGAAAATGGAAAAGTCAACGAAAGAATACATCACGAGGATAGTCATGAAATCTATATGATTGGTTGAACCATTCATTTACTAATTCTTATTTAGAATCGGAGATAATAACATATCAATGTAAAAGTCATGTTAATATAAAGCAAGGGATTAGCAGGTTTGACTTTTCCTTCAGTAGGAGAGGGCTCCCTTGGAGAATTCATATGTGTGTTTATCATTTTTCACCGGACCTTGGATTCTTAGCATTCTACTAGGTTTATTTGAGTTATGAAATTTTTAGGTAGGCCAAATTGTGAGAAATTAGAAAGACGCTATTTTGATGGAATCGCAAAAATTGTGTTTTTCTTCTTCGGTGGGAGAGTTGACTTTTTATTGGTAAGATATATGATTTTTTTGATATTTTTATTGAATTCAAATGAGGGGGTACTTCCTTATTTACATGTAATATTTTAAGTAAATGAAACATCAAATTATAACATTAAGGTATGAGTTTTAGTTCTACAGGGTGCCTTCTGATTGAACCTGCTGACACTTCTGACTGAAGAAGGACCAGTTCATCACAGACTGGTGTCTGTCGACAGCTAGGAAGTGGCTGTCGACAGCTATTGTCCTCCCAGAACCAATTTTTTGGGTCTGACACTATCTGTCGACAGACCAGAGTTGGCTGTCGACAGGTGATGAACATTTGTCGACAGGTGAAAGTCATCTGTCGACAGCTACTATCAGTTTTGTATTTCTGGGTTCTGGAAGCATGATACCTGTCGACAGGTAGGTGCTGGCTGTCGACAGGTGAGATCTAAACTTTCAGGAATGTGATAAAACTACCACAGAAAATTCTACCAAGTGTTTCAATGAATCCTTACATGATTGGTAACATCAAAAGGGTCTTATTTCTAGTTCTAAACACCACTTTCCATGAGGAAGACGAGTAGGACAATAGGGATATACTATGGCATGGAAATCTAAAAGCAAGATGATAATTAGAAGTGCAACACTTCCTAACAACCTTTTCTTGCTTCTAATGGGATAAGTTTCATAATATGCTTGAATCATAGCACAAACTATAGCTAAAACATGATTACAAGGAATAGAACAACTCTTCTATAGTTGTTTCAAGTATGTGTACATGGTAAACACTTTAATCATAAAGTTCTTGAGTAGGAATAAGAAGCAAGAATAGAAGAAGGAAACCAAAGGAATGTGAGTTCTAAAGAACATGAAACAATTAGTACATATGAGTTATACAAATGGAGAACCCACAAGCATGAAATTATGGAAGTGAAGATGAATCGTAGGAAGGAAACTATTTCTAGATATTCCAATCATACTTAATACAATATATATCTGACTTTTACCTATCTAGCTTAACCTCAGGCTTTCTACCCATCCTCACAGGTCACTACAGGATGTTGAGGACCATAATTATTTGAATCCTCAACCAATGCTCTGATACCATTCTGGCACGTCATGACATTTAATATGTTCATAAATGCTAGAATGTGAACGAACGAGAAATCAAGAGTAAAATTGAACTAATTGAGCAGTAAATTTGCTCAGAGGCTTCACTAAATAAAAATTATTATTCATCATTCAATAGGTGTTACATGGTTCTTGCTTTACATTGCAAAAATAAAATGCCACCATGGTTGGTCTCTCCACACACAAGTCCCGAAGTCCCGCCTTGTAAAATTGTAGATTATCTGAAAAAGTGGAATTTGATGAGCTAACTAGCCCAGTAGAATTAAATTCCTTAAAATAGAAAGGATTCAAACGTATAATCTCAAGATAAGATCATATGTATAGCTAGCACTGAGTGTTCAAACAATGATCAAATGAATCAATTTGATAACAGGTATTGAACAAGAATAGTTTAGGAACAAGATCAATAACTCAGGATGATACTTGAATTCAGAATCAGACACATTCTCACACACACAAGCATGATGTGATGACTAATCAAACAGAATTGATGTATGCCAACATCCAAAAATTCTTATCACCCCGGCGCGGCCACTGATGAATTCGGGTGCTCCCCCCAGGACTGAACCAGCCCTTTATTAGCCAGGCATATTTCTCGAACGAGTCCCAAAGACTCACAACTTGTCATCATAACACATTCATCCTTGTAAACGATCATGGACACACAAAGATTCACTCATGGTTTGCACACAAGAATTAAGGAACTCTGTTCCTTCATTGATTTCAGAAATTGATGATCTCACAAGGTCAATTATGTTTGGAGCTTTGAAGTGATGATTCATGGTAAAAAGAAAAGAAGCTTGACTGGTTTATTAGGTGTTTAAGTGGTAGAAACATCCATGAATGAGTGAGTATTTAGTTAGAACAATTGGGTGTAGTTCTGATCAAGAAATGAGTCAAGATAGGTGCTGATTTCCAAGTCTGGCTGTGCCTGTCGACAGCCAGGGTGTTGCTGTCGACAGGTAGGGCTTTCCCAGAAGCTGAAATCTCAGCCTGGCAGTGGCTGTCGACAGCCAAGGGGGTGTCTATCGACAGCCCCTGTCAGATTTGGTTTTCTGGGTTCTGGCAAGGTGGACCTGTCGACAACTAGAAGCAGGGTTGTTGACAGGTGCTATGTAGACTTTCAAAATTTGATTAAAACCTACTAGAAATTGTGCTACCAAGCTCCTCTATAACTCCTAACATGAATAAGACTTTACACAAGTATGATCTCAACTTCAAGAATTAAATCAAAGTTACAAGGAAGTGAAAGAAAGAACATGGAACATGGCACTCAAAAATGACCAAAAGGAAGACAACTCAAAGGAGAAATTACTGGAAGAGAAATTCCCTTAAAACTCTCTTTTCTTTTTCCATAGATTATTTATCAAGGTACACTCACTTGAGACTTTCATGGTCTCTCAATAAATCAGCTTGAAGAAAGTAGAAAGAACCATCATAGCCCAATCTACACTATACAATAAGAACAATCATGATTTCAGATTTAAATGAGTTGGGATAGTAAAGGAGTGATGTACTACCTCCCATGACTAAACCATAATTTAAACATGATGAAGGGTTCAACTCCTATCATGGAGCTCCCTTCGAATCTGGAAAATAGCATACTCTTGATGCTAGATTACTTCACACCAATGATTCAAGGTTGATATGTGGAAGGAAGAAGAATAGGAAACGAATCCTACATACATAGATACTAAAACATAATTACAAGAGATGGACACACTGTTCTCTTAAGAATTCCCAAGTTCAAGGCAGATATGTAGGTGTTCATGAATGATGTAGCAAATGTAGGAGACAAGAATTTAGAAAAGAGTGAGAAAGGAAGAGAATCCTACACAACACATGATGCACACAAGCTTCTAGAGGTACTTGCAGAAATCAAACAAGAACTTGAGAGCTTGTACATCTAACAGTAAGTTCTATAGCCTATTCAAGGGTAAGAGTAAGAGAGAAAGGAAGAGAGGATTGAATCCTACAGCTGGTTAGCTTAAAACTTAACACATCGTGATACTGGAGGAACACTCTTATAACAACAATTAGGTATCCAATAAGAAATTATACAGGATAAACATACCCTTCTAAGAGTGTTTATAGAGTCAAGCAACAGTTTTAGGAGGGAACCACCTACACAGGAGGTTTCCTAACAAGTCAATTGAGCAAGATTGAAAGAGAAAGGAAAAGAATTCTACCTTGCTTGAAGGATGAAGCCTTCCTCTTTAATGGGAGTACAACCAGCAGGAAGAAGAAGAGACTAAGGTTGCCACCGGCCGTCCACCAGCAACAACAATTTGCCACTCTCCCAGAAGAAGCAGTAGCTCCACTAACATCCACAATAGCTCCAGTAACAATTGTTCCCACAAGGTAGAGGCAGCACTCGCGACAAGAAAACTAGCAAGAGCAGCAGCAGTAGCAGCCTCCAAGATGGATCCTCAACCATTACCCAGCAACAGCTCCAGTAAGAGCTCGAGCAAGAACAAGGTGCAAGAGAGCAAACAATAGCTTCAGTTCACCCCAACTGTGGTGCTTGTACGCACAACAACAGCTTCCTCACAACACACCTTGCAGCATCTCAGCAAGAGAAAAGTTCAGAAAGATAGGTACGAAAGCCTTTGGGGTATTTTTATAGCCTCCAACGCACATCATGCACAACGGCACGTCGCCCTTGAGGTGTCACAGTAAAATCGTTTGTGTTTTGCTGGGGACACATTTTACATGCATGCAACCTGAGTTTAACACCTATGGTAACTAGGTGTTACCTTCATCCTTGGTGCGGTGGCCTTCTCAAAGCCCCACACGTAGGCAACCTAGAAATCCCATATAATTCCCACCGTAATTGGCCCTTAATTCGGCTAGCCTTATGATTCACATTTTTATGTATACAAACGGGGTCCGTTTGTGTTAAAAATTAAACCATAGACTAATGTGATGGTTTTACAAATTATGGTGATTTTAGTTTAATTTTTAGAATTTATTTCACACAAGGTGAAAAATTACCTGGAAAATAGTTACGTCGGCTTATCCTCGAAGTCCGTACGCCGAAAAATTCTGATATTTATATTTATGAGATCTCCACATTTTTCTGAAAATTATGGTGTTCTCGGATTTTTATTTTGTTGTCGTTTTCTGGTGTCGCCCTGTGGAAGCGCGCACCTTTGTATACCACACTGGGGTAACGTATGTTACCATTAATTAAACCCAAATTCTACTTATTTCAATTTAATGACAATAATAATGTATAATACTCACATTATTCATATTTTTCTAACACTTTAAAATTTTCGGGGCGTTACATATGGGCCAAAAATGGGTGTCTACACTCACGTCGGAACCACGCCGAACAGACAACAAAATAGCCAGAATTTCCCCCAAATCCTTCAGCAAACTCCCCCTTCAGCGGAATAGTGCAATTGCACTATTTGGCCAAGGGTAGAAGGTTAAAACACACAGAGGTTAAATCGCGATGTATCGGGTAGTCACGTTTCGAATGCGACGTACCCCGCCATCGCGATTAAACCTCGGCGACCCTGCATGCGCCACACGACGCGCATGAAGCCGCACCCAAGTAAAGGCGGTGCTAAATCGCGACGGAGCAGGTGGTCGCGTTCATGCAAGAATCGCGACGACTATGTTGGTCGCGTTTCTAATGAACCCGCCAGAGGTCTGTTTGGGCTGGAATTTCCAACCCTCCAGCCTCACACACAGCTCCCCAAACCTGTAAACACATACATATACAAACCAACTCAACTAATGGGCCACACACTGGCCCCCAAACTCGATAAACTACGATCTGAACATACATGATATTACATTACTATCACCTAAAAGAAATTTCGTCCTCAAAATTTAAGGAGTAAGCACAATCAACTGTTCAACATATATAAAACTATCACCTAAAAGAATTTAATGCTTACTCAAACAAGTATGGATACGTCTTGTACATTTCATCGGCCAACTCCCAAGTGTCTTCTCCACCCTGCATGTTTTCCCATCTAATCTTTACCAACTCAATGTGTTTATTTCTCAACCTTTGTGTTCGTCGACCTGTGATCATTACTGGATACTCTGGCATGGATATGTCCAGTTTCACATCATCCCGAGTGTAGCTGACAATCTAAGAAGGATCCCGAATGTATCTCCTTAGCATTGAGACATGGAACACATTGTGAGCATCGGTAAAATCTGCTGGAAGCTCCAATCTATAGGTTGTCTCACCAATCCTTTCCAAAATCTGAAATGGACACACATACCTAGGACTCAACTTGCCTTTCCTTCTGAACCTCAAAACACCTTTGGTTGGAGAAACCTTCAAGAACACATAATCGTCAACTTCAAACTGTAGTGGCCTGCGCCGGGTATCTGCATAACTCTTTAGCCTACTTTGTGCTGTTTGAAGCTTCTCCTTAATGAACTTAACCATTTCTGCACACTGTTGCACCAATTTCGGTCTCATCACCTGCCTCTCACCCACTTCATGCCAATTCAATGATGTTCTGCAAGGTCTTCCATAAAGTGCTTCATAAGGCGCCATCCCGAGAGCTCCCTCTTAGCTCATAGCCCTCCCATTTCCTCCCATTTTCTCACTATCCTCTTCATCATGTCACACTCTTTTCTTCAAGTATGGAGCTTGGTAGCTGAGGAGGCGACTTCCACCATCTTTAGAGGTTGCTACATGACCTAGAAGCACCATTCACAGCTAGGGAGTCACCCCTTTGGGGCCCCTTTCCTCCTCCCTCCTCCTCATTTTTTTCTTTTTTGCATGTTATCATTTTCTTTTAAATAGAAGCATACTTTTCTTCCCACATTTTATGCAACCTAAGGGGTTTCAAAACACCCCCAGATTCGTTCCCACCATGCTTCATTCTTTTCCTCTCATTTTGAATAGATCTTCACTTAAATATGAATTGTTTTGGTAGGTACTACAAGATCTGACAGGGGCTCTTGTTCTCCAGCTGGCCGGAGGCGAACATTATCTGTTGGGCGTTGCGACAAGCTTCATATTGCGACGAGTCTTCCCGTCGCGACATCAGTAAGTGACCCTTCTCAGTTCCTTTTCCTAGCACGTTAGCCTTTGTTCTTCATTTATATTTTAGGGCAACATGTTAGGTGGCTATCACAATCCATATACCATGTTATGAACATTGATCATGTTGTGTGTTTCGAGGGGCGCGCAACCCCGTGATTACAGGCTTACTGCCCAGTTTTTAGATACTACAGGCCTCCTGGCCATGGCATCTCGGGTTAGAGGGATTCGGACTGAGATAAATCCGAAAATTTCTAACACAAGTCATCACAGTGGTTCTACGCAATGCTCAGTGAACCAACATCTGAGGCTTCTTTGTGCTTCTCTAGTTCGGTGATCATCGGTGCCACCATCCTAGCATGACACTTCACTAGTCAGTTACCCTGGTGCTGTTGGTACTACGACCTGAGAGACGAGAATCCAAGTTTGGTCTTTTTCTTGACCCTCTTGCTAAGCCTACGTCCAAGCAACAGAGGACGACCAGGATTGCATCATTTGCATCATTTTAAGTGCACTTATTGTAGGATAATGTGTAGGAGCATCAAATGCACAATAAAAGGGAAATTTAAAAATAAAAACATATTCTCCACAGAATTTATTAGATCGAGATGATGTCCAGAGGCATAACTTTTATGCAATCCATACAAGGGCGAGACTTTCTTTCTCAGGGGAGCCTTTAGATCCTTTGACATGCAGAACCTGGCCCGCCGGATGAAGGAGCTCATGCGACTTCCTTCTAGCAGTGTCCACACGACGGTCTCCGACGATGATGGCTCCTCCTCTCTCGGAGTCTCCTCACCCCATGCACCTCCAAGGTGCAGCAGTGGAAAGGCCACAACAATAGCAACAGTTGCAACAAGAGTAGCTACAACAACCGCTATGGGAGAGAGAGAGTAGTAGAGAGAGCACAACTCTCTCTCTTCTCTTTCTCTTCTTTACTTGGAAGAGAACAAGAGAGAGAGGAAGAGGAAGGAGGAGATGATAAGATGGGTGGGAAGAGCTTAGCTTGAGCTTTTCACACCCCCTCTATCCTTAATAGAGGGTGGCCGACCAACTCCGCATGGCCCACACATCATGTGGCTATACGGCGTACAACCCAGAGTACAACCAGCCATACATGTCTTGACGGCAAGACAAGATATCGCCAATCTGAGTTAGACATAGATTAAGCCATACATGTCCGGCAAGACTCTCTAGCGACATAGATTACTATCCCCAGACTCTCAACAATTGATTATGTCGCTAGGAGTCTCGACAACAATTGAGTATGTCTCCAAGACCATCCTGGCGACAGTCTATCCTGTCGCCTGGACCATCATGGCGATCGACTGTCATTATCTCCATCCTTGGTCAGAAAAGAGCCTATTAGATAACTCTTATCTATTCCTCTATCACAGTCGTGTCAATCACCTTTTGTGTGTGACCCTCTAGGCTCAATATTGAGCTGGTTGTGAGTTGAACCCGTCAAAACCCTTCTGACTCATAACTCTTTCTGATTTAGTGAATTATTGTCTCCATAATAATTTACTCAACTCATCGACTATGGACGTACCAAGCTAGTACGCCATAGTCCCCAGACAGTACATGGGGATCAAATCCATTAGACCTTTCTGCCCACGGTTACCATGTACCTTTAGTCATTCATCCAATTAATATCCTAGTTACCGTATATAAGGTATGGTAATGTCAAACCTATACAAAATCCATTTGATTATCGCTCTTATCGGATTCACCTAGAGAACTCTTTCTCTCTCAATCTGATTGACCCTGACTAAGGATTTGTCTGAGCAAGAACACATGGGATATTCCTCTCATGATATTGATGGTAGATGATCCTTTATTGACACACAATTGTCTTTGTAAAGTTGGCTACCATTCCCAATAACCGACTGTACTAGATTTGAAACTTTTAGTCCTATAAATCTGGTATCAAAGAATGGAATACTCAAACAATGCATATTTGGTATCTCAAGATCAAAGACCAGTTGCACAACTAGGACCACAAAATCACTGACTGACATCAGGTATCGTCGATCATACAATATTCCGAGAGCGGATCATTCAGTAAACTCATTCTCCAATGAGAACATGCACCATATCCTAGTGTCTCCACATAAGTATTTATGAGATCAGCTACCTCCATCATATGGACGGATATATAGCACACCAGTTTATCCGGTTATCTCGATGTCATTCTCGAGTAACCTATGACCATAAATATTTGAGATATGTGTTTAAAGATGATATGTCTTGTAACACCTTGATTTTATTTATAAAAATAATTGGCCATTTATGTATAATACATGTTGATGTTTTGATTAGTTTAAATTATAACGCACTCCATCAATTCTAAAATAATCTTTAGAGTTAAACACACATGAGATCACATAAATTAATAACCTAAATAAATAAATTTCATCAAGGATTTAAAAAGAATTATATTAAAGAAATTTATAGGAATTATATGAATTATGGCACAATGATTACGTAGGGTAATCACTGTTCACCCTACGTAACATAGATTACGTATTAACCCCACCTACATGTCTAACCCCTGCGAAATCTCCCCGGCGATTGCACTCCTATGAGCCACGATTTCACGCATGCCTCAGTTGATGAGCCCTACATATACCCCCTTTAAGATAAACTCTACCTCCAGTTATCTTTATCCCCCAATCCTTATCCTCCCGCACATGCTGCTACTGCTTTGTCTACTACTGCTATTGCTGCTGCTTCACTAAAGTCTGAGGAAGAAGAAGTAGGAAGGAGCTCCGAAAGTTCTGGTTGCTTAAAGAAATACTCTCATCTTCTGCTAGCAGAGGTAGGAAATTATCACCACCATAACTCCCCCCCCCCCCTCCCCCACTTAAACCTCAACCCCTCCTGGAAACAACCTATTACTCTCACTTAAACCTCAACCACTTCTGGGACAATGTAGGAAATCTCGTTTCCTCTTCTCCCTTTTCAACTGTTATTTCCCAAACCTCACTGCTCTAAGGACTTGATAGTATCAGAGAGAATCTTGTCATTATACCCTCAACCCATCGTTTAAACCACTCTTATATTTTATCCTTTATTTTGGGAATAACAAAACTCATGATTCTCTTCATGAATATATTTAATACCATGTTTTCCTCGTAAATACAAGATATTATGGTACTATCATTTCATGATTTGCACTAAAAAGCTAAATCGATTGTTATTCAAGGCATATCGATTACTGACTAAGTCCACATCGACTTCCTTGAAACATCGACTCCAACATCGACTCCGACTTCCTTGAAACATCGACTCCAAGATCGAGTCCCTTTAAAACATCGACTTTCTTTGAAACATTGACTCCAACATTGACTCCCTTTAAAACATCGACTTCCTTTGCAACATCGACTCCAACATTGACTCCCTTTAAAACATCGATTTCCTTTGAAACATCAATTCCCTCTTGGGTTTATACATGTTGTTCCAACTTGCTTCTTTTCCAGATTTCTTATATAGCTTTATATTATTTAAACTTAGACCAACCTACTGGCTAGCCTTACTTTGACCTGCTATCACTGTACTCTCACATTAAACTTGCTTTAATATTAATGTTACTTCAAGATCTGCCCGAATTATATTAAGATTGATCAAATGGAAATGGTGACACCTCGGGTCTGCGGACTCTACTAGACCAATGCCTGTGCAATGGGGCCGATCCAGTCCTGGGAGGAGCACCCGAACTCGGCCATTGAATTGGTCAATTCGAATTGTACCTGTTGAGAATGGATCTACTGGGTGTTGGGCATAGCACCACCTATTGCTAAATTTAGTCTACATTTTCAGGAATTGTATTATGGAATGAATTTCTTTACTGTTTAGTTTCAGGCAAATTCTTTTATGATATCTTCATCGAACTGGATTTCAATATCTTTGTTGCATCCTCCTATTGACTGATATACTAATTGTTCCTTTCCTACTACACTCTGACTTATTGTTATTAGAAATGGCAATTTCCTACTGGACATAATTGCTCATAAATCCTACTTTTCTTTCAAGCATCTCAGATGGGTCTGACTCGCCAAGGGATTGTGCGCCGAGTGATCCATAAATTAGAAAACCTTACTTCTTCTTAGACTCAGTCACCTAAGCTGTAATATCATGTACATTCAGATCGTAGTTTACCGGGTTTAGGGGCCAGTGTGTGGCCCATTAGTTGAGTTGGTGTGTTTGTGTGTTTACAGGTTTAGGGAGCAGGGTGTGAGGTTGGAGGGTTGGAAATACCAGCCCAACCAGACCTCTGGGGGGTTCATTAGAAACGCGACCAACACAGTCATCGTGATTCTTGCATGAACGTGACCACCTGCTCCGTCGCGATTTAGCACCACTTTTGCGCAGGCGCGGCTGCATGCGCGCCGTGTGGCGCATGCAGGGTCGTCGGGGTTTAATCATGACGACAGGGTATGTCGCATTTCTAAACACGACGGCCCGATACGTCGCGATTTAAACTCCATGTATTTTAGGCTTCTGCCCTTGGCCGAACAGTGTAATTGCACTATTCAGCTGAAGGGGGGGTTGCTTAGGGATTTTGGGGCGACTTCGGGTATTTTGCTGTTCGTTTGGCGTGGTTCAGGCGCGAGGAGGTGCTTCGGAGAGTGGGGAACCTCTGGGCGGCGTTGGTTTTGCGTTTCACCCGTTGGTAGGGGAACATTCCCTTATTTTCGATTGTATGGTATGCATAGGTTAGGGTTTGTGGAATATGGTTTAGATATCACATACACATGATAAAGAGCATGCTTAAGGTTTTGCATGAATGGTTGTTTTCTGCTTTATCAGCATGTATAGTTATCTGGTGTGATTTTCGGAATGAGAATTGAAGGTAGGTTTCTTCTGTCTGAAAGGCGACGGAACCAGTCATCACGTTTTGTGAACCCGACGACCTGTCCCATCGCGATTCAGACGTTAAGGCGACAGTTTGTTCGTCGTGATTCAAGCATCGATTGGCGACCACTGTGTTGGTCACGATTTAGATTGTGGCCCCAAAGCTCTGGGGTTCTGTGGCCAGTCCGTCTGTTTCCTGTTGTACATTGCTTGGGCAATGATGGTTATGTAATGTAGGGTTTGTAAGGGTTGTGTCGACTTATACCGTGATTGGAAACGATGGGTCTTGCTTGGAAATGTGTGCATAGCAATTTGGGTTGTAACGCCTTCCGTGGTTACCTCTCTAGTCGGGTCCCCAGCACCGGGTGCTTGGGGTTTGTCCCGGTATGGTGAGTATCGTCAAGATTTGTGTCATCTTCCTGGACACCCTCACTCCTGAGTTTGAGTTGTACGTCTGACTGAGGGAAAGATGACAGTGGGCAGCGACTCATGTTTGTGGGTTTTCGGTCGCTTGTAGCGCACTCGTGGTTGGGGGACGGACATCAGTAGACGTACTCATCCCCAGCTAGTCCTGTTTCCAGTGCCTCACTTTAGGGAGCTCGGGCCAGAGTCCCTAAAGGTGTCAGGTTTGGGACTGCAGCTGTGTGGTCTGTAGGAGTGGTGTTGGTTGGTCTCCACAGTTTCTTGACCTTGTTGAGGTGGAGCAGCAGCTGGACCTTTCGTCCGTGGCTGCGATATTGAGAGGTGGTCTTGTGTTGTTTGTCCGGGTCTGTGGCTGGTGTCGCGAACCAGTTCTCGTGACTCGTTTGCGGCGTGCCCTTCTTTAGCTTGTACACGTGTACGTGGTTTGCCATTTATTTATTTATAGCTATAGTATCATGCATAGACAGTGATGTATTTTAATGGCTTATGAGATTTGCTTACTTAAATTATTGTACATTGTTTACTCGACTTTGGGGGAGTTACCCTACTGAATCAATGACTTGTGAGGCTCACCCCTTCTTCTTCCAGATGAAGAAGAGCAGGAGGGTTTCCGTTCCTCTTCTAGTTTCGATCAGCACCGTAGTGGAGTCGGGCTTTCGCAACCAGCAAGTAATACTTCTACTTATTAAGCCTTGGGGGTTTGTCCCAGGCTGTTGTACTTTGTTCTATGACTTGGTTTGGAACTGAATATGTACATTTTATGTGGATATATGTGAGAAATGTAAACTTATATGTGTTCAGTGTGTTCTTTTATATTTTCACGGACGTGTGTGTGTTGATATCCCTTGCGAGGCTACGGCCCGAGCGCGGGAGGCAGAGTCGTGTCGGGCACGTTATTGAGTTAACGGGCCTGAACGACGAGGACCGTCACATAAGCTGTTGTATATTTTAACTCTAAAACTACCGGCATATGTAATTTGCTATTCCGCTGCACTCTTTATGAATATGAACGACAGTTTCTATTTATATCACCACGACCTTTCTGTCACCTCCGAAAATAGTATATGAGTAGGACGTGACATGTCTCATTATCATGATATCATCATGATCATAATCCTTATTGCACAGGTCCACGAACATCATAATATATAAACATCATGTGCATGCAATAAAAAGTGAGAAAATGTCATTAATATTATTACCAAAAGAGATTAATGCAAGATTAAAATGGCATCACTAATGTGAGTTGGCTTGCTGGACACTCATAACTAGCACTTATGACGGGGGTGAGGACACCTTGTGGGATGGGAATATGCTTGGTCCCTAGTTGGTCATTTTCTTTCTCACTCGGTTCACCCTATGAGGTTCCAGAGCTGAGGAGGGGTGGGAGATGCAAGATTATGGTGTGACAAGCTATGATTAGCTACTATGCGGTGTAGCTTCACATGCCTCACTCGAGGTGCTGAGGTGGGCAAGTGTGGAGCAACAGTTAGAGTGGTGACGCTAGTGGGCGCCTTGATTGCGAAGTGAGTGGTCGTGGTTTTATCACTATAGTTAGTGTTCTTGGTTGGAACCAGAAGTCAACATGTGGGTTGACTCGACTGGGCACATGTGCGTATTTCACCAAGTAATCAATCTATCGTTGCTTCCACTTTTGAGGTTTGGCAGTGATGTGGTGGATTACTAATACCTTCTTAGTTACCGTGGATGTGACATTGTCACTTGTGTTTCTGTTTAGTTGGTCGATGGTTAATGTCTTCTCTGTTACCATGTACATGACATTGTCACTTGTGCTTCCATCCAACTGGCAGGTTATCAATACCCTTCTCTATTATTATGGGTGTGGTGGTGTAGCTTATGTTCATGCTTAACTTTTACTGTGGTAGTTTACACTGCTCTATGTTATTTCATATATATACTTATGCTTTGATGTTGTTTGGCCGAATGTGGGATCTGGGATCCCTTATTGAGCCTTATTGTCATAAGGCTCATTCCCCTACCTTTTGCAGGTTTGAGCTCGTGAGTGTGTCTTCTACCTTGGACTAAGTTGTTGTATTGGAGGTGTTCTCTTGTACAAGCAATTCCCTTTTTATTGTGCTTTCTAGGGGCATGCCCCTTAAGAATATGTATTAATTTTGTACTCGAGTAATAAATTGAGATATTATACTAATGGAAAAATTAATTGGGGGTTCTTGTCAGATGGTGTTACTTTTTTTCTAGTTCCTATTAGAATACTGGAAGACGTAGAGTCCTTACTTTTTCGCCTTGTTTAATTTGGAGTCCCTACTTTTGAGACGTCACCATTTACGACCCTCGATTCACGAGTTCTGTCTCTTTTGCATCCATCTCTTTTTCCATTTCCGTCTTACCCTTCCGTCCTTTCGAAGGCCTTTTTCCCATTCCCGTCTTACCCTTCTGTCCTTTCGAATGCCTGTAAACTGACATCGATGAAAGTTGCACTTACATAACGTGTATAGCACACTTACAGCAACCATTGACATCACTTACACATTGTGACATGATATGCATTCATTTAACCCTTATCTTCTTCCCCGTGAACCGTTCTTCATAACTATAAGAGGAACCCAGGTCCTCATACTTATCCTTCCCAAGCTTCTCTGAGTCTTCTTCTTCCTATCTTTCTTGCTCGTCTTCTTCCTCTTTATTTGTAGATGTCTTCATCTGACGGTGCTCCCCACAGGGATGGGAAGCAACCGGCGTCACCGACTGAAGAAGCCTTCAACCCTGACTTCTGGAGGGGTTTTTACAGTGGTTGGAGGATGGCTTTAGAGAAAGCCTAATGGCTATACGACAACAAGGGCCTCACCAACATCCGCCCTGACATCGGCCATGAGGCGGAACCCATCTGTTCCTCCTCCCCTCCCTCCCCTCTCCGTTCCTCCTCCCCTCCCTCCTCCCCCGAGTCATCGGCTTAGGGAGTATAGGGAGTTATTGTTGTGAGACTTGTTTTTATAATATATTTTCATTTTATGCATTCTTCTGTGGCCGCTATATAATCCATTGTATGTGCTCTCTATCATTCAAACTCAACATGTTAGCAATAAGTACATACTGTAACATGCTATTATCTATACTATAATCAAAATAAGTAAATATTGTAATAGGTTATTCCGTATACTGTAATAGTGTAGTGCTTGTACTGCCAGTAGAACTGTAAAAGTGTAGTGCTCGAACTGTAACATGCTATTATCTATACTATAATCAAAATAAGAAAATATTGTAACAGGCTATTATGTATACTGTAATAGTGTAGTGCTTGTACTGCCAGTAGAATTGTAAGAGTGTATTGATCGTACTGCATGTAGAACTCTAAGAATGTAGTGCTCGAACTGCAAGTTCTAATGGAACCAATTATTATGTATATTGTGTACTATAATAGAAAACGTTAGTAGGATAGTGTCCTCACTGTCATAAATAAACAAGTGTTTAGGAAATTGTACGTGCGGTAACTATGGTTCTTCGCCTTGAATTATATACGCTCTGAACGTTCTTGTGCATTGAAGTACGCTTTGATGAGGTGGACGGTGAACCTAGCTGGCACGCTTGACATGTCATCCTGAAAGAAGGGTTTGTCGTTTAGAGAAGATGGTTGATTGTTGTGTGTGAGGTTGATTGATGGCATGGAGTACCTGAGTAAAGGGTAAACCTTGAGTGTCCCTACGTGCTAGACACTCCATGTATTTGCAAGTAAATATGGCGCAGTCGTCTCCCGATCCTTGTTGTGGACATGGGTCGGGATAGCGTAGCGACCAATTTGCTGTATAGAGGTCCCTGCCTTTCATGTATCTTCTCAATATGTCCACCTGCATGAAAAAAGTAACAGAGTTCCAATTAGTTAATGTACATATACTATAACATATGTAACATAAGTGTGCATGCTCTGTAACAAATGTAAGCCTTGTATGTAACACTTGACACTTACGTATTCTGGAATGTCAGGACGATCTTTGTTTCTTAATGAATCGTACACGTGGAGCTCTTTTTCTTTAATATTGATAACCAAAAGAGCCCAATGGTTCATCCCAATGTGCATGGGGGTGAAGAGGAGGTCTAATTCAGTTGGGGCGTAGTCCAGTCTTTGAAAAGCATAATCGAGATGTTATTGTTTGCTCTTATCATCTTTGCATGATTGAACGTAACCTTTTAAAGTGGCTCCCACATATCCAAAAGTATTAAAAATGCTTGAGTTCTCTTGACGGGGGAGAAGCAAGTAAGTGTTGACGTAGCAGTCAATTATGACTGATTCGCTTTGCCCCACCCCCCCGAACAATAGTTCCCGGATGTCCTTAAATGTGACGAAATTATCGTATCCTTGGAGAGTGCTGTCAAACATAAAATCACTACATGTAAGAAAGGTGTACATCTTCTGTAAGAATGAAGATGTCATACAGTAATAGACGAACTAATATAATATAACAAAAAAACTCCGAACTGTAAAAAGGAAATACATGTATTGTAACACCTACTGAGTAATGATGCATTCATTCAGAAATCTTTCAATCCAAGACTTTTCGTCCACTCCTAATACTTCCCAGGTGACGTAATCTCGTCTCTTCTCTTTCTTGCCCGTTGGAAGTGTGTCTATACTCTCCTAAGAGCCAACAAAGATCGGTTCGGAAGTGGACACATTGACTTTTCGAGTTTTGTAGTTCTGATAATTCTCTGGCTGCAACAGAATAAGAAATAAAAGAATGTTCTGTAAGGGGACTTTAATGGTACTGCGATGGGGTCTTAATGTTACTGTAATGTAACATTAAGGTTATTGTAACATAATGTTAAAGTTATGTATCTACTTCTGTTAATGTTACTCTACCGTATATATCTCCGGTTGTCGCTTTTTTCTCATCCTAGCTGAAACTCGTCTGGACATGGAGGATGGGGAAATATGACGCCTCTTCCTCTTCTTCTTTCCTCCTCTGTCTTCCTCTTCTTATCCTCCTCCGCTTCCTCCTTCCTCTTCTTCTCCTCCTCCTCCATCTTCCTCTTCTGCTCGTCCTCCTCCTTTTTCTTCTCTGCCTCCATCTTCCTCTTCTGCTCGTCCTCCTCCTTTCTCTTCTCCTCCTCCTTCCTCTTCTTCTCTTCCTCCTCCCTCTTCTTCTTCTCCGCCTCCTTCCTCTTCTTCTCCTCCTTCCTCTTCTTCTCTGCCTCCTCTGCCTTCTTCATCCTCTTCCTTCCTCTTCTGCTCCTCCTCCTCCTCCTTCCTTTTCTTCTCCGCCTCCTTCCTCTTTTGCTCCTCCTCTGCCTCCTTCCTCTTCTTCTCTTCCTCCTCCCTCTTCTTCTTATTAGCCTCCTCCGCCTCCTTCCTTTTCTTCTCCTCCTCCGCCTCCTTCCTCTTCTTCTCTTCCTCCTCCCTCTTCTTCTTCTCAGCCTCCTCCGCCTCCTTCCTCTTCTGATCCTCCTCCTTCCTCTTCTTCTCGTCGGCCTCCTCCTTCCGTATAGCGGCTCTGAATATTTATGTCCAATAAGACTCCATATCCAGATCCGCCTCCCGCAAACGGATCGAAGTCTCACAAGGGATAGCTCATACATGGGTCCAGTAAGAATATAAAAGACAACCACAACAGTATAAGACACAAGAAAGTACGTGTGCTCATATATGTATATATAACAATTTACAACTGTCCCAATACATTATTACATGTCCAATTAAAAGTACAACTACCTGGGACATACCACGAGGGAGCACAAGGTCACATAATACGACTAACTCTAATGCTGGTGGTACAAGTCTGCCACAACACCTCTGCAAGACACACAAATGGCAAGCCCTAAAAAGAACTGTAGGGGAGTGAGCCTCAACAAGTCACAGACTCAGTAGGGACCACCCAAAACCACACACTAAACTAAAGAGACCTCAACCCCAAAGGGTCTCACTGGCAACACCGATAGCCAAATATATTATGCTCACAACAAAGCATGATAAATAACAACTAAACAATAAATATCACTAGCTACCATAAATATCGGAAGATGAAAGGGACAACAGGACTAGTACAGTACCACTAGTCTGCCCAACAACTGTAAAGCCTAAGCCACAGGCCTCACATGCAAATCATTACAACAACTAGTCGCCTAAGCTACAAGCTTCACACGTAACCTACCCACGAAGGGTAACAGGGATGACATCAGCTAGCCAATCCACCTCACACCAAAACATAATCGGAAGCTTACCCAAAGACGAGTAAAAACACAACACGTGGGAGGTCACTCCATAGACCTCTACAGAACACAAGCCCACCTCAACACCTGAAGGGACTGGTACATGAAGTACCATAACACAAAACCATCCACGAAGGGTACAGGTACCTACCTCCACGAGGTACCACAACAGAACCACAACCAGAACCGTGCCACCACCAGGGCACACCACAACAGCTAAACCTCAACCAACCAGTCAAATACACAAGTTACCACCAATGGCAAAGCATGAGTCGGAAAGAACGACGCCACCACACGGAAACGGACCACTGGTTCATGACGCAAGTATCCAACCCGGATAACACAACACAAGAACTACCTCTCAGTCCCACAGTCACGGACGAAAGGTCCAACTGCCACTCCACAACCACACAGTAAAGCCAAAGAATAGTGGAGACCAACCAACACCACACCTGCAGACCACACAGCTGCAGGCCCATGCCTGGCACCTTTAGGGACTCTTGCCCGAGCTCCCTAAAGTGAGACACTGGAAACACAGGACTAGCTGGGGCCCAGTATGTCTACTGGTGTCCGTACCCCCAACTATGTGCGCTACAAGCGACCGCACACCCACAAACACAAGTCGCTGCCCTCTGTCGTCTTTCCCTGAGCCGGGTGTACAACTCAAACACAGGAGTGAGGGTGTCCAGGACAGACGACACAGACCTTGACGGTACACACAGTATCGGGACAAACCTCGAGCACTAACGTGCCTGGCTTACACAAAACCTGGGGTACCCGACTAGAGAGGTATTCCGGAATAGGCGCCGGACCACCACACTCGGCTAGCACATAAACCATGTCAGTCACTTAACACCTTGGTGAAACTTATATCACGATATATTAAATATAATTGGCTCGTCACCGGTCACCATGTGACCTCCAAGCTATCCGACTCCAACACATACTTAGATCACAATAACATACAACAATCTTGCATGTCATTGGTCATCTCATGACCTCCATTGCCATATTAACACAATATATAATAATCACTTAATAACTATACACATGTTTTACTAATTAAACCATCTTAGATAACCTATAAAAGACATTATAGGATCGAGGCTAGGTTCACACCGGAACCTCACTGCCTAACCACCACAAACTAACCACAGAAGTTATATTACGATAAACACAACGTCGAACTACTTGCCATGCACACACAAACCACATGCACGACACTCAAACCACGTAAACGACACGCTCCATGAGTGCTACAGGTGCCAATGCACTGCTTATCAATGCCTTGCACAATATACAATGATAATTCGATAAATACGCTATCATGCACAACCATAAAGCTCTCGGAACTGTTAACGCGACAGGGGCTACTGTCTCCTTCAGAACGCGACACCCCGATAGGTCGTGATCAAAAGCCTTAATGCGACGGGTCGACTTGTCGTGTTCAGAACGCGACAGCAGGGTCCGTCGCCTTCACAGGCCGGAACCCAAATCCGAGTTCCCATCTCCAGATCTCCCACACAAACCATGTAAAATGATGTGAAAACCCATTTTTCATGCTCTTTTCATTATCCTAACATGGTATCTATCATTTATAAAGTAAATAACAATCTGAACATGCATCACATGCAATCCACAACGTAAAACTGGACGGAAACTCCCTACCTTCATGAAGAACGTGAAGAACAGCGATCACCCGGTGTTTCCCCCTCTCCGTGCGACGTCCTTACGGCGAGAGCGCGCCGAAAACACCTCCAAAACCTCGAATCGCCCGAAAACCTGCGCAAAAATGCCTCCCTGGCCGAGCAGAGTTTCCTGAGCTCTGTTCGGCTGACCTCAACTAAAAACACCTCAAAGTTGAGAATGCGACGCACTCTACTGTCGCGACAAGAACGCGACGTAGGTGGCCGTCGCCTTCCCACTATCAACGTCATCCAGACCGCCCAGTGCGCGACACACGGCGGACATGCTGACGAAGACCGCAAACGGCAGCAACCAGAACGCGACACTCAAGGCCGTCGCGTTTAGAACGCGACGCCAGCCTCTGTCGCGTTTACAGACAGAGAACTTGTGAGCTTTTTGGGCCCAACCTGCCGGCCCACAAAGCCTCACAACCTGCGAAAACACCTTAAATACAGACTAATGATCCACACACTGGCCACCAAACCCGCTAAGCAAGGATTTGCAAAGATCCGAAAAAAAATGCGTGACGTTACATTACTATCACCTAAAAAGGAATGTTGTCCTCGACATTCAAAACAAACCACAGTAAGTTAGACTATCACCTAAAAAAAAACAAAGTCATATACAGAACAAGTAGGATACACTTTCTCTACATCTGCCTTTCAAATCATTATATGCTAACTGATTCATCTGCTCATTTCCGCACTTGTTCTGCTTTCCTTTCTCTTTAATTTATTTCATAACTGCACTGCCTGGTTGCTACATTCTGCCCTTTCTATACCTCTATACCTTTCAGCTGTAGGCGATTCTACCCTGCTATTGGGGCTTTATCTACTTGGACTCAACCTATTTCCACATTTTCCCGGTTGTGTTTGCAATATTTCTTTCTGGGCCGCTTCACTTGCTTAAAACTCTTTACTGTATACTGCCATTCTGAGGTACTTTGCTATATAAAATCACTTTTAAATTCTCAATTTCTTCGGTATCATTCCCTTATCTACCTTTTACTGCCAACTATTACTCTGCTTCAACTTTATTCACATTCTTAACCGCCAGCTTCTCAAAGAAAATCACATTACCATAACTGAATTTCCTGGCTCTTTATACCATCCTACTCATGCTGCTTTAATTCATATCTGGCCAAAAATCACTGTCTCTTTGCCCAACTGTGCATAAACCTCAAACTTTTCTTTAATCATTCAAATCTCGAATAACCTATGAATATCAAACCTTCCATGCTTCCGCTGCGTTACTCTAATTATTCTGGATACTTAGCAAAATATTCCATAAATTCTTCTTTCATTATTGCTTCACTTTCCACTTTCACTATTACTCCGACTTCAGCTGGATTCAATTCTAACTTTACATGTTTCTCAAATCACTTTACTTAATCAATTAACACTGGAAGGAAATACCGAAATCTCTGAACTGCTTTCTTTAATACTTCAATTCTGGTTGTGCCACATGCTTAAATTCTGAATCCTGCCATATCGCTACTGACTTATCCAACTCTTTTCATTTCTTTCCTGCTTGAATAACATATTCTGGCTGATCTAATCAATCTATTACATAATCTTCAAAATATTTGCTCTCATTGCTGTGACACAGCACTCTCTTATCACATAATAACACTGCTCAACTAATTCTGTTCATCTTCTACTTTCAACTTTACCGAATTCTTTCTCAATTAGGTGCCACTTGTCTCTAAACTGTTTATTGTTCATCTAATCTTACTTTTCCTTTCTGTACTTATCAATTCCAATTTTCATACATTTCTTGCTCTCTCTGTTCTATTATGTCATACTCTAATCTGCTTATTATTCCTTAACTATTTTGCCTTTTATTCTTACATCAAACTCTGAGATACTCTTATAGAAGAATACCTTTACCCAACTAAATCACTTTTTGCACGCTGGTAGGCCAACTCTTACTGAGCATTTTCTGAACCCTCTAATTATATCTATTTCATAATCTACTATACCCCTTTTTTTCTGATCAATAACTCTTAATCTGATCTGTATTGTCGCTTACACTATTCATGATATTATTTCTGCAGAACATTTTTCTTATCTATTCCGCTATCTGGCTATCTTCACTGTACCATTCATACTGCAATTCCTGCTAATGCACAATCATCCTTCATTGAAATACTGCCAAAGCTAAAATCTGAAACCGATCTCTTTAAATACTATAACATGCTTTGCCTGATTTCTCTATTTCATTTTGCTGCCCAATTCTCAAATGTTGAAACCATTGCTGCTACATCATACTTACTATGATCCTTTTCATTCAAACCTTCACTTTAATTCGTCTCATCATCTGCCTTGCAATTCCACTTAAACTGATACTTCTTTACTTTCTCTTTACTCAAATGATCACCATCACCTCAATACATTCTTACACGAATTTCTTATATCAAATTCACATTATCATCATTATTTACAAGAATCACAACATCACTATTTCCAAGCTCTTTACTGTACTAATCTCTAATCACCAAATACACTTATCCTTCTATGACTGCCACAAATCCTTGTTCCTCTATTTACCAGTACCTCATCTGAAACTAATCTGCCTCTCTCAATTATTCCAAACTTTCTATAATACTAATCACATTATCACCCAGGCTGCTTCTTTAATACTTACTAACACAAATCTTAAACACTACAATACCTCTGCCAAGGTCCTCAACCGCAATTCTTAACACATATTATTCATCATTAATAACATTGTTCCCTCTGCTATTCCATCACATCGTTACCTTATACCTGTCTCTGCCAACTCTATATCTTACCAAAATACCTCAGACACACCTTTTCCAAAATACTATTTTCCCCCTTCTGATTATCATAGCCAAATTCACCGATCTTTTTAATTCTTGTAACTGAGATTCTTTAAACAATTATACTTTTACTGCAGACACACTGGTATAACCTCTCAACTTATACCACTAATCACATCATTTCTCTACCATTACTAACAACTGCCATGCTGACCAACCATACACACAATTCAAATACCAGAAACTCACATGAAAACCATACTAAAAATCACACAAAACCACAGACTTACTACCAGCAGTGGACATTAAACCATGTCTTGGGACATTGTAACTTCAATGTCTTTTCATATTCTAATTGGACCATTGCTCTGATACCAATTGTAGCGGCCCTAGATATTTATGCCTAATAAGGCTCCATATCCAGATCCGCCTCCCGAGAACGGACCGAAGTCTCGCAAGGGATAGCTCGTACATGGGTCCAGTAAGAATATAAAAGACAACCACAACAGTATAAGACACAAGAAAGTACGTGTGCTCATATCTGTATATATAACAATTTACAACTGTCTCAATACATTATTACATGTCCAATTAAAAGTACAACTACGTGGGGCATATCCCGAGGGAGCACAAGCTCACACAACACGACTAACTCTACTGCTGGTGGTACAAGTATGCCACAACACCTCTGCAAGACACACAAAAGGCAAGCCCTGAAAAGAACTATAGGGGAGTGAGCCTCAACAAGTCACAGGCTCAGTAGGGACCACCCAAAACCACACACGAAACTAAAGAGACCTCAACCTTAGAGGGTCTCACTGGCAACACCGATAGCCAAACATATTATGCTCACAACAAAGCATGATAAATAATAGCTAAACAATAAATATCACTAGCTAGCATAAATCTCGGAAGATAAAAGGGACAACAGGACTAGTACAGTACCACTAGTCCACCCAACAACTGTAAAGCCTAAGCCACTGGCCTCACAAGCAAATCATTACAACAACTAGTCGCTTAAGCTACAAGCTTCACACGTAACCTACCCACGAAGGGTAACAGGACTGGCATCAGCTAGCCAATCCACCTCACACCAACACCTCACACCAAAACATAATCAGAAGCTTACATGAAGATGAGTAAAAACACAACACGTGGGAGGTCACTCCATAGACCTCCACAGAACACAAGCCCACCTCAACACCTGAAGGGACTGGTACATGAAGTACCACAACACAAAACCATCCACAAAGGGTACAGGTACTTACCTCCACGAGGTACCACAACAGAACCACAACCAGAACCGTGCCACCACCAGGGCACACCACAACAGCTAAACCTCAACCAACCAGTCACACACACAAGCTACCACCAATGGCAAAGCATGAGTCAGAAAGAACGACGCCACCACACGGGAACGGACTATTGCTTCATGATGCCAGTATCCAACTCGGACAACACAACACAAGAACTACCTCTCAGTCTCACAGTCACGGACGAAAGGTCCAATTGCCGCTCCACAACCACACAGTAAAGCCAAAGAACAGTGGAGACCAACCAACACCACACCTGCAGACCACGCAGCTGTAGGCCCAAGCCTAGCACCTTTAGGGACTTTGGCCCGAGCTCCCTAAAGTGAGACACTGGAAACACAGGACTAGCTAGGGCCCAGTATGTCTACTGGTGTCCGTACCCCCAACCACGTGCGCTACAAGCGACCGCACACCCACAAACACAAGTCGCTGCCCTCTGTCATCTTTCCCTGAGCCGGGCGTACAACTCAAACACAGGAGTGAGGGTGTCTAGGACAGACGACACAGACCTCGACGGTACACACAGTATCGGGACAAACCTCGAGCACTAACGTGCCTGGCTCACACAAAACCTGGGGTACCCGACTAGAGAGGTATTCCGGAATAGGCGCCGAACCACCACACTCGGCTAGCACATAAACCACGTCAGTCACTTAACACCTTGGTGAAACTTATATCACGATATATTAAATATAATTGGCTCGTCACCGGTCACCATGTGACCTCCAAGCTATCCGACTCCAACACATACTTAGATCACAATAACATACAACAATCTTGCATGTCATTGGTCATCTCATGACCTCCATTGCCATATTAACACAATATATAATAATCACTTAATAACTATACACATGTTTTACTAATTAAACCATCTTAGATAACCTATAAAAGACATCATAGGATCGAGGCTAGGTTCACACCGGAACCTCACTGCCTAGCCGCCACAAACTAACCACAAAAGTTATATTACGATAAACACAACGTCGAACTACTTGCCATGCACACACAAACCACATGCATGGCACTCAAACCACGTAAACGACACGCTCCATGAGCACTACAGGTGCCAATGCACTACTTATCAATGCCTTGCACAATATACAACGATAATCCGATACATATGCTATCATGCACAACCATAAAGCTCTCGGAACTGTTAACGCGACAGGGGCTACTGTCGCCTTCAGAACGCGACACCCCGATAGGTCGCGATCAAAAGCCTTAACGCGACGGGTCGGCCTTTCGCGTTTAGAACGCGACAGCAGGGCCCGTCGCCTTCACAGGCCGGAACCCTAATCCGGGTTCCCATCTCCGGATCTCCCACACAAACCATGTAAAACGATGTGAAAACCCATTTTTCATGCTCTTTTCATTATCCTAACATGGTATCTATCGTTTATAAAGTAAATAACAATCTGAACATGCATCACATGCAATCCACAACATAAAACTGGGCGGAAACTCTCTACCTTCGCGAAGAACGGCGATCACCCGGTGTTTCCCCCGCTCCGTGCGACGTCCTCGCGGCGAGAGCATGCCGAAAACACCTTCAGAACCTCGAATCGCCCGAAAACCTGTGCAAAAATTCCTCCATGGCCGACCAGAGTTTCCTGAGCTTTGTTCAGCCAACCTCAACTAAAAACACCTCACAGTTGAGAACGCGACGCACTCTACTGTCACGACAAGAACACGACGTAGGAGGCCGTCACCTTCCCACTGTCGACGTCAGCCAGACCACCCAGCGCGCGACACGCGATGGACATGCGGACGAAGACCGCAAACGGCGGCAACCAGAACGCGACACTCAGGGCCGTCGCATTCAGAACACGACGCCAGCCTCTGTCGCATTTACAGACAGAGAACTTGTGAGCTTTTTGGGCCCAACCTGCCAGCCTACAAAGCCTCACAACCTGCGAAAACACCTGAAACATAGACTAATGAGCCACACACTGGCCACCAAACCCGCTAAGCAAGGATCCGCAAAGATCCGAAAAAATGTGCGACGTTACATTCCGCCTCCTCTTCTTCTCTTCACCCCTCTTCCTCTATTCCTTTGGCTCCGACGTCTGCCACTCTGACATCGATCGTTGCGACCTTGTCAAGGGGGTTCTCCTTCCTGTAACTGAACATATGATATACTATTAATAACTATAAATCATATTGTAAATGTATAAAACATATACTGTAAAACGTTACCTTGGCGTCGGATACTCATCTTTGCTATGCGGGGTGATGGTACTAAAGCTGTATGGAGCTCCGCTGGCGTTAGGACTAAGAGTATAGATTGTGGCTCTACGGGTGGATGTTGTTGCCATTGAGGCTGACGCTCAAATTGTTCCTCCAGTCTTTGTAGCCTCTGGTCCATTGATTGGAGGATATTGTTCTGCCACTGCAAGAGGTCGCTCTGCAACTCCATGACCTCCCTCTGTTGCTTGGACACTCTTAAAAGCTCCTGAAGAATGTCAACATGTTTATCAAGGGGCTCCGGAAGTGGTGGACGTGGATGCCGTCAATCGTCGTGAGACCCCAGGTCGGTCATCCCTCACATTAACTTCCAAATATACCTGAAGTAAATTCATAGGAAGATATGATATAGAAAGAGAACGGCTGCCTTGGGGAAAGCCACACTTACATCAGAGCGTCGCAATCCCCATAGTAGGTTGGATAAGGACTGTCCCTTACCTTGACAATCCCAACGAAAAAATGGGGGATCTCTTTGGGGATGCTCTGGTCTCAATTTTAACTGGTGCGTCAAAAACCATGCCTATATCATTAACACAAGTCAGAAAATTGTTAAACTTATATTGTAACAGACAGGTGTATCGTATGTAAAAGACTACTTTGTGTACTATAACAGATAGGCGTATCGTATGTAAAAGACTACTTCGTGTACTGTAACAAACAAGTGTATCGTTTGTGAAAGACTATTTTGTGTATTGTAACAGATAGGTGTATCATTTGTAAAAGAGTACTTCGTGTACTATAACAGACGGGTGTATCATTTGTAAAAGACTACTTCGTGTACTGTAACAGACAGGTGTATCGTTTGTAAAAGAATACTTTGTGTACTGTAACAAATAAGTGTATCGTACGTAAAAAACTACTTCGTGTACTGTAAGAGACAGGTGTATCATTTGTAAAAGAGTACTTCGTGTACTGCAACAGACAGGTGTATCGTTTGTAAAAGAGTACTTCATGTACTGTAACAGATAGATGTATCATATGTAAAAGACTACTTCGTGTACTGTAACAGCTAAGTGTATCGTATGTAAAAGAGTACTTCGCGTACTGTAACAGAGCAGATAAAAATTACACCGAGAGCGGGAATGCAACCAGTTAGGTAGATGGTTTTGGCAGACGGAGCTCCTTTAACGGCTGCCTTCACCTGCTCGTGGCACTGCTGCACTGCCGACATTAGGTACTCGTGGATGGCAGCAGCCCAATTGACGCTCTTCATCTCATGGAGGTCGTTCAGATATGGCAGAATGGACAGCAACCCCACCCTCCCACTTGTGGAGAAGAAGAAACAAGAACATATAACCGCATACCAAAGCTTGACCAAAGTTTTAACAGCTAGCGCACCCTGTTGTGGAACGTACTTCGTAAGCTTTCGCAAGACATTGTGCATGTCCATCGTTTGTTTAGATCCAAGGATGCAGCGCAAACTAGATTTTGCCCCATCCGCCTTTAGATTAATAGGTGAACCATGATTGGGTATACCCATTATGGACACCGTTTTTCACGCGGCGACCGCAAAGAGAGTGTGTGCGGATGGTGGATATGTGTGGGTGGTGTGTGATGATGGAGGGGAAAAGTGGAAAAGACGATAAAAAAAGTAATAGGAAAAACCGTGATTGCCAGGCACGTGAGGGTGCTGAAGGATGACGGGCCAGAAAAGGAATCCTAACCTTTTGCTCGTAGAAAAAGCGAGGGATGTGGTGGTGCGTGGGTCCTCCTTCTTCATTCCACCGGCCGGCCGGTAAAGGAGATTTGGCTCGTACGGTTACCTTGCAAAAAAAAAGACAACAGGCAAACAGACAAAAGATGGATTAGACTACATGGTGAAGTAAATGTAAACACAAAGGACTACAGAAGGACACTAAAAGGGCGTTAACACACCTTTTGGGGGTGACGTTAAACCCCTAAAGATAGGTAGAATAACGAATGATGTGCGTGTGTGGTACAGTACGATGCATGCACTAAATAAAAGACAGAATGAAAGGGAGAGAGAAAAGAGGGAGGGGGCGGCAGTGGCTGTTGCTCCTGGATTGGCACGACGGTAGCGCTACTTAGCGTGGCTCCTGGTGGGGGATCCTTCTCAGCTAAGGTACTCGCGCCTGGTACTGTAGAGGCTCCCAGGAATTGAGAACTGAAAGTCCGGAAGTCGAGGCGTCGATTCGGCAGGGCTTCGCCGCTCTGGGGATTTTTCTCTCTCTCTCTCTCTCTCTTTCTGAAACTGCGGGTCTGTATTTAAAGACTTCTCTGGCTAAAATCGTGTCCATTGCAGCGGACGTTTTTTAAAGACCTAATCACGTCGGCTCTGATTGCTGCAATTCATAAGTCGGCCTAATGTCCCATCAACCTAACAAAATCATAATTACTATGGTGCACGATCATTTTAATAATTGCATCCACTATAACCACCGCGATTTTAAAGTCAAATTGATTTGACATATGACCGCCTCTACGCTTCAATACGCGTCCACGCATAAAGCCGCATTTATCAACCGCCTTTTTTTCTCTGGTGGGATCGAACGCATTCTGATTGGCGGTTTGAAAAGCGCGGCGTACTCTTGAGGCGCGATTATTTCTCTGACACAATTCTGACACGAAGAAGCGCGACGTACGGGTGCGACGCGAATTGTTGCCCAGTTGACGAGCCCAGAGGGGGGGGGGTGAATGGGTCCTTTTCCAAAATTATATTTAATTAGTACTTGTACTTAAAAACATTCATACAAAGATGTTCTTCGATGAAGGTTAGAGAAGGTTAGTATAAAAGACAAACACACAATAAGCAAACACACAACACAAGGAATTATCCTGGTTCAGAGCTCCTCTCCTTAGGAGTCCTACGTCCAGTCCCTAAGCAACAACTCAGGATTCCACTAACTAGGGTACAGTCCCCCTATGGACAATACAACACCCAGCTCAGCTGGTCTTCCTTCACACGAAGGGAACTACAACACCCTGGATCCCTCACCAGATCTTCCTTCACAACAGAAGGGAACACAACACCCTGGCTCCCCACCAGGTCTTCCTTCACAACAGAAGGGAACTTCAACACAAAAAGAATAAGCAGGAATTCAAGCCCCTAGATCAAGCTTTAGCAAGTCAAGATCTGAAGCTACTAGCACTGAGAGCAAATAATCTAAACAAGGCACTCTCTCAGAACTACACTGGATCTCTTAGGATTTCTATTGCAGCACAGAGAGCAAAGAGCTAAAGACACACTGGAATTTGAATTCTTGGCTCTCAGATTCTTTCAGAAGATCTGCAAAGCTTTTTCGTTCTCCAATAGAAAGACTCTCTCTCCTGTATATTTTCTTCTGGAGCTGCTATCTTGAATTTATATCTCCAATTTGAAATGTAGTCGTTGAAGTAACCGTTGTCTCTTAGTTTGGTAGACGTTAGACTGCTTGACACTTGGAAGCTTCTAGTCAACAATCTTTTATCCATTTGAGCACGCAAAGAGATAGGGTCTTCTGGCGTCTATATGGTCTAACGTTGTATGACAAAATGTCTTTAGGGCGCTGCATACATTAAATGCTAGAACAGTAGACAGCTAGACTGTCTCTTAATGTCAGAAGACGTTGATGTGAATACTCACCAAAATAGCAATGCCAAATAGCTTGTTCTAAAAGATGTTGACAAAATATGCACGATAATGAAAAGATATCATCTGCATGCATGCAGAGATGCGTTCTGTCTTCATTAAATGCACATCAGTCAGATAGATATGTGAAGACTTGACTATTCAATGCTTTCAGAAATAAGATAAATATCAAGTGGATATAAAACATAAAGTCGATGCCTATATGACTTATGAAATTGTTATGTTTAAGTGGTTACTGAAGAAATCGTTATGAGCACTTAACAAGTCGTTATAGAAAGCAAATTGTTGTATTCATTAAAGGAATTGTTATGAATTTTAAAGAAATCGTTATAGAGAGCAAATCATTATGAGTGCTAAAGAATCGTTATGAGCAATAAAGAAATTGTTGCGCAAAGCAAATCGTTATGAGCGCTAAAGAAATCGTTGTGAGTGCTAAAGAAATCGTTGCGCAAAGCAAATTGTTATGAGCGCTAAAGAAATCGTTGTGAACACTTAAGCAAATCGTTGCGACGGGCAAGTCGTTATGAGCGCTAAAGAAGTCGTTGTGAGGGCTAAAGAAATCATTGCGTAAAACAAATCGTTATGAGCGCTAAAGAAATCGTTGTGAACACTTAAGCAAATCGTTGCGACGGACAAGTCGTTATGAGCGTTAAAGAAATCGTTGTGAGCGCTAAAGAAATAGTTGCGCAAAGTAAATCGTTATGAGTGCTAAAGAAATCGTTGTGAACACTTAAGTAAATTGTTACGACGGGCAAGTCGTTACGAGATCTAAAGAAGTTGTTACGATGACTTAAGGAATCGTTACGACAGGCAAGTCGTTACGAGTTCTAAAGAAGTCGTTATGATGACTTAAGGAATCGATACGACGGGCAAAGTCGTTACGAGTTCTAAAGAAGTCGTTACGATAACTTAAGGAATCGTTACGACGGGCAAGTCGTTACGAGTTCTAAAGAAGTCGTAATGATGACTTAAGGAATCGTTATGGGAGCGACTTGTTTGTAACCAAACGATGTTACTGTCTTATAAAGAAATCGTTAAGACACATATGAAATCGTTATAGCTTTATTGAAATCGATATACATAAAGGAAGTCGTTGTGACTTTCAACAGAAGTCGATGTGGTCTTAGAGAAATATAATCTTGAAATGATTAAAGCTTCAGAGAGGTGATACTTACCAATATTGGCTTGTTTGACCTTGGTATATTTCCTGTACTTAAGACTTATGAAATATATGTTAGAAATTTTGATAGGGTTTTGTTAATCACCAAAATAAATATGTAATTAAAATTACATGGGGACAGACTGATCACCAATCTCCCCTTTTTTGGTGATGACAAAACTTATCAATAAGCATGAATAAAAACTTTGAATATTTGCGGAATGTATTTCAGACATGCTAAGTATTTTTCTCCCTCTTTTTGTCATTAAGCAAAAAGATAATCTGAGACAAAGAATGAAGAGAAAAGATTGAAGGACATGCAAGCAAAGATATTTCATTAATTCTGAGGAGGTACATGTAAATAATAAGCGGGAGACAAAAGAGAGGCAAAATGAGAAATGGTTTCCCATGCCTGCTCTTCCTGCTTTTCAAAATACAACTTGAACACCCCAGGAGATAAAGAATAGGCTGGTCCCATGGAGGGAGCCATTCTTCAGAGATGAAGAGTGAGTTGCTGGGAAAGAAAATCAGCGTATGAGTCCTTATCCATGGTTATTTTGAGGAAGAGAACTGACCCAAAACTGGCACAAGCAAGAAACTGATCCATTGTCACAGGGTAGTAATTTTGTTTCTGCCTGAGAGCTTGGCGCATGGCTACAAACACCTTGTACCTTTCCTCCCAAGCCTTAAGGGGATCATTTACAAGGTGAATGGAGTTCATGTCCAAGAAGGTGTGACGGCCCTCATTATACCGGTACGGTTATACCAACCCACGTCGGTATAGCAAGCGTCATCACAGTGGGACATTTACCCAACGATACATTCAGCTGAGATACACGCGAATATACGAACAGAGTAGCAGAAGTAAAAAGAACTATTGTCTTCATTCATTCATCATCCACATTTAACATACATGAAATTGTAATAACATTAAAGAACTTAGAAGTTCACATGATTTAAATTGCTGAAAATTAAATACATAGATGTCCACACTTATACAATTTTCTCATGATAGTTCTAGTACAATGTCACTTTTACATACTATGAAAACACAAAAGGGTACAACTGCTCCAACAGTCTAACCTCCGCGCTCGAAGTCCGTCTCCACCGTCACCTCCAACGGTCCCACGTCACAAACTACACCTGTACGCCGAAGCAAGTAGTGAGTCTAAAGACTCAACAAGTAACACCACTCATACCATACACGTACATGTCATAGTAGGCTCTACACACACAATTGCAAAAGACTCAACATGTAGCATGCTTAAACCTTGAAATCAACAATCTATCATGATAGTTCTATCAGTAAACACATGATACATGCTTTCAGATTTCCTTAACGAAATGAATTTCCTAACACATGCTCTCTAATCATTCCTACTCATGAAATTCTACTTTGCATTTTGACCAAAACATGAAAGCCATTAACATGAATTCTGCGTGTACATGAGAGGGAACACAACTAGCATGGAATCTACATGTTCTTATACATATACATAACCATTTTCACATGCTTAAGCTTGCTGGTTTTCACATGCTTTAGTAACCATAACCTACACATGAGAGCTACAATGTAATTTAAGACACAACATGTGAACAACCGAACATGGAATTGTGTACACATACTCATTTATTTGTCCCTAGCATGGGTTCTAGACACTTGTACATGTAAACATGATCATAACATAAGGAAGCTACTGATTTAGCATGGTTTCAGATTTGTCACAACATGGATTTACAATATCATATCTTCACATTTTTGGTTTCACATTTTCTTTACACAAATTTTCAATTCACTTAAATTGCGCTTTACACATACACATTACACATTCACAATTTAGGTGCCGTGACACATAGTCCAAACCACCAAAGAAGGACACAACACATCACATCACATAGACGCCATCTAGGCAATACAATGGCGACTCTTGGACTGCGCAGACCGGGAGAACAAGTCTCCACCCTAACCAGTGGTACTTGTCCACCTCCAGGATTTCCCCCTAATGCCCTTAGGGTCACATCACATTGAACTTTCTCAGGGGGACTTTTCCCTGATACGGTTCCACTGCCCTCTACGGAAGCAGTGTCACATTTGGCACAGTTACACATTTACACATTTTTACCGATTTTACACATGGTTTGACACATGTCACTCTCACTTCATTCACTTTCTCACTCACATGCACATGCCTCTATTTTCCTAACATGACACTACAGATTTCAGACATTAACAAGCAGGTAATTCCACTAATCAAGTTGGATTAAACAAGAATCAACTCATTTTACAATGACATACATCAATTTCACATTTTTCATGGAAAATTTCATAAGGCATCGTGCTCTGGTCCAAATGACCTGAAATTTTAATCACAACTAATTTCGGGTTTAGGACCCTTCATGCAATTTTTCAGATTTTTCTAAGTTAAAATGAATTTACAGAAAATCAAACATCCATTTTTTTCATGCCATTCGCAATTCAAGTCGATATGGAATTATACACAAGTCACAATTTTAGCAAGCTACTGTCTGAACCCTACATGTATAGAGCTACAGAATTTATTCCTCAATTTATGGGGCGATGTCTAGTTTACCAAGGATTTATCATAACTTATGCACAATTCCTATTTCCCCAAACAACACTTTCAATAATTTACACAAGCATGGCAAAATCTCAAATTCAGAATAGGGCTGATCCATACATACATGATCCTCACAACTTGGGCATACAGGCTAGTCCTAAATCATGCAACAGTAGATTGACAAGATTAACAACTAATCATGCTTTTAATTTCATGGAACAAAATAACTTCTATCATTCACCACCATGCACACTCATCCATCCACACACCACATTCATCACACCAACAATATACATAGCATATAAATGATTTACAGTATATCCTCATCGTGAAACATAACGAAAATAGTCGTATAGAAGGGCAGAACAGGTCAATGTTCTGTCCAGATGAACTTGGCGGCGGTCTCTGGCCGCTAGTTCAATGTCAACGTCATAGTCGATGGACGCCAAGCATGATCTCAGCGTCAAGGGACATTGCCGTTAATGTCGGGTCTGTGCAGAACACAGACCCGAGCTCCAAAGATGGGGTGAATGTGGGGGTCTAGGACACGAGGGAAAATTCATAAAAATTGTAAAACCATCCTAGACACATACGGGGACGTTATGAATGGGGTACTTGCCTTTAGAAAAATGCACCAATGGATCTAGGGCTCGGTGAAGCTCTCCTTGGGCTGTCCCAAGAAGCTCTTAGAAATGCTTGACTCCGGGTTCCTGAGCGAGCTCCAATGCCTTCCGAGGTCGGGGAGGCCTTCCTCGTCGATCCAGCAACCTCCTTGAAGCAGCAGATCCCCGGAACAATCTTCAGGTTGAGGGATTTTGGGTTCCAAAGTGGGGGTTTTCCTCAGTTCAGAAACTAGGGTTTCTTCTCTTCTTTCTCTCTTGCAAAAGGGTGAAGAGAGGGGTTGGGGAAGTAGATTCGGGTTTAGACATATGGGAGAGGCTTCTCTCCCACGCATGGGGTGACAAGATGTGTTTCAGACCATTGGGGGACATCTCCCCAATGGGTGAGCTACCTTGCTTCCGGAATTTCTGGCTCTGCAACGCATGCAGGTCAGAGAAGTTGGTGTCCACATCGTTAGACACTGGGATTAGTGTTGGCGTCCATGGGTGGACGCTGACACCTCATCGACTCCTGCTATTGACGCCAATATGGCCTTCGGGCAGAAGTCTAAAAGATGCAGAAACCATGCACCTTTTACACCTATATACATGCTATATGTATACGTTATCATGTACACACTACCATCAAGCATTACATACATTATTTATACCTAAGCTATACACATACACACATAAGTATACCACTAGTACATACGTAGATACATACATACGTACATATACGACACGAATTATTTACATGCAAAAATCCAAAAAATTCGAGGGCCTTACACCCTCTCCCCCTTAAAAGAAACTTCGTCCTCGAAGTTAGAACGACACTACTCAAACAAAAGGGGATACTTCTTCTTCATCGCATCCTCAAGCTCCCAAGTAGCCTCCTCTCGTGAGAAGTTCCGCCATAGGACCTTCACCGACGCAATACTCTTGTTCGGAGATGCTGAACCTTCCGGTCAAGAATAGCTACTGGTTGCTCGACATACGAAAGATCTGGCTGGATCTCCACTGGCTCATGACTAATCACATGAGACGGATCTCGGACATACTTCCTGAGCATAGATACGTGGAATACAGGGTGAACGCTAGCCAAAGCTGGGGGTAATGCTAGCTCATATGCCACGCTGCCCAAACGTCTGAGAATCTCATATGGGCCAATGAACCTAGGGCTCAACTTACTATGCCTGCCAAATCTGACAACACCTCGAGTAGGCGATATCTTCAAGAAGACATGATCGCCAACCTCGAACTCCAAATCCTTTCTCCTGTTGTCGGCATAACTCTTCTGCCTATCCTGTGCCGCAACAAGCCTCTTCCTGATAAGCTGGATCTTATCCGAAGTTTCCTGAACTAACTCCGGTCCGATCAACTGCCTATCACCAGTCTCCTCCCAACACAACGGAGATCTGCAGGGCCTACCATACAACGCCTCGAATGGAGCCATACCAATACTCGCATGAAAGCTGTTGTTGTATGCGAACTCCACAAGAGGTAAATGACGCTCCCAATCATCCTTCCAATCCAGAACACACGCTCTCAACATATCCTCGAGCGTCTGGATAGTCCTCTCGGACTGTCCATCGGTCTGGGGATGAAACGCCGAACTGAGCTTCAGCTCCGAACCTAAAGCATCCTGAAGACCCTTCCACAATCTCGAAGTAAATCTCGGATCTCGATCCGAAATGATCGACTTCGGCACACCATGCAATCTAATGACACTACTAACATACAATCTAGCTAAACTCTCTACTGACTGCTTCTTCTTCATAGGCAAGAAATGAGCAGTCTTCGAGAATCTATCTACAACTACCCAAATCGAGTCATTGCCCCTTCTAGATCGAGGCAAACCCGAAACGAAGTCCATAGTGACAGCTTCCCACTTCCACACTGGGATATCCATCCTCTGCATAAGGCCGGATGGTCGCTGTCGCTCGGCCTTCACTTGCTGACACACTAGACATCTAGACACATAATCCGCAACATCCTTCTTCATGCCGGACCACCAAAATGATCTCTTCAGGTCTGATACATCTTAGTGTTACCCGGATGAATAGAGAATCGCGATCTATGAGCCTCCGCTAACACATGCTCACGGACATCTACTAAATCAGGGACACAAACACGGTGCTGAAATCTAATCACACCGTCCTCATCACGAGCAATGCCCGCCTTACCCACTAATTCTAACAATCTAGGGTCGGCTTCCTGTTGCTCGATCACCTCATCCAAAACCGAGGATCTAAGGGATAGCTGAGCTACAAAAGCCTGACACAGCGATGGCTCTAACTCGGTCATAGAGTACGCCGCATCCTCCAACATCTTCCAATCCTGCTGGAGCGAAGACCTCTTTCTACTAAGAGCATCCGCTACGACATTCGCCTTCCCAGGGTGATACTGAAGGTCGAAGTCATAGTCCTTCAAGAACTCAATCCATCTTCTCTGCCTCAGGTTTAATTCCTTTTGGGAGAAAAGATACTTCAAGCTCTTGTGGTCGGTAAACACCTCAAATCTGACACCATAAAGATAGTGCCTCCAGATCTTTAGTGCATGAACCACTGCTGCGAGCTCCAAGTCATGAGTCGGATAGTTCTTCTCATGCTCCTTTAACTGACGAGAAGCATAAGCCACTACCCTTTCTTGCTGCATGAGCACACAGCCCAAACCAATCTGAGACGCATCCGTATAAATGGCAAAGCCCTCTAGACCACTAGGCAATACCAATACCGGAGCAGAAGTAAGCTTAGCCTTCAATAGCTGGAAGCTACGCTCACATGCCTCAGACCATACGAACTTCTCACCCTTCCTGGTCAGCTTTGTCAAGGGGGCGGCGATGGATGAGAAACCCTCAATGAATCGCCGATAGTAACCAGCTAACCCAATAAAACTACGAATCTCCGAAGGGGTCTTGGGAACCTCCCAATCCATAACTGCCTGGACCTTCGCTGGATCAACTGCAACACCAGCGCCGGAGATAACATGCCCGAGGAAATGAACCTCGCGCAACCAAAAATCGCACTTGCTGAATTTTGCATACAGCTTGTGCTCACGAAGAACCTCTAACACTAACCTCAGATGCTGACGGTGCGTGGCCTCATCCGGAGAGTAGACCAACACATCGTCAATAAACACTACGACAAAGCTATCTAAATAAGGCCTAAACACCCTGTTCATGAGATCCATGAACGCTGCAGGGGCATTGGTCAATCCGAAAGGAAGGACCAAGAACTCATAATGTCCATAACGGGTTCTAAACGCCGTCTTGGACACATCCTCACTCCGAATCCTCAACTGATGATAACCAGATCGCAATCAATCTTAGAAAAGACTGATGCCTCTCGCAACTGGTCAAACAAGTCATCAATACGAGGTAAGGGATACCTGTTCTTCACAGTCACTTGGTTCAACTTCCTATAGTCAATGCACAACCTAAGTGACCCGTCTTTCTTCTTGACGAATAATACAGGTGCGCCCCAAGGGGAAACACTAGGGCGAATAAATCCCTTATCAAGCAACTCTTGCAACTGCCTCCTCAACTCGGCTAACTCCGCAGGTGCCATCCGATATGGAGCCTTCGAGATAGGAGAGGTGCCCGGAAGCAACTCTATGGTAAACTCTATCTCTCTATCCGGTGGCAATCCAGACAAATCATCAGGAAAGACATCTGGAAAATCCTGCACTACCTCAATCTCCGCAAGAGTAAGTGACTCATCAGCCTCTGGTACTAACACCACGCTGGCAAGAAAAGCGTCACAACCCTTGTTCACCATGCGCATCGCCTTCATGGCAGAGATGACCATCTTTCCCGCCCAGTTCCTTGGCAAGGGGTGAGAGAACTCATCCTCACCAGGAATGCGGAAAACGATCCTCTTCCGACGACAATCCACTAACGCATAGTGCTCCTCTAGCCAATCCAGACCAAGAATAGCATCATAGTCCTTCATCTTTAGCAAGAAGAAACACCCATCTAGGATTCTATCCTCAATGCACACAGGTAACGACGGAATGCACTTCCTAGTCGATACCGTACCCGCAGGGGTGTGCACAGACAAAGGGACCTCTAAATCCTCAGACTCTACGCCTGACTCTAGGGCTAACTGCCTAGCGAACCGCTCGGAAATGAACGAGTGAGTAGCACCCGTATCAAACAAAACCCGAGCGTGCACACCTAAAAGCAAAACCATACCTTCGGTGACATGCTCCGCCTGCTCGGCGTCCTCACGAGCTAAAGCAAACACTCGAGCTGGGGCTTGAGGCCTTCCTGGTCTTCCTGTAGCTGGCGTGGCTGCCGCTACTGCTGGGGCTGGCGCTCCACGCTGAGCTCCTTGTTGAAGTCTTGGGCAATCTTTGATCTTGTGGTCGCTGCTCCCGCACTTCAAGCATCTACCCGCTACCAACCAACACTCGGAACCACAGTGTGTCTTCCCGAAATGGGGACACTCTTTCTTCACACCAGGGGAACGTACAGAAGGTACTTGAGAGCTGCTGACTGTCACGGATCGCTGCGGTGTCTGGTACACCGTTTTCTTCTTGTCTTGCCGCTGGAATGTCGCTGCTGGCCTCTTCTGCGAAGCCTTCTTTTCCTCCAGATATTGCTCCATCTCTCCCTCCTGCCTGCAGGCAGCGCTGAGGGCCTCGTCCAACGTGCGGTGGTCAAACGCCACGAGTCTCGTCCGCAGTGATGGCTTGAGTCCCATCACGAATTTCTTCGTCTTCCTGCGCTCATCCTCTACGATATGCGGTGCATACTTAGAAAGTTCAGAAAACCTTGCCTCGTATTCCAGCACAGTCATGGAGCCTTGCGTCAGGGAGAGAAATTCCTGCTCCATCTTGTCCTGGATATGCTCTGGGACGAACTTGGCTCGAAAGAGCCTCACGAACGCGTCCCACGCCACGTCTACTGCTCCGTCCTCAAAGCGTGTACGTAGTAGGGAGGACCACCATACATCCGCTCTCTCCTGCAATACACCTTCATAAGCACCAACTAACAAATTCTAACTTAAGCAGAACATACAAACATACAAAATTAAAAGCCTACCTGTAGCATGTAGGTGGCTAATGTCACCTTATCCTCATCAGGGCACCTGATGGCTCGGAAGATTTTCTCTGTCTCCCTTAACCAACTTTCTGCCATTAATGGATCACTCTCCCCCTTAAAAGAGGGTGGGGTCATCCTCTTGAATCGCTCCATGAGAAGGTCCACCATGGTCCTGAGCTGGTCCTGAGCCTGCTACATAAACAATAGGCAATACACAATAAACACAATATCATGCAATTTAAATAGCAAACTACTAGTTGTTTCATTAGTCTACCTGGGCCTCCAACTGTGCCTGGAGTGCTGCCTGGGTATGAGCCTGCGTCTGCATGGCTTGCACCAGACCTTGCATGAATACTCCGTAATCCACAGGCGGTGGTGGGGGAAGTACAGGACCTGGCGGTGCCGGGGCCTGCTGCTCCGCCCGCTCGTCACGTCGCGGCTCGTCCTCACGGGCCGACGCTCCACCACGCCTACCTCTCGAAGCCATGGCTGTAATAAAATTCCAGCCACCATTAGAGCTAGGTTACTAAGTTTTCTAACCAATTTCTTATCTATCTTTCACTTCCTATTAGTGTTTTCTACACATGTGGACATACTTAGCATGCAATGGGGATGATGACTTAGGTATATTCATGTGCAATCTCAACCGGTCGCTCTGATACCAATCTCTGTGACGGCCCTCATTATACCGGTACGGTTATACCAACCCACGTCGGTATAGCAAGCGTCATCACAGTGGGACATTTACCCAACGATACATTCAACTGAGATACACGCGAATATACGAACAGAGTAGCGGAAGTAAAAAGAACTACTGTCTTCATTCATTCATCATCCACATTTTACATACATGAAATTGCAATAACATTAAAGAACTTAGAAGTTCACACGATTTAAATTGCTAAAAATTAAATACATAGATGTCCACACTTATACAATTTTCTCATGATAGTTCTAGTACAATGTCACTTTTACATACTATGAAAACAAAAAAGGGTACAACTGCTCCAACAGTCTAATCTCCGCGCTCGGAGTCCGTCTCCACCGTCTCCTCCAACCGTGCCACGTCACCAACTACACCTGTACGCTGAAGCAAGTAGTGAGTCTAAAGACTCAGCAAGTAACACCACTCATACCATACACGTACATGTCATAGTAGGCTCTACACACACAATTGCAAAAGACTCAACATGTAGCATGCTTAAACCTTGAAATGAACAATCTATCATGATAGTTCTATCAGTAAACACATGATACATGCTTTCAGATTTCCTTAACGAAATGAATTTCCTAACACATGCTCTCTAATCATTCCTACTCATGAAATTCTACTTTGCATTTTGACCAAAACATGAAAGCCATTAACATGAATTCCGCGCGTACATGAGAGGGAACACAACTAGCATGGAATCTACATGTTCTTATACATATACATAACCATTTTCACATGCTTAAGCTTGCTGGTTTTCACATGCTTTAGTAACCATAACCTACACATGAGAGCTACAATGTTATTTAAGACACAACATGTGAACAACCGAACATGGAATTGTGTACACATACTCATTTATTTGTCCCTAGCATGGGTTCTAGACACTTGTACATGTAAACATGATCATAACATAAGGAAGCTACTGATTTAGCATGGTTTCAGATTTGTCACAACATGGATTTACAATATCATATCTTCACATTTTTGGTTTCACATTTTCTTTACACAAATTTCCAATTCACTTAAATTGCGCTTTACACATACACATTACACATTCACAATTTAGGTGCCGTGACACATAGTCCAAACCACCAAAGAAGGACACAACACATCACATCACATAGACACCATCTAGGCAATACAATGGCGACTCTTGACTGCGCAGACCGGGAGAACAAGTCTCCACCCTAACCAGTGGTACTTGTCCACCTCCAGGATTTCCCCCTAATGCCCTTAGGGTCACTTCACATTGAACTTTCTCAGGGGGACTTTTCCCTGATACGGTTCCACTGCCCTCTACGGAAGCAGTGTCACATTTGGCACAGTTACACATTTACACATTTTTACCGATTTTACACATGGTTTGACACATGTCACTCTCACTTCATTCACTTTCTCACTCACATGCACATGCCTCTGTTTTCCTAACATGACACTACAGATTTCAGACATTAACAAGCAGGTAATTCCACTAATCAAGTTGGATTAAACAAGAATCAACTCATTTTACAATGACATACATCAATTTCACATTTTTCATGGAAAATTTCATAAGGCATCGTGCTCTGGTCCAAATGACCTGAAATTTTAATCACAAACTAATTTCGGGTTTAGGACCCTTCATGCAATTTTTCAGATTTTTCTAAGTTAAAATGAATTTACAGAAAATCAAACATCCATTTTTCATGCCATTCGTAATTCAAGTCGATATGGAATTATACACAAGTCACAATTTTAGCAAGCTACTGTCTGAACCCTACATGTATAGAGCTACAGAATTTATTCCTCAATTTATGGGGCGATGCCTGGTTTACCAAGGATTTATCATAACTTATGCACAATTCCTATTTCCCCAAACAACACTTTCAATAATTTACACAAGCATGGCAAAATCTCAAATTCAGAATAGGGCTGATCCATACATACATGATCCTCACAACTTGGGCATACAGGCTAGTCCTAAATCATGCAACAGTAGATTGACAAGATTAACAACTAATCATGCTTTAATTTCATGGAACAAAATAACTTCTATCATTCACCACCATGCACACTCATCCATCCACACACCACATTCATCACACCAATAATATACATAGCATATAAATGATTTACAGTATATCCTCATCGTGAAACATAACGAAAATAGTCATATAGAAGGGTAGAACAGGTCACTGTTCTGTCCAGATGAACTTGGCGGCGATCTCTGGCCGCTAGTTCAATGTCAACGTCATAGTCGATGGACGCCAAGCATGATCTCAGCGTCAAGGGACATTGCCGTTAATGTCGGGTTTGTGCAGAACACAGACCCGAGCTCCAAAGATGGGGTGAATGTGGGGGTCTAGGACACGAGGGAAAATTCATAAAAATTGTAAAACCATCCTAGACAAATACAGGGACGTTATGAATGGGGTACTTGCCTTTAGAAAATGCACCAATGGATCTAGGGCTCGGTGAAGCTCTCCTTGGGCTGTCCCAAGAAGCTCTTAGAAATGCTTGACTCCGGGTTCCTGAGCGAGCTCCAGTGCCTTCTGAGGTCGGGGAGGCCTTCCTCGTCGATCCAGCAACCTCCTTGAAGCAGCAGATCCCCGGAACAATCTTCAGGTTGAGGGATTTTGGGTTCCAAAGTGGGGGTTTTCCTCAGTTCAGAAACTAGGGTTTCTTCTCTTCTTTCTCTCTTGCAAAAGGGTGAAGAGAGGGGTTGGGGAAGCAGATTCGGGTTTAGACATATGGGAGAGGCTTCTCTCCCACGCATGGGGTGACAAGATGTGTTTCAGACCGTTGGGGGACATCTCCCCAATGGGTGAGCTGCCTTGCTTCCGAAATTTCTGGCTCTGCAACGCATGCAGGTCAGAGAAGTTGGCGTCCACATCGTTAGACGCTGGGATTAGTGTTGGCGTCCATGGGTGGACGCTGACACCTCATCGACGTCCTGCTATTGACGCCAATATGGCCTTCGGGCAGAAGTCTAAAACATGCAGAAACCATGCACCTTTTACACCTATATACATGCTATATGTATACATTATCATGTACACACTACCATCAAGCATTACATACATTATTTATACCTAAGCTATACACATACACACATAAGTATACCACTAGTACATACGTAGATACATACATACGTACATATACGACACGAATTATTTACATGCAAAAATCCAGAAAAATTCGAGGGCCTTACAAGGTAGTAGGAGAAACTGCAGGTTTCCCTTCCCTGACTTGAGCTTCATTCAGATCAGATAACTGCTGAGTAGATAATGGATAGAATCTGGTCCACTCTGAGGGAGTCAGTCTCTCACATTCTGACAGAATAGGTGCAAGAACCTCAGCACTGACATGGCCCTGGTGATATTCTCTAAAGAGAAATCTATGAAATGCAACCAGAAAGCCTTTCTGTACCTGATAAGGAAATGGATCTGGGGAAGAGAAATCTCATCAGGCACCTGAAGGGTAGCAAAGTCTATCTGAACAGCTTCAGTGTGGGCAATGCCTGGACTGAGAGCTTTTATAGCCTGCTTGAATTGGCTCAGTTGAACTTCACGAAGTCGATGGACATATCTGTAGTTATTGAACAATAGGAAGTGTCTGACCATCTTGATCTCTTTCTGAATGAAAGGCCCCCAAGAATCTTTATGGTGGATTTGAAATCATTCTAAGAGAGTGAGGGAATGGTCTCTCAGAGGGAATCTGGCAGACTTGGCGAGAAGATATTTCTTGAAATGTTCTTTGTGGCCCTTGCCCCATTGCTCTTCAATTTTGGAATGAGCAATAGAGAAGATTTTGGATTTTTCAGTTTTGGTAAGAGGAGTATAGGGGAGAACAATGTTTAAGTGGTCTGTAAGGTTAAGGAATGGAAGGTTGATGATGGTGGCAAAGACAACCTTCTGAAGATACTCCCGATACAGTGGTTTATTTTTGTTGTCCACTGTGAGAGAGAACCACAGAGGTGGAAATTTGGGTTCAGAGGAAAGAGATGAAGTAGAAGAGATTTTCCTCTTTTTAGGAGCAGAACAGGAAGATTCTGCCCTATGAATGTGATCCCCAACTTTCAGGACCGACCTGAGAATTGCTTCTTCAAACTCATCCTTTACTTTTGCAAGAAAGGGAGAGTCAAGTTGAGCTTGCTCATGAAGTATGGTAATGAAGGAGGGTGGAGAAGAAGGTTGAAGAAATGAATCAGAAGAAGAAGGGATGTCATCAACTGGTCCAAAGGAGGGACCAGAGGAGGATGAGGCCCCAGCAGAGGATGCTGGAGGAGCCTCAAAGACAGGAGGAGGTGGAAGAATATGAGTAGAGGAGGCAGGAGAAGAGGTGGATTCAGAGGGAAAGGGGGTTGTTGAAGAGATAGGTCTGAGATGAGGTTTCTTGAAGGTCTGTGGGGCAGGTGGAGCTGTAGAAGATGAAGGTGGGGATGGAGGAACAGGTGTTTGAGACAAAGATGGAGCTGGGGGCACAGGAGCCAAGATCTCTTCTTCAGCCATACTCTGCACAGGTTCAGACTCCATTGGCCCTGATGGCCCTGACACCTTCTCAGCTGCCCCTGGTGGCCCTACTACCTGCTCTATTGTCGCTGTTGGTGCTGGCCCTGGTGGCCTTGACTCTGGAACAGATGGCCCTGATGGCCTAGGGTATCAGCATCAAAGTTCTGAGCTCCAACTACCTTCAAAAACTCAGACAACATTGTCTTCATGCTCACCATCTCTCTGTTGAACCACTTCATGGCATTTCTGATTTGAGAAATCTCCTTAGTGGTGGATGCTTGGCTCATGAAAATGGAGTTCACATCAGATTGAACAGAGCACAAGATCTCACCTTGAGCATCTAATCTTTCAATGACAGGCTTCAAATTTATGACAATCTTCTGTCTCACTTGCCTCTCAAAAGGAGTGTCTGCTAGGAGAGGGACTCCGGATGCCACTTCTTTTCCTTTCTTCCTTGCCTCTGTTGCTGGAGCCTGCTGACCATCATCATCAGATTCTGAGGAGCTAGCAGTCTCCCCATCTCTAGCATCATTATCTGAGGGATTTTCATGTCTCTCCCCCTGAGGTCCATCATCCTCTGTATGAGGAAAAACTTCTTCAGCATGCACACTGCTCATGGGCACATTAGTGTGTGCTGCTTCTGCTGTTGGAGCTGATTCTGCTGCCATAGAAATGTCAGTGTGGCCTGATGCCACAGCTGTCTCCGCTTGATCTTCCTTTGACTGCTCCCCCTCAACAGGAGCATCTCCTTCAATACTCTTTTGCTCCCCCTGAATAGGAGCATCTCCCATTACAGTATCTTCTTGAGCAACTGTTTGCTCCTCCTAAATTGGCCCTGCTGCCACCGATTCTTCAATGTGGCCTGATGCCACAGCCTCTTCCACTGACCTTCCACTAGATTCAGGAGTGACTGGGGTGGAATGAATGGAATCCAATACCTCTCGAAGTATAGAAGCTACAATGGAGGAGGGTAGAGGATCTGCTGCTGTAGATACAATGGGGACAATCACCTCAGGAGAAACGTCCTCAATCCTTCTGTCAGTAACTTCCACTGCTATTCTTGCTGGTGCTTCCGAAATAACTTTTACAATTTGTGAGTCTGCTGCTACTGCTAGCTCTTCTGCTGCTGCTGCCATGACAGGGGGTGCTGCAGGTGCCACTTCCTTTAGTTCTGGAACTGCTGAGGCCACAGCTGCTGGTTCTGCTATGGCTGTTGCTACTTCTTGCTGGACGTATTGGGCTTCCCCGATGATGGGTTCACCCTCAGCCACAGAGATCTTGGACCATACTACATTGAAGACTGAGAAACCACTTTTTCGAAGATTTCTGGACCTAATGCTCTGGCCCATCTTTTCGACTACTGCCCCAGATAGGTCAACACCAAAGTGTTTGAAAATCTTGGTGAGCAAATGGGCGTAGGGCAGAGAAACATTCAGTTTGCTCTTCGTGTCCCAAATTTGATCACGAGCAAACTTCATCCTCTCTATCATTACTTCGGCCATGTTAATCTCCTTGTTCTAGATGGCCCAGAACATCATGTCCGAATCAGCCTTGGTACAGGTAGAGAAAGTAGCACTTCTGGGAATGAGTATCTGACAGACTATAAAATGCAGGAGACGGTTGAATGCATTCAGTTGATTTATGTCTATTTTCCCATCTCTCAGCTGGAATTCAGGACCAATGATTCCGAGACCCTTGACCTGGGTATCCACAGTGTGAATTCTACTGTGACCGGTCGTGCTTACATCAAATAGAGTCTTCAGAAGATCATGATCAATCTTGATCGGGGTTCCCTTGACTGAAGATGTCAGGGACCCATCTGCCTCTGATTTCAAACAAACATTGAATGCCTTTACGAGGTCTGGATAGCTTACCTCTGAGAAGGTTGAAATGACTGACCACTGCATCCTGCTCACGACAGGCACTATGTTGTGCATGCCGTTCTTCTCAAGATCAGCTACGTCCACTGCTTTATTGCCACAAAGCTTTGTTTTCACAAACGTGAACCTCTCCTGCTGCTCAGGTGAGAGGTACTCAGCGCCGTAGCCCCCAGACTGCCGAAATGACGGACGCGGCCATGGATTCAGGTGTGAAAAAGGTTTCTAGAGGGTTGGGAAGGGAGGAGTGAAAGCCCTCAAGAAATTCTTCGCGGGAACGAACGAAGCTTCAAAGAGCAAAGAGTCGATGTCGGAGCTTTACCGAAAAGTGAGATGCCAAAAGGTGGCAGAAAACGACAAATAAGTTTGACCAACTCAACAGACTTTATAAAGAGAGCGGCCAGGAAAGATAATTTAAATTTCTTTTGCTTAAAGCCATGGAGAGAAAATTTACTTAATTCTGAAAATTTATATGCCAGTTTTACACAGAAATCTTTTCACAAATTACACATGCCCAATTCCCTTCTAAGAGATGTGAATCTCTCTTCGGGTAAGGCTTTTGTGAAAATATCTGCTAACTGACCATTTGTGTCAATAAAGGATATTTCTATGTTACCATTTGCTACATGATCACGAATAAAATGATATCTAACCTCAATATGTTTGGTCCTTGAATGCTGGACTGGATTTTTGTGAGATTGATAGCACTGGTGTTGTCACACAATAGTGGAATTGATTTGATATTTAGTCCAAAATCCTCAAGTTGTTGCTTTATCCATAGGAGTTGTGTACAGCAACTTCCAGCAGCCACGTACTCAGCTTCAGTTGTAGACAGTGCCACTGAATTTTGTTTCTTGGAGGACCAGGATATCAACACCCTGCAAGGAATTGACAACAACCACTGGTGCTTTTTCTATCTACTTTGCATCCAGCATAGTCAGCATCAGAGTATCCTACTAAATTAATTTCACAGGATTTTGGATACCACAGACCTAAATCATGAGTTCTAGCTAAATATCTAAATATTCTTTTTACGGAGATTAAATGAGATTCTCTAGGATCTGCTTGATATCTAGCACACATGCATACACTGAATAGAATATCAGGTCTACTGGCCGTTAAGTAAAGTAATGAACCAATCATACCTCTGTAGATCTTTTGATCTACTTTCTTACCATTCTTGTCACTGTCCATCCTTGTTGATGTGCTCATAGGTGTTGACAGTGGCTTGGCATTGTCGAATCCGAATTTTTTCAGAAGCTCCTTGGTGTATTTTGCTTGACAGATGTGGGTCCCATCTTTTCCTTGCTTGATTTGTAGTCCAAGGAAATAATTGAGCTCCCCCATCATGCTCATCTCAAACTCTCCCTGCATCAACTTTTCAAAATACTTGCAAAGGGATTCATCAGTAGATCCAAAGATAATGTCATCTACATAAATCTGTACAAGTAATATGCTTTTAACTTTTGATTTTACAAATAGAGTGCTATCTACCTGTCCTCTAGTGAAACCATGGTTTAATAAAAAGGAGCTAAGCCTTTCATACCAGGCTCTTGGTGCTTGCTTTAAACCATATAATGCCTTATGAAGTTTAAAAACATGATTTGGAAATTCTGTATCATCAAAACCTGGAGGCTGTTCAACATACACTTCCTCCTTAATAAAACCATTTAAAAAAGCGGATTTAACATCCATTTGAAATAATTTTAAATCCAAGCAGATGCATATGCTAATAAAATTCTAATAGCCTCAAGTCTAGCTACAGGATGCATAAGTTTCATCGAAATCTATGCCTTCCTCTTGGGAGTAGCCTTGAGCTACCAGCCTGGCCTTGTTTCTTAAGATCACACCAGCCTCATCCAATTTGTTTCTGAACACCCACTTGGTGCCAATAACTGGATGGTCTGATGGTCTGGGAACAAGTGACCATACTTGGTTTCTCTTGAACTGGTTAAGTTCATCTTGCATGGCTATAATCCAGGATTCATCAGTGAGAGCTTCATTGACTGTCTTAGGCTCTATTTGAGAGACAAATGCTAGATAATCACAAGGTATTACATTACCTCTTGTTCTTACCCCTACAGATGGATCACCAATAATGTTCTCAGGTGGGTGATCTTTCTTGTATCTCCACTCCTTTGGAAGATTTTCATGTGTAATATCTTGTTGTTGCAAGTCTTCCAGAGGTGGATCATCCCTGTCTTCAATTGAGGTATCCTTTAGTTTCTTGGACAGTTCGTCTGCATCATCATTGTCACTATCTTCTTCCTTCCTCAAGGAAGGGTTAGTCTCATCAAAAATAATATGCACAGACTGTTCAATTAATAAGGTACGTTTGTTAAATACTCTATAACCTTTGGGTTTAGAAGCATACCCCATGAAGATACCTTCATCTGATTTGGCATCCAACTTACCAATGTCCCTTTTTCCATTATTGTGAATGAAGCAAGGACATCCAAATGTCCTAAAGTGGCTGATCTTTGGCTTCTTTCCTTTAAACAGTTCGTATGCAGTCTTCTTTAGGATTGGCCTGATCATTACTCTGTTGATAATATAGCTTGCTGTGTTCACTGCTTCAGCCCAAAAGTATCTTGGCAAATTATATTCTGACAACCTTGTTCTTGCCATGTCCAATAAGGTTCTATTCTTCCTCTCAGCAACTCCATTTTGCTGTGGTGTCCTTGGTGCTGAGAAATTGTGTTCAATCCCTTCACTTTCACAAAACTTTACAAATTTCTCATTCTGAAATTCACCTCTATGATCTGATCGAATACTAACAATACTAAATTTCTTGTCTTTCTGAACCTTCTTTCTAAAACTGATAAAGCTTTCAAATGTATCATCTTTGTGTTCTAGGAATGATACCCATGTAAATCTGGAGTAGTCATCAACAATAACAAAACCAAAATTCTTTCCTCCAAGACTGGTGGTCCTCATTGGTCCAAACAAATCCATATGAAGGAGTTCCAAAGGCTTTGAGGTGGTTACCACAGTCTTCGACTTGAAGGAGCTCTTAGAGTGCTTTCCTTTGGCACAAGGTCTACAAATACCTTCCATCTTAGTGCTGACTTTTGGCAGACCTTCCACAAGATTTTTCTTTAACAACTTTCTCATACCATCTATGCTGCAATGTCCCAATCTTCTGTGCCACAATTCAGTTGATTGATCTTTATTTGCTGCTAAACAAACATTTTGATCTTTGAGTTCTTCAAGATAGAGCACATATAAGTTCTTTTCTCTATTTGCCTCGAAAATTACTGCTCCATCTTTTAATATGCTGCACTTTGACTCTTGAAACTGAATCTGATGGCCTCTGTCACAAAGCTGGCTGATGCTAATAAGATTATGTTTTAGCCCTTTGACAAACAATACATCTTCAATAATTGTCTTTCCTTTATTGTTCACAGAACCACTGCCTATCACTGTTCCTTTTCCGTTATCACCATATGTAACAATTCCTTCTTCATTTTGAAGATGAGAGAATAGCTTTCGATTACCTGACATGTGCCTTGAGCATCCACTGTCAAGATACCATTTGGAAGCTCGAGAGTTACCCTGAAATGAAAACATTAAGTTTTAGGTACCCAAGTTCTTTTGGGTCCTGATTGGTTAGTATCACTGGTTTCCCTTTTTATTATCCATTTCTTATGTTTAGTTGGACATGTAGTTATGATATGTCTTAATTTGTTACAGTGACTACAGCAGGACAATTTTGTCACTTTTTCTATATATTTGAAATCTGCCTTGTATGCAATGTCTTGTTCAGGTACAAATTTTGGTGTTGGATATATTTTAGGATAAACTATAGTTTCTTCATTATCTGGGGGTGTATATCCTAATCATTTTCTTCTTACCTGATCTTCTAGCACCTTTTAATATGAGGGAGTTTTTACCATTTGTAAATTTTCCAATGTGCTAGATAACTTTTTATTCTCTTCTATTAATGAGTTTATCTCTGTTTTTAGTTCATCCGAGCTTGCTTGTTTTTCAAATTTAATTATTTGTTCATTCTTATCCTTTAGATCTTCACATAATAAATCGTTTCTTCTTTTAAGTTCAGTTAACTGTTTTTCTAGTTGTTCATTTTCTGATTTTAGATCTGAATTTGTGTTTTCTAGACAAGCATTATTTTTTTTACTTACTTTTAATAGTTTGGTTACTTCTCTATATTTACTGTATAGTTCATTGAATGCTTCCTCTAATTATCCGAATCAAATTATTGCAGGAATCAAAGGAGGAGTCAGATGTTACCTTATCATCTGTATTTGCCATGAACGCCAGGTTGGCTTCTTCTTTATCACTGCTTGAGCTTGACTCACTGTCTGAGTCGCTGTTGTTTTCCCAAGCGGCTGCCATTGCCTTTTTCTTGTACTTCTTGAATCGTCTGAAGTTGTCCTTTTCTTGTGTCCATCTTTCTTGAGCTTTGGACATTCTGCCTTGATATGTCCAGGTTTCTTGCACTCATAGCATATTGGTTCTCCTTTCTTCAGATCCTTTCCTTCTGACTTCTTAAACTCTTGTTTTTCTTAAAGAATCTTCTGCCAGATTGAAATTTCTTTTTCTTGCTAAAATCCGCTGCAGTCTTCTTGATAGCATTGCTTCTTCATTTTCACTGTCCTCAATACTTTCATTTTCATCTGAGCTTGCTTCTGATGAGTCTTCTTCAGCTTTTAAAGCATTGGAGTGCTTCTTTCTACTTGAGGACTCTCCTAGGCTTTTCATATTGATCTCATGGGCCATAAGGGACTCAATGAGCTTTTCCAATGACATCCTTTTCAGATCATTAGCTTCCTCAATAGCTGTGACCTTTGGGGTCCATGAGGATGGTAAGGATCTAAGAATTTTCCTGACCATGTCTCCAATCTCATAGGTTTTCCCCAGTCCAGCCAATTCATTTGTAATATCTGTAAATCAACTGAACATTTGAGTTATGGACTCACCTGATTGCATCTGAAATCTTTCATATTGTGTAACAAGAATATCAATTCTTGTCTCCTTCACCTTGTTTGTGCCTTCATAGGTAATTCTAAGCTTTTCCCACATCTCCATTGCGGATTTGTAGACTGAAACTCTGTTGAATTCCTTTTTACTTAGTGCACAACACAGAATACTCTTAGCCTTACAGTTCAAGGAGATCTTTTTCCTGTCTCATCTGTCCATTGAGCTTTCTCATTTGTGACCAGGAGATCGCCTTCTTCTACTATTGACCATATCTGATAGTCGTGACCTTGGAGAAAGTACTCCATTCTGGTCTTCCAATAAGCATAATCTTCACCATCGAAGAGAGGGGGTCGGTTGACAGACTGACCTTCAATGTTACCTGGGCTGCCATGGATCTTTACTCTTCAGATCGTTGGATCTTTCTTCTTTGTCGAAGAGACTCGCTCTGATACCACTTGTTGCCCAGTTGACGAGCCCAGAGGGGGGTGAATGGGTCCTTTTTCAAAATTATATTTGATTAGTACCTGTACTTAAAACATTCATACAAAGATGTTCTTCGATGAAGGTTAGAGAAGGTTAGTATAAAAGATACAAAACACAATAAGCAACACACAACACAAGGAATTATCCTGGTTCAGACCTCCTCTCCTTAGGAGTCCTACGTCCAGTCCCTGAGCAACAACTCAGGATTCCACTAACTAGGGTACAGTCCCCTATGGACAATACAACACCCAGCTCAGCTGGTCTTCCTTCACACGAAGGGAACTACAACACCCTGGATCCCTCACCAGGTCTTCCTTCACAACAGAAGGGAACACAACACCCTGGCTCCCCACCAGGTCTTCCTTCACAACAGAAGGGAACTCAACACAAAAGAATAAGCAGGAATTCAAGCCCCTAGATCAAGCTTTAGCAAGTCAAGATCTGAAGCTACTAGCACTGAGAGCAAATAATCTAAACAAGGCACTCTCTCAGAACTACACTGGCTCTCTTAGGATTTCTATTACAGCACAGAGAGCAAAGAGCTAAAGACACACTGGAATTGAATTCTTGGCTCTCGGATTCTTTCAGAAGATCTGCAAAGCTTTTTGTTCTCCAATAGAAAGACTCTCTCTCCTGTATATTTTCTTCTGGAGCTGCTATCTTGAATTTATATCTCCAATTTGAAATGTAGTCGTTGAAGTAACCGTTGTCTCTTAGTTTGGTAGACGTTAGACTGCTTGACACTTGGAAGCTTCTAGTCAACAATCTTTTATCCATTTGAGCACGCAAAGAGATAGGGTTTTCTGGCGTCTATATGGTCCAACGTTGTATGATAGAATGTCTTTAGGGGCCTGCATACATTAAATGCCAGAACAGTAGACAGCTAGACTGTCTCTTGATGTCAGAAGACGTTGATGTGAATACTCACTAAAATAGCAATGCCAAATAGCTTGTTCTAAAAGATATTGACAGAATATTCACGATAATGAAAAGATATCATCTGCATGCATGTAGAGATGCGTTCTGTCTTCATTAAATGCACAGTAGTCAGATAGATATGTGAAGACTTGACTATTCAATGCTTTCAGAAATAAGATAAATATCAAGTCGATATAAAACATAAAGTCGATGCCTATATGACTTATGAAATCGTTATGTTTAAGTGGTTACTGAAGAAATCGTTATGAGCACTTAACAAGTCGTTATAGAAAGCAAATCGTTGTATTCATTAAAGGAATTGTTATGAATATTAAAGAAATCGTTATAGAGAGCAAATCATTATGAGCGCTAAAGAAATCGTTGTGAGCGATAAAGAAATCGTTATGCAAAGCAAATCGTTATGAGCGCTAAAGAAATCGTTGTGAGCGCTAAAGAAATCGTTGCGCAAAGCAAATCGTTATGAGCGCTAAAGAAATCGTTGTGAACACTTAAGAAAATCGTTGCGACGGGCAAGTCGTTATGAGCGCTAAAGAAATCGTTGTGAGCACTAAAGAAGTCGTTGCGCAAATCAAATCGTTATGAGCGCTAAAGAAATCGTTGTGAACACTTAAGCAAATCGTTGCGACGGGCAAGTCGTTATGAGCGCTAAAGAAATCATTGTGAGCACTAAAGAAATCGTTGTGCAAAGCAAATCATTATGAGCGCTAAAGAAATCGTTCTGAACACTTAAGCAAATCGTTGCGACGGGCAAGTCGTTACGAGATCTAAAGAAGTCGTTACGATGACTTAAGGAATCATTACGATGGGCAAGTCGTTACGAGTTCTAAAGAAGTCGTTATGATGACTTAAGGAATCGTTACGACGGGCAAGTCGTTACGAGTTCTAAAGAAGTCGTTACGATAACTTAAGGAATCGTTACGACGGGCAAGTCATTACAAGTTCTAAAGAGTCGTAATGATGACTTAAGGAATCGTTACGGGAGTGACTTGTTTGTAACCAAACGATGTTACTGTCTTATAAAGAAATCGTTAAGACACATATGAAATCGTTATAGCTTTATTAAAATCGATATACATAAGGAAGTCGTTGTGACTTTCAACAGAAGTCGATGTGGTCTTAGAGAAATATAATCTTGAAATGATTAAAGCTTCAGAGAGGTGATACTTACCAATATTGGCTTGTTTGACCTTGATATATTTCCTGTACTTAAGACTTATGAAATATATGTTAGAATTTTGATAGGGTTTTGTTAATCACCAAAATAAATATGTAATTAAAATTACATGGGGACAGACTGATCATCACGAATATTTCTGAATACGTGGCTCTAACAAGTGTCAGAACGTGCGTGCCCTGACGCAGCCGTAAATGTTGACTTACAAATTGCGGCGTACAGCCTGGACGCGGTTAAACGTCAGTTACTTAGTGAGCTTGATGAGGCGGTTCAAATAAGCGACGCCCCAAACAGTCGCATATTTAAGCATTTTAATGGTGTCCTCTGCTTTGGAAGCGATTCAAGCCAGTGCAACAGACCCTTCTCACACGAATTTTCTAAAAATCCTAAAAAGCAGGAAAGTTAGGAAAATTACCCGAAAGTTAATTTAAGAAAGTCACTTCTGAGGCGTTGCGGTGCAACCCGAAATTTGTCCTTTTAAGGGAAAATTGGCGTGTCTACAGCTACCTTGCCTTGGCGTTTGCTTTGTAAGGGAGTAAAGCGAAAATGGCGCGAAATGAAAGGAGCGAAGTGGCGCGAATGAAGCGAAATGAAGCGGAACAACTGAAAAGTAAGCGCCAAGGTGTGATGGGACACGCCCTTTATGACATAAAGAGGAGCTGTTCGTTAGCCCAAAACAAAGTTGCTTTTTAGAAAATCCCTGGAGTGAAAACTCAACAGTCAGAAACATAAAAGAAAAAGAAAGAAAGATCAACTTCCAGCGTCGGGGAAGTACCTAAGGACACGATCCGTTAGGTTTCACCATAGGGGGCGTCTGCCACTGCCTCAAGTGGATCTGGGAGGAAATGAAAAGACAAAGTTTCAAAACTTATGAGTTTTGCTCCAAAAGGAAGATCTTCAAACAACAATACAATGAACTGAGTACTGAACTCGGAGTGGAATTTCTTTTCAGGTTGCTTAGCATTTTGAGAATCAAGTGACTTTCTTTAATTAATTTTTGGGTGATTTTACTCTTCCTCCTATCTTTTAGGATTTTGATGCAAAAATTCTATATGTGATGCATGCTGGGCTTAAAGGAAAATTTAAAATAAAATAAAATATAAGATAATCAAGGATAATATTGTTGTGTATGGTGTGGGGTCAGGATATCGTAAGGAACTGTCATCCCCCCTACTGTGCAACGACCTATCCTCAAGAGCAAGAATTCTCTGGAATTATCACTATTTTTGCTGGTGGAGGGGAACTCAAACTCCAGATTCATCAGAGCCTCAAGGTCCTTGATGTGCTCTAATAGAGTATATGATATAGTACGATGCAATATACTGTACCAAAAATGGCGGCTGTCGAGGATATTCACGTTTTTATACACAGCAAAAGGAGGCATCCGCTATCCTGCATTCTAGAAAGCGATCAGTATTGACAAGCAACATATAAAAGGCAAATAACAGATGAAAATCATGTTGCTGAAAATCGCTGCAGGGTTTGTGGACGCCTTTTACAAATCGCGTCCAGACGGTTGGACGCCTTTTAAAAGAGATTGAAAAGTGGATTTAATGGCCGGAGACCCCCTTTATGGCATGATATGTACTTTGCATAAGGTAGAGATTCGTAAAAAGCCAGGCTGCCTACGCTCTTGAACACCAACAAGTCTCCAGAGCTTAAATTGCGGGCGGCTGCCAAACCTCTCCCAACCTTCTGCAAAGTGCAACCTCCTGCTTTTAACTTCGTTATGAAGAGGATGAAATGACCTTTCATATGAAATGAAAATTATCCGAAAAGAAGCACCACATAGCTTGATGAAGCAAATTATGTGGCATGAAAGGGTCATTTTGGGTAATAAAGACTTCTCTTTGATTTTCTTGTCTTTTGGGACGGTGAAGACCTAGAAGTCCTTCTTACCGATTGTGGAGGAGGAGTGCCCTTTTGACGTTGAAGGGTGTCGGCGCACTTTTGGCATCTCTTAAAAAATGCGTCCAGTCTGGACGTCGCCATTTTGCTTATCATTTTTTTTTTGAATCGCGACCTGTTGAGAGGTCGCGATTAGAACTAAAAAATGCGACTGATATGGTGGACGCCTTTTTTTCTTTAAAATGCGTCCACTGATGTGGACGCGAATTAAAGGGCCAGGACAGAACCTGACAATCTGCTTTCCCCTTCTTCAATGCAAGGGGGAGAAGGCTCTAGATGCGGTGACTCATGCAGAAATTCACCCATTCTCCCCCCTTTTAACCCTTACACTCCTCTTTACTCACCCCCCCCCCTCACTCTCTTTCTAACCCAAAGGTTCTTTTAGGTCTTTGGAGAGCAAGAGGAAGGAGGGGGAAGCTTGGAGATGGAGCAAGGTGGTTCTTTCCAAGAGATTAAGGAGATGTAAGTTTCAAAGGTTGATCAACATAGAAGGACACATAAGCAAGTTGATTCATGCCAGTTTGGTAAGTTTAGATTTAATTATTTAGTGGCTGGATTTTCTTGGTGTTCTCCTTCTCTCCCCTTTTGACCATTACCTCAAATTTTGTAATCATGAAGGAATATCCCCTCTTCCTGAGGAATCGACGATTTATGCGCCTTCCGTGGCTTCAACAACTCACCTCAAATATCTCATTGGACATGACAAATGTCTTGAAAAGATGGGGAATCAACAATCTCATTGTTCATGCCAAGAGATATCATGAGGTTCATCTCGATTGGGCGGCTTGTAACGCCCCAGAAATTCAAGGTGTTAAGAAAATAGAAATAAATTGGTTAAAATACCTTAGGAATGTTATTAAATTGTGATAATTAGAGGATAGGTATAATTAGTGGTAATGAACATTACCCTAGTGTCGTACATCGAAGTGCGCGCTCCCACAGGGCGACACCAGAAAACGACAACGAAATAAAAATTCGAGAACATCATAATTTCCAGAAAAATGTGGAGAAGTCAAATATGTAATTATTCGAATTTTTCGACGTACGGATTTCGAGATTAAGTCGATGCAACTATTTTTCGAGTGATTTTTCACCTACTGAAAAATAAATTCTAAAAATTAAACTAAAATTACCATAATTTGTAAAACCAGCATATTAGTCTATAGTTAAAATTTCATTACAAATAGACACCATTTGGATGGGTTTACCTAGTGAATATTGGACCAGTTGAATTATGAAACAATTACGGTAACCATTTTCTGGGATTTTACGGGAGCTTACGTGTGAAGCCTTGAGGAGGCCAGCACACATTAGGATAAGGATAGAACTAGGGTTAAAATTCTTCATGATGGTGGATGAGGTGTAGGTGTGAGGTTGGATGCATGGGACATGTGTAAACAGTAAAAACCAAGGGGTTTTACCGTTTACACCTGTGCATGGGAGGTGTCTTCACCAGGGGAACTTGGCTGGGCTATAAAAGCCACTCCCTCTGCTGAGTTCGATCCTTTCTACTCTTTTTTTTCTGTCTCTGTTCTTGCTTTTCCCTACTCTCTGGCTGCTAGAAGTGTGGTGGAGGAGCTCCTAGGACTACTGCTGGGGAGTTGTAGGAGTTGGTAACTCCGTTGCACCTGCAATGCTCTCTCTCACCTCTGCTCCTGTGCACCACTGTAGCTGCTTAATTGGCGTGGGCATGCTGGCACATCATCGACTGTGGGGAGAAACTTTTCCTCTGCTGGTTAGGTGCCTTCGTTAAGAACGTGTGAGGAATTACCTGTTCATCAAGGTAGGATTCATATCTCTATGGTTCAATTCGACTTTCATATGTCACAAGAAATTCGTAATGAACAAATAAGTGACTATACTTGTGATCCTCTGTTTTTCCCTTTCCAATCATGATAGAAACACTCTTGTTGGGAGAGGAACAACCTCGTTCCATTTTAGAAATTAACTCCTATTCCCTTCTTCCACATTTGATCTTTGTACATGTTATAAAGTTGTAGAAGTTTCAACTATCTTTGTAGGATGATATGAACACTTCGGTTTAGATGGTTGATACTTCAAGTTTTGATTTAGATCCATAAAACATTTTGTGGTTTAGTTTCCATCATATAGGAACCTTCCATCCAACCATTGCTATCAAGGTTCTACTTCTAGTACTAAACTATGTTTTAGTTTCAAGCAAGTCAAGCTTGAATTGTAAACTTCTTGTTTCATCTAGTTTGTTCGGTTTATAAACCACTATGAGAACCATAGTTAGACTCTTCTATTTGATATAAAAATGTCTTGGTTCATAAATTCAAGAATTAGGGTGTTTAAGATAGGTTTAAAGTCCTTTCTGGAAGTTCTATAACCATCTGTCGACAGCCGGCCCAAATCTGTCCACAGGCGCACATCTGACAGAACTTCAGGTTTCAGGACTATGTGGATCTGTCGACAGATCCCTTGCTGCTGTCGACAGATACACACAGAGCCAGGCAACCTGAACTCTATCTGCTCTCATCTGTCGACAGCCCCTTCTTGGCTGTCGACAGGTACAATGCTGATTCAAATTTCTGCACTTTTTCATGCCCGAATCCATGCCAAAACTTCATCCTAAAAGCCAAGGAAGTTACCCTCTCATTTACCTTGATATTTACTGTCATGTTACTGCAAAGTTCATCCACTTTTAGTACTTTAACTTTCCTTGAATTGTTTCTAAAGTTGTCAATTACGAATAGCACTCCGATTGAGTCTATTCTTCGGTATTCGGTAATTAGGTCTATAAAATCTGAACACCTGAGAGTTCATATGCTTGAACACCTTATGAGATGTGAATAAATGGAGATGACATTATTGGGTTTTTGTACCCCCGGTGATTTGTATGCCTGTGCAAATAGGGCTAGTCCAGTCCTGGGAGGAGCACCCGAATTCATTTTCGGACCACGTGGAATGATAAGGATGTCTGGCATTGCATCAACCATTTTCTGAATATGGTCATCATAATTCCAGTACTATGTAGATGATATGTGAATCAATTCTTGAGCTATATATCTGAGTATGATCTAAGTTTTATTGTCATTGCATCAAGCTTACTGTCCTGAAATCTGGTGTGACTCTTTGATATTTCGTTCTGTCTTTGTCTTGGCTACCATGTATACATTCTTGAACTATCAATTGAACTATGGAATTTGAATTCTACTGGGCTAGTTAGCTCATTATTTCCTACCATTTTCAGGTAACACAGATGGGGATGATGCTTAAGGGATTGAGTGCTGAGTGGACAGACATGATGAGCAAGCCAATATGTTTCTATTTCTGTTTAGTAGTGTAAAAAGGGATATGTAAATTAAGTTTATTTTGATCTACTCCTCACTTAGTTGTTATGAGGAGTATCTATGTAATTAAACTTCCGCATTATGACGATATGAATGGATAAGTAAATATTACCTTTTGTACCTGTTTTTCTGTCACTTCCGATAAATAGCTTTTTATTAGGACGTGACACGGCTACTGGGGCATTGGTTGAGTTATGGCATCCCCAAACCCAAACCTTTTTGTTCAAGAGTTTCGAAGCCACCATTCTCCTGGAAGAGGTTGAAGTCTTGCTGGGCCTGCAGCGCATGAAGCAAGGCGATGAAGAGGAGATGGCAATCATGCCGAGATGCCATACTAGCAAAGCAGTGCTTGAGAGTTTCATGGATGCGAGAGAAGCTTATGAAGTTTGATTTGAAAAGGGCATCCACTTACAAAAGCTAGCGAATTGGACAATGAGGGAGCTGTCAGAGGCTGATGATGGTGAGGCATTAGAGCGAGCAATGAAAGGTTTCGCCATGTGCGTGGCGGGAGCTCTCCTTTTCCCTTCCATAGACAGTATTTTGGAACCTGATCAACTAGGCGCGGTGTGCGCCATCTGGGAAGGTGAGCGATTGGGACCGGCAGTGCTAGCCTTCCTCTACAGTGGGTTGACGGCGGCGAGCTTAGGTAGGCCTCCTTATGGTTCTATGCTTTTGCTTACTTGCTGGGCTGACCTACACCTAAAGTTTCAATTGGGCACCGAGGTTTCCACTCCGTCTCGCATCTTCCTGAAAAGCCCACTCAAGCACCTGGACAACATCGTTGGCTTGGAAGGTCGGGTGGCCAATCGAGCGCCTCAACTCAAAACATGGGTGGATTGGCGCTACCATCTCCTAAGCATGGGTGAGGATGAATTCAACCTAATTCCGATGCCATTTCCAAATCCGGATTTGCGGACTAGGCTGGCACCTAGTGTGGATCTCCGATTGATCGGGGCATCTGCGAATACGATCAAGGCATTTATGGAGGTGTGCACTTTTAGGAGGTCGATCCCGACCGAGAACGAAGTTGATAGTGAAAGAGCGAAATATGTAAGGGGGCTTGAGAAACTCCGATGTTAGGGAGGGGTTTGTAAGAGGTTGTGAAAGTAAATAAAGATCAAGTTAGGCTAGATGGAAATTGATTGGTCTTGAATGTTGAAATCCTAGACAACTTGGATTTTGGTTGATTTCACAAAGAGCCTACCTTCAAAGAATGCTCTGGGGTACTGGTAGAAAAGGCACCCAAAGCAGCCGCCGCTGATTACTTCAAAATCGCGTCCTCCAAGAGTGTCGCGCTTATCATAAAATGCGACCGTTTATGCAGACGCGAATAAAAGATTTATCAAACTTTGTGCGCGCGCTGACAAGACTACTTCTGAATCGCGACGTCCGGCTCAGGCGCATTTCAAATTTTGAATTTTGCGTGCCTGACAATTTGCCTAGGCGTCATGATGACTCCTCTATTTGCGGCACACAGGCTCGACGCCTTTCTAAATGGCGGTTCAAGATATGCGTCGATGCCTTTAGACGTGGTTTGAAATGCCCTTAAAGTGCGACATACGAGGCTGACGCAATTAAAAAAGACAGTTGAAAATGCGTGGCGGCTGCAGTGGACGCGGTTCTTCGAGATGCCGCAAGGCTAAGAAGCCCGCGCGACCCTTCTTCTCCGGCACCCCACTCTCACCTTCTCACACTCCCTCACGCTTTCTCTCTCTCATCTTTCTCCCAACTCACTCTCACTCTCTCTCTCACTTTCACTCTCTCGCTCGGATGGAGAAGAGGGGGGTGGTGAAGCGACGCCGGGTTGCGGCGTCGGAGGAGGCGACGTCGGCAGGAAGTCCGACGGTGAGCGAGGAAGGCTCGACGGCGGCGGCGCCGGAGCTCGCGATCGTCCTCGTGGAGGAGGAGGTTGCGGCGATGGTGGGAGGAGAAGGAGCGGAGGCGGAAGGTGCGCTGGTAACGGAGGAAGCGGGTGGCGCGGAGGAGGAGACAGAGGCGCTGGAGGAGGAGGACCTGGCGGCGGCATGGGCGGCGCAGCGGCGAGGGCGGCAAGGACGCGACCTCCCGGCCCGGCCAGACACGGTAAGTGGACCTCCCCCTTGCATTTGATTCGGAGAGAGGAGGAGAGGGGGGAGGTGAGCGCTGGGGGCCAGGAAGGAGAGGACAAGAATCGCGACGAATGCAGAGGTCGCGATTCTCATCCGTAAATCGTGGCATGGAAAAGGGGCACGATTTACAAGAGAAATGCGACCGCTCAAGCGGACGCGATTCAAAAGGTGAATGGCGTCCACTGCTTTGGACGCGATTCAATCCAGAGAGTGAATTTTGTTCTGCTTGGCCGATTTAATCGTGTTGTGACTTTGGGATTTTCATGCTTTACAGGGTGTAATGAGGCCGCGCACAATGTGGCCCCTCGTGGTGGCGGCCTATAGAGGCCTCCCGGATTTCCAGAGAGAGAGAGTCCGGGAGATGGGATTTGGCCCGATCTTGGAGATCGAGCCATTCTTTGTGGATCTGCCGCTGATCCAGGTATTGCAGGACAGATGGGACAAGGTCAGCAGGACCTTCTTGTTCCCGTGGGGGCACATGGTGCCCAGTCTGGAGGACGTAGTCCGGATCATGGGGCTACGGATTGACGGTGAGGCAGTGACCGGGATGACCTACTCCGATTAGACGGAGCATGCACAGAGCCTCCTGGGTTTGGACCCCCGCGGAGATGAGCTCGGCGACCGGAGGATGGTTGGCCGGGTTGCGGTTTTGGAGGCGCTGGGTCTCGTCGGAACATCCGAGATTTTCCAGCGCTCCAGGTACGCTTCCCCTTTTAATCCTTTCTTTAATCCAAGCATTTAGAAATGAATGAATGTGACTAATCAATGCTTGATCAGGTGGTGTGGGAGCCCTACGCAGACTAGGGTGATGCTGACCAGCCCTGGGTGGTTAGTGGCCGAAGCTTGTTCAGGCGGGACATCTGGGTCCATTACCTGAATGAGATCGAGCCGCTACGTCTACGGCTAGCAGCACGTACCCTGGGACTGCACCAGAGGTGGATTGACGAGGTGGAGCCTCGAGGTATTGGAAAGAAGACCCGCGGGAAGGCGAAGATGGTGGACTGGAGGACGCGCTTCCCAGAGCAAAATGCAAACTGGCAGCGGGGCGGCCAGTTGGTACAGTCCGACGCCACGGACAGCTCTGCATACCTCCAACGGTTCCAAGAGGAGTACGGCACTCGCGACTTCTTGAGGTCAGAGAGGGTATGCACTTCTAAACTTGAATTGCTTTTTAAACATGATTTGCAGAACATTCTAACAAATTGTGCATGTAGGATGGACGAGATACCCTCATCGACCAGTTGCAAGGGCAGCTGGCGAGTACAGAGGTGCAGTTGGCCGAGGTGCGGACGGCCCTTGAGACTCTGGTGAGTTAAGGGAACACTCACCTTTTCTTTATTTTACTCACCATACGCTGACTTGTATTTCTTGTTCATTGCAGCGTACTACTCAGGCGACTGCGGAGCACACGGACACTGGAAGTGCCTCGACTAGCAGGGGCGTTCCGGTTCCGGTTCCGGAGGTGGCCTCCCTCCAGGAGCAGTTGTCTGCTGCGGTGGCACGTGCCGAGCACACGGAGCGAGACCTGCTGGCACGAGTAAGTACTTTAATTCAGATAGATGCTTGAATTTCTTTTATACTTACCTGTGGTCGTTCCTTATGCAGACTGACGAGCTCCAGAGTGCCTTGGCCCGCGAGACGAGTATTGTCGCTGAGTTGACAGAGCAGTCTCGCCAGCTGTCCGAGCTGCGGTCTCAGTTGACCCAGTCAGACTCAGACCTTCCTTGGGACGTTGTTGAGCTGTGGACCACGCTTACTCTGGAGCGTCGCGACTTGGAGAGGCAGCAGGCTCACTGGGGGCAGGAGCGGGAGCACTTGGAGCTAGACCGTGAGCTCCTGATCCAGCAGTCGGTAGAGGCACGTACAAGCCAGGGAGTCGCGGAGCGTCTGTTGCACGCATCCGAGGAGCGGTACCGTCGTGGTCGGGAGCGTGCCAGGGACCAGGGGCGTGCCAGCGCCTACTCAGAGAGCATCTTTGCGACGTCCTCTCAGCACGAGAGGAACGTCCAGGATGCTGCTGCAGCCCAGAGGTCGACAGGTTCGCGTGCACTGATGAGGCCCCCTGCCTTGCCTACTATTGCGGAGTAGGGCGAGGCAGAGAGTAGCCGCCGCGCAGGACCTACAGAGGGAGGTGATGAGACTCAGGCTGCTTCACCATGATATGTACTTTCTATTTACCTTTTGATGATGTAGTGCCCAGTGAGGCACTTTTATGATGTACTCGGGACCGGCTCCTGCTTTTACCGCATATATATACATGTGCATCTTCTGTTCCCTGTATCCCTGCACCTGAGATGTATGGAACAAACAAATTAAATGTTCGTTCTGACTCAGCCCCTTGCACATAAATGCTGTTTGACTTTATGAATTTGTCAAGGGGCTGAGCCTTTATCAAAATAAGGCAGAAGACAGAAATATAACTTAATTTAACACATGACGGATGCTAAGAAAAAAAGATGTGTTTAATTTGCAAGATGTACATAAAGAAGAGGATATACAAGAGTGTGTTTCGAAAACTCCGTTTAGATTTTGGAAAAAACTTGTTTTTGGATTTGAAATATTCGATTTTTTTTGGATTTTTTTTAGAATATTCGATTTTTTGAAGTTTAAAATATTCGATTTTTTTTGGAGTTTTGGGACATTCGATTTTTTTGGGTTTTAGGATATTCGATTTTTTTTAGAGTTTTGGAATATTCAATTTTTTTTTAGTTTTGGAATATTCGATTTTTTTTAGTTTTGGGAGATTTGATTTTTTTTTAGTTTTGGAATATTCGATTTTTTGGAGTTTTGGAATATTCGATTTTTGAGTTTTGGAATATTCGATTTTTTTTTTGAGTTTTGGAATATTCGATTTTTTTGGAGTTTTGGAATATTTGATTTTTTTTTGTTTTTGGATATTCAAATTTTTTTAGTTTTAGAATATTCGATTTTTTTGGAGTTTTGGAATATTCAATTTTTTGGTTTTGGAATATTCGATTTTTTGGAGTTTTGGAATATTCGATTTTTTGGTTTTGGGATATTCGATTTTTTTTTAGTTTTGGAATCTTCGATTTTTTTGAGTTTTGGAATATTCGATTTTTTTTAGTTTGGAATATTCAATTTTTTTGGAGTTTTGGAATATTCGATTTTTTTTTAGTTTTGGAATATTAGATTTTTTTGGGTTTTGGGATATTCGATTTTTTGGAGTTTTGGAATATTTGATTTTTTCGGTTTTGGAATATTCGATTTTTTTGGAGTTTTGGAATATTCGATTTTTTTGGGTTTTGGAATATTTGATTTTTTGGGGGTTTTGGAACATTCGATTTTTTTTGGGTTTTGGAATATTCGATTTTTTGGAGTTTTGGAATATTCGATTTTTTTTTTTTTTGGAGTTTTGGAATATTGACCCTCCGATGACTTAGTTGCCATTGAGAATTTATTGACTATTCTTGGGTGTTTTAGGCATGGATCAGACGTGCTTAAATGGTGCCTCGACTTAAGATGGCTTTTGGCGACGTCTTCTTTAGTTGATCATTGCCTTGCCTAGATGCCAAGATACATCCTTGGGAGAAGGGAAGAATTTTTAGAAAGTCTGCCAGTAGTCCGGGTAACCGGGGAGACACTCAATCCTTTGTTCTCATCCTCAGTAAGATTTGACTTTGCTTTTGGCATTTTTGGGTTTTTAGCATGCTTACGGCCGGGTCTATTTGGATCTCCGCGGGGACTTTGCCACTCTTGACATGCTTTTTAGTTGATTTAACCTGTTTTGGCTTTTGTGAGTTTGGATTTGGATTTTCATTTATCCTTTTTTTTTTCCCCTTTTGCCTTGTCATATCCCTTTTGAGTTTTGGACAATTCTATGATGTCAATCCCTCAGGTTTTTTCTTTCTACTGGCGGACCGAATAGAAAAGAAAATGGATATTATCTTAGGTTATAGGTTTGGCATTGACTTTCTTTAGATTCTATGCCTCTAGCTTCCACAAGTAGGCGTGTAAGTGTGTGGATGTCGTTTCCTCTGACTATTCCACCAAGAACAATAAAATAAATTAAGAATGGCACACTTTCATTTTAGGGTTCGTGTTCTATGTAAGTATGTATAGACAACTAAGGGTAGTATCTTTTAAGGTGGAGCCCATTCCAAGGATAAGTAAGTTCCTCACCTTCCGCCTTTACAAGCCTATATGTGTTTCCTGGGTATGCTTCTTTTACAACATATGGACCTTCCCAATTTGGTTGGAATTTTGATCTGGGACCTCCGGGTTTTATGAAAATCCTTTTGACGACCATTTCACCGACTTTAAATTTTCTCTCAATGACTCTCTTTTGGTAAAAACGTGTGAGTTTATTTTGATATTCTCTTGTGTGCTCGGCGGCCAGCAATCTCCTCTCATCTAAGAGTTCCAGTTGTGCTAGGAGTGACTCGCGTCGCTTGTCAACAGACAATTCCTTGTCAAGCTGGATTCTTAGCGATGGGATGAGAATCTCATATGGTACTACTGCCTCCATTCCGTAAGTAAGAGCAAAAGGAAGTGAAGTCTGGCCAATCTGAGAATTTATTAACCTCACACGTTTTTTGATGATTTTAATCAAAGTCTTGTTTGTGGCCTCTGCCTGGCCATTGCCTTGCAGATAATAAGGGGATGAATGATGCAATGCAATTTTGTACCTGTTGCAGAGATCACGGAGCTCTTGAGAGATGAACTGGGGTCCATTGTCAGTGACCATGGCGTCTGGGATGCCGAACCTAGTGATGATGTTCTTCATGACAAATTTGCAGATGGTTGATGCTTTGATTTCTGCATAAGCTTCAACTTCTGCCCACTTGGTGAAGTATTCCGTTGCTGTAAGAATAAAAGACTTGGTTTTATTTTGGGAGTTAGGATCACCAAGGGGGCCAATGATATTGAAAGACCACATAGCAAAAGGCCATGGCGAGGATATTGGGTGGAGTGAAGAGGGTGGAGCATGAATTTTGTCGGCGTGCAATTGACACTTGACACACCGGCGAACAAAGATAGAACAGTCCTCTTCTAAAGTAGGCCAGTAGAAGCCTTGCCTAAGAATCTTCTTAGCAAGCATTTGGCTATTTACATGGCCTCCACAAACACCCGAATGGGCTTCCCTAATAACCTTTGGAGCTTCATCTTCATCTAGGCATCTGAGCAAAACCCCGGAGAATCCCCTTTTATAGAGGGAATTTCCAACCATCGTGTATTTCTGAGATAGCCTCCTTATGGTTTTCTTTTCCTCAGATGTGGCTTCTGAAGGATATGATTGATCTTTGCAGTACTTGGCTATCTCATAATACCACGGCTTCTCCTCGTCTACCAATTCTTCTTCTAGCTCTAACAACATGATCTCCTTTTTGCTCCTCCTTTCAGCAATATGGGATACATTTTCTTTAATCCAGAGGAACATAGGATCCAAGATAAAGGGAATGTGACGGCGTTCGATTTGAATGCTGTCGAAATCCCCGGGATAATTCATGTTCATGGTTGCGCAAATCGTGGCAAGGGCATCAGCTAGGAGATTTTGGTGACGAGGGACATGGATAAAGATCAGCTCGGAGAATAGCTTGGCATAAGCTGAGGCAAATTCTTGATACGGCTTGAGCTTAGGATCATAAGTGTGATATTTGGTAAGCATCTGGCGAAGAATCAGTTGTCTATCACCTACAATCTGTAGGTGTGTCACCTCATAGAAGTGGGCGAGCTCCAAACCAGCTAACAAAGCTTCATACTCAGCGATGTTGTTGGTAGCAGGAAAGTTTAATTTGCAAGCTCACGAGATGGTGACACCTTCTGGTGACATCAGGACCACCCCAATACCTTTTCCAAAGGAATTCAAAGCCCCGTCAAAATATAATGTCCATACAGGATGGGATTGATTGAGGGACATTAACTCTTCATCCGGGAACTCTGAACGAACAGGATCAACTTGAGAAATGGGGTGGTGGGCAAGATGTTCGGTTATTGCGTAGCCTTTAATGGACTTCTTGTGAATGTAGATGATTTCGAACTAGGAGAGAAAGCTTTTCCAGCATGCTAACCTGTCAGTAAGGATAGATTTTTCAAGCAGGAATTTGATGGGGTTCATTCGAGCAACGAGGTGGACTGTATGTGCAAGAAAATAGTGCTTTAATTTCTGCACCACCCATACGAGCGCTGCACAGGTCTTTTCCATTGTATTGTACTTCTGCTCGCATGGGTTGAGAAGTTTAAACAAGTAGTAAGCTGCCCTTTCCTTACCTTCTTCATCTACTTGTGCTAGAACAGCTCCCACTGAATCTTCCAGGACAGAAATATAGATAATGAGCGGCTTGCCTGGTGTAGGCGGCCTTAGGACAGGAGGATTAGTTAAATAATCCTTAAGCTCATCGAAAGCTGTCTGACACCTCTCATCCCAACAAAATTCAACTCCCAGCTTGGTGAGGTCATAAAAGGGCCTACACCTTTGTGAATGTTGGGAGATGAATCGGCGGATAAACTGCAATCTCCCGATTAATCCTCGAACTTCTTTTAGATTCTTGGGAGGAAGCATCTCTTTTATTGCCTTCGCTTTGTTGGGATCGATTTCTATGCCTCTTTTGCTCACAATAAACCTTAACAGTTTCCCTGCTGACACACCAAATACACACTTTTTGGGGTTCATTTTTAAATGATATTCCCTGGTCCTTTGCAAGACTTTAATTAAAACCCCAGCATGCTCAGCTGTTGACCTTGACTTCACCACCAAATCATCAACATATACCTCAACAAAGATGTGGATCATGTCATGAAAAATGGCCATCATAGCTCTCTGGTAAGTGGCACCAGCATTCTTGAGCCCGAATGGCATGACCACAAAACAATAAGTTCCCCAAGGTGTGGTGAAAGAAGTCTTGTCCTGATCTTCCTCAGCCAACTTGATCTAATTGTATCCTAAAAATCCATCCATAAAAAAAAGAGTCTCATACCCAGCTGTATTATCCACAAGTACATCAAGGTGAGGCAATGAGAAATCATCTTTAGGACATGCACGATTGAGGTCCAAAAAATCAATGCAAATTCTGACCTTTCCATCTTTCTTGATAACCGGGACAATGTTTGCCACCCAATTTGGATAAAATATGACTTTAATGAACCTGACTTTATGGAGTCTATTAATTTCATCTTTCATTCTTAAAGCCATCTGAGGGTGAAAATGTCTTAACCGCTGCTTAATTGCGATGGATCCTGGCTTGAGAGTGAGATGATGCTCTACTAATGCAGGATCCAAGCCGGGCATATCCTCATAGCTCCATGCAAATATGTCCTTGTATTCCCTGAGAACCTCTACAATCGCCTCTTCTTCGGTAGGTAATAGATTATTGCTGATGAGGACAGTCTTGGGATCTTCTTCGGTTCCCAGATTGATTTCTTTAGTGATTTCCTGCACAGCTGCTGACGGCTCATCAAACCTCCTCAACCCACTTGCGAACGCGTCAGCTTCGTCCTCGAATTCTTCATCGCCTTTGCTGACTGGGTCATTATCATCAATGATTTCATAGACCCCAAACCCATCATTGACAAAGCATGTTGACTGATCATATTCCCAGTCCGGCAATTGCATTGGGCTCTCCATGAATTCTGGGATGGCTAAACATGCTCGGCACTTATGGGCTAGGCTGGCTAGATGACGGCGAGGAATCCTTCTCCCTTTAGGCTTCTTCTCAGGACCTACCCTTAGCTTATTAACTTCTTGACTTATCTTATCTATAGCAGAAGGAGGAGACGACTCCTGGGAAGGAGAGACTAAAGGAGAATTCATAGAAAGCGGGACAAAACAAGCAGAACTTTGCAAAGAAAATTTATTAAAAGGACTGGAAGAAGTTCCTGACTCACGGGCGAGCGGAGGAGACTGTACATGGAAAGAAGAAGTAGAAGCAGCATCCCGCGAATGGGAATTAGGGAAAGCAATAAAGGAGTCATTCTCTGAGGGAGAATTTACAACGACATTCCCCAGGAGGGAAATGGATTATGGAAAGCAGTAAATGCCCCTTCTGTAGAAGGGAGCGGTGGCTTGGTCTGATGACCGGTGAAAGGCGATTGACTGGTCGAAGCACAGTCGAGATTGAGGAAAGAAGTTTCCTCGGAAGAGATGGAGGGGTCATTCATCGTAGGATTCCCCTCCTCGAAAATTCCCCTTCTCCCCGTGTGGGAGGGAAGAAAAGGAATGAGAACACTTGAGCAGTTTAGAAAGTGAGAGGTGAAAGCAAAGGCAATGCTCTGAAAGGAAAGGAAATGAGAGAGTTTCTCAAAGGAGGCAGAATGTGCTAAAAGAAATCATAGTGGGCGTAGTGCCCATGAGAAAGGAAGAGGACGCATTGTTGATGGAGTAGAGATGTGGCATAAATGAGACGGCCAACCCAAAAGCTCAACTGCATTCAAGGAGGTCTGAACGAGATCGTCAGACGGGAGATCTGCGATGAGATGGTGGATTCAGAAGGCTCTGAGAGCGAGGAAGTGGTTACCTACTCCTGGGTTTGTAAGGAAATTGAAAAGTGGGGCATCAGTGTCCGCAGAATGCTTAAGGAAGACAAAAGGGGTCCTGCTATGGCCTGCAGGAGGGAAGGCGCAACACTTGGAGAAAAAATAAAAAGTGTATGTACAATGGCTGGGAGAGGAGCGGTGGTAGATATTATGACACCCGGAATCGAAGATAGGGTGGGCATGATACCCGAAATGGGATGTACAGTAGGTACAATAACTGAAATAGAGGTAAAAACGGGCGCGATGCCTGAGGCAGAATCAAAAGCGGATGCGATATCCGAAGCAGGAGATAAAGTGGGTGCGAAGCCCGAAGCAGAATTTAAAGTGGGCAGAATGCCCAAAGCAGAAAGTAAAATAGGCGCGATGCCTAGAGTAGAATCAAAAGCGGGTGCAATGTCTAAAGCAGAAGATAAAGTGGGCGCGGGGCCCGAAGCAGAATTAAAAGGAGCTGAAATATTTGAGACAGGAAATAGGATGGGCGCGATGCCCGGTGTAAGGCCCTCGAATTATTGTTGTATTACTTTATTACGTGTAAATAATTCATGCTTGTGTATGTATAGATGTACATATCTACGTACGTATTAACTAGATATACTTATGTGTGCATGTGTATAATTAGTTGTAAATAGTGTATGAATTGCATGGTGGTAGTGTGTACATGATAGTATATATATGTATAAGTTAAGCATGGTTTCTGCATGTTTTAAGTTCTGGCCGAAGGGCCAATTGGCGTCAACATGGATGGACGTCCAGGCTGAGTCAGCATCCACCTCGATGGACGCTAATACTTAAGTCAACGGCCATGGATGTGGACATTAATATCTCTGACCTGCATGCGTTGCAGACCTCGAAATTCTGGGGGCAAGCAAGCCCAGCCATTGGGGAGATGTCCCCAACGGCTATCAGGCCATCCCATCACCCCTCCAGGATATCCCAAACCCCTTCTCCTATAAACTAAACCCTTTCTGCACCAGAAAAGCCTCTCTTGGCTCTTTGCAAGGAGAAGGAGAGAAACCCTAAGCCCTGTGAGAAAACCTGAGCTTTGAGAGCTCAGATCCGGCGGTTTGGAGCTTCATCCGGCGATCTACAGCAACTGGCAGCTAGCTGGAGCCTAGAGGAAGGTTTCCCCGACTCCGACCTGCTGTGGAGATCGACCCAGAACCCGGAGGAGAGCTCTTTTGGAGGCTTCTTGGGACTGCCCAAGGAGAGCTTCAACAACACCTTTGATCCCTTTGGAGATTTATTTAGAGGCAAGTAACCCATACACTTCGTCCATGTAGGTGTCTAGTAGGGTTTTACCATTTTTACAAATTTTCCTCGTGTCCTGGATCCTCACACTACTCCTTCTTTTGGAGCTCGGGTCTGTGTTTTTGCACAGACCTGAACTTGACGGCAAGACCCCTTGCCGTTAAGATCTTCAATTAACGGCCAACGATGTTGCCGTTAAGCTCCATTAACGGCCAGACTGTGCCGTTAAGTTCTTCAGGGCAGAACAGTGAGCTGTTCTCCCTTGTATACGATTTATTTTCCAAAGTGTTTTCGCATGAGGATATAATGTAATCGTATATGTTATGTAAAATAGACAATGTGATGTGTGTGAAATTTTCTGTGCTTTTTGGTGAATGGCATGAATTGTTAAACTTATTGAAATACATGTTTGGAAAATAGATTATGCATGTTCACCTACTGTTTACATGATCCCTGAAGAATGGAATGCCCTAAATTTTTCTAAACCGTGTATATACATATCAGTCCATGCCCTGCAATTTTGAGAATTTTTCCATGATTGTGGGATTTACTGTAATTTCTGTTTTGGAAATAGAAGACATGCGTAGGATTTGAAAAATTTACAGTAAATTGTGTGTTGTGCAATAAATCCGGGGAAAATTTTTGTGATGATGTGTATGTTAGGTTTAGGACTATGAACTGTCAAACTGGATATTCATGTTATATTCCATGATAACTTGAATTATGAATGGCATGAAACTGAATGTTTTAATTTCTGTAAATGTAATATGACTCAGAAAAATCTGGAAATTTGTATGTGAGGTCATGAACTTGCAATTAGTGTTTGGTTAAAATTTCATGATATTTGGATAACTGTAAAATGTATCATGAAATTTCCATGTGAAAACATGTGATAAATACATGCTACCATGAATATGATTTGATGATGTGTTTGCCAACCTGATTAATGTGAGCTACTGAATGTTTGATTTCTGTCATCAATAGTATCATGATTAGGAAAACAGAGCCATGTGCATAAGTGAGAGAATGTAAAGACATGTGTAATATGTGTGTTAAAATCGGAATGTATAATGTGTAAGACTGTGCCATGTGTGACACTGCTTCCATAGAGGGCCGTGGAACCGTACCATGGAAAAGTCCCCATGGGAAGGTTCAATGTGTTAAGATCCTAAGGGCATTAGGATTAAATCCTGGAGGTGGACAAGTACCACTGGTTAGGGTGGAGACTTGTTCTCCCAGTCTGCGCAGTCCAAGAGTCGTCAATGTATTGCCTAGGTGGCGTCTATGTGTATGTGTTATGTGATGTGCCCTTCTAATGGTGGTTTGGACTATGTGTCACGGCACTAAATTGTGAAATGTGAATGTGGCTGTGTAAATTGTGTAGTGTGAATATGTATAAATGTGCAATGTGTAAAAGAGAACTATGTGAATGAGTGATTGTGCAAACATGTGAAACCAATAAGTTAGATTGTGAAATTGTGATCCATGATACATTAATGTGAAATTATGTTACAACAGCAACCTCGCTGTGTTTATAAGAATGTTTATATGTGTAAAAATGCGTAGAATCCATGTTAGGAACAATTCTTGCTTATGTGTAAACGTTTCCATGTTTAAGTGCTATCACGTTGTAGTTAAATCGAGAATGTAGCTCTCATGTGATAGGATGCGAATTTTTAAATCCATGTCAAAACAACAACCTTAAAGTGTATAAAATGAGAATGTGCATGTGTAAGAATGTGTAGAAACCATGATAGAATTGCTTCCTTTGTGCATGCAAGAATCTCATGTTTGGTTGCTTCCACGTTATAGCCTCATTTGAAATGTAGCTTTCATGTGATTACATGAGTAGAAAGCATGTGATAGGATATTTATTTTGGAATGGCTTAATTCATGTACCATGTGTTTTAAATTTGGTAGAATTATCATGATAGGTTGTCTTTTATCAATGTCCAAGCATGCTATATGTTTGCTTTGTAAATTGAAAAAAAAAAAAAAAACCTACTGTGATATATGCATGTATGAGGTATGTGGAGTCGTCATCGTGACTTCTTGCTTTCATTGTATGTAATTGAGGCATTGTAATGGAACTATTATGTAATTATGGACAAGCTATGTAATCTGATTTTTAGCACTTTATTTTCGTGGACTTTAGTTATCTTTGATTGTCATTTGAATCGTGTATGTTAAATGTGGATGATGAAATGAAGACAAGTAGTTCTTTTGTTTCCGCTACTCTGTATTTATATTTATGAGCATCTCAATCGTATGTTATTGTTTGGGTAAATGTCCCGCTGTGATGACGTTCATTATACCGACGTGGATTGGTATAATCGTACCGGTATAAAGAGGGTCGTCACAGAGATTGGTATCAGAGCGACCGGTTGAGATTGCGCATGAATATATATAAGTCATCATCCCCATTACATGCTAAGTCTACATAGGAATGTCCACATGTGTAGAATTGATTAATAATGAATGAAAAATAGATAAGAAAATGGTTATGAAACAAATTAACGTAGCACTAATGGTGGCTGAAATTTATTGCAGCCATGGCTTCGAGAGGTAGGCGTGGCGGAGCGCCGGCCCGTGAGGACGAGCCGAGACGTGAGGAGCGGGTGGAGCAGCAGACCCCGGCTCCACAGGGTCCTGTACTTCCCCCACCGCCACCTGTGGATTATGGAGTGCTCATGCAAGGTTTGGTGCAGGCCATGCAGACGCAGGCCCACACCCAGGCTGCACTCCAGGCTCAGTTGGAGGCTCAGGTTAGAATAATGAAACAACTAGTAGCCTATTTTATTTAATTGCATGATGTTATGTTTATTGTGTATTGCTTGTTGTTATGGTAGCAGGCTCAAGTTCCAGCTCAGGACCATGGTGGACCTTCCATCATGGAAAGATTCAAGAGGATGTTGCCACCCTCTTTTAAGGGGGAGAGCGATCCGTTACTAGCAGAAAGCTGGATGAGGGAGATCGAGAAGATCTTTCGGGCTATTAGGTGTGCGGACGATGATAAGGTTACTTTAGCCACCTATATGCTACAGGTAGGTGCTGGTTTTATTTGTTTATATTCCCTGTTAAGTTGAAGTTGCTTAGTTGGTGCTTATGAAGGGTATGTTGCAGGAGAGATCTGATGTGTGGTGGGCTTCATTACTGCGTACACGATTCGAGGACGGAGCTATTGAGATTACTTGGGACGAGTTCGTGAGGCTCTTTCGGACCAAGTTCATTCCCGAGCATATCCAGGACAGGATGGAGCAGAAGTTCCTCTCCTTAACTCAAGGCTCCATGACCGTGCTCAAGTATGAGGCCAGGTTTGCAGAATTATCCAAATATGCACCTCATATCGTGGCAGATGAGCGCAGGAAAGCAAAGAAGTTCGTGATGGGTCTGAAGCCATCACTGCGGACGAAGCTAGTGGCGTTTGACCATCGTACCTTGGACGAGGCACTTAGTGCTGCTTGTAGACAGGAGGGCGAGATGCAGCAATATCTGGAAGAGAAGAAGGCTTCACAGAAGAGGCCTACAGCTACGTTCCAGCAGCAGGACAAGAAGAAAGCAGCGTACCAGGCACCGCAACGACCAGTAACAACCAGCAGTGCACAGGTACCTTCTCAACGTTCCCCTGGTGTGAAGAAGGAGTGTCCCCATTGCGGGAAGACACACTGTGGTTCCGAGTGTTGGATGATTGCGGGGAAATGCTTGAAGTGCGGAAGCAGCGACCACAAGATCAAAGATTGTTCGAGACTTCAGCAGGGAGTCCAGCGTAGAGCGCCAGCCCCAGCAGCGGTAGCAGCAGCAGCGCCAGCTATAGGAAGACCAGGAAGGCCTCGAGCCCCAGCTCGAGTGTTTGCCCTAGCATGTGAGGATGCTGAGCAGGCAGAGCATGTCACCGAAGGTACGGTTTTACTTCTAGGTGTGCACGCTCGGGTTTTGTTTGATACGGCTGCCACTCACTCGTTCATTTCTGAGTGGTTCGCTAGGCAGTTAGCTCTAGAGTCAGGCGTAGAGTCTGAGGATTTAGAAGTCCCTTTGTCTGTGCACACACCTGCGGGTACGGTATCGACTAGGAAGTGTATTCCGTCGTTACCTGTGTGCATCGAGGATAGAGTCCTAGAAGGGTGTTTCTTCTTGCTAAAGATGAAGGACTTTGATGCTATTCTTGGTCTGGATTGGCTAGAGGAGCACTATGCGTTAGTAGATTGTCGTGGGAAGAGGATTGTTTTCCGCATTCTTGGTGAGGATGAGTTCTCTCATCCCTTGCCAAGGAACGTGGCGGGAAAGTTAGTCATCTCTGCCATGAAGGCGATGCGCATGGTAAACAAGGGTTGTGATGCTTTTCTTGCCAGCATGGTGTTAGTACCTGAGGCTGATGAGTCACCTACTCTTGCAGAGATCGAGATAGTGCAGGACTTTCCAGACGTTTTTCCCGATGATTTGTCTGGATTGCCACCGGATAGAGAGATAGAGTTCACCATAGAGTTGCTTCCGGGCACCTCTCCTATCTCAAAGGCTCCATATCGGATGGCACCTGCAGAGTTAGCCGAGTTAAGGAGGCAGTTGCAAGAGTTGCTAGATAAGGGATTTATTCGCCCTAGTGTTTCCCCTTGGGGCGCACCTGTCTTATTTGTAAAGAAGAAGGATGGATCACTTAGGTTATGCATCGATTATAGGAAGCTAAACCAAGTGACTGTGAAGAACAGGTATCCCTTGCCTCGTATTGATGATTTGTTTGACCAGTTGCAAGATGCATCAGTCTTTTCTAAGATTGATTTACGATCTGGTTATCATCAGTTGAAGATTAGGAGTGAGGATGTGTCCAAGATGGCGTTTAGAACCCGTTATGGACATTATGAGTTTTTGGTTCTTCCTTTCGAATTGACCAACGCCCCTGCAGCGTTCATGGATCTCATGAACAGGGTGTTTAGGCCGTACTTAGATAGCTTTGTCGTGGTGTTTATTGATGATGTGTTGGTCTACTCTCCGGATGAGGCCACACACCGTCAGCATTTGAGGGTAGTGCTAGAGGTCCTTCGTGAGCACAGGCTGTATGCTAAATTCAGCAAGTGCGATTTCTGGTTGCACGAGGTTCATTTCCTCGGGCATGTTATCTCCGGTGCTGGTGTTGCAGTTGACCCAGCAAAGGTCCAGGCTGTTATGGATTGGGAGGTTCCCCAGACCCCTTCGGAGATTCGTAGTTTTCTGGGTTTGGCTAGTTACTATCGGCGATTTATTGAGGGATTTTCATCCATCGCCGCCCCATTGACCCAGCTGACCAGGAAGGGAGTGAAGTTTGTTTGGTCTGAGAAGTGTGAGAGTAGTTTTCAATCATTGAAGACTAAGCTCACGTCAGCTCCGTTGTTAGTCTTGCAGAGCGGTGTAGAGAGTTTTACTATCTACACGGATGCGTCTCGGATGGGCCTTGGTTGCGTTTTAATGCAACAAGGAAGGGTAGTGGCGTATGCTTCTCGTCAGTTGAAGGAGCACGAGAAGAACTATCCGACCCATGATTTGGAGCTTGCAGCAGTGGTTCATGCTCTAAAGATCTGGAGACACTATCATTATGGTGTCAGATTTGAGGTGTTCACCGACCACAAGAGCTTGAAGTATCTCTTCTCCCAGAAGGATCTAAACCTACGGCAGAGGAGATGGATTGAGTTCCTCAAGGACTATGACTTCGACCTTCAGTATCACCATGGGAAGGCGAATGTCGTAGCTAATGCCCTAAGTAGGAAGAGGCCATCTCTCCAGCAAGACTGGAAGATGTTGGAGGATGCAGCTTGCGCGTTGACTGAGTTAGAGCCATCTTTACGTCAGGCTTTTGTAGCTCAGTTATCTCTTAGGTCTTCGGTGTTGGATGAGGTAATCGAGCAACAGAAAGCCGACCCTAGACTCCTAGAGTTAGTGGGCAAGGCGGGTATTGCTCGTGATGTGGATGGTGTGATTAGGTTTCATCATCGCGTCTGTGTCCCTGATTTGGTAGAGGTCCGTGAGCATGTGTTAGCGGAGGCTCATAGATCGCGATTCTCTATTCATCCGGGTAACACCAAGATGTACCAGGATTTGAAGAGGTCCTTTTGGTGGTCCGGCATGAAGAGGGATGTGGCGGATTATGTGTCCCGATGTCTAGTGTGTCAGCAAGTGAAGGCCGAGTGACAGCGACCATCTGGCCTTATGCAGAAGATGGAGATCCCTGTATGGAAGTGGGAAGCTGTCACTATGGATTTTGTTTCGGGTTTGCCTCGATCTAGAAGGGGCAATGACTTGATTTGGGTAGTCGTAGATAGATTCTCAAAGACTGCGCATTTCTTGCCTATGAAGAAGAAGCAGTCAGTAGAGAGCTTGGCTAGATTGTATGTCAGTAGCATCATTAGATTGCATGGCATGCCGAAGTCGATCATTTCGGATCGATATCCGAGATTTACTTCGAGATTGTGGAAGGGTCTTCAGGATGCGTTAGGTTCGGAGCTAAAGCTCAGTTCGGCGTTTCATCCCCAGACAGATGGACAGTCCGAGAGGACTATCCAGATGCTCGAGGATATGTTGAGGGCGTGTGTGCTGGATTGGAAGGATGATTGGGAGCGTCATTTACCTCTAGTGGAGTTCGCATACAACAACAGCTTTCATGCGAGTATTGGTATGGCTCCATTTGAGGCGTTGTATGGTAGGCCCTATAGATCTCCCTTGTGTTGGGAGGAGACAGGCGATAGGCAGCTGATCAGTCCGGAGTTAGTTCAGGAGACTTCGAATAAGATCCAGCTTATCAGGAAGAGGCTTGTTGCGGCACAGGATAGGCAGAAAAGCTACGCCGACAACAGGAGGAAGGATTTAGAGTTCGAGGTAGGTGAACATATCTTTTTGAAGATATCACCTATGCGTGGTGTGGTTAGATTTGGCAGGCATAGTAAGTTGAGCCCTAGATTCATTGGCCTGTATGAGATTCTCAGACGATTGGGCAACGTGGCATATGAGCTAGCTTTACCCCCAGCTTTAGCTAGTGTTCATCCTGTTTTCCACGTGTCTATGCTCCGGAAGTATGTCCGAGATCCATCTCATATGATTAGCCACGAGCCAGTGGAGATACAGCCAGATCTTTCGTATGAGGAGCAACCAGTAGCTATTCTTGACCGGAAGGTTCAACATCTCCGGAACAAGGGTATTGCGTCGATGAAAGTTCTATGGCGGAACTTCTCGCGAGAGGAGGCTACTTGGGAGCTTGAGGATGCGATGAAGAAGCAGTATCCCCGGTTGTTTGAGTAGTTTTGTTTAAACTTCGAGGACGAAGTTTCTTTAAGGGGGAGAGGGTGTAAGGCCCTCGAATTTTTGTTGTATTACTTTATTACGTGTAAATAATTCATGCTTGTGTATGCATAGATGTACATATCTACGTACGTATTAACTGGATATACTTATGTGTGCATGTGTATAATTAGTTGTAAATAGTGTATGAATTGCATGGTGGTAGTGTGTACATGATAGTATATATATGTATAAGTTAAGCATGGTTTCTGCATGTTTTAAGTTCTGGCCGAAGGGCCAAATTGGCGTCAACATGGATGGACGTCCAGGCTGAGTCAGCGTCCACCTCGATGGACGCTAATACTTAAGTCAACGGCCATGGATGTGGACGTTAATATCTCTGACCTGCATGCGTTGCAGACCCCGAAATTCCGGGGGCAAGCAAGCCCAGCCATTGGGGAGATGTCCCCAACGGCTATCAAGCCATCCCATCACCCCTCCGGGATATCCCAAACCCCTTCTCCTATAAACTAAACCCTTTTTGCACCAGAAAAGCCTCTCTTGGCTCTTTGCAAGGAGAAGGAGAGAAACCCTAAGCCCTGTGAGAAAACTTGAGCTTTGAGAGCTCAAATCCGGCGGTTTGGAGCTTCATCCGGCGATCTACAGCAACTGGCAGCTAGCTGGAGCCTAGAGGAAGGTTTCCCTGACTCCAACCTGTTGTGGAGATCGACCCAGAACCCAGAGGTGAGCTCTTTTGGAGGCTTCTTGGGACTACCCAAGGAGAGCTTCAACAACACCTTTGATCCCTTTGGAGATTTATTTAGAGGCAAGTAACCCATACACTTCGTCCATGTAGGTGTCTAGTAGGGTTTTACCATTTTTACAGATTTTTCTCGTGTCTTGGATCCTCATACTTCTCCTTCTTCTGGAGCTTGGGTCTGTGTTTTTGCACAGAGCTGAACTTGACGGCAAGACTCCTTGCCATTAAGATCTTCAATTAACGGCCAACGATGTTGCCGTTAAGCTCCATTAACGGCCAGACTGTGCCGTTAAATTCTTCAGGGCAGAACAGTGAGTTGTTCTCCCTTGTATACGATTTATTTTCCGAAGTGTTTTCGCATGAGGATATAATGTAATCGTATATGTTATGTAAAATAAACAATGTGATGTGTGTGAAATTTTCTGTGCTTTTTGGTGAATGGCATGAATTGTTAAACTTATTGAAATACATGTCTGGAAAATGGATTATGCATGTTCACCTACTGTTTACATGATCCCTGAAGAATGGAATGCCCTAAATTTTTCTAAACCATGTATATACGTATCAGTCCATGCCCTGCAATTTTGAGAATTTTTCCATGATTGTGGGATTTACTGTAATTTCTGTTTTGGAAATAGAAGACATGCGTAGGATTTGAAAAATTTACAGTAAATTGTGTGTTGTGCAATAAATATGGGGAAAATTTCTGTGATGATGTGTATATTAGGTTCAGGACTATGAACTGTCAAACTGGATATTCATGTTATATTCCATGATAACTTGAATTATGAATGGCATGAAACTGAATGTTTTAATTTCTGTAAATGTAATATGGCTTAGAAAAATCTGAAAATTTGTACGTGAGGTCAAGAACCTGCAATTAGTGCGTGGTTAAAATTTCATGATATTTGGATAACTGTAAAATGTATCATGAAATTTCCATGTGAAAACATGTGATAAATACATGCTACCATGAATATGATTTGATGATGTGTTTGCCAACCTGATTAATGTGAGCTACTGAATGTTTGATTTATGTCATCAATAGTATCATGATTAGGAAAACAGAGCCATGTGCATAAGTGAGAGAATGTAAAGACATGTGTAATATGTGTGTTAAAATCGGAATGTGTAATGTGTAAGACTGTGCCATGTGTGACACTGCTTCCATAGAGGGCCGTGGAACCGTACCATGGAAAAGTCCCCATGGGAAGGTTCAATGTGTTAAGATCCTAAGGGCATTAGGATGAAATCCTGGAGGTGGACAAGTACCACTGGTTAGGGTGGAGACTTGTTCTCCCGGTCTGCGCAGTCCAAGAGTCGTCACTGTATTGCCTAGGTGGCGTCTATGTGTATGTGTTATGTGATGTGTCCTTCTAATGGTGGTTTGGACTATGTGTCACGGCACTAAATTGTGAAATGTGAATGTGGCTGTGTAAATTGTGTAGTGTGAATATGTATAAATGTGCAATGTGTAAAAGAGAACTATGTGAATGAGTGATTGTGCAAACATGTGAAACCAATAAGTTAGATTGTGAAATTGTGATCCATGATACATTAATGTGAAATTATGTTACAACAGCAACCTCGCTGTGTTTATAAGAATGTTTATATGTGTAAAAATGCGTAGAATCCATATTAGGAACAATTCTTGCTTATGTGTAAACGTTTCCATGTTTAAGTGCTATCACGTTGTAGTTAAATCGAGAATGTAGCTCTCATGTGATAGGATGCGGATTTCTAAATCCATGTCAAAAAAACAACCTTAAAGTGTATAAAATAAGAATGTGCATGTGTAAGAATGTGTAGAAACCATGATAAAATTGCTCCCTTTATGCATGCAAGAATCCCATGTTTGGTTGCTTCCACGTTATAGCCTCATTTGAAATGTAGCTTTCATGTGATTACATGAGTAGAAAGCATGTGATAGGATATTTATTTTGGAATGGCTTAATTCATGTATAATGTGTTTTAAATTTGGTAGAATTATCATGATAGGTTGTCTTTTATCAATGTCCAAGCATGCTATATGTTTGCTTTGTAAATTGAAAAAAAAACAAACAAACCTATTGTGATATATGCATGTATGAGGTATGTGGTGTTATTTGCTGAGTCTTTTAGACTCTTTCCTTGCTTCGGCGTACAGGTTTAGTTGGTGACCCTACATCGTTAGAGGAGACCGTGGAGAGTGACTCCGAGCGTGGCGAGTAGCCTGGTGGAGTCGTCATCGTGACTTCTTGCTTTCATTATATGTAATTGAGGCATTGTAATGGAACTATTATGTAATTGTGGACAAGCTATGTAATCTGATTTTTAGCACTTTATTTTCGTGGACTTTAGTTATCTTTGATTGTCATTTGAATCGTGTATGTTAAATGTGGATGATGAAATGAAGACAAGTAGTTCTTTTGTTTCCGCTACTCTGTATTTATATTTATGAGCATCTCAATCGTATGTTATTGTTTGGGTAAATGTCCCGCTGTGATGACGTTCATTATACCAACATGGATTGGTATAATCGTACCGGTATAAAGAGGGTCGTCGCAGAGGAGCAAAAGTAAAATCAGGCGCAATGCCTGGGTCTGCAATGGGTATCGCAGAAACTGAATTTGAAATGGTGCCTGGGCCTGCCTCGGCTGTTCGTGGGCCGATACGAGAAACTTACAGTTGATGTGTATCTGATAATCCAAACAAATGGCACAAGGAATCAGTGAGGTCACTCATGTCAAACCACCTGTTCCATTCTGATTCAAACTCACCAAGCTTGGCCTGCTTGGATGATTTATGATTACCGGCTGCCCGGAAAACATCTCAGGATGAACAACATAACGACTCAGTTGTGGCAGCTGGTGCTTGCTCGTCGCCTGGCTATAATGGGCCTCTCTTGAAATGATTATATAAAGTCCAAGTAAGATAAGGCATCGGCTGCTTCTTGGACTTTCCCGGCTGATAGCCCAATCCTGCCCTGACTCTTCTTTTGAAGGCTTTCAAAAAGTTTGTTCTGCCTTGCAGTTGTGCACCCAAACCTTTGCCCGGCTGGAACCCCATCTGCTTCATCATGTGCAAACCCTTCTTCGTGATGATCTTGCTTCCATCGGTAGTCTCCATAGGCGGACTGCTCGGGCCTGGATATTTGCCTAATATGCCTTGAACTGACATTAATGGTTGGTTGCTAGGCCAGATGGCGGGAACTGAATAGTCTGACATAGCCTCTATCTCTGCAGTCGTGGGTTTGTTGACGACTTTAATAACACGGACCTTGTATGGGAATTTTAAACATTGGTGAACTGTTGATATGACAACACCAAGGGCCTGAACAAATGGCCTGCCCAAAATGATACGGAAACTTGGGTCCATATCTAGAACATGGAAGTCCATCTCTGTAGCAGACGGGCCCAATCCAATCCTTAATGTGACAACCCCTTTTGGTGTCCTACTGGAGTTGCCGTAGGCCGTGACGGTAATGACAGCGGGCCGAATTGCTTGAGCTGGAATCCCACAAAAGTCTAATGTGTCGGGTGACACAACATTAATGGATGCTCCGGAATCTACCAAACATCGAGCCCCACGGACACCATTTATATTCACTGTTAGGCACAGGGCGTACCATTGTGACTCGACTGGTGCTAATTCATTTTCATGAAACATGATTGCCGGATGCGAGCTTGCTGGAGTTAGCACTGTACTGATCTGGTTGACCGGAAAATCTTCATTAACCATCACCTTCTGCAGATATTGCATGAGAGCTTCTTGATGACTTGATGATCTCTTGATTAACTCCAAGATGGATATCCTGGCTGGAGTCCTATCTAAATGCTTTAGCAAGTCATACTGGGTTCCTGGAACTGATTCTTCTGGCAGCACTTCTTCTTCTTCTTGGGATGGCAATATTTGTTCTTGCTGCTGGGGAAAAACTCTGTTAAACATACGCCCACTACGGAGCACCATGGCAGGCTTTGAATGGCTTGTCGATGTAGATGCCACAGCCGGCTGAGTGGAAGTAGACTGTGAGGTGGAAGGTTGGTTGCTAAATATCTGGTGCGGTAGTTGAAAGTCTGTCGCACTCCGGGAGGTGGTAGGAGTGGTAGCGGTAGTAGTGCGGAGAAAAGGGGTCCGATGATTGGGATTGATAAAGGGTATAGTGGAAGGCGTGTGGGGAAGTGGAGGGTTTGGTAAGGTTGATTGTGGAGTGGAATAAACAGGAGAGGGATTATTTAGCTGTGGTGGTACAGGTGCGCGTAAAAACGGAGCTGATGGGTTTGTAGATGGAGCGGGTGTAGTAGTGGAAGGCTGGGATGCGAACGGAGGGTTAGTGGTGCGAGTGGAAGAAACATAATGAGCGGGGATACGTAGGAAGGAGGGTAACGGGTTGTCGGGGGTAGGTGCGCGGATAAAAGGTGGTAAAACAAAAGATGGCTGGGTGGATGGAGTAGATGTAGAGGCTACTTCCGCGGGCCAGGGATGACCCATAAAGGCACTGACTTGTGCATTCCGGGCTTGATGCTCCGGCAGTGGGTTTTGTAGAATCCCCATGCTTGGCTGCTGTTGCTGCTGAGGATGTTGTTGTTGTTGATGCTGTTGTTGTTGTTGTTGTTGTTGTTGTTGCTGTTGCTGTTGCTGGCCCTGTCTAGCCGGCCTCCTTGTCTTCATGTCAGTGATGTATTTCCTCATTTCCACCCAATCAATACCTCCACCTTCACTTAAGTTGTGAATATGTCCTTGAAGTGGAAGGATTCTTCCAGTGTATGGCCTGGCCCTCGGTGGAATTCACAGTACGAGTGGTATCAATAGGTGAGGCCATTGTAGCCTTCCCTTGGAATGTAAGTGCACCGGTAGCCATAAGTGCATTGAAGATGTCAGGTACAGTCTCCGGCAATGGAGGGTAGTGGGTTCTTCTTGGGCCAGGTGGAGGTTGTAACGTTCTGAACGTTCGGATCGCTTCGGATCGTTTCGGATCATCTTAGTGTGGTTGTGGAGGCCAGTGTGTGGCCAATGTTGTGAGTGTGACAGGTATTTACCGCAGGTACCTTTGTGGGCCGAAAGTTAGGCCCCAAGGTGTTAAATGTGTGTTCGGCTGTCAACGCGACAGCAAGAGGCATCGCGTTCTGAACACGACAGCCCGTAGCACCGCGTTCATGGCACCGCCAGGTTAAGTAAGCGTGTGCATGTCTGCCACGTGTCGCCGGCTGGGTGCTCGGTGTTAGTTATGGATGTCCTCAAGCCAATCATAACTTGTACAATCTTGTTCTTTGATAATAATAATAAGGCTTTTATATTCGTTATGTGTAATTCATTTATCGTTTTATTATGAAGTCCATGAATATGCGCAATGGATATTAATTATGATGAGATCATAACAATGAGATTAATATCCTTTAAACGTATATTCTTAATTGTTCCTAGTCGGAGGATATCCGAGAAGGACATCGGATATCCGGTTAGACTAGTACAGGTTGCACCTGCTCATATGATGAGGGTGGCTGGTCTCATAGTCACTTGTGTGGGGACACTAAGGTGAATCTGTAGGTGCTCATTAGAGAATGAGTTCACTGAACTGATCCGTTATGAATCGCTGGATGGTAATGTTACCTAACTGTCAACCAGCTAGATTCATTGTCACAGTGGCGTGATTGGTCCTTAGACCTGAGACACCAAGGACACCTTGTTGGTGGACTTCTGGGTTTTGACCTTGACTTATAGATCTCTAGCCATGAGGTCTTAATCAGTTAAGTGTTCGGATCTAGCGGAATACCTTCGAAGGTGATTGTGTGGTCAATATGGGATCGCTCGCTCTCGGTAATAGGAGAGTGAATGCTCTACGGAAGGATGCCTGATAGTCCCTGGCCAGGGCAAGACTACTTATCAGAAAAGGAGTTTTCTGATATAGTTATGCGGCATCTAAACCGAGTGAGTGTGCAATTTAGGGTTTGACAGTTGACCATACCCTAAGTGCACTCGGGAGCATTGTACGAGCGAAGGATTATAGTCACGTGGTAACTGATGATACAAAAGGTTCCTTGAATGGGTTGCTGAACCCCAATGCTTTCCAGGATCAAGTGGTGTTGCTTGGCACCCAACTTGATTGGAAGCCCGGTCAATTATCGTGAGACGATAATTGATTGTGTAATTAATTAATATGAGATGTTAATTAATTACCATAAGTCAATAAAGAGTTATTGAGCTTAATGGGCTGAAAACTGGACTAGCAGTTGGGCCTAGAGGGTCACACGCATAAGAGTTCCGAGCAGACTGGGCAAGGTGTTCTTTATAGACAATGACTGGGTTTTTGTGAAAAACCGCGGTGTCTATAAATATACGCTGAGAGTTAAACCCTGGGCCAAGCTCCAGGCTTAACCCTGGCCGCCCCCCTCCTCTCTCTCTCCCAGGGCGCCCCCCCACCCTCTCTCTCCTCTCTCCGGCACATGGTGGAGCTGAGATCCGGGAGACGCGTGGAGAACGAGGAGATCCCGTCTGCGTCCGGAGCTCGCGTGGATACGTCTAGAGGCCGGACACTTGAACGGCTTGAAGCACCGGCGCCTCCTGCGCCACCTCCTCCCCGGATTCGGGAGTTACGCAACCCCGCAAAGGTAAAGATGAGATCTGCCTGTGCGGTTTACCGCTTTAGTTCGATTCCGACGGCCGGCAACGATCTACCTGAGGGATTCGCGTTTCCGCTGCGCCCTGATCGTTTCCTTACAGTGGTATCAGAGCCAGGTTGCTGGTACGTTCGGAATCGGCATCTCGTGTATGATATTTCATGTGTTTTTCGTCGATTCGCGTTGTGCATGAGTCGCCATGTTTGACGTGTTCGTGGGTCGCACATGGGATGTGTACTTGCCGCTTGGTACGTGGAAGGTGTTCCTGGTACCAAGTCCTTCGCGAAGAACCCCTCGTGCCGTCGTTTGTCCATCTATGGAGGTCGTATGGCCGCCTGCAAAGTGCCGTCGTCGCACAGGTTGCAGCTTCTTGGACAGTCCAAGATATGGCGATTTTGCAGGTTTCAGGGGTTTTTTCGGGGGGTTTTCTGGGTGCCCAAGGCGAAGGCGGGCGGAGGGGGCGACCCCCGCGGGCCCTGGGTCCGGGTAAGTCACCCGGACCCAGGGCGGGGCCCGGGCCACCCGCGCGGATGGCCCGCGCGCCCCACCGGATCCGGTTGGACCGGATCCGGTCCACCCCCTCCCCTCTTTTCAAATTTTAAAATGTTTTTAAATGTTTTTAAATGTTTAAAATTTAAAAAAATGTTTTAAAATCCCAGAAAATTATGAAAAATATTTTTGAGTTTTAAAATTGTTTTAACTCTCTGTAAATTATTTCATATAAATGACCCATTACTTAATTAGTTTAAAGGAAATCTGAAACCGTTTTAGTTATTTCCTCTAATCTAATTAAGACATGTTAATTGATTTAAAAATGTGATTTTTAAATTAATTAACTGTACATCTTGGCGACTTCATGCAGTAATGGTGAATGACGTTTATCTAATGTTGATTAGATGATATCCATGTTAGCTAAATTGCTTAGTTAAATAGTTTTCAAAAATAATTATTATATTTTGAAGTAAAATATTTCAGAAGTAATTATGTGATAATTGCTTGTTGATGCATGTGATGTGTGTGGATGGATGGTCATGGACTTAGATATCATGTGATGATTGTTATGGTTAATGGCAAATGATGTAATTTATGAGGACTGCGTGCCACCCTCTCTCCCTCCATTGAATCTGGGTTGTACATTCTATCTCCCTCTTATTATGTACTCCCCTTGACTTGTTCAATGTTTCTTATTATTATCTGATGTACATTTATGGGCCTGCGAGCCCAATTTAAATATTACTTGTAATTTAAGAAGCAGATTGGCGGAGATGGAGGAGAGTACCATGCAGGACGTTGCTGGAGATAAAGTTACATCAAGCTAAAGCATCAGATGCGGGGCTGCCATTGTTCACCATATTGTGGATTACCAACTGGCTCTGGTAATGCCACTCTAGGTTAAAGTCCATGATCATCCATCGTTTTCTTCATATATATGATATGTGTGGAATGTGCTTGATATATATAATAAATATATGATATTCCAAATTCTATATATCAATAGCACGCAAATATAGAGACCAAGATAAAATATGTCAAAATCCCTCCTCGTTCAAACCTTAAGCCGTAGCGTAATCATTTAGAATGAATTACGTGGCCCTCCATCATTATAGTTTTAGGATTGCCATTAGATCGGGCAAGTTTGTTGTGCTATCCACAAGGCTTGTCAAGTCTAATGACAGACTAAAACTATGGCATGATGATGCCTTAAACGGGGTAGAGGACCGGTGTAGCTTTGTTGTGCTATCCACAAGGGCTACATCCAAATCTATGCTCATTACGTAATGATGGTACTGCTTAGACTGGATTTAATGACTTGTTGTGCTATCCACAAGGTCATTAAAATTCAGGGGCCAAAATAAGATCGGATATTGCAAGAGTTGCAAGTGTCAAGGGTTGACCGCTTTCAGATCATAGTATGGTTTGTTGTGCTATCCACAAGATCATGCTATGAGTCTGTGAGATTCCGATCCCCGCTAGGAGACCGTCGGTGTCTCCCATTCTGTATATCTGAGGGTTATACAGTCTGCCGGAAAATAGTGGGAGCTAATCTTGATTAAAGTCCTAATCTAGATTTAATTATTATTATGAACATCTGTTAATTGTGTTTACATTTCCTTTATAGGCAAAAATGTCGTCAGGTAACCCACTCCGTGGCATACTGGATGCCAACAGATTGACAGGCCCGAACTACTCGGATTGGCTCAGAAACCTGAAGATTGTCCTCAGGTTTGAGCGCATTGCCTATGTCCTGGAGGGTGAGATCCCAGCTGAACCACCCCTTGATGCACCTGAAGGGGAAACGCTTGAGTTTGCGAAGTGGAAGGAGGATTCCACTCTGGCCCAATGCTACATGCTTGCCTCAATGAGCAATGAGTTGCAAAGGCAGCATGAGAACATGGATGCTAGATCCATCATGCAGCACTTGCAGGAGCTCTTTGAAGAGCAGAGCAGGGTGGAGAGATATGAGATATCCAAGGCCATGTTCAGAGCTCGCATGGTAGAGGGGTCTTCAGTACAATCTCATGTGCTGAAGATGATAGAGTGGATTGAGAGGCTCAAAGGGCTTGCTTTTCCTCTTGACAAGGAACTAAGCACGGACCTCATTCTCCAGTCACTTCCAGATTCATATTCCCAGTTCATTGTGAACTTCACAATGAACAAGATTGAGGTGAGTTTAGCTGAGATGCTCAACATGCTGAAGACTGCTGAGGGCAACCTTAAGAAGGAAAAGCCCACTGTTCTCATGGTTGGAAAGTCCAACAAGAAGAGGAGAGCAGGGCAAGCCTTTAAGAAAGGCAATGCAAAGAAGCAGTCTAAGTAGAAATAAAGAAGGACATAAGAAAGGAGAAGAAAAGGGCGAGTGCTTCCACTGCAAGAAAAAGGGGCACTGGAAAAGAAATTGCAAGGACTATCTTGCAATGAAGGCTCAGGAGAAGCAGAAGCTTGGCGAAGCTTCAGGTATCTATATGATATAACTTCACTTGTCTATTAGAGATTCTACATCTTGGGTTTTAGACACTGGATGTGCTTCTCATATCTGCAATGATGTGCAGGTGCTGACAAGTAGAAGGAAGCTGAGCAAGGGCGAGGTGAACTTGAGGCTTGGAAACGGCACAAGTGTTGGTGCACATACTGTGGGGACAGTGAAGCTCAAGTTACCTTCTGGAGATTTACTTTTATTATATGATTGCTACTATGTGCCTAGTATCATTAAGAATATTATTTCTGTTTCTTGTTTAGACAGAATTGGATACATGTTTACCATTGAGAACAATAGTTGTTCAGTTTATTTAAGAAATAAACTAGTTGCTTTAGCAAGTTTGGTGAATGGTTTGTATCTGCTTGATGTCTCTTATGAAAATCTCCATGTTGATGTTTCTCCTAAGAGAAGTAAGAATAGTGTGAACACTGCCTACTTATGGCATTGTAGGCTTGGTCACATTAGCGAGAATAGGCTTCAAAAGTTGCATAAGGATGGATACTTAGATCCATTTGATTATGAATCATATACAACTTGTGAATCCTGTTTAATGGGTAAGTTGACCAAATCTCCATTTAGTGGACATGGAGATAGGGCCAAAGACATATTGGAACTAATACATTCGGATGTATGTGGTCCAATGTCTACCCAAGCCAAGGGTGGCTACTCATACTTCATTACATTCACGGATGACTACTCAAGGTTCGGATTTGTTTACTTAATGAAGTACAAATCTGAAGCCTTTGGGAAATTCCAAGAATTTAAGAATGAAGTGAGAAACAAACTGGAAAGAGTATTAAAATCCTACGGTCAGACCGAGGAGGTGAATACTTAAGTACATAGTTCACACAATTCTTAAAGGACAATGGTATCCTTTCTCAATGGACTCCTCCCTATACACCACAGATGAATGGTGTATCGGAAAGGAGAAATCGTACCTTGTTGGACATGGTGTGATCCATGATGAGCCGTTCACAGTCACCAGTTTCCTTATGGGGATATGCGCTAGAGTCAGCGGCATATCTGCTGAACAGGGTTCCCAGTAAATCTGTGTCTTCCACTCCATATGAGATATGGAAAGGTAGAAAGCCTGATTTTAAACATGTTAAAATCTGGGGTTGTCCTGCCCACGTGAGGAGACATGACCCAGATAAACTGGAATCCAGAACCGATAAGTACAGGTTTGTTGGATATCCAAAAGAAACGTTTGGGTACTACTTTTACCATCCTGGTGAACAAAGAGTGTTTGTCGCCAGGAGAGCTGTCTTCTTGGAAGAGGAGTACCTTACCCAAGAGGACAGTGGGAGTAAAGTAGATCTAGAAGAGGTTCTAGATCCACAAATTGTGCAAAGTCCACCAGGTGAAACATCGGTTCCGGAACCTGTTCAGGAATATACACACATTCAGCGTAGGTCTGGTAGAGTACCTAGACAGCCTGAAAGATATGTTGGACATATCAGTGAAGACATGTCTTATGATGAGGATGATGATCCAAAGACCTACCAAGAGGCTGTTGATTGTCCTCAGTCAGGAAAATGGCGAGATGACATGAATTCTGAGATGCAGTCCATGTACACCAACCAAGTTTTGAATTTGGTAGACTTGCCCGAAGGTATTGTACCTATTGGGTGTAAGTGGATCTTTAAGAGAAAGATCGGTGCAGATGGACAGATCGACACTTATAAGGCAAGGTTGGTGGCAAAGGGGTATCGTCAAAGACAAGGAATTGACTATGACGAAACTTTCTCACCAGTTGCCATGACAAAGTCGATCAGAATTCTTCTCGCCATTGCTGCATACTTTGACTACGAGATCTGGCAGATGGATGTGAAAACTACTTTCCTCAATGGAAACATTGATGAAGAAGTGTATATGATACAGCCTGAGGGTTTTACATCCAAAGAGTGTCCAGATAAAGTATGCAAGCTTCAAAGGTCCATCTATGGATTGAAGCAAGCTTCTCGTAGTTGGAACATAAGGTTTGATGAGGCTATCAAATCTTATGACTTCATTAAGAATGAAGATGCACCATGTGTGTATAAGAAAATCAATGGGAGTGCTATCACTTTTCTCGTACTTTACGTTGATGACATCTTACTCATTGGGAATGATGTAGGGATGCTATCATCAGTAAAGGTTTGGTTGTCAAAGAACTTCTCCATGAAGGATTTGGGAGAAGCATCCTACGTATTAGGAATACGTATCTATAGAGATAGATCTAAGAGGATGCTTGGCTTGACCCAATCCATGTACATAGATACCATTGTCAAAAGGTTTGGCATGGAAATTCCAAGAGAGGTATCATACCTATGAGACATGGGATTATTCTCTCTAAGGAGCAGTCTCCTAAGACTCCTGAAGAGAGAGCAGCCATGGATAGAGTCCCTATGCCTCGGCTATAGGGTCTATCATGTATGCCATGCTATGTACAAGACCTGATGTGGCATTTGCTCTAAGTGTTACGAGCAGATATCAGGCAAATCTAGGTGAAACACACTGGATGGCTGTGAAATGTATCCTTAAGTACTTGAGAAGGACTAAGGATATATTTCTGGTCTATGGAGGAGGGGACTTGAAACTTCGGGCATATACTGACTCGAGTTTCCAGTTAGACCCAGATGATAGCAAGTCTACATCTGGGTTTGTGTTCACTTTGAACGGGGGTGCAGTGAGCTGGAAGAGTTCCAAGCAAGAAACCACTGCAGACTCGACGACAGAAGCTGAGTACATTGCTGCAGCTGAAGCCGCCAAGGAGGCAGTGTGGATGAAGAAGTTCATCACCGACCTTGGTGTGGTGCCAGGTGACTCTGATCCAATCCCATTGCTGTGTGACAACAATGGGGCCATTGCGCAAGCGAAAGAGCCGCAGTCTCATCAGAAGTCAAAGCACATTCTGAGGCAATTTCACCTGATCATGGAGATAATCACTAGAGGAGATGTACTGGTGGAAAGAGTTCCTTCAGTCGACAACATTGCAGATCCATTGACGAAGCCTCTGTCTCAAATTGTGTTTGAGCGCCACCTTGAGTCCATGGGTTTAAGGCTTAAAGGTGATTGGCTTTAGTCCAAGTGGGAGATTGTTAGTTATGGATGTCCTCAAGCCAATCATAACTTGTACAATCTTGTTCTTTAATAATAATAATAAGGCTTTTATATTCGTTATGTGTAATTCGTTTATCATTTCATTATGAAGTCCATGAATATGCGCAATGGATATTAATTATGATGAGATCATAACAATGAGATTAATATCCTTTAAACGTATATTCTTAATTGTTCCTAGTCGGAGGATATCCGAGAAGGACATCGGATATCCGGTTAGGCTAGTACAGGTTGCACCTGCTCATATGATGAGGGTGGCTGGTCTCATAGTCACTTGTGTGGGGACACTAAGGTGAATCTGTAGGGTTCATTAGAGAATGAGTTCACTGAACTGATCCGTTATGAATCGCTGGATGGTAATGTTACCTAACTGTCAACCAGCTAGATTCATTATCACAGTGGCGTGATTGGTCCTTAGACCTGAGACACCAAGGACACCTTGTTGGTGGACTTCTGGGTTTTGACCTTGACTTATAGATCTCTAGCCATGAGGTCTTAATCAGTTAAGTGTTCGGATCTAGCGGAATACCTTCGAAGGTGATTGTGTGGTCAATATGGGATCGCTCGCTCTCGGTAATAGGAGAGTGAATGTTCTACAGAAGGATGCCTGATAGTCCCTGGCCAGGGCAAGACTACTTATCAGAAAAGGAGTTTTCTGATATAGTTATGCGGCATCTAAACCGAGTGAGTGTGCAATTTAGGGTTTGACAGTTGACCATACCCTAAGTGCACTCGAGAGCATTGTACGAGCGAAGGATTATAGTCACGTGGTAACTGATGATACAAAAGGTTCCTTGAATGGGTTGCTGAACCCCAATGCTTTCCAGGATCAAGTGGTGTTGCTTGGCACCCAACTTGATTGGAAGCCCGGTCAATTATCGTGAGACGATAATTGATTGTGTAATTAATTAATATGAGATGTTAATTAATTACCATAAGTCAATAAAGAGTTATTGAGCTTAATGGGCTGAAAACTGGACTAGCAGTTGGGCCTAGAGGGTCACACGCATAAGAGTTCCGAGCAGACTGGGCAAGGTGTTCTTTATAGACAATGACTGGGTTTTTGTGAAAAACCGCAGTGTCTATAAATATACGCTGAGAGTTAAACCCTGGGCCAAGCTCCAGGCTTAACCCTGGCCTCCCCCCTCCTCTCTCTCTCCCAGGGTGCCCCCCACCCTCTCTCTCCTCTCTCCGGCACATGGTGGAGCTGAGATCCGGGAGACGCGTGGAGAACGAGGAGATCCCGTCTGCATCCGGAGCTCGCGTGGATACGTCTAGAGGCCGGACACTTGAACGGCTTGAAGCACCGACGCCTCCTGCGCCACCTCCTCCCCGGATTCGGGAGTTACGCAACCCCGCAAAGGTAAAGATGAGATCTGCCTGTCCGCGGGTTTACCGCTTTAGTTCGATTCCGACGGCCGGCAATGATACACACTAGAGGGATTCGCGTTTTCCGCTGCGCCCTGATCGTTTCCTTACACTCTGGTTGACGTCAGCGGTCTGAAGGTGACATGCAGGAGAGTCACGTTCATGTCGCGACTGGCTAGAGTGTCGCGTTCTTAACAGCAAGGCATTTTTTTTAAGTAACCCTAGCAGAACAGAGCTCGTGAAGCTCTGCTCAGCCAGGGGGATTTGCTGTGGGGATTTCTTGGTGATTTGGTTTGTTAGAGCTCGGTTTGACGAGTTCCCACCGCGAGGACGTTACGTGGAGCGGAGGGAACCTCGTACGGGCTTCGTTCTTCGCGTTCTTTGCGAAGGTAGGGAGATTTCCTATCGTTTGATCCGTGGATTGCTCGTGTGGTGTGGATAATGCATTTATTGCTTTCTAAACAGTAGATAGCATGTGTAGGAACACATTAAAGCATGAAAATGGACTGAAACTACAGGTTTTAATGAGTTTTGGGGTGGTCCAAATTGAGGATCCCGGATTAGGGTTCGCACCTGCTAAGGCGACAGCCATGGGCGTCGCGATCAGGTCGTGACACCCCGATATGTCGCGTTCTAAAGGCGACACATTGCCCCGTTGCGATAGCAGCCGAGAGCTGCTATTCAGGATGTTTTATTAATATACGATTATCCAGCTATCGTGGATTGTGGTGTGTGGCGATAATAAGTGGTGCATTGGCACTTGCAACGCTCGGGGAGCGTGTGGTGTGTGTGGTTTACGTGGTGTTCACGTGGTTCACGTAGTGGTTTCACGTGACTTGTGCAGTGTGCACGTGGTTTCTGTGTACGTGCCTACGTGGTGTGTAGTGTGACGCCTTCTGTGGATTCCTCTTCAGTTGGGAGCCCCAGGTTTTATGTGAGCCAGGCACGTGAGTGCTCGGGACTTGTCCCGGTACTTGGTACCGATGAGGTTTTATCGTCTTCCTGGACACCCTCACTCTTGTGTTGAATAGTACGTCCGGCTGAGGGAAGACGGCAGTAGGACAGCGACTAGAGAAAGTTTGTTGTGTTGTCGCTTGTAGTGCGCTCGTAGTTGGGGGAGACGGACACCAGTAGACGTACTGGACCCCAGCTAGTCCTGTTTTCCAGTGCCTCACTTTAGGGAGCTTAGGCCAGAGTCCCTAAAGGTGTCAGGCATGGGCCTGTGAGGTGTGTGACCTGCAGGTTGCGGTGGTTTAGTTGGACTCTACAGTTCTTGTACTTGTTTAGTGGAGCGGCAGCTGGACCTTTCGTCCGTGGCTGTGAGACTGAGAGGTGGTCCTGTGTTGTTTGTCCGGGTCAGTAACTGGTGTCGCGAACCAGTTGACGTGGCTCGAGTGTGGCGTTTCTCTACAGTAGCTAGTACACCTGTTTGGTGTTACCGTTTATTTATTTACGTTGATTTCTGTTAAGCGGCAAATGGTAAGTGGTACTTACAGTTTTTATATATATCCTGTTGATAGTATTATAAATTGTTAGCGTAGCATTTCCTGCTTTGCTACCTGTGTTGGTTTGCTCGGTTTCTAGGGAGTTTCCCTACTGAGCCAGTGACACGTGAGGCTCCCTACCTCCTACCAGGTGAGGGAGATCCGAAGATCTCGCTCCCGTCGTCCAGTGGAGGGTCTGCACCACCAGCAGTGTAATTTACTTTCCTGTTGTACACCTCGGGGTATGCCCCAGGTTCTGTTGTAGTTTGGTTATAGTTGTGCTATGGCTATGTATATTTCTTGTAAATATATGTGAGACTGACAGATCTTATATATATGTGATGGTTTCTTTGTGTTACTACGGACTTGTGGTTTGGTATCCCTTGCGAGGCTACGGCTCGTTCGCGGGAGGCGGACTCGTGTTAGGCACGTTATTAGTTTAACGGGTCTAATTGCCGAGGACCGTCACAGTTGGTATCAGAGCATAGTCCGTAAGAACATAAAGGAATTAGAAATTGCATAGCCATATCTATACTGTAATCCACTGCTGGTAATGACCCTGATTTTGTATTGATTTCTTGTGTATGGTATTGTTGGAATGATGTTTGTGCAGGAGTAGTAATGGCCGAAAGGAGAGATGTAGGGGGTGGTGGAGAAGGGGCAGGAGAGGATCCTACGCAGAGAATGATAGAAAGAATTTGGGAGAGTTTGACAGAGATTCGGGTAAGACCGGATCAGCAACCACCGGTACAGACAGCGGCAGCAGTACCACCATTCCCAGAGGAGGCAGTACCAGTAGCTCCAATTCCACCCCCACCCGGAGTAGAGGTACCTCCGGTAGTACCTGTACAACCGGTACTTCCAGTGAGACCAGTTACTGGAGAAGAGACTACGGTTCTTGTGGAGCGATTTTTGAGATTGCAGCCCTCTACATACTCAGGAGGTCCCAACCCAGATACAGCGGAGCATTGGATACATGAGATCAAGAGGGTATTTGCAATAATGCGGTGTCCTCAGGAAGATAAAGTGATTCTTGCAGCATACCAACTACGAGGGTTAGCGCAGGAATGGTGGCGATTAAAGATGCAGACAGTTTTTACAGGCAGGACGGAGGACACTATTCCATGGTCAGAATTTTTGTCAATCTTTAATGATTCCTTCTTCCCAATACAGATTCAGCAGATGAAAAGAGAGCAAGCAGCAAGGGAATCTCTCAGTGCTTGAATATCAGATGAGATTTATAGCCTTGAGTAGGTATGCCCCATATGTAGTGACGAATAACACTATGATGGTGGAATACTTTATTCGATGTCTAAGGCCAGAATTGCAAGATGCAGTGATCCCATTGATGTGTAGAACAGTGGAAGAGGCAGCTCAGCGAGCAGCAATACTTGAGAGGACTGTTCGGGCCAGGCAGGGGCAGTCTCAGACAGGTGGATTAGGCTCAGGTAGTTTCCGGCATCCGCAATCGTCAGGAGGAATCAGTAAGGGGAAAGCACCTTCTGGTGCTTCTTCATCATCTGGAATAGGAAAATGGGGTAAGCAGATCAAGAAATTCTTCCAAGGAGGTCGTGGTAGAGGCAGGTAATAGGGTTTTCAGCAGGGTCGTGGTTATAGACCGCCTATTCCAGAAGAATCTCAACAGAGTACGGTAGGGCAGCCGACGGTACCTCCAGGTTTCAGATGTTATAATTGTGGGCAGCCAGGACATTTAGCAAGGAATTGTCTGTATCCTCGAGTGCAGACTTATGGTAGAGGGACTCAGCAACAGCAGCAGCCCTTTCAGTGGTCAGTAGAGCAAGGCAGAGGTGCTCAATATCAGAGAGGAGGATGAGGTCGAGTGATGGCAGTTACCAGAGCTCAGGCGGAAGCATCCAATCTTATTGAAGGTATTCTACCTTTCTTTGATTTTACTGCTAGAGTATTAATTGATTCATTTATTTCCGAAGATTTTCTGGATAGCATGGTACTTCCTTTAGAAGAAAAGTCCTATGAGTTGGTAGTGGAAATTCCTTCAGGAGGATATTTGTTGACTTCTTGCTTTTTAGAAGATGTTCCTATAGTGATTCATGGGAATCAGATGCCAGTAAGATTGTATGCTTTAACATTGAAAGAATATGATGTGATTTTGGGGATGGATTGGTTAGAGGCCTACGGGGCATTGGTCGATTGTAGAAAGAAGAGAGTCAGATTTTGCAGACCTGGTGGTGAGATGTTTGAATTTCAAGGTATGCCTTTTTACACTCCCAAGTTTATTATTTCTGCACTTAGAGCTAGAAAGTTAATTAATGAGGGATGTGTAGCGTACCTTGCCTCTGTTAGTCTAGTTGAATCTGGTAAGTCTGTAGATTCAGTGCCTGTGGTTAGAGAATTTGCAGATGTGTTTCCAGATGAGTTGACAGGGTTAGCTCCGCGCAGAGAGGTAGACTTTACCGTTGAATTGCAACCAGGCAGTTTGCCGATCTCCAAAGCACTGTACAGAATGGCTCCAGCAGAATTGAAGGAGTTAAAGAAACAGTTGCAAGAATTATTAGAAAAAGGTTTTATTAGGCCTAGTCAATCACCTTAGGGAGCGCCAGTGTTATTTATCAGAAAGAAAGATGGCAGTTTAAGGATGTGTATAGACTACAGGCAGCTGAATAAAGTTACAATTAAGAATAAGTATCCACTTCCGCGAATTGATGATTTATTTGATCAACTGCAGTCAGCTAAAGTATTCTCCAAGATAGATTTGAGATTAGGATATCATCAGTTGCGGATTAGGGAAGAAGATATTGAGAAGTCAGCTTTCCGGACTAGATATGAGCACTATGAGTTTGTTGTGATGCCTTTTGGATTGACAAATGCACCTGCAGCATTTATGAATTTAATGAACAGAATATTTCATCAGTACTTGGATCAGTTTATAGTGGTTTTTATTGATGACATATTAGTTTATTCAGCATCAGGAGAAGAACATGCAGATCATTTGCAGATTACTTTGCAGATATTGAGAGATCATCAGTTATTTGCTAAGTTCAGCAAATATGAATTCTGGTTGAAGGAAATTCAATTCCTAGGTCATGTAATATCAGGTGAAGGTATTGCAGTGGATCCAGCTAAAGTTGAAGCAGTAATGAAATGGGAAGAGCCGAGAACTGTGTTTGAAATTTGGAGTTTTCTGGGTCTAGCAGGTTATTACAGAAGATTTATCCAAGATTTCTCCAAGATAGCAGCACCGATGACAAGGTTGACAAGAAAAGGTGTTCCTTTTGTGTGGTCTCTGGAGTGCAGGCGCAGTTTTGTAGAGCTGAAGAAGAGGTTGACATCAGCACCAGTTTTAGAGATTCCGTCGGGCAATGGTGGATTTGTTCTGTTCACAGATGCATCCAAGAGAGGTTTGGGTGCAGTTTTGATGCAGCATAGTAAGGTGGTAGCCTATGCCTCCAGGCAATTGAAGAAGCATCAAGAGAACTACCCAACTCATGATTTAGAGCTGGCAGCGGTTGTTTTTGCATTAAAAATTTGGCGGCATTATTTGTATGGTGAAAGATTTGAGATTTTTACTGATCATAAAAGCTTAAAATATATTTTCTCTCAGAAAGATTTGAATCTAAGGCAGCACCGATGGATGGAATATTTAAAAGATTATGACTTTAATTTGGCATATCATCCAGGCAGAGCAAATGTGGTAGCAGATGCATTGAGCAGAAAAGTGGTTATGAATCAACTTATGATCAGAGAATGGAAACTTTATGAGGATGTGGCGGAAAATTCTTTATATGTGCCAAGCAGTCAGCGCAGAGCAATATTAGCAACTAGTGCAGTGGAGCCTTCTCTTTACTGGCAGATAGTAGAGGCACAAAAAGCAGATATCAATTTAGCAGATATTCTCAGAATGGATGAAATAAATTTGGGGCATGATAATGTGGTCAGACTAAGAGAACGATTGTATGTCCCAGAAGATAGAGAAATTAGACATAAGGTTTTAGAAGAAGCTCACCGATCGAGGTACACCATCCACCCTGGTAGCACTAAAATGTATCAAGATATGAAAAAGCATTTTTGGTGGCCAAATATGAAGAGAGAAATTGCAGAGTTTATAACCAGATGTGCAGTATGTCAGCAGATTCAAGCAGAACATCAAAAGCCAGAAGGATTGTTGCAACCATTACCCATTCCGCAGTGGAAGTGGGATGATATAGCGATGGGTTTCATAGTTGGTTTGCTCAGTTCATCAGGTCATAATGCAATATGGGTTTTTGTGGATAGATTGACCAAGGTTTGCAGATTATTACCGGTTAGCATGTCATGGTCAGTTGATAGATTAGCTAAACTGTATTTAGAAAGGATTGTACCTTTGCATGGAATACCAATCACTATAGTTTCAGATCGAGACCCTCGATTTACTTCAGGATTTTGGAGGAGTTTGCAAAGAGTTGTCGGCACAGAGCTAAGGTACAGTTCAACATATCATCCACAAACAGAAGGGCAGCCGGAAAGAACAATTCAGACCATTGAAGATATGTTAAGAGCTTGCTGTCTTGTGTGGGGAGGCATTTGGGAGCGTCATTTGGGTTTAGTTGAATTTGCATATAACAACAGCTACCATTCAAGTATTGAAATGGCACCTTATGAAGCTTTGTATGGTAGACCATGCAGATCACCGTTAAAATGGCATGAAGTAGGAGAAAGGCAGGTTTTGGGCCCAGAATTAGTTCGTCAGTGTGCGGAAACAGTAAGATTCATCCAAGAAAAATTAAAAACAGCCCAGAGTCACTAAAAAAGTTATGCAGATATTAGACGCAGACCATTACAATTTGAGGTTGGTGATTATGTATTTTTAAAGGTATCTCCTACTAAAGGTATATTAAGATTCAGTAAGAAAGGCAAGTTGAGCCCGAGATATGTTTGGCCGTTTCAAATAAAAGAAAGGATGGGTGAAGCAGCTTATAAATTGGATTTACCAGTAGATTTCACTGATGCGCATGATGTATTTCATGTTTCAATGTTAAGAAAGTATATCAAAGATCCAACCCAAGTTGTCAGTTATCAAAGAGATGATTTGAAGCCAGACATGACAATGACAGAATATCCAGTGCAAATTTCAGGCTAAAGAACTCAAAAGCTCAGGAATAAGGAAATTGAGTTAGTAAAGGTTAGATGGGAGAACAGGCAAGGTGGTGAGGATACCTGGGAACTAGCAGAAGAAATGAGAAAAGTGTATCCATACTTGTTTGAGTAAGTTTTATCCTTTTTAGGTGATAGTACCATGATAGTTAAATTGAAATTTTGATAGTTGATTTCTGTTTTGAATTTTGAGGTCGAAATTCCTTTTTAGGTGATAGTAATGTAACGTTCTGAACGTTCGAATCGCTTCAGATCGTTTCAGATCGTCTTAGTGTGGTTGTGGAGGCCAGTGTGTGGCCAATGTTGTGAGTGTGACAGGTATTTACCGTAGGTTGTGTACCTTTGTGGGCCGAAAGTTAGGCCCCAAGGTGTTAAATGTGTGGTCAGCTGTCAACGGGACAGCAAGGGGCATCGCGTTCTGAACGCGACAGCCCATAGCGCCGCGTTCATGGCACCGCCAGGTTAAGTAAGCGTGTGCATGTCTGCCACGTGTCGTCGGCTGGGTGCTCGGGTTGACGTCAGCAGTCTGAAGGCGACATGCAGGAGCGTCGCGTTCAGGTCGCGACCGGCTAGAGCGTCGCGTTCTTAACAGCAAGGCATTTTTTTAAGTAACCCTAGCAGAACAGAGCTCGTGAAGCTCTGCTCGGCCAGGGGGATTTACTGTGGGGATTTCTTGGTGATTTGGTTTGTTAGAGCTCGGTTTGACGAGTTCCCACCACGAGGACGTTACGTGAAGCGGAGGGAATCTCGTACGGGCTTCGTTCTTCGCGTTCTTTGCGAAGGTAGGGAGATTTCCTATCGTTTGATCCGTGGATTGCTCGTGTGGTGTGGATAATGCGTTTATTGCTTTCTAAACAGTAGATAGCATGTGTAGGAACACATTAAAGCATGAAAATGGACTGAAACTACAGGTTTTAATGAGTTTTGGGGTGGTCCAAATTGAGGATCCCGGATTAGGGTTCGCACCTGCTAAGGCGACAGCCATGGGCGTCGCGATCAGGTCGCGACACCCCGATATGTCGCGTTCTGAAGGCGATACATCGCCCCATCGCGATAGCAGCCGAGAGCTGCTATTCATGATGTTTTATTAATATACGATTATCCAGCTATCGTGGATTGTGGTGTGTAGCGATAATAAGTGGTGCATTGGCACTTGCAACACTCGGGGAGCGTGTGGTGTGTGTGGTTTACGTGGTGTTCACGTGGTTCACGTAGTAGTTTCATGTGACTTGTGCAGTGTGCACGTGGTTTCTGTGTATGTGGTGTGTAGTGTGACGCCTTCTGTGGATACCTCTTCAGTTGGGAGCCCCAGGTTTTGTGTGAGCCAGGAACGTGAGTGCTCGGGGCTTGTCCCGGTACTGGGTACCGATGAGGTTTTGTCGTCTTCCTGGATACTCTCACTCTTGTGTTGAGTAGTACGTCCGGCTGAGGGAAAGACGGCAGTAGGACAGCGACTAGAGAGAGTTTGTTGTGTTGTCGCTTGTAGTGCGCTCGTAGTTGGGGGAGACGGACACCAGTAGACGTACTGGACCCCGGCTAGTCCTGTTTTCCAGTGCCTCACTTTACGGAGCTTAGGCCAGAGTCCCTAAAGGTGTCAGGCATGGGCCTACGAGGTGTGTGACCTGCAGGTTGTGGTGGTTTAGTTGGACTCCACAGTTCTTGTACTTGTTTAGTGGAGCGGCAGCTGGACCTTTCGTCCGTGGCTGCGAGACTGAGAGGTGGTCCTGTGTTGTTTGTCCGGGTCAGTAACTGGTGTCGCAAACCAGTTGACGTGGCTCAAGTGTGGTGTTTCTCTACAGTAGCTCGTACACCTGTTTGGTGTTACCGTTTATTTATTTACGTTGATTCCTGTTAAGCAGCAAATGGTAAGTGGTACTTACAGTTTTTATATATATCATGTTGATAGTATTATAAATTGTTAGCGTAGCATTTCCTGCTTTGCTACCTGTGTTGGTTTGCTCGGTTTCTAGGAAGTTTCCCTACTGAGCCAGTGACACGTGAGGCTCACCCCTACCTCCTACCAGGTGAGGGAGATCCAGAGATCTCGCGCTCGTCGTCCAGTGGAGGGTCTGCACCACCAGCAGTGTAATTTACTTTCCTGTTGTACACCTCGGGGTATGCCCCAGTTTCTGTTGTAGTTTGGTTATAGTTGTGCTATGGCTATATATATTTCTTGTAAATATATGTGAGATTGACAGATCTTATATATATGTGATGGTTTCTTTGTGTTACTACGGACTTGTGGTTTGGTATCCCTTGCGAGGCTACGGCTCGTTCGCGGGAGGCGGACTCGTGTTAGGCACGTTATTAGTTTAACGGGTCTAATTGCCGAGGACTGTCACAGAGGTCGAGGCTGTGAAGGATCATAAGTGCGCGGAGGAGGTACCTGGTTGAACTTGGGAGGTGGTTGAGGAGGCTGCTGAGGCTGGTAGTGAGGAGGTGTGGGCTGATATTGTGGTTGCTGAAATTGTGGACGCTGAGGTGCCTGAAACTGGGGTTACTGGGGCGGTTGGTAATAAAATGGTTGTTGTGGCTGTTGTGGAGGTGGCGATGGCCCTCTAAACATAAATTGGTTGTTTGGCCTGAAAGCTGGTGCTTGAGGTTGTTGTGCTCTGGGGTTGTAGGGTGAACGATGAAAGGGAGGGTTTGGACCGCCAAATGCACTCACTTGTTCTTAATGAATAATGCCCTCAGTAGTAGGACCCCCTGTGGGGGCACCAGCAGCCTTCTTGACCACCCGGGCCTTGGGCTCAAACATGGCCACTATGGGAGAGTCTTTCAGCTGAGTCTGGATGTATCTGGCTCTTTCATACAACTCTTCCATGGTGATCAACTTGTTCATGGCCAAAATGTGTTTGAATTGCGGAGTGGCATTTGTTGTGATCATTTTTACTTGCTCCGATTCAGACAGGGGATCCTTTAATTTTTCGGCCAGGAGCCTCCATTTATCAGCAAAATGGACAAAATCTTCATCTGCCTTCATTTTCTCGGCCATCAAATCGGTGATCGAGAGCACCGGACCAACTCTATCTCTGTACCTCCTCAAAAATTTCCTCTGTACAGCCTCAAAATTCTCGGCATCCGTGGGATCTAGAGAGTAAAACCAGTCTAAGGCAAGCCCGTCCAGGGATCGACGGAAAAGAAAGGCAAGGGCACGGTTATCATCCTGCCAAAAGGAAGACTCGTACATGAATTCTTTAATATGTACAAATGGATTTCCGGTGCCATTGTAGCGACGGTATACCGGCATCTCCGAAGGAGAGAAGTGAAAGACTGACATAGAAGGGAGTGCCAGTACAAATGAATCGTTAGGGACTGATGCCCTTTTCAAATCTCTTTCTAACCTATTGACCTTAGCTAGGAGAGTTTGGGCAAGCTGAGTAGCAGATGGTTGGGGTGCACCCGAAGGAATATTCGCCTGAGAGGGATACTGGAGAGGAGCACTGGCGTACACAAGACCATGGGTCGGGACCCGAGGTTGATATATAGGCCGTGGCACGTCAGTAGTTGCGTGACGCCTCTCTTCAGGACTATGATAACGGGAATGAATAACATAGTGTGCTCGAGAGGGGGCGGGTGAAATTCGTCCCATCGGGTCACGAACAGATTCAATTCGGACTCCCGTGTTCGGGTGTTTGAACGGATCTAGATTGGTGAGAGACTTCCCCTTGAGGGCAGCTTGAACCTCCTGAAGCTGAGGAGCTTGAAGGTTCTGTAGCATATCCACAAGCTGAGACAAATTAATCGAAGCAGAAGGATCATCAGGATCACGCCTCTGAGAAACATGGGGAAGCTGAGGAGCTTGGGTGTCCACCATATGAACATGTGGGTTGGACAGATCAACTTGGAGGTGCTGACCGGAGCCATACACTTCCTCATACAGACCATCATCATGACCCACATTTTCGTATTCGGCCATCGAGAGGGATCGACCAGAACGAAGTTGCATGCGGGATGATTCAGGGGAAATATAGAAAACAACTACTCACAGTAATTTGAGAGAAGAGATTGACAATTTTTAATTCACACACTTGATGATTACATCCACTTGAATATTCAGTAAAGCTTAGTGTGGTTTTAATTATCAATGTGTGTCACTCAATAGGAAGAGCTTTAGTAGTAGGTGAGATGACCACTTCGGGCTCTTCTAAAACAGTTTACTTTTTGTGCAAAAGGGAAAATCTAACTCGGGTCACCGGAGACAGGTACAACCGACTCGGTCCTCCGTGAGGGAATCCACGGGGTACGGAGACTTATGGAGGTCCCGATGAGAATTCTCTAGTCAGATGGGACGGAATGCCCAAAAGGGAGATAGTCCTCACCGAGAGAGGTGTGTGGAATCCTAGAGTAAGGAGCGAAGGAGGTCCCTCAACCGATGGTATGCTCTGCAAATGCGAGAAGGTAAAACAAGGCAGACAGATCAACCTTCTGTGACAGGTTTAGAATCGTGTCCACTACAGTGGTCGCCTATTCAAAATCGTGTCCGTTCTGTCAGCCGCGGATCTGACAGCTCGCAGAAGCTGTAAGAGCCGAGGTGACTCCCTCTGGACTCCGTCACAAAAAGGCGTCAGCAATGTCCGCCGCACAACAAACACAAAATAGCGTCGACTGCTATGGACGCGAATCTAAACAGTGCTCAGCAGAACGAAAAAATTGCAAGCCATGAGCAGGTAAGGGGGGTTTGCTTCAGTTGAAAAGGGGGAGATATGAGGATTGAAAGCTTTCTCAAATAAACTGAAATGGACAAGGTGAAACTATAGCATGCACTTTTTTATTTAATTTTTATTTATGAGTTCATAACTATGTATTTAAACTAAGCTAAATTTCTATGCCAGAAGGTGCAAATAAGACATAAAGATAACTAAGGAAGAAGATGACAACAAACTAAAGGAACACCACACAGGGTGTTAAAAGAGGCTAGGGGTGTTCACTATTCGGTTCAAACCGAAAAACCAAACTGAACCGATCAATTTGGTTCGGTTTGGTTCGGTTTAAAAGTGAAAAAAATTTGGTTTGGTTTCAAACCAAACCGAAATTGTAAATTCGGTTTGGTTCGGTTTACAGATCTTGTAAACCGAACCAAACCGATAAAACTGAATTTTAATAATATAATTTTAATTTATACATATGTATCAAGTATTCAGATTTGTTTAATATATACATACATGTATATATATATGTATATATGTAAATATACACATTGTGTAAAGTAATATGGTCATCAAATTTTCACTTATAGATAATATTTTCTCATTATATAGGTTGATGGTTAAATTGAGTCAACATGTGAATATGTGATTAAAGCCTTACCTCTAAAAGAAATAGTAGGTTAAAGTCTTGTTTGTGAAAGGTCCACTTATTTTCGGGTTAAACCAAACCAAACCGAATTATATCGGTTCGGTTTGGTTTGGTTTGAAAAAAATATGGTTTGGTTTGGTTCGGGTTGGCTCTGGTGATGGTTTGGTTTGGTTTTTAAAAAATTCCCTCTAAACCAAACCAAACCAAACCATGAAAAGAGGCACACGCGGGTGCCAGATGAGGTAACCGAGCTAAAATAAAGAAGGGTCCCACCGTGATCGCCAATTTGTGGACACCGTCTTTCACGCGGCGACCGCAAAGAGAGTGTGTGTGGATGGTGGATATGTGTGGGTGGTGTGTGATGATGGAGGGGAAAAGCGGAAAAGACGATAAAAAAGTAAAAGGAAAAACCGTGATCGCCAGGCACGCGAGGGTGCCGAAGGATGACGGGCCGGAAAAAGAATCCTAACCTTTTGCCTGTAGAAAAAGCGCGGGATGTGGTGGTGCGTGGGTCCTCCTTCCTCCTTCCACCGGCCGGCCAGTAAAGGAGATTTGGCTCGTACGGTTACCTTGCAAAAGAAAAGACAACAGGCAAACAGACGAAAGATGGATTAGACTACGCGGTGCAGTAAATGTAAACACAAAGGACTACGGAAGGACACTAAAAGGGCGTTAACACACCTTTTGGGGGTGACGTTAAACCCCTAAAGATAGGTAGAATAACGAATGATGTGCGTGTGTGGTACAGTACGATGCATGCACTAAATAAAAGACATAATGAAAGGGAGAGAGAAAAGAGGGAGGGGGCGACAGTGGCCGTTGCTCCTGGATTGGCACGACGGTAGCGCTACTTCGCGTGGCTCCTGGTGGGGGATCCTTCTCAGCTCAGGTACTCACGCCTAGTACTGTAGAGGCTCCCAGGAATTGAGAACTGAAAGTCCGGAAGTCGAGGCGTCGATTCGGCAGGGCTTCGTCGCTCTGGGGATTTTTTTTTCTCTCTCTCTCTTTCTAAAACCGTGGGTCTGTATTTATAGACTTCTCTGGATAAAATCGTGTCCATTGCAACGGATGTTTTTTAAAGACCTAATCGCGTCGGCTCTGATTGCCGCAATTCATAAGTTGGCCTAATGTCCCATCAACCTGACGAAAATCATGATTACTATGGTGCACGATCATTTTAATAATCGCGTCCACTATAACCACCGCGATTTTAAAGTCAAATTGATTTGACATATGACTGCCTCTATGCTTCAATACGCGTCCACGCATAACGCCGCATTTATCAACCGCCTTTTTTTCTCTGGTGGGATCGAACGCGTTCTGATTGGCGGTTTGAAAAGCGCGGCGTACTCCTGAGGCGCGATTATTTCTCTGACACAATTCTGACACCTGACGCAGAAGAAGCACGACGTATGGGTGTGACGCGAATATTTCTGAATACGTGGCTCTGACAAGTGTCAAAACATGCGTGCCCTGACGCAGCCGTAAATGTTGACTTATAAATTGTGGCGTATAGCCTGGACGCGGTTAAATGTCGGTTACTTAGTGCGCTTGATGAGGCGGTTCAAATAAGCGACGCACCAAACAACCGCGTATTTAAGCATTTTAAAGGCATCCTCTGCTTTGGACGTGATTCAAGTCAGTGCAACAGACCCTTCTCACACGAATTTTCTAAAAATCCTAAAAAGCAGGAAAATTAGGAAAATTACCCAAAAGTTAATTTAAGAAAGTCACTTCTGAGGCGTTGCGGTGCAACCCGAAATTTGTCCTTTTAAGGGAAAATTGGCGTGTCTACACCCATAACCGTTGTCAGGTCTGAAGGATGAAAAGGCAGTCTACAGGGGCCAATCTTAAAATGATCTTCTCCTTCGAAACGTGTTATCAGTTCGACTATCACGAACAGAGGGTAGGTCACTGATTCACATTTGACATACGTATGGAATGGTGAATTTCTCATTAATTTGAGATGTGCGCTCCTAAATTGCAAGTCTTGCATAATGTTACAGTAGCATGAAAGCAAACATCGCATCGCGTATTAAATTGATTTCGATCCTTGTCTGCAAAGAGAATATCGAAACTTTTTTAAAAAGAACATTTAGTCAACAAAGACCGGACACAGGGTAAGAAGAAAGATTACTACTTCAGACGACTTGGATGGTAGTTTCATCCACTTCCGTCACCATTAACGCTTGTTGCTTTGCATGCGCTGCAATGCGAACAATCGCCGAGCTCGTAGGAGACCCATGGCTTGCCATCATTAGAGGGGACGGAGAGATCGCTTCGCTGTAGATGTGTAACGCCCAAGAAATTTATGGATTTAATGTTTTTTTTTAGAATGTTAAATAAATAAATAAATGTCAGTGTTAAACTCCCGAGAAGTGGGATCAACCATTTAGATTTGTAGGGACCAACACAACTCTTATTGGGCCAAAGAACAAAACCCAATAACAATAAACCCAAAAATTCGCAACCATAATTATACAAAAAATAGGAAAGGGTAATTTACGGCTAAAACAAAGGTAATTAGCCATACAAAGCAATCAAAATCATACCCAGCCATGAGAGGGTGTTTCCTAATGGCATTGCTGCTCCAATTGGGTGGAGAATCCCCAATACAAGGAAGGTACCATTCAGAAATCGCAACCCACCCTTCCTAGTCTCATTAGGACTTGAAATAAACCCTAATCCTATAAGTAACCATCATGAGACTTTTGGGAAAAGTTTACCATTGTGTTGGGGTCATGTGGAGGCGAGTTAGAGCTCAGGGAGAGGAGGAGAACAGCCAAGAGGACACCATCTTCTCCAACCTTTCTCTGCTGCGACCGGAGTAGAAGACCCTCTTAGATTCCCTCCAAGGTAGGTGATTTTGGGCCAGAACTAAACAACGCTTATACCATTTGAAAGAGCATCGATTCTAGTTTCTTTTGCATCTGTTTTGCCCAATTTCCATCAAGCATGATAGTCGTGTTAAGCATTTTCCATAAGTCGTGCAAGTTTAAGGATTTTCATGATTATACTGTGATTTACACAAATCGAGGTCATTTTGGGTCAAACAAAAACCATGATTCACTTGTATTTGTTGTCCTTGACGTTTTTCATGTTCAGTGTTTTGTCTAGAGATCGCTAGATTACAAGTTATAGGTCTATCATAAAGGGATGCATTTGCTTTCTGCGTTTTCGGGCAAGATCCAAAAACGCGACGTATCCAGACGTCATGATTCTGTTTGTATGAACGCGACGTACATGTACGCCGCGATTCAAGTGTAGGCAACTGAGTCATCCGTCGCGATTTCAGGTCTGACCAGTCAACCCTAACACATCAAACTATGTGTCGCGTGGGTTTTTGGACCCGTCTTGAACATGCCGTCGCGATTCGGCCATTTTCCCGCCCTCTGTTTCCTTACGTAATTTATATTCGAATGTTAAAGCCGACTCTTGAACGCAACATATCAAAGCATTGCGATTCAAGAGGCCATCGCGTTCTGCTTGGGTAACCGATCTGGTAATCGTTTCCAGTCTGAAACGCGACCATTAGGACCGTCGCGTTTCTATTTGAGTAATCGATATGGTAATCGATTCCAGTCTGAAACGCGACCATCAAGACCGTCGCGTTTCTATTTAGGTAATCGATCTGATAATCGATTTATGTCTAAAAGCCGACCATCTGTTCTATCGTGATTTAAATGCGACAGGAAGGTCCGACGTGATTCTGTGCCTTTGTATAGAGTCATGCTCAACTGTGTACGGTTCTTTGAAAAGCGACGTCTGAACCCGTCGTGATTCGAAGGCCGATCCGATACTGCTCTTTTTGGTTAGTCAGTCAAACATGTGTATGTCTTGGTCTGTGATCATGTTACTTAGTTGTGTATTGGCCTAAAAGGGACCAACCCATTTAAAAACTATAATGACATGAATACGATTCTAATGCTCAATATGAAGTGATTGATCTTACGTTCATTTGATTATCATCTTGTGATCTAGCTTGATATGAAATCTGTCATAATATAAGTTGTGATATGAATCTGTGGAGGATACATGTTAGAATGGACTTAGTTTCAAGCTTTCCTATTATGTTACTTGCTTGTTGTATGTGGACTTTCCTTATTTACGTGCTTTCCAAGGTTTTTCATATTTTGATCATCAATTGCACGCATGATTAGGAAAGTTCCGTGCCACGACACTTACACGTTTGCATGATTAGGCACACCCTTCTTGGGGAATTGGAAACTCTCGGCTGGTCATTCCATATCGGCAGACTAGCAACTTTTTCCCTAAGATCTTCGTAAGTCTCTGTACTATGTGGATTCCCTCATAGAGACCGAGCTGGTTGTACCATGAAGTACCCTGGAGATAGAGAGCACTTGTTCTGTGTGCGATATGTCATTAGTCATTCTCTTGTCAAGACATTAAAGATTATGAAACTTAAGATACGCCGTTATGCTGTCCCATTCATCTTTTGAGCTATTGTCATACCTTGAACTCTATGAAGGATCATGTCCTTATTACTATAAGCTTGTTATTGAAAATCTATGGCCATAATATGTATATGTTTCATCGGCACAACGTGGGACTTCAGTCTATTTGACTAATGCTTGTGCAATAAGGGCCCTGTCTAGTCCTGGGGAGGAGCACCCCATTGTACTTATTAACCGCAGGAGTATGGACTTGTAGTGCTTGGCATGACACTGGTATGTGTACAAGATTTGTGTGAATGTGCCTTCGTTTGATATGATAAGTCCGGTATGATACATTTGATCATGTGAATATATGATATCTGTGTGAATATGGCCAATCCTTGTGATATGATATTATTCTTGAATTACCTGTCCAAAGCATATGAAGGTCAGTATTTGCTACGTTATGATATCTGTTCCATTTAGCTATTTGACTTGTTAGAAATGCATGCATGTATAGTCATCATGTTCTTGTCAAGATCCTACTTATTTAATATGCTAATCACGAATATTAGTGTCCGCACATTGAGATGTAAATCCTACTGGGCTAGTTTGCTCACCCTATCATCCTATACATTTCAGGTAGTGATGAGGATTTCATGGACACTGATGGGGCCGGGCATGAGTGAAGAGTACCCATCATATGTGAAGCTGAACTACTAGGAATAGATGTTTGAGTCATATATGTAATATTGAAATATTTTCATAGAGGTATTATAATAATAATGGGCCCTATGGTTGGCTCTGACGTTGTTGGAATGTAGTATGATTTATTTGAGTTTAAATGATGTTTACTTTGTGTTGATGTCGTATCCAAATTATTTTGCTCTATTTATGATCCGAATATAACTGTACGTTTCGAAATTCCGCGTCAGGGTGTGACAAGATGTAACTCAAAGAATGGAGAACTGTAATAGAGTAGAGGGCTAGTGCCGAAATGGCAGTGCAGTGCAGGTGTATCGAGTTCCAGAATGCCACGATAAATGCATAGATGGGTTCGGTGGACCCGTAAATCTTAATCATCCGACAGAATGGCAGTTCACTGCAATGATGAACATCGTGTGGCTGAAAACAATCGGTATTCCTGACGATGGGACGTCCATCAAATCACATCCGTTCGTCTGGTGCTTTCCAGCCAACACTGCTTCCATGATACGCACTCCCACCAAAGTGACCCATAGCAGCTCATCTCCTCACACATGCTATTTATAGACACTGTGCTCTACATTTCGATGAAAAAAAATATTTCCTTTGCCTTCCTCTACGTCGCAATGGAACAACTCTCTGCAAGATGTGTATTTGGAGATCAAAGTTTCATTCTTTTCATAGGGAACGACATGGAATCGTCGTCTATACATACTAGAGTTTCAGAAAGATTGGGTATAAGCATGCAGGAAAACATGCTGAAGTATCTTCTTCCCATTGATGGCCACGTTGAACAGGTGCTTCATGACGATGGGGATGTCCAAGCTATGTTTGATCTTCACAAGTGTCAAGACACATCATTCATAAAATATACAAATTCAAGCAGTGGACTCTCGTTGCCTCAGTACGCATGCTAGTCGTCAGTCAGGTGATCTGCCACAACTTGTAATGGGAGGCAATAGCATATGTACAACTACTGACAGGTACATACTCCCATGCATTCTTGAACAGCCTTCATGTTATCCCATGCATCATGTACGTATGTACAATTTTTACAGAAGTACTTCAGACATGTATGGCACTTCTTTGGAAACCACAAAACCGTCCCAATTACTTGGAAGAAGTCTGAAATTATACGACGACCGAACAAATGGAACGCAAAGGTCAAGTACCAATCTTGATTCAATATTGTCTAGGTAGAATACATTCAGTAGGACAAGTCTTCATAAGCAAAGAGCAATTGCAGCTGGAATTGACAAATTATGCGATCACACGAATATTTAATTAGAAATATTTGAAGAACGACTCTGTACTCTTAACTATACAGTGCAATGTAGATGTTTGCCCATAGCGCCTTCATACGTCCGTCATTCGTCAAGGTCTAGAATTTGCAATCAAGAATATCAACAACATACACAGTTGTGGGTGTGACATTATGAGCGAATGACATCCTAGGACATCTAAGAAGTGGGTTGCAAATGCTGTGAAGGGGAAACTTATAAATAAACCCACTTATAGAGCAAGTGAAATGATGAGAGACATACGTCGGGATTACGGTATCTCTGTCCCTTATCATCAGGTATGCCATGATTTTAAACGCTACTTTACAAGTTTTCAATTCTAACACATCAAGACTTCTTTTGTAATGTGTACAACGAGAATTGTAATTAAGTTTCTGGCGCTTGTATTAGGGCTGTAAACGGATCAGATACGGAGCGGATATGAATTTCCGTTTCCGATCCGATTAGTTAATCGGATTATCCGTTTTCGGTTCGAATAAGAATCGGATACGAAGCGGATATTTTAATCGAATATTTTTCGGATCCGAAGCGGATTCGAATATTATCCGAATCGTTGGGAGGCTCCCCCTCCCACAGGCGAGGGAGAGAGAGAGAGAGTGAGAGAGCACACTGCACACAGAGATAGAGAGAGAAAGAGAGACTGAGAGAGAGAGCATAGAGGGTATTGGGGGACTGGGGAGGCCCCCCCTCCTTCATCGCCGCCACAGTCGATTCCCCATCTACTTCTAAAACCCTAGTTTGCCTCGTCGCCGCCACGGTCACCGTCCTTTTGTAGCTCGCAAGGATGGATCGGCCGAAGGCCATGCCCCCACCGTCCCCTTCCACCTCGGGTCCGAATCAGAGACTTCTACCTCCTCCGACGAAGAGAAGCAACAGAAGCAGCAGCTGAAAGAGGCGACGTGGGCGAAGGGCGAAGGCGAGGTGGGAGGGCGGGGCGGGGCGACCTCCTCCGACAAAGAGGGGCAGCAGAAGCAGCCGCTGAAGGAGGCGGCGTGGGCGAAGGGCGAAGGCGAGGCGGGAGGGGGGCGGCGCCGGTGGGAGGGCGGGGCGGGGCGGGGTGACCTCCTCCGACAAAGAGGAGCAGCAGAAGCAGCCGTTGAAGGAGGCGGCGTGGGCGAAGGGCGAAGGCGAGGCAGGAGGGGGGGGCGACGCCGGTGGGAGGGCGGGGCGGGGCGACGCCGGTGGGAGGGCGGGACGACCTCCTCCGAAGAAGAGGAGCAGCAGAAGCAACAGTTGAAGGAGGTGGCGTGGGCGAAGGGCGGCGAAGGCGAGGCGGGAGGGCGGGGCGGCGCCGGTGGCGGTGGGAGGGCGGGGCGGGGCGGGGCGACGCCGGTGGACGGGTGGCTGGGCGAGGTCCGGGGAGGCCTGCTATGGCGACTGGCGAGGCGCAGGCGAGGGGACGAGCCGCCGAGGGTTTTGGATTTGGCGAAGGGAAGGTAGGGTTTTTAGTTTAAAATTATTTATATATATTACATATAAATCATTAGAGGTAAGATCCAACGGTGAGAATTAATCTAATTTCGGATCGGATCTTAAACGGAGCAGATCTCCTATTTCCACGTCCACTCTGTTTATTATTCGGATAATATCCGAATCCGAATCCGCTCCGTCGGATATCTTTTAAACGGATACGGATATACTTAATCGAATACGAATCCGAATCGGATCCGGATATTATCCGGATCCGTTTACAGCCCTAGCTTGTATTGTAACAACTATAATCATATACTATAAGGGTTCGTATTTTAACCACTGTAATCTTTACAAATTATACTATATGATTCTATGCAGGCCACTGTATCAACAACAGTATAATATGTAAGATAAAAGGACAAGTACTGTAACAATATATAAATAGTTTGTAAATATCACTATATCAAATCATCTAACATACCATGTATCATCATATCAATAGGCATGGTGGGGCAAAGAAGTTGCTGTCAGCTCTCTATACGGAGATTTCAGAACAAACTATCATATACTGCACCGGTACAGAGAACGTGCATTACAGTCAAACCCAGGATTGATTTTGTCTCTTGAAGTGGACCCGAAGATAAAACGTTTCAAACGCTATTTCATATGCTTCCAGGCATCTGCATATGTGTTCGAAGTTGGTTGCCAAACTATATTTTTTTTTATGGAACTCATATCAAACACATAGAGTACAAGGGGTTATACTTGCAACAAGTGCTTTAAACGATAACAATGAGCTATTCACTGTAGCATACTTCATCGTAGATTCAGAAACATATGACAACTGGGTCGGTTTCTAAAAAAATTGAAAAGGGCATTACTCTCAGATAGAAGGATCGCCTTCCTATCAGACAGGGGGAAAGGTCTGAAGGAAGCGATTCCTGACATATTTCCAAATGATCATCACGGCTACTGTTTCCAGCACATCATACAGAACTTCAACAACCAATATGCAGGGAAATATGCTGCCCCTTTTAAGAAATTACTTAGAAAAATCCTCCAGCACATTGCCTATGTTGTCACTGAACAAGAGTACCAAGACGCAATGATCGCATTGGAGCTTAATTCTACTGATTATGGGTGTTTATGGTTTGGTTTGGTTTGGTTTATAGAAGATTTATAAGAAACCAAATCAAACCAAATTCGGACCCAACCCAAACCAAACCAAATCGAAGTCCCTTGAAACCAAACCAAACCGAAATAAATTCGGTTTGGTTTATTTCGGTTTGTTCAGTTTAACTTGAAAATAAATGGGCCTTTAGATTCTCTTAGTCTTAAATAAGATTTTAATTACTTGTTTCTCTAATAAATCACTATCAAATAAGATTTGAAATAACATATTAAATATTGATGACCATATTACCCTCCATAATATATACTTTTACATAAATATATTGAATAAACTTGATAGATATATACAAATTAAAACTTATTATTGTAATTCGGTTTAATCAGTTTGGTTTGGTTTATAGAGTTTAGAAATCGAACCAAACTGAATTTTTTTTTTCGATTTGGTTTGAAACCAAACCAAAATTTTTCCATGTTCAACCCGAACCAAACCAAACTGAATCGCTCAGTTCGGTTTAATTTTTCGGTTTAAACCGAATAGTGAACACCCCTACTACTGATGTCAAAGAATGGGTGCTCCGAAACGATGTCGAACACTGGTCTCATGCTCGATTTCTGGGACAAAGGTTTGCGTGTTCAATTACACTAAAGCGATATGTTCTATTATAGTCCGCCATTTATGTTCTTACAGTTAGGCGTTGGCATGTCTTATAGTAACAGATATAAGCTGTTACAGTAAGCATTATCTTACAGTTAGAGATATATGAGGTTACAGGACGTGTTAAATGTGGTTATAGTAAGTAGTGAAGATGTGTTAAAGATATATGATATTACACTAATTTCCTTTCCATTGTCTGACAGGTTTGGCGAGTTATACTCTAATTTGGCAGAGTCATTCAACAATTGGATACATGATGCACGAAATCTACCAATACTATAGATGGTTAATAAAATTAGAGTTCAAATGATGGAAATGACTGCAAAGAGGAAAATTGATGCAGCCTTGTGGGATACTCCATACTGTCCTAAAGTACAAAACATCATTGAATGAAACCTTCAAGAAAGAAGAATCTTAGCAATCCATCATTCAGACAGAATCAAATTTGAGCTTATTGAAAATATGAAGGCATATGCCGTAAATCTCCATCAACAAACATGCTCCTGTAGACACTGACAACTTGTCATGCGCAGTAATTGGCAGTAACAATGAGGTCGTCTTAGCATTTTACAACATGGAAGTGTACATGGCTGCATACGAAACTAACATTTAACCGATTCCAACATTTGACATGCCAGATTCACCTCAACCATCTGATGTTCTGATCACGGACAACAAAAAGTTTGCCAGGAAGACTGAGAAAGAGAAGAATACATTCAAGAGGAGAAGTAGAGCATGCGTATATTTGTTCAAAGTACAAATAAATAGGTCACAACAGAAGAACTTGTAGCAACCCACCCCACAATTTTGAATGAATTAAAATCTTCTATATTTGAAGCTCTTATTTTTATTCTTTACTTACAATGTGTAAGTGATGTCAATGGTTGCTGTAAGTGCGCTATACACGTTATGTAAGTGCGATATACACGTTATGTAATTCCAACTTCCATGGATGACGGAGGCGGATAGACAGACGGATGTGTCACTTCATGGCCTTCGAAAGGACGGAATGATAAGACGGGAATGATAAAAAGAGACAGATACAAAAGAGACGGAACTCGTGAATCGAGGGTCGTAAATGGTGACGTCTCAAAAATAGGGACTCCAAATTAAATCAGACGAAAAAGTAAAAAATTTACGTCTTCTAATATTCTGACAGGGACTAGAAAAAAAAAGTAACATCCCTTGAAAGGACCCCCGATTAATTTTCCCTATACTAATTATTGTTGTACTTCATTTCTATTTTAGTTACTCTTCTTGCTTCTTTATCTCTTCTAAATCAATAATAACCTTTCTAAGTATTCAGATTCATAGGTGGTGACGTAGGAATCGGGACTCGGATTCTGAGTTGTTGCACATACTACTTCCATCCTTACAAAACAACCATCTTTCTTATTTTCTCTCATTATTATGTCACGGCTATTTTACCGAAGTTCTAATGACCAAAAGGTACAACAAATATTAAAAAAAGAATACTACCTCGTAAATACCGAACATTTAATACACTGGTTGGGAAACATTCATAAATATACATAGAAGATGTATTATATGAACAAGGCGCATGTTCTTCAATATCTATTATATGCATGCCCTTCCCCTTGGCCCTTGTTAATGCTGCAACTTCTTGTGCCATGCATCTTCTGTGTCCATCGATGGTGCATCAGCTGGACGATAAATAGACACGAAAAGTGGAACCGTTGCAAGCTTTAGCATAGAAGTTTCTGAAGAAAGGGTGATTGTCTTGACTTGAGATGTTTGACGGGATGAATGGAGACGGCCAAACCGTGCCTTTGTTGTCCATACATCTATAATAATAATATATGGACTTCCTCCACACACTGCCAGCGACACAACTGATGGGAATGGGATTATAAACGTTGGGCTCTTCTCTGAGCTTTTATCTTTCTCCATATTCTGGCTTCTGTGTTTCTGAAATTTTTTCTACCTACAAACGCCAAAGAGCGCTACGTTTATGTGTACAAACTTTATTTCATGTTGGCATAGTTGCACTTATACGAGTGACCTAAAACATTTATCCTTTTCAAAGATACAGTTGAAGTACAAATATCGTACACCATTAAATACCGTAAAAACATGTTTTGATTCAAGTCTTGGTTGAATTTATGTTAGTTCAAGTCAATTATTTAAATCATGATATATTATATTACACCTCTAAAATACGTAATGCTTTTACCATCAACATCCATCTCATTAACTCAGTAACATCGAGTTAATGCTCAGCATAGCCGTAGAATTCACTTTAACTAGTTGGACACCGTGCGATGCACGACGTTTTATTATAAAATATAAATTATTATTATAAAATTTACAAAAATATATAATTTTTATTACAACTAAATTTTGTTAAACTAAATATAATTATAAAATATATTTAAAAAATGTTCAAATTAATTTATACAATCTATACTTACATGTCCAAACACACTAATATATTTGATAATATACATTTAAAAAAAAGGGGAATATATATAGTTGACCAATGTTTTATCTCTCATTTTTCCCAAATGACTTATTATAAGGTCCAGGTGCATGTCAATTAACATTTGAGATCGACTAAAAGATATAATGTATTGTTATTATATACATTAAAATCTTCAAACATAAAACTAAACATGTCTAATATATTTATTAAAATATATTATCCAATCAAATAATCGGTGCCGAAAGCAACTTAAATCATCAAATCTAGTAGAAGAAATTATACAAAGTACACAAAAAGGACAAAATTTGACTTATACGAAGAGATATACATTTATGCCATTTTCAATGTGAAATCTAATTGTCTAGCACACACAATATGCATATCTATGCCTTTTTCATGGACGATGACGCCGACATCAAGCGAGTAGAGCCGTTTCCCCTCTGCCCAAGTCCTAAAGGAGAGTAACCCCATCCTTGCCACTGCTGGCGCACAGAGAACTGTCGGGATTCACCGCGACATTGTTGACGTACCTGCCATGGCCAGTCAGGGTGTAGCAAAGCTTGCAGTTGATGAGGTTCCACACCTTGACGGTCCGATCCCAGGAAGTGGAGACGATGGTGGGGACGAAGGTGTTGGGGCTGAAGCGGACACAGCTGACCTAGTTGGTGTGGCCGTCGGTGTTCTGGATGGTGTACTTGCACTCGCCGAGGGTGTTCCAAAGCCTGATGGCATGGTCACGGGAAGCGGAGACGATCTGGCGGTTGAAGGTGACGGAGAGGACGTCCTTAGAGTGGCCGACGAAGCGGCGGGTGGTGGTGCCGGTGCTGAGGTCCCATAGGCGGAGCTCGCCGTCCCAAGAGCCAGAAAGGGCGAACTGGCCATCGGAGGAGAGGACAACATCCTGAACAAAGTGGGAATGTCGGTGAGGCGGCGGCGGGGGACGCCGTAGGCAGTGGAGGAGCCGCCCTCGGTGGAGAGGTCGGATACCATCTGCATCTTCTCTTTGAACACAAACCTGCAACCATCATAACCTATCGTACCGGTTCTCTGCACTGACATGCAGGGCCCCTCCAACGTTTGGATTGAGCGCCACCGACTCACCAGCTACGGGTTCATGTAGATCATTCTTGCTTGCGGAGCCATGCATGCACCGCCGAGGAGCCGGTTGCCGACGGAACTGTCCCCATAATAAATATTTCCATTTATATATATAATTTTGATGATTAACAAAATAACACTAATAGATTTCTTGAGCATTGAGAACAGGAAGCAAAAGAAAAATGAAAGATCAAGACAATCTGGTAAGTCCCATCATTTCTATCTAAGTCCCTGTAACGACTTCTTTGATAAGCAGAACGAACGACTTACTCTTGACCGGAGCACTCGAATCGTTACCGTAACGATTTCTTTAGAACTCGCAACGACTCTCTAGCCGTAACGACTTCTTTAGACCTCGTAACGATTTCTTTAGAACTCGCAACGACTCTCTAGCCGTAACGACTTCTTTAGACCTCGTAACGATTTCTTTAGAACTCGCAACGACTCTCTAGCCGTAACGACTTCTTTAGAACGTGTAACGACTTCTTTATTGGTCATAACGATTTCGCGCAACGACTTCTTGTTAGTCATAACGATTTCGCGTAACGACTTCTTTATTGTCATAACGATTTCGCGCAACGACTTCTTTGTTAGTCATAACGATTTCGCGCAACGACTTCTTTATTGGTCATAACGATTTCGCGCAACGACTTCTTTGTTAGTCATAACGATTTCGCGCAACGACTTCTTTGTTAGTCATAACGATTTCGCGCAACGACTTCTTTTGTTAGTCATAACGATTTCGCGTAACGACTTCTTTGTTAGTCATAACGATTTCGCGCAACGACTCCTTGCTAGTCATAACGATTTCGCGTAACGACTTCCTTATTAGTCATAACGATTTCTTGCAACGATTTCTTTAGAACGCGCAACGACTTTATCACAACGATTTCTTTACAGTTCATAACGACTTGTAACTCATAACGATTTCATAAGTTATAAAGGTTAGTCATAACGATTTCGCGTAACGACTTCTTTGTTAGTCATAACGATTTCGCGCAAACGGATTCCTGCTAGTCATAACGATTTCGCGAACGACTTCCTTATTAGTCATAAACGATTTCTGCAACGATTTCTTTAGAACGCGCAACGACTTTATCACAACGATCTTTACAGTTCATAACGACTTGCTATAACTATAACGATTCATAAGTTATAAAGTCAGCAAGATTCTCTTTATCGAATTTCTGATGCATCAGGATAATCCTTTTTAATAGCGTTGAAAAGTCAAAGTCATATCTTGTCTGTTGACTGCTTTGCATTAAATGCTCTCCGAGTTATCTCCATGCTGCAGACAATATCTTCCATTTCTATGCTACTACTGTCTACGTACTTTTCTTGGACAGAAAGGAGCTTTGCTATATACTGCAATATCTGTTCCATTTCAACTAATAATAGACAGCAGTCTAGCTGTCTTCTATTTATTGATGATATGCTTACAGATATCTGACAAGACTAATCTGGACAACGTTGGACACAAGATACAAAGGTCTATGACATCTCTTTGGCGTGTAAAAGACTGACGATCAGAAGCTTCCTCAGTAAACAGTCTAACGTACACAAGGATAAGAGACAACGGGCACTTCAACGTTCGAATTGAATCAGCGCTTAAATAGAAGACTCAAGACGAAAAGAAAAAATAACGGACAGAGAATCATCGCTTGATTTTAGAAGAAGAAAGGAATCCATCTTTAGAACTTTGAAGAAGAGCGAAGCCTTCACTCCAAACCTTGTTCTAAGCTCTTAGCTCTCTGTGCTCAAAGGAGTCTTCTCATTTGTAAGAGCTGTGTGGTCCTTGGAGAGGAAAAACCTTGTTAAATCTCTTTCTCTCTCGGGGCCTAGGAGCTTCAGGTTGTAGCTGGTCAAGCTAGAATCTGAAGCCTGTTTTCACAACCTTTTTCTGTAGTGTGTGTTCCCTTCTGGACGAAGGAAGACCTGGTGGTATCCAGGGTGGGTGTTGTTCCTTCTGGACGAAGGAAGACTGGTGGTATCCAGGGTGTTGTTGTTCCCTTTGGACGAAGGAAGACCTGGTGGTATCCAGGGTGGTTGTTGTACCCTCAGGTTGAAGGAAGACCAGTGAGGCTGGGTGAAAGGATCCTTAAGGGGGATTGTACCTTGGTAGTAAAATCCTGAGGTATTGCTCAGGGACTGGACGTAGGTCTCCTGTGGAGGAGAGGAGTTCCGAACCAGGATAAAAATCCTGTGTCTGTGGTTGTGTTTTGGTGTGATTGTTGTCTTGTTTGCTCTAACTCTAACCTTGTTATTAAGTTGTGCAATCTTTTCAGTAAAACAGGTTTTAATCAAACATCGAAGTTTAATAACCCATTCACCCCCCTCTGGGCTAGCTAGTGGGCAACAAGTGGTATCAGAGCCCGTCTCTTCGACAAAGAAGAGATCAACGATCTGAAGAGCAAAGATCAATGGCAGCCCAAAGTCACTTCGAAGGTCAGTCTGTCAACAGACCTCCCTTGTTCGATGGTGAAGATTATACGTATTGGAAGACAAGGATGGAATACTTTCTACAAGGCCACGATTATCAACTCTGGTCAATAGTGGAAGAAGGTGATTGGTCGTCACAAATGAAGAAAGCACAATGGACAGAGAAGATAGAAAGAAAATCTCCTTGAACTGTAAAGCTAAGAGCATTCTATGTTGTGCTCTAAGCAAGAAAGAGTTCAACAGAGTTTCAGCATGCAAATCATCCATGGAAATGTGGGAAAAGTTAAAGATCAACATATGAAGGTACAGACAAAGTAAAGGAGACAAGAATCGACATCTTGTCACTCAGTATGAAAGATTTCAAATGCAAACAGGTGAGTCTATTACCCAAATGTTTAGTAGATTCACTGACATTACTAATGGCCTAGCAAGTCTAGGAAAGTCATATGAAAATGCAGATATGGTAAGGAAGATTCTCAGATCCCTGCCATCTTCATGGACGGCAAAAGGTCCAGCTATCGAAGAAGCTATGATCTAAGGAAAATGTCAGTAGAAAAATCTTGGGTCTCTCATGGCCCATGAAATAAACACATGGAAAAGACTAGGAGAACCCTCCAGTAGAAAGAAGCAGTCAAATGCGCTCAAAGCTAATGGGGACTTCAGAAGAATCCTTAGATAACAGTGAAGATAGCAAAGATAGTGATGATGAAGAAGCAATGCTCTCAAGAAGATTGCAGAGAATCTCTGGCAAAAGAGAAGAAGGAAGTTCCAGTCTGGTAGGAGGTACTTCAAAAGATCTCACAAAAGACCAGATGGAAAGATCAGAAGAGAATGAGCCCTTTGCTATGAATGTAAGAAACCTGGACATATCAAGGCAGACTGTCCAATGTTAAAGAAAAGTGATCACAAGAAGAAGGACAGCTCCAAGAAGTTCAGAAGATCAAAAAGAAAGCCATGGCAGCTGCATGGGAAACAGCAGCGACTCAGATAGGGAGTCAAGCTCGAGCAGTGAAGGTGAAGAAGCCAACTTGGCTCTCATGGCGAATACGAGGATAAGGAACATCTGATTTTCTTTCGATTCCTGTAATGACTCAGATTCGGATAACTTGGAAAGTGCATTTAATGAACTCTACGATAAGTATAAAGGAAGTGTGTAAACAACTTAAGCTAAGCAAGAAAAAATATCACATGTCTCGAAAATACCAACTCAGATTTAAAATCTGAAAACGAAGAACTAGAAAAACAAATAGTGAGCTTAAGAGAAGAAATGAACTATTATGTGAAAACTTTAAAAGACAAGAACAGAAAAATCACTGACCTAGAAAAAACAGGAAAACTCAGAGATTAAGAAAAACTATAAATGAAATAAATGAAGAAAACAATACTCTAGCAAGTACCCTAGAAAAATTTACCAATGGTAAAAACACTTTAATATTAAAAGGTGCTAGAAGATCGGGGTAAAAAGAAAAATGGATTAGGATATACACCCCCAGACAATGAAGACCATAATATACCCTAAAACATATCAAACACCAAAATTTTGTACCCGAACAAGATGTAGCATACAAAGCTGATTTCAAATACATAGAAAAAGTAACTAAGTTTCCTGCTACGGTCATTGCAAAGGTTAGGAACATATTAAAATGACATGCCCAACAAGGACATAAAAAATGGATATTAAAAGGTAAAATTGATGATACTAACCAATCAGGACCCAAAAAGAACTTGGGTACCTAAAGCTTGATGTATCATTTCAGGTTAAACCTCGAGCATCCAAATGGTATTTGGATAGTGGGTGCTCAAGGCATATGTCAGGCAACAAGAAGATATTGTTGATCTCCAAGCTGAAGAAGGTACAGTCACCTATGGAGATAATGGAAAAGGGACGGTGATAGGAAGCGGGGTGTGACATCAAAGGAAAAATCAGTCATAAAGGATGTAATGCTGGTCAAAGGGGTAAAGCACAATCTCATCAGCCATCAGCCAGTTGTGTGACAAAAGGCATCAAATTCAGTTTCAAGAATCAAAATCAGGTATCTTAAAAGTGGTGCATCATATTGAAGCCTACCGAGAAAGAAATTTGTATGTTCTATATCGCGATGAACCAAGGCTATCAAGATGTGTGCTTGGCAGCTAGCAAAGATAAATCAACTGTTGTGGCACAGAAGATTGGGCCACTGCAGCTTGGATGGGCTAAACAAGCTCAGAAAAAAGAAACTAGTTGAAGGACTGCCAAAGGTAAATTTCAGATTGGATAGCATTTGCAGATCTTGTGCAAGAGGAAAGCACACCAAGAGCTCCTTCAAATCAAAGACTGTAGTAACCACCTCAAAGCCCTTAGAACTACTTCACATGGATTTATTTGGGCCAATGAGGACTAGCAGTTTGGGAGGAAAGAATTTGGATTGTAATAGTTGATGATTATTCAAGATTCATTGGGTATCCTTTCTAGAGCACAAAGATGACACATTTGAAATTTTGTCAGCTTCAGTAAGAAAGTTCAGAAAGATCAGAAATACTCAATTGTCTCGATTCGATCAGATCATGGTGGTGAGTTTCAGAATGAAAAGTTTGCGAAGTTCTGTGATGATCAAGGAATTGAGCACAACTTCTCAGCTCCAAGGACACCTCAACAGAATGGAATTGCTGAGAGGGAAAACAGAACTCTTTGGATATGGCTAGATCAATGTTATCAGAATATGATCTGCCAAGATATTTCTGGGCCGAAGCTATCAACACTGCATGTTATATCATAAATAGAGTGATGATCAGGCCAATTCTGAAAAAGATGCTTATGAACTCTACAAAGAAAAGAAGCCAAAGATTAGCCATTTCAGAGTATTGGATGTCCTTGCTTCATCCATAACAATGGAAAAGGGACATGGTAAGTTGGATGCCAAATCAGATGAAAGGCATTTTCATGGGGATTCCCTATAAACTAAAGGTTATAGAGTTTCAATAAACGTTCTTATTAATTGAACAATCAGTACATGTTATTTGATGAATCTAACCCTTCCTTGAAAAAGGAAGAAATAGTGACATTGATGATGCAGATGTTTGTCCGAAAAATTAAGAAAATTCAATTAAGGACAAAGAGGATCCAACTCTGAAGAACTGCAGCAAACAGAAATCCAACATAACGATCTTCCAAAGGAATGGAGACATCAGAAAGATCACCCTCTGAAAACATCATTGGTGACCATCTGTAGGGGTAAGAACTAGAGGTAATGTAATTCCATGCGACTATTTAGCATTTGTTCTCAAGTAGAGCTAAGACAGTCAATGAAGCGTATCTGATGAATCTTGGATATAGCCATGCAAGATGAACTAAATCAGTTCAAGAGAAACCAAGTATGGTCACTTGTCCTAGACCATCCAATCATTCAGTTATTGGCACCAAATGGGTGTTCAGAAATAAACTGGATGAATCTGGAATAATCTTAAGGAAAAAGCCAGATTGGTGGCTCAAGGCTACTCCCAAGAGGAAGGCATAGATTTCGATGAACCTATGCACCGTAGCTAGACTTGAGGCCATTAGGATTTTACTTGCTTATGCATCCGCACTTGATTTAAAACTTTTTCAAATGATGTCAATCAGCTTTTTAAATGGTTTCATCAAGAGGAAGTTATGTTGACACAACCTCCAGGTTTTGACGACTCTGAATTTCCAAATCATGTATTTAAACTACATAAGGCCTTATATGGTCTAAGCAAGCTCCTAGAGACTGGTATGAAAGGCTCAGTATTTCCTATTAAATCAGGTTCACTAGAGGTAAAGTAGATAGTACATTATTTATAAAATCTAAAGTTAAACATATACTTCTTGTACAAATCTATGTGGATGATATTATTTTTGGATTATGATGAATCCTTGCAAGTACTTTGAAAAGCTTATGCAGGGAGAATTCGAAATGAGCTTGATGGGGGAGTTAAGCTACTTCCTTGGATTGCAAATTAAGCAAGGGAAGGATGGCACTCATATCTGTCAAGCAAAGTATACCAAAGAGTGGGAAGAATTTGGATTGAAGATGCAAAGCCATTATCAACTCCACCAATGAGCACATCAAACAGAGATGGACAGTGATCAAAAAGTAAAAGGGTAGATCAAAAGAATTAGCGAGGTATGATAGGATCATTACTTTACTTAACTGCCAGTAGAACAGATATCTGTTCAGTGTATGCATGTGTGCTAGATATCAGGCAGACCCTAGAGAGTCTCACTTAATCTCTGTAAAAAGAATATAGATACTTAGCTAGAACTCATGATCTAGGTCTCTGGTATCCTAGATCTTGTGAGATAAATCTAATAGGATATTCAGATGCTGATTATGTGGTTGCAAAGTAGATAGAAAAAGCACCAGTGGATGTTGTCAGTTTCTTGCAGGATGCTAATATCATGGACAATCCAAAGAAACACAATCAGTAGCTCTATCAACAGCTGAGGCGGAATATGTTGCTGCTGGAAGTTGCTGTACACAACTTCTTTGGATAAAGCAACAACTTGAAGACTTCGGCATTCACATAAAATCAATTCCTATGTGTGTGATAATACTAGTGCCATCAACTCACCAAAAATCCAGTCCAACACTCAAGGACGAAAACACATTGAGGTAAGATATCATTTTTTCGAGACCAGTAGCTAGTGGTAATTTAGAAATTCGTTTATAGATACAAATGGTCAATTGGCAGATATCTTCACAAAGCCCTACCTGAAGAGAGATTTACATCTCTTAGAAGGGAACTAGGGATGTGCAATTTGTGAAAAAATTTCTGTGATTTATTGACATAAAATTTCTCAGATTAAATGAAAAGTTCTCTCTCCGTTAAAGTTAAGCAAAACTCTGGTTATCTCTATGCTTTGACCGCTTCTGTGTAGAAAGTTGTTTGACTTGTCAAACCTTTTTGTCGCTTTCTACCTTTGCCGCCGTTTGGCGCTCCCGTCATTAAATTAATATTAATCTATCCAAACGCTTTGAGATCGATTCGCTTCCACCTTTACCCTTTTTATTCTCTATCTGTTCACCCAAAGCTGATGCCCTAACGATTTTGGATCGTCTCTCTGCAACTTCGAAGCCTTCTTCTCTTCCGCGAAGAACTCCTTCGAAAAACTTCCGTCCCTCCATCATCCTCCCTTCCAGAATCTTTCTTCTCTGCACCATGCCGCTCCGTTGATCTCCGGAAGTGTTGGGGGCTACAGTGCTGAGTATTTACCTAGGGAGCAAGAGAGATTTACTTTTGTGAAGACAAAGATTTGCGGAAATAAGGCAGTGGATGTTCAGAATCTTGAGAAGAGTGGCATGGCCAGGCTTGTGATACTCTAAGAAGATCGCAGTGGATGGATGTGGTCACCTTCAGTGAAGAGTAAGCTACCCGATCTGGTAAAGCCTTTTACGTCTGTCTGAAGTCTGAAGCAGATGGATCCCTGTGTCTCTTGTCAAGGGTATCCAAATCATAATCCCCCTGAGTTGTTGCGTGATCTGTTTGGAGTAAAGACCTCCGGATTTAGTGGCATTCACTCTGTGAATGATGAAGTCAAAGGTCTCGGGATATCGGTCCAGGATTCAAGTTGAAGGATGGGAAGCTTGACATCAATCAGATGTCGCGCGTTCACACGGTTGCTGCACTTATAGTCTGCCAAATCTTAGTTCCCCGTAGTGTACTTTTCTTCATGCACTAGGGCAGATAGGGACATAATGTTCTGGGCAATCCAGAACAAAGAGATAAACCTGGCCGCCGTGATAACTGAGCGAATGATGGTTGCACATGCTCATATGGGAAACAAAGAGCAGTGAATGTTTCCCTTCCGTATGCCCACCTTCTGACCAAGATTTTCAAGCATTTTGGAGTAGATCTGTCAGGGGCGGTAGCTGAAAAGATGGGCCAGTCTATAAGGTCCAGAAACCTGAAGAAAAGTGGTTTTTCAGTGCAAGAAGGATTTGGTCGAAATCCTCTGTGGCTGAAGGAGAAGCAGTCATTGCAGATATTCCAGACGCAAGTAGTAGAAGCAGAGCAAGCAGCAGCAAGTAGACCTGATGAAGAAGTTATGGCAGCAGGCCATACTGAAGAATTGTGCAGATGTTGAGTACAAGCAGGTACTCAACAAGAGTTGTCTTGGAAGAAGCTCCTGCTCAGGGGGAGCAAGAAAGCACTGAAGTCCCTGCTCCCATTCAGGGGGAGCTTGCTGAGAATGAAAGGCCAGAGACTGAAGCCGTTTCTGGGAAAGCTGCACCTGCTCAGGACTCCAGCTCCAGCCTTGGTGATGCTAGTGAAGGCCAAGTGCTGCTATAAATCTTGAAGAACCTGCCTCTCAGCCAGGAAAGCAGAGAAAAGAGAAAAGGGCGTTACAGGAGGTTCAAGGAAGGGCCATAGAAAAGTCAAGTTGAAGCATGTTATGGCTTTGTTTAAAAGCTCAGGGAGAGATGTTGGCATCAGTTCAGTCTGGTATTCAAGGACTGTTTCAAATCAAGAGTCAACTCCTCAGATGTACCTCAATAAGAAATGCAATGAGTATTCAATAAGGAAATGTTGATATGAAGAAGTTGCTGGCTAGTATTTCAAAATCTTAGTGGTGTCCCTCCTGCACCTACTCAGAGCAGTCCAGCTGAAGTTCCTAGGCCACCAGGGCCTCAAGCTGAAGTTCATAGGCCACCAGGGCCTCAAGCTGAAGTTCATAGGCAACCAGGGCCTCAAGCTGAAGTTCCTAGGCCACCAGGGCCTCCAGCAGAAGAAGTCTCAGGGCCAACAGGGCCGCCTGCATGCTCAGGGGGTCAGGGCCATCAGGGCCATCTGTTGTAAGGTCAGCCGGACCAGTGGCAGCTCAGGGTCTTCAGGACCCTCCCTTGCAGTCAGAGAAAGTCAGGCCAGAGGAAAAAGAGCCAGTATCAGTCTCAAGGCCCCTGTTCCTTCATCTCTTGCCACTCCAACCCTCTCCATCCCTACATCTCCTCCTACTGCACATCCTGCTCCACAACCATCAAGCATCCATGCCTCGCACCAAACCTTCCTCATCCTCTACTTCCTCTCAAACCTCCTTCTCACCTTCTCAGCTCTCATCTCAGCTTCGTCCTCATTAACTCCTCAACCTTCACCCATTAAACACCAAACATATCATCCTCAACCAACCTCTCCTTTAATCCTAAACACTTGTTCTATCCTCCTACTCCTCCTAATTTCTGTTACCTTTCCTCCAATGAAAAACTCTACCTCTTGGTATTTTTGACACCATGTTCAGACCTTTTGAAAGGAACACTCTCCTCACATTCTTCTACAGCTCTCACATTCACAGGACTGACCCTCCTAGTCCTGTCTTCAAAAAGAGAAAAACCTCTTCCTCTCTCAGCACCCCTTCTACTTCTCTCTACCCTCCTTTATGGTACTCTCTTACCCTTGATCCTAAGAGAAGACAATCTACAGAGAATACCTCAGAAAGCATTCTTTCTACCATTTATGGTATTCTTTTTCAACCTCTCGAGCACCTGGCCATTGGTCTTCCCTTTACTCAGATATCTCAAGCTTTCAAATCCAAAATCCTTGAGGGCACTGAGTTCAAGACAGAAGATCAGTGGGCCGCTATCAAAGGGAACAAGGCTCAGTACTCAAAATTCCTGACTGCAAGGGCGAATCTATCCCTCAGAGCTCACCCACTCACCCTCTCTGAGTGGTTATCTTCCAGCACAAGAATTCTTGGGGCTCCTTCATCTTGAAGGAAATTAGGATTGCCAGAGCCTTTCAGTTTATACAGTGACTTCTGCTACTGAACAATCGTCCAGAAGTTCAGTTTTGTAAGTCAACTCCAGGATTACTGTGCTGCAATCAGAATCCCAATCAACTTCCTCTTACAGTCGATTTTGTCTCCTTTAAGTTGATTTTCCAGTGCTTCTGCCGAAGCTGCACTCGTTAGTGCTTAATTCAGATGCTGGATCTAAGGCACTAGATATGTTTGCAAGGCAGCTGGGCCGGATGTCAGCCAAGCAGGGCCGATCACCCTCAGTTCTGCGGTCATCCTCAGAGAATATCACTCTGGCCGCATATCTCCCCTGACCTTAGCTACTCATTTCTGAGTGTGAACGTCTTCTCTCATCAGACTGGGAGCTTCTATATCGGGCCTCTTATCAGCATTGGAAGCTGTAATTCAGATCTGTCCGTCAGAGGAAGCCGAACTCTTATGCAGAAGCCTTTATGGATCTCAACCATCGCTCCCTTACCAGAGCTCTATTCTGTCTGGGCAGCTAGATATTCTGCCTTCTTGCCCTAAAGCAGGATCTGTTAATCAGCAACTTCACTATCCAATTTCCTTGGACAGATTTCTCCATAGGGCCAGTTTGGCAAGAGTACCTACTTCAGGTTTATTTTGGATAAAAATCAGTATGGAGAGTTCATAGAGCAGCAAGGCAATTTTCATTCAGAGGAACATCCCTTCCTGGGACCTCCTTCTCAGTTACCTTTGGAGTGTTTCTGCAAACTTTGAGGATCTTGAGATCAAGGCATGGGCTTATCTCACAGCATGCCCCTTGTTATCTCCTTTGTACTATCTTTCTCCATCTTAATAAAAATCTTGCTTTTTTTGTCTCACAGCTATCTTTTGCCTAATGACAAAATGGGGGAGACAACTAACGTAAATCTGAAAAACAATTTCATTTTATTTATGATGTTCAGTATATTTTGTCATCATCAAAAAGGGGGAGATTGATGACCAAACTGTCCCCATAATAAATATTTCCATTTTATTTATATATTAATTTGATGATTAACAAAATAACACTAATAGATTTCTTGAGCATTGAGAACAGGAAGCAAAAAAAAATGAAAGATCAAGACAATCTGGTAAGTCCCATCATTTCTATCTAAGTCCCTGTAACGACTTCTTGATAAGCAGAAGACTACTCTTTGACGGGAGCACTCGAATCGTTACCGTAACGATCTTTAGAACTCGCAACGACTCTCTAGCCGTAACGACTTCTTTAGACCTCGTAACGATTCTTTAGAACTCGCAAAGACTCTCTAGCCGTAACGACTTCTTTAGACCTCGTAACGATTCTTTAGAACTCGCAAACGACTGCTCTAGCCGTAACGACTTCTTTCGACCGTGTAACGACTTCTTTATTGGTCATAACGATTCGCGCAAACGACTTCTTTGTTAGTCATAACGATTTCGCGTAAACGATTCTTTATTGGTCATAACGATTTCGCGCAACGACTTCTTTGTTAGTCATAACGATTTCGCGCACGACGAATTCTTTATGGTCATAACGATTCGCGCAACGACTTCTTGTGTAGTCATAACGATTCGCGCAACGAACTTCTTTGTTAGTCATAACGATTTCGCGCAACGACTTCTTTGTTAGTCATAACGATTTCGCGTAACGACTTCATGACTCTAGTAGGTCATAACGATTTCGCGCAACGACTTCTTGATAGTCATAACGATTCGCGTCACGGACTTCCTTATTAGTCATAACGATTTCTTGCAACGATTTCTTTTAGAGACGCGCAACGACTTTATCACAACGATTTCTTTACAGTTCATAACGACTGCTATAATCATAACGATTTCAATAGTATAAAGTCAGCAAGATTCTCTTATCGAATTTCTTGATGCATCAGGATAATCTTTTTAATAGCGTTGAAAAGTCAAAGTCATAATCTTGTCTTGTTGATGCTTTGCATTAAATGCTCTCCGATCGTATCTCCCATGCATGCAGACAATATCTTCCCTTTCCTATGATACTCTGTCTAAGTACTTTTTTGGACAGAAAGGAGCTTTGCTATATACTGCAATATCTGTTCCATTTCAACTAATAATAGACAGCAGTCCTAGCTGTCTTCTTTATTGATGATATGCTTACAGATATTGACACAAGACTCATCTGGACACGTTGGACACAAGATACAAAGTTCTATGACATCCTTTGGCGTGTAAAAGACTGACGATCAGAAGCTTCCTCCAGTAACCAGTCTAACGTACACAGGATAAGAGACAACGGGCACTTCAACGTTCGAATTGAATCAGCAGCTTAAATAGAAGACTCAAGACGAAAAGAACAAAAAAACGGACAGAGCATCATCGCTTGATTTTAGAAGAAGAAAGGAATCCATCTTTAGAACTTTGAAGAAGAGCGAAGCCTCACTCCAAACCTTGTTCTAAGCTCTTCTCTGGCTCAAGGAGTCTTCTCATTTGTAAGAGCTGTTGTCCTTGGAGAGAAAAAACCTTGTTAAATCTCTTTCTCTCCGGGGGCCTAGGAGCTTCAGGGGTAGCTGGTCAAGCTAGAATCTGAAGCCTGTTTTCACAACCTTTTCTGATTAGTGTGTGTTCCCTTCTGGACGAAGGAAGACTGGTGGTATCCAGGGTGGTGTTGTTCCCTTCTGGACGAAGGAAGACCTGGGGTATCCAGGGTGGTGTTGTTCCCTTCTGGACGAAAGGAAGAACCGGGGGTATCCAGGGTGGTGTGTACCCTTCAGGGTGAAGGAAGACCAGTTGAGCTGGGGTGTAAGGATCCTTAAGGGGGATTGTACCCTTGGTAGTAAAATCTGAGGTATTGCTCAGGGACTGGACGTAGGTCTCTGTGGAGAGGAGTTCCGAACCAGGATAAAAATCCTGTGTCTTGTGGTTGTGTTTGGTGTGATTGTTGTCTTGTTTGCTACTAACTCTAACCTTGTATTAAGTTGTGCAATCTTTTCAGTAAACAGGTTTTAATCAAACATCGAAGTTTAATAACCCATTCACCCCCCTTGGGCTAGCTAGCTGGGCAACAGGAACCCGTGGCCCTGGTGCGCAAGTGCTCATGCATGGGCCCCACCTCTCCTCTCTCTCTTGAGTTGAACAACGGCAAGCTGTGACACCGTATGACCAGAGTGAGAGCAAGTGGGAGGCCCGTCTACAGTTGTTGTCGTCACCATCCGCCACCACGTATTCAAGTCCTTGGTGAGGTGAAGACGAGGACGAAATTGTCGCGGGAGGAGGAGGAGACGACCATGTCGGAGTTGTCGATGGTGGTGACGATGGCCATCACCATATTGGTGGGCCCTTCATCACGCCCTTGAGCACCATCGTCTCCGCCATGGTTGCCGCCGCCGCTGCTGCCGCCGCCTCCTTCTCTGTGCGGCCGGACGGAGCAAGCAGAGTTGGGCCCCCGTACAGATGTTCCACCCCGCTCTTGCCCTTGGCTTTGAGTAGCCTGACAGAAGCACACAAAGAATAGAAAGGGGAGGGAGCAAGAGAGGAAGATTAGTAACCAGATTGCCCGCCCGCTCGCACCTTCGAGCTTGGCGTAGGAGGGGGGCAGACATCGAGGTCGCCTTCGAGCCTGTGGGCCTCTCCTTCGAGCCTACTGGTGGCCTGGAGAGAGCCGCAATTGGTGGTCACAAAGAGGTGATGCCCCAGGTATATGCAGATCCACGTGGAAGGGAAGACAGGGCCGAGGGCGTTGAGCAGCTGCTTCTCTGCTATCCCGCCAACGACGACATGCGATGAACGGCGAGATGTGGTTCACCGGATGCCAATCTTCCCATCTCCACCGCCACGATGAACGGCGAGATGTGGTTCAGAGAATAAGTATTAGAATGAACTAGTGCTGTAAACGGGTCGGGTTCGGAACCGGAAACACAGATTCCGATACCGATTCCGATAAACGAAATATGGTTCCGATTCCCGATTCTGATAAGAATGGTTAGTTCCGATTCTGTTCCGATAAACATTACCGGAACCGAAATTCCGATAAGGTAAGATGTTTACCATAATTTTACCTTGAGTTTATGATAATTTATCGGATAACCGATACGATACGATTCCGATTATTTTTCCGATTATTTTTCGATTACGATAACTTTTCGGAATATCCGATACCGATTCCGATAAGCTATCGGTATCATTTTCCGATTCCGAAACCGATAATTTTTATCGGTATCGGGTTGGAATATCGGAATATCGGGGTCCGTTTACACCCCTAGAATGAACAGAGTTCATATACATCAAAATGAGTATGTAAAGTACTTAATAGATCCATTCTGTGTTTTAAAATGTATTCAAATCCAGTCATGGTGGTGTTTTTAGGAATATTTTAAAAATATTTATGTCTTGGCAATAAAATGTCTGATAGTATAAATAATCCTTACTTCCTCTCATGTTTTTTTTTTTTTTTTTGTTACAAAGAAAGATACTTGACAGAGGTGAACATCTTCAGATTTTACAAAGAAAGATACTTGGCAGTAGATGCAGTTTCAGAAATACTAAGGCACAGAGATATCTAGCTAATAATGTACATAGGTGCACTTGGTGAATATATAACTTATATGATCACAGTAACATCTTCTAACAAATATATAAACAATGAAAAGAGATGTTATTTAACAAATGTATAAACAATCCAAATAAAACAGCAATGTACAGATACACAGGGTTCTCTAGCTTGGAGGAGATTGGAGCAGAGAACACATCAGTAAGTTGTTCACATGAAGATAATTAGGTGTAGATGTGGAGAAGATAATTCATGCACTATATGAAGCAACAAAAAATAGTTACCAGAAACTTTAATAAAACTAACTTTTATATCTTCAAATAAGCAAGATAGAAGAGATGCTCTTAAAAAAACTACGTCACAACCCTCCATTTACCACTTCCTTCCTACCTTTATACAGGGAGGAACTGATATATAAGAGCAGGAAAGAAAAACGCAAGAAAGAAAAAAAAGAGGACTTGGGAGATGCTTTGTCCCTTCCAAGAACGTCAAACCCCAGCCTTGGTGAGCAGCGAGGAGAGAGGAGAAGCCATGTAGCCGTCGGAGGCACCGACCTCGTCGCTGCAGGAGAAAAGATCGGGGCTTTCGGCCTCGCAGAGGTAGCCAACCTCGAGAAAGCCCTCGAGGTCGAGCCCCTTGAACCGGTCCTCGTCCAGGTCGAGCAGCTCTAGGACCTGGCGGAAGAAGGAGACGCAGCAGGGGAGAGCGAGCCTGGCGGTGACCCCCACCTGCAGCACCTCCGTCACTAGCAGGGCGTTCTTGGGCTGGTCCGAATGCAGCGGCCACGTCGCTATCGACACCCCATTACTCAGGCCCTCCATGCAAGAGTTCCACCGGCAGTGGCTCATGAACAGCGCAGTTGCACTGTGGCCGAGTATGTCCAGCTGCGGTGCCCATCCCCGCACCACCAGCCCCACACCCGCCACCCGCTGCTCGTAGCCGTCCGGCAGCTTCTGGCGCCCGTCGTCATCCCCGGCGAAGATGTCCGCGCGGTCGGCTTCCCGGAGGACCCATATGAAGCGCTGCCGGCTGCGCTCCAACCCGTGTGCGAGCTCCGTGATCTGCTGCTCGGGCAAGGACGACGTCATCTCGAAAGACACGTACACGACTGAAACCGGGGGCTGCCTTTCTTGCCACTCCATGCACTCGTGTCTCGCCGGGGACACGACGGCGTCCATTCTGACCTGCCCGAGCGCCGACACCAGGTTCATTGTATTAACGGTGATCCAGCAAACACCTCGGAGGAGGCCTCACGCACGGACATGGCCATCTCCACTGCAGACGTGCGCACTACTCCTCCATCTCTGTAGATAACCACCTTGACCACATCCATGCGAAGCCAACGCATGCATGGCAGGTTAACGTGGCCACATCCCTCTGTAATGCTTATCCTGTTGTAACCACCTGTCACGTATCCAAGGATACCTGTGTATATATGTTATACTGTTCAATAGAAACAGGCAGCGAAGCCTCTTGCATCTTCTCTCTCTAGAAATTCTTACACACTGGGCAACGGTGAAGAACTTCGCATGTTTAAAAACTTGATCCCGGGCCAGAAGGTCGACGAACTTCCCCTCACCGAGCGGCACGTGTTGAAGAGCCGGCCTGCGGGGGGCGGCGTCTTCTCGTACTGGCGCCTGATGAAGCCCGTGAACTCCTCCGTGAAGCAGCCATCGACGGGGGGCACGCGCCTGCAGTTGGGGAGCACGAAGCGGAGCCAGCCATCCTCCCCGCGAGCGGCCCACTGGAAGAGAAGGTTGGCAAAGGCGGAGACGTTGTGGAATACGTAGGCCTCGCTGTTGGGGATGGCGACCGCCTCCTGAGCGGCGAAGGACATGAGGGAGTCGTGGAAGACGACGACGCGCTGGGACGTGGCGGAGAGTGAGCTAGGAGGGCGGCGAGGGGTCCCTGCATGCGGAGGCAGGCGTCGAAGGCGGGCTGGAGGTGGGAGGGGAACTTAACGGCGGCGTGGGTGTCGGGGCGGGGGCTGGATAAGCGGGGCACCGGCAGGTCGTGGAAGCGGATGTTGAGGAACGCGCCGACGTCCCAGCCGCTGAGGCGGACCCGGGTCTGCCGATTGTGCGTGGGGGAGCCGGTGAAGTGCACGGCCATGCCCTGGGCCGCCAACATATTCTGGCTTCTGTGTTCTGAAATTTTCTACCTACAAACGCCAAAGAGCGCTACGTATGTGTTACAAACTTTATTTCATGTTGGCATAGTTGCACTTATACGAGGACCTAAAACATTTATCCTTTCAAAGATACAGTTGAAGTACAAATATCGTACACCATTAAATACCGTAAAAAACATGTTTGATTAAGTCTTGGTTGAATTTATGTTAGTTCAAGTCAATTATTTAAATCATGATATATGATATTACACCTCTAAAATACGTAATGCTTTTACCATCAACATCCATCTCATTAACTCAGCAACATCGAGTTAATGCTCAGCTTAGCCGTAGAATTCACTTAATGCCGAATCATAGAAGACAAAAGGATATTCTTTTAATGATAAACGTACTTTTAGGCTCCCATGTTTTAATTTTAGATTCTTCGGGCTATTTCTATTTGTTACGATTATTGTCTGATTTTTTTTTGACTTCTAACTGGGGGAAAAAATATTGATGGAATTTCGAATCCATACGACTTTTTTTTTTTGATAACGAGGAAATCCCGTCCCGTGTGGTTTTGTAGGATCAAGGATTGATGTTCGTGAACTCCAAGGTCAGGACTTGGCAGTTCCTACTTTCCGTATACCCGTATTGCCCTTACCCTACTTGACCGAAAAAATTCTGAATTTACACACCTCGAGGATTGCATGTAAATCAGATAAACCTCCTCAGAAATCGAATTCGGGACCTCTTGTTTTTAAGCAAGAGTTCTAACCGATCGACCCAACCGGGATCCTCCCGTACGACTACTTTAGTATAATTGAACCCCATGCTCATTGAATAGAAAAATCTTATCTCCAAGTCAATTTTTTGTGAATAATCCAATTTACTTTTGTAGGGAACCTGACAGAATCTAGTTGTTTTTGGGCCTGTTAGAAGAGAATTGGAACATTCTAGAAACGCACAGGGGTTGTATGAATATACCGATCTAACATTTCTCAATATTTCTAAGAAATTCTATACTTATTTACCTACAATAAACGTGATTCAGAATATTATTTGAATACAATATCTTTTACAATAAAGAAGTTATGTATTTGTTAGTATCTTCCCACAGCAAAAAAACAACTACTACAATATAAAGAAAAATATTGTCAGATTCTTCGTCCCTTCACTTGTTGCTATAATTTTCCATAAATTTTAAATCCAAAAGTAAGAGTAAAAATTTTAAAAATATTTCTGAGAAATAGTCTAATTCTTTGTTCCTTTATTTATCACATCAATTTATGGTTAATTCTAAAATCCAATAATAAAATAAGGGAAAATTATATATATATCCTTAAAATCTTTCATAGTTAGTTATATACCTCTAATTCTAATTATTATATTATATATCTCTCAAATCGAAAGAAAACATCATATATATTCTATCGTTTCATTCTATCCATTTAGCTCAACCACAATTGACTTACTTGTGTTTTAAAAAAACTTATTTTTTAATCATTTCTTCACTTGTAATTTCTCTCACTAGTTCTCTCTCTCTCTGAAGTTATTTTAGTCATATTATATATATTTTTAACGATTCTATTATTTGATAATGAAATATTTCTTTAATTCTCAAGGCCAATTAACTCTACAGATATAATCGATGTTTTTTTTTTCAAATTGAGAGATATAAAATCTAATAGTTAGAATTGAGAGATATATAACTAAATATGAAAGAATTTAGAGAGATATATATAATTTCCCTTAAAATTTAAATAGAAAGTGTATCTTATTACCAAAAACTTATGAAAATAATAAAAGAGCAAAAATTATAACATTTCTCGGAACAGGGAAAAACAGAGAAATACACCAAATCAGATTTTCCATGTTGATATTACAAGATCCTCCTAAGGTACTACCATTCCGGGCAGGGGAATTGGAAGAATCGCCTCCCTCACTTCTCTCCTTCTTACCATCTCCCTCTTTCTCTCTTTCTCTGTTCCCTTCCGATCCGCCTCTCCGGTCCTTGCCCCCCTCCACAAAGCGCTGCGCACCTGCCACTACGCCATCCATTTCGGGCAGCGGGATCTGGTCTGCGACCAGGGCCGCCGAATCCCCCCCCCTCTCCCCAGTGTCCACCACCGCCCCGCCCACCCCCACCTACACGTCGTCACACATTCCCCCCGACCTACCCGAAGTAGTGACGCCACATCGACTGAGCTCCTCCCCTCCTTCCCCCCTGCAGCTGTTGCATTCTCTGCTGCCATCCGGCCGCCGGCGCCGCCTCTTCTCACACATGCCCGCGGAACAAATCGGCACGCGCAGCCCCATCCGAGCACGCACGTGAGATGACGGGGGAGTTGGGGTAGGTGTGTGTGATCCCCCTCCCCTTTCCCTCCCTTCCCCGCCTCTCCACGCCTCGTCGCCATCGTCTCCTCCCTTCTTCCACTGCAGTGCCCGCCCCCTCCCTCCGCCCCCCGTCCGATGGGGCATCACCACAAAAAGCGCGGCGGCAACTCCGCCCCGCGCCCCCGCCCCCCGGACCCGTCGTCCTCGTTCCCCCACAACGCTGCGTCCACTCCCGCCATTCCCGCCGCCTCCACCGATGGGGATCCCCCCACCATACTCTTCCTCGTGGAGGACGACAACCAGGCGGGCACCGCTCCCGCTCTCCCCCCTCGTCCCCCGCCCCCCCTCAACGGCCCCGCCCCCCGGGGTGTGCCCCCGCCGATCGCCTCGGAGGCCGTCAAGCAGGAGTGCGAAAGGGCCCTCATGGCCCTCCGCAGGGGAAACCACACCAAGGCCATCCGGCTGATGAAGGAGGCCGCCGCCCGCCACGGGTCCTCCGCCCTTCTCCACCGCGTCCACGGCACCGTGTCCGTCAAGGTGGCCTCCCTGATGGACGACCCCAGCGCGAAGCTGCGGCACCTACGCAACGCCGTGGAGTCCGCCCACCGCGCCGTGGAGCTCTCGCCGAGCTCCGTTGAGTTCGCCCACTTCTACGCCAATCTGCTGTTCGAGGCCGCCACGGACGGCAAGGGTTATGAGGAGGTGGTCCAGGAGTGCGAGCGTGCGCTGTCTATCCCCGAACCGGTTGATCCTGCTAGGGAGAGTCTCCACCAGGAGGAGTCGCAGCAGAGGCTTGGCTCCACCCCCGAAGCCCGGGTCAGCCACATCCATCAGGAGCTCCGGTCGCTCATCCAGAAGGCCAACATCGCTTCCATCTCCTCCTGGGTGAAGAATCTGAATGGAGCCGCCGTGGGAATGGGAGAGGAGAAGTTCCGCTTGATACCGATCCGTCGGCTTTCCTCTCCCGAAGACCCGATGGAGGTGAAGCTGATCCAGTCTGCTCGGCGTCCCAATGAGATCAAGAAGGCCACCAAAACTCCCGAGGAACGCCGCAAGGAAATAGAAGTCCGTGTGGCTGCTGCTCGACTTCTCCAGCATAATCCAACACCGTCCTCTTCCCACGAGGATGAGCCATCACCGCCGTCGTCGTCACCTTCTCCTTCCTCTTCCTCTAGTGCACAGCGCCTTGTGGAGCGCCGGAAGCTGATGAATGCTCGAAAACTCATGTCTTCAGCCGATCGTATGGAACAAGTTAAGCGTTACTGCAACTCCATAGGCCCAGAGAAAAGGTGTAGCTTCCTTGAAATTGTCGTTTCGGACCTCAAGCAACATTTCGTAGCAACCAAGGACACTGTCGCCTCGGACTTCCTGTCGGAAGCACTGTCTTTTGCGGAAGCCAATGGGATGTGGAAGTTCTGGCTTTGCTGCAAGTGCGGCGAGAAGTTTGCTAACTCTGATTCTCATGCACAACATGTTATGCATGAACACATGGGGAGCCTACCGCCAAAGTTGCAATGTCTGTTGCCCCAGGAACTGGATGACGAGTGGGTGGAGATGCTTGTTAATGGCAGCTGGAAGCCAATCGACACCTCTGCTGCTTTGAAAATGCTCGAGGATGAACAACTATTGAAGTATCAGTCACTAGGACAAGACAATGATTCTGATGACAATGGCAAGGATAGGGATTTCCTGTCGGACTACTGGAGCTCACGTAACACATCTGATTCGTCTGCTTCTCCCCAGGGTGATTCTAGTGTTGATACTGTCTGCAATGGGCTTTCTGAGGAAAGGAAAGACAATTACATTGCAAATTCCATTACAGGGGAAAATAGTGACAACTTTCACAAATGGCCTCTTTCCGATGATGCAGAGAGGATTAAGCTTCTTGAAAGAATTCATGCCATGTTTGAGTTACTTCTGAAATACAGATGCCTTGGTACAACCCATCTCAACAAGATTGTACAGTTTACCATGCATGAGCTTCAAGGTCTTCCATCCGGTTCACATTTTCTCAATCAAGGACTGGATCAGTCACCTCTCTGCATCAGTTTTCTGGATGCTTCTCAGCTCCGCAAAGTACTCAAATTCTTGCAAGACCTTTCATATTCATGTGGATTAGCGCGATACTCCGAGAAGGAGAGCTTAGCTGATGATATGGTCAGTGCCATTCAAGGCAGTGATTTTCAGGAGGAGATTGTTCTCAGCCGTGATTTGTCCAAACTAGTGCTGGACAGGCACTTATTCAGGAGCAAATCTATATCCAATGGCCTTGATGATTCTGGCATAAATGATGGCACAGATATGTTCGATACCAATGCCTTTGTAACGTGGTTATTTGCAGGCCCATCAACTGGGGAACAACTTACAGCTTGGGCCCATCTAAGGGAAGAGAAATTCCAACAAGGTACAGAAATACTTCAGGCACTCGAGAAAGAATTCTACTTATTGCAGAATGCATGTGAGACAAAGGGTGAGCATTTAAGCTATGAGGCAGCTTTGCAAACTATTGAAAATTGCCAGGTGGCGGATGCCAAGAGAAGGGAGCATCTTACAAAATTGGATACTCAAAATTATGAAGCTTTCCTGAGAAGGCGGAGAGAAGAGCTTCTCAAAAGGGAGAATGATATGATGTCCACAAGCTGTCGGTTTGAACTGGATGCCATTTCTAATGTTCTTAAAGACTCACAATCCTTGAATCTTGGTCATTTTGGACATGATGATATGACCTCTGGTCTAACACCACGCCTCTGTGAACTAGATGCTGGTGATGATGGTGAATGGAAAACACAGGACTACCTGTATCAAGCAGATGCTTGCATTGAAATCGCTGTCCAGAGGCAAAAAGAGCAGTTATATTTAGAGGTCAGTCTGATGTATACACATATGTACCCTATGAACAAAATATAATGTGGTTTATTATTGGATATTTATTTGTATGTTTTGATTCTTTACAGGTTGGGAAAATTGATGCAAGAATTTTGCGGCATGTGAATACAATGCAGCTGTTGGAGAATAAGCTAGGGCCAGCTTCATCTTTTGATTACTGCTTAATGATTTTACCTTTTGTTAAATCTTTCATGCGGGTTTGTGTTCACATTCACACATTAAAGTTATTTCACATGCTTTTATGTCAAATTTTTTGCTGACCTATGTGTGTTGCTCAACTTCCTTTTTTCCCCTTTTAGTCACATTTGGAGGATCTGGTAGACAAGGATGCTGTAGAGAAATCTGAGGCTGCAAAAGAAGCTTTCCTTGCAGAGCTTGCTTTGGACGCCAAAAAGAATACCAACAAAGCAGGTGACCATTTAAAGCAAGCGCAGGAGAAGAAGGATAAGAGAAAGAGCAAAGAGTACCGAAAATCTAGGGATACAAAGGTTTTCATTAGAAATTTCCACTTTTCCTCCATTGTGTGTCTATGACATTCTACACATCCTATTTTATTGTGCTAACCGTATAAAATTTTCAGGCATTTAATAGCAATGAGCAGGCTCTGTACTCTTCACAAGTGGAAGAAAAATCGTATGCAACACTTTCACTTTGTTTCCTTCTTTTCGACTCGGGATGTGCTAGCTGTTATTTTCTAGTTGTTCATTATCATGTCTATTTTTTGAGCTCCAATCTGTGCAACTTTTTTTTCTCGATCAAGCATTCTACTTTATTCCCTGGTTATTATTTAGCTTCCAGTCTATCATGCTTGTGCTTTCATGCATCTAAGATCAAGTCAGGGTGCATTTGGTAATGCTATGGGAGATTCAGCCAGATGTTCGGCAGGAGCCAGATATCTGTGGCATCGCCAACCTTGCGCTCTTTAATCATAATTAAACCCCCATTCCACCCAGTTTTCCTCTAATCCATAAAAAGTATATAGAAGAGGAATATCATTGGAGTCATCTTCTTTTGGGCCTAGAAAATTTCCCATACGAAGGTTCACATAGTTTGTCAAGGTATTTGGTCAAAGTGTATGTATCAGCCAGGAAAATATGGCCTAGCATGTCTTAAACTAGGCTTGTTTATTCTATTTCTTTCTTGAAGAAAATTTCCTTGTTATGCGATTACTTCCAATGTTCACTAGATTTTTCTTAACGTATGGCACAAAGAAGTGGCCAACCTTGATGAGGAGTTCTAACTAAACCCCTCATATGCATAAAATGTGCATGCACCGCTTGCAATGCATCATGTCTTACTGGGTGGCTGAAGCACCAATCAGTGGGATATAACTCATGGTCTGGTCTGAATGTCTCACCACACTGGTTTATCAGCCTTTACGGCTGATTCTTGTCCCTACTGTTGATATGTTCCGACCCTAATAATACTGGATTAAGTCTTTAGTCAGATATATTTTTAACTTTAGAGCCCTATTTCTTTGAGCCATGAATTTAAGTGTGACCCCTTCAGAAGTTGATGTTCTCATCTGTGCAAGAAGAAGAAATATCGGGATGCTTTTGGGATTTTCAGCCATTGTCATTATGATTTTTTTGGAACACAGATGAAACACTCTTGTCTAGTGTGGAAATGATTATTTTTACAAGATCACATTTCTTGTCCTTCTATAATCTGTGCTTACCCTTGATGCCTCTTCAGAGGAGCTGTAGAGGGGGTTAACAAACACCCCTTCCTCTCCTTTCCACCCAACAAACATGTGTGCATACAACCAACATCCACCACCACCAGAATATGACTTTTGTCTTGCCCCAAAAATTTGTCTTGTGTGGAAATATCTATTTTTCCCCTCTTATTGAGGTTTGAGGACTGTTAATTTCACATTTCCTCACAATTCATGTCCTGCTGCTTACGTGATTATTTTCATATGATATAGGGTGGAGCTTCTTGCTGCAACTGATACAAATCAAATACAGTCGGAGCTGACAACAAGTGATTACCTGAATGGAGAAGAGGAAAATAGGCGTAGAGTTGAGCTTGAGGCAGAAGAAAGGAAGCTTGGGGAAGCTTTGGAGTTCCAGAGGAGGATTGAACATGAGGCGAAGCAAAGACACCTTGCAGAGCAATGTAGGAAGGCTAGTGCAACATCTTCTGGCAGTTTAGGAAAAGTTGCTTCAAACATCAATATGGAATCTGCATGCTTAGAAAATGGGTTGGAAGAACATCATAATGAGAGGAGACTTGAGAATGGTTCCTTAGTTAACTTAAGAGGTATTGAATTTGGTGATTTTCATCGATCTGAGTTTGCTTTGTCCAAAGTTCATCAGAATTATGAGTTGGATCTATCTAAAGCAAACCCAGGTAGATCCAATATGCTGCTGAATTTCTGGAAGAGCTGATAGTAATTTTTAATGAAATGAACTCTCTAACACCATTATGAATTTCTGTTTGGCAGGTGATACAGAAAGTAAGAATGAGATTAGCATGGAGAGAGATTCCGCCAATGTTAGTGGTCAGAAAATTAAACGACCAAGTAGTCAGCCTCATTCCAAACACAAGCAGGGTTTGTCTTGTTTCTTGTTCAGAAAATCTAACAAAACTGTTTCACTAGATTTTCTCTGTTATGATGTTGCATTGGGGGTTTGCATGCATGCCTTGTCTTTGTGTCAAGCTTTTTCTAGAAGGTGACCATGAGGCCACATTTAATTGAAGCAGAAAAGTATTACAAAAGCAGTCCAGGTTCCAGGAAGAGATCCTAGAGTTGAGAGGAAAGAATAATGAAACGACGAGGGGGAAACATGCAGATTCCCAAGTGAACAGCAAAGAAACATATAAATGCAACTCCAGAAAAGCACATCAAAGGATGTGTATCCCTCTCTACTGAGGAAGTAGATAGGAATATCAATTCCTCAGATATATGGTTCCTCCATCTCTTAACTTTATGGATGATGGGACTATTAGAGAGTTCCGTGTCAGCTAGAATCCCATTTCTTCCCCATTGGATGGCCCTCCTAAGAGGCTAAGATTATCAAATGTCTTCTTTACGTCGTCTCTGAATTTCCCAGAATTCCTTTCAACCATATGACCTAAAGCACGGCTAGGAGCAGAAAAGACCACTCTTCCGTAGCCATTCTGGAAAAACAAACATTTCTGCACCATCTTAGGAGCTCAAGCATACTCTTTTGGTTCTGCCACGAGATGTTGAAAGCTTTGCAGTGGATAGCCCACTGATCTCCAATAATGCCACAGTTATGGAAGACATGGTCTATATTCTCTTTCGTTGATCCTGTAAAACACACACTGAATCTTCTCAATGTGAGAGAGAATTTTAACTCTGTCATTTATAGCATGGAATGAGGAATCGGCCGATCCGGATTGGCTAAGGGGGTAGGCCCCTGGATCATAGAAATTCCAGCCAAATCAACTGGAATTGGACTGAATTGGTCCGGATCAGCCTGGATTGGCCTATTCGACCGATTCTGCCACACAAATTTTATATATACACAATGCCATATATATATACACATTAACTATATATTATTACTATATTTATATTAATATATGACTGTACATATATTAACCACATATATATGTATAAAGTGTTCATTAATATGATATATATACTATAAAGAATACATATTAATTATGTTTGTACATTAATAGATACGTATATGAATAAATATATGTTCTATACATATATGAATGTGTAAATTATATATATGATTACATATCTTATAAACATATGCATAAACAAATGACGTCTGTCCTACCCTTTGCCTTACAAATATTCTTTTCGGGGGCTCGCCCATGCAACGCCCGCAAGGGGCGCTGCCCCCTTTAACTCTGCGACCTGACCATGCAAGTTGATCTGCATGTGCGTACCTGCACATTTGAGAGTTCAGGGCCTCAATCGTAGGGGTCAAAGGGGGCAGCGCCCCTGCGGGGGTTGCACGGGGCGGAGCCCCTGGAAAAGAAAATTTTAATTTGTGAAGCAAAGGGACAGATGTCATTTGTTTATGCATATGTGTTTATAAGATATGTGCAGGTACGCACATGCAGATCAACTTGCATGGTCAGGTCGCAGGGTTAAAGGGGGCAGCGCCCGTTGCACGGGGCGGGGCCCCTGGAAAAGAATATTTGTAAGGCAAAGGGACAGACGTCATTTGTTTATGCATACGTGTTTATAAGATATGTAATCATATATATAAATTTACACATTCATATATGTATAGAACATATATGTAATCATATATGTATCTATTAATGTACAAACATAATTAATATGTATATCTTTATAGTATACATATCATATTAATGAACAGTTTATACATATATATATATGTGTATTAATGTACGTACAATATATTAATGTAAATATAAGACAAGGTTTTATATATCATAAATATATATGTATGATTATATATATCATAAATATATGTAAATATTGAAGACATATTTTCCTTTTTTTTCTTCTGAAATTTCCCAAATTTCTCATGAGCGGATCCAAGATCGGTCACTGCTAAACTTCCGTTGGATCGGCCAATCGGATCCAGATTGGGATCGGCCCAGGCCAATCCCTAGGCCTATTTGATACTTTTTTCCATGGCTTGTAGGCACCCTTCTTCTTGCTAGCTTCCATATAAAACTTTTTAATTTTTGTGGGATACAGGTTCCTCACTACTTTCTTCCACCATGCTCTCTCTCCACTGTCATTGAAGATCCTAAGGAGTTGGCTGAGAACTTGCTAGTAGAAGACCATCTCTAAATGTGGGAGTTCAGATTAATTGGCTGTAGAAGCTGTTGAGGATTCATGCACTCAACAAATTCAGTGTCTGTAAGGCCCCTTTTAAGCTTGATGAACCAGCCTCTCCCAGTCGTGGACAAATCTTGAACTGACATCTCTTTTTCGTCGGCCAAGTCATATAAATAGTAAAACATCTGCAAAAAGGTTGAATGTTGAAACTGCACCACTGATTTCCAAAAAATGGAGAGTTTGCCTTTACCAATCTTGACTTGGAATCTCTTTATCTCATCCTTAGCCAAGTCACACAATTTTTGATTGAGCTTATTGACTGAGTGTTACTACTATTTCATGTATTACTTCTATCATCAGATAAATAATTTAATGGTTGTAGACCACTGAGCCATCTTTTACTTCTTGCAGGTCCACTGGGGATTTCACAGAATAGTATTCTATCTTCTGATTATAGGACCAATAGACAGGAAAACCCGCAGAGCATCTTTGTGAGATCTCCTGAGGGAAGTTCGAGGCCCATGTCTGAAAAAGAAAACCATGCAGTTTCTCATTTCCCAAATGAAATTCATGTCAAGGATCAGGCTTATGCTGCAGGTCTAGTAACAATTTATGTCTGTACATATAATGCGAAGTTATGATGCAGTTTTCCTTTTGCCAAATGTTTAGGAATGGAAGAACTTATAATGAGACGGTAGAGTTTGTTAATCTCATCAAGGAGAAGAGTTTGATAATTATATGCCCACATACTGGAATGAGCCAGACTTAAAGAAAAGGGTCTTTTAGTTTTTAATCCCTGTAGATACTTAATTTTAAAAATAAAACCCTTGAATTACATATTTAATTTTGACTCCAAGAAAACTTATGTTTGTAATACTTTTAGTCCCTGCTGCCTATTTCTACTATTTTCTTGATGATTCAACTAGGAGAAATGCGTATCTCCCGTCTGGATGGGTGGCGAAGCCTCACTGGTTTCGCCTTCCCCAGACACAAGGCCCGAGGGGCCTGCACCCCCTAGGGTTGCAGTCTCCCGGATCTTGTATTTGGGACAGCTCCCGTCCGGGCGGGAGCCTTGTATTTCTCTTTAACTATAATTTAAGACTATGGTCAGTTAAGGAAAGAGGGTCATGCACTCTTCCTAGAGAATCTCCAAATAAGTGTGTCATTCTTATGAGAGGGCATGACAGTTGCATGATAGCCATGTCTTGCCTCTACTTGATATACCTTTGGCTAGGTGTTTCAAGTATTTTGGATCTTGGCAAGTCAGAGAAAGAATCTCAACAGATTCTCATGATATTGTGTGTAGCTGCTATGAATTGACTGAACTTTGTATGCGGTTAGGTGTTTTGAGCATTTTGGATCTTGGTAAGTGAGAGAGAGAATCTCTAGAGGGAGGGAAGGAGAAGGCAGGTCTTATTTGCATTGGATCAGCTATGATAACGAGAAAGAGGAAAATAAGTATCAGAGAAGGTTGCTAGTATGGTTGTGAGAGACATGCACATGGCCAAAGTTGACTCTCCCACAAGGATGAGGTGGCATCTCATTGTGGAGGTGGCATGTGGATAATGTATCGGACAGTGCTTTAAAAAGGACTATTTGCTACGAGTCGAATGCCCCCCACCCCGCACCCACTTGACTAGTCGGAACGATTAGTCAGCGAGTTGGATGCCTCAAGTCCAAGTCGATTATTTCTTCAGGATTTCTTTCATTTTTTATGCATGAGTGTTGTTGATTGTTATTGTTGAGGTATATGCTTGCCATATCTAAAGATATAAGCATCACACAAGAAAAATCTGATTGCATCAAACAAATTGATTTAGAAGACATACCTATAGCTCAAATGGTAGAGCATCAATGTTACATGCATTTTGAGCTGATTGCAAGAGTGTAAGGAAATGAAGAACAAATCTGATTTACTAATATGAACTATTTCAGAACTCATCATTTAACAATGATATGTCTGAAACATATCATTTAACTAATGTGAGTCTTAATCCTTGACATCCAAAATAAAACATCACAAAATAGATAAAGTCAGACTCATCAATGTCAATAAATGAGAGTAGAACCGATATAAATCTTATTTGTGTATGGAAGAGTCTCCTGCTGGCTTGACATAACTTGGTGTGTGCGCCTTTGGAGGAAGAGTTGGCAAAAAGTTGGTAACCCAAACCCATAGTGTCAAGGTGCCAAGGTGGTTCTTGGGGTCCTGAGCGTCTAAGCACTTAGGCGTCCAAGGTGGTATCCAATGTGATATCCCTTTCCTATATGGAATTTAAATATCTAAAAGTATATAATGTATGAATAATCAAAATGTAATGTAATAAAAATGTTAATATCATATTATCCCATGTGAGTAAGTTCGAGTGCTTGAGTGAGCTTGCATTGCAAGTCTGCTGGCATGGCATCAATAAACCAATCAATGAGATGATGGTCGCTTGGCTTCTCATTTAGAGGAATTCTCTTTTTTATATTCCCAAATCTTACAATTAATTGGTCAACTGTTTCATCAAGGGTCGGTGAGTAACCAGAAATGGTGGATAGCAACGTTGGCATGGGTGGTGAAAAAGGACAAATCTCAGAAAAAGATAAGTAGGGAGGCTGAGGCCTGAGGGGTAGGTGAGGGAGAGAAAGGGGAAGAGGGAGTATCTGTGTAGTTTCCCCAAGAGGATCCTTTGAGGGGCTTGGGGGGCGGTGACAAGAGGAGGATGGTGAGGGAAATGGTGAGAAGTAAGGTTGATATCCTCTGTATTCAGGAGACCAAATGTGAGTGGTGACGGGGAAGATCTGCGGAGGGACATTGGGGGAGGTAGGCTGTCTAGGGGAGTGGCATCCCCAGATGTTGGTAGAGCAGGGGGTATCCTCATCCTGTGGAATCCCTTTGAGGTTGAGGAGGTGGAGGAAGACAGGCAGGTTGGTCGTTGGGTTATTTTGCTCCATTTCTGTTCTCTGAGGGACAGATTCTCATGGGATTTTTCTGGGATATATGGGCCCCAAACAAGGGAAGGCAAGAGATTCTGTGGCAGGAGCTGTTGGAATTTCACTGCACCTCTTCCCGTCCCTGGTGTGTGGGTGGAGCTTTCAATGCCGTAACATCAAGCTCCGAGAGGTTAGGTGGTTGTCCTCAGGCACGGGAGATAGAGGATTTCTATGACTTCATCCAGCAGGCCGCATTCATTGACTTTGGATTGGTAAATGTGTAGTTCATCTGGTCAAATATAAGGGCTTCCCCTTGTTGCTCCAGACTGGACAGATTCCTGTTGTTTGTGGATTGGAAGGACCATTTCCCACATGGTCAGATATCTTGTTTGGCTGGACCGATCTCAGATCATAAGCCTATCCTCTTGAAAACCAGCTGAGATAGAGAGAGGACGGGAGAGGGGCTTTCATATTTGAGAGATTTTGGCTCAGAGAGGACTTCTTTGATACAGCCTCAAGATCTTGGAGTGCCTATAGGTGACAAGGATCTTTCATGGCCTCCTTGGTTAGGGAGCTGCATCATCTGGCTCTCGCGCTTAGAAGATGGGGTGCTAGCAAGCACCTTCCAAGGAAACAGGAGAAGGAGGAAGTCATTCAGCGGCTGCAGGTGTTGGATAGATTGGAGGAGGTAGGGTTAATAGATGGTGAAGACAGATCTGATTGGGAGTCTTTAAAGACAAAGTTTGAGGGGATTCTTATCAGGAAGAGATTTATTGGAAGCAAAGATCCTGGGAGAAATGGCTCAAGGAAGGCGACAGTAATACAATGTATTTCCACAAGACTGCTTCAGGCAGGAGGACTAACCACGTCGGTGGGAGAGGATACTATTTCTGAGGTGGGGTCCATTAGAGCTCATCCCAGGGATTTTTTTGCTCGGCTATTCACTGAGGATTAGAGATGCATATCTGTTTTTGCTCACCCTCCCTCACCTTTCTTCTGCTGATAGCGAGGCTCTTGTGGCCCCTTTTTTGGAGGAGTTCAAGCGGGCAGTATTTTCTCTCGTAGGTGACAAAGCACCTGGGCCGGATGGTTTTCCCATGTGTTTCTTTCAGCAGTGTTGAAAGCTTGTGAAGGAGGATTTTCTTGGGGCTGTTAAGGAATTTCAGGAGGGCAAAAGCCCATTTGAGGGGTATTAATAAAACAATGTTGGTACTGATTCCTAGGAAGAGGGCTACGTAGGAGTGGACTGATTTTAGACCCATTAATTTGCTCAATAGTACATACAAGATAATCTCTAAGGTGCTGGCCCTAAGACTAGAGAGGGTCATGAATGGTATTTTCAGTGGACAACAAGGGGCTTTCATTAGGGGGAGGCACATCCAAGAGAATTTCCTCATTGCTTATGAGTGTTTGCATGCTATGAAGCTTCATAGAATGAGGGGAGTGGTCCTGAAGCTGGATTTTAAGAAGGCCTATAACAGAGTTAATTGGGAATGTATCTTATAGGTGCTTTACAAAATCGGCTTTTATTAATCTTGGATCTCCTGGATTAGAGAATGTATTTCATTTGCTTCCTTTGCAGTCCTTAACAATGGGCAGCCTTCCTCCTACTTTGCTAGTGGGAGAGGACTTCCGAACGGAGACCCTTTGTCCCCATTTTTGTTTGTTTTAGTGGCTCAGATTTTGAGTACACTTTGGATGAGAGCAGAAGCGGCAGGGGTTCCAGATCGGTAACTTTAGTAGCAATATCACTCGTTTCAGTATGTCGATGATACTATTCACTTTCTAATAGATGAGAAGAATCAGCTGATTGATGCTAGGTTGATACTAGAGGTGATATAGGATATCGGTGGGTTGAAGGTGAACTATCGGAAAAGTCACATTGCAGGGATCAACTCGGAGGAGTCTGCCCTTACGCAGGGTCCATTCTTGGTTGCCAGATTGGGGACTTTCCATTTACATATTTGGGCCTCCCTCTGTCTTCAGGAGTTCTTCATTGCAGGGATTGGCAGCCTGTGGTGCAGGGATTTGAGTCCAGGCTGGCAGGATGGAAGGCTAGGTTGCTATCTTATGGAGGTTGTCTGGTTCTGTGCAAATCTGTGCTGGACAACGTGCCAACTTATTTTCTTTCCATCTTTAGGATTTCCAAGACAGTGGTCAAGAAGTTGGAATATCTTCAGGCGAGATTCTTCTGGCATTACAGCATTAATAATGGAAGGGGTTTACATGACATTTCTCGGGTAGAGTGAGTAGAAGCAACGAGGTAGGTGGTGTGGGTATTAAAAACATCAGAGATTTCAACTTGGCGCTTTTATGTAAGTGGTTATGGTGGCTTAGGACAGAGGATGGTGGTTTAGGGAATCAGCTCATTAAACAGAGATACTACAATTCGGCCAGGGTGTGGGACCTAAGTCTGCCTCACTTGTATATTGTCTTCCCTATTTGGAGGGGCTTTCTTCGGTGTGTTGATGTCATTAGGATCAGTGTTCAGTGTTGCCTGGGGAATGGTAAGAGATGCTCTTTCTGACTGGATAGATGGAGGGGAGATTTTTCACTTGATGAGGAGTATCTTAGATTATATGATATTGTGGGAGCACCAGGAGCTTCGGTGGATCAACTTTTGATTTGCAGCTGGCGGGGGGCATTTGGGCTCCTGTTTTCAGAAGGCACCTCACTGTTGTGGAAATGAGCCATCTTCAGCTTCTCCTCCAATCGCTGTTACACATTAATGTGGATGCTTCTATAGTGTACCACTGGTGATGGAGATGGGATTCCAGAGGGCGTTTCCCTGTTAGATCGGCCTACTCCATTATCTCGGATGGAGGTCTTCATCACTTTGCTGCTCCCCATCTCTGGAGATGCAAAAGCCCCTCAAGGTCAAGATACTGATTTGGAGGATCTTCTATGGCCGGCTTCCAACGTGTGTTAGATTGGCCTCTTTCCTTTCGGCCATTTCCACGGGCTGCTGCTTATGCGGTGAAGAGGAGGAGGGCTTGGACCATTTGTTCGTTCATTGTCCTTGCGTTCAGGAAATTTGGGCAAGGGTTGGCTAGGTATTCCAGCAGCCTTTTGGTCCATTTGAGGGGGTAGGAGATGGCAGCTTAAAGGTGACTTGCTTTTGTGGTGGCTAGTTCTCCATGCCACTCTTTGAGCTATTTGGTGTGAAAGAAATAGAAGAATCTTTAAGAGGGAGTCGAAGTCAGAAGATTGGACGTTTTCTTTATTTGTGATAGGGTGGTGTTTTGGGAGTGGCGTCTTTGTAAAGTGGGGGAGCATAATTCCTCCATTTTCTTTTCTTTGGGGCATTAGGTATACTTTACCTTTTTGGAGGGCTGTTTTTTGGTTTTATGGAATTTTTGTAAGTGGTGGTCTCATTCTTGTTTTCTCTCACACCATCTAAGTGTCTTATTGCTTGTATAGGTGTTTGGGGGGGGGGTTGCCTTCTTGGGCTTTGCTTTTGGGCCCCTTATACTTGTTCATTCTCCTTTTCTTTAACATATATTTGCGGTACTACCCACTTCTAAAAAAAACTATTTCATCATTAGCCTTGGTCATCTGAACTAATTATAGCAGTCTTATATGTGTGCTTGGGAGAACGAGGGATGATCCAATCCACTCTCCCTTGAACCATCCAACTCTCCAGGGAAGACGATCATTCACTAAAAGTATTAAAAGCATAATACATTTAGATGATTGTTGAACAAATGATTTTTTTTTTAAATAACAATTAATGACTGTGACAATGTTTACAATGTAATGATTGTGAATATTGTTGGAATTGAGGCCCTGAATTCTCCAATGTGCGGGTATGCACACGTGGGTCGACCTGCATGGTCAGGTCGCATGGATCGACCTGAGTGGTCAGGTTGGCAGGGTCAAGGGGCAGCGCCCCTTGTGGGTTCAAGAGGCGAATCCCCAGAAAGAAAATTTTAATTTTCAAGGGTACGACGACTTTTCCAGACAGTTTCAAAAAAAAAAAGCAGGAAAAAGAGAGAGAATCCGTGGCTGACTAGTCGGCCAATGGATCTGACTCGCCTAGTCAGGCCGACTAGTTGACTAGTTGGCCGACTTTTAAATCACTGGTATCGGAGGAAGAAAGCTTTGGAAGCGATGCCATATATTGGAAGTATCCTGTATAGTTTGTAAATATTTTCAACTTTAGCATAAACAAAAAACAATTGTTGAAGCTAGATTCTATGAATAAAATTCCCTTCTGTCGTTGATTGTTTGATGGGCTGGCTGTTTTTAAAGAGGTCTCCTATTGTTGTTTGAGAAATTATACCTGTCATTTTGATTAACATGATTGATTTATGGTATTATTACTGTTGGATTACATAGTTACATATATTTGAGGTATACACCACAAGTAGAAATGTGGGCAGTACTTTTAGTTATACATGATGGTGAGAAGAGAGGAAACAACATGTAACTTGTGAAACAATACTGTATTTTTTCTAAATGAAGCACCCACTTGAATAATGTACTGTCCATTTGATACAAAGTTTAGCGTACTATCACCCATAGCAACTCCTAGAACATGTCTGCTTTTCTGTATCAGCTTCTGCGGTCTTTCACAAAGTCTTCATTTATATCACCGTATCTTCATTTATTATTTTTGTGAAATAAGATGATCACTTTTATATCTGAAAAGTTTCTTGTTGATGCCAGGAGACAATGGAACAAAGACTTTGAGGCAATTACATGCTGAGGAGGATGATGAAGAAAGATTCCAAGCTGACATCAAAAGAGCTGTGCGCCAGAGCCTTGGTTAGTCCTTTTTGTTTGATATCTTTGTCACATTTTGGTTCTGTTTCATTAATATTGCCATCATACTCTGTTTCTGTTTCATCATTGAAGTTGGGTTGTGGCTCAGATTTATGAAACAGAATCCTATCTGGACAAGAACCAAATAATGTGGAAGTTTATAAAAAACCAAGTTTCTAGATTTATAAATAGTGTGCCAGTTGAGAATATGGTCTTCAGGATTTTGTCCTTTAATTATTGAGACCAGAATAGTGGATCTTTCCCCTCAATGCTTAAAAGTTCAACTTCTATAGTCCCTTGCTATTGTAATTCTTGAAGGAATATGTAACTTAGTGTTGAATGAAAAAATTTGTTCGAATGCCACAAACACTTGTTTTAAATATATAGAGCAAGTGTATGAGAAGGAAAATATCTGTCTGGGGTTCCGGATAAAAGTAATCCTCAAACCCATTTATTCAGAATTTTTCAGAAAGAATGAAAGAAAGAAAAGAAGTTATTTATTCTGGATTTTCGGAATAAATAGACAGCAGAAAACAGAAATATTTTCTGCACATCTTTGAATTGTGAACAGGGCCATTCCGTATTAAATTGGGGCTGAAACCTTATAACCCCCAGTGTTTTCGGAATAAAATACCCCTGAGAACTTTATTTGTATCAGAAAACACTTGTTTCAAATGTCGGGAACAAGTGCACGAAAGGGAAAATATTTATCCGGGGTCCCGGGTAAAGGATAACCCTTGAAGCTATTTATTCAGAATTTTCAGGATGAATAAATGAAACAAAATCATTTATTCTGGATTTTCGGAATAAATTAATGCAGAAAAAGAAATATTTCTGCATATCCCAGAATGTCGGAGAAAAATTCCTTGGGGTTGACCCAAAACAGAAATCAGTCAATCCCACGTTTCCGGCGTGTCCGGAAGCATAGCCAATGCCGGGCGAACGAAATTTAATGGCCCGAGATATCCCGGTGGAAGGCGCCCTACATGGCGTTCATTTTTTTTAAGTGTGCGGGGGTCCGGTCAAATACCCATGTCAGCAATCGAAAATGACGTGGCCAAAATCCACCTCCTCACACGACAAGAAGAAAGCCCCACGTGATGAAAGCCCCACGTGATGAAATGACACGTGGTCGGGAATTTATAAAGAAATCTCCCACTGAGATGCCCCGATGGGACTCCCATCAGGTTTTACGGGGTATCGACACGGTGGAGGCCCCATCGGAGCCGCTCCAGGGCTGCCACACCCGGTGGGACCCCCACCGGGGCTGCGCGCTCGGTGGAGACTCCACCAGGGGCCGCGCACACCCGGTGGGGACACCACCGGTGCTGCGCACCGGTGGAGGTCCCACCGGGGCCGCGCGCACCCGGTGGGGATTCCCACCGGGGCTGCGCGCACCCGGTGGGCCCCACCGGTGCTGCGCACCCGGTGGGGCTCCCACCGGGGCCGCGCGCACCCGGTGGGGCCCCCACCGGTGCCGCGCGGCCTGTGGGAACCCCACCCGGGTTGTGTGCCCGGTGGGAGTCCCACCGGTGCCCTTGTGGGTCCCACATCCCCGGTGGGACTCCCACCGGTGCTCTGTCTCGGAAAAGAAAAAAAAATTGCATGACAGAAATAAATGCATACCCGATGGGCTCCGTCTCCGGTGGGCTCCGACTCCGGTGGGCTTCGTCTCCGATGGGACAAAACCCCGGTGGGATATCCACCCCTTGCTCAACCCCTATAAAAGGGGACCCAATGCTCCAAGAAGAGGAGAGAAGAAGGAATATGTTCCAAGCACCAGGAAAGCTCCAAGGAAGAAGACTCCAAGAGCTCAGAAATCTCCAACAGTTCAGAAATCCCTTTTTTTTTGGACTGTTCTGTGCGTTGCTGCCTTGCCTTGTATCATACAAGGCTAGATTGGAAACTTGCCATTTTCTGTTTAAGGCAAGTACATGTTATGTAAAGTGAGAACCAGTCCTCACAAGTTTAGAAGGAGGACTCCATGGACTGTTCTATAAAGAAAGAAACAAATAAATGAGATGATTCACGTAATGTGCTTGGGCATAGTACTATTTTCTGCGGGAGGAAATTACAAAAGAACCCTATATCCTTTTTATTTTGCATAAATGACCAAAATAGGGAAACCTTTTGAATTTAATGCTCCCTGCATAAAGGGATGTCATGTCCATTTCTAAAAATTCTGAAAGCTCAGAAATGATGTCCTAAAGGGATAAGGACCCAGAAAAATTCATAAAGTCACCCCTGTTCATCAGAAAAATTACAAAAAAAAACCATCACATGACCAAAGAATTATAAATCAGTCCTTAAATAAAAGGTCTTTTTGTGAACCAGTCCCCATTATAAGGGATATTCGACAAACCAATCCTTATTCTGAAAGAAATTTTATAAATCAGTCCTAAAAGACATGGAAAATTACAGATCAGTCCCTAAATATGGAGAAAACTGTGAATCAGTCCATGTTTTAAAGGGGGATTTTGCAAACCAGTCCCTATTTTGGGGCAAAATTGCCAATCAGTCCCTAGAAACACAGGGAAGGATGAATCAGTCCCCATTTTTGGGATGAAATTATAAGCCAGTCCCTAGAAATGCGGGGAATGACAAATCAATCCTCAATTCACGAAGAATGAGGCCAATCAGTCCCCATTATAAGGGGGATCTTTGTGAAACGGTCCTAAAAATGGGAAAACATGATAAAGTTGTCCCCATTTTGACAAATGTTTCTAAAACAGTCCCCGATGTGGATAGATATATTGGCGAAATGGCCATAACTCCACATTGGAAAGATGAACTTGATGTGAACGGGGTCTTTCTCGCTCATGATATGTCCTCAATCGCAAAGGTCTAGCCATGTATCAAAGGTATTCGAGTTTTTTCTCGATGTAAATAAAACGTCGTTTTGTCGACGGGGAAATGTCCAGTACACGACACCCAAATTGCCTGATGAATGAAATTTGTCTGTTTTAACAGACTGGCACGCCCGTAAAAATAGATAAACAACAACAATTCAATAATCTTTTTCTTCTAAAAAGATAAAAAAGATTTTGAAAAGGATATTTCCGCGTGTTAAACACTTAGGCTGTGTAATATTGCAACAGGTCTAAACCTTGCTCTTTAACATATCTATATGGGAGTTCATTAGTAATGAACACGTATGCCATTGCCTTTCTAATAAGTTGTTGGTCAAACTTTCAATTTGTAATGGTAGTTTTGTTCTTTCCCTCTACTCATTCATTTATCGTAGTGGTCTGAGACTCTGAAGGGGTATTTTTTGCATCTAACATCCGAACATGTTCGGAGTGTGCTTGTGCCTCAATATCTGAGTCAAAACTATAAATTTGACCATAATAATTGCACTTGCAAATGTTTTCTCCTTCAATCCTGGTAAAGTGTTTCCCATACATCTGATCTTGGGTTTGCAACTTTCTCTTTCCCTTTGATCCCGGAGAAACTGTCACTGCAATAATACTACTTGTTTGAGTGGCAACACTAGGTTCAGAACTTGCATCACAGTTGTAGGAGTAAACCAGTGGCATTGAATGACATCTGATTAAGTATATTGATATTAATTTATGCCAATTAAAGATAGAGGATAACAAAGGAAGAAATATTTTCTATAAACAAAATAAAAGTTGCACTGCAAGAGTCTCTCCTTGACGCCATCATGACTTAAGATGTAACAACTTTCTTCAAATTTGAGAGCAAATAACAACCAACAAAGAGCTCCTAGCACCCAAAAAAAAATACAACAGCATATGACAGCATGTGACACTGAATAGTCATGGGAGAAAGTGGGAGAAAAAAAGAATAAGCCAACAGCATCATATGCCACCTTAACAGTCATGGGAAATAGCCTGAATGGGAGAAAAAATAATGAGACAACAGCAAAAATAATGTCGTGGGAGAATGTCTGAAATGGGATCTCTAATGAATTAGCATATGGCACTTGAATAGTCCGCCAACCTTTTTTTACTGTTCAGCAGACATTAAAAGAGGCTCATTCTGCACATAGTGACTATAATTGTGGAAGTTCTTCGACCTAGACATTGTGTCTGTCGTATTAGTTACCAGCAGGAGCATCATGTTCTCTTCCTGACAAAATGCACTAAATGTTCTCCATGTTGGCTTCAAGAATATAATGTATTTCTTATAACTTGAAGCATCGTATTGATAAGAGGACTAGGGCTCCAGAGGGTTCCTTTCTCCATCAATCTAGATAGGTAAAGGTAATGGAAATCCAAAAGCACAAACTTGTAACATCTAAATGGACTCCAGAGGGTGAAACAGGATATTGATCATCTTAAATGAGTTTCAGACGTCCAAATTTCAGACCATGGACTTGGAATTATTTTAAATTTCAGACAGTTTGCAATGATTTCTGTTGGGAATTTTGTTGAACAGTGGGTAGAAGTCATCTTGCAGCTAGTAAATCTTGAAATAGTTATTCTTAATTTTCTGGAAGATTAACTAAGTAATCGAAGTCTCAGAGATGTGAGGGGGCTAAAGGTACCAAATTCTGGAAAATCTGAAAATTCGTTTGGGTATTTCAGTTCTACTTACAGCCTACAGGCCCTCCGGAAAAAGAGGGAACATCAGAGAAAGGGCTTCTTTTGTGTGGCCATCTGCGAACATCATCAGGATGGCCTACAGGTTGAACAAGACCTTACAGGGAACAGCCCAAGGAGATGACAAAGCATGAGGATGATACTCAGAAAATGTTGATTAATCCAAACATTAAAGCGGGAGTATACATAAATCCGACGGGATCGTTTGGCAAGGAGTATGAGTGGAAGAACGGGAGTGCCAAGGCCCAAGGAAATCTGTGACAAGGATTCCACTTACAGGTCATTTGTACTCCAAGAAGGGTCCTGGGAGCACTGTGGCTGCTGAAGATTTGAGCAGGGAGCACTATGTCGCTGCCTGCTGGAGACCTGGGTGCACACACCCGTTACCCACCGTTCACTCGTCAACTTGCAGTTGTCACTCACCAGACATTGCGTTTGAATTTAAGGCTGGGCCGCCAGCTGCCATGGGTGAAGGGTGAAGGCCGAAGGGTGATTGTATTTTGGAGGGAGGGCGAGATAGTTAGGGCTGGATCTTCCTTTAGTTTATTTATTCTCCGTTCAAATGGTTCGGTCAATCAGTTGGGTTTTTTCACAATGTAACCTAACCAAACCATTTGACATTCTTTCGGTTCAGTTCAGGTCGTTGACCTGAACTCAGAAGATCTAAACCCAAACCAAACAGAAAACTTTGCTTCGGTTTTTCAGGTTGACTTGCAAAGTGGATAGTCCTACTGGTGATATCTTGTTGGAAATCAAGTACTTAGAAGGAAAATCTTGTGAAATAATTTAAGATAAAAAACCTTGGCCTGTTGAAGTATTTTCTTGGGATTGAGGTTGCTTGGTCTCAAGGTAGCGTCCATATAGCACAGAGGAAGTCTGTTTTGTATCTTTTGAAAGAAACATGGGAAATCAGGAAGTATATTCAGGTAAATTATAAACTCAGTTAACATGATGAGCTCTATTTGGGGACAAACAGAGAAGATATCAAAGGATGGTTGGTACACTTATATATTTGTTTTATGACTAGACCATACATTACATATGCAGCTTATGTGGTAAGCAAGTTCATGCACGCTCCTATGATGGCACATTTTAAGACATGTTAAGCCCTATACTGTAAAAGGCATGATCTTTTGCAAGAAAAGTCAGCTGAGTATAGAGGGCTTTCATAATGCTGATTGGATAGGTTGTCTAGATGAATGCATGTCCATTCCAAAGTACTGTACTTAGGAGGGAATCTGGTTTCCTGGTGAAGCATGAAACAAACTCTTTGTGCAAATTCTAGCATTGAAGCTGAATATAGAGCCCTTGCTCTAGTTGTCACTGAGTTACTCTGGTTAAAAAGTTCTTCTGAATGACATTGGCGTAAAGGTGTTCCTTAGCTCTATTTTGGCACTAAGCAACTATAAGTATCGCCAAGAATCTAGTTCAAATGATCATACCAAGCACATTGAGATCGGCACTTCATCTGAGAAAAGTTGGACTCAAGAGAATCGTGGCTAACGGTTGTTCCGACTGTGGATCAAGGGACAGATATCTTTACTAAAGGCCTGTCTAATGAGAACTTCAAAGTAATTTAAGGCTAGCATGTGTGCTTGAGTTGGTCTTTTCTACAGTATTAATGGTGTTTTTCAGTTATTTTCTATTTTGCTTCCGATGTAATTGTTCACTAGTGGTAATTTTGTTTTATCATTATATTGGTTAGTTACCCATGCTATTATGTAAATGGGTGGAGCCTGCGGCCATGGATTGAGAAAACTCTCACAAGCAGTCTTTTCCCTTTAGTTTCTTCCATCTTCTCTTCTTTTCCTATCTTCTCTTGAGCAGCCTAGACTTTTCATTTTCCTTAGGGTACCATCGAGGGCTGTTAATCAAAGCTTTGCTTGGCCATATGATGTGATTAACATTGTCCAAAGCCATCAGAATGATGCAAACTTTAGATCCTTATGGTGAAAATTCAATTGGGTAAAACTTGAAAAAAACTATCCAGATCCTCCCATGTGCATCAAATAAGATTTTTATGATGAAATAAAACCATATAACACTGCCAAAGATTAAGATGCTAGTTTGATACTTCTGTAGCATGATGCTTATGTCAGTCAAAACTGGTATGATGAATCATCTTTGTGGAAACTTCTGATATGTTCCATTGTTATCAAGGTTGAAGTCGTTAAGGTTTATTTTGTTGTTGTAAATTTGTTAAAATTGTTATGGACTTTATTACAGACATGGTTCCCATGACAATTTTTTCTGAGAGTGTGTCTCTGGATGTGGGTAATGTTGGAGGTCCAACAACTGAGAAAAATGCAAGTGGGAAAGATTTACCTGGAGCTGGCCTAAAAAATGAAGTTGGTGAATACAATTGCTTTCTCAATGTAATTATCCAGGTTCGTATTAAAAAGTTCGGTGAATAATTTTTTTTTCGTTGTGTGTTTTTCCATGCACTAACCCACTTCCCTTGTACATATTGGATACCTGATGTACTTTCTTAATTGACAAAATACTTCAGTCATTGTGGCATTTAAGACTGTTCCGGGACGAGTTTCTTAGATCATCACCAATTCATATGCATGTTGGAGATCCCTGTGTTGTCTGCGCACTGAATGACATCTTGACTGCCCTGAGCTTGGCTTCAACAGAGGGATATAGAGATCCTGTTGCTCCCACATGCCTGCGAACTGCACTGAGCAGCTTGCATCCTGATAGCAATTTCTTCCAGAAGGTACATACAAAAATCATAGCACATTTGCCCCTGGACGTGTATTGAGATATTGTTCTGAAAAAGATCTACTCCCAATTGACAGGCCCAGATGAATGATGCTTCTGAAGTATTGGAGGTTATTTTTTGCTGCCTACATCAGTCATTTACTTCATCAAAAAAAGAGGTTAATACTCAATTGGAAGAGAGAAATGGCGTGAGTTCATGGGATTGTACAAACAATTCTTGCATAGTTCATCAACTTTTTGGAATGAACATATCCGAACAGATGAACTGCTCTAATTGTGGGCTGGAATCCAGGCATCTGAAGTATACATCCTTTTTTCACAACATTAATGCAAGTGCACTCCGAACAACAAAGGCATGTCTATCATCATTCTGCTATCTTGGCAAATTGTTTAGCATTGGAAAGCCAACATATTGGATGGCGAAATGTTAGTATTTCTATTGTATTCTTTGTTAATAATTCTTATTTGAAATGTTCTTTGGTATTTCAGATTGCATGTGTAGATAGTCCTCTTGACGAGCTTTTGAAGTTTGTGGAGATGAACCACCAATTAGCTTGTGATATGGAGGGTGGTGGATGCGGGAAACCAAACTATATACATCATTTTCTTTCAACTGCACCATATTTTTTCACAATAGGTGAAATATGAAGAAGTAGATTCTTTATTTGACCATCATCTTTTACCAAATTTTTAATTTCAACTCGCATGTTGCTGTAGTCTTGGGATGGCAAAAGGCATGTGAAAATGCAGATGACATATCTGCAACATTGGCTGCCCTCACCATTAATTTAGACATCGGCATCCTGTATCGTGGCCTGGACACGGGAAAGAGGCATTCCCTGGTTTCTGTGGTATGTTCAGATTAATTCGTTTCCTTTTCAATCTAACTTTTCCAAAAGTCTAGGATTCACTAAAGTTTGTTAAAAGATCATTTTACTCAAGGTGGATGTCCTTTTGTCAATTATATATGCAAGTTTTCGAATTTCTTGTTTTCTCTTATTCTTACCAAAGTGGTTAATGTCTTTTTTAAAATGTCTATTGCCCCTTTTCTCTTGCATGCTGCCCCATTTTTCTTATTTTGGTGATTCCTAGGACCATTCACTATATCCAGAGTAAACTTACCCCATCCAGGTTCAAGTCTGAATTCTCAGAGGCCAAGCATCTCTTGGGCAGTGGGACCCCTCATTATTGTGATGTATTTATATTATTTTCTGTTACATGTAAAATTCCTTATCATTACATTTTTTTTATATTACACTGTTTTTGTGTTTATTGTGTTATAGTATAGAAAACCAAGGCACTGTCGGCCTGATTTTGCCTGAAATGATCTTGCCCCGACCCTTGACCCCTAACACACCAGGAATCTGCTGGTTCGACCCCAGCCTAGTGAGGTCCCCCCTCTCTTCAAGGCTTCAACTCCCCCTCTCCACAAAGACCATCCGAAAATGGGAAAGAAGAGCAGAGGAATAAAAACAGGGACAAAAAACCTACTTATGTGGTGTAATCTGTGGGATGTGATGGACATCGCCAATGTCAAACTTCACCTGCTGCTGCCACCACCCTCTGCCTCCACTCTGTCCTGCTGTTGCTGCTGCAAAAGGGAGGCATCTTGAAAGGAAAATACACTGTGAAAAGGGAAAGTAGATTATGAAAGAGACCGAACCATATATATTCATGTAGATGCTAAAAACCTTAAAAACTCTGGAAACTGGGTTGCTTGCATCTTGTGGCAGATCAAGCTCAGATCAGCTGATCCTGCTGATCCAGATCAGTTTTTGGGCCACTGGTCTGAGTCTGATTTGTGATCCTTCCTTGGTAGAAACATTGTGCGTTCCAAGTTTTTAATGAGTTTTCTTGAAATATTTTAATCTCTTCAATGGTAGTCAGAAGAGAACTACTCTTGTAGAAGATTGCCCCTGTGATGCTACAGAATTGGATGCCCAAAGCTGTGGCGCGATTATTGAAAGATTTTTGAATGCTTACAGGGTGTTTGGTTGCTCTTTTTTTTTCCTCTCTTTTCTTTCAAATTTAAAAATAATAACATGGAACCCACTTTCTCACGTTTGGTAGTTCACTAATTTTTAGGGAAAAATCCTATCCTACATAAAACTCTTTCTTAAAAAATTAGGTCTTCACCTTTTAGGTTTTTTTTTAGTTCCTACAAATATGCATATTTCTCTTTTAGTCCCTCAAATTAGACTATTATCATACTATTCCCTCAAAACTTCTAAAACTTTGCAAAAAAGTCCCTCTGGTAAGGACTAATATGCAATATTCAGAGGTTTCGAGGGACTAATATGATAACGATGGACCAAAAAGGAAATACGCTTATTTGTGAGGACTAAAAAGTAAAAAACACTTTTTTTTTTTAAATTTGAGAGAAGTGGAGCCGACTCACGCGACCTGGCCCCCCTCCCACCTCGTCCCTGCACTCTGTTCTCTCTCTCTTCTGTAGGTAAACTCCCCTCCGCCCACCACCTCTGCTACTGCTCCTTCCCTTCTTCACGTGGCCCAACGACCGTGTACCTGAGCCGCCTCGGCATCCTCCTCTGCTCCTTCCCGTGTCCCGCGTTGGCATCCTCCTCCTCCCATTTTGGCGTCCTGCTTAGGTAATGGAATTTCCTTTGATTTTTACTTCTGAAGCATCCACGAGAGAGGGGTGGCCTTCCACAAATCGCAAGCACCTTCCCGTTCCTTTCGGCATCGACCTGTCTTTTCAATGTAGAAACTTGCAGGATAGAAGTAAGAAAACAATCATGATTTGCTTGGGAAGAATGGGCATGTAGAAACTTGCAGGATAGAAGTAAGAAAACAATCATGATTTGCTTGGGAAGAATGGGCTAGGCGGAGAGATGGATGAGCAGGGGTGTTGCAAGAGATCTGTAGAAGATTCCACATGGAGGGGACAGTTAATGGCGGCATATATGTTCTTCTCTCTCTCTCTCTCTAACAAATCCCCTCTCCGAACACAAAATACATTAAAAAATCATATATGCTTCCATAAGATGATAGAATTTGCTTCGTTTTTTACTTTTGCCTCAGATGTTAACAGAGGCTAGAAAAGATCAGTTTGAGTTGCTCTTATTTGTTTATTTTAACATCCTCCAGTTCTGATTTCTGGGAAGAATGATAGCAATCTCCTTCGAATTGTCGTTGTCACTTTAATAATTAAAAAAACATGTCTGCCAAATAAGTCTATTCCAATTAAAAAATTATGACTCTTCTGCCAAACAGATAATATCCTCAATTTTAAAATTTAAGGCAAAAACTAAAACATCATAATTTTTTAGGTAGAAATAGATTAAAAAAAAAATGCTCCCAAACACCCTATTAGGCATCCGAAGCTACATCTTGGTGCCATCCTATGTAGTCAGAGACGAGAGACAGCCACAACCTCAAAGGCTTAGGCAATTGAAGTGATACATTATTAAATAATACATATAGCAAATAGTTGGGAAATATGAATATATATATGTGTGTGTGTCGTCGTCATCATCATCATCATCATTAGAGTCTTATCCCATTATCTGGGGTCGGCTACATGAATCCTATTCCGTAAAAGATTTCTATCAAGTTTTATGTTCGTGTTTAAACCCAATAAACCAATGTCCTTTGTAATAACATCGCACCATCTCATTTTAGACTTTCTCGAATTCTTTTACTAGTATGCACTAAGATTTGGTCACATTTTTTAACCGTCGTTGAGTTAGGGCGACAGTGCACGTATCTAAGTCATCTGAGTCTATTTTCTCTCATTCTACTAGCAATTCGAGCTATCCCCAAGTCCTCACAGAAGCTCACATTCTTAAGCTTATCTTTCTTAGTCTTACCACCATCCATCTCAACATCCTCATCTCTGCTACATATATTTTGTTAATATATTTTTTTCTTACTGTCCAACACTCGGTACCAAGGTTTGGCGCATCCCCGATTCGGACCGAATCGGGTTTTTCCTGATCCGATCCGATTCGGGCGAATCGAACCGATTCGGTTCGATCCGCTTGGATTCGGCCAGAACCCTTATTTATGACCCATTTTATGGCCGATTCCCTTGAATCTGGCCTTTTTTTGAATGATTGTGTGGTTTAGGCCTCTTGTAGATATGTTTCATCATATTCCATGAGATTTATATCATGTAATTGGTATAAAAACATTTATTTTCAATGAAATAAAGCATTAGAAGAGTGAAAACAAATTGAAACTCATTAATTGAAAGATATTTACATTGCACAAAGTCAATACAACTATCAAACTCTAAATTACAATAAAAATACAATGACTTACTCTAATATCCCCAATGCCCTTGTTGATATGGATCATATGCATTCCATTGGGATTGGCTAGGCATGGATTCAGACACATCTGACTCTGAGGGGAGCTCCCCAATAAGATGATGACCTTTCATTCTTGACACAAAACCACGAAACTCATCCCATGTCATCATGGTATGGTATCTCTGCCGAAACTGACTGAGATAATGGTCCCACACTTGACAGCCGGGGCGGACTACTCCCAGTTGTGCCATCTGTACATCCTCCTCAGCCTCAAAAACTTGGACTGGAATAGGAATAGAATATGCAGGAGGAGGATGCATATATGGAGATGGACCAAGGTAGCCTGCTGTGGCAGTGTACCCACTGTACGGTCCGTACCCACTAGAGTAGTCTATGCTAGTGGATTCGGGGTGATAGCTATGGCCGCCATAGGATCCGACAGACTCTTGTGTACTTATCCTCTCAAAGTCTGATATCATAGTGTCATAGCTATGAGAATCCACTGGTGAACCTCTTGCTTGACTGCCAGGTCTAAACTTCTGTCTTCTATTGTACCGCATTGGGGCACCATGACTACTATCTTGTGTTGCACCCCCATAAAATTGCTCCTCTGTGAATGCCATGCCACCTCCTCCTCCCTCACCACCCTCACCTCCTCCTCCTCCGCCCTGACCACCGTTACCACCTCCACCTCCACCGTTACCACCACCGTCACCACCAGCATCTGAAGAACCACCTGCAAAGGCAAATATCATTTGAACATTAGTTAGAACAAATACAAAATTACAAATACATTTTGAGGTAATTTTTAATACAAAATGATGGCCTACCAGTAGTCATCGAATCATGGGAGGCGCTATTGGGCAATCGGGGTGAATCCAATGGAGACAGTGTCTCATCATCTGCATTTGGATCCAAAGTCTCTGCATCGGCAATGTCAAGTGGATCTTCAACAACGGTAGCACCTTTCTTGTCTTTTTTAGATCCCCAACCAGATAACCAACCCTTCTTTTTTTGTGCTGGGGCGGGAGGTGGCTCTCGTATAACAACTCCTTTACTTGGCCGGGACTTTGTTGCACCAGTTTTTTTTCTGCGGGATTCTGTTGCTATTTGCTTCCTTTTTGCCAATTGAGATGATGTGGGAGCCCTTGTAGATTGTGAGGGAGACGCATCCTGGGTAGATAAGCCTCTCCTTCTAGATTGTGTGCGGGGGAGGCCTTCCATCAACCTATCAAAATCATCATCATCATCATTACCTCCTCCTCTACCTGCAATAACCCCCAACATTATACATTAGGAAGTTAGCATAAATGCAACTGATAAAACATGTAAGATGAAAGAAAGAAATGACTCTCCCACCTGCAGTACGCGTCACATGCTCTACTTGTATGTCCGCAAGAAGATCCACCTCAGCCTCTGGATCCATCTCATAACGAGGGGAATATGGCTGTCCCACATTCCCACGATCTCCCTCCTCCTCTGCTGTTGCTTCTGCTACTGCCCTTGCCAAGAAAGTGTTAGGGCGAGGTGGATCTTCAGGGTCGTCTGCCTCCTCATCTAACTCATACTCCCCTCGCTCTGTTGTTGCTCGTACAACCCATGCAACCATTGGGTCTTCTTCATCTCGTAGAAATCCAAAATCAATTGGATCATACTCTACGTCCCCACGCTTCTTTGGATCTTCTGTAAGATGTTTGACTCTCAGCCTCATATTATAGTGGACGTACACCAATTGGTCCAAACGCCTATATGAGAGACGATTCCGCACCTTGGTGTGTATCAATGCAAATGTACTCCAGTTCCTCTCACATCCACTAGATGAGGAAGTCTGCGATAAGACCTTTACTGCAATTTTCCTCAATGTTGGCGCGGAATGCCCAAAGTTGAACCACCAATCAACTGCATCCAAATTCAATTATCTCAATCAGATGTGAACCATCAAGTTGCAATGATAAAAAATGTAAATGGGAAGCATATTACCGCCGTCTACACGCTCCCGACCAGCAATGGCAGATGGCTCAGCAAAGGTCCCAGTGGCTTCCCGAAAATGCTTCATCTGCATTTAATAAATTTATCATCAACTCCTATGAACTTCAAGTATTTGATTGGACTTTGGATGGAAGTTGATAATCCTATACTTGCCTCATCAATGGCATCTGCCGTTAGCACAGGACTTGTTGACAATCTCTCAACCACCCTTGCAAAGGCAGCCGTCAATTCATCATCATATGCTAGCTCGTGTGCGTAATGGTATGCAGGGTGGAGATAGTATGCTGCAATTGAATAAAATACCATCGTCAATACAATAAAGAGTAGTTTATTACATAAATATGATTTATTTCCTTACCCGTCATATGAAGATCTCTACTCATCTGCCGGTCCCATCTATCGTCAACAACATCCAAAACCAAGTGTGCATGCCGAGGTGAGACTTCACGGATCTTTTTTCTCGCGGCTTCAAGCTTTGCATATACCAATCCTATAGATGGTCTCCTATCCCCATCCACCACCCTCAACACCTCATATAGAGGTTCAATGATCTGTACCAGCTTGAAGACCCGATCCCAATAATTGGAGCTGTTGACGATGCCTTCTACCTCCTTTCCATCAGATGTACTAGCAAAATTACTCTACAACCATTTATCACCCCTGAACATGCGTTTCAATCCATCCTTATGCTTCAGTAGACTCTGTAGTGCCACAAAATTTGTTGCAAAGCGGGTGATAGCCGGCCTCAACAACTCTCCACCAATGGACTCTCTCATCCACGCCAACACCAGATGATGATTGTAGATGAAACGTGTTATCTTCTGTCTTGCATCCACCACCATTTTCACAGGTTGCAGTGTCCCAATTTCTTTAAGCATTAAATCAACACAGTGGGCAGCACATGGGGTCCAGTATAGACGAGGATAGATATTCATCAACTCCTCCCTTGCTTTCTTGTACGCAGCTCCATTATCCGTGACCACCTGCACAATATATTGCTCCCCAATCTCCTGAACCACCTCTCGCATCAAACCCAAAATGTATTCATAATTGTGTACATGCTCGGATGCGTCATCTGATTTGTGATAGAAGACTTGTCTATCACAATACACTAGGAAGTTGATGAGGCTGCTCCTGGTGATGCCCGACCAACCATCACACATGATGGTGACACCATACTTCTCCCATTTCTTCTTAAATCCGTCTATGTAAGACTTTATCTCATCAATTTCCTCCTGCAGATATTTCCTTGCCAAGTCCCTAGCTGTAGGAGGCTGCACATGTAGGCCTCCACATTGAACCTCCTGTATTGCAGTTTTATAATAGGGACTGTTCGCTGCATTATATGGTAACCCTGTATGGTGCCACCACTTTGCAATTGCTCTCCCCACCTTGTATTTCGGCCCCTGCTGGTTGTATGAATCATCAATCCTAGTCTGCTTGCCATGCTCCCTAGGATACACATAAGGGTCCACATCATCAATTTGCACACCTGTGGGTCTCTTGCTATGCCTGCCTTCTTCTGGTACTTGTGTGGGAGGAGGTCGAGTGAAATAATCTCCCACATTTGAAAATCGACGAGAGCCACTGCCACCTACAGCTGAGCCACTGCCACTGCCACTGCCACTGCCAACCTCATGCTGAGCTCCATGAAAACTCATTTTGTGCCCTACCCTTTGATCAGCTTCCCATGCCTCAGCCCTGCTATGTGCTCTGGCTAGCCTTTCCTGCACATCAGGTTCAGAACATATTCTGCATACATTTGAACTTCATCATCATCATCTTCATCTCTTTGCCTTCCTGATATAATCCTCTCTGCTATCTCCTTATCTGCCTTCTTTCTTGCTGTCTCAGTTCGAACTTGCTTAATGTGTTCAATCATAGCCTTCTTGACTTCTTTTGGCACCGATTTACACCCCTGCACGTCATGGTACCCTGCTAGTCGACCACCAGCAAGGTGCTTCTTCAAACGGGAGACCCCACCTCCTTGTCCCACAAAACCACAATAATTGCACTTAAAGTTGTGCCTATTCTCCAACATGATGCCATGCTGCCATCCAATATCATTAGAACCTCTTTTCGGTGCCATCTACAATGACAAAAAATAAATAATAAATTAACAGTAAATTAAATTAAATTTCAGAATTTGAACACTAAAAGAAAGTATTCTTACTTCTTAATTGTTATATGATATTTTTTTAATATACATTAACACATGATCACAGAAATCCATTCACACATGCATATATATTTTCTATAATTTCACATTTTATTAACATTTTATTTTAAAATACTTCTTATTAATGTAAGAATATAAATTAATTATTGCTCAACTTTTTATGTAATCAACTTCTAATCATGATGTACAAGTTATACAACACATTTCTATCAATTTTTGGTTGTTTACACTTTTTAAGATTTTTAAAATTATTATTCAAATTTTAATATAATTATTAATTATTTATGAACATTAATTAATTATACCTAAACTTCTTATAGAATCAAGTTCTAACCATGATATAGAACTTATATAACACCTTCCTATCATTTTTTGATTGTTCAAATTTTTTTTAAGATTTTTTAAATTATTTTTCAGAAAATCATATTTTAGGGAAAATTATCAAATCTACATGAAAATCTTGTAGATCTTGATGAGAAATAGTTGCAAGTGAACACCAATCCCTTGCAACATCATTTCCTAACAAGATCTAACCCATACACCAAGAAAAGAACAGAAAAATGAAGAAATAAGGTTGCTTACCTTGAAAGCCCTGTAGAACCTTCAAAAAACTTGAAGAACAAGGCTTCAAAGCTTCCAAATCCACCTCCAAATGGACACAAATTCACTTAGGAAGCCTCCTCCTATGGATTTGCACCTAAATCTAGGATTTTCTCTTCAAAAAGCCTGCAAACGGGGGGGACAAAGGGGCCTGCGGTTTCCTGCGCTGCGAATGGGACTGTTGAGTCCCGATGCGCAGCGCATCGCCGACACCCTTTAAGGGTGTCGGGCAGATCGCGCCCGATGCGACAGTGCCGGGCCGGATCGCATCGGGCTCGATCCCCCTGCTAAGAAGGGATCCGGAGCATCGGGCGAGCCGCACATCGGATCCTCCCTGATCCGATGCGATTTGGGGGGATCGGCCCGGCTCGATCCGGCGCGCCAAACCTTGCTCGGTACCATATAACAAAGCAGGCCATGGCCGTTCTATAAAACTTCCCTTTAAATTTCACGGGTATATAATAATCACAGAGGATTCCTAATGCTGTTCTCCATTTTAGGCAAGCCTGTCTTAATCTTGTGTGCAACATCATCGTAAATCTCCCGATTCTCTTGGATGATAGATCCAAAGTACTGAAAGCTTTTAGTCTTAGGAATATTTTGTCCATCAATTAGAGTCGTATCTTCTTGTAACACCCGCTCATTACTATAATTACAATACATAAACTCCGACTTGCTCCTACTGATTTTAAAATCTATTAGACTCTAAGGCATGCCTCCAACCTATCGTATAACTGGCTAAATGGTTGCATAAAACAGATATATCTCATAAAACTGTCTATTCATGTGCCAAATTATCTTGTAACTCACTAAATCCATTCATTCCCATATGTAAAGTTTAACAAATTAAATTGCAAATAAACAAATCCACACTCATACATATAAATAACTAAATGATAATAGAAAGTGAACATTACTAGCTTAAATGGGTCTCTTTGTGGGCAATTTGTGGGCTGAACAGGGGCAAAGAAGGTGGCGACTGATGCCTGGGCTGGCCTATGTGAAATGGCATGAGTGATGTGACTTGGGGTGACCTCGCCTGACCTCATTGCCTAGGCAACCACCTTAGTCGCCTTTGACAACATAGACGCCATTAGACTGAAGGTCATTTTGTTCTTCTCAGTTTTTGCCCTGAGATATTATTTCCTTCTCATCTTGAGACTTGTTACACCATGCAGTAAAAATGTATTTTTTTTCTCAATGATTTTCCCCCCTTAAAATCTTTTAGCAGTTTAAGTTTGCAATTCTTTATTTCCAGGTCTGTTATTATGGACAGCATTATGTCTGCTTTGCTTATAATTGCCAACATGAAGAATGGGTCATGTGTGATGACAACTCGGTTAAGGTAAGCTGCTGACTGCTGTTCAAGATTATAACCAGCTGATTTAATTTGATTATCTTTTCTGTCTTTCTTGACATACATAAACTGCAAACAGGTTGTTGGTGGATGGACTGATGTGCTATTGATGTGTGAGAAAGGACACCTTCAACCTCAAGTCCTCTTCTTTGAAGCTGCAGAGTAATTTCCTACCTCTCAAATAGGTTCCCTAGTAAATGACAAACTGATCAACGAAATCTGCTGTGGCTTCTTTGTGGAATCCTGTTCTTGCATATGCTCCAGTAGCTTAAGCATATGATCTCCAGATGGGTCACTGCTAGCCCAGCACCTGACGTGTAGTGAGTATTAAATGACAAATTCAATATCAAATATAAGGCTCGGTTTCCAAACTCTTTTGGACGGTGCAACATGGAACGAAAGCCTTGTTCATAATTTCCATCTGCAGCAATGATAGTCAAACATGAGACGTTAATGCTATCTCCAAATCGCAATCGAGAAGGTTGACAACTGAGCAAAAGTCTTTGAAGCTGTTTTTTGTTAGAAAGGTAAGTTATTGTCCTGTGATGGCATTGGGATGAGGTTGGCTGGTACATTTCTGCCTCAAAACAGTTTTCCCCTTTTTTCTTTTCTTGTTGACTTCTTACTTGGGGTTAAGGGTTCAGGGGCTGTTAAGTGTCATACAGAGAAGTTTTCTGCCCCTATTCTTGTCTATTTTACATATTTTTTTTTTCCTTGTATGAGCAAGCTATTGTAAAGAAAGCTGTAGGTCTAACTGTTTTTTCTGTCATTGGAAGTGTTTTTACTCAGAGAGGCCTGCAGTCAAACTGAAAGATGTTGAAGAGATATCACATGTATACAACGTTGAACCTTGTTTAATACAAGAAAATATCGGCATTGGTAATGATGTCAATGAGGGGAATATTTTTTTTATTAGTGTTTCTCTTTTCTACTCTGCTCATAACATCATTGTCATATACCCGAGTCACAAGGTGATATTCACATCCCCCATCCCCCACCAGAAAATTTGTGAAGGCTTGTTTCTCCTTTTTGTCTAATTCCAAAGTTCTGTGCTCAGGCGTTCATTGTTCTTAGCCTTAATTTCATCTGAAGTTCCTAAGTGTAGCATACTGATGTTTTGAATCTTTAATATCTTTAGGGCTTTTGCCGATAACTGTCCAGTCATTTGTCTGTATTGAAATAACATCCTGTCATTGTAGTATATCTACTCCCCCACGAAGATCAGATCTTGTGCAAAGTCCTGATGTGAAGTCTAGTCAGATTCAAAGTTGCTTGATAATAGGCCAAATTGACATTATATACTTCGCTTATTTACGTAGGTTTATTTTATTCTTGTTTTGTTGTGCTCTTGAATATACAAAAGTTTTATTTGAAAAGGCTGTGCTTCTGGTTTTAAGTTGAAAGACTGTATCTTGGTATAGTATCAGAAATTCTATTTTTATGTATGTCCAAGTATCTTGTGTCCGTAAATGGACCGGCAAGAGTGCCCTCAATTTTGGAGATAATAATGGCAGTGTCGTTCAATAGTTTGAGATCTCGAAATTTTAGATCGCATGGCTGCCTCATGTTAAGATACTCCGTCCATCCTTTAATGGTCTTCTAATTGCACGGTCTCGTATGTGGAGGATTCTGGGGATTCTTTGTGGTATACTCGAAGTTTAGGCGGCATACCATGAAATGGAGATTTGTTTCAGGTTTCAAAGAAAGGCTGGTGATATCGTTTGTTGCCATTCACTGATGACCAGTTTGGCACCTATTTTACTTTGAACCATTGACGTAAAATGTTCAACAGGTTTTGCCATTTGTATGTCCTACCTGTTCTGCTATGGCATGATTTTGTAGATAACATATCTGGTGGGACAGAAAGTATAGTGATGGTATTACTTTTTGAAATGTAATCACGATGTTCTTCACATGTACTGTTTCATGTATGGCTGGTTCGTGGGGGACATCCTCAGACTCAGAGCAGCTCTCTCGGCTGTATGAACTTTTATTGATTCAGTTTGTCATTTCGCTATCCTTCTTGATAAGAATATATGATAATTATTTCCATATTGTTCGACGTAGGTAGATCCAGTTCCCATGGATAGACTTTAGCTTGGGGAATCTTTAGTTATCATAAACTATCTATGTCGTGTGTTCAGACCCAACTGTATTCATTGAGGATTTGATGCGGAGATAAGTGGGAGAACATTGTCATGAGGCTGGTAGCATGTTGGAAAAGATTTTGGTTTTCAAAATCTCTGACAAGAGCCGAACTATTGCCCAGTGTTCTTGGCGGGCCTCCGGCTTGCTTGGTTGTTTGTAAAATAAATTTTGTTTGTAAAATAAATTCATAGCAAAAATATTTTTCAAGGATTAATTTTAACAGCAAAATTGAAAACACAATTGTCCATTTGATATCTACGTAAATATTTTTTCTGAATTTTTTTTTTGATATTTATTTTTTAATAAAATTTTTTCTGATTTGGTAGTTGCCGGTGTCGAAATTCGACAACTATCATCAGATTTAGGTAGCAATCACCAAGGATTGTTGGTCGGCTCCACAATTTGGCAACTGTCGTTGGACGACAGTCATGGTTGGCATCAAAATTTGGTGACAATCATCGGTGTGGTGGCTGTTTTCCGCCACCTAGGCCCCTCGCGTCAAGGCCCATCAGCGCCTTCCCCTTCTGACGTGGCCTCCTCATACGATCCCACGTCCTTAGTACGGATCAGAAGAGAGAAGATCCTCGTGCCGGCTATCCGTGGCGGAACATTGCCGAGCTCGTCAGCAGGCGACTTCCGAACAAAGGACCTCAACCCTGCTGCGCGGAACTGCCCTGGACATCACCTGCTCGGAAGGTCCATCCAAAGGGCACCGAGCAGGATTCCTGGCCCACAGAGCGGTTGTAACCGTCTCAGGCCACGTTCTCCACCATCAAGGGGCGTGAACTGCCTGGCAGCCTAACGGGCATCGGAGTCATAACTCCTCCCGTTATGCGCGTGCGTCAAGGCGCCTCTTCAGGCACGATCTGCCCAACGTTACGCACGTTGGCCTCTACCCAACGCCTATAAAGGCACAGGTACAGTACCATGCAACGGTACGTTCTCTTTCTCACGCGAACACAATTCTCACATTCCGAAACCCCCTGCCTCTCAAGCTCCTGACTGACTTAGGCATCGGAGGGTTTCCCCGGTCTTCACCGGGCCTCCTGATTCTTCTCTGGTTTTGCAGGTCTCCGTCCTCTCCAGCGATAGTCTTCCCTCTCTCATTCTAGTGGAGGCCTGTTTGGCTCAGGCCCAAACAGGATCACACCACCACATTTTGCGCCGTCTGTGGGAAACGACGCTGCCATGGCTCGAGGACGATCTTCATACCAGAACATAGGAAGCAGGGCGACGAGGTCTCGCCAGTCACGAGGGGACTCCCGTCGCCGATCCCCTCCTGGTGACGACGCCGTCGCCACTGCCGGCGTAAATCACGACGTCCCGGCACCGCCGGCTGTAGCGCCTGCAACTGCCCTCGAAGTAGCGGAGCTTCGAGGACAAATGCAGCAGTTGACGGGCGTTTGCCTCGCCCTACAGGCCCAGTTGGCAGGGGCAGCGGCCCCAGCGGTTTCCCTGCCGCGCGAGCGGCAGGCGGAATCGTCACATCGACGCTCCCGCGTCCCCCTGGCGCCGCAGGAGCAGCAAGCGGATTCTCCGCGCCGGTCCCTCCGGGCCCCATCGGAGGAGCGGGTACCAGAGCGCCGCGGGCGTTCGCCTCGCCGCTCTATGGCCTCCCCCCGTCCGCCTCGGTCGGTCGTAGGAGGCAACTCCCACGCCTCGGGACGAGGGGGCCCCGCCAACTCCGAGCAGGAGCTCGCCAGGCGCCTCAAGCGCGTGGTTGATCTCGAACGCCGCATGGATGCGATGGTTCAGCGAGCGGAGGGCAAGGCTCCAGCGGAGGACGACCTAGACTTCCGCTCTCCTTTCAGCAGGGAGATCCTGGAGGCCCAGGTCTCCTCCAAGCTCCCTCTGCCCACCATCGCTCCTTACGACGGCACAACTGACCCGGCCGACCACATCCATGGCTTCGAGTCACACATGGTGTTCCACGGAGCATCGGACGCGGCCAAGTGCAGGGCCTTCCCTGCAACGCTAAAAGAGACCGCCAGGGCTTGGTTCGAAACCCTCCCTGCGGGCTCCATTACTTCTTTCCGCCAACTGAAGAAGTCCTTTAGGGACAACTTTCTGGGTGGGAGATCGCAGCCGCGAACGGCGGCTTCTCTTCTGGCTGTGCGCCAGAAGAAAGGTGAGGCGCTCTGGGACTTCGTCAAGAGGTACCGAACAGAGGCGCTTCGCATCTCGCGCCTGGACGTCCCTCTGGCCACCAGTGCCCTCATCCAGGGCACTCGTGACGGTTTTTTGCAGAGGACTCTCGGCGTCCAGCAGCCTGCCACCCTCGCCGAACTACTCTCCATCGCACAGCGCCACACAGCCTGCGAGGAGAGCCTGGCGGCGAGCAGGGCCGAGCAGGGGGAGCAGTCGGACAAGAAGCGGCCTTCCGACAACGGCTCCGACCGAGATCGGAAGAAAGGACGGCGCAATGGCGATTCTCCGCGCCGTCCACGCCCCTTCACCAACTACACCCCCCTCACGGTGGCTCCCGAACAAATCCTGGCAGAGATCAGGAATGAAGCTTTTGTTCGGTGGCCCCAAAGAATGCGCTCCGACCCCCGGAAGCGCGATCAAAATAAGTACTGTCGCTTTCATCGCGACCACGGCCACGACACCTCCGAGTGCCGCCAGCTTAAGGACGAAATCGAAGACCTTATCAAGCGTGGCTACCTTGGGCGGTTCGTGCGCCGAAACGAAGAGCGCCCCCGACGCCGAGACCGCACTCCCGAGCAGCCGATCAACAACGAGCCCAATGGGCAAGAGATCAACGTGATCGCGGGAGGTTTCGGCGCGGGTGGAGAAAGCACTCGAAGCCGACGCGACTACGCAAGGCGAGTGCATGTCGTAGACAGGCCTGCGACTGTTCGGCCGGCCCCATATCTTGCCAGTCCCGCACGCGCACAGCCCGAGGAGGCTATAACCTTCTCGAATGAAGATCTTGTAGGGGTTACGACCCCACACACTGATGCGCTGGTCGTTTCGGCCACCATCAACCACTGTAACGTGCGCCGAATTCTGGTAGATAATGGAAGCGCCCCCGATGTCTTGGCTTACGACTGTTTTGTCCTCATGGGTCTGCGAACCGATCAACTCGCCCCTGTAAACTCGCCACTTTTCGGCTTTTCGGGAGTTTCGGTCCAGCCCATGGGGAGGATTCGTCTTCCGATTACCTTGGGGACGGCTCCGAAAGCTGTGACCAAAATTGTTGACTTTTTGGTCATCAACAACATGCCTGGATACAATGCTATCCTGGGCAGAGGCCTGATCGGACGCATCAAAGCAGTACCTTCGTCGCTCCATCAGAAGATGAAGTTTCCTACTCCGAGCGGAGTGGGCGAAGTGCTCGGGTGTCAGCGTGAGTCTCGCCGTTGCTATGTCCTCTCTCTAAGAGACAAGCAACCACTCGCTGATCCAGCTCTTCCGACCTCCGATCAGCCTTCAACCAGCCGAGGGACGCCTGCCGAAGACTTAATCCCCATTCAAGTGGACGACGACCCCGAACACGTCTTGTACATTGGCGCCCTGTTAACAGAGGCCGAGCAGCAACGCTACACAGCTTTCCTGCTGGCCAATTTGGACGTGTTCGCTTGGTCTGATGACGAGCTTCCAGGCATTCCCCCAGAAGTCATGGTGCATCGCCTTCGGTTGGATCCACGAATCCCGCCAGTGCAGCAAAGAAGGCGACCCGTGAACCGAGAACGGCAGACCGTAATACGGGATCACGTGGTCAAGAGCCGAGCTGTTGGGCTCCTCCGAGAAGCCCAATATCCTAGATGGATCTCCAACGTGGTCCTCGTGCGCAAGGCCAATGGCAAATGGCGTGTGTGCGTGGATTACAAGGACCTTAATAAGGCGACGCCCAAGGATAACTTCCCATTGCCGCGCATTGATCAGCTGGTGGACGCTACTTCCGGGCACGAGCTCCTCAGCTTTTTGGATGCCTACTCTGGTTACCACCAGATCAGCATGCATCCCCCGGATCAAGACGCCACTACGTTCGTCACAGACCTAGGCTTATACTGCTTCACCAGGATGCCTTTTGGTCTGAAGAATGCAGGTGCGACTTACCAGCGGCTGGTCAACAAGATGTTCGAGCAGCAGATCGGGCGAAACATGGAGGTTTACGTCGACGACATGTTGGTCAAGACTCTTCCGAGTACCGATCACATTTCCGACCTCCAGGAGACTTTCGCAACTTTGCGAAGGTATAATATGAAGCTCAATCCAGCCAAGTGCGCGTTCGGTGTTCGGTCGGGTAAGTTCCTTGGGTTCCTCGTATCAAACAGGGGAATAGAGGCGAACCCGGAAAAAATCCAAGCCATACTTGAGATGTCCAGTCCGAAGACAGTGCGCGACGTCCAACGTCTGACAGGACGTCTCGCCGCGCTAAACAGGTTCATGTCCCGAGCAGCAGAAAGAAGTTTTAACTTCTTCAAGTTGCTCCGAGGCCCTAAAAACGCCTCGAAGCAAGGGGGGCAAGTACTGTGGACTGACGAATGCGAAGCTGCCTTCACTGAGCTGAAGGCATATTTGGCAGCCCCTCCTGTTCTCTCAAAGCCTGTGCTCGGAGAACCCTTGTTCGTGTACCTCTCGGTCACCGAACACTCCATCAGTGCGGTCTTGATCAGAGAATTAGGAGCGGCACAGTATCCAGTGTACTATATCAGCAGGGTCCTCCAAGAAGCTGAAAGGAGGTACCCCAGAGCAGAAAAGCTTGCCCTTGCTCTTGTCACAGCTGCACGGAAGCTCAGGCCCTACTTTCAGGCCCATTCCGTTACAGTGCTTACCGATCAACCGCTGAAATCCATCTTGCAGCGGCCGGAGGCTTCCGGTAGGTTGGTTAAGTGGGCAATCGAGCTGGGAGAGTTTGACATCAGCTTCCGACCAAGGACGGCAATCAAAGCGCAGGCGTTAGCAGATTTCGTGGCGGAATGCACCCTTCCGGCCGAGCAGGATCCACCGTTGGCAGACGAGCCCCCATGGGAGCTTTATGTGGACGGATCCTCTTGTGTCTCCGGAAGCGGGGCAGGTTTGGTCCTCACCTCCCCAGAGGGGTTAGAGTTCCAATACGCCCTCCGTTTCCGCTTTCCAGCCTCCAACAACGTCGCCGAGTACGAAGCCTTGCTTTCCGGTATCCGCATGGCTAGGCACCTCGGAGCCATTCGGCTTAGAGTCTTTAGTGACTCCCAGTTGGTCGCCAGCCAGGTGAGCGGACAGTTCGGAGCAAGGGAACCTCGCATGGCTCAATACCTCCAACAGGTCAAGAGCCAGACAGAGGGCCTCGTATACTTCGAGGTTATACATGTTCCACGGGAGCAGAACGCGCGAGCTGATGCGCTGGCCAAATTGGCATCTTCAGGTGACATCACCCCTTCTCGCTCTGTCTTCATTGAAGAGCTCGCCTTGCCGAGCACGGAGATTGATGTAGCCGCCATAGAAACGGGCCCACCGACCCCAAGTTGGGTGGACCCTCTCTTGGCGTACCTTCTCCGAGGCGAGCTTCCTTCCGAACAGGATGAAGCTCGGAAAGTCAGGATGCGCTCGCAGCATTTCACCCTCGTAGAAGGCAAGCTGTACCGACGGTCCCTTGCAAGACCTCTTCTACGTTGCCTCAACCCTGAGGAGGCCCTCGCAGCCACAGAGGAAGTCCACGAGGGGTTGTGCGGAAGCCATCTGGGGGGCAGAACGCTAGCACGCAGCCTCATCCGAGCAGGGTTCTGGTGGCCTTCTCTTCAGAAGGATTGCATGTCCTTCGTCAGGAAATGCCCAGAATGCCAGAAGTTCGGAGTACTCATCAAGCAGCCAGCCGAACAGCTTCACAGTCTGTTCGAGCCGCGCCCCTTCGCCAGATGGGGCATTGACATCTTGGGCCCCTTTCCAGAGGCCCAAGGGCGCAAGAAGTTCCTGTTTGTCGCCATCGACTACTTTACCAAGTGGATCGAGGCCGAACCCGTCACCACAATCACCGAACAGGCCGCATGGAAGTTCGTATGGAAGAACCTTCTATGCAGGTTTGGCGTCCCCAGGGTGATTACTTCTGACAACGGGAAACAGTTTGACAGCACTTTCTTCAAGCAGAAGTGCGCTGAGCTCGGAATCTACAACCACTTCACCTCCGTCGCTCATCCCCAAGCTAACGGTCTGGTCGAAAACGCCAACCGAACATTGCTACACGGGATCCGAACCAGGGTGGAGGCCGCAGGTGGATCATGGTTCGATGAGCTCCCAAACGTTCTTTGGTGTCACCGAACGACTGCTCGGGTAGCTACAGGGGAAACACCTTTCCACCTAGCCTACGGCTCGGAAGCAGTTGTACCTTTGGAAGTAGCCCTTCCAACTATCCGAACTACCCACTTCGACGAAGCCGTCAACAACCGAGCTCTTCGGGAAAACTTGGACATGTTAGGCGAACGACGGAGCGACGCCAGCATTCGTCTCGTTTCCTATCAGCAACGACTCGCACAATATTACAACGCGCGAGTTCGGGAAAGGCGGTTCAGCGTGGGAGATTTGGTTTTGCGCCGCTGTTCGGCTTCGGACCCCCGAAGAGCAGTGGGCAAACTTGCCATCAAATGGGAAGGACCTTATCAGGTCACCCATGTCCTCGGGAAGGGCTCGTATAAGCTAACTACTCCTAGTGGCGAAGCCATTCCCAGGACTTGGCATGTTTCTAACCTTAAGGCTTATTATTTGTAAAAGTCTCTTCTTTCCAGCTTCCTACCTCTCTTCTCCCAACTCCTGACGCCATACGAGCATTTAGCATACATACCTGATCGGAACCCCCTTCGCGGTTCCCCACAAACTACGTTATACATGCAATGCTTACGGCGCCTAACGGATTTCGATCCGAACAGGAGTAATCATGAAGGGAAGAAGATAGAGAAAGTGAAGCTACCAGAATAATCCCATGAACAGAAGACTTCATTCACAAAAAGTTTTCTTTTTATAAGCAGACCTCTTCTTCTGGCCACGGTTACAAAAAGGAGGATACAAGGAGGATCAGGGAGCCTGCTGAGAAGGACCAGCACCGTCACCTGAAGGGGGCATCCGCCCAGACTGGAATTGTGCGAACCGCACACCATCTAGGCGGGCGTCCTGAGTTCGGCGTCGGCACTCCCGAACAGCGGCCTCAAAGGCTTCTCGGGCGCGTTCGACCCAGGAAGACTGCTCTCCGAAGTCCTTCCCAGCCTTGAGACCCACTCGGTAGCACCGGGCCCCATACTGCTCCAAGTCTTCCTTGTACTCCGGTCCGGCCTTATAGCTAGCAACGGCGCGGACCCCCGCGTCCACAATCACCTTGGTCAAGGCCTCCTTCTCGGCCCGTACCAGAGTGGCCTCGAGCTCCGAAGCCTGGAGGGCGGCTTTGAGGTTCTTCACCTCCTCCTCCAGCGCTGCCTCGCGAGCTTTGTGCCTCGCTGAAAGCTCCTCTAAGAAAGTTGCACTCGCCTCAAGGAGATACTTCTGCTTCTGACCCCGAGCAGCTAGAGCCTTCAGGGTGCCCAGTGATTTGGTCAGGTCATCCATGAGCGCCTCCAGGTCAACATCGCTTGTTCCCTCGTCCTCTACCCCCTCCGGGTGGTAGCCTTCAACGGACCTTTCCGGAGTAAGCTCGGGGGGAAGGTCCAAGCACCTGGCCAGCTGTTCGAGACGCGAAGCAGTAGGGCTTGCGGGTAGCTTCCTTGGTGATTCTTCGACACGGCGAAGTGATGCCTCCAGCGCCTCCACCGAGGGCACTTCGGGGATGCCCCGGCGCAGCACCTCAGTCAGAGGCCTGGTGTCGTCTCCAGAACTCTCGTCTCCCGCCGTAGCAGCGGCAGACGAGATCGGAATGTCACCGATCACAAGGCCTTCCGGACGGCCCAACTCGGAAGTTGTGGCAGCAACGTCCCCGGAAGCCGAAGTACGACTCACTCCGGCGGCCTCCTGCCTGGTCGTCGGCTGCTCCTCCCCACCATCCTCGGCAACGGAGGCTGCAAAGGCTGTTTCACGGCCCTCCTCAGCGTCCCCAAGTCCTTGAGTGCTCTCCTCCCCGAGGACGGCTGCACTCTCGCCGACTATGGAATCCCCAGCGATTACCTCGGCTGCACTCTCGCCGACTATACGGCCTTCGGTGATCACTGAGGTGGGGAGCATGGGGGGCAGGGTGTCTCCACTTTCTTGTGGAACGTCCCCCCTCGGAAGAACTGCCTCGTCAGCACCACGAACGACCGCCGGCGCAGGAGTGGAGTCTGTGGTCGCCCTCTCCTCGGCACCAGGCTGTACGCTCCCGCCTGGCGCGCCATCCTGCTCGGCGCTCCCTTCACCAGATAGGACCACCTGGTCCTCAAGACCCGGCGACTTCGTCCGCCCTCCGGAGCGGTCCGATTCATCGCTGACCATTATCAGGCCCAGCTCGGCGGACATCTTCATGACCACCTCTTGACGGCCCACGGCTGGAGCTGCGGGCGCCCTCTCCTCGGACGCCCCCACACGCTGGCGAGATCTTCGAACCAACAAAGGTTCAAGATCCTCCTCTGATCCTTCCTCCACCGCCGCGGCGTCTTCTGCAGCACGCAACATCAACCTCTTCAGCTTCCTCTTTTTGGGAACTCGGGGCTCGTCGGATACCCCTCCTTCGGGAGAACGACTCTTGGCTTGCGGCTCCACCACTGCCGCCTTGCGCTTCTCTTTCCTCTTCGGTTGAAAGAGAGAGGTCGTCCCCGCGGTCGTATCCGTCTCAACCGCCTTCTTCGCGGCACCTCCTCTCGCTGCGGCCTTCACTTGCCGCGCAGGCCCCTTCGCAGAACCTCCCTCGTCCAACCTTATGGAGCAAAGGTTGACAGGGATCATCTCGGCGTAATTCGCCATCTCCTTCTGATCCCGACCAGCCGCTATTTCTTCATCATCTGAAATAAGCAGGAAAAAGGATCAGAACCCATGTATGCAAAAAACGAAACAAGCAGAACAGCAAGAAGACTTACCCCAGGCGCGGCTAAGCTTGTACTTCACAAGCTTGTACTCGGTCAGGTACCCCTCTGCATGGTTCACCGTGACCGTATTCAGCAACTGGGAGGCTGCGGCTGCCTCCCGAATCAAGAAAGGGGCCATATCCACCCTTCTCAGGGGCTCCACCACCCTCGTGGGAAAGTCCCATTCAGGGATGTTTGCTCCCTTCCTTCTCCCCACGGAGAAAAGTCGCCCTGTCCACCCTTTGTTGTTGGACAGTCGAGGCGAGAAATTGATCTGCATCCGGTTGGTACGATGTTTCACGTACACGATCCCCATCCCGGATTGCGGAGAGCACGCCAGGCTAAAATGGCTCCGGAAGATCTCCGCAGTCGCTTCAATCTTCTTCTTCCTGCATATGGCGCAGAAGACGAAGACAGTCCTCCACGAGTTGGGCGTCAGCTGAATCGGCGCCACTTTCCAACTCCGGAGTAGCTCCTTTGCTATCTCCGGCATCGGTAGCCGGAGACCAGCTTCTAGCAGGTCCAGTGACAGCACGAAGCACCCCGGCTTCAGGGTGAGATGCGTCTCGTCCTCGCGCATCAGGACGATCTCGTACTCCTCGCCTATTCGAAAGCGCTCTCGAAGACCTTCGAAGCTCCGATACTTCGCCGTCTTCGCTTCCACCGGCGGCATCCCGCTGGCTTCGACGATCTCCTTTCCCTTCTGAGCCATCGCCAGAAAGCAGGGAGCACAATGCAAGGAGGAAAGCTCAAAGGCGAAGGACGTGAGCGACTTCGGAAGCAGCGGACTCTGGAAAACTTTTCGGAGACGAAGACCCCGCTCTCGCCCTCTCCCCTTCCTTATAAGGAAAGTGAGGCGCGAAATTCGAAGCGTTCCTGAAAGCGTCGCTTCCCTCCGCTCCAAGTCTCCTCTCAAATGACCTACGGGTGACCGTTCGGACTTGACGTGACTCACGTGGTCATCATGAAAGCCCCACGTTCGAGGCAGACGCCTCTGCGACGGCGTCGCCGCAAGTCTGTTCGGATCTCCGAGGACGATACCGCATTTATTATGGAGCTGACGTCCGGGCAGATCAACCGCCCTCAAGTATTCTGACTTCCGAACCACTTGAGAGCGTGGGGGGGCAAGTGTGGTGGCTGTTTTCCACCACCTAGGCCCATCGCGTCAAGGCCCATCAGCGCCTTCCCCTTCTGACGTGGCCTCCTCATACGATCCCACGTCTTTAGTACGGATCAGAAGAGAGAAGATCCTCGTGCCGGCTATCCGTGGCGGAACATTGCCGAGCTCGTCAGCAGGCGGCTTCCGAACAAAGGACCTCAACCCTGCTGCGCGGAACTGCCCTGGACATCACCTGCTCGGAAGGTCCATCCAAAGGGCACCGAGCAGGATTCCTGGCCCACAGAGCGGTTGTAACCGTCTCAGGCCACGTTCTCCACATCAAGGGGCGTGAACTGCCTGGCAGCCTAACGGGCATCGGAGTCATAACTCCTCCCGTTATGCGCGTGCGTCAAGGCGCCTCTTCAGGCACGATCTGCCCAACGTTACGCACGTTGGCCTCTACACCAACGCCTATAAAGGCACAGGTACAGTACCATGCAACGGTACGTTCTCTTTCTCACGCGAACACAATTCTCACATTCCGAAACCCCCTGCCTCTCAAGCTCCTGACTGACTTAGGCATCGGAGGGTTTCCCCGGTCTTCACCGGGCCTCCTGATCCTTCTCTGGTTTTGCAGGTCTCCGTCCTCTCCAGCGATAGTCTTCCCTCTCTCATTCTAGTGGAGGCCTGTTTGGCTCAGGCCCAAACAGGATCACACCACCACAATCGGAGTCGTCGGATTCCGACGACATTCGCCATAGTCGTCGGAATTCAGCAACCAACTGTCGTCGACAATCGTCAGTGACTGTCGTCGAATTTCGACAAAATTGTTGGTGGTCATCGATATGGAAAAAAGTGATTTCTCTTAACTTAAAAAATAAATAATTTTTCATACTTAAATGATTAAATCAGATATTATTTTAAATATTTTATCAAATAATATAAAAATTTAAAATTAATTAATTCAGATTCAGATGCTCATTGATTTAAGAGTTGTCAAACAAGCCGGTAAATTTGCTTATTCCCGAAATATTTAGTTATCCAATGAGCATCCTTTCAAACCATGCCTGATAAATCTCCCAGAGGGAAAGGAAAAGCAACCATGCCTGGCAAACTTGGGGCATCTGATCAGGTTCCACTGTCCTGTTTTCACCCGTGTGATCTCGTTCCGCGGCCGTCTGGTGAATCGATCCTCCTATTCTATTTGTTGTCGACTGGATTTGAATGTTTTCTCTCCCCTACCTATAGCCTATAGGTGGGTGCTTTTTCTGGGCTTATGAAGAAATTTACCTTCAAACTTTGCCGTTGAATGGATAATAATAAATGAGAAATATTTACTACACTTCCAAAAATATAATAAATGCACTTTTATTTGGGCTGCACAACGCCCCACTATTGTATTGATCGAGTCACAGGAAGTACATTTATTGAACTGTTGCAAGTGCACTGAGCATTTCTTACCATGAATATTTCATGTTTGGTGTGAAAACCATGGCGCGATTTTTTTTTTTCAACAACTGATGATGGGGAATGTATTATAGCGATATTCAGGTCTGCGTTGAGTTTTGAAAGATCCAAGTTCAAATCTCACGACGAATTTATGGCATATATATATTTCCTAAGACTACGAAACCTTGAATTCACATCCCTCGGCATTAGATGTAAATCTTATAAATTTTCGAGAATTGAACCCTTGACCTTTCTATTGTAAGATAAGAGTGAGTTAAGGAAACTGAATCATTAACGCACTTTCTTGACACCAAACTTGACTCCAATCAACAAAAATGTGGCACACCATCACTTGTTCGGAGGTACCCAGAGCACCTCATAAAGAAGGGGATTTTGATGTGTTAAAAGTTGTGTTAAGAAAATATGTTATCAAATATTAAGCCATCGGCCATCGGGTGACGGCTGTCGAGCTATTGGGCATCAGGCGTTAGTCGCCGTTGGCCGCCATGATTGGCTACCGGACTTAGGTGTTGATAGTCGGGTGCTGGTCCTCGGTGATTGACAATTGGGCGTCGTGTGTTCGGTGTCGGGCGCCGCCATACGTTGGTCGTTGTCGGGCGACAGTCACCGCCGCTAGACATTAGTCGTCACCGACTGTCAATCATTGGACGCCGGATATCGATTGTCAAATTTTGAGCGTCGGACATTGACTATCGGATTCTGAGCGTCGGACATTAGAAATGAGATCAGAGACTGTAGTCTTGTTCATAAAAATTTTACGTGAAAGAAAAATCGAGAAAAATAACTTATGAGGTCTGATCAAAGATGTCAAAATTTATGAATTTTAGATAAAAAACTTTTATGAATTAATTTTTCAAAAATACTAAATAAATTGATCTTTAAAAAAAATATTATTTTACATGAGATTTTACACTGAACCAAATGGAATCAAAGAACCCTTACCTTAATAGTTTATTACCTTTTTCGTACGTGGAATGGTCTTTTGATTCAGATCTCTCTTCGTATGGTTGTGTAAGAGGAGATATTTCACGGATCTACAAGAATTTTGCAAGTAGTGGTTGTACTTCTAGATAATTTTTTTATTGGGATGGGGCATCTAAAGCCAGCCAGACTCCCAGACTGATCATCTAATTGGGTAGAGTAATCATTCTATATGGGCGGAAAAATATACACTCACGTGGGAAAAAAAACGCTATTTAAGAGGAATATTTTTGATCAAAATTTAAATATCTTGAAGTAAAAAATTAATCTGTCCAAAGTTGCAATTCTGATAATTCCCATTACATTCAAATTTAACATACGAGAAAGATTTACTGCACTGAACTCATGTTGGATTGAGAGTTTATTTATAAACTTAAAAATGTTGTGTGTTTTTCTAAAAAAGAGAGAAAAAAAGATCATGACATGCCTTTACACTCCAAAAAAACGCAAGGGTTCTAAATGAGGTTTTTTCGTTGGGGAAAAACCGAACGTGAAGTGGGGCGTTTTGGGTGGGCGGCGGTGTGTCTCTTGGCAACTAGAAAAGAAAGGGGCACAACTTTATTCCTAGGAGGAGAGAACGTCGAAAAGGCAAACCCAAGTGTTGCCTGGGGAAAACTTCAAGTGGCGGTGCTCTATCTCTCTAGCAAACTCTGCACCATAGTTTTTGAGGTTATCATCGAAAATGGATCGTCTTCGTGTGGAGGTGAGTTCCTATACACTCATTATTATGACGGGGGCGATAATTTCTCTAAGGAGAGTCCTTGCGGGTTGCTAGACTAAGTGTTCTAATTTTCTTCTATTTTTCTTGATTTGTTGCTCTCATATGCATGTGTTTTTCTTTTAGATTGGTGTCTATACTTATGAGACGATATGTATACGATGTTCATGTTGTCATACTTTATGTATGTTCATGTGATTATTTATTCAATGTTCATTATTTTTCCAACAATCTTAGAGAAGTTATACATCATGTCGTCAATGTCATCTATGATCGCACCTTGTGTGGACTTGTCAAGCATGCTCGAGAAGTTCTCAAGACTGCACTTCAAGCGATGGCAACATCGCATAAAGATTTGGTTTACCACAATCGGATTCATCTCGGTTCTTGAGTCAGATTACCCTAAACTAGTTGAGAATGATCCCAACAGTTAAAAGGAAGTAGATGAGTGGAAGCTATGCGACCGTATATGTCATGGTTGCATACTGTTGGCTTTGTCCAACATACTTTTTTATGTATACATTAGCTCTTCTGCGAAAATTGTCAAAGATTTGTGGGAGGAACTTGACAAGAAATAAAACACTAAAGACTTAGGTCTAGAAAAATATTCTATTTCCAAGTTCTTAAAGTTTCAAATGGTAGAAGGCAAATCAATGTCTGAATAGGCCCATGAGTTTCTCCTCTTACTTCATGGTTTGGCTGATGCTAATATGAAATTACTAGAGAAGTTCCAGGTGATGTCTATAATTGAGAAGTTTTCAAAATCATGAGAGGATTTTGGGATGTCTCTCAAGCATCGCAAGGGTTCTATTACTCTGGATGATTTATTAGTGTCAATTGCCATTGAAGAAATCAGAAGCCTGTGATGTCAGTAGAATTGAATGAGAATGTGATGACTACTGGTAAGGCAAGAAATCCTAAAAATAAAGGAAAAATGGACCACCTGAAGAACAAAACCAACGTTAAAGGCAAGATCCAAAAAAAGTCCAAAAAGAAACCATGGTGGGAGTGTCAACATGTTGGACATTTTAATAAGGACTGTCCTGCGAAGAAGGCTGAAAAGCATTCTACTGGTCCCCGGATCAATGTTGTGATTGAAGGGACTGAGCAAGCTTCGGGCTCCACTAGCGGATTGTATGTTTCTGTTAACCCACAAGTTTTCACTGTATATGGACCAAATGAATGAATAGTAGACACTGGGGCTAATGTGCATGTATATGCTGACAAGTCCGTATTTGTGTCTTACCAAGCCATTCCTGGCAGATCCGTGACCATGGGGAATGTTTCTGCTTCTAAGGTGTTGGGGATAGGACGCGTGGACTTGAGGCTACCTTCAAGGCGTGTTCTCTCTCTATACAGGGTGCACCACGTTCCAACGATCTGGAGAAACATATTGAGTGGTTTCGTTTTAGTGGAACAAGATTATGAAATAACATTCAAATGTGATAAAGTAGTGCTTTATTATGGACTTTTATTGGAAAGGTTATTTAAGTGATGGTTTATTTAAACTTCATGTGAACAATGTTGTGAACAAAGAAGTGGTTGTCATTTCCTCTAGTTCTACTTCTTTTTCTGTAAATATTGTAGGATCTTCTACTTTATGGCATAACATTTAGGACATGTAAATTATAATTTTTTGAAAGGAATGATGAATTTGAAAATGATCCCTAAGTATGCCATTGATAAGTCTCATAAATATGATATTTGTGTACAATCTAAACAGCGCAGAAAACCATTTAACTCTGTCGTTAGAGAGTCTGGAGTTTTAGATTTAGTTCATACATCTATGAGTTTAATGGTGTACAAACGTGGGAACATAAGAAATATTTTATCACCTTTATATATGATGCTAGTAGATATTGTTATGTGTATCTTCTTTAAGTCTAACGATGAAGCTTTATCTAAGTTTGTCATCTTCAAGGCTGAAGCAGAAACACAAACTTCCAAAGTTCTTAAAAGGATAATGTCTGATAGACGGGGAGAATATACATCTAACCTATTTTTTGAATTTTTTAAAAATCATGACATAATTCACGAGATTACTGCTCCCTATTCTCCTTAGTCTAATAGGATTGCATAACGAAAGAATAGAGTTTTTATTGACATGGTCAGCTCTCTTCTCGAAAACTCTGGATTACCTAATTACATGTGGGGGGATGCTTTGAATATGGCATGCCATATTTTGAATAAAGTTTCCTTGAAACACAAGGACAATAATCCTGAAGAGTTATGGAGAGGTAGGAAGTCTAGCTTCAAGTATCTTAAAGTGTGGGGTTGTCTTGCAAAAATGTTGGTCCCTGAACACAAAAGAAAGAAGCTAGATCTGAAAATAATTGATGCAGTCTTTATAGGCTATGCTGCAAACAATTATGCATTCAGATTCTTAGCGATCAAATCTGAGATATTTGGAATAGCTGTTAACTCCATAGTTGAATTTTGTGATCCTACGTTCTTTGAGGACGTGTTTCCCATGAAAATTGGTGTACCTTATCAGGTGTCTTCTGAAGAAGTTTGATCCTTGCACCTCTGAGTCTATTCCTGATCATATAGAGAGGATATCAAATGTGGGGGTTGTGGCATCTAGTTCATATCTTGACTCTACTGATCAAGAGGAGTTGGTGGAACCAAGAAGGAGTAAGAGGCCCATAATTGCCAAGGATTTGAGAATTAATTTGATCACTTACCAGATTGAGGGTAATCCTCCTACTTTTCGAGATGTTATGGCTTTGCCAGAGGCAAAACATTGGAAGGATGTCATTAAGAGTGAGATGGATTCCATTCACTCCAATGGTACATGGGAGTTGTTGATTTACCTCCTGGTTCTACGACTATTGGGTGTAAATGGTTTTTAAAGAAAAAACTGAAACCTGATGGAACCATTGACAAGTATAAAGCCAGATTGGTTGTCAAGAGGTTCAAACCAAAGGAATGAATAGATTTCTTTGATACATATTCTCCTGTTACTAGGATGACCATAATTAGAGTGCTTCTAGCATTGGCTTCCATGTATGATCTCCTTATCCATCAAATGGGTGTGAAGACCACCTTTCTAAATGGTGATCTTGAAGAAGAGATATACATGGATCAACCTGAAGAATTTGGGCACCTGGCAATGAAGGGAAAGTTTGTAAACTTGGTAAGCCCCTTTATGGACTGAAACAAGCCTTGAAACAATGACATGAGAAATTTGAGAAGACCATCTTGTCTTTTGGCTTTAGTGTTAATGAGTTTGATAAGTGTGTCTATGCCAAGGTTAAAGGTGATGCTTGTATCATTATGTGCCTATATGTAGATGATATTCTGCCGTTTGGAACTTCAATTGAGATTGTGAATGAGACCAAGTCCTTCTTGAGTAGAATGTTTGAGATGAAAGATATGGGAGTTGCTAATGTGATTTTGGGCCTTAAACTGATTCATTCAGTTGAAGGGATAGCAATTTCTTAGTCTCATTATGTTGAGAAAGTCTTGGAGAAATTTGACTATCAAAATTGTAAATCTGAAAGCACTCCATATGATTCATCTAAAACATACTACAAGAACAAGAGTAGTGTTCTAGTGTCTCAGGTATCCCCAAATCATAGAAACCCTAATGTATCTTTCAAACTATACTAGGCCTAACATTTCATATGTAGTAACCAGGTTCAATAGATACACTACTTGTCTTGATCGTACTCACTGGGAGGACTTGGATATGGTACTTAGCTACCTTAAAAGTAACTATTTCCTTAGGCTTGCATTATGGCAAGTATCCTGCAATGTTCGAAGGGTATAGTGATGCAAGATGGATAGCCCAAAACTCATGGAGTAATAGTGTTTCAGGATATGTCTGTACCTTGAGAGGTGGGGCTGTTGCTTGGAGGTTTGCAAAACTGACTATTTTGTCTCGGTCTACTTTTGAGGCTGAGCTGTGTGCTTTGAACACTATTGGAATAGAGGCTGAGTGGATCATGAGACTTCTATCTGAACTTCCTCTGATGGGAAAGTCCATTCCTGCGATCTCGGTGCATTATGATAGCATGATCACAATTGCAAAGATCAAAAGTTCAAAGTATAACAAAAAACAAAGGAGACATGTTCAAGTCAGATTAAAATATGTAAGGGCACTTGTGTCTCAAGGTGTGATTGCTGTTGATTTTGTTGGTACCAAAGATAATACAACAGATCCATTGACAAAGGGACTTGATAGAAATCAAGTTTAAAAATCCAAATTGGGAATGGGATTGAAACCCATTGAGAATTCTTCTATGACAACAACCTATTCTAACTAAGTGGAGGTCCCACAAAGTAGGTTCAATGTGGTAACAACAAGTCATATGGAGAATTAAGTGGCACTTTACACTATATTGGTACCTGTGTACTTGTGTGTCTCTCCCCTAATAATCTGCTTAAGGTGCCTGTACTGCAAGTAAAGGAAGAGTTATGTGAAACTATGAATGGGTTGAAGGCTATATTAGTAGTATGTTTGCAGTGTATCCTTGGAGAAACCCACCTATGTAAGTGTGATTGTGAAGGTGCAGTTAAGGGATGTGGGTTCTTTCTTAACAACACTCATGAATCAGGATTTGGGCGCATGGCCATAAGGCGTCAACTCTGAAGATTTCAACTAAAACTTATATCTTGTTGTTCCTAATAGAAACTCTCATTTAAAGAACTAAGTTCAATACTTAGTTCACTTCGGTTCTGTGGGGGTTGAAGTTAGAAATTCAGGTGATGGCTCAAACCCGAAAGGTACCCTCACTGAAAGTAAGTTATGTTTTCCTCCATTGGTCTCTGTTCCTCCCACAAAATCATTTTGGATTTGCGGGGGAATGTTGGATTATGGTGGCTTGAGGGTTTATTTATAAACCTGAAAGTTTTGTGGTTTTTTTTGAAAAAAAAGAAAAGAAAAGGGTCATGAGATGCCGTTACACTCCAAAAAACGCAAGGGTTCTAGGTGAGGTTTTTTCTTTGAGGAAAAACCAGACATGAAGGGGGCTTTGCCATTTTGGGTGGGCGGCGACGTGTCTCTTAGCAAAAATAAAAGAAAAGGGCATGGCTTTATTCCTTGGAGGAGAGATCGACTAAAAGGTGAACCTAAGGGCTACCTGGGGATAACTTTAGGCGACGGTGTTAGGTTCTTCTAATGGCGGTGCTCTCTCTCTCTAGCAAACCCTACACCACAATTTCATATAAATTGACGAAGGAGAACGTGTTCCTGAGGTTGTCTTCGAGGAGGGATCGTCTTCATGTGGAGGCGTGTCCTTGTAGCCGTTTTATCCTCGGGGAAGATTGTTGACTCCACCACACAGATATGACGAGAGTGATAACTTCTCTAAGGAGAGTCTGATGATCAGTTCATCCCCATATAATTTCATAAATTTTATGCCTATTTTGGTGATTAACAAAACTTCAATAAAGTATTATCTAACATGGTTTTATGAAGCTTAGTCACAAGAAATAAATCAGGCAAAATCAAGCAAAACCTGTAAGTATTCTTACACTGTAGCATTTAAAGTTCAAAGCATGTAATTTTTCTAAGTACACATCGACTTCCTATGTGATATAACGATTTGATAAGTGAGAACAATGATTTACTCTCACAACGATTTGTTAAGTGAGAACAACGATTTGCTCTTACAACTGTTTGATAAGTGAGAACAACGATTTGCTCTCACAACGATTTGTTAAGTGAAGAATAACGACTTGCTCTCACAACGATTTGTTAAGTGAGAACAACGATTTGGTAAGTGAGAACAACGACTTTCTCTCACAACGATTTGGTAAGTAATAACAACGATTTACGCTCACAACGATTTGTTTTCACAACGATTTACTTTCACATCGATTTGATAAGTTTCACATCGAATTGGTCGCCATAATGATTTGATAAGTTTCACATCGACTTGGTCACCACAACAATTCGATAAGTTACATAATGACTTGGTCGCCGTAACGATTCGATAAGTTACACAACGACTTGGTCGCCGTAACGATTCGATATAGCAAACAACGATTTGATCACTACATCGACTTGATAAGTGAAACAATGATTTGCTTGCAACGATTTGGTTATAATGATTCATTCACAACGATTCGGTTATAACGATTTGCTCACAACGACTTGCTTATAACGACTTGCTTACACTCTCATAACGATTTGTCTCTACAGCGATTTGATTATGATTGTATAATGACTTGTGTTCACATCGATTTGTTTATGGATGAATAACGATTTACATAAACAACGACTTATTCACACAACGATTTCATAAGTCGTACTCATAACGATTTCATGGACTACAATGACTTGACATTCAAACATGTCTCAAATATTTTGAAAGTCAAAGTCCTCTCGTGTGTTTCTCTAATATCCATGCATTTAACGTGATTGTACATTTCTCTGCACGATGCATATCTGGATATCCTCTATTATCATGCTTCTATATGAAACACTTTTTATATAGCAGAATGCCATTTCCATTTTGGTGAAATGTCTTACTACATGTATTCTAACGTTGACTGACAACAAAAGACAACATAGCTGTCTATGATTTAGCATTTATTGTGTGCAGGTCTCTGACAGCACAACCCCATACAATGTTGGACAAAGTGGAAGCTAAAGGATATCATGAAGGATCTTCTCCTTGCGTGTATGGAACGTAAAGGACTGTTGACTGCAACATACTTGTTGAAGAATAAGGAGAACCATGCAGTCTAACGTTCACTAAATCCTAGAGACAACGATAATCTAAACGGCTAAATCAGAAAGAGTATATATATATATATATATATATATATATATATATATATATATATATATATATATAAGACTGAAGACTCCTGGGAACACAAAATTTGAAGGATTCAAAATCTCAACGAAAAATCTGGAAGTGATAGAGTCTTAGCAAAAAGAGCTTCTTGCTTTCCACTCCAACCTTGTAGCTCTTGCTCTCCAGTGCCTCATTGTTGTTAGTTTTGGAGAGCCCTTGTGATCTGAGAGATTTCATTATTGTAGATCTTTCTCTCTCAGTCACTGCCTTAGATCAAGCGTTTGCTATAAGCTTGGTCTAGGGGCATTTCGCCTGTTTTCTCACTTTCCTGAGAAGTTCCTCTTCGTATGTGAAGAGAAGACCTATTTGGAAACAGGGGGTGAGTGTTCCCTTTGTGTTGAAGGAAAACCTGTGAATTAGGGTGTTGTTTTCCTCTTCGGGTTGTGAAGAGAAGGCCAGCTGCGGCTGGATGTGTAAGTGTCCTTGAGGGGGACTGTACCCTTGGGTAGTGAAATCCTGAGCTGTCGCTCAGGGTCTGGATGTAGGACTCCTTTGGAGAGGAGGTCCGAACCAGGATAAAATCTTTGAGTCGTGTGATTGCATGTTTGTGATTTTTATCTTTTCTTTATTACTAACACTAACAGTCAAACGAAGTATTTTGTGTTGAACATTTTTGTTGACAGGTTTAGATAATCAAATTTTAAGAATCCCATTCACCCCCCCTCTGGGCTTTCTAGCTGGGCAACAAGTGGTATCAGAGCCAAGTCTCTTCGATAAAGAAGATCTAACGATCTGAAGAGAAAAGATTAAATGGCAGCTCAAGGTCATTTCAAGGGTCAGTCCGTCAACAGACCACCATTGTTCGATGGTGAAGACTACACCTACTGGAAGACCAGAATGAAATTCTTCCTTCAAGGGCTTGATTATCAAATTTGGTCAATTATAGAAGAAGGAGACCTTCTAGTCACTAACGAGAAAGATAAGTGGACAGAAGACGACAAGAGAAAGATCTCTCTAAATTGCAACGCGAAGAGCATACTATGTTGCGCTCTTAGTAAGAAGGAGTTCAACAGGATATTAGCCTGCAAATCCGCTATGGAGATGTGGAAAAAATTGAGGATCACCTATGAAGGCACAAATAAAGTGAAGGAAACCAGAATAGATATTTTAGTAGCTCAGTATGAATGGTTTCAGATGCAGTCAGGTGAAACAATCACACAAATGTATAGCAGATTCACCAACATTACAAATGACTTGGCTGGACTTGGAAAGAATTACAAAATGGGAGACATGGTAAGAAAAATCTTGAGATCTCTACCAGCATCATGGACTCCTAAAGTAACAGCCATAGAGGAAGCCAATGATTTAAGAAGAATGTCTCTAGAAAAGCTTGTTGGGTCACTCATGGCCCACGAGATCAACATGGAAATGTTAGGAGAGTCGTCCAACAGAAAGAAGCAAAGCAACGCTCTCAAGGCCGCAGAAGAGACATCTGGTGAAGAATCAGATGACAATAAGAGCATGGGAAGTAGTGAAGATGAAGAAGCTTTCCTCTCCAGAAGACTGCAAAGAATACTAGCTAAGAAGAAATACCAGTCTGGAAGGAGATATTTTAAGAAAAGAAAAGACTTCAAGAAACCAGAAGTCAAGGATTCAAAGAAAGATGAACCTATCTGTTATGAGTGCAAGTATCCTGGACACATCAAGGCCGAGTGTTCAAAGCTGAAAAAGACTAAATTCAGAAAGAAAGACAACTCTAGAAAATTCAAAAAGTATAAGAAGAAAGCCATGGCAGCAGCATGGGACAACGACAGCGACTCAGACAGTGAGTCAAGCTCGAGTGAAGAAGAAGAAAATGCCAACCTGGCATTCATGGCCAACATCGAGGATAAGGTAACCTCTGACTTATCATTCAATTCTTGCAACGAATCTGATTCTGATAGTTTAGAGGATGCGTTTAATGAGTTGTATAGTAAATACAAAGGTGTATGCAAACTATTAAAAATAAGTAAGAAAAATCATGCTCGTATAGAAATTACTAACTCAGATTTAAAATCTGAAAATAAATAGTTATAAAAATAATTTTCTGAGCTAAAAAGAAGGAATGAATTATTATGTGAAGATTTAAAAAGTAAAAATGATCAGATAGCTAATCTGGAAAGCTAGGAAACTGTAAGTAAGCTAAAACATGAAATTAACACATTAACAAAAGAAAATGAATATTTATCTAGTACATTAGAAAAATTTACAAATGGTAAATCCACATTAATACTAAAAGGAGCTAGAAGATCAGAGAAAAAGAAGTATGGCTTATGATACACCCCTTCTGATAATGAGGAAACAATAGTGCATCCTAAAATATATCCAACACCTAAGTTTGTAGCCGAACAAGACATTGCATACAAGTCTAACTTTAAATATATTCAAACTGAAAAAATAAGTAAAACAACTTGTTGTAGCCACTGTAACAAATTAGGTCATATTAAAATAACATGTCCAACTAAACACATAAAATGGATAATTAAAAGGAAAAATGAGGAAACTAACCAGCAAGGACCCAAAAGAACTTGGGTACCTAAAGTTTAGTGTTTTTATTACAGGGAGACCTTCGAGCATCTAAGTGGTACATGGACAGCGAGTGCTCAAGGCACATGACAGGGAATAGAAAGCTGTTCTCCTACCTTGAAGTTGAAGAAGGCACAGTAACGTATGGCGACAATGGAAAAGGGATAGTAATTGGCTGCGGATCAGTTGGCAGTCAAGGCAGAACTCTCATAGAGGATGTTCTATGCGTGAAAGGACTCAAGCATAATCTAATTAGTATCAGCCAGCTGTGCGACAAAGGCCATCAAATCAAGTTTCAAGAGTCAAGATGCAGTATCATGAAAGATGGTGTAACAGTACTTGAAGTCTGCAGAGAGAAGAATCTCTATGTACTTCATTAGGAAGAATTGAAAGATCAGGATGTGTGCCTTGCGGCAAGCAAACATTATTCAGTTGAGCTGTAGCACAGAAGATTGGGCCACTGCAGCTTGGATGGAATCAGAAAGCTAATCAAGAGAAATCGAGTGGAAGGACTGCCCAAAGTAAGCACAAGAATGGATGACATCTGTGAATCGTGTGCAAAAGGAAAGCACACTAAATCATCTTTCAAGTCAAAGACAGTTGTAACAACTTCAAAACCATTGGAACTGTTACATATAGATCTATTTAGGTCAATGAGAACTACTAGTCTTGCAGGAAAGAACTTTGGATTCGTAATAGTGGATGACTATTCAAGATTCACATGTGTATCATTCTTGGAACACAAAGATGACACTTTCGATAGCTTTGTCAGTTTCAGTAAGAAAGTTCAGAAGGATAAGAAATACATCATAATTGGTATTCGATCAGATCATGGTGGAGAGTTTCAGAATGAAAGATTTGCTGAGTTCTGTGATGATCAAGGAATAGAGCACAATTTCTCAACACCAAGGACACCACAGAAAAATGGAGTTGCTGATAGAAAGAACAAAACTTTATTGGACATGGCCAGAACTATGCTATCGGAATACAACCTACCAAGGTACTTCTGGGCCGAAGCCATCAACACAGCTTGCTACATAATCAACAGAGTAATGATCAGGCCAATCTTGAAGAAGACAGCATACGAGTTATTCAAGCAGAAGAAACCAAAGATCAGTCACTTCAGAACCTTCGGATGTCCATGCTTCATCCACAATAATGGAAAAAAGGGATATTGGTAAGCTAGACTCCAAATCCGATGAAGGTATATTTATGGGGTATGCTTCTAAACCCAAAGGCTATAGAGTATTTAATAAACAAAGTTTATTAATTGAGCAAACTGTACATGTTATTTTTGATGAAACTAACCCTTCCCTGAGAAAGGAAGTAGATAGTGATAATGATGATGCAGATGACTTGTCCAAAAAATTAAAGAATACATCCATCGAGGACAAGGAAGATCCACCCTTGAAAGAACTACAACAAAGAGAAATATTCCATAATGATCTTCCAAAGGAATGGAGATACAAAAAGGATCACCCGTTGGATAACATCATTGGGGATCCATCGGTTGGGGTAAGAACTAGAGGTAACGTAATTCCCTGTGATTACTTAGCTTTTGTATCCCAAATAGAGCCCAAGACAGTCAATGAAGCACTGTCTAATGAATCTTGGATATTAGCCATGCAAGATGAACTTAATCAGTTCAAGAGAAACCAAGTGTGGTCACTTGTTCCGAGACCATCAGATCATCATGTGATTGGCACCAAATGGGTGTTCAGGAACAAATTGGATGAAGCTGGTGTGATCACAAGAAATAAGGCCAGATTGGTAGCTCAAGGCTATTCCCAAGAGGAATGCATAGATTTCGATGAAACCTATGCACCAGTAGCTAGACTTGAGGCAATTAGGATTTTACTTGCTTTTGCATCAGCATTGGATTTAAAACTTTTTCAAATGGATGTAAAATCCGCTTTTCTAAATGGATATATAAAGGAGGAGGTCTATGTAGAACAACCTCCTGATTTTGATGATATAGATTTTCCAAATCATGTTTTTAAGTTGCATAAAACATTGTATGGTTTAAAGCAAGCACCTAGAGCATGATATGAGAGGTTAAATACTTTTTATTAAACCATGGTTTCATCAGAGGAAAAGTAGATAGCACATTATTTATTAAGACAAATGTCAAAAATATACTACTTGTACAAATTTATGTAGATGATATAATATTTGGTTCAACTGATGAATCTCTTTGCAAGTATTTTGAAAAGCTTATGCAGGGAGAATTTGAAATGAGCATGATGGGGGAGCTCAACTACTTCCTCGGATTGCAAATCAAGCAAGGAATAGAAAGAACACATATTTGTCAAGCCAAGTATACCAAAGAACTACTAAAGAAGTTTGGATTTGAAAACACCAAGCCACTGTCAACACCAATGAGCACATCGACAAGGCTAGATAGTGACAAGAGTGGTAAGAAAGTAGATCAAAAGCTCTACAAAGGTATGATAGGTTCTTTACTCTATTTAACTGCCTGTAGACCAGACATTCTATTTAGTGTATGGATGTGTGCTAGATATCAAGCTGATCCTAAAGAATCTCATCTAATATCAGTCAAAAGGATTTTTAGATATTTAGCTAAAACTCATGATCTAGAATTGTGGTATTCAAAATCATGTGAAGTAAATTTAGTGGGATATTCTGATGCTGACTACGCTGGATGCAAAATAGATAGAAAAAGTACCAGTAGATGTTGTCAATTTCTTGTAGGATGTCTAATTTCATGGTCCTCAAAGAAGCAAAATTCAGTAGCACTGTCAACAGCTGAAGTTGAGTACGTGGCTACTAGAAGCTATTGTACACAACTCTTATGGATTAAACAGCAACTTGAGGATTATGGACTACACATCAAGACAATTCCTTTGCTGTGCGACAACACCAGTGCAATAAATCTCACCAAAAATCCAGTTCAGCACTCAAGGACAAAGCATATAGAGGTTAGATATCATTTCATTCGAGATCATGTAGCTAATGGGAATATAAATATTTTTTTTATAGATACTCAAAATCAGTTAGCAGACATCTTCACAAAAACCTTACCTGAAGAGAGATTTACGTCTCTTAGAAAGTAACTAGGCATGTGTAAATTGTGATAGATTTATCTGTATACATCTGAAATAACAATAATTTCAGAATAACAATTATTCTCTCCCCTGAAATTAAGTAAATTCTTTAATAAGTCGTTTGCTTCATACATATCTTTGACGGTTCGCTAATTTAAAAATATTTATTCATCTCGAACCTATCTCCGTTTGTCGTTTTCTACATTTATGTCACTATCCCTTCAAAAGGCACTTTATCTTTATCTCTTAAATCCCGCAAATCTATGTCATAACGATTCATCTCTCTCTCTCATCGACTCGCCTAAGACGATAAACCCTATCGACTCCGACATCGATTCTATGAGATTTCAAAACATCCATCCCTTCCCGCGAAAAATTTCTTGAGGGCTTTTGCTCCAATCCTCTTCACGATCGTCCAGAACCTTTTTCTGTTCGAATCCATGGCCGTTTCTGGAGTTTCCGGCACCATCGGGGCTATGGGGCTGCTTTCCTCACCGCAGAGCAGCAAGAAAGGTTCACCTCCGTGAAGACGAAGCTGTGCGGCAACAAGGCAGTGGATGCAGCTGATTTAGAGAAGAATGGCATGCATAGCATAGTGGCAGCGATGCAAAGAATGAAGTGGTCGCAGTTGGCAACCTTTTCAGAGGCAAGTTATCCGGACTTGGTGAAAGCTTTTTATGTTTGTCTGAAATCAGAGGCAGATGGGTCTTTGACATCCATGGTCAAAGGAACCCAGATTAGTATCACTTATGAGTTGTTGGAATCCCTTTTTGGAGTTTCTACTTCCGGTCATAGCTGGGTAGATAGTGTCGACATTCAAGCTAAGGGATTGGGAATAGTTGGTCCTGAGTTCAAGCTGAAGGATGGAAAGATAGATATCAACCACTTGAACGCCTTCAACAGGATCTTGCATTTCATTGTTTGTCAAATTTTGGTGCCCAGGAGTGCCATCTTCTCCACCTGCACCAAGGCGGACTCCGATATGATGTTCTGGGCCATCCAGAACCAAGGTATCAACTTGGCAGAAGTTATTATGGAAAGAATGAAGCTTGCTACGGCAATGATTTGGGACAAGAAAAGCAAGTTGAATGTGTCCCTTCCTTATGCCCATTTGTTAACCAAGATTTTCCAGCACCACGACATCAGTTTAAATGGTGAAGTCTCTGAGAAGATGGGCCAGGCAATTCGGAGCAGGAACTTGAAGAAAAGTGGGTTCTCCTTGGTAGTTAGGGTATGGACAAAAACCTCCACAGCTGAAGGTGAGACCATTATTGCAGAAGCCCAGGAAGTCCAAGAAGAGGCGGCTCAGGCAGAAGCAGCAGTAGCACCAGCAGTTCAGGATCAGCAAGTAGTTGCCAGGGCAGAGATGCCAGCAGTCCAAGAGGAACAAGCAGCAGCAGCAGCAACAAAGATCAGTGTTGAAGATCTTGCAGCCAGTGGAAGTAGAATTGAGTACATTCCTCTGGAGCATATTGAGCCCGTTGGGCAGGTTGAAGAGGTTGTCACCCCCACCTTAATGGCAGCATCAGTCCTTCGAGGTGTGCTGTACTCTATCACCAGCACTCAGGGGGAGCCTGAAATGGGTGGTGATCAAGTTGCTGAGGTTGTGGCATCAGGCCACAATGAGGATATCTTGATGGAGGATGCTCCCAGTCAGGGGGAGCATGTTGCTGAGAAGGAAGCAGAGCTTCAGGGGGAGCACACTGCTAACCCCCCAGTTGATCAATTTCAAGAAGGTGTTGTGGAGAGCACCTCTGATGAAGAAAATGTTGAAAATGTGGAGCCCGTTGCTAGGGCAAGTGAAAAGGGGAAAGATGTAGCTCCTGAGATCCCTCTCCTCACCAGGAAGCTACATCAGAGGTTGAGGAAGAAGAAAATGAAGATCAATATGAAGCCCATCATTGACAGACTGGATGAACAAGGTAAAATTCTTTGCTCTGTGCAATCTGATATTGCCTCTATTTTTATAAGCCAGAGCACTGCAACTAAAGAAATGGGCATGGTCAGAAATGCCGTCAGGTGGGTGAGAAGTGAGCTAAACAACATCAAGGATTCAGTAGCTGCTATTTCAGACTTGTTGAGGGCGCAATCCACTTCTGCCCCTCCAGCTCCTTCTCCTGCACCTCCTGCCAGCGGCTCAGGGCCATCAGGGCCAAGGCAATCAGATGAAGATATCCGGCCATCAGGGCCAGTGTATGTTGAGAAATCTGGGCCTTCAGGGCCATCAGTTGTGGCAGAACATTGGCCATCAGGGCTAAATTCTGAAGAACTAGCAGGGTCATCCGGGCCAAAAGTTGTTGAAGAAGTAGCAGTTTCAGGGCCAGCTGATGCAGAGAAGTCTGGGCCATCAGGGCCAGCAAAGGATGTGTCTGGGCCACCCGGGCCAGTGAATTCAGAGGCTGCACCTTCCAGAGCAGAAGACCAAAATGTAGCCCTTGAGCCCCTTAGTTCTTCTCCTTTTCCAACTCCAGCTCCTCCTTCTCCACCATCCTCCTCCACAGCACCTCCAACACCTACCACCTTCAAACAACCCCTTCCTAGAAACATTTCATCTCCTACCCCATTTCTTTCCCAGTCCTCCTCATCTCCTGCCTCCTCCACTCACATTCCTCCTCTTCCTCCTTCTGAGGTTCCTCGAGCCTCCTCATCAGTTGGAGCCTCCTCCTCTGGTCCTTCTTCCTCTGGACCATATGATATTCCTCCTTCTACATCTCACTCCTTCCTTCATCCTCCTACTCCTCCCTCTTTTATAACTATTATTCCAGAAAGTGCTCAAATTAATGCCCCCTTCCTCAGGGCCATCAAAGATGAATTTGAAGAAGCTATTTTCCGCTCAATTTTGAAAGCTTGCACTCACATTCATAGGACATGCTCTTCTAGCCCTATCCCTAAGAAAATAAGACTTACTTCCACTCATTCCATTTCTTCTGAACCCTGTTTTCCACCCCTTTGGTTTTTCTTACTGTCGAAAATAAAAACAAGTCTCTCTACCGTGAATTCCTTCAGAAAACCACCTTTGCCACCATTTTGGGACTTCCTCACCTAAATCTAACCAACCATCTAAATGTCATTCTCCCTTTCACTTCTCTTTCCAAAGCTGAAAAATCTAAAATCTTTTCAATGGCTGAAGCCAAATCCAAAGAGCAATGGGCTCAGGGCCACAAGGCACTGTACAATAAATTTCTGCTCTCCAGGTCAACCAGATTCCCTCCCCATGATCACTCCTTGACTCTCTCTGAGTGGTTCCAGATTCTTCACAAAGACAGCTCCCTTTGTTCAAAAGGAGATTAAGTTGATCAGGCATTTTCAGATGTTCAACGACTACCGCTATATAAATAATCTGCCTGAAGTTCAACTTGGCCAATTTCGGAAAGCTATCTATAATCTTGGGTCTCATGTGGCTGCCACCTCCTCCATTCAAGTGGATTTTGCCACTTTGCAGTTGCATGATGTAGTATTTCTCCCTCCTCTTCATTCTCTAATTATGGACTCCGATGTTGGCTCCATCATTTTTGAGCGCTTTGCCAGAGTCATGGGGAGAAGGGCAATCTCGTTGCCTTCCATAGATTTTTGTTCAGAGAATACCTTCAGGGCCATATAAATTCAGATGTTCTTGCCCCTCTCTTTTCCGAATGTGAGAGGTTGTCTCCAGCAGACTGGGCCAGATTTTACCCTCTGTCTGCTCAGCAACTTGAAGATCTCAGTGCCTCTCAAACCAGAGAAAATAAGCTTCCTATTTCAGCTGCTGAATTCCTCGACATGAACTCCATTCACCTTGTTCGAGATCCATTTGCTATCTGGGTTGAGAGATACAAGGTTTATGTTGCCATCAGAATAGAACTGAAGCAGAAGCAGATCTTTTATCCCGTCTCCATTGATCAGTTCCTCTAGTGCACCAGTTTTAGGAAAACTAGTTTTTATAAAGTTTCCTTTGATAGAGATTGCTATGCCCTGTTCTTAGAAGAGCAGCGGGTCCTTCATATCCAGAGAATGGTTCCTGTCATGGGACCTTCCTACTCTGTCGCCTGCGGTGTTTTTAGGCAGTATTTTGAAGAGCAGGAACTTAAGGCTTGGGAGGTCATTTCTCACCATGCCTCTCTTCTGTCTCCTGCCTTCTACCTTCCTGTACCCTCTCATGAGTAATACAAATACTTTCGTTTGCTCTCATCTTTATCTTTTCTCTCTTTCTTTGTCTCATTATGGTATCTTTTTGCTTAATGACAAAAATGGGGACAAAAATAACCATTCTGAAATACATTTATCATTTCTATTTCCGCAAAATTACCTAGATTTATTTTAGAACCTTTAAGTTTATGTTATGTTTTGTCATCACCAAAAAGGGGGAGATTGATGATCAGTTCATCCCCATATAATTTTATAAATTATATGTCTATTTTGGTGATTAACAAAACTTCAATAAAGTATTATCTAACATGGTTTTATGAAGCTTAGTCATAGGAAATAAATCAGGTAAAATCAAGCAAAACCTGTAAGTATTCTTACACTATAGCATTTAAAATTCAAAGCATGTAATTTTTCTAAGTACACATCGACTTCCTATGTGATATAACGATTTGATAAGTGAGAACAACGATTTGCTCTCACAATGATTTGTTAAGTAAGGACAACGATTTGCTCTCACAACGGTTTGATAAGTGAGAACAACGATTTCCTCTCACAACGATTTGTTAAGTGAAGAACAACGACTTGCTCTCACAACAATTTGTTAAGTGAGAACAATGATTTGCGCTCACAATGATTTAGTAAGTGAGAACAACAACTTTCTCTCACAACGATTTGGTAAGTAAGAACAACGATTTACGCTCACAACGATTTGTTTTCACAACGATTTACTTTCACATCGATTTGATAAGTTTCACATCGACTTGGTCGCCATAATGATTTGATAAGTTTCACATCGACTTGGTCACCACAACAATTCGATAAGTTACATAATGACTTGGTCGCCGTAACGATTCGATAAGTTACACAACGACTTGGTCGCCGTAACGATTCGATATAGCAAACAACGATTTGATCACTACATCGACTTGATAAGTGAAACAATGATTTGCTTGCAACGATTTGGTTATAATGATTCATTCACAACGATTCGGTTATAACGATTTGCTCACAACGACTTGCTTATAACGACTTGCTTACACTCTCATAACGATTTGTCTCTACAGCGATTTGATTATGATTGTATAATGACTTGTGTTCACATCGATTTGTTTATGGATGAATAACGATTTACATAAACAACGACTTATTCACACAACGATCTCATAAGTCGTACTCATAACGATTTCATGGACTACAACGACTTGACGTTCAAACATGTCTCAAATATTTTGAAAGTCAAAGTCCTCCCATGTGTTTCTCTAATATCCATGTATTTAATGTGACTGTACATTTCTCTGCACGATGCATATCTGGATATCCTCTATTATCATGCTTCTATATGAAACACTTTTTATATAGTTGAATGCCATTTCTATTTTGGTGAAATGTCTTACTACATGGATTCTAACGTTGACTGACAACAAGAGACATCATAGCTGTCTATGATTTAGCATTTATTGTGTGCAGGTCTCTGACAACACAACCTCATACAATGTTGGACAAAGTGGAAGCTGAAATCAAGTAAGGATCTTCTCCTTGCGTGCATGGAACGTAAAGGACTGTTGACTGCAACATACCTATTGAAGAATAAGGAGAACCATGCAGTCTAACGTTCACTAAAGCCTAGAGACAACGTTCATCTAAACGGCTAATTCAGCAAGAGAAGATATATATACAAGACTGAAGACTTCTGGGAACACAACTTTTGAAGGATTTAAAATCTCAACGAAAAATGTGAAAGTGATAGAGTCTTAGCAAAAAGAGCTTCTTGCTTTCCACTCCAACCTTGTAGCTCTTGCTCTCCAGTGCCTCATTGTTAGTTTTGGAGAGCCCTTGTGATCTGAGAGATTTCATTATTGTAGATCTTTCTCTCTCAGTCACTGCCTCAGATCAAGCATTTGCTATAAGCTTGGTCTACCGCATTTTGCCTGTTTCTCACTTTCCTGAGAAGTTCCTCTTCGTGTGTGAAGAGAAGACCTGTTTGGAAACAGGTGGTGAGTGTTCCCTTCGTGTTGAAGGAAGACCTGTGAATCAGGGTGTTGTTTTCCTCTTCAGGTTGTGAAGAGAAGGCCAGCTGCGGCTGGATGTGTAAGTGTCCTTGAGGGGGACTGTACCATTGGGTAGTGAAATCCTGAGCTATTGCTCAGGGTCTAGACGTAGGACTCCTTTGGAGAGGAGGTCCGAACCAGGATAAAATCCTTGTGTCGTGTGATTACATGTTTGTGATTGTTATCTTTTCTTTATTACTAGCACTAACAGTCAAACGAAGTGTTTTGTGTTGAGCGTTTTTGTTGACAGGTTTAGATAATCAAATTTTAAGAATCCCATTCATCCCCCCTCTGGGCTTGCTAGCTGGGCAACAGAGTCCTTGCGAGCGGCTCAGTTAAGTATTCTAATTTTATGATATTTCTCTTGATTTGTTGCTCTCATATGCATGTGTTTTTCTTTGGATTAGAATCAGATCTTACTTATACCTGTGGGACGATATGTATACGATGTTCATGTCATCATACTTTATGTTTGTTCATGTGTATTCAATGTCCATTGTTTTTCCAACAACTTATGCACTGAGCTCAGTGTAATAATACAAGCTTTAAATGTATTTCGAGAAATTCATTGATCCACCTCGTGCGGTTTATTAAGTTACATTGTATTGTCTTCTTTTTTATTTTGGAGTCTAACTTTTATTTTGGGTCTCAACCTTTTATTTTGGCGTCTAATGATGCCCAATTCGATTCATTGCACTAAGAGAAAAGTTTAGATGTCAAAATAAAATTTTAAGTGCCAAAATAAAAGAATAGACTAAAATAAAAATTAGACTTTAAAATAAAAAAATGACACAGTATAGTAAAATAAACAAAGTGGCTTAATGAAATTTCCAAAATATATTTAAAAATAATATTATTACATCGAAGTCAGTGTAGTAAAATTTGTTGAAACATAAAACTAGACGTAAACCTATGTGTGAAGTGAGGAGTACACTTATAATGTTATGTTACATTTCTCGAGATTTTTTTCAAAGAAGGGTGGAGGATTTTTAGGGTTTTTCTTTGTTAGGTTTTGTCTCTTAAGTCTTTTGCAATTAGTTTTTAGTGTTTGTAACTTGGCTATTTAGCGTTGGACTTGATGGATCTCGTAGATCCTTTTAGGGACTAATAATTAATTGGAGAGATCATTAAAAGGTTTCTGAAAAAGATTTGACTAGAAATTATAAGAAATTGACAAAAAATCCCTTTAAATGAAAGGAAATGTGTATTGCAACTTGCAAGAGAGAAAGATCTCTCTTAACAATCCCACATCAACGAGATGCACTTTAAATCCGGCCAACTGGGTAAAAATTTAGAGCACCACTTGGTGCAAATCGGGGCTTTAGTTTGCATCTTCGGTGGATGCAAACTAAAGCCCCATTGAGAGTGGGCACAACCCTAGGGGTTGGCCCACCCCTAGTGACCTCAGCTCTCCCAAAATTGGGGGAGCTGAGTTTGTTGCAAACCGCCATCGTGGCGGTTTACAACAAGCCTTTCCCAAAAAATTTACTCAACCGGCTCCCGAGTGGGGTCCCACATACCAAACACCATGATAAACGTGGGTTCCACGCGGAGAACCAATCACGGTTCGTCGGTCGAGTAAATTTCCACCGATCTCTAAACATTCCCCCATATCAACATGATTGGAAGATCTCTCTTGCAATAAGAGTTGGAAGGCTTCCGTGATATTTCCAAGGCAGAAGAAGACCAGATCAGAGCTCAACTTTGAAGGGGACAGAACCCAACACTCCAAATCCTCTGCCGACGACGTTGGTGACCCTTCCCGGTACGACTCTTCCTTCAAGTGCACATCTTGAGGGGTGCCGTCATAATGACGGACAATAACAACAACTATTGGTCGGACACACTTCTTTGCCCTAGATGGTAAGCCAATGAGGACGTTCTGACAGTGAATTTGAGATTGTGATTCTCATTAATTAACTTAACAGCTATGTTTAACCACGTAGTCGCAGGCAGTCTAAATGATGGTTCATGAGCGATTGGATCCAACGCCTCGCAGGAGAGGAGAGAAGACAACATCTTGCGTGGAGTTGGTCATCTCGTCTTTAGATATTTTATATTAATGAAGGCAGTTTCCCCCTCCGATGGAGAACCCTCCAATATGCAGACACAAAGAGAAAGGGAAAGAGAGTTGAGAGAGAGAGAGAGAGAGAGAGAGAGAGAGAGAGAGAGAGAGAGAGAGAGAGAGAGAGAGAGAGAGAGAGAGAGAGAGAGAGAGAGAGAGATGCACCAGGCTTATGGGATGCTGCTTCTAGACTCCTGGCTTCCATCTGCAAGGGACGGAAGTCATCAGGCCGGCCAAAAGGGCTTTTATGTCATAAAAATAAGTTAGTAGAAATAATAATAAAATCAAATTGGGATGTTCCCTTAGAAGTTAATTACAATGACCTTTTTGCAACATTTGGAATGTTACATAGAAATTTTTGACGAGGAAAGTCTTGATGCACCTGTGGTGTGCTCTTCCCATGTATAAGAAGTGGGTCGCACAATATTTTAAATACTGTAGGATCCACCATCTTGTATTTGGGATGATCATAAGGTGTGTTGGCCATAGATGATATGGTTGGCAGCAAGCTTTCTAGAGGGGGGGGGGGGTGAATAGAATAGCTGCAGAAATACTGAAACTAAAACAAAAAAATCACCACTTGAAAACTTTGGTTAGTGAATGTAGTTGTGTACAGAGATAGAGTAGCAGTGCAGAAGTAAATTTAAACAATCACACAAGAACACAGAGATTTTATCCTGGTTCGGTACTTCTCAAGTGGAAGACCTACGTCCAGTCCCCAAGTAAATCTTGAGATTTAACTAACCAGAGTACAATCCCCCTAAGGATATACAAACCCCCAGCTCCCCGCTGGTCTTCTTTCTTTCCGAGTAGGAAGGAAACTCACTTCTGTTGCAGGTCAAGAAGTCACCCTCCTGGAACAAACCCCAGTGTGGTTCTGCTAGACTTAAACCCCCAACTAGGTTCTACTGATACCAACCCCAGTTAGGTTCTTCCCTTAACCCAAGAGGAACACTGTGTATAGTCCCACAGCTGGACATAAACCACCAGCACTCCGCTGGCCTTCTCTTCACACAGGAAGAGAAACACTGTATACAGTCCTACAGCTGGACCAAATCTTTCTTAGAAAAAGAGAGAACAGACTGAGAGCTTTACAAGATGAATACTAAGGAACTCAAACTCTCAGCTCACAAACTCTCCCCCAGCTTTACAATGATGCACAAAGAGAGTGAAGAGAGAAAAGAAACTTGAATGCTTGAAGACTTCAGATGGCTGCGTGCACACTTCTTCTTGGGCTCGAGCTCTTTCTCTCTTGCTTTGAGTGTGTATGGTGTTGAGGCTTGTCACTAGATGTACACTCTTTCAAAAATTTTCAGGAAGGCTCATGTCTTGTTCTTCAGCCTCGCTTCATCCTTTTATGGAGCAGCTTGAACAAATCCATTTAAGAGATCCGTTGGAACTCTTCTAGCCATTACTCATTTTCTTCTTCATCTACTCTTCTTCTTCTTCTGTCTAACAGACACTTGGTGTAGAGGGAAATCTAGATATCTGTAGGCACAGAAGATAGAGTTAGACTAAAAAGGTCTTCTGACAAAAGGCCCATACCTTACCTTACTTTCATGTTTTTTGCTGACATCCAGACATGTTAGGTACGACCCTTTTTGTCTAACATGAAGGAAGGAGTCCTTATTTTTTGCTGACAACATCTCACCTACCTTGAAGGATAGACAGTAAAAAGATCTTCAATCAGATAAAGAAATAATAAGATATTATGTGAAGTACATATTAATTTTTTAGGTTCCGCACAAACATTTTGAAAAGTTTGAAATATAGAGGCAATTGATGTTTAAGTATAGAAACTTCGACTGTAAAGAAGTTGGAGTATGTATCACACTTCAACTTTCCAGGAGTCCGAGTTGGACAACTTCAACTCTTCAGAAGTCGAAGTTGGAGTATGCACACTTCAACTTTCCAGGAGTCGGAGTTGGTCAACTTCGACTTTCTAAGAGTCGGAGTTGAACCACTTCGACTTTCCAAGAGTCGGAGTTGAACCACTTCGACTTTTCAGTAGTTGGAGTTGAACCACTTCGACTTTTCAGTAGTCGGAGTTGGACTTCGTTTGTTCAACAGTCGATATCATACTTCAACTTTTTAGGAGTCGGAGTTAGTATATATATATATATATATATGTGGACTTAGAAAAATTTTGAGCAAACAAAAGAACATATGTGCTATCCAAATATAGTGTTTATAAAATATATTCTTCTGTGATACTATTATAGTGCATTTGAAGATTATATATGCAGATGGTTATGCACACATTAATTAAGCAATTGTATATATATACTAGTTGTGGACTTAGAAAAATTTTGAGCAAACAAAAGAACATATGTGCTATCCAAATATAGTGTTTATAAAATATATTCTCCTGTAATACTATTATAGTGCATTTGAAGATTATATATACAGATGGTTAAGCACACATTAATTAAGCAATTGTATTAACCAAAACATGAAATATGACAAAGTTAAACTTTAGTGTAATAATGCAAGAATATATTGTACTCATGGAAGACACATGATATGAAATATATTGATGATATTATTAAGTTAAACATGGGTTTTATTATCACCAAAATAAATGATAAAATATAAGAGTGGTTCAACAAAATGGTCAGTCGATCATCTACTAAGTGTAATAAATCTCTCTCTTCTTGATAATACTTTAACTACGATAACACATTTTCCATTTCTATATAAGAATAATATCTATAAAAATACTCTTTCAAATTCTCATGTATATAGTCGTACAATAAATTCTGTTACATCGTATATATTTCTAACATCGTCATCTGTCATGTCGTCCACTTAGCTCAGATAGAAAAAGAGATCAATCTTGTGGTTAATCTCTTCACTTGGTTAAAATAATAATATACGTCCTCTAGAATTTTTCATATATAGTCTCCTAAACACTCTATATTCAAGATGTTGATTATTCTTTAAACTCTCATGGTTTCTGAAGATGCTACAATCTTATGCCACCACGCTCTAAACCATAGGATGATCTTGAGACTAGAGTCTGGAGTTAGTCGACGTTATTCTTGTGAGTAAACAACAATCGAAGAAAGAGCGTTAAGAGGCTTTGGGATCTATCTTAACGAAAATTCTTCTAATACTTAAGTTAGAATAAAAAATTGAAGCAAGAGAAGTTCGGGGAAGTATTTGAGTGTCTAGAGGGCCTAAATTGGGCAAATCTGGACCTAATGGAGGGTCCCCATACTTACACAACAATATTTTGATCTCACGTTGTATAGGAGTTCTGGGCCTTTATGAGCTGTATCCAGTTGCCATATTCTCCTATAAAAGGGATCAATTATTAAAATCACATGCTTCATAGAGAGATTGTGAGAGTTACCGCCATTCACGAGAGTAATTACAACGTCTTATGTCTTGTGGGAAGAAAATTGCTTTCTACCAGGGCAGCCAAGTATAAATGCCATGATAGAATAGTCAGATGAGACTACATTGGGTCACATGGAGGGGGGACACATCAAAGCAATTTAAACGGGATGCAGTCTATGCTTGTAGCTTTCGCATGTTGCCGAGACAGAGCAGCAGTCCATGTCATTTGTCATCATGATGCCGAACGAGATTCCAAAAAGAACAAAATTTAATTCCTATTTTATGCTTCCCGCCATATTTTCGACACACACATATGAAAGGCTACAAAAAGTAAGCTACTGTGTCATCATGCCCTCTTCATCATCTTCCGTAATCTATATCTCATCTTCCATTTTCCATCGACCATGAAAGGAAGAAAGTGATGGGGAAGCTGAACGCCATGTAGGGTTCGACATCTATGCCTATTGTAATGGAGAAACCAAAAAATTTGAAAAGTAATCCAGCTAATGATAGAGAGGTTGTGTCCTCATAAAGTATGTTTACGATACCACCACCCACAACTACAATGCCTTTTATGCCATTATCGTAGATAAGTAGGCCAATTCATTTATCCCTTCATGACGCTATGCACATTGTTGCTACTGCCTTTCATACTTATGTATGTTCAATTGTATGCAAATCATATACAAGAAATAGCATAGTAGACTCCTCATGAATCTCTCGATCACTAAAGCATCTCTGGTGACTATGAAACAAATGACCAAGTTGAATAAATAGTAGCTTAGATATTGAAGGATGAGGAGATATTGAAGGATGGTGGCATGTTATCTGTTGCCATGTAATGTGAGAGTAATATTTTGAACCCTTATCTATTTTTTGTCACCAATATTTATTGTTACCCTTCTTCATATGTTTGTTACCTTAGACTGGCTACTTGTCACCCTTGTTCATGTATTTATCACCTTAGGATGAATCTTCTTAGGTTGGCTACTTTTACCCTTGATCCGTTATTTATCACCATTGATCAACTATTTCTCATATGACTTCATCTATTTGTCATCATTGTTCATCTATTTGATATACATTAAGCTATCCCTTTGTTCATCTATTTGTCATCCTTGTTTAGTTATTTGTAACTCATGTTGTACTTTTTGTCATCCTTGTTAGCAATTTGTCATTGTCGTTTATCTATTTGTCATTTGACAACACCTGATTCTTAGCAAATGGTGAAGCAAAGAAGTCTTTCACAAGGTGAAGTGAACAGTGACAAGAAAGAAGTTGAAGCAATAGAACCTTTTAGGGTTAATTACCTGTATACCCCAAAAAATTATCAAATTATCTCTATACCTCTAATTTTATGGAAACAACCTATATACCTCTAAAAAAATCTAAAAACCTTCATTTGTACACCTACAATCACCGATCCGTTACTGCAACTAAATGGAGTGTTAACCTGATGGGGGAAAAGACTAACTTACCCCTAAGTTACGTTAACTTGCCCCCAACACCCACCCACCCCTGCCCAACCCATTCCACCATCCCCCATCCACCTGCTCAGATCCCGGTGCTCCTGCCACCATCTCCCTAGTCTTCTTCTTGCAGCCAGAGGAGTGCCTTACCTAGCGCAGCCCCTCCACCTCTCCCCCTGATATAGCTCCTTGACCACCGCCACCCCTGTTTCCCCTTTGCCACCTTGGTCCACCCCAAGAACTCCACCTCCCCTTACAACCTTTATGCCGTCAGCTTGCACCCTACCGCCACGGTACTCACTGTGGCATCCAGCTGGTTGACATAGTTGACATGCTCAAGTACCCCCTAGAGCGCATTAATGCCATGAGACACCCAGGCGAAGGAGCTGTTGGCCCTTTTGGTACGACAACAAGCTAATCTAGAGGGGAGGGGTGAATAGGTTTTTATGAAATCTAAAATAGAAACTTAAACACAGAAAATTAACACTTGAAAGTTTGGTTAGTCTAGTGTGATAAAGAGTAGCAGTGCGGAAGCAAATAAACAATCACACAAATGACACAAGGATTTTATCCTGGTTCGGCCCTTCCCACATGGAAGTCCTACGTCCAGTCCCCAAGCAACCTCTTGAAATTTTACTAACCAAGGGTACAGTCCCCCTCAAGGATAATACAATACCCAACACCCTAGCTGGTCTTCTTCTCTTTCCCGGGCAAGAAGGCAGCCCACTTCTCTTACAGGTAAAGAAGCCAACCTCATGGTACAAACCCCAGTGCGGTTCTGCTAGACACAAACTCCTAGCTAGGTTCTACACTGTATACAGTCCTACAGCTGGACATAAGTCTTTCTTAGAAAAGAAAGAACAATGCTGAGAGTTCTACAAGAATGGCCTCTAACCAAAACTCTCAACAAAAGACTCTCCCCAAGAATTACAATGAGTACAGGGAGAATGGAGAAAGGAGAAGGAGCTTGAATGCTTGAGAGCTTCAGTTGCTTGAACACTTTTTCTTGGCTCAGGCTCTTTATCTCTTTTCCTTTGAGTGTATGTGGCATTGAGGTTTCTCACTGGTTGTACACTCCTTCAAAGATCTTCAGGAAAGCTCTCATTTTGTTCTTCAGCCTTGCTTCATCTTTATATGAGAGGCTTTTGAATAGATCCGTTAGAGCTCTTCTAGTCGTTGCTTGATCTTTCTATTCTTTTTTTCTTCAGATTGTCAGCCACTTGGTGATCTTCGAGGTCTGCAAGCATAGAAGAAAGTGTTTAGCTAAAATAGTGTTTCTGTCAAAAAGCTCACATACCTCTATGCTTCCTGTTTTCTCCCAGAAGTAGTAAGTGACCACCTTTCTATCTGACAGGAGAGAAGATATCTAGAGAGATAGAAAAATATCTTCTGTCAGAAATATATTTGACTTTTCATTAGGCGCCAAGACATTTGAAATATAAAGGAAATCGATGTTTTAGAAAGAGCAAATCGTTGTTTGCCTTATCGGAACGATATGAGAATCAAATCGTTGTTTCTCACTTATGAAATCGTTATGAGAACCAAGTCGTTGTGAGAGCAAATCGTTATTCTCACTTATTAAATCGTTATGGCGTTTAAATCATTATGAAACTTATCAAATCAATGTTTTGGTCAAATTGATGTTCTCACTTATGAAATCAATGTATGAGAGAAATCGATGTGACGATCAAATCATTATGACACTTATCGAATTGATGTGAGAATCAAGTCATTGTTTCTCACTTATGAAATCGTTATGAGAACCAAGTCATTGTGAGAGCAAATCGTTGTTTCTCACTTATGAAATCATTATGAGAATCAAATCGATATTTCACTTAACGAATCGTTGTTAGTGAAATTGATGTGGCACTTTGAATAGAAATCGATGTATATTGAATGAACATCGATTTAGCATTTTAGTGCACCGCATACTGCGATAATTCCAATAAATTTATATTTATTTAGAAAATCATGATATTAAATATATTTGATAATATTTAATTAATCATAAATTTTGTTATCATCAAAATATAAGGGTAAAATATAAGAGTGGTTCAACAATCTCTCCCTTTTTGGTGATGACAAAATTTATGAGAATTTTTTGACACAAATACTAGGCATAGAAAATACAGAAAATTCATAGAATATACATACTCTCCCCCTTTTTGTCACTAACAAAAAGGAAGGATCTTACCATGCATTCTCTCCCCTTTTTGTGAAAACTTCTTACCATTGAGGGTTCAACAATGATTAATATTATTAAATAACTCCCCCTTAGTCTGAGCTCCCCCTGAATGAGAGACTCTACCTAAAAGAGACTTGCAAATAATTGTTAGTAATATTAACATTTAAAAAAAATAAATTAATGACTATTACCTCTTCAGATATGAGTTGGATGAAGAGCTGGCAGTCATCAGTGCCTTGAGCATCCTTGATCCTGATTCCAAGGCTATCCTACAAATAAACTACTTAGTAGTAGGTACCCAAATCGTTTTGGGTCCTTGATGGTTAGATGCATGAAAATAACCTTTAGGAATCCAAACTAAGTGCCTTGTTGTGCAGGTATTTACTGTGTGTCCTAATTTATTGCAATGACAACAATGAATATAAATTGTTTTGCCGTTTTTATTATCTTTGTACTGTCTGTTTAGAACACAATTTTTAGAAACCTTTTCTTTTACAGGGACCTTTTTCTGAGACATCTTGGTTTCTTTTACAAATTTTGGTAATAGATATTTTTTAGGAATTATGACTTGTTTTCCTTTTTCAGGAGGTATGTAACCAAGCCCTTGTTTGTTATTTCCAGATTTTGATCCGTTTAAGCATAGGGCTAAAGATGTATTTCCTTTAGCTAATTTTCTAACTGATTCTTTTAAATACAGATTTTATTCAGTTAGAGTTTTTAATTTTTCTTCTAACTCTAACTTCTCATTATTTTTACTTTTCAAATCTTCATTTAAAAGATGATTATTATCTTTACATTCTTTTAATTGTTCTTCTAATTGTTCCATTTCTGATTTAAGATGAGAATTAGTGTTTTCCAAACAAGTAAGGTTGTTCTTGATATTTTTCAATTCTTTTACAACTACCTTGTGTTTATCATAAAGTTCATTAAAAACTTGTTCTAAATCTTCAGATTCTGATCCTGAATCTGTGCAAGAATTAAAAGATGAGTTAGAATGTACTTATCTAGTCCTACCATGAGCGCTAGATTTACCTGCTCTTTCTCTGATTCTGAGTTTGATGATTCTAAGCTTGTGGCCTCATCATTGTCCCAAGAAGCCGCCATAGCTTTTCTTTTGAATTTCTTGTGCTGCTTCTTGGATTTTTCTAGTTGACCAGCCTTCTTGAGTTTAGGACAATCTTGTCTTAGATGTCCAAGTTTTCTGCATTCATAACAGACTGGTTCTTTCTCCTTTTTCTCTTTCTTTTGGATCCTTCTTGATTCATTCTTCTTCTTCTTAAGAATTTTCTGAAGCTTGGACAGTACTTCATCTACATCACTGTCCTCAGATCCTGCATTTTTTGAACTAGAAGAAGAGGAAGAGGTGGAAGGAGTAGCTGCAACTTTAAAAGCATTAGTACATTTTTTCTTTGATGAGCTTTCTGATAGTCGCTCCATATTAATTTCATGTGTCATGAGGGAACCTATTAAATTATCAATAGAAAGTTTGGTTAAGTCATGGGCTTCTTCAATAGCAGTTACTTTAGGTGTCCATGAAAGAGTTAAGGACCTAAGTATCTTTCTAACAGTTTCCTCATCAGAAAGATTTTTACCAAGAGAACTCAAACCAACTACTATGCTTGAAAATCTATTATACATCTGAGTGATATTTTCGTTTGGAAGTATTTTAAATTGCTCATATTGTGAGACAAGAATATCTATCCTAGTTTGTTTTACTTTATTTGTTCCTTCATAAGTTATCTACAGTTTATCCCATATTTCTTTAGCTAATTTACATGCAGATACTCTACTAAATTCTCTTTTGGATAATGCACAACATAAGTAGTTCTTAGCTTTAAAGTTTAAAGATAATTTGCTTTTATCTACTGCTGTAATGGCAGTAGTGCCTGGAATAGGAACAATAACATAATCACCTACCTCGATTACCTGCCACAGATCAAAGTCTGTGCCTCGAATGAAGCATTCCATTCTCATCTTCCAATATTGGTAGTCCTCTCCATCAAAGAATGGAGGTCTAGTGACTGATTGACCTTCAGCATATCCTTGAGCTTGCCATGGATCTTCTCTAAGATCGTTGGATCTTCTTGACTAATCAGAGAACCTCGCTCTGATACCACTTGTTGGCCCTTTTGGTATGACATCAAGCTAACCTAAAGGGGGGGGGGGGGTGAATAGGTTTTTTTGAAATCTGAAATAGAAACTTAAACACAGAAAATGAACACTTGAAAGTTTGGTTAGTTTAGTGTGATAAAGAGTAGCAGTGCGGAAGCAAATAAACAATCACACAAATGACACAAGGATTTTATCCTGGTTCGGCCTTTCCCACATGGAAGTCCTACGTCCAGTCCCCAAGCAACCTCTTGGGATTTTACTAACCAAGGGTATAGTCCCCCTCAAGGACAATACAACACCCAGCACCCCAGCTGGTCTTCTTCTCTTTCTCGGGCAAGAAGGCAGCCCACTTCTCTTACAGGTAAAGAAGCCAACCTCCTGGTACAAACCCCAGTGCGGTTCTACTAGACACAAACTCCTAGCTAGGTTCTACATTGTATACAGTCCTATAGTTGGATAGAAATCTTTCTTAGAAAAGAAAGAACAATGCTGAGAGTTCTACAAGAATGGCCTCTAACTAAAACTCTCAACAAAGACTCTCCCCAAGAATTACAATGAGTACATGGAGAATGGAGAAAGGAGAAGGAGCTTGAATGCTTGAGAGCTTCAGTTGCTTGAACACTTTTTCTTGGCTCAGGCTCTTTCTCTCTTTTCCTTTGAGTGTATGTGGCGTTGAGGTTTCTCACTGGTTGTACACTCCTTCAAAGATCTTCAGGAAAGCTCTCGTTTTGTTCTTCAACCTTGCTTCATCTTTATATGAAAGGCTTTTGAATAGATCCGTTGAAGAGATCCATTGGAGCTCTTCTAGTCGTTGCTTGATCTTTCTATTCTTTTTCTTCTTCAGATTGTCAGCCACTTGGTGATCTTCGAGGTCTGCAAGCATAGAAGAAAGTGTTTAGATAAAACAGTGTTTCTGTCAAAAAGCTCACATACCTCTATGCTTCTTGTTTTCTCCCAGAAGTAGTAAGTGACCACCTTTCTATCTGACAGGAGAGAAGAGATCTAGAGAGATAGAAAAATATCTTCTGTCAGAAATATATTTGACTTTTCATTAGGTGCCAATACATTTGAAATATAAAGGAAATCGATGATTTAGAAAGAGCAAATCGTTGTTTGCCTTATCGGAACGATATGAGAATCAAATCGTTGTTTCTCACTTATGAAATCGTTATGAGAACCAAGTCGTTGTGAGAGCAAATCGTTGTTCTCACTTATCAAATCGTTATGGCGTTCAAATCGTTATGAAACTTATCAAATCAATATTTTGGTCAAATCGATGTTCTCACTTATGAAATCGATGTAAGAGAGAAATCGATGTGATGATCAAATCATTATGGCACTTATCGAATCGATGTGAAAATCAAATTGTTGTTTCTCACTTATGAAATCGTTATGAGAACCAAGTCGTTGTGAGAGCAAATCGTTGTTTCTCACTTATGAAATCGTTATGAGAATCAAATCGATATTTCACTTAACGAATCGTTGTTAGTGAAATCGATGTGGCACTTTGAATAGAAATTGATGTATATTGAATGAACATCGATTTAACATTTTAGTGCACCGCATACTACAATAATTCCAATAAATTTATATTTATTTAGAAAATCATGATATTAAATATATTTGATAATATTTAATTAATCATAATTTTGTTATCATCAAAATATAAGGGTAAAATATAAGAGTAGTTCAACAGGAGCCAGCACAAGAGAGGGAGGCATAAAGGGAGATAGATAGTCAAGCGTCTAGGGCCTTGGAGCCTATGGCTTGGACCTGTAGTAGTGCTCCAGGAGATCCCCAATGGGCTTGCCCACCAGCAGCGACAGGGGAGTGTGAGGGGGTGCAGAGAGGTGCACCTCTTGATCTTGATCTGGGGGGAGAGGCCGGTCTTCAAGAATGGCTTGTCGCCCCTTTAGATTTGGTAGGCACACCGAGATCTTCTCCCTAGAGCCCATCACCATCATTGAAGATGCCCCTCTTGCACATAGAGATACTGGACCTCCCTCCTCTGCTCAGGTTGGCCCTATTGCTATGTCGTTGTTATCGTGCTACTACTATGGCCCTCCAACGCCAAGCAGCGGCCCTCCAACGACCATGGAGGAGATTTGCAATAGGAAGACGTGCTTTCTGCGGATGAATTGCTACCCACCTTGCCTGATGCTGGCGAAGATGATGGGCATAGTTGGCCACACAGATAGTGACTTCCTGACCATCGTGTTCCATGACCAGGCAGGCAGCCGACAACTGTGCAATGACGACGGCAAGTGGGTTACCGTGAAGCTCAACCCCGATACCCTCAACTGCCACAGCCACAGTAGCACCTATCTGTTGATGATGCGATCGCGCCCCCATCCCGACAACTCCAACAAGACAACAACCAGACAAACTTTTCCCCTTCTGCTCCAGCTCCTGGTGAAGGTGATGTGTCGTTGTCGTCCCCACCACAGGAATGCCAACGGGGGGAGATAGACCCACTCTGGCATAGGTGGAGTTGCAAAGAAATATCCACACCGACACAGGTGTAGTTGCAAAGGAAGATCCACACCGGCACATGTGGAGCTTCCGTGTCGAGCACCCTAGCAAGGAGGGCTTTGGTAACCTGATCGTCAGAGACCAACCCAATGGCAGCGGACTCCATGTGCGCGGCCTTGGGAGGAAACACCTTTTTTTTGTAGTGGGGGGGGGGGGGGGTTAAACGGTCTAAATATTTACATTGTTAATTATGTCGGCATGACAATCAACCTTAGGGATATGATAACACTGGTTAAGAGTTTTAAGGATATTATAGTTGTTTCCATAAAATTAGGGGTATAGAGGTAATTCAAGAGTTTTTCAGGGGTATACAAGTAATTAACCCAACTTTTTAATAGCATGATGTTCAAACTATTTCAAAAGCAAAGAAATTCTACAACAATTATGCAAAATGGATAAGCTTCGACATCACAATTATGGACAAAAGAAAAAAGAATAATGTGTGCATCTACAAGAAGTTCAATTGTCATCATAACAGAGGATCTAATAAGGATAAAAATGCAATTAGTCACACAGATTCATCTAATATTGGATGTAAGGCTTCGATAAGAGATCGATAAGACAATAGTACAAAGAGCTATATAATGTATGATGTCATTCTTGAGTATAATCACAATCTTCACCATATAGCTTCTATGTATTTAATATACCATTGAAAAATGTACACCCTAGAGAAAGTTAAAATTCTGAACATGTGTAATGTTGGCATATCCACATCGAACATTGTGTTGGCCATGGCAAAAAGGAAGGAGGACATCTGACAGTTGGATTGGACAGAAAAAGACTATAGAAATTTTCTTGATAAAGAAAGACAAACATAATTGAAAGAGGGTGATGCAAAAACAATGATAACACACTTTCAGAGAATGCAACCTAAGGATCCCATGCTCTTTTATAGTGTAGCTATGAATAACAATAGTACTACCTCTATTAAAAGATAGTTACTTATGACTAATCAAAGGTACTTCACGTGGGTTTCTAACTAAACTTGCCATACTCAGGTGGTGTCCCCTTGACAATGAGGGATCAACCTGAACAAGTCTAGATATTTTTGCACCAACATGATCACAATAAAGGAAACATGCATTTTGTCACCAAATAAGAGGAGAGACTTTGGGCATGACAAGCCACATCTCAAATTTGGTGTACAATATGAAAATATGATTGTAGAAATTATCTTATTTTTGAGAACATTAAACTTAAACTCGATGCTTTTGATGTAAGAACATTAAAGTATTAAATGACAAGTCATTTTTATTCAATATTCTAGGAATGTGTATCTAAAATTTAACAGTCCTAAATGTGGTTGGGCAGACCGTTGAATCAGAGCAGATAGGAGTTGTGTGCCACAGTCTGCACCACACCAATTTGGTGGTTCGACATGCACAAGTTTATCCTTTTTGTGTAAAGCCAGGGGGATGTAAGGATGCATTGCAGAGGCCCCCAGGGAGCTCGATCATGTGCCCCCTTTTCTGCCATTGATGGCCTTGTGTGCTCTTTTGGGTTAGAGATCGGGTGAGGAGCCTCTTACATATGTCATTTCCTCTGACGCCTGATCTATGGGAGGGGATTCGGACGAGGAGAAGCCACATCCTAGTGTAGATGAAAGGTGAGGGCTTGGATAAGAAGACATAGCATTCTTGCTCTAAAACCGTGCTCATCTTGAGCTTTGAATCTGAGTAAGTGATAGTTCTGACCTCTATTTTTCCCTTTCTCTTTACCCACCTTGTTGGTTGTCCACTACAGAGGACATGGTTTAAAAAAAAGGGGGGGGGGGGTACTAGTTTTAAGCCAGTTAATGGGTTTCTCATCTATAGCCATGAAGTAGAGATTCTTCCATCCCCAATCGACACTAATCCATACCTAGTGAAGACTCAATGACCCTCCAGTCATCATCCCTCTGGCGCGACCAATTCTCTACTCATCTCCCTAGTCTTTCTTGGACACCTTGGCAGTAGAAATGGTTGGCTGACCAGCATCCCACCTCCAACTCTACCATCTCCACCTCCGATAGGGTTGGGGGGGGGGGATCGCCATGGTACACCCATTGTTGGCGTTCAAGGAGATGAAATTGACCCATGTCTGGTATTAGTGGGGCAACATGATCAGCCACTTCCTCACCTGTGTCCCTAATCCTAGTGTTCATCAACCTTAGCGGCTTCGTCTCCCACTTCCTCTTTTGCTGGGAGTTCCATGACGTGTTTTTCGCACTGGACTTGAAATTTTCCATAAACCAAGGGTGCTTGTGCCAATCAATCTCCAAGTATAGTATACTGTATCGGTGCGGCATGCCTAATTGTAAGAGAAAGATGATATGAATTAGACGTTAGTTTGAATCTATGCCTTTTAAAATTTTACTACAAATGTTAGCATTTATCACAGTAGGTGTGGTACCAGCAATAAGATAAATGTGAGGTATTTCTAGAAATTCAACTAACTTAAAGGTTCCATGTCCAAAAAATGCTGTATAGAGAAAGGTTCACCATGCCATCGCGTATCGCAGAGGCACAGGCGTACTGCACCATGCGAGGGCTAGTAAGCCCTAGCATGGTCTGACTCAGATTAGTATCGACTGAGCCCATAGTAGTACGATCGGATCTCCATTTAAACACCCCCCCCCCCCCCCCCCCCCCCCCCCCCCCCCCCCCCCCCCCCCAACCTGAGGCCTCCTCTACGCAGGTAAGGTTCTTCTTCCTCTCTTCCTCCTCTCTTGTCCCCCCTCACCATTTTCATGTGATTTTCTTTTTTTTTTTAGATTTAGGATCTAAATAGTGTATCTTCTCCCTTCTCAACTTAAGATTCAAGGTTTTTTGAAGGGAAGACTCCCTCTTCAAGGTATATATCGTACTCTAGATCTACTTTTATTTTTTTCATTTTCTTTACATTTGAAAGCAAGATTTAGGTAGAAAACTTCAGTATAAGTGTTTAGTAGTTATTTGTAAGAAGAAAATCTATAGATCCATACCATTTTAGGGATGATTTAAGGTCCTTAGTGAATATATATATATATATATATATATATAATTTTATTTATTTATTTATTTTGGCATATGATAACATGTTTATTTTGTTGTAGGAATATTGTAAGAGCATAGAGTGATCATTTAAGTGCATGAGAGTGCATCTTTGTTAATATTGATTAATTAGTGATCAACAATTATAATATTATTTTAATATAATGTGGACATATTTTTAGGTAAAATCAATATGTGGTGATATGGAAAGAAGAGTGATTACAATCTAATGTGATATATTTTAGTGCTTATTGCACAAATATTATGTTTATTTTTGATGGTTTGCATTTATGTCAACTTGTTAATGCATGTTAATAATATTGTCTTGTGTGATTGCTATAACATTATAGATGTCTCCACGAGGGCACAATGATGATATTGAGTGGGAATATGGGTGAATGCTTCAAGAGAACAAGTATTGGTTCCAATGCAATTATTATTCCATGAAATTCTATGGAGGAGGTGTCCCCTATTTAAAGAAACCCTTGACATGAGGCAAGGGTGTTGGATATAGTGAAGTTATTGGTTGTCCGAGCGTGTGATATGATGTCAAGATTGCGATGGCACAACATTTGATACATGTTAGGGTAGAGAAAGGGATGCAAACACATGTTACATTTGAAGATGACGAAGGAGGATCATAAGATGAACAACAATTCCCATCTCAGACCCCCAGTGTCCATGTCACAGTTCGAGATCCATTAGAGAAAGACTTTTAGCGTGCTCTACGGGAGAGCAGGGTCGAGGCATGGGCTTGGGTGACTTAGAAGCACTTGTTCACGATGAAGGAGTCTTCTCCTCACAACCTTCCGGATCGTATGGTCTTCATTGCTATTTCACTGATCCTCCTTGCCATTCAACCTCTTCTCTGCCCCAAAGGAAGAGAAACACATGTCTAGATGTGTAGGACATTGACCTATATGTCTTTCAGAAAGATCATGGAATGCAGACCCAAATTGAAGACTCTCTGCAGAGTAAAGGGTCTAGATGACAGTTGGGCATGGATGTTGCCAAATTTTGGCATCATTCAAGATTAGCTTTTAATACAACAAATAATCCATACTACAAGCCAATGGTGCAAGAGATCAAGAATTTTGGAAAGCATGTATAACCTCCCACAAGAAAGGAGCTTGCTGGTGTTTTACCTAGATACAGATGTTGAAGAATTAAAAATTTACATTGCCTCTTTCAAGAGAAAAATGGTAGAAGTATGGCATCATTCTTATGTGTGATGGATGGTCGGTTACCACAAAAAAGTAGCCTTATAAACTTTCTAGTGTACTGCGACTGACAAGTCTTCTATCATAAGTCCGTGGATGCTTTTGACCATATTCATAGCCACCATTATATTTTGCAGCTAATGGAGCATACGGTGGTAGAGATTGGTGAGGACTACATTATAATTAAAGTTTTATCATAGACTTCATCTTCTAGTGGTTGTGAGAGAAATTGGAGTACATTTGCTCTAATTCATACCAAGTTGAAGAACCAATTAAGTACAGAAGATTAGACAGCTTGGTGTGTGTGCACTATAATATAAGACTTAGGTAGAAACATGTGCAGATGGATGTCAAAAAAAGTGAGGGAGACTATGATCCCACAGATATGTCTTATCTTAAGAATGATGAAGACCCATTGGTGTCATGGGCTTCCAGGTCCGCTACAGAATGGGGGGAGATGGAGCTTAATGAGGAGGTCGATGATCCAAGAGATCCACCTTGGCCAAACACATTCTTGGCTTCTGTTATTGAGAGGATGGAGGCAGGCGCAGATGCCAGGGGTGCTGAAGATGCAACTATGACTCATGCTCATCATTCAAATTCTGAAGTTGACTTAGACGATGATATTGCCATAGGTAGGAACACTAGAGCCGAGAGAGGGCCTACTAGCCAGATGCACTATGAGATGGATACAACAGATCTAGATAGGTTGATTCAGCCTAGAGTTCCCCCCCATTCTCAATCAGTAGCTCCCCCTTCTTCTCGACCTAGAGGTCCCCCTCCTTGATCACCATCTCAGTCTAAGTCATCTTCTACACACCGTCGTGGTTTATCTCAGACTAGGTGATACATGTTAATTCGTAAATAATCATATATTTTATTTGTTTATGCTGCTTCTAATGACATACTATTCTTGTAGGCACCTATTGGTTGGCCAGCCAGTTTAAAACAACAGAGGAAGGATGCTGAACAAGGAGGACCAACCAAGAAATCTAGATAGACAGTGAAGATTTTTGGTTCCAAGTAAAGAAAGAGCACGTAGAAAGAAGGTCCCTTTGACATTGCAGATGCCATGTAACACCCCAAAATTTAATACCAAAATAATAATATGAAATAAAAAATTAAAAAAATTTTGATTTTCAAAAAACACATAAATATTTACTAGAAACCTGATTATCTTTACTTTAGAGATAATTCTACATTAGTAAAGTGATTTCGATACTGTCTTCAGATGTGCGCACTCCGACAGGACGTCAACATAATTTGGTAACGAAATTGAAATTCGAAAACACCATAATTCTAAAAAAAATGTGCTGATTCTAGAAACATAAATATCATAAATTATTGACGCACAGATATCAAGATTAAGTCAACACAATGATTTTCTGGGTAATTTTTGCTAGATGAAAAATTAATTCCAAAAATTATACTAAAATCACCATAATTTGCAAAACCTTTCAATTAGCTTATGTTTGAAACTTCAACTTAATTAGACATCATTTGGATACAAAAATATAAGGGCAAAGAGGCCAGATGAATTATCTCCTATTTACATAACACATTTTCTTAGAAATATTTGCTTACGTAACCTTGGCTACGTAAGGCCTTTTCCTCTTTGTTTAAATGGGTGGCACGTCCTATGTTACATGTTGGTAGTGAAAACTTCACTGTGAACGTGGCTAAGAAGGGAGAGTAGGAGGTTTCTATCCTCAACACGTGGGTTTTTGTAATGATGGTTGGAGGATTACGTGCCAACCATAGACGGATCCAGCTTGTACTGAGTGGGGTCACGTGACCCCACTCAAATTTTTTTTCTTCTTAAATGACCATTTAAATTGGAGATTTGAGGAGGATTTATATAAGGGGTGACCCCACTAAATTGTCTCACTGGGGTCACCTCTTATGTATAATATATATAATGTATTATTTATATAAATATTAAAAATTTATTTAAGTGACCCCACTCAATAAAATTTCTAGATCCGTCTCTGGTGCCAACCATGCATGTAATCTCAAGGCTTATATATACTCCTCCTTAACCACTCTCGTGAAAGTTTTACCCACTTGCTCATCATCCCATACTTCTGCTTTGCTGCTGTTACGACCATTGTTGGAGCTGTAGCTGTTACTCCTGCTGTAGCTGCTACTGTTGTGACTCTTGCTGCTGTAGCTGCTGCTGCTACAACTGCTGTTGCTGCTGCTGCTACTACGATTACTGTGCTGCCACCACTATCATTGCATCCTTTTATCTGGAATATAGGAGAGGATTTGCATTCCTCTTTAGCTAAGTAGGTTCCTCCCTACGATTCTTCTTCCATTTCTTGTTTTCATGCTTGTGGTCTCTCCATTTGTGTAAACCCATATTTCCTATTTGTTCCATGTTTTGTAGGATTTCCCTTCCTTTTGTCTCTTTCTTTTGTTAGAACCTTGAGTCTAGGTGTCTACCATGATCTTACTTTGACTTGTGTTCAGTAAAAACCTATAGGAATGACTTTCTTTCTTGTGACCATGTTTCTTTTAGCTTATGCCCATGTCTATAGTTGATGTTCATGTGCACTTGACGTGGACTTTCCACTAGATGCAAGGAAGACACTCTTAAAGAAGTTATATCTACAAAATCTTCTTAGCATAAGTTTTCCCATGCTATCATTGCTGTAAAGATATCCTCTTTGATCTATTCTTTTCTCTATGTAAGATGTGTCAAGAATTGTATATAAGATCCACTAGATGTTGTTTGATCCTTCATGGAATAGTAGAAAATCTTAGAAGAGTCTCTTAAGTTGTTGTTAAACCATTTCTGGAAGAATAACTTGCGGCTGTCGACAAACAAAATCTAGCTGTCGACAGGTACCTTGCTTCCAGAACCCATAATTTCAGAACAACTAGTGAATGTCGACAGACAGAACCCATCTATCAATAGATGGAAACCATCTGTCGACAGCTACCTATAGCCTGTCGGCAGCTAAGGGCCAGATTCTAGAATCCAGTTCTGGATGAACCAGTAGCTGTGCCTGTCGATAGCCACCTTATGGCTGTCGACATCCACCAGTCTGTGATTTTAACAAGTACCATTTATGACGGCCCTCATTATACCGGTACGGTTATACCAACCCACGTCGGTATAGCGAGCGCTGCCACAGTGGGACATTTACCCAAACGATACATACAGCTAAGATACACGCGAATATACAACAGAGTAGCGGAAGTAAAAGACCATAGTCTTCATTCATTCATCATCCACATTAAACATACATGCAGTTTGCAATTAACAAAAAGGAACTAAGAGTTCACATAATTTAAATTGCTGAAATTAAATACAAATGTCCACACTTATACACCCTTTTCATGATACTTCTAGTACAATGTTCAAATTACATACTTATGAAATACACAAATCTCAAGAAACTCCAAAGCTAGCTAATCTCCACGCTCGGAGTCCGTCTCTGCTACCTCCTCCAAAGGTGCCACGTCACCAACTACACCTGTACGCCGAAGCAAGGAGTGAGTCCAAGGACTCAGCAAGCAACACCACTCATGATATACACGTACAAGTCCTAGTGGTTTCTACATGCACATTTATAATTTACAACACCTAGCATGCTAGACAATTCAAGTCTCAACCTATCATGGAAGTTTTACAATTTTATGCATGAGTCATGCTTTCAGATTTCTAAACATAAAATTTCACCTATCACATGCTCTCTATTCAATTTACTCATGAAACTTTAATCTTTAAAGAGCTAAGACATGAGAGCTATCAACATGAACATTTTACATATATGAAAGGGGAACACAACTAGCATGGATTTCACATGTTCTTAAGTACATACATAACCTTCTCACATGCTTTAGGTTGCTGATTTCACATGGTTTAACGGCTGTAAACCTATGCATGGAAGCTACAATATTGCATAAAACATATCATGTGATCAAACAAACATGCTATCTTGTACCCGTTTTCACCAATTATCCCTAACATGGATTCTAGACATTTTTGCACATAATAACATGATGATAATAACATAAATTCACTGATTTCACATGATTTCAGATTTGTCTCACATGGTTTTCAATAACATATTCTCACATCTTTAGTTTCACATTTTCTTTACACAAGTTTCCTCTTTCACATGGTTCACTTTACACATGCACATTCACATTGTCACTTACACATTTACACATAGACACATACACATTACACATTTCACATTACACATTTTAGGTGCCGTGACACATAGTCCAAACCACCAAAGAAGGACATATACACATCACATTACACATAGACGCCATCTAGGCATTCCAATGGCGACTCTTGGACTGCGTAGACCGGGAGAACAAGTCTCCACCCTAACCAGTGGTACTTGTCCACCTCCAGGATTTCCCCCTAATGCCCTTAGGGTCACTTACACAATGAACTTTCTCAGGGGGACTTTTCCCTGATACAGCTCCACTGCCCTCTACGGAAGCAGTGTCACATTGGCACAGTTGCACATTTACACATTTACCGTTTTACACATGGTTTTACACTTCACACTTTTCATCACATTCACTTCCTCACTCACATGAATATCTCTATTTTTCCTAAAATGGTACTACAGAATTTCAAGAGCTTAGCACACAGTAATTTCACCAATCAAGTTGGTTTTAGACAATAACTAATCACATTACGAGAATACACGTGGATTATCACATTTCACATGAAAATACATAACTTTTTGTTTACTGGTCCAAATGACCTGAAATTTTAACCACATGCGGTTTTCGGGTTCAAGATCATACACTCAAATTTTCAGAATTTTCTGAGCTAAATAGAATTTACAGAAAATAAAACACCTATTTAGCATACTATTTACAACTTAAGTTAGTATGAGGTTTAACATATCCTGCAAATTGCCACTTACTATTTTTAAACAGAGGCTACTAATATATGCATGATTTGAGAATACAAAATTACCCTAAATCATACATCTATGGATTTCACCACAACCATTCTTGCATACTTTTATTTTACCGAGCCGGATTTATTAGCAATTTACACAAGCATGGATAATTTACCAAAATTTCAAACACATATGCTAACCCACTAATCGTCATGATCAGACCAAGACCAAGACATTCATACTAATCCTAATCATGAACAAGGATTTGCAAGATTATCTACAAGTCATACTCACAAGTTTAAAGGGGTACAATTATCCTACATTTACCATCACGAATCACACTCATTCACACACCACAATTAACAATATACATAGAGTATAGGATTACCATATATCCTCATCACGGAAAACATACCGAAATTAATGTATAAGAAAGGCAGAACAGCTCACTGTTCTATCCAGAAGAACTTGGCGGCGGTCTCTGGCCGCTGACTCAGGGTCAGCGACAGGGCCGATGGACGCCAAGCATGATCTGGGCATCCACGGACCTTGCCGTCAAGCCAGGTCTGTGCAGAAACACAGACCCGAGCTCTCAAACTTGGGTGAATAGGAGGGTCTAGGACTCGAGGAAAAATCCCAAAAATAGCAAAACCGACCTAGACTCATACGGGGACACCATGGATAGGTCACTTGCCTTTTAAAAATTCTTCCAAAGGATCTAGGGCTCGGTGAAGACCTCCTTGGGCTGTCCCAAGAAGTGCAGAAATCCCTCCAAAGATCTCTTCCTCCGGGCTCCTGGATGATCTCCACGCCAAGGGGATGTCGGGGAAGCCTCCTCCTTTGATCCAGTTACCTTCTTGAAGCAGTGGAATGCCGGATCAAGCTCCAGGGGGGTCGGATCTGTGGGTGTTAAGAGGGGTTTTTCTCACAGACTTTCTCTAGGGTTTTCTTTCTCACTTTTTCTCCTCTTGCAAGGTGAAGGGAGGAGTGGGGAGAGCCATTTCGGGTTCAGACCTAAAGAGAGTCTCTCTCCCACTCACCAGGCCGATTTGACAGCCTTCAGAGCCGTTGGGGACAACCCCCAATGGTTGGCTTGCCTTGTTTCAGAAGCTTGCAGGTCTGCTGCGCATGCAGGCCAGAGAGATTGGCGTCCATATCGCTGGACGCCGAGATTAGTGTCGGCGTCCAGGTCTGGACGCTGACACCACCTCAGCGGCCAGGGGTTGACGCCAAGGGGCCTTCGGCCAGAACCCTAAGTTATGCAGAAAACCATGCATATATACATGCAATATGTATACGGTATTATATCCATACTATCACCATTCAATACATGCATTATTTACATCTAACATAAACACATGCACACGTAATTATACTAATTAATGCGTACGTAAATATGTACATACATACACAAGCACAAATATACACACATAAATACAATTAATGCGACGGAAATTCGAGGGTCTTACACCCTCTCCCCCTTAAAGAAACTTCGTCCTCGAAGTTAGAACGACACTACTCAAACAAAAGGGGATACTTCTTCTTCATCGCATCCTCAAGCTCCCAAGTAGCCTCCTCACGTGAGAAGTTCCGCCATAGAACTTTCACCGACGCGATACTCTTGTTCCGGAGATGCTGAACCTTCCGGTCAAGAATGGCTACTGGTTGCTCGACATACGAAAGATCTGGCTGGATCTCCACTGGCTCATGACTAATCACATGAGACGGATCTCGGACATACTTCCTGAGCATAGATACGTGGAATACCGGGTGAACGCTAGCCAAAGCTGGGGGTAAAGCTAGCTCGTACGCCACGCTGCCCAAACGTCTGAGAATCTCATATGGGCCAATGAATCTAGGGCTTAGCTTGCTATGCCTGCCAAATCTGACAACACCTCGAGTAGGCGATATCTTCAAGAAGACATGATTGCCAACCTCGAACTCCAAATCCTTTCTTCTGTTGTCGGCATAACTCTTCTGCCTATCCTGTGCCGCAACAAGCCTTTTCCTGATAAGCTGAATCTTATCCGAAGTTTCCCGAACTAACTCCGGTCCGATCAGCTGCCTATCACCAGTCTCCTCCCAACATAAAGGAGATCTGCAGGGCCTACCATACAACGCCTCGAATGGAGCCATACCAATACTAGCATGAAAGCTGTTGTTGTATGCGAACTCCACAAGAGGTAAATGACGCTCCCAATCATCTTTCCAATCCAGAACACATGCTCTCAACATATCCTCGAGCGTCTGGATAGTCCTCTCGGACTGTCCATCGGTCTGGGGATGAAACGCCGAACTGAGCTTAAGCTCCGAACCTAATGCATCCTGAAGACCCTTCCACAATCTCGAAGTAAATCTCGGATCTCGATCCGAAATGATCGACTTCGGCACACCATGCAATCTAATGATACCGCTAACATACAATCTAGCCAAACTCTCTACTGACTGCTTCTTCTTCATAGGCAAGAAATGAGCAGTCTTCGAGAATCTATCTACAACTACCCAAATCGAGTCATTGCCCCTTCTAGATCGAGGCAAACCCGATACGAAATCCATAGTGACAGCTTCCCACTTCCATACGGGGATATCCATCCTCTGCATAAGGCCGGATGGTCGCTGTCACTCGGCTTTCACCTACTGACATACTAGACATCTAGACACATAATCCGCAACATCCTTCTTCATGCCGGACCACCAAAATGATCTCTTCAGGTCTTGATACATCTTAGTGTTACCCGGATGAATAGAGAATTGCGATCTATGAGCCTCCTCTAACACATGCTCACGGACATCTACCACATCGGGGACACAAACATGGTGCTGAAATCTAATCACACCGTCCTCATCACGAGCAATGCCCGCCTTACCCACTAACTCTAACAATCTAGGATCGGCTTTCTGCTGCTCAATCACCTCATCCAAGACTGAGGATCTAAGGGATAGCTGAGCTACAAAAGCCTGACACAACGATGGCTCTAACTCGGTCATAGAGCACGCTGCATCCTCCAACATCTTCCAATCCTGCTGGAGCGAAGATCTCTTTCTACTAAGAGCATCCGCTACGACGTTCGCCTTTCCAGGATGATACTGAAGGTCGAAGTCATAGTCCTTCAAGAACTCAATCCATCTCCTCTGCCTTAGGTTTAATTCCTTTTGGGAGAAAAGATACCTCAAGCTCTTGTGGTCGGTAAACACCTCAAATCTGACACCGTAAAGATAGTGCCTCCAGATCTTTAGTGCATGAACCACAGCTGCGAGCTCCAAATCATGAGTCGGATAGTTCCTCTCATGCTCCTTCAACTGACGAGAAGCATAAGCCACTACCCTCTCTCGCTGCATGAGTACACAGCCTAAACCAATCTGAGATGCATCCGTATAAATGGCAAAGCCCTCTAGACCACTAGGCAATACCAATACCGGAGCAGAAGTAAGCTTAGCCTTTAATAGCTGAAAGCTACGCTCACATGCCTCAGACCATACGAACTTCTCACCTTTCTGGGTCAGCTTTGTCAAAGGGGCGGCGATGGATGAGAAACCCTCAATGAATCGCCGATAATAACCAGCTAACTCAATGAAACTACGAATCTTCGAAGGCGTCTGGGGAATCTCCCAATCCATAACTGCCTGGACCTTTGCTGGATCAACTGCAACACCAGCGCCAGAGATAACATGCCCGAGAAAGTGAACCTCGCGCAACCAGAACTCACACTTGCTGAACTTCGCATACAACTTGTGCTCACGGAGAACCTCTAAGACTAACCTCAAATGCTGACGATGTGTGGCCTCATCCGGAGAATAGACCAACACGTCATCAATAAACACAACAACAAAGCTATCTAAATACGGACTAAACACCCGGTTCATGAGATCCATGAACGCTGCAGGGGCGTTGGTCAATTCGAAGGGAAGAACCAAAAACTCATAATGTCCATAACGGGACCTAAATGCCGTCTTGGACACATCCTCACTCCTAATCCTCAACTGATGATAACTAGATCGCAAGTCAATCTTAGAGAAGATTGATGCATCCTGCAACTGGTCAAACAGATCATCAATCCGAGGTAAGGGATACCTGTTCTTCACAGTCACTTGGTTTAGCTTTCTATAATCAATGCACAACCTAAGTGACCCGTCTTTCTTCTTGACGAATAATACAGGTGCGCCCCAAGGGGAAACACTAGGGCGAATAAATCCCTTATCAAGCAATTCTTGCAATTGCTTCCTCAACTCGGCTAATTCTGCAGGGGCCATCCTATATGGGGCCTTTGAGATAGGAGAGGTGCCTGGAAGCAACTCTATAGTGAACTCTATCTCCCTATCCGGTGGCAATCCAGACAAGTCATCGGGAAAGACATCTGGAAATTTCTGCACCACATCGATCTCCACAAGAGTCAGTGACGAACCAGCATCGGGCACTAACATAACGCTGGCAAGGAATGCGTCACAACCCTTGTTCACCATGCGCATCGCCTTCATGGCAGAGATAACTAGCTTTCCCGCTAAATTCTTTGGCAAGGGATGAGAGAACTCGTCCTCGCCAGGAATGCGGAAAACAATCTTCTTCCTACGACAATCCACTAATGCATAGTGCTTCTCTAGCCAATCCAGACCAAGAATACAATCATAGTCCTTCATCTTTAGCAAGAAGGAACACCCATCTAGGAATCTATCCTCAATGCACACAGGTAACGACGGAATGCACTTCCTAGTCGATATCGTACCCGCAGGGGTGTGCACAGACAAAGGGACCTCTAACTCCTCAGACTCTATGCCTGACTCTAGGGCTAACTGCCTAGCGAACCGCTCGGAAATGAACGAGTGAGTAGCACCCGTATCAAACAAAACCCGAGCGTGCACACCGAAAAGCAAAACCGTACCTTCGGTGACATGCTCCGCCTGCTCGGCGTCCTCACGAGCTAAAGCAAACACTCGAGCTGGAGCTCGAGGCCTTCCTAGTCGTCCTGTAGCTGGCGCGGCTGCCGCTACTGCTGGTACTGGTGCTCCACGCTGAGCTCCCTGCTGGAGTCTTGGGCAGTCTTTGATCTTGTGGTCGCTGCTCCCACACTTTAGGCATCTACCCGCTACTAACCAACACTCGGACCCACCATGTGTCTTCCCACAATGGGGACACTCTTTCTTCGCACCGGGGGAACGTACAGAAGGTACCTGAGAGTTGCTGACTGTCATTGGTTTCTGCGGTGTCTGGTACACCGTTTTCTTTTTATCCTGCCGCTGGAACGTCATTGCCGGCCTCTTCTGCGAAGCCTTCTTCTCCTCCAGATATTGTTCCATTTCTCCCTCCTGTCTGCAGGCTGCGCTGAGGGCCTCGTCTAGCGTGCGGTGGTCGAACGCCACGAGCCTCGTCCTCAGTGATGGTTTGAGACCCATCACAAATTTCTTGGTCTTCCTGCGCTCATCCTCTACTATATGCGGTGCATATTTAGAAAGTTCAGAAAACCTTGCCTCGTATTCCAGGACGGTCATTAATCCTTGCGTCAGGGAAAGGAATTCTTGCTCCATCTTGTCCTGGATGTGCTCTGGGACGAACTTGGCTCGGAAGAGCCTCACGAACGCGTCCCACGCCACGTCTACTGCTCCGTCCTCGAAGCGTGTACGTAGTAGGGAGGACCACCATACATCAGCTCTCTCCTGCAATACACCTTCATAAGCACCAACTAACAATTCTAACTTGACAAACAACATACAAGCATAAACCAAAACATACCTGTAGCATGTAGGTGGCTAATGTCACCTTGTCCTCATCAGGACACCTGATAGCTCAGAAGATTTGCTCTGTCTCCCTCATCCAGCTTTCTGCCATTAGCGGATCACTCTCCCCCTTAAAAGAGGATGGGGTCATCCTCTTGAATCGCTCCATGATGGAAGGTCCACCATGGCCCTGAGCTGGGGCCTGAGCCTGCTACATTAAACAATATACAATAAACACAATATCATGCAATTTAAATAGCAAACTACTTAGTTGTTTCATTATTCTACCTGGGCCTCCAACTAGGCCTGGAGTGCTGCCTGGGTGTGGGCCTGCGTCTGCATGGCTTGCACCAGACCTTGCATGAATACTCCATAGTCCACTGGCGGTGGTGGGGGAAGCACAGGTCCTCGTGGTGCCGGGGCCTGTTGCTCCTCCTGATCATCACGCCTCTGCTCGTCGTCGCGAGCTGGCACACCTCCACGTCGTCCACGAGAAGCCATGGCTGTAATAAAATTTCAGCCACCATTAGAGCTAGGTTACTAAGTTTTCTAACCATTTTCTTATCTATCATTCACTTCTTATTAGTGTTTTCTACACATGTGGACATACTTAGCATGCGATGGGGATGATGACTTAGGTATATTCATGTGCAATCTCAACCGGTCGCTCTGATACCAATCTCTGTGATGGCCCTCATTATACCGGTACGGTTATACCAACCCACGTCGGTATAGCGAGCGCTGCCACAGTGGGACATTTACCCAAACGATACATACAACTGAGATACACGCGAATATACCACAGAGTAGCGGAAGTAAAAGACCATAGTCTTCATTCATTCATCATCCACATTAAACATACATGCAGTTTGCAATTAACAAAAAGGAACTAAGAGTTCACATAATTTAAATTCTGAAATTAAATACAAATGTCCACACTTATACACCCTTTTCATGATACTTCTAGTACAATGTTCAAATTACATACTTATGAAATACACAAATCTCAAGAAACTCCAAAGCTAGCTAATCTCCACGCTCGGAGTCCGTCTCTGCTACCTCCTCCAAAGGTGCCACGTCACCAACTACACCTGTACGCCGAAGCAAGGAGTGAGTCCAAGGACTCATCAAGCAACACCACTCATGATATACACGTACAAGTCCTAGTGGTTTCTACATGCACATTTACAATTTACAACACCTAGCATGCTAGTCAATTCAAGTCTCAACCTATCATGAAGTTTTACAATTTTATGCATGAGTCATGCTTTCAGATTTCTAAAATAAAATTTCACCTATCACATGCTCTCTATTCAATTTACTCATGAAACTTTAATCTTTAAAGAGCTAAGACATGAGAGCTATCAACATGAACATTTTACATACATGAAAGGGGAACACAACTAGCATGGATTTCACATGTTCTTAAGTACATACATAACCTTCTCACATGCTTTAGGTTGCTGATTTCACATGGTTTAACGGCTGTAAACCTATGCATGGAAGCTACAATATTGCATAAAACATATCATGTGATCAAACAAACATGCTATCTTGTACCCGTTTTCACCAATTATCCCTAACATGGATTCTAGACATTTTTGCACATAATAACATGATGATAATAACATAAATTCACTGATTTCACATGATTTCAGATTTGTCTCACATGGTTTTCAATAACATATTCTCACATCTTTAGTTTCACATTTTCTTTACACAAGTTTCCTCTTTCACATGGTTCACTTTACACATGCACATTCACATTGTCACTTACACATTTACACATAGACACATACACATTACACATTTCACATTACACATTTTAGGTGCCGTGACACATAGTCCAAACCACCAAAGAAGGACATATACACATCACATTACACATAGACGCCATCTAGGCATTCCAATGGCGACTCTTGGACTGCGCAGACCGGGAGAACAAGTCTCCACCCTAACCAGTGGTACTTGTCCACCTCCAGGATTTCCCCCTAATGCCCTTAGGGTCACTTACACAATGAACTTTCTCAGGGGGACTTTTCCCTGATACAGCTCCACTGCCCTCTACGGAAGCAGTGTCACATTGGCACAGTTGCACATTTACACATTTACCGTTTTACACATGGTTTTACACTTCACACTTTTCATCACATTCACTTCCTCACTCACATGAATATCTCTGTTTTTCCTAACATGGTACTACAGAATTTCAAGAGCTTAGCACACAGTAATTTCACCAATCAAGTTGGTTTTAGACAATAACTAATCACATTACGAGAATACACGTGGATTATCACATTTCACATGAAAATACATAAATTTTTGTTTATTGGTCCAAATGACCTGAAATTTTAACCACATGCTGTTTTCGGGTTCAAAATCATACACTCAAATTTTCAGATTTTTCTAAGCTAAATAGAATTTACAGAAAATAAAACACATATTTAGCATACTATTTACAACTTAAGTTAGTATGGGGTTTAACATATCCTGCAAATTGCCACTTATTTTTTAAACAGAGGCTACTAATATATGCATGATTTGAGAATACAAAATTACCCTAAATCATACATCTATGGATTTCACCACAACCATTCTTGCATGCTTTTATTTTACCGAGCCGGATTTATTAGCAATTTACACAAGCATGGATAATTTACCAAAATTTCAAACACATATGCTAACCCACTAATCGTCATGATCAGACCAAGACCAAGACATTCATACTAATCCCAATCATGAACAAGGATTTGCAAGATTATCTACATGTCATACTCACAAGTTTAAAGGGGTACAATTATCCTACATTTACCATCACGAATCACACTCATTCACACACCACAATTAACAATATACATAGAGTATAGGATTACCATATATCCTCATCACGGAAAACATACCGAAATTAATGTATAAGAAAGGCAGAACAGCTCACTGTTCTGTCCAGAAGAACTTGGTGGCGGTCTCTGGCCGCTGACTCAGGGTCATCGACAGGGCCGATGGACGCCAAGCATGATCTGGGCGTCCAGGGACCTTGCCGTCAAGCGAGGTCTGTGCAGAAACACAGACCCGAGCTCTCAAACTTGGGTGAATGGGAGGGTCTAGGACTCGAGGAAAAATCCACAAAAATAGCAAAACCGACCTAGACTCATACGGGGACACCATGGATAGGTCACTTGCCTTTTAAAAATTCTTCCAAAGGATCTAGGGCTCGGTGAAGACCTCCTTGGGCTGTCCCAAGAAGTGCAGAAATCCCTCCAAAGATCTCTTCCTCCGGGCTCCTGGATGATCTCCACGCCAAGGGGATGTCGTGGAAGCCTCCTCCTTTGATCCAGCTACCTTCTTGAAGCAGTGGAACGCCGGATCAAGCTCCAGGGGGGTCGGATCTGTGGGTGTTAAGAGGGGTTTTTCTCACAGACTTTCTCTAGGGTTTTCTTTCTCACTTTTTCTCCTCTTGCAAGGTGAAGGGAGGAGTGGGGAGAGCCATTTCAGGTTCAGACCTAAAGAGAGTCTCTCTCCCACTCACCGGGCCGATTTGATAGCCTTCAGAGCCGTCGGGGACAACCTCCAATGGTTGGCTTGCCTTGTTTCAGAAGCTTGCAGGTCTGCTGCGCATGCAGGCCAGAGAGATTGGCATCCATATCGCTGGACGCCGGGATTAGTGTCGGCGTCCAGGTCTGGACGCTGACACCACCTCAGCGGCTAGGGGTTGACGCCAAGGGGCCTTCGGCCAGAACCCTAAGTTATTCAGAAAACCATGCATATATACATGCAATATGTATACGGTATTATATCCATACTATCACCATTCAATACATGCATTATTTACATCTAACATAAACACATGCACACGTAATTATACTAATTAATGCGTACGTAAATATGTACATACATACACAAGCACAAATATACACACATAAATACAATTAATGCGACGGAAATTCGAGGGTCTTACACCATTCCTTTCCCAATCAAAGGTGACACACTTTTGTATTGTCCAAACAAGTTGTTTTCCTCATTCTCTTGAATTCTAAACTATTATACCACTGAATTGAATCTCCTAGTCATCATCTACATCCAACTATGGATTAGTCTTGGGCACATTCAAGTATGATTGTTCCTATATGGTTACATCTTCCTGAAGTCATTAGCATTGACTCCTAGAACCCTATTTTCTGTGATATTGTTTTACTCTTGATGAGTGCCCAAGTACCATGTATGTATATTAGAAATGGAAATGGGATGACATACTTTTGGGTCTTCGGACTCTCATGGATTAATGCCAGTGCAAATGGGGCAGATCCAGTCCTGGGAGGAGTACCCAAATTCGTTTAATCTGCGCAGAGCGGTATGGATCTCCAGGGTGTTTGGCATGACACCACTATATTCTAGATTGGTCGACATTTCCATGAATTATCTTGAGACATGAATGTTTATTACTTTCTTGAGGAGTGGGCAGGGCATCTCTACACGTAACCTTTCTCTAATTTCTTCTGAACTATTGTTCATATACTCATGCTTTACTATTTAACTAATGGTCACTTTATGTCAGTTCATTGGCATATTATTACATCCTTGTTACTGTTTGATAATCACGGATCACTTTATCTACGATCTGATTTGTACCATGCTCCGTTACTTGTACTTAGTACTTATTACATTCTTGTACCACAATCATCTTTGACTCATGTAAACTGTTTTATTCCTTGATTTTGGAGGATAAATCTTACTGGGCAAGATTGCTCATACCTACTTTTTCCCAGGTAATCTACAGCTCTAGAAGGTGGGACATTGGGATTTGTGTGCTGAGTGATCAACCCTTGCAGCGTCTACCTTTGAGTTGTAAATTGAAAATCATGTAATACCTAATGTATGGCAGTTAATTAATTTTTATTTAGTGAGGCTCCCGAGCAATTTCTGTTGTAAAAGCTCAAATTTTACTCTTGATTTCTTATTCACTCACGTTACGACATTTATAGATATATTAAATGTCGGGATGTGATAGAATGATATCAGAGCATCGGTTGAGGATCCAAATACTTTAGAGTTATTGATCCTCAACATCCTATAGTGACCTGTGAGGATGGGTAGAAAGCCTGAGGTTAAGCTAGATAAGTAAAGATTGGATATAGATCGTGTTGTGAATGAAATGAATATCTAGAGGTGAGTGAATAGATATTGACCAATTAAAATTTAAGAGGTCGAGACTATGATCAAATCAGATGAAATAATGTAGTCAGTGCACTTCAAACCACACAATGCAAGAAATTTTTTTATGGTGGTTCGGCTCCTGTGTGGAGACCTACATCCACCCCTCACTAAACCAAGTGAGGCTCCTCTAACAACTTGACTTGAATCAGTAAAGAAAGTTTCAGTAGAGTCAACTCCATGCCTTCTAAAGTCGACCTCATTCAAGTGATTACAATTTTGACTAATTGTCCATCGTGTAGAGTTGACCTTGTAGCATCTTAGCATTAACCTATCCTTGAATAGAGTCGACTCATATGCATCACCAAACTGCATGATTGATTAACCAAACTTAAATTTGTTTGCTCAGCCCAGTGTGATGGGGGAAGAAGCACATTGGAGAGAGGTTCAATATGCAACGAACAACCTTGCTCAGTCCTTGGAGCAAGTAGTTCCAGTCGGGGATCAAGGGAAAATGGAATTGCATGGAAATATTGGAAGTACAAATCTCCAAGAAACAGTGAGTGTTACAGTATCTATACAAAAGAGAACAGTCCCCTCTAGTAATAGAGAAACAACGGGGAAAAAGATGGTGAAGAGGAATAAGATGTAGTACCCTTGATTTTTAAAACCCAAATAAAATAAAAATTTTATTTTAAATAAATGAGGTAAATAGATTTAATTAGAATAAATGAAGAATAAGTGAAATAAAAGGGCATTTAATCAAGCCCAATAAGTTAAAACCCTAATGGGTTGTGTAAATAGCTCAATTACAAAATAATGGGCCTAATAAAGAGGAGCCCATCATGGGATGAGGAATAATTAATTTAAATTCATATATAATTAATTAATAAATAGTAAAGGGTTAAGATAAATACTAAATAACCCATAAATATCCAAATAAGAGTCCTTACCCCAACCTAAACCCTTGGCCACGAAATTGGTTCTCCTCCCAATCCTATTAGGTGGATAATTAAGGGAATTAGGGAGATAAATAAGGAAAACTCGGATTTATTAAGAAAGAAAGGAGTTTTAGCAAGAAGGGACTCTTAAGTCATACAAAACACCTCAAACATTGACCCTAGCAACCCTAGTTCACTTATGGAGTTTTGGGAGACGAAGGAAAAGGCTGGAGGACGAGGATCTTGGAGGAGAAGCGCTGGAGTTTGGTGTTCTTTATCACTTTTTGTCTTCAAAATAAGGATTTTCTTACTCCACAAAAAAGGTAGGCAATCTCTCAAACTAAACTCGAGTAAAAATTATCCTAGGTAGACATCATGTTCCCGTGCAAAAGCCCTCTGGTTTCGCTCTATTTCGATCTCCCATAAGGGAGAATTAATTCATTGAATCCTTGTTTGATCCATGTACCCGAGCCTTCATGTTTGCTTTCAAACCTCGTGCATACATGATCCCATGCCATGAGAAAATTCTCATGAATACTACATCATGTTAGCTTTCAAACGCCCTGGGTTTGACTAATTTTCATCATGTATGCATCGCTAATTAATTCATTGAATCTTGACTGCGCATGTTTAGGTCACCAAAAAATAACCGGATCGAAGCATGCCTTAACCTTGTCTATTTTCAAATTAATCATGCATGCGGTTAGATCTATGTGTCTACTTTCGTTTAAAACTGGTTTCATGCTTTTTGGATGATCGTGCGATTTTATATGGAGTTTAGAAGTTCCCTGTAGCAAGCAGGTTTACCCAAGAAAAAAAGGGTAAAAAGGCCGGACCCTCCCTGATATCGCGGCGGCGCGACCCGCCGCGATACCAGCAGGGTCGCGGTTGGCGGGTACGACACGTTAAGAAATGCGGCGGCCTCTGCCGCCGCGATTTTCGGCGTGAACCGGACCAGGCTGGTCAGTCTGCGGATCGCGACCGAGCCACCCGTCGCGACTTGAATCGTGGCGGGTAGGCCCACCGCGATTTAAAGATTGCGACCAGAACCTTTATTTGTGTCCATATCCTTGTTTTATTTGCCATATAACCCTTGTACAAGTTAAACCATGTACTATTAAGCTTAATCATTAACCTGAATATTTTTATTGGATAATAATTAAATAATTCTTATTAATTAAAAGCTATTTGCACGATTTATCATAATCTCATGATTTCTTTACACTTACACACACATAACATTATTATTTGCCATTTGACCCTAATAATTTATGCAATAATGTATCTGGTAAATTAGAAAAATAAATGACTAAATTCTCTATTTAATTAAATATAATTGTCTTCGTTTTATACGTGCGTTTGGAATACTGTTATCATTTTCCCTCGGCCTTCGAGCACTCGAGACACGACGGACTAGTTTTCTACACACTTTCTCTTGACTTGGACCACCTCTCCATCGGGAATACTCTCGACTGGGCTAGGGACTCCTTGTCAAGGCCTCCGTAAGTCTTCTTGGCTTTGGCGCACGTCCATTACCGACGAGCTGGTTGTACCCTAAAACCCATTACACCTTAGGGATCAATACGATCCATGGCCTTAGTGTGTTCTCTTCTTATCTTGCGATCATGCCGGACCATCTAGTCTGTGTTCATAGCACGGCTAATGGGCGGGGATGATTTCTACAAGACTGCTGGTACATGACCTTGTGCCGAGCAATTGTGACTATCGTTGTTTATCGTGTTTTACGATATTGACCCTATCTCATCTACTATCTATATATCCTCTCATCTGTTCACGTTCACTCTACTCTCTCATCTAGTTTGTCTACTACTCTTATCTATTTCTTGGTACTCTATTGGCCATTCTTGTGATTGTCTAAGATAAAGAAATGACTAATGCCAGTGCAATGGGGCCCGATCAGGTCCTGGGAGGAGCGCCCGAAAAGTGCTAGTGCCCATGGGAGTTAAAATGATCAAAGATGTGTTGCGGCATGCATTCAGTGCCAGCTTACTATCTAGATTAATCTATGACAATCAAAGTGCTATCCATACAAGTGCTATCGTTATCTTTACTAGTGCACCGTTGTGTAATTTACATGTTATATCATTACATGGCCATTCTATTATCGTTCTCAATGTGCTATTTTCCCCGTGCCAGATGCTATCGTTCTCTCGTTATCGTTACTCGCTCTACGTGACTATGCTCTTTAGTTAAACTGCCATTAAAACGTTAATTATTTAAACCATGCTTGTGTTCATGAGATATTAAGTCCTACTAGGCGTTATTCGCTCATCCTGCGTATTTATTTAATGTGTTTTAGGTGAGTTTGACGATGACCACACTCACGAGGATGGGATTGAGGAGGATGCTCAGGAGTGACCATTTACAGCAACCACTGCTTTAGTAGTTAGTTAGTTTAGAATAAAGTACTCTGGGCTCTAGTTATGGCTCTGGTCAGATGATGTAATAGTTAGGTCATGACGTTGATGGAATATTAATTGAATTGAAGTTTATTTGGTGTTATTCAATTGTGCAATGGTTTGTCATTTATTTCTCGCTCTGTACTATTTAATAACTGTAATATCACTCCGATATTCCGTGTCGGGGCGTTACAATTTTGTGGTATCAGAGCCTAGGTTATTCTTAAGTATAGGATGATCTAGGTTTGACCTGCCTCGACTTAGAGTCTAAATTCCGTACCTATGTGAGATGGGTAGAGCCAAGGGTAATAAGATAAAAATGAATTCACACACGCACAACTTAGTGCCAACTCAGTAACTTACATTAAAACATTCTCTTTTGAAGGAACTTGAACCACAATAATGGCAGCGGAGCGTGCACAACTCCGTGATATGCAGCAGACTATTCAGCAGCTTACTCAAGCCTTACTTCAAGCTGCTGGAGCCAACAATAATAACAACAACCGAGGAGCTGGTGAATTACACAGAAATTTCCGCAATCTGAACCCACCTCGGTTCAGTGGGATCACAAATCCTGACGAAGCGGAGAATTGGTTAAAAGAGATTGAGCGCATTTTCCACATTATGCAATGCGCGGATGGAGACAAACTACTGCTAGCAACATTCCTGCTTGAGAGGGGCGCCCGTGCGTGGTGGGAGTCCATTGAAGCCACCAGGGCTGATGCACAGTTTACATGGGAAGAGTTCAAGGAGCATTTCAACTCCAAGTACTTTTCCGAAAGAGTCCAAGAGAGAAAGGCATCCGAATTTTCCGCGTTAAAACAAAGGAACCTGACTGTTGCTGAGTATGAGGCTCAGTTCTCCCGATTGGCACGCTATGCCAATCATTTGGTTAGCACAGAGAGAATGAAGGCCAAGCGCTTTCTTAATGGGCTCAGGCCCACATACATCACCCAGCTAGCACCCATGGACATTCAGACTTATCCAGAGATGGTAAGAAGAGCATAGTTACTGGAAGATGCGACCGAGCTCACTGATCGCATCAAGGGTAGAATGGTAAAGAAAGAGCAGACATCTGGAACATCGAGCAAGCCCACTAATGGCAAGAAAAGGCTGTTAAGTATCTCTGATGAGCCAAGCCAGGAGCAGAAGCCCAAAGTCCCCACCACTACTGCTCCGAACAACAAACCAAGATGCAAGCATTGTGACAAGCTTGGTCACACGACAAAAGAATGCTGGAGAAAGGCAGGTGCATGCCTTCATTGTGGGAGCCGAGAGCATCGGATTCCTGAATGCCCATTACTCAAGGAAAATGAAAATGAGAAGCGTCCTACGAGACAAAAGAAGCCAGGCAGACTTCAAGCTCTGCAAGAAGTGGAAACCACCGAGGAAGGTGGGGTCGTCGAAGGTACTTTACCAGTATTCTCCCAGTCAGCTTTTGTATTATTTGATACTGGCGCAACATATTCTTTTATATCACAAGCATTCGCTGACACATTAAACGAAAAACCCACACCCATGAAATTTGAATTACCTGTCACCACACCACTGGGAGAAAAGGCTCAGCTTAACAAATACTTTCCATTAGCTGATGTTAAGATTGATGATCACAATCTTAGAGCTGATTTGATCTGTATGCCCATGGAGGGCTACGATGTCATATTGGGAGCCGATTGGCTATCTACTTATGGGGCTTGTGTTGATTGTAGAAAAGGGAAGATTACTTTTAGTGAATTCCCTAAGCTGACCTTCACGGGACGTAGACACAAGAGGCACTTGTCTCTCATCTCTGCCATAAAAGCACAAAACATGATTAGAACGGGGTGTGTGGCATTTCTTGTCGCAATTATGGTAGAAAAGAAGGCAACTAAGATATCAGACATTCATATAGTACAAGAATATCCCGATGTGTTTCCCGATGAGCTTCCAGGCATTCCACCCGAGAGAGATGTGAATTTCTCAATTGATCTCGTACCTGGAGCTGCACTGGTTTCACGACAACCCTACAGGATGTCCCCCGCTGAATTGAAAGAGTTGAAGGAGCAATTGATGGAACTGCTGGAAAAAGGGTTTATCAGACCGAGTACTTCTCCTTGGGGAGCACCAATGCTGTTCGTCAAGAAGAAGGACGGATCTATGAGATTATGCATCGACTACAGGCAGCTGAATAATCTCACTATCAAGAACAAGTACCCTCTGCCTCTGTTGATGAATTATTTGAACAGATATCAGGAGCAAAATATTTTTCTAAGATTGATCTTAGATTGGGATATCATCAGACGAGGATTAAAGATGCAAATATTTACAAGACAGCTTTTAGGAGTAGGTACGGTCATTACGAATTTGTAGTCATGCCTTTTGGACTAACCAATGCTCCTGCAACTTTCATGCAATTAATGAGCATCATCTATCGGCCCTACCTCGACAAGTTCGTCATGGTTTTTATTGATGATATTCTCATATACTCCAAGACCAAGGAAGAGCACGAGGAGCATCTGAGGATCGCTCTGCAAATTTTGCGGGACAACAAGCTCTATGCCAAATTGAGCAAGTGTGAATTCTGGCTCGAGGAGGTGTCATTTCTGGGTCATGTTATTTCCAAGGATGGTATCGCTGTCGATCCTTCCAAGGTAGAAGCTGTACTCAACTGGGAAAGGCCGACTAATGTCACAAAGATAAGAAGTTTTCTTGGACTGGCTGGTTATTACAGGTGGTTCATAAAAGACTTCTCTAAGATAGCTGTACCTTTTACGCGTCTTACGTGGAAAGAGAACCCATATGTCTGGAGCAAGGAGTGCGAGAAGAGCTTCCAGACCCTGAAGCAACTTTTGACATCTGCACCTGTCCTCGCATTACCATTCAAAGGCACAGGATTTTTAGTCTACACTGATGCATCTGGAATTGGTTTAGGCTGCGTGTTAATGCAGAATGAAAAGGTGATAGCATATTCCTCAAGGTAGTTGAAGCCACATGAAGTCAACTATCCAGTCCATGACTTAGAATTGGCTGCGGTGGTATTTGCACTTAAGATTTGGAGACATTACCTATATGGGGAGCAATTTATTGTCTACTCCAACCACAAGAGTTTGAAGTATTTATTTTCTCAGAAGGAGCTTAATATGCGACAATGGAGATGGCTGGAGTACATGAAAGACTTTGATTTCAATATCCAATATCACCCAGGCAAAGGTAATGCAGTAGCTGATGCACTCAGTAGGAAGCCAGTAGCTTCTTTATCCTGTCTAGTCATGGGCGAGATGCAATTGTTAGAACAATTTGCCAGTATGAATCTAAACATTGAGGAGAGAAGTGATCAGGTGCTAGTGGCCAACTTAAGAGCTCAACCCGATATATTCGTCGAGATTAAAGAACAACATGCAAATGATCCATTCCTAGTCCGAGTCAGGGAGACCATAGCTGACAAGCAAGATTTCTCCATTGCTGAAGATGGAAGAATATTATTCCACGCCAGGACTTGTGTGCCTGACAATGAAGAATTGAAGAGAAAATTGATGGATGAAGCCCACTAGACCAAGTACACAATTCACCCAGGAGCAACCAAGATGTACCAAGACATGAAAAGGTCATTTTGGTGGCCAAACATGAAGCGTGAGGTGGCTAAGCATGCCGCACACTGCCTCACTTGTCAATAGGTGAAAGCCGAGCACCGTCGTCCTGCGGGTGTACTTAGACCCCTGGACATACCTGAATGGAAGTGGGAGAGTATTGGCATGGATTTCATCATGGGTTTACCCCAAACTCGTGGTGGACTTGATGCTATTTGGGTCATTGTGGACCGATTGACTAAGTCCGCACATTTCCTCGCTATTAAGAGCACTTGGAGTGTTGATGTGCTAGTAGCCTTATATGTGAAGGAGATAGTAAGACTACATGGAGTTCCAATATCCATAGTCTCATATCGTGACCCCAGATTCACTTCCAAATTCTGGAAGGGACTCCAGACTACATTAGGCACGAAACTCAATTTCAGCACTGTTTTCCACCCGCAGATGGATGGATAGACTGAAAGGACAAATCAGATAGTGGAAGACATGTTGCGAGCCTGTGCCATAGACTTTGAGGGGTATTGGAATGAGCAGTTATCTCTAATAGAATTTTCCTACAACAATAGCTATCAGGCCAACATCAAGATGGCACCATTCGAAGCACTGTATGGCAGGAGCTGCAGATCGCCAGTATGCTGGAATGAAGTAGGTGAACAGCAATGGCTAGGACCAGACATGGTGCAGAACACTAGCAGAGACATACAGATTATCAGAGATAGGATCAAGATAGCTCAGTCCAGGCAGAAGAGCTATGCAGACAAAAGAAGAAGGGACTTAGAGTTTCAGACCGGAGATCATGTGATGCTGAAAGTATCCCCGACCAGAGGACTTCAAAGGTTTGGGATGAAAGGCAAGCTGAGACCAAGATTCATAGGTCCATTCGAAGTATTGGAAAGAGTTGGCGAGGTGGCATACCGACTAGCACTACCTCCTCAGTTTTCAACAGTGCACAATGTGTTCCATGTGTCCATGTTGAGGAAGTACGTGTATGATCCGTCACAGGTAATCAGCCATGATGACATTATTCTGAACAAGGATATGACCTATGAAGAAAGGCCAGTGAGGATCTTGGACAAGAATATGCAACAGCTTCGGAATCGATCTATACCCGTGGTAAAGGTATTATGGAGAAATCACGAAGTCGAAGAAGCCATGTGGGAGCCCGAAGCAACAATGCGACGGAATTATCTGGAGTTATTCAGTAAGTCATTCTTCCTCTTACGATCATACGAATTTGGGAACCAAATTCTTTTAAGAGGGGGAGGATGTAGTACCCTTGATTTTTTAAAACCCAAATAAAATAAAATTTTTATTTTAAATAAATGAGGTAAATAGATTTAATTAGAATAAATGAAGAATAAGTGAAATAAAAGAGCATTTAATCAAGCCCAATAAGTTAAAACCCTAATGGGTTGTGTAAATGACTCTATTACAAAATAATGGGCCTAATAAAGAGGAGCCCATCATGGGATGAGGAATAATTAATTTAAATTCGTATGTAATTAATTAATAAATAGTAAATGGTTAAGATAAATACTAAATAACCCATAAATATCCAAAATATGAGTCCTTACCCCAACCTAAACCCTTGGCCATGAAATTGGCTCTCTTCCCAATCCTATTAGGTGGATAATTAAGGGAATTAGGGAGATAAATAAGGAAAACTCAGATTTATTAAGAAAGAAAGGAGTTTTAGCAAGAAGGGACTCTTAAGCCATACAAAACACCTCAAACATTGACCCTAGCAACCCTAGTTCACTTCTGGAGTTTTGGGAGATGAAGGAAAAGGCTGGAGGACGAGGATCTTGGAGGAGAAGGGCTGGAGTTTGGTGTTCTTCATCACTTTTCGTCTTCAAACTAATGATTTTCTTACTCCGCGAAAAAGGTAGGCAATCTCTCAAGCTAAACTCGAGTAAAAATTACCCTAGATAGACATCATGTTCCCGTGCAAAAGTCCTCTGGTTTCGCTCTATTTTGATCTCCCATGAGGGAGAATTAATTCGTTGAATCCTTGTTTAATCCATGTACCCGAGCCTTCATGTTTGCTTTCAAACCTTATACATACATGATCCCATGCCATGATAAAATTCTCATAAATACTACATCATGTTAGCTTTCAAATATCCCTAGTTTGTCTAATTTTATCATGTATCCATCGCTAATTAATTCGTTGAACCTTGACTGCACATGTTTAGGTCACTAAAAAGTAACCGGATCAAAGCATGGCTTAACCTTGTCTATTTTCAAATTAATCGTGCATGTGGTTAGATATATGTGTCTACTTTTGTTTAAAACTAGTTTCATGCTTTTTGGATAATCGTGCAATTTTATATGGAATTTAGAAGTGCTCTGTAGCAAGCAAGTTTACCTAGGAAAAAAGGGTAAAAAGGCCAGACCCTCCCTGATATCGCGGCGGTGAGACCAGTCGTGACACCAGCAGGGTTGCGGCTGGCGGGTACGATGAGTTAAGAAATGCGGCAGCCTCTGCCGTCGCGATTCCTGGCGTGAACCGGACCAGGCCGGTCAGTTTGTGGATCGCGACCGAGCCGCCCATCGTGACTTGAATCGCGGCGGGTAGCCCCGCCGCGATTTAAAGATTGCGGCCAGAACCTTTATTTGTGTCCATATCCCTATTTTATTTGCCATATAACCCTTGTACAAGTTAAACCATGTACTATTAAGCTTAACCATTGACCTGAATATTTTTATTGGATAATAATTAAATAATTCTTATTAATTAAAAGCTAACGATTTATCATTCTTGATTTCTTTAACTTATGCAATTAATTTGACCCTAATAATTTATGCAATAATGTATCATATAAATTAAATTATAATTGTCTTCGTTTTATATGTGCGTTTGGAATACCATTATCGTTTTCCCTCGGCCTTCGAGCACTCGAGGCACGACAGACCAGTTTTCTACACACTTTCTCTTGACTTGGACCACCTCTCCATCGGGAATACTCTCGACTGGGCTAGGGACTCCTTGTCAAGGCCTCCATAAGTCTTCTTGGCTTTGGCGCATGTCCATTGTCGACGAGCTGGTTGTACCCTAAAACCCGTTACACCTTAGGGATCAGTACGATCCATGGCCTTAGTATGTTCTCTTCTTATCTTGGGATCATGCCGGACCATCTAGCCTGTGTTCATAGCACGGCTAATGGGCGGTGATGATTTCTAACAGACTTCTGGTACACGACCTTGTGCCGAGCAACTGTGACTATCGTTGTTTATCATGTTTTACGATATTGTCCCTATCTCATCTACTATCTATATATCCTCTCATCTGTTCACGTTCACTCTAGTCTCTCATCTAGTTCGTCTACTACTCTTATCTATTTCTTGGTACTCTATTGGCCATTCTTGTGATTGTCTAAGATAAAGAAATGACTGATGCCAGTGCAATGGGGCCCGATCAGGTCCTGGGAGGAGCGCCCGAAAAGTGCTAGTGCCCATGGGAGTTAAAATGATCAAGGATGTGTTATGGCATGCATCCAGTGCCAGCTTACTATCTAGATTAATCTATGACAATCAAAGTGCTATCCATACAAGTGCTATCGTTATCTTTACTAGTGCACCGTTGTGTAATTTACATGTTATATCATTACATGGCCATTCTATTATCGTTCTCAATGTGCTATTTTCTCCGTGCCAGATGCTATCGTTCTCTCGTTATCATTACCCGCTCTACGTGACTATGCTCTTTAGTTAACCTACCATTAAAATGTTAATTATTTAAACCATGCTTGTGTTCATGAGATATTAAGTCCTACTGGGCGTTATTCGCTCATCCTGCGTATTTATTTAATGTGTTTTAGGTGAGTTTGACGATGACCACACTCACGAGGATGGGACTGAGGAGGATGCTCAGGAGTGACCATTTACAACAACCATTGCTTTAGTAGATAGTTAGTTTAGAATGAGTCAGATAGTTATGATGTATTAGTTTGGTTTTTCAATAAAGTACTCTGGGCCCTAGTTTTGGCTCTGGTCAGATGATGTAATAGTTAGGTCATGACGTTGATGGAATGTTAATGGAATTGAAGTTTATTTGGTGTTATTCAATTGTGCAATGGTTTGTCATTTATTTCTCACTCTGTACTATTTAATAACTGTAATATCACTCCGATATTCCGCGTCAGGGCGTTACACAAGAAGAGCAAAAAGATCATGAAGGCCAATGGGCAAGAGAATTTTAGGGCACAACCTAAGGAAGCTTGTGCATGTTGTCACAAACCGGGCCATGTCAAAGAAAACTGTTGGTGGAAACGAGGAGCATGTTTGAGGTATGGAAGTCTAAATCATCGGATCTCAAAATGTCCTATACCATCTCAGAACAATGATAAGAGTTCAGGAAGACTTTAAGCCACAAGGAGAATCAACTGAGGCTATTAGAAGTAACTTTTATATATAAGTCAGTAAGATTAGGGTATAGTGAGAGATGTTTGAGTTTAGTTATAATATGTTAGAGCTTAGTAAGTTTTGCCAACCAATGTAATTTTGTAAGGATGATTATACAGTTCTGTACTAGAAACCTTATGTGATAAATATAATCTTTGCTGTCTATCATCATATTCTCAATATTCACCATTCTCGTCATGCTTTATTACCGTTTCCAAGGAATATGTATCCATATAGCTCTCTGAGAATTAAGGCTATTTCTTAGTGGGAAGACCTCAAGTATAGTGAGGTATTAACAAGGATCTGCTCAAAACTTAATATACTACTACCAGAAATAAAGAACATAGTGGAGGTTGCATCTAATTGAACCCATGATCACAAGATGGCTCATTAAAGATCTAAAAATGCTAATATTTAGACTCTCATCAACTGACGATGTCATGACAACAAAATATATAGAAGGTGTACACGTTGTATGACATAATAATCATGACAAGATTGGTAAGACTAATCTGGATTAAATAAATTTTAAAAGGCTGAAAACTTAATCCTTGTAATCCATCCAAACTAGTTATGGAGTTTGGAGGACCAAACTCTTTTCTTAGTGGGGGAGGAATTGTAACACCCCAAAATTTAATACCAAAATAATAATATGATATAAAAAATTAAAAAAATTTTGATTTTCATAAAACACATAAATATTTACTAGAAACCTGATTATCTTTACTTTAGAGATAATTCTATATTGGTAAAGCGATTTCGATACTGTCGTCAGATGTGCGCACTCCGACAGAGCGTCACCAGAATTAGGTAAAAGAATTGAAATATGAAAACACCATAATTCTCAAAAAAATATGCTGCTTCTAGAAACGTAAATATCCCGAATTATTGACGCACAGATATCAAGATTAAGTCGACACGATGATTTTCTGGGTAATTTTTGTTGGATGAAAAATTAATTCCAAAAATTAAACTAAAATCACCATAATTTGTAAAACCTTTCAATTAGCTTATGTTTGAAACTTCAACTTAATTGGACATCATTTGGAGACAAAAATATTAGGGCAAAGAGGTTGGATGAATTATCTCCCATTTATGTAACCCATTTTCTTAGAAATATTTGCTTACGTAACCTTGGCTACGTAAGGCCTTTTCCTCTTTGTTTAAATGGGTGGCATGTCCGATGTTACATGTTGGCAGTGAAAACTGATGATAAGTCCACCTCCATATAATTTTATTTAATTATATATAATTTTGGTGATTAACAAAACCTTAACAAATATTTTCTAACATTCTTTTGTGAAGTTCATCCACAAGAAATAATGCAAGAAAAGTATGTAAGTAATTCTTACACACTGTTGATTAAAGTGCAGAGCATGTATTTCTTCTAAGTTCACATCGATTTCCTTTATAGTATAACAATTTTGACATCGATTTCTTCTGAGTTCACATCGATTTCCCTTATAGTACAACGATTTGATCGCTGCAACAATTTCATAAGTGAAACATCGATTTCGGCCTCACAACGATTTCATAAGTGAAACATCGATTTCGGCCTCACAACGATTTCATAAGTGAAACATCGATTTCGGCCTCACAACGATTTCATAAGTGAAACATCGATTTCAGCCTCACTACGATTTCATAAGTGAAACATCGATTTCGGCTTCACAACAATTTCATAAGTAAAATATCGATTTCGGCCTCACAACGATTTCATAAGTAAAACATCGATTTCGGCCTCACAACAATTTCATAAGTGAAACATCGATTTCAGTCTCACATCGATTTCCTTATTGAAACATCGATTTTGGTCTCATAACGATTCGATAAGTGAAACAACGATTTGATAGCCATAACGATTTGTTTTCACTTAAAGAACGATTTGCTTATCTGTACAACAATTTACTTGTACATCGATTTGTTTATATCTGTACAACGATTTGTGTTCACAACAATTTGGTTCTACTTAAACAACGATTTGCTTATATCTGTATAACGATTTGCTTATATGTACAACGATTTGCTTGTACATTGATTTGCTTATATCTGTACAATGATTTGTGTTCACAACGATTTGGTTCTACTTAAACAACGATTTGCTTGAACAATGAGTTGTTAGCACAACGATTTCATAAGTAGAACATTGATTGCATTGACTTCATGAATACATCTATTATTCTCATGATATTCAAATATATTTTTAAAACTCTGTGGAGTTCAAGTCTTCCCGCGCATACTAAGATTTTGATCATTTCACACGAAATCTTCTTGCGTATTTGATATATCACATAAAGTCTAGATTGGTGTGATGACAGGATATCCTTTCTAGTTTGAGCATATCATTACTACACGTTTGCCAGAGTTGACTGATGACCAGACAAAAAGGTTGTCTAGGTATTTGTGTTTTAATGCATGTAGGCTTCTTGTAGTAAAGCACGTAAAGTATGGATCCGTCAACCTGTTGAAAGGATAAAAGATTTAGAAGATCTTTTCTGAAGATGCAAAGACCAATCCAAGCATTTGTAGCTGCAAGCTAATCTCTGCATCCCTACGACCAGTCTCTCTAACAAACATAAAGCTGTGAGATAACGGGCATCTGAACGGATACTTCAACGGTCAAAATATGCTGTAGAGAATATATAGAAGACTGAAGACTCCATGAAGAAAAACATTTTGGTGCGATAGTGTTTCACTGAGAATCATCTACAACTTGCGAGCATCAGAAAGAAGAGCTCTTGTTTCACTCCATCCTTTCTTTAGCTCTTAGCTCTCTGCCTTTCATTGTTTAGACATTTTGAGAGCTTATTATTCTGAGAGATTTTTCTAGTTCAAATCTTTCTCTCTCAGACTTTGCCTCAGATCAAGCATTATGTTGTAAGCTTGGTCTAGGGGCCTGTCGCTTTTAAACACATTGTTTCTGTGTGTTCCTCTTCGAACTGTGAAGAGAAGACCTGTTGGAAACAGGTGGTTGTTATTCCCTTCATTGAGGAAGGAAGACACGTGTATCAGGTGGCAGTTTGTACCTCTTCTAGGTTTGAAGAGAAGGCTAGTTGCGGCTAGATGTGTAAGGGTCCTTAAGGGGGACAGTACCATTGGTTAGTGAAATCTCAAGTTGTTGCTTGGGGACTGGACGTAGGACTCCTCAGGATAGGAGGTCCGAACCAGGATAAAATCCTCCTGTGCTTGTGTGCTTGCTTGTTTGTCTTCATTATCATTAACACTAACTATCAATCGTAGTGTTTTTATGTTTAACGTTTTTATTGATAGGTTTTAATCTAAAAGAATTTTTAGAATCCCATTCACCCCCCCTCTGGGCTTGCTAGCTGGGCAACAAGTGGTATCAGAGCCAAGTCTCTTCAAGATAGAAGATTTCACGATCTGAAGAGCAAAGATAAATGGTAGCTCAAGGATATGCTGAGGGTCAGTCCGTCAACAGACCTCCTCTATTCGATGGTGAAGACTACAACTATTGGAAGACCAGAATGGAGTTCTCCCTTCAAGGTCTCGATTTTCAACTTTGGTCCATCATAGAAGAAGGAGATCTAGTAGTTCTCAACAGTAGAGAAAATTGGACAGATGAAGAAAAAAAGAAGATATCTCTAAACAGCAAAGCAAAGAGTATACTGTGCTGTGCACTGAGCAAGAAAGAATTCAATAGGATCTCAGCGTGTAAATCAGCAATGGAAATATGGGAGAAACTCAGAATCACATATGAGGGAACAGACAAAGTCAGAGAAACAAGAATAGATATCTTGGTAGCTCAGTATGAAAGATTTCAAATGCAACCAGGAGAATCAATCACACAAATGTACAACAGGTTCACAAATATTACAAATGGGTTGGCTGGGCTTGGAAAGAGTTATGACATGCGAGATATGGTAAGAAAAATATTGAGATCCCTACCAGCCTCGTGGACTCCTAAAGTAACAGCCATAGAAGAAGCCAACGACCTAAGAAGGATGTCACTTGAAAAGCTTGTTGGGTCACTAATGGCCCACAAAATAAACATGGAAAGGCTTGGAGAGTCCTCTAGTAGGAAGAAGCACATCAACGCTCTCAAGGCCGCAGAAGACACATCTGGTGATGAATCAGATGATGATAAAAGCAATGGGAGTAGTGAAGATGAGGAAGCATTTATCTCCAGAAGACTGCAGAGAATACTTTCCAAGATAAAGTATCAGTCAGGGAGAAGATATTTCAAGAAAGGAAAGGACTTCAAGAAATCCGAAGTCAAGGACAGAAAGAAATCTGAACCCGTATGTTATGAATGCAAGAAGCCTGGACACATTAAGGTTGAATGTCCGAAACTGAAAAAGACAGAGTTCAAGAAGAAGGACCACTCGAAGAAATTCAGGAAATATAAGAAGAAAGCCATGGCAGCTGCATGGAGCAATGACAGCGACTCAGACAACGAGTCAAGCTCCAGTGAAGAAGAAGAAAAGGCCAACCTGGCCTTCATGGAAAACATAGATGAAAATGTAACTTCTGACTCTTCTTTTAATTCATGCAATGATTCTGATTCAGATAGTCTAGAAGATACATTCAACGAACTATACGGTAAGTATAAAGATGTTTATAAAATATTAAAAACCACTAAGAAAAGTCTTGCATGCTTGGAAATTACTAACTCAGATTTAAAATCTGAAATTGAGCAACTAGAAAAATAATTTTCTGAATTAAAAAGAAGAAATGAACTGAAGATTTAAAAAATTAAAAATGAACAGATAACAAACTTGGAAAACCAGGAAACCTTAAGCAAACTTAAAAATGAAGTTGACACACTAACAAAATATAATGAATATTTAACTAATACAATTGAAAAATTCACAAACGGTAAATCATCTCTAATACTAAAAGGAGCTAGAAGATCGGGTAATAAAAAGCATGGTTTAGGATATACTCCACCAGATAATGAAGAAATAATAATACATCCTAAAATCTATTCAACACCAAAATTTGTAAAAGAACAAAATACTGAATATAAATCTAACTTTAAGAACATCCCTACTAAAAAAGTAAGTAAAATATCTTGCTGTAGTCATTGTAATAAATTAGGACATACTAAAATAACCTGTACAACTAAACACCTAAAATGGATACCTAAAAGGAAAAATGAGGAAACTAACCAGCAAGGACCCAAAAGAACTTGGGTACCTAAATCCTAGTGTTTTAATTGCAAGGAAGCCTTAGCGCATCGAAGTGGTACCTGGATAGCGGGTGCTCAAGGCACATGATAGGCAACAGAAGATTGTTTTCATACATTAAAGATGAAGAAGGTATAGTGACTTATGGCGATAATGGAAAAGGAACAGTGATCAGTTGTGGACCAGTTGTCAGTCATGGCAGAACCCTCATTGAAGATGTGCTATGTGTTCAAGGACTCAAACAAAACCTGATAAGTATAAGCCAGCTGTGTGACAAAGGTCACCAAATCAGATTTCAAGAGTCAAAGTGCCTCATTATGAAAAATGGTGTAACAGTGTTCGAAGCCTGCAGAGAAAAGAATCTATATGTGCTTCATCTAGAAGAGTTGAAGGATCAAGATGTATGTCTAGCAGCAAACAAAGATCACTATGCTAAGCTATGGCACAGAAGATTGGGTCACTGCAGCCTAGATGGAATAAGAAAGCTGATCAAACATGATTTAGTGGAAGGTCTGCCCAAGATTAGCTCAAGAACTGAAGGCGTCTGTAAACCCTGTGCAAAAGGAAAGCACACAAACTCATCTTTCAAGTCAAAAACAGTTGTAACCACCTCCAAACCTCTAGAACTGTTACATATGGATTTATTTAGGCCAATGAGAACCACCAGCCTAGGAGGAAAGATTTTTGGATTCGTAATAGTTGATGATTATTCAAGATACACATAGGTATCATTTTTGGAGCATTAAGATGACACATTTGACAGTTTCGTTAAGTTCAGTAAGTTAGTTCAGAAGGACAAGAAGTTCAATATAATAAGCATTCGTTCAGATCATGGAGGAGAATTTCAAAATGAAAAATTTACAGAATTTTGTGATGATCAAGGAATTGAGCACAATTTCTCAGCACCAAAGACACCACAGCAAAATGGAGTAGCTGAGACGAAGAATAGAACATTATTGTGTTGCCCAGCTAGCAAGCCCAGAGGGGGGTGAATGGGATTCTTAAAATTATTGAGAACCTAAAATTTGTTCACAAAACAGTCACACAAAACACACTTCGATAGTTGTTAGTGTTAGTAAAGATAAACAGCAAACACACAAAGGCAATCACACTACACAAGGATTTATCCTAGTTCGGATCCCCTTTCCTTAGGAGTCCTATGCCCAGTCCCTGAGCAATATCTCAGGATTTCACTACCCAAGGTACAGTCCCTCTTATGGCCCTTACACACCCAGCCACAACTGGTATTCTCTTCACAACCTGAAGAGAAATTACAACACTCTGGATACCACCAGGTCTTCCTTCTACGTGAAGGGAACACACACCCTGGAACCCCCAGGTCTTCCTTCAACACGAAGGGAAAGATCACATGAATGAGGAAATGAAAACAAGCCCCTAGATCAAGCTTATACAATGCTAGATCTGAAGCTAAGATTGAGAAAGAAAGGATTTGCAGAATTGATCTCTCTTAGTACAAGAGGCTCTCTCAAGGATCTTCACTAATCTCAGAGAGCAAGAGCTAGAACAGATGTGAGTGAAAAACTTGGCTCTTCAGTTTTCTCACAGAAGCCTTGGAAAAATCGTTGTAAGCATTGTCTCTCTCTATTCAAGGTTTCTTCTTCTGGAACTTCAGTCTTCTTTATATATCTTCTATTTGAAATTTGAACGTTGAAGTGCCCGTTGTCTCTAAGCTTTTGTTTACGTTAGACTGTATGTCACTGTAGAGCTTCTTGTTCGACAGTCTTTAGCTTTCCATGCACGCAACAGGAGAAAGGATCTTCTCTGATATCCGTTATCTTCCATGTTGTCCAACGTTGTATTGAGGTGCACTGTCAGAGACCTGCATGCATTAAATGCTAAAACAATAGACAACTAGGCTGTCTCTTGTTGTCAGTCAACGTTAGATTGATTTTATATCAAAAAGGAAGTTCCATTCTGTTCTTCTAAAAAGATGTTTACAGTGTAAGCATGGAAATAGAAGATATCATTTTGCATGTACTGTAGTGATACGTTCAGTCATAATAAATGCATGGTTGTCAGAAATGTATACTTGAAGACTTTGACTTTTCAACGAACTCAGAAATGAGTTCAAATATCAAATCGTTATATTCCACGAAATTGTTACATGCATGACTTATGAAATCGTTATGCAACGGAGTTGATATCCATGTAAATCGTTGTGCACTTATAAGCAAACCGATGCACATACAAATCGTTATGACTCTATAAGCAAGTCGTTATGAGCAAGTTGTCAAATGTATGATCGAAAATAGGATGGACCAGATCGAGAAGGGGGGGGGGTTGAATAGATCTAGACCAAATACTGTGGAAGCTTAGCCAATTTTCGAAGATGCTTTAAATCAGAGACAAATTAGAAATGCATTTCACAGATCTGATGAGTGATTGTGTGATTTGAGTAATTAGAGTGTGTGATCAAGTCAATCAGTAGTGTGAGCGAAAATCCTATGCATACATCTAGCGTAAAGTGAAATTAAATCACAGATCAAACCACTACATAGAAGATTTTTAGGTGGTTCGGAAATCACACCAGTGATTCCTACATCCACCCTCACACAGTGAGGCTCCACTACTCAACTTGAGTACACCACACACTGGAGCTTGACAACTCCAACACACTGAGTTCAACAACTCACACACAACCTCTAGAGCACGACCACTCTAGAAACCTGAGCACACAGGCTCAACCACACACAGAGTGTACCACTTAACACATCTGAGCACAAAGGCTCACAAACAACCAGCTAGATAAAAAACAACAAGATCCAAATCCTCTAGCTATGATCTGATCTATAAAGAGTTCATTCAAAGAGACTGGTGCAACAATTCTATGCACAATCTCAAGAATGACTCAGAAGAACAAATGGAGAATTGAGGAATAGTATGTAATTCTTGTTCTTCAGAAGAACTCCCTTGTAGAAGGCTGACTTGAGAATGTCCTTGATTGCTTGAAGTCCCTGGGCGATACTCTGCAACTGGTGCCTCTGGATCTTCCTTGAACTCTTCTCAATTGGCTTCTTCTACTTGATCTGCTCCCTTGGAAGTGATCTCACATCATCTTCATGGATCAATCTTCACTTCTTGTGCTTGCAAGGATGGGAATCGGCTTACAACAACACAGGGAGAGCAAGAACCGGGAGAGACCTCTGTCCTGCCGCCAAAAAGACTTTTCTGGAAGGCTTTTGAGGTGTTCTTCTTTTGGGGGCCGATAAGAGGGGTATTTATACCCTAACATGGCCAAAAGTACCCTTGGGGTACGTGGGCACATGATCCAAGGCCGATCCAAGTGATCCCTAGAAGGCCATGTGTCCAGGTGGGACTTAAGATGAAAAAGTTACCGGAGTGTGTCGACACAGTCATTGGGTGTGTCAACACACTATCCCAATTCCACAAAACAGGTCTTTTGGGAGATGGCTCTAGTGTCGACACACTCACTGGCTGTGTCGACACACTATCCTAGTCTGGCAAAATAGACTTCTGAAGACTGGGTCTAGTGTCGACACTGCCTGGGACTGTGTCGACACAGGTCTTCATGAATTTTCTTCAGGGATTGATGCCCAGTGTCGACACCAGCAGTGGGTGTGTCGACACTACCATTGCAAGAAGTACATGTCTCTGAGAAATAAACACATAAATCATTAGTCCAATGTATTATCATGAATATATGTGATATAATGTGTTTGGAAACATGCCTTTTGAGCATTGTTATTACATGTGTGATGTATTTAACATGTTCCAATCATTATGCATTAAAATCACAACTTGTCATCATCAAAATTATAAGGGGAAATGTATTAAATTCACACTCAACCCAACAATCTCCCCCTTTTTGATGATGGCAACATTAAGTCAACATAAAAATTTGAATTTTAAGGAAATGTGATTTTAAGCCATTCATTCACACAACATTCAATCACATACACACTGAATGACAATGAACACATGTTTCAATATTTTCATTCACATTCATCAAAGGCCATTGAGCACAATTTAGCAACATTTGACAATTTTCACACTCAAGAGACACAATGTTACTAATAACCATGACTTTTATAAATGGCCAAAACCATACAAAGTTTGATATTTACAAACATTCATCCATTCATAGACAATCATTCATTGACATTCATAAAAGGTATTCCTTCTCATTCAATAAAGATATTCATTACAAAGATATTCCTTCTCCCTCTTTGACATCATCAAAAGACAAGATCCATCAAGAGGATGGAGGTGGAGGAGGAATAGGAAGAAGGAGAGACTCTATGGTCTTCAATCTTGACTCCATTGCAGCAAGGTTGGACCTCAACTGAGTTTGCATTGTAGAAAGTCTTGTGTGTAGCAATTCTTCCAACCTTTGACTGTTGTCATACATGTTTGACTGGAATGCAGACAGATCAGCTGACATGGGCTGAGAACCTGAAGAGGAGCATGCAAATCCACCATGCCTGTTTATACTTCTGAGCTCACTCTTGAGGGCAGACATCTCATGATCTATATGAGCTGACAAATTCTTCATGCCTTCCATATCATCAACCATGTGTGCAAATGAAAGTCTGGTCTTCGAAATTTGAGACATTGCCTCTTGACTGTTGAACAAATTCTTCTATGAATTGGCTAAAATTCCTTCAAGGACCTTTTCAAGCTTGTCCTGATGCTCCTTTAGTTGAAGGGATGCATCACCCAAAGTACCAATTAGCATGTTGAACCTTTGGGTGGCATGATCAGCTGCTTCCTTCTGCTTGATGAATTGACCATTCAATGAATTCTCCAACCTTTGAATTCTGAGCTCAAAGTTCTCTGACATCTGATAGATGGAGGAGGTGATGGTGTCAAATTTGTCATTCAAGAAGGAGTATAGCTCTGGTGGAACAGAAGGTCCATCAGTGGAAGTAGAGGCTTGGGATTGGGGAATGAAAGTTGGAATTTCCACTTCAGGGATAAGTGGTGAAGGGGCATGAAATGGAGGTGTTTGAGGGACATTCTGAGGGATGGGTGCTCCAATCTCATTGGGAGGCTGTTCCTCTTGATCATGTTGAGGAGATTGAGCAACTTCAGGATGAGGTTCTGCAACCTCAGGGGCAATAGGGGCCTCAATAACAACCGGACCTCTTCTCACTTGATCCCCTTCAATTCTAAAGCCCATGAACTTTTGTAAATGCTTCAAACAATAAATGTTGGACTTTGGGATTGATTGGGCTTGCTCATTTTCAAAAGACACTCCAAAGTGTTCAAAAACTGATGTAAGATGAGCAACATAAGGTAGAGATCTGTGTAGATCCTTCCTTGTGGTTTCTAACATAATCTGATACATGATGACATGCAAATTGATCTTTATCTCTTTCTTCATGCAGTAGAGAATAAATCTCTAAATGTCAGTGAGCCTATCTCTTCCACCACCTTGAGGTGTGATTATGGTGGTGAGAATGTGATGTATCAATCTCAAAATAGGTGGGAATGTGTTTGTGTTAAACCTAGTGACATATGTTTGCTTTGAATCTGACTCATCAGCAGGGAGTCCAGTAAGCAGTGAAAAGGCTTCATGCAAGTCAAATTCAAAATCATGATAATCCTCACCCGCATCTGGAGCCTTGAACAATGTAGCAGCCAATTCAGTGGACAAGTCAATCAGAACACCCTTGACTTCTGACTGGTAGCCGTCAGGTGTGCACTCTAAATTCAGATAGAACTCTTGTACTAACCTTGGATATATGGTTCTGAACTCAGATATGAAGGGCAACCAAGATTGAAAATTGAAGAACTGACGCACTTCTGAGGTCATTGTCTTCAAGGTCAACAGCTCTAGGTTTCAGGATGGATTTCCCTTCACTAGCTAGTTTAGAAGGGGTTGCCTCAGAGGGATGAGATGAACCAGATGAATTTGAGGAAGATTCCGCAGAGACTTCAGAAGAGGAGACCAATATCTTCCTCCTAGGGTGTGCATATGTCCTCTGGGAAGGACCTCGACTGGAAGAGGGTACCCTACCTCTCTTGGATGGTGTAGGAGATGCAGATGAAGCACCTGGCTGCTCTGTAGGGTCATGCCTACACTTGCTTCTCCTCTCAGTTGGTGGTTCTTCAACTGCAATGGGCCTGGCAGTCGCTCTAGAACGAGCACCACGACGAGGCATTTGCTTGCGAGGCATAGATGCAGGAGAAGAAGGAAGAATAGGAGATTTCGGAGATGGTATGAAGAAGATGGAGACAGAAATTGGTGGGAAGAGGGAAGAAAGATGAAATCTCTTGTCGTTTGCAAAGGTTCGTGGCGGCTATGAGTCGACCTGGGAAATAAAAGGGGTTTTAGGGTAAAATAACCCGCAGGAACACCAAGTCCCAAACCGGTACCCAAGACTTGAACCACCTGGAACAGCCTATGTGTCGACACATGAGATGGGTGTGTCGACCTTGGCTATGACTATGTCGACACATAAGGAAGACTGTGTCGACCTGGCCTGAAGAAATATTGAAGATAAGAGCATGAGGAAAATTTGTAAATTATGGGAAATCTTTAAAATGATGAAATATGGATGGAATCAACTGGACAAGGATTTTTAAGAGGCCAAAGAATTCATTTGTCATCTTTATACAAAAATCCAACAATAACTCAAGTGTTACACAACAACCTACAGGATATATTCATTAAATGACTTGAGCCATTAAAATGATAGTTTGAGTGATATAGGACATCCAACAGCCAATGACAAACTACCATATTCTCCAAATCCAAAGAAATAAAAATATCTTTTAGATTGAAATCAATTGTGATGAAGTTAAACAACTTTAAGCAAACTGATGGAAGACATCAATGGTTATTTTAAGCAATTCTCCTTGGACACACATTTTTTTTAATCAAACTATCAAATGTAGTAAATCTTTTTCACTCAAGAACTAATGCTTTTTACACACCATAGTCCCTGGTTACTAAAGATTTGCTCATTATCCAGTTTCAAGGGGCAAATGACAACCTTTTGACATGAAAATATACCTTTATCAGACGCCAATATTTCCAGTTACTCAGTCATCATCAAAATGTATAGAGCATCTTTTGTTTTTATTTATGATTTGTTAAACCCTTTTGAACAGAGATAGCAATAAATACCTCATGACATACATGGCACTTCATTCATTGTGAAGGTTTGTAGTTTCTCAGCATTTGTGCCATTGCTCTGTTGAGTAATAGATGTAAGGAGAATTTTATAAAATTGAGATCATTTATATCTCACATCAGTTGCAAAAGAGGTGTTTAAAGTCAAAGCACACATTATCCTTCAGTCTTTGAAAGACATTTAAATTTCTGTAGGCTTGAAGAGTGTAGTTGAGAGTTGACTGCAAAAATGTAGTAGATCAATCAAAAAGTCATTTTGAGGTTCTAGACAAACTTAATGAGCACATCATGAGTGGAAGTTGATATAACTCAAGAGGAATCTTGAATTTTGTAAAAGAATGAGTAGTGAATTCATTAGCTCCCCCTGAGATGATGATTCCAAAATTTTTTCATCAGGACAAAGATATGCAAGTATTGGGAAAACCTGAAATGTTTCTTTTTGAAGAACAAAAACTCCCCCTCAACAATTGCATATTTAATTTTTGATACTTGGCGGAGACACATACTCTCGCATAGTGAAAGTGTCCAGACAAGCAGAACTTGTCCTTCTTCAAATCACCATTTGATATACCAAGAATTTCAACACAATGTGAGTTGAAGAATTTATTGACAAAAAGAAATGGAAGTTGATTTGTGAGAGATGTGAACAACATGAATCAAGGAAGCAAAGAAGAATGATGAAACAGTGGCTCCCCCTTAGAGCATGCCTAAACACTCAACCCAATGAGAGATATCAAGAAGATGGACATTTGCATACATCAAGCTCTCTTCTCAAGGATGAAAATCTGCTGTCAGGAAGAGGTTTAGTGAAGATGTCAGCAATTTGTTTTTCAGTTTCAATAAAGAGGAGTTTAAAAGATTTCTTTGCTACCTCATCTCTCAAGAAATGATGCCTAATTTCAATGTGTTTTGTTCTAGAATGCTGAATTGAGTTTTTAGACAGATTTATGGCACTTGTGTTACCACAAAGAATGGGAACACAACCTAACTCTTGGTTATAATCAAGAAGCTGATGTTTCACCCAAAGAATTTGAGTGCCACATCGACCAGCTGCAACATATTCAGCCTCTGCAGTTGATAGAGCAACTGAGTGTTGCTTTTTGGAAGCCCAATAGATTAGGCATCCACCTAAGTACAAACACAAGCCACTTGTGCTTTTTCTATCAAGTTTACACCCAGCATAATCAGCATCACAATAGGCAATCAAATCTAATGTACAACCAGCAGGATACTAAATACCAAGATCACATGTTCTAGCAAGATATTTGAAATTTCTTTTAACAGCTAACATGTGACTTTCTTTAGGATTTGCTTAAAATGTAGCACACAAGCATACACTGAATTGTATATCAGGTCTAGAAGTGGTGAGATAGAGTAGAGAACTAATCATACCTCTGTATGTCTTTGGGTCTACTGACTTACCAAGTGAATCTTCTTCTAGTTTCACATTAATTGCAATGGGTGTGCTTGAGTGCTTGAGGTTCTGGAAGTCAAACCTTTTTAGAAGTTCCTTGACATACTTGGTTTGGCTTATGAAGATTCCCTCACTGGTTTGGTTAACCTGCAATCCCAAAAAAAATTGTAAGTCTCCCATCAAGCTCATTTCAAATTCAGTTTTCATTTGATTTGCAAATTCAGTGCACAGGCTCTTATTGGAGGATCCAAAAATTATGTCATCAACATAAATTTGGACTGCAATTCTTTGTTTATTTATAGTTTTTGTGAACAAAGTTTGATCAACATTACCTCTAGAGTATCCTTTTTCAAGCAGAAAAGAGCTCAAACGGTCATACCAAGCTCTTGGAGCTTGCTTAAGACCATAGAGAGCCTTATGAAGTTTAAAAACATGATTATGATATTTTTCATTTTCAAAGCCTGGAGGTTGTTCAACAAAAACATTTTCTTTTATGTATCCATTCAAAAATACACTTTTGACATCCATTTGATAAACTTTAAACTTCAATGAAGATGCAAAAACAAGGAATATTCTTACAGCTTCTAGTCTAGCTACAGGGGCATATGACTCTTCAAAATCAATTCCAAATTCTTGGTTGTACCCCTTGGCAACTAGTCTAGCTTTATTCCTTATGACTTGACCATTTTCATTCAATTTATTTCTGAATACCCATCTAGTGCCAATGACAGATTGGTCACTAGGTCTAGGTACTAATTCCCACACTTGATTTCTTTCAAATTGATGAAGTTCATCATGCATTGCATTTATTCAGTCTGAATTCATTAGAGCTTCATCAATTGACTTTGGTTCAATTTGGGAAATTAGTGCTAGTGGGTCTTCATGAATGGCATTCAAGAATGATGATCTTGTTCTAACCCTATCATGCACATTGCCAACAACATTTTCTATTGGGTGATCTCTCAAAAATCTGTGTTCAGAAATTACCTGTTGAGGTACATTTAAATTTGGAACAACATTACCTGATCCACTTGGAGTAGGTGAGTGATTGTTCAAATTTTCACCAAGGTCTTCATTCTCCTCAACAGTTGGTGAAGAATCAACAATGAAATCATCCTCTTCATTATCTGGACAGTCCCTGCAAGATTTAGAATAGTGAGTTGAAAAGGAATTTTCATCAAAAACTACATGTGGAGATTCTTCAACAGTTTTGTTTTTGAGAGAGTAGACTCTAAAAGCTCTTGAAATTTTAGAGTAGCCAAGAAAAATGGCTTCATGACTTTTAGCATCAAATTTATCAAGATTTTCTTTATTGTTATTATGCACAAAACATTTACACCCAAAGACTTTGAAATAAGACAAGGTTGCCTTTTTATTTTTCAACAATTCATAAGGGGTTTTTCTGATTTTTGGTCTGACCAATGCTCTATTGAGAATATGATTTGCTGTATTTACAGCTTCAGCCCAGAAGGATTTGGGCAATTTGCTTTCCAAGAGCATGGATCTTGCCATTTCCACAAGTGTTCTATTCTTTCTTTCCACAACCCCATTTTGTTCTGGAGTTCTTGGTGAAGAAAACTTGTGAAAAATGTGAAGTTCAGCACATAAATCAGAGAAAGATTTGTTTTCAAATTCACCCCCATGATCAGTCAAAATATTTTTGATTTTATAAGGAAAACTTGTTAAGGCAGTGGTACAGAAATTCCTGAATTCAGGGCAAGCATCACTTTTGTGGGATAAAAAGATAACCCATGTAAATCTAGTAAAATCATCAATAATGACAAAACCATATCTTTTGCCACTAAGACTTAGAATTCTTGTTGGGCCAAAGAGGTCCATATGAAGCAATTCTAGTGGCTTAGATGTGAGTACATCATTGAAGGTTTTAAAAGATTTTCTGGTTTGTTTTCCTTGGGCACAAATCCCACAAAGTTGATTCTCTACATTTGAAAAAGATTCAGGAAGACCTTTGACCAAGTTTAGCCTTAACAGTTTATTTATTGTTCTGAAACTTGCATGACCAAGTCTTTTGTGCCAAGTCCATGCAATTTCATTTTTATTTGCAACAAGACAAATGTTTTCAGAAAAGTTTTTATCAAGGTTGATCATGTAAACATTGTTTTCTCTTTTTCGAAGAATTTTATTTCATCAGTTGAAGAGTCAATTATTCTGCAAAAATCTGATTCAAACACAACTTTGTGACCTTTGTCACATAGTTGGCTAATGCTTAGCAAATTATAATTCAGACCATCAACTAATAAAACATTTTCAATTAAGTTTGAGGAAGATTGACCAACCTTTCCAGATCCAATGATTTTTCCTTTATTTTTACCTCTAAATGTCATAGAACCTCCCTCCTTTTCGATCAGGAATGAAAATTTTGCTTTATCTCCTCTCATGTGTCGTGAACACCCACTATCAATAAACCACACATTTGAGTTGGGTGCACGACCTTCCTGCAAAATCAATCAATGAAGAGAAGATTTTGGTACCCAAACATTGTTGGGACCATCAGATTGTTTGAACATTGATAGCAAATCTTTTCTAATCCAAATCTGATTTGTTTTTTGCTTTTGTTTTGCTTCAGTGGTGTTTTTTGCCTTTTTCAATTTATCCTTTCCTTTTGGAATAAAAACACCAGTGTTCTTTTTCTCATTAGGATGGGAGTTATGCATTTGGACATGACTGTTCATTTGTGGAGGTCCAAACCAAGGATTTTGTTGGTACATAAAAAAGTTTGGATGAAAGAATTGAGAGTGGTAGCAAAAAGGATTGTAATACCATTGGTTCCAAGAATTAATCCAATCAGCTTGATGTGCTGTCTTGGAAGTCCAAGGTTTGTCATGAATGTCTTCTTTTGTATTTTTCTTATTTTTCAAGTCTTTATTTGATTTTTTGGTTGACTGGTTGGTGGTTTTTGAGGTTAAGCAGGTCGACCTATCTTTGACTGGTGTCGACTCAACAGTCATAGATTTCATCTTTTTGTTGACTAGTGTCGACCTGTCAGGTGAGTGTGTCGACCTGTTTGGTTTCTCTTTGTTCTGGTTTTTCAAAGTTTTTGTTGTGTTGTTTGACACTTGCTTGTTTTTTTTTTCTCAGGACTAGGACTTTTGACAAATTTTATTAAAGGTGCTTTTTCCCTCATTTCACCAGATTTGTCTTTCTTGAATTTTTGTGTGGAAAATCCTAGTCCATGTGTTACAGATTTCATTCTTGTTCCTAACAAGGCATCCATATTATCTTTTCCTTTTGTAAAGGTTTCAATGACTTGTTCTTTTTCTTTCAACTAGTTTTCTAAAGTTTTAATTTCATCATCACTTTGTTGTTTTTCTTTTTGTTGCAATTCCAGTTTTTGAGACAGTTTCTTAAAGTCATTGTTGGCCTTTTGGGATGCAAGCTTGAGTTCATCAATTACATTTAGAAGATTTTCTTTTTCTTCATTGAGCTCAGCCACTTCATTTTCCAATTCAGAGATTCTTTTGTTTATTGATTGGTTATGCAGGATGTTTTCAATTTTCTTCTTTAGATGCTTATTTTCTTTTCTTGTTTTAGAATAGTTTTCAACTAATTCAACATAAGCATCTTGCCAATCATCAATTGTATAATCTTCAAAGGATGTACTTACCTTTCCATCAGAACTGTTTGTCATAAAGCAGATTTCCTCACTTTCAGAGCTTGAGGACCTTTCTTCTTCATTTTCACTTGGATCTTCATCTGACCAAGTGGCAACCATTGCTTTAGGCTTCTTGAATTTATTGATCTTCTTGTATTTTTCCTTCTTGTTCTCAGGACATTCTCCTTTCATGTGTCCTGGTTTGTTGCACCTGTAATAAATAACAACTTCATCAATTTTCTGATTTCTATTTGAATTGGCATTTGAAAAGGAAGTATTTCTTTTCCCAGATGAGAATTTCTTTTTCCCAGTGAATTTTCCCTTTCTAGATTTTAAGAATTTTCTGAATTGCCTGGTCATGAGGGCAAGTTCATCCTCATTGGACTCAGACTCATCGGAACTTATTTTCTCTTGATTTTTGTCCTTGTTACTAGATGAAGCTTTAAGTGCTACTGGTTTGGTTTTGATTATGTGCTCTTCATTTCTCTTCAAATTTATCTCATAAGTCATCAAAGATCCTATGAGTTCATCCAAAGAGATTTTGGATAAATCTTTAGAATCTTCAATAACTGTGGCCTTAGTGTGCCAAATTGAAGAAAGAGAGCGCAAGATTTTTCTTACCAAATCAGCATCAGTATAGTCCTTACCTAGAGCTTTCAGTCCATTCACAATTATCATGAACTTAGCAAACATTTCAGAAATTGATTAATCAGATTTCATCATGAATAATTCATATTCAGAGACAAGAATATTTGCTTTAGTTTCTTTTACTTGGGATGTTCCCTCATAGAGTAACTCAAGCTTATCCCACATCTCCTTGGCAGATTTGCACATGGAGATTCTTGAGTACTCTTTTGGGTGGACTGCACATTGAACCATGTTCATGGCACTGTAGTTCAGGGTGGCCCTTCTAATTTGTTCCCTTGTCTAGGTTTCCTCTTCTCCCTGGTTCTCATAAGGACCTACCTCAACTAACTACCCTCCAAATCTCATAGTTCTGGGCTCTAAGGAAGACTTGCATTCTATTCTTCCAATAGGAATAGTCAGTCCCATTGAAGAATGGTGGCCTATTGATGGAATGGCCTTCAGCAATAAAACCTCGAGAATCCATTGATCAAACTGAAGTATAGAGAAAGAAACACTTAGCAAACAAGTAAGTGAAACACACAGAACAAACAGAAACACTCAGATCAGATATGAACCCGCTCTGATACCAATTGTAGGATCGAAAATAGGAGGGGGGGGGGGTTGAATAGATCTAGACCAAATACTGCGGAAGCTTAGCCAATTTTCAAAGATGCTTTAAATCAGAGACAAATTAGAAATGCAATTCACAGATCTGATGAGTGATTGTGTGATTTGAGTAATTAGAGTGTGTGATCAAGTCAATCGGTAGTGTGAGCGAAAATCCTATGCATACATCTAGCGCAAAGTGAAATTAAATCACAGATCAAACCACTGCACAGAAGATTTTTAGGTGGTTCGGAAATCACACCAGTGATTCCTACATCCACCCCTCACATAGTGAGGCTCCACTACTCAACTTGAGTACACCATACACTGGAGCTTGACAACTCCAACACACTGAGTTCAACAACTCACACACAACCTCTAGAGCACGACCACTCTAGAAACCTGAGCACACATGCTCAACCACACACAGAGTGCACCACTCAACACATCTGAGCACAAAGGCTCACAAACAACCGGCTAGATAAAAAACAACAAGATCCAGATCCTCTAGCTATGATCTGATCTATAAAGAGTTCATTCAAAGAGACTGGTGCAACAATTCTATGCACAATCTCAAGAATGACTCAGAAGAACAAATGGAGAATTGAGGAATAGTATGTAATTCTTGTTCTTCAGAAGAACTCCCTTGTAGAAGGCTGACTTGAGAAGGTCCTTGATTGCTTGAAGTCCCTGGGCGATACTCTGCAACTGGTGCCTCTGGATCTTCCTTGAACTCTTCTCAATTGGCTGCTTCTACTTGATTTGCTCCCTTGGAAGTGATCTCACATCATCTTCATCGATCAATCTTCACTTCTTGTGCTTGCAAGGATGGGAATCGGCTTACAGCAGCACAGGGAGAGCAAGAACGGGGAGAGACCTCTGTCTTGCCGCCAAAAAGACTTTTCTGGAAGGCTTCTGAGGTGTTCTTCTTTTGGGGGCCGATAAGAGGGGTATTTATACCCTAACATGGCCAAAAGTACCCTTGGGGTACGTGGGCACATGATCCAAGGCCGATCCAAGTGATCCCTAGAAGGCCATGTGTCCAGGTGGGACTTAAGATGAAAAAGTTACCGAGTGTGTCGACACAGTCATTGGGTGTGTCAACACACTATCCCAATTCCACAAAACAGGTCTTTTGGGAGATGGCTCTAGTGTCGACACACTCACTGGCTGTGTCGACACACTATCCTAGTCTGGCAAAATAGACTTCTGAAGACTGGGTCTAGTGTCGACACTGCCTGGGACTGTGTCGACACAGTGAACCCCGTCTTCATGAATTTTCTTCAGGGATTGATGCCTAGTGTCGACACCAGCAGTGGGTGTGTCGACACTACCATTGCAAGAAGTACATGTCTCTGAGAAATAAACATATAAATCATTAGTCCAATGTATTATCATGAATATATGTGATATAATGTGTTTGGAAACATGCCTTTTGAGCATTGTTATTACATGTGTGATGTATTTAACATGTTCCAATCATTATGCATTAAAATCACAACTTGTCATCATCAAAATTATAAGGGGAAATGTATTAAATTCACACTCAACCCAACATCAAAGACAAAACGATGTGAGCAAATTGTTGTTTGTTGTATCGAATCGTTACGGCGACTGAGTCGTTATGTAACTAAGCGAATCGTTACAGTGACAGAGTCGTTGTGTAACTTATCGAATCGTTACAAGGATCAAATTGTTATGACGGTATAGGCAAATCGTTGTTTCACTTAAGAAATCGATGTGAGAGCGAATAGTTGTTCTCACTTAAGAAATCATTGTGAAAGCAAATCGTTGTTCTCACTTAAGAAATCGATGTGAGAGCAAATCGTTGTTCTTACTTAAGAAATCGATGTGAGAGCGAATCGTTGTTCTCACTTAAGAAATCGATGCGAAGACCAAATCGTTATGAACCAAGTCGATGTGATTTCTTAGCGAATCGTTATGAGAGCAAATCGTTATGCTTTCTTAGTGAATCGTTGTGAAATCAATGCAATCACTTAGCGAATCGTTATGGAAGCAAATCGTTATGCTTTCTTAGCAAATCGTTGTGAAATCAATGCAATCACTTAGCGAATCATTTTGGAAGCAAATCGTTATGCTTTCTTAGCGAATCGTTGTGAATGAAATCGTTATGATAGTAAGGAAATCGTTATGAATCTATTGAAATCGTTATGATACAAGAGGAAGTCGTTACAGGATACAGAAAATCGATGTGTACTTAGAAAAATTTCATGCTTTGAACTTACATTGCTACAAAGTAAATGATACTTACCCATTTAGCTTGATATTTCTTGTTTCATTTCCTGTACTCAAATCTCATAGAAAATATGTTAGATTAAACTTTATTATAGTTTTGTTAATCACCAAAATAAATATGTAATTAATTTAAATTACATGGGGATAAACTGATCATCAATCTCCCCCTTTTTGGTGATGACAAAACTTAACAATAAGCATAGATGATCTGAAATGAATCTAAACGAAATTGCGGAAATATAAGAGATATATTTCAGAAGTACTATATTTCTCCCCTTTTTTATCATTAAGCAAAAAGATACCACAAGGTGATAAAGACAGAGAGAAAAGATAGTAAGAAAATAAGAGAGATATATTTAGTTACCCTGAGGAGGTACATCAATGTAGAAAGCAGGAGACAAGAGAGAGGCGAGCTGACGAAAAATTGGCAAGGCCTGGTGTTTCTGCTCCTCAAAATAAGCCTGAAAAGCCCCAGAAGATATGGAGTAAGATGGTCCCATGTCAGGTAACATCCTTTGAATATGAAGCTGCCACTGAGTACGCAGAAAACTGCCATATTCATCGGTGCCAAGTGAAAGTTTGTAGGTACTAAATGAACCAAAGCTAGCGAATCGAAGAAATTGGTTGATCTTTATAGGATAGTGTAACTGATGCTACAGAAGATCTTTCTTCAAGGCCAAAAATGGCTTGTACCGCTCAACCCTTGAACATATAGTTCCTGAACGAGATTGATGGAATTTAAATCCAGGAAGGCTTCAGCAGAGAGAGGTGGCTTGCCTGACCTGACCAATGAAGAATTTAACGGTTCCAACTGAAGAGCAGATTGATTGTAATGCTTTGCCCAATCTGTTGGAGAAAGCCGCTCACATTCTGACATCAGAGGAGCAAGAACTTCAGAGGTGATGTAACCTAGATGAAATTATCTAAAAAGGAATCTTTGGAAGGAAGGGAGGCGACCCTACTGAGCGGAGATTCTTCCCATCACACGAGCAAACCTCTCAAACATATGAGACCCAACAGAGGAGTCCAAGACCAAAGAGTGTAATTTAAGAAGGAAGACTATTTCAGGAAAGTTTAAGGTGATAAAGTCCACTGTGAAGGAGCAATTGACCGAATGTTCAGTTCGAAGAGTGGCAATAGCTCCATGGAATTGGCCAAACTGTACTTCAGATAGCTTGTTGAGATATCGAAAATCATTGTATAGCTGGAAGTACCTTGCGATCCTTATTTCTTTGAGAATGAAAGAAGCCCAGAGTGCTGGATGGTGAAACACAAACCACTCAGAGAGGGTGAGTCGGTGATCTCGGGGAGGAGTGCTATCTGACTTGGCAAGAAGATATTTGCTGTAGAGAGCCTTATACCCTTTAGCCCACTGATCCTCAGTCTTGCACTCAGCCATTTGGAAGATTTTTTATTGGTCGGTTTTGGAAATATGGCAATAAGGAAGGACAATGTTGAGGTGATCAGTTAGGTTGAGAAAGAGAATGCCAAAAGTGGTGGAAAGAATGCACTTTTGGAGATATTCACAATAAATTGGTCTCCTTCAATTTTCAACAGTGAGGGAGTACCAAAGAGGAGGAAACTTAGGTTCGGAAGGAAGAGCTAGGGTGGATGAGAGTTTCCTCTTTTTATGAATAGGACTAGAGGAATCAGTCCTATGAACATGTGTGGCAACTGCCAGGACTGAGATGAGTGTGGTGCGCTCCAACTCATCCTCACAGTTGTTTAGAAAAGCACTGGCAAGTTGTGGATTTTCAAGAATGAATGTGATAGAGGAAGGTGGAGCAGCAGGATGAAGGAAAGAACTTGGAGAAAAATTGGTGGATGATCTGGCTAAAGAGGTGCCAGAAGAGGATGATGCTCCAGCTGATGAGGAAACTGGAGGATCTTCACAGACAGATGAAGGTGGAGAAATGATTTGAGAGATAGTAGGAGATGAGGTGGATTGAGATGGAAAAGGAGTTGGGGATTAGATGGTGCGAGGCATAGGTTGTTTGAAGGTGAGGGGTGCTGGAGGTGCTGTGGATGAAGAGGGTGGTGAAGGAGGGGCTGGTGTAGCAAGAGATGAAGACTCAGGGGCTTCGGGAGCAACTGCATGCTCTTCTACTCTTGGATTCACATCCTCGGAAATCATTAGCTCTGGTGGCCCAGACTTCATGGCTTCAGCAACAGGTGCTTCCTTCTCAACAGTCTGAGGCCTGGATGGCCCTGCTGGTTCTACTACAATTGGACCTGATGGCCCTGCATTTTCTTCTACTGGCCTTGTCCCTGATGGCCCTGCATTTTCTTCTGCTGGCCTTGGCCCCGAACTACTAACCGTTCAGCAGGAGAGTGAGTTGGAGGGGCAGAGGTGGATTGCACCCTCGAAGAGATAAGCTTCTTGACACTGTCAAACTCACCTTTCATCCATCTGCATAATTGCTTGAACATTTTAAAATCATCTCTCAAGTTATGTACCTCAGTGGACAAGGCTCCAATCTCGTTTGCTGCTGAGGTCTGGCTGATAAGGATAGACTGAATATCAGACTATAGAGATGTGATAGTCTTGCCTTGCTCATTCAACCTTTTAATAATGGGCTTCAACTGAATCTTCAGCTGCTTCTCCTTGGGCTTCCTATGTGCTACTCTTTTCCTTTTGTTATATGCCCTTGTAATGGGCTCCTCGAATTCAACATGCTCTTCATTATTCATAGGGACACTTTCAGTGTGCTCCCCCTGAGGAGCTGCCTCCTCATCAATAGATTGCTCCCCCTCAATAGGAGCATCTTCCACTGTTACATTTTCATGAGCAACTACTTGCTCCCCCTGACGGGGAGCTTCCTCCATCACCTTTTCTGCAGTGTGGCCTGATGCCACAACTTCTGTTACTTGATCATCACTAATTACTGGCTCCCCTAGAGTGCTTTGGATGGAGTCCAGTACATCCCTGAGTACTGAGGCTACTCGGGAAGGAGGAGGAACAACTTCTGAACATTGCCCAACGGGCTCAATCAATTCTTGGGGAATGTCCTCTATCCTGCTGTTGGAATCTGCTGCTGCTGGCTCCTCTTGAGCTACTAGGACTGCTGCTACTGCTGCTGGTAGTTCTACTTCTATTGTTGGACCTTGTTCTTCTACTTCCAGTGTTGCTACTGGTGCTTCTTGAACCAAAGGAACTGCTCCGGTTGCTGCTTCTTCTGCTGGTGCTGTTGCTGCTGCTTCGTCTTGAACTTCTTGGGCTTCGCCAATAATGGCTTCACCCTTTGCTATAGAAGTCTTTGTCCATACACCATTTACAACTGAAAATCCACTCTTCCTTAAATTTCTACTGCAGATTGACTGCCCCATTTTCTCTACAACTGCTCTAGACATATTAATGCCAAAATGTTTAAAGATCTTGGTGAGCAGATGAGCATAAGGCAGGGACACATTTAATTTGCTCTTCGTGTCCCAAATCTGAGCATGGGCAAACCTCATTCGCTCTAAGATAACCTCGGCCATGTTTATCTCCTGGTTCTGAATGGCCCAGAACATCATGTCCGAATCTGCTTTGGTGCAGGTTGAGAAGGTAGCACTCCTCGGAACCAAGATTTGACAAACAATAAAGTGCAGTAAGCAGTTGAACACATTCATCTGGTTAATATCCAACTTTCCATCCTTCAGCTTGAACTCGAGGCCAACAATACCTAGCCCCTTTGCCTGGGTGTCAACAATGTGTACCCCACTGTGACCGGTGGTACAAACTCCAAATAGAGACTTCAAAAGATCATAAGTGATTCTTATTGGGATTCCTTTGACAGACGAAGTCAAGGATCCATCCTCCTCAGTCTTCAAACAAATGAAGAAAGTCTTCACCAAATCTGGATAGCTTACCTCAGAGAAAGTTGCGATTTCTGTCCATTTCATCTTATCCATGGCTGCCACGATGCTGTGCATCCCATATTTCTCCAAATCTGCAATATCCACAACTTTATTTCCACAGAGCTTCGTCTTCACGGAGGTAAATCTTTCCTACTGCTCTGCCGACAGGAACTCAGTTCCGTAGCCCCCGACACTCCCGGAAACACCAAAAGAGGCCATGAAGTTGAACAGGAAAGGTTTCTGGAGGATTGGAACAGAAACCCTCAAGAAATTTCTGGCGGGAAGAAGTTGAAAGCTTGAAATCTCAGGGAGTCGATGCCGGAGTCGATAGGGTATCGCCTTAGGCAGGTAGAAGGAGATGAAGGCGGGATGTGAATCGTTGCCACACAGATTTCGGGATGTATTAAAAGAGTAAATCAACTTTTCAAAAACGGAGGTGGTATGATGGCAGAAAAAGACAAAATGACCAGTTCGATGGAAATAAATTCTTTTAAAATTACGAACCGTCGAGGATATTTGAACAGGCGGGCAAATTTGGAATTTTGCTTAAATTCAAGGAGAAAAAATAGTTGATATTATGAATATTAATATCTCAGTTTTATACAGATGATTCTTTAACAATTTACACATGTTTAATTCCCTTCTAAGAGAAGTAAATCTCTCTTCAGGTAAGGCCTTTGTGAAGATTTCTGCTAACTGATTATTAGTATCAATGAAAGAAATATCTATGTTACCATTAGCTACATGATCATGAATAAAATGATATCTAACATCAATGTGCTTAGTCCTTGAATGCTGTCCTAGATTCTTGGTTAGATTTATTGCACTGGTGTTGTCGCATAATAGGGGAATTGTCTTGACCTGGAGTCCATAATCCTCAAGTTGTTACTTAATCCATAGGAGTTGTGTACAGCAACTTCCAGCAGCTACGTACTCAACTTTTGCTGTAGATAATGCCACTGAATTTTGTTTCTTTGAGGACCACGAGATCAGACATCCTGCAAGAAATTAACAACAGCCTCTGGTGCTTTTTCTATCTATTTTGCATCCAGCGTAGTCAGCATCAGAGTAACCTACTAAGTTGATTTCACATGACTTTGGATACCATAAACCTAAATCATGGGTTTTAGCTAAATATCTACAAATTCTTTTGACACTAATTAAATGAGATTCTTTAGGGTCTGCCTGATACCTAGCACACATGCATACACTAAACAGTATGTCAGGTCTACTGGCAGTTAAGTATAGTAGTGAACCTATCATACCTCTGTATATCTTTTGGTCTACTTTCTTACCATCCTTATCTTTATCCATTATTGTTGATGTGCTCATAGGCGTTGACAGTGGCTTGCTATTTTCGAATCCAAATTTTTTTAGCAACTCCTTGGTGTACTTGGCTTGACAGATGTGAGTTCCTTCCTTTCCTTGTTTGATTTGCAATCCAAGGAAGTAGTTGAGCTCCCCATCATGCTCATCTTGAATTCTCCCTGCATGAGCTTTTCAAAATACTTGCAAAGGGATTCATCAGTAGAACCAAATATTATATCATCAACATATATTTGAACAAGCAAAATATGTTTGACTTTAGACTTAACAAATAATGTACTATCTACTTGACCTCTAATGAAACCATGGTTTAATAGAAATGCACTTAAACGTTCATACCATGCTCTTGGTGCTTGTTTTAATCCATATAATACTTTGTGCAATTTAAATACATGATTCGGAAAATCAATGTCATCAAAACCAGGAGGTTGTTCTACATAAACTTCCTCCTTAATAAAACCATTTAGAAAAGCTGATTTAACATCCATTTGAAATAATTTCAAGTCTAATGCGGATGCATATGCAAGTAAAATCATAATAGCCTCAAGTCTAGCTACAGGTGCATATGTTTCATCAAAATCTATGCCTTCCTCTTGGGAATAGCCTTGAGCTACCAATTTGGCCTTGTTTCTTATGATCACACCAGCTTCATCCAATTTATTTCTGAACACCCATTTGGTGCCAATCACTGGATGATCTGATGGTCTAGGAACAAGTGACCATACATGGTTTCTCTTAAACTGATTCAGTTCATCTTGCATAGCTAAAATCCAAGATTCAACAGTGAGAGCTTCATTGACTGTCCTAGGCTCTATTTGCGAGACAAAAGATAAATAATCACATGGAGTTACATTACCTCTTGTCCTTACCCCCACAGATGGATCACCAATGATGTTTTCTGGTGGGTGATCTTTCTTATATCTCCATTCCTTTGGAAGATTTTCATGTAAAATGTCCTTTTGTTGCAGGTCTTCCAGAGGTGGATCTTCCTTGTCCTCGATAGATGTATTCTTTAATTTCTTGGACAATTCTTCTACATCATCAATATCAAAAATGATGTGTACTGATTGTTCAATTAATAAAGTACACTTATTAAATACTCTATAGCCTTTAGGTTTAGAAGCATACCCCATGAATATACCTTCATCTGATTTTGCATCTAACTTACCAATGTCTCTTTTGCCGTTGTTGTGGATGAAACATGGACATCCAAATGTCCTGAAGTGACTGATCTTCGGCTTCTTTCCCTTGTACAGTTCATATGCTGTTTTCTTCAAGATAGGCCTGATCATCACTCTGTTGATAATGTAACATGCCGTGTTGACTGCTTCAGCTCAAAAATACCTTGGCAAATCATATTCTGATAGCATTGTCCTTGTCATATCCAACAGGGTTCTTCTTCCTCTCAGCAACTCCATTTTGCTGTGGTGTCCTTGGTGTTGAGAAATTGTGTTCTATCCCTTGGTCATCACAGAATTTGGCAAAATTTTCATTTTGGAATTCTCCTCCATGATCTAACCGGATCCCAACAATGCTGAAGCAAGACATCTTAGTTACTTTTTCAGTTGGTGTGTATTTAAGATTTGCCTTGTATGCTGTGTCTTGTTCAGGTACAAATTTGGGTGTAGGATATATTTTAGGATAAACTTTAGTTTCTTCGTTATCGGAGGGTGTATAACCTAATCCATGTTTTTTTTACCTGACCATCTAGCACCTTTCAATATTAAACTAGTTTTACCGTTTGTAAATTTTTCTAGAGTGCTTGATAATTTTTCATTTTCTATGGTTAACGTGTTGACTTCTTGTTTTAAATTATTTACTGTTTCTTAATTTTCCAAATTTGCTAATTGTTCATTTTTATTTTTCAAGTCATCACACAGTAATTCATTTCTCCTTTTTAGTTCATTAATTTATTTTCCCATTTGCTCATTTTCAGATTTTAAATCTGAATTAGTATTTTCTAGGCATGCAATGTTTTTCTTGCTTGCTTTTAGTAATTTAGATACTTCTATATATTTACAATATAGTTCATTGAAGGCTTCTTCTAAGTTATCTGAATCAGAATCATTACAAGAAGAAAAGGATGAGTCTGAAGTTACCTTGTCTTCTGTGTTGTCCATGAAAGCCAAGTTGGCTTCTTCTTTTTCTTCATTGCTTGAGCTTGACTCACTGTCTGAGTCACTTCTGTTGTCCCAAGCCGCTGCCATAGCTTTCTTCTTGAATCTTCTTAGTTTTCTTGAACTTTCCTTCTTTCCGTACTCAGGTTTCTTGAGCCTTGGACACTCTGCCTTGATATGTCCTGGCTTCTTACATTCATAGAAAATTGGCTCACCTTTCTTGATGTCTTTTGCTTCAGTTTTCTTGAAATCTTTGCCCTTTTTGAAGTAACGTCTTCCAGATTGATACTTTTTCTTCTTGGCTAAGATGCGTTGTAGTCTTCTTGATAACAAAGCTTCTTCATCTTCACTATTTTCACTACTGTCTTTGTTCTCAGATTCTTCCTCAGAGCTATCTTCTGCTGCTTTGAGGGCATTCGTGTGCTTCTTTCTACTTGATGATTCTCCCAATCTTTCCATGTTTATCTCATAGGCCATGAGGGACCCAATGAGCTTTTCCAATGACATCCTTTTCAAGTCATTGGCTTCTTCTATAGCTGTTAACTTGGGAGTTCAAGAAGATGGTAGAAATCTAAGGATTTTTCTTACCATGTCTCCCATCTCATAGCTTTTTCCTAATCCTACTAACCCATTGGTGATGTCTGTAAATCTGCTGAACATCTGTGTAATGGATTCTCCTGACTGCATCTGGAACCTCTCATACTGTGTCACCAGAATGTCTATTCTGGTTTCCTTTACTTTGTCAGTACCTTCGTATGTGATTCTTAGCTTCTCCCACATCACCATCGCTGATTTGCAGGCTGAAACTCGGTTAAATTCTTTCTTGCTAAGTGCACAGCATAATATGCTCTTAGCTTTGCAGTTGAGAGAAATCTTCTTTTTATCATCTTCTGTCCATTTGTCCTTCTCGTTGGTGACTAGAAGGTCTCCTTCTTCTACAATTGACCAGATTTGAAAGTAGAAACCTTGTAGGAAGTACTCCATTCTTGTTTTCCAATAGGTGTAATCTTCTCCATCGAACAGCGGTGGCCTGTTGACTGACTGACCTTCAGAGTGACCTTGGGCTGCCATTTGATCTTTTCTCTTCAGATCGTTGGATCTTCTTCTTTGTCGAAGAGACTAGCTTTGATACCACTTGTTGCCCAACTAGCAAACCCAGAGGGGGGGTGAATGGGATTCTTAAAATTATTGAGAACCTAAAATCTGTTCACAAAACAGTCATAAAAAACACACTTCGATAGTTGTTAGTGTTAGTAAAGATAAACAGCAAACACACAAAGGCAATCACACTACACAAGGATTTATCCTAGTTCGGATCCCCTTTCCTTAGGAGTCCTATGCCCAGTCCCTGAGCAATATCTCAGGATTTCACTACCCAAGGGTACAATCCCTCTTATGGCCCTTACACACCCAGCCACAACTGGTATTCTCTTCACAACCTGAAGAGAAATTACAACACCCTGGATACCACCAGGTCTTCCTTCTACGTGAAGGGAACACACACCCTGGAACCCCCAGGTCTTCCTTCAACACGAAGGGAAAGATCACATGAATGAGGAAATGAAAACACGCCCCTAGATCAAGCTTATACAATGCTAGATCTGAAGCTAAGATTGAGAAAGAAAGGATTTGCAGAATTGATCTCTCTTAGTACAAGAGGCTCTCTCAAGGATCTTCACTAATCTCAGAGAGCAAGAGCTAGAACAGATGTGAGTGAAAAACTTGGCTCTTCAGTTTTCTCACAGAAACCTTGGAAAAATCGTTGTAAGCGTTGTCTCTCTATTCAAGGTTTCTTCTTCTGGAACTTTAGTCTTCTTTATATATCTTCTATTTGAAATTTAAATGTTGAAGTGCCCGTTGTCTCTAAGCTTTTGTTTACGTTAGACTGCATGTCACTGTAGAGCTTCTTATTCGACAGTCTTTAGCTTTCCATGCACGCAACAGGAGAAAGGATCTTCTCTAATATTCGTTATCTTCCATGTTGTCCAACATTGTATTGAGGTGCACTGTCAGAGACCTACATGGATTAAATGCTAAAACAATAGACAGCTAGGCTGTCTCTTGTTGTCAGTCAACGTTAGATTAATTTTATATAAAAAAGGAAGTTCCATTCTGTTCTTCTAAAAAGATGTTTACAGTGTATGCATGGAAATAGAAGATATTGTTTTGCATGTACTGTAGTGATACGTTCAGTCATAATAAATGCATGGTTGTCAGAAATGTATACGTGAAGACTTTGACTTTTCAACGAACTCAGAAATGAGTTCAAATATCAAATCGTTATATTCCACGGAATCGTTACATGCATGACTTATGAAATCGTTATGCAACGGAGTTGATATCCATGTAAATCATTGTGCACTTATAAGCAAACCGATGCACATACACATGACAAATCGTTATATATGAGCAATCGATTGAGCAAAAGCAAGACGTTACAAGCAAGTTGTCAGAGACAAAACGATGTGAGCAAATCGTTGTTTGTTGTATCGAATCGTTATGGCGATTGAGTCGTTATGTAACTAAGCGAATCGTTACAGTGACAGAGTCGTTGTGTAACTTATCGAATCGTTACAAGGATCAAATCGTTATGACAATATAGGCAAATCGTTGTTTCACTTAAGAAATCGATGTGAGAGAGAATCGTTGTTCTCACTTAAAAAATCATTGTGAGAGCAAATCATTGTTCTCACTTAAGAAATCGATGTGAGAGCAAATCGTTGTTCTTACTTAAGAAATCGATGTGAGAGGGAATCGTTGTTCTCACTTAAGAAATCGATGCGAAGACCAAATCGTTATGAACGAAGTCGATGTGATTTCTTAGCGAATCGTTATGAGAGCAAATTGTTATGCTTTCTTAGCGAATCGTTGTGAAATCAATGCAATCATTTAGAGAATCGTTATGGAAGCAAATCGTTGTGAAATCAATGCAATCACTTAGCGAATCGTTATGGAAGCAAATCGTTATGCTTTCTTAGCGAATCGTTGTGAATGGAATCGTTATGATAGTAAGGAAATCGTTATGAATCTATTGAAATCGTTATGATACAAGAGGAAGTCGTTACAACATACAGAAAATCGATGTGTACTTAGAGAAATTTCATGCTTTGAACTTACATTGCTACAGAGTAAATGATACTTACCCATTTAGCTTGATATTTCTTGTTTCATTTCCTGTACTCAAATCTCATAGAAAATATGTTAGATTAACTTTATTATAGTTTTATTAATCACCAAAATAAATATGTAAATAATTTAAATTACATGGGGATAAACTGATCATCATACTGGATATGGCCAGAACTTTGTTATATGAATATAATCTTCCAAGATATTTCTGGGCTGAAGCGATCAACACAACATGCTACATTTTAAATAGAGTGATGACCAGGTCAATTATGAAGAAGACAATGTATGAACTTTACAAGTAGAAGAAGCCTAATATCAGTCATTTCAGAACATTCGGTTGTCCATGCTTCATCCACAACAATGGTAAAAGAGACATAGGTAAGTTAGATTCTAAATCTGATGAAGGAATCTTTATGGGTATGCTTCTAAACCTAAAGGTTATAGAGTTTTAACAAACAAGTTTATTAATTGAACAAACTGTTCATGTTATCTTTGATGAGTCTACCCTTCCTTGAGAAAGGAAGTCGATAGTGATGATGAAAATGCAGAAATCCTCTCCAAGAAACTGAAAGAAACCTCCATCAAAGATTTTGAAGATCCACCATTGGAAGAACTGCAACAGAAAGAAATATCTCATAATGATCTTCCAAAGGAATGGAGATACAAGAAGGATCATCCCATAGACAACATCATTGGAGATCCATCGGTTGGGGTAAGAACTAGAGGTAATGTTATCTCGTGTGATTACTTAGTATTTGTATCTCAAATTGAGCCAAAGACAGTCAATGAAGCACTGTCTGATGAATCTTGGATTATAGCCATGCAAGATGAACTAAATCAGTTCAAGAGAAACCAAGTTTGGTCCCTTATTCCGAGACCATCAGATCATCCTATGATTGGCAGTAAAAGGTGTTCAGGAACAAATTGGATGAAGCTGGTGTTATCACTAGAAACAAGACTAGACTGGTAGCTCAAGGCTATTCCTAAGAGGAGGGCATTGAGTTCGATGAAACTTATGCACCAGTGGCTAGACTTGAGGATATTCGAATTTTACTTGCTTATGCATCTACTTTGGATTTAAAACTTTTTCAAATGGATGTAAAATCTGTATTTTAAAATGGATATATAAAGGAGGAAGTCTATGTAGAACAACCTCCTGGCTTTGATGATGTAGATTTTCCAGATCATGTTTTTAAACTGTATAAAGCACTATATGGTTTAAAGCAAGCACCTAGAGCATGGTATGAGAGGCTTAGTGCATTTTTATTAAACCATGGTTTCATCAGAGGACAGGTAGATATTACATTGTTTATTAAGTCAAAAGTCAAAAATATATTGCTTGTGCAAATTTATGTAGATGATATAATATTCTGATCTACTGATGAATCCTTGTGTAAGTACTTTGAAAAGTTTATGCAGGGAGAATTCGAAATGAGTATGATGGGGGAGCTCAACTATTTTCTTGGATTATAAATCAAGCAAGGCAAGGAAGGAACACATATCTGTCAAGTAAAGTATACCAAGGAATTATTAAAGAAGTTCGAGTTTGATAATGCAAAATCACTATCAACACCAATGAGCACATCGACAAGGTTAGACAGTGATAAAGATGGTAAGAAAGTAGATCAAAAACTTTATAGAGGTATGATAGGATCATTGCTTTATTTAACTGCTAGTCTACCTGATATTCTATTTAGTGTATGCATGTGTGCAAGATATCAGGCTGATCCTAAGGAATCTCATTTAATTTCTGTTAAAAGAATCTTTAGATATCTAGCTAAAACTCATGATCTAGGTCTGTGGTATCCAAAATCATGCAAAATTAGTTTAGTAGGATATTCTGATGCTGACTATGCTGGATGTAAGGTAGATAGAAAAAGCACCAGTGGTAGTTGTCAATTTCTTGCAGGATGCTTGATTTCATGGTCCTCAAAGAAGCAGAATTCAGTAGCACTATCAACAGCTGAAGCTGAGTACATAACTGCTGGAAGCTGTTGCACTCAACTACTATAGATAAAACAACAGCTTGAGGATTATGGATTGCACATCAAGACCATCCCATTTCTGTGCGACAACACCAGTGTAATAAATCTCACCAAAAATCCAGTCCAGCACTCCAGGACGAAGCATATAGAGGTTAGATATCATTTCATTAGAGATCATGTAGCAAATGGTAACATAAACATTTGTTTTATAGATACTTTAAATCAGTTGGCAGATATCTTTACAAAGGCCTTACTTGAAGAGAGATTTACGTCTCTTAGAAGGGAATTAGGCATGTGCAATTTGTAACAGATTTTTCTGCATATAACTGAAACAATAAAAATTCAGAATAATATTTTCTCTCTCCTAAATCAAGAAAAAATCCTTTATTGCTTGTGTCATAAAATGCTATGACTTTTCGGGATGAATTCTTTATTATTTCCATTATCTTCTCCTCTTTTGTTGTTATCCCAATTTAATTCTCTGTCATTTCAAAAAGCACCTTTATGTCCTGCCAAACCGCGAAATCCATGTCATATCGATTTCATCTTTCTCTCTCCTCTCTTTTGACTTGCCTGGAGAGATAAACCCTATCGGTTCCAGACCTCTCTCTTTGTGATTACATAGAATCCCTCTATTTCCGCCAAAATTTCTTGAGGGCTTCTGTTCCATTCCTTCCCATGATCCTCCAGAAACTTTCCTTGTTCATTTCTATGGCGGCTTCTGGGAGTTCTGACACCGTTGGTGGATACAACGTCGCCTTCCTCACAGCAGAGCAGCAAGAGAGGTTTGCAACAGTGAAGACAAAGTTGTGCGGCAATAAGGCAGTGGATGTTGCGGATTTAGAGCAAAATGGAATGCATAGTGTGGTAGCAACGATGCAGAGGATGAAATGGACAAGGATGGTGACTATTTCAGAGGCAAGCTATCCAGACCTGGTAAAGGCTTTCTATACCTGCCTGAAATCTGAAGAGGACGGGTCCCTTACCTCCACAGTGAAAGGTACCCCCATCCACATAACATATGATATTTTGGAGAGTTTGTTTGGAGTGTCTACCGTTGGTCGCAGTGGGGTAGACAGCGTCGACATCCATGTCAAGGGTTTAGGGATAATTGGAACTGAGTACAAGTTGAAGGATGGCAAGATTGACATCAACCAGCTAAATGCTTTCAACCGGATTTTACATTTCATAGTTTGCCAGATCCTAGTACCAAGAAGTGCAACTTTCTCCACTTGCCCTAAGGTAGATTCAGATATGATGTTTTGGGCTATTCAGAATCAGGATATTAATATGGCAGAAGTGATTATTGAAAGGATGAAGTTTGCAACTATAATGATTTGGGACAAGAAGAACAAACTGAACGTGTCTTTACCATATGCTCACCTGCTGACAAGGATTTTCTAGCATTACAACATAAATTTGAATGGTGAAGTGTTAGAGAAGATGGGCCAAGCTATGAGGTCCAGAAACTTGAAGAAGAGCGATTTTTCTCTAGTAGCCTGTGTTTGGACAAAAACTTCAGTTGCAGAAGGAGAGACCATTATCGGGGAAGCTTAAGAAATTCCTCAAATTCCAGAGGCAGAAGGAGAGGCAGGAGTGAGGGTTGAAGACCCTGTTGTAGAGGCTCCAGCTGTCCCAGCAGTCCAAGAAGAGGCAGCATAAATCAGAATAGAAGAACCAGTGGCAAGTGCTAGTAGAATTGAAGACATTCCTCCTGAGCACATTGAGCCCGTAGGGCAGCTATCAGAGGTTGAGTCCCCCTCGACAGTTGTTGCTTCAATAATTCAAGGAGTGTTGGAAACTGTCGCCAATATTCAGGGGGAGCAAGAAGAATTTGTTCCAGAAGTTGTGGCACCAGGCCACAGTGAAGTTCAGATGGAAGTTGCTCCTGCTTAGGGGGAGCCTGAAATTGAGAAGAAAGCTGAAATTCAGGGGAGCCCACAGTTAATGTGTTGATCAGTTCCAAGAAGGTCTTGTGGAGACAACCTTTGATGGTGCCGAAAATGTTGATAAGGAGCCAACCACCAACTCAGGAAGTAAAAGGAAGGGTGTGGCCACCAAAGTTCCATTACTAACCAGTAAGGCACACCGCAGATCCCATAAGAAGAAGAACCTTAAAGTGAATATGAAGCCTATAATTGAAAGATTAAATGCTCAATGGGAGATTTTATGCTCTGTTCTGTCCGATATTTCCTCCATTTTTATTAGCCAGAGCACTAGACTCAAAGAGCTGACCATGGTCAAAGCAGTGCTACGGGAAATGAAAAATGAGCTGGGAAGCATGAATGAATTAGTGTCAAATCTTTCAGATTTGGTGAGGGCACAATTGTCTACTCCTGCCCCTCCTGCTCCCACTCAAATAGCTCCAGAGGTTCCAGGGCCATCAGGGCCAGTTGGTGTTGAAGCTTCAGGGCCATCAGGGCCAATTGCAGTTGAGAAGTCAGGGCCTCCAGGGCCAGTTTTGGAAGAGTCAGGGCTAGTAGTGGAAGAGTCTGGGCCATCAGGGACAGTTGAATCAGCAGCAGAGCAAGTAAGAGTTGAAGATTCAGTAGAAGCTACTGCTGTGCCCCCAGAGCCTCCTGTTCCTTCACCTCTTCAGACTCCAACTCCTCCTTCTTCTTCCACTGCACCTCCAGCCCCTGCCACTTCAAACAACCCCTTCCAAAACATATTTCCTCACCTGCACCATTTCCTACTACCTCCTCCTCTTCTCCTACCTCCTCTACTTTTATTCCTCCTCCTCCTCCTATTTTTGAGGTTCCTCCAGCCTCATCTTCAGCTGGATCCTCATCTTCCGGTCCATCCTCAGCTGGACCATCTGTCCCTCCTCCTTCTACTTCTTATTCTACTCTTCATCCACCCACTCCACCCTCATTCATAACTCTCATTCCAAAGGGTGCTCGAATTCCAGGTGTGGTCATTGAGGACATCAAAGATGAGTTTGAAGAAGCAATTCTTCGCTCAGTCCTCTCCCTTTCCTCTCATGTTCACAGGTCAGACCCTTCTAGTCCTGCTCCTAAAAAGAGGAAAGTCTCAAAGGACCTTGCTCTCTCTTCTGAACCTCGTTTTCCACCCCTTTGGTTCTCTCTTTCTATTGAAAATAGAAGGAGATCCATTTATTCTGAATTCCTGCAGAAATGTATTTTTGCCACAGTTTGTGGCCTCCCTCATCTCAACCTCACAAGCCACCTCAACATTGTTCTCCCTCTTTCACCTCTATCTAAACCTGATCAGTCCAAAATTTTTTCCATGGCTGAATCTAAGAATGAAGATCAGTGGGCTCGGGGCCATTAGTCCTTGTACAAGAAATTCATACTTGCTAGATCTGACAGATTCCCTCCCAGAGACCACCCTCTCACATTGAGTGAGTGGTTTGTCATTCATCATAAGAATTCCTGGGGTCCTTTCATCCAGAAGGAGATCAAGCTGGTCAGACACTTTCAAATGTTCAATGATTATCGATATCTCAACAATTTGCCAGAGATTCAGCTTGGGCAATTCAGAGGAGCCATAGCTCTATTCCGATCAGAAAATCCAGTCAACACCTCCATCCAAGTGGATTTTGCTACTCTCCAGCTCCCAGAGATTGTGTTCCTACCTAAGCTTCATTCCTTGGTCATGGATTTTGAAGTAGGTCCTATCATTTTTGAGAGGTTTGCTAGAGTCATGGGCAGAATCTCCATTCATAAGGGCCATCCCCTTGCGTTCCATAGATTCCTATTCAGGGAATACCATAGAAGATCTATCAAATCTGATGTGCTTGCTCCCCTCTTGTCTGAGTGTGAGAGGCTCTCTCCATCTGATTGGGAGAAGTACTACAACCAATCTACTCAGCAGCTAGCCAATCTGAACAGTTCATTATTTAACTCTGGGAAGCCAACTCTTTCAGCTTAAGAATTCTTAGACCTCAACTCCATCCATCTTGTTCAGGATCCTTTTGCCATTTGGGTTGAAAGGTATAAAATTTTTGTTGGTATGAAAAAGGAACTGAAGGAGCTTTAGATCTTCTATCCAATTTCCATCGACCAGTTCCTACAGCATGCCAGCTTTGGGACTTCCAGTTCTTACAAGATGTCTCTTGGCAAGGATGAATATGCAAATTTCTTAGAAGCTCAAAGGCAACTTCACATCCAGCGAATGGTTCATGTTATGGGGCCTTCCTACACTATTGCCTAGGGTGTTTTTCAAATTCATTTTGAAGAGCAGGAACTCAAGGCTTGGCCCATTATTACTCGCCATGCCTCCCTATTGTCACCTGCCTTCTACATCTCTGTACCCCCTCAGTGATCAATATAGTGATTGATTGGCTCCATTTATCTTTCTTCTCTTCTTTTCTTTTTGCTTAATGACAAAAAGGGGGAGAAAATAAACTATTCTGAAATACATTCCTAAAATTTAAACAACATATTTATTGAAATTCATTTCAGTACTTTATAGTTTTTATGTTATGTTTTGTCATCACCAAAAAGGGGAAGATTGATGATCAGTCCATCTCCATATAATTTTATTTAATTATATACAATTTTGGTGATTAACAAAACCTTAATAATATTTTCCAACAATCTTTTGTGAAGTTCATCCACAGGAAATAATCCAAGAAAAATCTATAAGTAATTCTTACACACTGTTGATTAAAGTGCAGAGCATGCATTTCTTCTAAGTCCACATCGATTTCCTTTATAGTATAACGATTTGGACATCAATTTCTTGTAAGTTCACATCGATTTCACTTATAGTACAATAATTTGATCGCTGCAACGATTTCATAAGTGAAACATTGATTTCGGCCTCACAACAATTTCATAAGTGAAACATCGATTTCAACCTCACAATGATTTCATAAGTGAAACATCGATTTCAGTCTCACATCGATTTCATAAGTGAAACATCGATTTCAGTCTCACATCGATTTCCTTATTGAAACATCGATTTTGATCTCATAACGATTCGATAAGTGAAACAACGATTTGATAGCTATAACGATTTGCTTTCACTTAAAGAACGATTTGCTTATCTGTACAACGATTTGCTTGTACATCAATTTGCTTATATCTGTACAACGATTTGTGTTCACAATGATTTGGTTCTACTTAAACAACGATTTGCTTATCTACACAACGATTTGCTTGTACATCGATTTGCTTATATCTGTACAACGATTTGTGTTCACAACGATTTGGTTCTACTAAAACAACGATTTACTTGAACAATGAATTGTTAACACAACGATTTCATAAGTAGAACGTTGATCGCATCGACTTCATGAATACATCTATTATTCTCATGATATTCAAATATATTTTCAAAACTCTATGGAGTTCAAGTCTTCCCGCGCATACTAAGATTTTGTGTTGGGTTCTCATGTGTTTAAATGTTTTTGATGATGTGAATTCAATGGATGTTGCAATTGATGTTTGTATAATGCCAAATTTGATAAAGACATGAATGACATATGCAAGTGTAAAATGATCGCCTATGTATTCATTGTATCTCACATAGAGTGTCTTTTTATGTAGGTGTGAATGTATGCAAGACAAGCACTCAATGTCAAGTGCAAAAGACTTTGTAAAAGCCTTCAAGTACACACTTGTCGACACCCAAGAAGAAGCATGTCGACAGATAGACCATCCAGAAGAAAACAAGCTACTGGAAGCTCAATTGGGACAGTAGCTGTCGACAGCTGAAGCCCACCTGTCGACAGATGCAGATGGCCTGTCGACAACAGCAAATCTCCTGTCGACAGATCCAATTTTCCAGCACAACCATGGTTCTGGAAACCAGAATTGAGCAGTAGCTGTCGACAGCTATGGAGTGCCTGTCGACAGCCGAAGTTTAAGTAAGATCTGATGGTCAGGATATGATCTATATTTGGAAGATCCCTTTGAGCACGACTCTCTAAACTTGGACACTCATATATAAAGATCATATGAAGGTATTTTTGCAGCAAGAAGCCACCATAACAAAACCCTAAGCAAACCCAAAAGAAAAGCTTCTTCCTACTGCTCTGCTTCAACCCTCCGTCCAGAGAAAAGAAGATCCATCTTCCGAACGGAGTTGAAGTCGGTTCGTCCATGGTTCAAGCTTCTACGTCATCTGCTCTTCATCAAGTTGAAGCTTGGAGATCTTTTGGACGACCAGAAAGAAGAGTTCTACATCAGGATTTGCTTCTACATCTCATAACTCTTCTCTTTCAATACTTCTTCTATATCTGTGTGTGTGGTAGTGATTCAAGCATCCCTTGTGCTTGATTCACGTGTGGTTTGTTGTCTTGATTGCGTGTTTGCATCAGACAATGTGTGTGTGTGAGTTGTAGAGTTGAACTCGCTCATAAGCAGTTATTTCTGCGTGTGTGTGTGTGGACGGTGGACGTAGGATACACAAGTTGTGTACTCCGAACCACCTTAAATCTTCGTGTCATGTGGTTTGAATGTCTTCACGGTAGATGTTTGGTAGGCACGTTGATTACTCACACGCTAGATAGATTAGTATTGTTCTACTCATAATCAGCACACACATCATAGTTTGAATTCCATACGAATCTGGTTAAGTTTTTGATAAGTCAGTGTTGGATCGAAAAGAAGGTTATAGTGTTTCTATCTGGTAGTAATCTATTCAACCCCCCTTATAGATTACTATCTTTGATGATTCTGCCACCTTTCAATTGATATCAGAGCACGGTTTCTTCGATTTACTGCTTTAAAGCTTTGACCTCACGATCAAGAGAATTTCGGTCTCATGGAAATCAATAGGGAATTTATGGCTGAAGGGCACTCAGTGTCCAGGCCTCCTTTTTTTGATGGCACTGATTATACTTATTGGACAAACCGTATGCAGGTCTTTCTGAGAGCTCAAGACTTTGAGCTGTGGAAAATCGTCAGCAAAGGGCCTTATGAGCTGCCCGCTGACGAGGACACTTGGACAAAGGAACAAATCCGCAAAGGAACCCTTAATTGGAGCATGTTGAACATAATGCAGTGCGCCGTCCATCCAAAGGAATTCTCAAGAGTCTCCACATGTAAGTCAACAAAAGAGATGTGGGACAAATTGGAGCTCATATACGAAGGTACATCTGAGGTAAGAGAAACCAAGGCTAGCATGCTTGTATCTGAATACGAAATGTTTAAGATGAACAATGAAGAAACAATTTCAGATATGTTTGCTAGATTCATGCTAATAATCAATGGGTTGAAAGGCCTTAAGAAAGAGTACTCAGAAAGTGACTTAGTTAGGAAGATACTTTGGTCTCTTCCATCTTCTTGGCATACTAAGCCACTGTCATTGAGGACTCTAAAAACCTTTTAACAATGAAATTAGATGAGTTAATTGGATCCTTGATTACCTATGAAATAAATATAAGAAGAAAAGAAACTGAAGAAAATCCTAGGAAATCAATTGCTCTAAAAGCCCTCAACAAAAATTCCTCAAGCTCCAAGAAAGAGATCCAACAGGAAGGTGATGAAAATGGAACGTCTAGTGATAGTGAGAACGATGAAATGACCATGCTCACTAGACAGTTCAAGAAATTCCTTAAGTTCAAAAGGAAAGGATCAGGTAACTCCAAAACTTTTCCTAAGAAAGATTTTTCAAATAAGTTTGACTCAAACAAAAAATCTGACGTTATTGTATGCTATGAGTGCAAGAAACCAGGGCACATGAGAGGAGAATGCCCAGAGCTCAAGAAGAAGCTGAAAAAGAACAAATTCACCTTCAAGAAAGCCAAGGCAATGATGGCGACTTGGAGTGATGAAGATGAAGAAGACAACGATCATGGAAGCTTTGGAGATGAAGAAATTCAGTGCTTAATGGCAAGGAGTGAAGACTCCAACGAGGTAAACTCTTCCTTTGAAAGCTATATTGTTGATGAATGGGAAGAGGCATACACCATGCTATTTGAAAAATTTTGTGAATTGAAGTCTGAAAATAAAGCACTGAAGAAGAAAATCACTTCACTTGTTGATAGCACATCTAATGATGAAGAGATTGCAATCCTAAATAATGAAATTGAAATGATGAAAATTGAACAGGAAGGTCATCATGAGGAAATAGATTGCTTAAAGGAGAAATTGCAAGAAAATGAAAAGGAAAAACAAGCTTTAAGTAAATCAGTTGAAACTCTCCAACTTGAGAATACAGAGATTCAGAAAAAGTTGGAAAAAGCTGAAAAGGATCTAAAAGGAAAATCTGAAGATCTTTCAAGATTTGTAAAAGGAAAGCAAAATCTTGATGCTGTTTTGGGAATAAATACACATGTTGCAAAGCATGGGCTTGGGTATCAACCAGTAAAACAAAAGAAACTTGGAGATAAATTAATCACTTCCTTTGTTGATTATAGTCCAAGCACAAGTAAACAAGTCCCACCCAAGAGCAAGAAAGCTCAAGCCAAGGGTAAGCAACAACAACCTACTCAAAAGACTTCATCTGCTCAGCAACATAAGAAGTCTGTCGACAGACCCAATGAGAGCTGTCGACAGGCCTGGAAGTACACTACCAAGGGACAACCATCCAAGCAACAAAAGGGTAAAATGTAAATAAATGTTCAACAAAACAGCAAAACAAATGTCATGAGAAAATCTCCATCATGTAATTTCTGTAAAAAGCTTGGTCATATAGAAAATCAATGCTGGAATAAATTAAACAAACTGAAATGGAAACAAGTTTGGATTCCAAAGCATTTACTTTTTGGCTTGAATGAAAAGTTTGGACCCAAAGTAATTTGGGTACCAAAGCCTCTTGTCTGATCCATCTATGCAGGAATGCCTAGTAGCCCAAAATCAAAACAAATGGTACTTAGATAGTGGCTGCTCAAGGCATATGACGGGCGACAAAGAAAATTTTTGTTTGCTGGTGGAAAAAGACGGAGGACAAGTTGTCTTCGGAGGTAACAACAAGGGCCAAATAATTAGCACATGTAAGGTAGGTAAGTATGCCTCTAACTCAATAGACAACGTACTCTTAGTTGATGGTCTTAATCACAACCTTCTTAGTATTAGTCAACTGTGTAATAAAGGACACAAAGTAATCTTTGAGTCGAATGCATGCCAAATCATTGATAAAATTTCAGGAAGTGTCAAGTTTTCTGGAAAAAGAGTCAATAACATCTATCTAGTTGATTTAGATGAACCAGAAAACAAAAATTTGTGTTTTGTTGCTAATAAACAGGATGGGTTGATCTTGTGGCATCGAAGGCTAGGCCATGCGAGCTACAATGTGTTGCACAAGATCATGAGGATGAAGCTGGTAAATGGACTTCCTGAAATTCCCTTCAATAAAAATGTGAGTTTTTATGATGCATGTGCACAGGGAAAATAAACCAGAAAGTCTTTCAAATCAAAAGCACCGGTAATCACTTCAAAACCTTATGAACTGTTGCATATAGACCTTTTTGGACCTACTAGAACACTTACTCTCAATGGTAAACGTTTTGGGTTTGTCATTGTAGATAATTTTTCAAGGTTCACTTGGGTTAAACTCTTGGCTCACAAAAGTGAAGCACTGAAAAACTTTGAAGAGTTCTTTAACAAGATTGAGCATGGAAACATACACAAGATATGCTCAATCCGCACTGATCATGGGGGAGAGTTTGACAATAACGCATTCTATGAATTCTACAGGAATCGAGGGATAGATCACATGTTTTCCTCCCCAAGGACACCCGAACAAAATGGCGTAGTGGAGAGAAAGAATAGGACCTTGGTGGAAATGACTCGCACTCTTCTGGTTGAAAGCCAACTCACAAGAAGCTTTTGGGAAGAAGTAGTGAATACCTCATGCTACATCCTCAATCGTGCCATGGTAAGACCTGTGATAAAGAAAACCCCCTATGAACTCTTAAAAGGTAAGAAACCCAGCATTGGGTACTTCAGGATCTTTGGCTCCAAAGTCCTTATTCATAACAATGACAAAGTCAACCTAGATAAATTTGAAGCTAAAATTGATCCAGGTATCTTTCTAGGATACTCAGAACATTCTAAAGCCTATAGAGTGTTTAACCATAAAAATAGAACTGTGGAAGAAACTCCACATGTTGTTTTTGATGAGTATCATGCAAAAATTGACAATGTAAATTTTCGCAGGTATGATGATGATGAAGGGACCATTCTTGGAAAACAAAATGATAAAGCTGAAGAAAAATCACAAGAAGAAACAAAAACTAATAATGCATATTTTCGCAGGTACGATGATGATGATGATGAGAGAATAATTTTCAGAAAACAAGTTGATGAAATTGAAGAGACTCCTCAAGAAGAAAATCTTTAAGAAGAGACTCCTGAAGAAGAAAATCCTCAAGAAGAGACTCCTCAAGAACAAATTCCTCAAGAGCAATATCCTCAAGATCAAGACCAACCAGGTCCTTCAACAATAAGGAATGTCAGGTACTCAAAAGATCACCCACTTGATAATGTAATTGGAAATGTAAATGATAAAGTTCAAACTAGGTCTCAAGTTAGACACATTGTTGAACAAGATCATTTAGCTTTTGTCTCTCAAGTGGAACCTAAAAAAGTTGAAGAGGCACTAAAAGAAAATTCTTGGATAGATGCTATGCATGAGGAACTTGGGCAATTTGAAATAAATAAAGCGTGGAGCTTAGTTCCTAGGACCCTTGAAATTTCAATAATTGGAACAAGATGGATATTTAGGAATAAGCTAAATGAAGAGGGTAAAGTGGTGAGAAACAAAGCTAGACTGGTAGAAAAAGGATATAATCAAGAATTTGTGATAGATTTTGAAGAATCCTTTGCACCTGTAGCTAGGCTTGAGGCAGTTAGAATCTTGTTGGCATATGCATGCTCAAATAAATTCAAACTTTTTCAAATGGATGTTAAAACTGCTTTCTTGAATCGCTACATCAAAGAAGAGGTCTATGTTTCTCAACCACCTGGATTTGAGGATCATGAAAAGCCTAATCATGTTTATAAGTTGCACAAAGCTCTTTATGTTTTGAAACAGGCACCCCGAGCTTGGTACGATAGATTAAGCAACTTCTTAGTGAGTAAAAACTACTCCAAAGGTAAAGTGGACCAAACTCTCTTTACTAAATGTGTTCACAATCATATAATAGTTGTTCAAGTTTATGTGGACGACATTATATTTGGTTCCACTAACCCTTCACTGTGTGAAGAATTTTCAAAACACATGCACAGTGAATTTGAGATGAGTTTAATGGGGGAGCTTCAATTTTTTCTTGGCTTGCAGGTAAAACAATATGAAGATGGCTTCTTCATAAATCAGAAAAAGTATGTCAAGAAGCTACTAAAAAGATTTCAATTCGAACAAGCCAAGCCAGCTTCCACACCAATGAGCACAAGCATACAACTGGAAAAAGATTGAGAAAGGTAAAACGGTAGATGCAAAGCAATTCCGAGGAATGATTGGCTCACTTCTTTACCTTACTGCAAGTAGGCCATATACAATTCATTGTGTAAGGCCCTCGAATTTTGTTGCATTATTTGTATTGCATGTGAATACTTCATGTTTGCGTATGTACGTATGTAAATATCTACGTAAGTACTAGTTAGTATACTTATGCATGCATGTGTATAAATTAGATGTAAATAGTGTATGAATTGTATGGTGATGGTATGTACATGATAGTATACATATGGCACACATATAGGTATAAGTTGTGCATGGTTTCTGCATGTTTTTGAGTTCTGGCCGAAGGCCAACTTGGCGTCAACATCAATGGACATTTGTGTTGTGTCGGCGTCAACCATATGGACGCCAACACTAAATCCAGCGTCCAGCAATGTGGACGTTAATTTCTCTGACCTGCATGCGTTGCAGAGCCCAGATTTCTGGGAGCAAGCTAGCTCACCCATTGGGGAGCTGTCCCCAACGGCTCTGAGCCTTACCATCAGCCCCTGCGTGGGTTGAGGGGCCTCTTTGCTATAAGACTTCACCCCTTTGCAACCAGAAAAACTCTCTTGACCTCTTTCAAGAGATAGAGAAAACCCTAGCTCGGAGCTGCACAAAGACTCAACTTTGGAGGCTTCAATCCGGCGATTCAAGGCCTTATCCGGCAACCTATTGCATCAGGAGGGTAGCTGGAACATCGGGGAGGACTTCCCCAACCGTGGCTTGGTTTCTGCATCGACATAGAACCCGGAGGAGAGCAATTGTGGAGGCTTCATGGGACTGCCCAAGGAGAGCTTCTCCGGCCATTTAAATCCCTTTCGAGTTTTTGCAAGAGACAAGTAACCTACCCCTATCGTCCATGTAGATGTCTAGTAGGGTTTTATGATTTTTACACATTTTTCCTCGTGTCCTGGATCCCCCATTCACCCCGTTATTTGGAGTTCGGTCTGTGTTTCTGCATAGACAGGAACTTGGCGTCAATGCCTTGACGCCAAGATTCCCGTGTGCGTCCAGCGATCTTGCCATCCACTCCTGGAACGGCCAGAGACCGCCGTTAAGTTCGTCTGGGCAGAACAATGAACTGTTCTCTCCTTATATATGATTACTTTCGATGTGTTTTGCGATGAGGATATATTGTAAACCTATTATGCTACGTAATGTGAATGTTGGAATGTGTGGGAGAATGGTTGGACATTTATTTTGTGGATGGTTGAGTTATTATTTATTTAAAATGCATATGGAAGAATGGCCATGTATGTTCACCATGATCCTAATAATCTGTGGGAAATTAGGATGCCCTAATCCTGTTGAATCATGTCTATATACGCCAGTCTCTGTTCTGAATTTTCTGGAATTTTCCCACGTCAATGTGATTTACTGAAAATTTATACTTGGGAAATAGAAAACATGTGTAGGATTGCTAAATTTCCAGTAAATCGTGTGTTGTGTAATAAATCTGGGAAAATTTCTTGTGGTATTGTGTATATTGGGTTCAGGGTTATGATATGTTAAAACTGAATTTTTATGTTATACACTATGATAAATTGAATTTTGAATAATGCAGGAATTTATGTTAAATTTTCTGCAATTGCATTTTGGATCAGAAAAATGTGAAAATTTTCATGTGGGGTCCTAAACCCGAAATCAGCATGTGGTTAAATTCTCAGGTCGTTTGGACAATTATACAATGTAATATAAATTTCACATGTAAAAATGTAAAATTAATACATGTCATTGTGAAATGATTTAATTTCTGTATAACCCAACCTGATTGTGAAGCTTCTGAATGTTAATTTCTGTCATCTGTAGTGGCATGATTAGGAAAAACAGAGTCATGTTGTGAATGAGAGAATGAATGAGATATGAGCGTCATGTGTAAAATGTGTGTAAAAACCGATATGTGTAATGTGTAAAACTGTGCCAAGTGTGATACTGCTTCCATAGAGGGTTGTGGAACCGTACCATGGAAAAGTCCCCATGGGAAGGTTCAATGTGTTGTGATCCTAAGGGCATTAGGATGAAATCTTGGAGGTGGACAAGTACCACTGGTTAGGGTGGAGACTTGTTCTCCCGGTCTGCGCAGTCCAAGAGTCGTCACTGTATTGCCTAGGTGGCGTCTATGTGTATGTGATGTGATGTGTCCTTCTTATGGTGGTTTGGACTATGTGCCACGGCACTGAAGTGTAAAATGTGAAATGTGATTGTGATCATGTGCAAATTGTGTAGTGTGAACATGTGTAAATGTGCAATGTGTAAAAAGTGAAGTATGTGAATTAGAAATTGTGTAAAAATGTGAAACCAAAATGTGAGGATGTGAAACTGAAATCCAAGTTATGATGATCTGAAATCATGTTAGAACAGCAACATAAATGTGGTTATGATCATGTCCTATATGTGTACAATGCGTAGAATCCATGCTAGGGACAATCCTTACTTATGTGTAAACCATTCCACGTATGTTTACTCTCACGTTGTGGTTTGAATGAGAACATAGCTTTCATGTGTTAGATTGTAAAGTGTTTAACCATGTCAAAACAGCAAGCTTAAATCATGTAAAATGGTTATGTGCATGTATAAGAATGAGTAGTAATCATGTTAGCAATATTTTCTTTCATGTATGTAAGCTATTCATGCTAAATTGCTTTCATGTTTTAGCTTAATTGAAAGAAGAACTTTCATGTGTTGGAATGATTAGAGAACATGTGATAGGAGTTTTTAATTTAGGAAATCTAAAAGCATGAATCATGTGTTCATTAATAGAATTACCATGATAAGTTGTTGATTTCAATGTCATGCATGCTACATGTTGTGTCTTGTAAATGGTATGTAAAAACCTGCTATGATATGTGCATGTGTGATAGATGTAGTGTTATTTGCTGAGTCTTTTAGACTCATTACTTGCTTCGGCGTACAGGTGTAGTAGGTGACACACCTTTGGAGGAGACCGCGGAGAGCGACTCCGAGCACGGGGAGTAGCTAGCTTGTTCAAGATCGGATGGAGCAGGAGTTCCTCTCTTTGGCTCAAGGCTCCATGACCGTGCTAGAATATGAGGCAAGATTTTCTGAATTCTCTAAATATGCACTTCATATCATGGCAGATGAGCGCAGGAAGACAAAGAAATTCGTGATGGGCCTGAAGCCATCACTGAGGACGAGGCTCGTGGCGTTTGACCACCGCACTTTGGACGAGGCCCTCAGCGCTGCTTGTAGGTAGGAGGGTGAGATGGAGCAATACCTTGAAGAGAAGAAGGCTTCGCAAAAGAGACCCGCAGCTACGTTCCAGCGGCAGGACAAGAAGAAAGCGGTGTACCAGACACAGCAGCGATTAGTGGCAGTCGGCAGTTCTCAGGTACCTTCTGTACGTTCCCCTGGTGTGAAGAAAGAGTGTCCCCACTCTGGGAAGACACATGGTGGTACCGAATGTTGGATGATTACGGGAAAGTGCTTGAAGTGCGGAAGCAGCGACCATAAGATCAAGGATTGCCCAAGACTCCAGCAGGGAGTCCAGCGCGGAACGCCAGCCCCAGCAGTAGCGGCAGCAGCGCCAGCTACAAGAAGACCAGGAAGGCCTCGAGCCCCAGCTCGAGTGTTTGATTTAGAACGCGAGGACGCTGAGCAGGCGGAGTATGTCACCGAAGGTACGGTTTTACTTTTAGGTGTGCACGCTCGGGTTTTGTTTGATACGGGTGCTACTCACTCGTTCATTTCCGAGCGGTTCGCTAGGCAGTTAGCCCTAGAGTCAGGTGTAGAGTCTGAGGATTTAGAGGTCCCTTTGTCTGTGCACACCCCTGCGGGTACGGTATCGACTAGGAAGTGCATTCCGTCGCTACCTGTGTGCATTGAGGATAGAGTCCTAGAAGGGTGTTTCTTCTTGCTAAAGATGAAGGACTATGATGCTATTCTTGGTCTGGATTGGCTATAGGAGCACTGTGTGTTAGTGGATTGTCGTCGGAAGAGGATTGTTTTCCGCATTCTTGGTGAGGACGAGTTCTCCCATCCCTTGCCAAGGAACTTGGCGGGAAAGTTAGTCATCTCTGCCATGAAGGCGATGCGCATGGTAAACAAGGGTTGTGACGCTTTTCTTGCCACCGTGGTACTAGTGCCAGAAGCTGATGAGTCACCTACTCTTGCAGAGATTGAGGTAGTGCAGGATTTTCCAGAGGTCTTTCCTGATGACTTGTCTGGATTGCCATCGGATAGAGAGATAGAGTTTACCATAGAGTTGCTTCCGGGCACCTCTCCTATCTCGAAGGCTCCATATCGGATGGCACCTGCGGAGTTAGCCGAGTTGAGGAGGCAGTTGCAAGAGTTGCTAGATAAGGGATTTATTCGCCCGAGTGTTTCCCCTTGGGGCGCACCTGTATTATTCGTCAAGAAGAAAGATGGGTCACTTAGGTTGTGCATTGACTACAGGAAGCTGAACCAAGTGACTGTGAAGAACATGTATCCCTTACCTCGTATTGATGATTTGTTTGACCAGTTGCGAGATGCATCAGTCTTTTCTAAGATTGATTTGCGATCCGGTTATCATTAGTTGAGGATTCGGAGTGAGGATGTGTCCAAGACGGCGTTTAGAACCCGTTATGGACATTATGAGTTTTTAGTCATTCCTTTCGGATTGACCAATGCCCCTGCAGCGTTCATGGATCTCATGAACAGGGTGTTTAGGCCTTATTTAGATAGCTTTGTCATAGTGTTTATTGATGATGTGTTGGTCTACTCTCCAGATGAGGCCACACACCGTCAGCATTTGAGGGTAGTGTTAGAGGTTCTTCGTGAGCACAAGCTATATGCTAAGTTCAGCAAGTGCGATTTCTGGTTGCGCGAGGTTCATTTCCTCGGGCATGTTATCTCCGGTGCTGGTGTAGCAGTGGATCCAGCAAAGGTCCAGGCAGTTATGGATTGGGAGATTCCCAAGACCCCTTCGGAGATTCGTAGTTTTATTGGTTTAGCTGGTTACTATCTGCGATTTATTGAGGGATTTTCATCCATCGCTGCCCCATTGACCCAGCTCACCAGAAAGGGAGTGAAGTTTGTTTGGTCCGAGAAGTGTGAGAGTAGTTTTCAATTGTTGAAGACTAAGCTCACGACAGCCCCGGTGTTAGTCTTACCGAGTGGTGTAGAGGGTTTTGCTATCTACACAGATGCGTCTCGGATTGGTTTAGGCTGTGTGCTAATGCAGCAGGAAAGGGTAGTGGCTTATGCTTCTCGTCAGTTGAAGGAGCATGAGAAGAACTATCCGACTCATGACTTGGAGCTCGCAGCAGTGGTTCATGCACTAAAGATCTGGAGGCACTATCTTTATGGTGTCAGATTTGAGGTGTTTACCGACCACAAGAGCTTGAAGTATCTTTTCTCCCAAAAGGAACTAAACCTGAGGTAGAGAAGATGGATTGAGTTCTTGAAGGACTATGACTTCGACCTTCAGTATCACCCTGGGAAGGCGAATGTCGTAGCGGATGCTCTAAGTAGAAAGAGGCCATCTCTCCAGCAGGATTGGAAGATGTTGGAGGATGCAGCTTGCGCGTTGACTGAGTTAGAGCCATCGCTATGCCAGGCTTTTGTAGCTCAGTTATCTCTTAGGTCCTCGGTTTTGGATGAGGTGATCGAGCAACAGAAAGCCGACCCTAGACTCTTAGAGTTAGTGGGCAAGGCAGGCATTGCTCGTGATGAGGACGGTGTGATTAGATTTCATCTCCGTGTTTGTGTCCCTGATTTGGTAGATGTCCGTGAGCATGTGTTAGCGGAGGCTCACAGATCGCGATTCTCTATTCATCCAGGTAACACTAAGATGTACCAGGATTTGAAGAGATCCTTTTGGTGGTCTGGCATGAAGAGGGATGTAGCGGATTATGTGTCTAGGTGTTTGGTGTGTCAGCAAGTAAAGGCCGAGCGACAGCGACCATCCGGCCTGGTGCAAAGGATGGAGATCCCAGTGTGGAAGTGGGAAGCTGTCACTATGGACTTTGTTTCGGGTTTGCCTCGATCTAGAAAGGGCAATGACTCGATTTGGGTAGTTGTAGATAGATTCTTAAAGACTGCTCATTTCTTGCCTATGAAGAAGAAGCAGTCAGTAGAGAGTTTAGCTAGATTATATGTTAGCAGTATCATTAGATTGCATGGTGTGCCGAAGTCGATCATTTCAGATCGAGATCCGAGATTCACTTCGAGGTTGTGGAAGGGTCTTCAGGATGCTTTAGGTTTGGAGCTGAAGCTCAGTTTGGCGTTTCATCCCCAGACTGATGGACAGTCCGAGAGGACTATCCAGACGCTCGAGGATATGTTGAGAGCGTGTGTTTTGGATTGGAAGGATGATTGGGAGCGTCATTTACCTCTTGTGGAGTTCGCATACAACAACAGCTTTCATGCGAGTATTGGTATGGCTCCATTTGAGGTGTTGTATGGTCGGCCCTGCAGATCTCCTTTATGTTGGGAGGAGACCGGTGATAGGCAGCTGATCGGTCCGGAGTTAGTGCAGGAAACTTCAGATAAGATCCAGCTTATCAGGAAGAGGCTTGTTGCGGCTCAGGATAGGCAGAAGAGCTATGCCGACATCAGGAGGAAAGATTTGGAGTTCGAGGTGGGTGATCATGTCTTCTTGAAGATATCGCCTACTCGAGGTGTTGTCAGATTTGGCAGGCATAGTAAGCTGAGCCCTAGATTTATTGGCCCGTATGAGATTCTCAGACGTTTGGGCAGTGTGGCATATGAGCTAGCGTTACCCCCAGCTTTGGCTAGTGTTCATCCCGTCTTCCACGTTTCGATGCTCAGGAAGTATGTCCGAGATCCGTCTCATGTGATTAGTCATGAGCCAGTGGAGATTTAGCCAAATCTGTCATATGTCGAGCAACCAGTAGCTATTCTTGACCGGAAGGTTCAACATCTCCGGAATAAGAGTATGCGTCGGTGAAAGTTCTCTGGCGGAACTTCTCGCGAGAGGAGGCTACTTGGGAGCTTGAGGATGCGATGAAAAAGAAGTATCCCCTTTTGTTTGAGTAGTGTCGTTCTAACTTCGAGGACAAAGTTTCTTTAAGGGGGAGAGGGTGTAAGGCCCTCGAATTTTGTTGCATTATTTGTATTGCATGTGAATACTTCATGTTTGTGTATGTATGTATGTAAATATCTACGTAAGTACTAGTTAGTATACTTATGGATGCATGTGTATAAATTAGATGTAAATAGTGTATGAATTGTATGGTGACGGTATGTACATGATAGTATACATATGGCACATATATAGGTATAAGTTGTGCATGGTTTCTGCATGTTTTTGAGTTCTGGCCGAAGGCCAACTTGGCGTCAACATCAATGGACGTTTGTGTTGTGTCGGCGTCAACCATGTGGACGCCAACACTAAATCCAGCGTCCAGCGATGTGGACGTTAATTTCTCTGACCTGCATGCATTGCAGAGCCCGGATTTCCCGGAGCAAGCTAGCTCACCCATTGGGGAGCTGTCCCCAACGGCTCTGAGCCTTCCCATCAGCCCCTGCGTGGGTTGAGGGGACTCTTTGCTATAAGACTTCACCCCTTTGCAGCCAGAAAACCTCTCTTGACCTCTTTCAAGAGATAGAGAAAACCCTAGCTCGGAGCTGCACAAAGACTCAACTATGGAGGCTTCAATCCGGCGATTCAAGGCCTCATCCGGCAACCTACTGCATCAGGAGGGTAGCTGGAACATCGAGGAGGACTTCCCCAACCGTGGCTTGGTTTCTACATCGACATAGAACCCAGAGGAGAGCAATTGTGGAGGCTTCTTGGGACTGCCCAAGGAGAGCTTCTCCGGCCATTTAGATCCCTTTGGAGTTTTTGCAAGAGGCAAGTAACCTACCCCTATCGTCCATGTAGATGTCTAGTAGGGTTTTATGATTTTTACACATTTTTCCTCGTGTACTGGATCCCCCATTCACCCCATTATTTGGAGTTCGGTCTGTGTTTCTGCACAGATAGGAACTTGGCGTCAATGCCTTGACGCCAAGATTCCTGTGTGTGTCCAGCGATCTTGCCGTCCACTCCTGGAACGGCCAGAGACCACCGTAAGGTTCGTCTGGGCAGAACAGTGAACTGTTCTCTCCTTATATATGATTACTTTCGATGTGTTTTGCGATGAGGATATATTGTAAACCTATTATGCTACGTAATGTGAATGTTGGAATGTGTGGGAGAATGGTTGGACATTTATTTTGTGGATGGTTGAGTTATTATTTATTTAAAATGCATATGGAAGAATGGCCATGTATGTTCACCATGATCCTAATAATCCGTGGGAAATTAGGATGCCCTAATCCTGTTGAATCATGTCTATATACGTCAGTCTCTGTTTTGAATTTTCTGGAATTTTCCTACGTCAATGTGATTTACTGAAAATTTATACTTGGGAAATAGAAAACATGTGTAGGATTGCTAAATTTCCAGTAAATCGTGTGTTGTGTAATAAATCTAGAAAAATTTCTTGTGGTATTGTGTATATTGGGTTTAGGGTTATGATCTGTTAAAACTGAATTTTTATGTTATACACTATGATAAATTGAATTTCGAATAATGCGGGAATTTATGTTAAATTTTTTGTAATTGCATTTTGGATCAGAAAAATGTGAAAATTTTCATGTGGGGTCCTAAACCCGAAATCAGCATGTGGTTAAATTCTCAGGTCGTTTGGACAACTATACAATGTAATATAAATTTTACATGTAAAAATGTGAAATTAATACATGTCATTGTGAAATGATTTAATTTCTGTGTGACCCAACCTAATTGTGAAGCTTCCTGAATGTTAATTTTGGTCATCTGTAGTGGCATGATTAGGAAAAACAGAGTCATGTTGTGAATGAGAGAATGAATGAGATATGAGCATCATGTGTAAAATGTGTGTAAAAACCGATATGTGTAATGTGTAAAACTGTGCCAAGTGTGATACTTCTTCCATAGAGGGCTGTGGAACCGTACCATGGAAAAGTCCCCATGGGAAGGTTCAATGTGTTGTGATCCTAAGGGCATTAGGATGAAATCTTGGAGGTGGACAAGTACCACTGGTTAGGGTGGAGACTTGTTCTCCCGGTCTGCGCAGTCCAAGAGTCGTCACTGTATTGCCTAGGTGGCGTCTATGTGTATGTGATGTGATGTGTCCTTCTTATGGTGGTTTGGACTATGTGCCACGGCACTGAAGTGTAAAATGTGAAATGTGATTGTGATCATGTGCAAATTGTGTAGTGTGAACATGTGTAAATGTGCAATGTGTAAAAAGTGAAGTATGTGAATTAGAAATTGTGTAAAAAGGTGAAACCAAAATGTGAGGATGTGAAACTGAAATCCATGTTATGATGATCTGAAATCATGTTAGAACAGCAACATAAATGTGGTTATGATCATGTCCTATATGTGTACAATGCGTAGAATCCATGCTAGGGACAATCCTTACTTATGTGTAAACCATTCCACGTATGTTTACTCTCACGTTGTGGTTTGAATGAGAACATAGCTTTCATGTGTTAGATTGTAAAGTGTTTAACCATGTCAAAACAGCAAGCTTAAAGCATGTAAAATGGTTATGTGCATGTATAAGAATGAGTAGTAATCATGTTAGTAATGTTTTCTTTCATGTATGTAAGCTATTCATGCTAAATTGCTTTCATGTTTTAGCTTAATTGAAAGAAGAACTTTCATGTGTTGGAATGATTAGAGAACATGTGATAGGAGTTTTTAATTTAGGAAATCTGAAAGCATGAATCATGTGTTCATTAATAGAATTACCATGATAGGTTGTTAATTTCAATGTCACGCATGCTACATGTTGTGTCTTGTAAATGGTATGTAAAAACCTGCTTTGATATGTGCATGTGTGATAGATGTAGTGTTATTTGCTGAGTCTTTTAGACTCATTACTTGCTTCGGCGTACAGGTGTAGTAGGTGACACACCTTTGGAGGAGACCGTGGAGAGCGACTCCGAGCGCGGGGAGTAGCTAGCTTGGTGGAGCTTAGTTGTGACATTTTGACATTTTAATGTATGTAATTGAGGCATTGTATTAGAACTATCATGTAAACTTGGACAAACTATGTATTTTATCTTAGAACTTCTTTTATATGGATTATGTGGACTTCAGTTCTTTAAATGTTAATGCAATCATGTATGTTAAATGTGGATGATGAATGAAATGAAGACAGTGGTTCTTTTGTTTCCGCTACTCTGTTCTTATATTCACGTGTATCTCAGCTGAATGTTATTGTTGGGTAAATGTCCCACTGTGGCAACGTTCACTATACCGACGTGGGTTGGTATAACCGTACCGGTATAATGAGGGTCGCTACACATTGTTTGCCTTTGTGTTAGATACCAATCTAGTCCAAAGGAAAGCCATTTGGTTGCAATTAAAAGGATCTTCTGATATCTCTCCGGTATGTATGATTTGGGCTTATGGTATCCAGCAGGTAGTAGCTTTGAACTGATTTCATATTCTGATGCTGACTATGCTGGGTGTAAAATTGACAGAAAAGGCACTAGTGGGTATTGCCAATTTCTTGGTGGTTGCATGGTTTTGTGGGCATCCAAGAAGCAACACTCGGTTGCACTCTCCACTGCAGAGGCAGAATATGTTGCTGCAGGGAGTTGTGCGGCTCAGGTGTTGTGGATTAAAAGTCAGTTGTGTGACTACAACATTGACATTGGATGCACACCTATCTTATGTGACAATACTAGTGATATCAATCTTTCCAAAAACCCAATTCAACACTCACGGACCAAACACATTGAAATAAGGCATCACTTTTTGAGAGATGAGGTAGCCAACAAAACCTTGGAGCTTAGCTTCATACCTACTCAAAAACAATTGGCAGATATTTTCACCAAACCCTTGTCAGAAGATAGGTTCACCTCCCTAAGAAGAGAATTGGGATTGTGCAAAATTCAATGAATCCAATGCCAAATTGAGGAGTAAATGATTCTTGTGTGTAGTGACTATGAGGTATGTCAAATGGTGACATGTGGAAAAACAAGTTCGGCTTGTTTGGAAACTATCATTATACGTGAGTAAATATACTCCGCCAAGTATCCATAGTCTTCTTATACATGAAGGTCATTAACTTCATCATAAGGTATTTGGTTTCCTTTAATTTTGACACATGCATTTACTGGGAAGGATGATATTTCTGGTGCTTACATGCTTATGGATGTTGCTTTGTGTGCAAATGTTTGATATGTGTCTCATTGATTGATTTGCTTGACTGATGACTCATCACATGCACACACTATGGGGGAGTAAAGTAAGGCTAGGTGAATGAAATTGGTAAGGGATACTTCTTATATTCCATGTGTCTTTATCCCTCATTCATATTGTTGCAAATCTCTTACAATTCAAGTCGTAACACTGGTTTTCCAGGTACCTGTCAACAGCCCCACTCATAGCTGTCGATAGCCAAGTCCTCCCAGAACCTCCATTTTTCTTGAATACAGTACCTGTCGACAGGCACACACTTGCTGTCGATAGCTACACTAATTATATTAATTCTTCATCTATTGTCATCCATTCTTCATGAATATGTTTATCTTATTGATGCAAGGGGAGAATTGGGTATAAATATTCATTACAATCTTTCATAATCACAAAGTATCAAAGACATGTCCTTAATTCCAATGATTTTGAAATAATATTTTGTGCTTGAGTCTAGGTTATATCATCTAGGAAACATTGAACAAATCTAATGATTTTAACCTAACCCACTTGAATAACTCCCTTGTGGATGATCATGTTTCTAAAGCGAATTGATAAGTAAGACGGTTGTTGAACTTAATGATTTTACGTGGCCTTTGACTTTACATAACCTTGACCTTGATTTTCAAAAAAAAAAAAAAAAAGGAGAAAAGCTACCTATTTCTAAACAAAAAAAAATCAAATAAAGTTTATATGCAATGGCCAAAGGCAGAGCAATGATGAACATCCATGAGTAACCGGGGACATGGGCATCACAAATGTCTGTCTTCGCGTCAAAAAGGTTTTTTCATTATCTCTGTATAATGGTATGATGGTCACACACACTGAGTAACTGGGGGTACGGGCATCACAAATGTCTACCTTCACGTTCAAAGGTGTATGTGATCCTAATTACCACTTTACCCACATTAACTTAAACAAAAAACTTGTACCCTTGCAAGAAATAGAGTGAAGCCTCCAAAACATTTATATTAAGGCAAGGGGTGTTTATTGTCAATTTTTCATGTAGACATTACCTTCATTTATCAACTGAAAATCACCCACTCAAGAATATGTTTTTCTTCAATGGTTCCATTCAAAGGGGTTATCTTAGGTTCATATGTGTTTGAACGGTGTTTTCTAAATGCTAAAACTTAAGATTCCCTCAGTATTATCTCTTAATCATTGTAGAATTTTGATGTGTCTTAATACTAGTCTTTATGACTCTTTGTAAAGGGTATAGACCTATTCTCAACCTTAAAATCCCATGTGCATACTCATATCGCACAGAAAATTCACAAAATCCTATTCTGGGACACATCTGCCATCTGGCTGTCGACAATTAGCTGGGCGCCTGTCAACAGCTGGCGGCATGGGCGATTCAGAAGCCCAACCGACGCGACTTTTGGCCTGCTTTTGTGGGTCCCTTCCTTTTTAAACTTCTTCCCAACTTCTTTAAAAGGCATCCCACGTCTCCTCCACCCTTCCCCCTCCTTCCCAAAGTCTCTCCTCCCTCTCTCAACCCTAACCCTCCTCCATCCAGGGCGACCACCCCAGATTCTGCCCCTTCTGGTTTTTCTTCCTTCTCCTGTCTTCTTCCTCTCCTCAGTGCTCCTCACCACTTAGACCTCACCTTCTTCATGGCTCCCCCAAGAAAACGCCTTGCTTCCTGTCGGCGTCCCATCTCGCCAAAAGCCGTCGATGGTTCCAGGGCTCCTGCCGGCTATCGGAGCTCATTGTCTCTCCCAACTGCCAAACTTCTAAGGTCTGGGGCTCCTTCACCAAGTTTGTCCAGCCACGGTTCATGGATTTCGAGTCCCTGGAGGACATGTTCCCTGGTCTCCAGCCCCTGTTTGACACCTAGGGTTGGACGGCCTTTCTGTACTCCCACAAGTGGTACTCCCCAGTCACTGTGACAGAGTTTTACAACAACCTGGAGTTGTTTGTTCAAGGTGATGAGCTTTACACCACGGTAAAGGGTACCACTTTTCAAATCTCTCCAAACCTCCTTTGTCGTGCATTTCAAATTCCAAACTCAGGGGCAAATATCCTTGTCAATCCTCCTTCTGCCTCTAACTTCTACACCCTCATCACTCACCAGATCTATCATCCTAGTGTCGATCACTTGAAGCTAAATGCAAATTCCTTCCCTCCACTGAATCGTCTCATTCATCACATTTTCACCACTTTGGTCATTCCTAAGGACGGAAGCAGGGAACTCGTCACTACAGTCCATAAGTCCCTCTTCTACTATTTCCTTAGGACTGAGCAAATTAATCTCCCTCTCCTTATGGTTGACCTCATCAAACAGTGCTTTACCAATTCCAAGAGGTCTATGCCATATGCCTGCCCTATCACATCTCTCCTTTCCTTCATTGGCATTCCCATCTCTAATTCTGAGTGTAAAACTCTCTCATCCCACAGCTCCTTTGATCTCACTGCGGTACATAGGATGGGCTACAAGCTTGTAGATGGGAGAGTCACAAGGACTCTCAAGGGTCAGACGTCGGAGGTTGCCCAAGAGTCTGATACAGATGCTGAAGATGATGGCGATGATGAATACTCCCAAGCAGAGCCAATGGATGCTCAGGGAGAAGATGAAAATGCTGCTGAAGACCAAGCACCACAGGGTCCAACACCATCTCTTAGAGATTTTATTGCTGGTCAGATGGCCCAACTGCAGAACCAACTCACTACAGGCTTTGACCATCTCAATGCTCGTCTTGATCATGTTGATACAAGGATGGATGCACTGGCCGATACTCATGTGCAAATTCAGCACCAGCTTACCAGGCTCTCTACCGAGTTTCATGAGTTCCGTCATCCCCCTGCTCCTGGGAATGACTATGTCTAGAGAGTGTAGGATTCAGTTTGGGAAATGTAGTTTTTTTTATATTCACTAGGTTTGGGTCATGAGTCTGGTGTCTTAGCTTTGAGTTTGTTAGTTCTCTAAGTTAGTCATGTCATTTCCCTTTTGCTTTTATTTACATCATGTACTGGGCATCTTTTGTAACTGTGTGTACTTCAAATTCCATCAATGAAATCACAGTTCTTTGTTTCACTTTTGTCCATGGGTGCATGATTTGACTTTTTGGATGTTGCAAAAATGGGGAGAAAACATCAATTATAAATTTTGTCATCATCAAAAAGGGGGAGAATGTTGGGTTCTCATGTGTTTAAATGTTTTTGATGATGTGAATTCAATGGATGTTGCAATTGATGTTTGTAAAATGCCAAATTTGATAAAGACATGAATGACATATGCAAGTGCAAAATGATCACCTATGTATTCATTGTATCTCACATAGAGTGTCTTTTTATGTAGGTGTGAATGTATGCAAGACAAGCACTCAATGTCAAGTGCAAAAGACTTTGTAAAAGCCTTCAAGTACACACCTGTCGACAGCCAAGAAGAAGCCTGTCGACAGATAGACCATCCATAAGAAAACAAGCTACTGGAAGCTCAATTGGGACAGTAGCTGTCAACAGCTGAAGCCCACCTGTCGAAAAATGCAGATGGCCCGTCGACAGCAGCAACTCGCCTGTCGACAGATCCAATTTTCTAGCACAACCATGGTTCTGGAAACCAGAATTGAGCAGTAGTTGTCGACAGCTATGGAGTGCCTGTCGACAGCCGAAGTTTAAGTAAGATCTGATGGTCAGGATATGATCTATATTTGGGAGATCCCTTTGAGCACGACTCTCCATACTTAGACACCCATGTATAAAGATCATATGAAGGTATTTTCGCAGCAAGAAGCCACCATACCAAAACCCTAAGCAAAACCCAAGAGAAAAGCTTCTTCTTGCTACTCTGCTTCAACCCTCTGTCCATAGAAAAGAAGATCCATCTTCCGAATGGAGTTGAAGTCAGTTCGTCCGTGGTTCAAGCTTCTACATCATCTGATCTTCATCAAGTTGAAGCTTGGAGATCTTTTGGACGACCAGAAAGAAGAGTTCTACATCAGGATTTGCTTCTACATCTCAGAACTCTTCTCTTTCAATACTTCTTCTATATCTGTGCGTGTGGTAGTGATTCAAGCGTCCCTTGTGCTTGATTCACTTGTGGTTTGTTGTCTTGATTGCGTGTTTGCATCAGACAACATGTGTATGTGATTTGTAGAGTGAACTCACTCATAAGCAGTTGTTTCTGCGCGTGTGTGTGGACGGTGGACGTAGGATACACAAGTTGTGTACTCCAAACCACCTTAAATCTTCGTGTCCTATGGTTTGAACGTCTTCACGGTAGATGTTTGGTAGGCATGTTGATTACTCACACACTAGATAGATTGGTATTGTTCTGCTCATAATCAGCACACACATCATAGTTTGAATTCCATACGAATCTGGTTAAGTTTTCGATAAGTCAATGTTGGATCGAAAAAAAGGTTATACTATTTCTAACTGGTAGTAATCTATTCAACCCCCTTCTAGATTACTATCTTAGGTGATTCCGCCACCTTTCATTTTGATCATTTCACACGAAATCTTCTTGCTTATTTGATATACCACATAAAGTCTAGATTTGTGTGATGACAGGATATCCTTTCCAGTTTGAGCATATCATTGCTGCACGTTTGCCAGAGTTGACTGACGACCAGACAAAAAGATTGTCTAGGTATTTATGTTTTAATGCATGCAGGCTTCTTGTAGTAAAGCACGTAAAGTATGGATTCGTCAACCTGTTGAAAGGATAAAAGATTTAGAAGATCTTTTCTGAAGATGCAAAGACCAATCCAAGCGTTTGTAGCTGCAAGCTAATCTCTGCATCCCTGCTGTAGACGGTGTTTTCCTTTTCCCCGAAAACACGGTCCCACAAAGGGGAAAAATATGACTTTAAAAAAAAGGGAAAAGAAAAGGTTTATTAACATGTAATGAAAAGAAGATGGCGAGATGGGTGGAAAAGTAGAAAAAGTACGAAAGAAAGAAGGGAAGCGGTGCGTGTGTGCACGAGGGTGGTGTGATGTGATTGTCAAGTGCTCGTAGGCACCGAAGGAGACGGGAGAAGAGGAAGACACGGGGGACTTACCTTCACCCGGAGATCGCAGGAGTTGTGTGCGTGGGTCCTCCTTCCTCCTTCCACCGACTGGCCGGCGAAGGAGATTTAGCTCGATGGTTACCATGCAAAAAGTAGAAACAAGAAAACAAGTGAAGAAAAGGTCAGACTGTGAAGTGTGGTAAAATGCTCGAAAGAGATGGAAATAAAAAGCATTAACCGAAAGTTAATACACCTCATGGGGGTAGTATTAAACCCCTAAAAGGTAGGTAGAAGAAAGATGCGGTGTGTGTGTGTAATGAGTGTGATGAATGCAATGCTAAAGAAGACTAAAGTGAAAAGGAATGGAAGGGAGAGGAGACGGCGATGTAGCCCGCCGCCCTGGCGGATGAAGGAGATGAAGAGACGCCCTCCCCGCCTTCCTCCAACGCTCGCGAGAGGAATGAAGGCTCCAGATCCCGTGGAGGAAGACGTAGGATGACGAGCGAGCTTCTCCTTGGCTCCGGAACACGAGCTTCTGACCCGGCAGGGCTTCACCTCGGGGTGGGGGTGGGGGGTGGGTTGGAAACTTTGGCTCGGAGGTCGAGGCACCAGTTCGGCAGGGCTTCACCGCAGTCGGGGAAAGTTATGGAACAAATGACCCCTGGGTCTGTATTTATAGATAAAATTCTTGAATCGCGTCGGAGACAGTGGACGCCTTTCTATGATGAATCGCATCCGACTAAAGTGCCGCAGATATAGAAGCGCCTTGATTTCCACCAGATTTGACATTCGCATGATGATTATAGCCCACAGCTACGTCGAGAATCGCATCTGGTAAAGCCGCCGCATTTTCCTACCAAATCGATCTTTTGATAGAATCGATCTTGATTTGATTGATGGCTTTTGAAAATGTGGCGACATAAGCGGAGGTGATTCTAAATTTGCCATGATTTGAGGCATGGGGGCTCTTAAATACCGCGGCTTAGGGGGGGGTACATTTAGGTTTTGACTTTGAATTGCGTCGGCTTAGCCAGACGCGATTCTTGATTTATCATGATTTGAAACGTGACCCCTCTTAAATGCCGCGCCTTTAGAGGTATGGCTTAGGCTTTGACTTTAAATCGCGGCGACTTTGTCGGACGTGATTCCAGACAGAAGGTATGAAAAAAGCAAGTGTGATGCGCGTCAGTTTTACCCGCCGTGGATCACTCCTCCTAAAAAAGACGTCCACTATGTCAGACGCGAATAATTTAGGTTTAATAGACCCTTTCGACCCCCTTTGAGAAATTCCTAAAAATCCTAGAAAATCTAGAAAAAAAATAAAAATCACTCAAGAGGTTAATCGAAGAGAGGCACTTCGAGGCATTATGGTGTAACATGAAATTTGCTCGACATGATGCTTAAATGGCGTGTCTACAGCTGCCTCTCCTTGGCGTCTGCTTTGCAAGGAAATGAAGTGTAGTGACACGAAATGAAAGTAATGAAATGGGGTGAATGAAGTGGAATGACTAAAAAGTAGACGCCAAGGTGTGATGAGACACGCCCTTAACAACATACGACTGGAGCTGTTCGTCAATTCGAAGTGAAGCAGCTTTCAGAAAATCTCAGGAGAAAACTCAATGGCTGGACGAAAAGGAGAAAGAGTGTGCACGTGGGCACGACAAGGAGAAAGATCAACTTCCAGCATCGGGGAAGTACCTAAGGACACAATCCGTTAGGTTGCACCATCAGGGGCGTCTGCCACTGCCTCAGGTGGATCTTTGGGAGTTTTTTAGATGAACTGGAATAGGAATCCAAAACGACTGAGTTTCTCAAAGGACTTTCCTCAAACAATCAACACAATGAACTGAGTACTTGACTCGGAGTGGAATATTTTCATGTTAATGGGCATTTGAGAAATTAGTGGTTCTCTTCAATTAAAGACGAGAGTGATTATCCGGAGTTATGATCAAAGACCTACATGATGCATGCTGGGCTAAAAGAAAAAGATTAAAACAAAAGAAAATATAAGATAATCAAACATAATATTGTTACGATGCCGAAGTCAAGATACCGGACAGAACCATCGTCCTTCGATAATGCAACAGCCTATCCTCAAGTCATAAGAATCCTCTGGAATCATCATTGTTTTTGGCGGAGGAGGGGAACTCAAATTCCAGATTCATCAGAGCCTCAAGGTCCTTGATATGATCTAATAAGGTATATCGTATAGTAGGATGCAATATATACAATACCAGAGCTAGCAGTCGCTGAAGATGATCATGAATTGCGTGGCGAGAAAGACACCCAGATCCTGCGCTCAAAGACTCATTAGCAATGACAAGCAACATGGAAAAATATGAAAATAATGCTACTTGTAAAGCGCAGCGGGGATATCGGACGCCTTTCAATCATGAATCGTGTCCACTGCATCGGACGTGATTCAAGCTGTCAATCTGAGACTTGACATTTCGTCTTTTCTTCCCTTTATTGCATGGAGAAGGGGGGCTTCCGGACCAAGGGGTCACAAGACACCCCTCCACTTATTCTTTTCATGGTTCTCCCCTCCCTTTCATGCTCTCTTCCCCCCTTAAGGTGTAAGGGTCAAGAATTTTGAATTAAGGAGAAGGAGAAGAGAAGGAGAAGGAGCTTTGGAGTAGGGGAAGAAGCCTTTGAAAAAAATGGAGCATGGTGGTTCTTCCTCTTCCAAGGGGTCAAGAGGAGATGGATTCCAAAGGCTAAGTCAAGTGGAAGGACACATTTGCAAGCTAGTTCAAGCTAAGTTGGTAAGTATTTGATTTTTAAGCTTTGGTTTTTAATGTGTTCTTCATGTTCTTGACTTGCTCTTAACGGTTTCTTGGTGTTTTCCTCTTCTTCTTTCTCTCTTTTTTTCTTTTCTTTATCTCTTCCTCTTCCAATGCTATGGCCAAACCCCTTCATCGCCATGCACACATGCCATTCTTATGCAACCATTACCCATGCATAGGATTACCCACTCTTCCCGGGTAACCGGCGTTTCATGGCTTCAACAACTCACCTCCACTATTACCCTAGACATGACCAACATCCTTAAGAAGTGGGGGATTAACAACCTTGCCGTCCATGCCAAAAAATACCACGAGATCTACCTTGACTGGGTGGCTCTGGGGGCATTAGTTGAACTTTGGCATCCCCAAACCCACACCTTCCTCTTCAAAAGTTTTGAAGCCACTATCTTGTTGGAAGAGGTTGAGATCTTATTAGGTTTAAAGCGGATGAGGCACGGCGACGAGGATGAGATGACGATCATGTCGAGGTGCCATACAAGCAAGGCGGTGCTTGAAAGCTTTATGGATGCGAGGGGGGGGCCATGGTCTCAGGACCGAAAAAGGTATAAACTTGCAGAGGATGGCGGCCTGGACCATGAAGAAGTTACCAAGGGTGGGGAATGGCGAGAGGCTGGAACAGGTGATGAAGGGTTTCGCCATCTGCGTGGCGGGCGCACTCCTTTTCCCCTCGATCGATAATATTTTAGAGGAGAATCAACTAGGCACGATGTGCGCCATATGGGGGGGCGAGAGGTTGGGACCGGCGGTGCTAGCCTTTCTTTATAGCGGACTGACGGCGACAAAGTTGGGTAGGCCTCCGTATGGTTCAATGCTTTTGTTTACTTGTTGGACTGACCTACATTTCAAGTTTGATGTGAGCAACGAAGTTTCTAGCTCGTCCCGTATCTTTTCCAAGAGTCCACTCAAGCTCTTGGATAACATTGTCGGCCTAGAAGGGTGCGTGGCTAATCAGGTGCCACAACTTAAAACGCGGGCGGATTGGAGTGATTACTTCCGAGACATGCCCGGGAATGCGTTTACCTTTATTCTGACGCCACTTTTCACCAAGGACTTGCGGACCCATCTAGCACCCGGGGTGGCTTTGCGATTGATCGGGGTGTCCGAGTCCGTCCTTTACAACCCACACCGCTGCCTTCCTCAACTCGGGCTTCCACGGTGCACCTTTGAAGGGTCGTCTCACCTCTCGCCAATCAAAAGGCGGGACGTCGGCACCAACAATGACGGTGAAGAGACGGACACAATAAAAGTGCTATGGAACGTGTGCTCTTTTAGGAGGCCGGTCCCAAATGTGGAGGAGATTAAGGATGAATGGATGGGTTATGTAAGGGAGCTTGGAAAGCTATGGCCCAAGGTGGCCGTTTGTAAACGGCGGGAATGAATCTTCAATGAGAATTATGTTATGTTGTTTGCATGGCCAAATTGCCCCTTTAAATGTGATTGTTTCATCCAAACAGCTTGAAATTCTCCTCAAAATTGCCCTCATATGAGCATTCTGAATCACGTTCGCAACAGACGCCGCGGATATCCCTTTGATCCACGTCCAACATAGTCGTTGCCTCTTTTCCTTAATCGCGTGCTATGGCCCCGACGCGCTTTCAATTTGTACTTCAATTTTTCAAAAACCACACGCCTAAGAGTCTGTGCCGGGGTAATGATGACTTCTGAATCGCGGCGGCTCAGGCGGACGCATTTAACAGAGGCGGTTCATATTCGTGTCCACTGCACCGGGCGCGATTTCAAAACTCGCCGAAGGCTATAAAACGCCCGAGGGTGCCGGCTGCCCACTCTTTTAGCACTCCTGCAACCTGAGCCTTCTCCCAACTCTGACCCCCCTGGCTCTCTTTCTCTCTCTCTCACGACTCCTCTCTCTCTTTCTTCTGCCTCTTCTCTCTCTTTCTCCCTCCCTCTACGATGAAGAAGGCGGCGGGGAAGCGGCAGCGGCGGGAAGGATCGCCAGCGACGGAGGGGATGGCGGCGACGCCGACGCCAGCGGGAACTCCGGTCATGGACGCGAGCGCCATGGTGGCGGAGTTGATGGCGATCCCCAGCGATCTGGCCATGGTGTAGGCAGAGGCGCCGGTGACGGAACAAGGGGCGGCGGCGATGGATGAGGAGGAGGCGGCAGACGAGGGCACCGGAGACTATGCAGAGTGGAGGAGAGGGCGGCTCGGCCGGAAGGTCCCCCACGGCCGGAGACGGTAAGCCTTGAACCCTTATCTTTTGGTTTTGGGAAAGAAGAAGGGGGGAGGTGCCGTCGGCGCCGGGGACGGCAAAGGCGCGAATCGCGTCCACTACAGTGGATGCAGTTCATGCGAATGAATCGCGGCGGCTAAGGCCACCGCGTTTCATCCTTGAAATGCAGCCTATAGGGCGGACGCGTTTCAAAATTGAACAGTGGCCTACAGGGCGGTCGCGTTTCAAAATGGAACCTCGGCCACTGTGTTGGCCGCGATTCAAAAGGCTGCCCGAGGGAGGAAATTTAGGCCTAATTTTTGCATAACTTTGACTTTTTTAATGTGAACTGACTTGTGTGTACATTGTGCAGGGAATAATGAAGCCGAGGATGTAGTGGCCACTAGTGCTTGCAGCATATCAGGGGCTCCGGACTTTCGGAGAGAGAGAGAGAGAGTTTGGGGGATGGAGTTCGGGCCGATCTTGGAGATCGAGCCCTTCTACGTGGACAGCCCCCTAATACAGGCGCTGCTGGAGAGATGGGACAGGGTGAGCCGGGCGTTCCTCTTTCCCTAGGGGCACATGGTGCCATCCCTGGAGAATGTGGCCTGGATTACCGAATTGAGGGAAGATGGGGAGGTGGTGACCGGGGTCACCTATGTGAACTACACAGAGTTCCCACAGGATTTACTAGATATGGAGCCCCAGGGGGATGAGCTCGTCGACCGGAGGATGGTCGGCCGGGTGGAGCTTTTGGAGACCCTGGGTCTCCAGGGAGTGAGGCAGAGGGGGGACGAGACGCTGCAGGCGTTCGTGCAGCGGGCGGTGGGGCTAGCCCGAGCAGTCTACTGCCAGGACCCCGAGGATGAGGAGAGGGTGGACCGGGATCTGCGGCGGTTTCTAGTATTTTTCCTCGGGAAGATGCTATTGACCACCAAGGGATATGGCATCCACTGCCGCTTCCTTGAGATCCTGGAGGATCTGGAGGGGGTCGGGCGATATGCCTGGGGTGCGGCCTTCCTAGCACACACCTTAGCTGACCTCTCCAGTGGCACTGGTCGGGAGACCATAGTGGGCGGATTTGCGCTCTTTCTACAGGTACGACTCTTTCTTTTACACCTTTTTTTTTTCTTGCACTTTTAAAATTTATTAGTGAAACTGATCGATGTGTGCATGTATACAAGTGTGGTCGTATTACTACCTCCCCCTGGGCAGGGCGACCCAAGTGCGGCCAGATGCGGTGCCCCTCGCCTGGAGGTGGCTCACGGTGGTGATGGAGACCACCTTCTCCCTCCAGCTGGACACCATCCACCATGACATCCGAGATTTCCCGGCGCTCTTGGTACGTGCCACATTCATTTCCTTTTCAATTCATGCATTTGATATTAATTATTATATGTGACTAACCAATGCATGTGTGCAGGTCGTGTGGGAGCCCTATGTGAGCCAGGGTGATGACGGTCAGCCGTGGGTTGAGAGCGGCCGGCCTCATTTCGGGCGGGACCTTTAGGTCCATTGCCTGAATGAGATCGAGCCGCTTTGTCTGCGGCTGGCTGCCCGCACCCTCGGTCTGCACCAGGCGTGGCACGAGGAGACGGAGCCCCGGGGGATCGGGAGGAGGACGCGGGGGAAGGCGAAGACGGTGGACTAGCGTCTCCGCTTCCCAGAGCAGTACACTGACTGGCAGCGCGGCGGACAGCTCGTGGAGTCGGACGCCACCGACAGCCTCACCTACCTCCAGCGTTTCCAGGAGCAGTACGGGGGCCGTGACTTCATGAGGCTAGTGAGGGTATGCACCTTTAAACCTTGACTTCTTTAACACAAGGTTTGACGGATTGGCGATTCGGACCGAATCGGGTTCTCCCTGATTCGGTTCGATTCGCATGGAATCGGACCGAATCGGTTCGATTCGCATAGGATTATTATATATATTATATTTATGTATGTGTATATTACCCATAGGGGAACATGGTTTCCTCTTCATACCTTATTTACATTCCTCTTCATACCTTATTTACATTTCATATCATTTAAGTAACATTTACTTAAATGATATGGAATGTAAATAAGGAAGTACCCCCCATTTTAATCCAATAAAAATATCAAAAAAATTATATATCTTACCAATAAAAAGTCAACTCCCCCATCGAAGAAGAAAATCACGATTTTGGTGATTTTAGCAAAATGCCAACTTTCTAATCTCTCTTAATTTGGTCTATCTAAAAATTTGATAATTCAAATAAACCATATGGAACACTAAAAATTCAAAGTCCGGAAAAAAAAGTCAAATGTGCATGTGACTTCTCCAAGGGAGCCGCTCTCCTACTAACAGTAAGTCTGCTTGAGACCTCTCAAGATTTGGTCAAACCTAAACTATCATCACTCAAACTCATGAGAATTTTCACTTTCTAGTTTCTTTTCAATTAGAAAGTGAAAAATAAGGTATGAGTTTCATGTCATACTATGTGAATCCCTCAGCCCATTCTCATATCTGACATACATATGTTACATATATGCATGTATATATGTCTTACATATACAAATATATGTAATATATATTATATATATATATTTATATATATTTATATTTATATATATATATATACGAATCGGACCGAATCAGGCGAATCGCGAATCGGGTTTCCCCTGATCCACTCCGATTCGCCCTAATCGGCCCGATCCAATTCGCCATGATAAACCATGCTTTAACATGATATGCGTGATGTTCTAACAATGTGTGCATATGCAAGATGCCTGGGATGACCTCATCGACACCCTTCGTGCCCAGTTGGTGGGCACGGAGGCGCAGCTAGCGGAGGCATGGGAGGCCTTGGATGCACTGGTAAGTGTAGAAAATCATACCCTTGCTTTATGCTTTACCATGTGCTGACCTGATTTCCTAACTCATGCAGCGCGCCGCCCAGACGTCAGTGGAGCGCACCGATGCGACAAGCGCCTCCTTGAGCCGGAGCGTTCCCGACCCAGAGACGGCCTCTCTCCGGGAGCAGCTGGCGGTGACAATGGCTAGGGCGGAGGAGGCGGAGTGCGACCTCTCTGCATGGGTAAGTAACTTTAATTAGATATGTATATGAATTGAACTGTTTTATACTTACATGTGGTTGTTGCGTGCAGTCGGATGAGCTTCAGAGCACCCTCACACGGGAGACAAGTACCCGTGCTGAGATGACCGAGTTGTCTCAACAGCTATCCGAGCTACGGATGCAGGTCACCCAGCAGGACTCGGACTTGCCTCACGAGGTGGTGGAGCTTCGTGTCACACTTTCCTTGGAGCGCCGGGACCACGAGCGGGAGCAGGCCCGGTGGGACCAGGAGCGGAGCCGCTGGGACCAGGAGCGTAAGCAGATGACGTAGCAGGATGTGGAGGTGTGCGCGAGTCTGTTCGCCTCTGAGCGTTTGTTGAGGGAGGCAGAGGACTAGTACCGCCGTGGACACGAGCACGCGGTGCGGGAGGGGCGAGCCTGCGCCTACTCTGCGAATTACCTTGCAAATTCCTCTCAGTATGAGAGGAATGTCCAGGAGGTCCGTGCTGCCCAGGGCTCCACCAGTTCGCGCGCCTCCATGAGGCCTCCTGCTTCACCCGGGACTGCAGACCCGGGAGAGGCGGAGAGCAGCCAACGCGACTGGCCTGTAGAGGGTGGTTGCGAGTGTTAGGCCACCTATGATGATATTGTAATTTTACCTTTCTTTGATGACGATGTATGCCCGGTCGGGCACTTCATGATGTATTCGGGGTTGGTCCCCCCTTTTGGGCTAGGATATATATATATATATATACATGATATGTGTTTTGCCTTCTTCCTTTCTCGTACCTGAGATACATTTGAACAAACAAGTAAAATGTTTGTCCTGGCTCAGCCCCCTTGCATACGAATGGTAATTGTCGTCATGGTTTTGTCAAGGGGCTGAGCCTCTATTTAAATAAGGCGAAAAATAGAAGAATGACATAATTTACAATGCAACATGCAGGTAAGCAGACGCTAGCAGGATATTAACAGATGAACATGCATTCAATGTATTCAAGCAAACCAAAATATTTTTGGAGTTTTTAGAATATTTGATTTTTTTGGCTTTTGAAAATGTCCATTGTTATGAAAATATTCACAAAAAGTTTTTTTTGGCTTTTGGAGATATTTGAATGTTTTGGGTTTTTGGAGATATAAATTTTTTTTTGGGGCTATTCAATTTTTTGTGTTTTGGGAATACTCAATTTTTTGTGTTTTGGGAATATTCAATTTTTTGGGTTTGGGAAATATTTGATTTTTTTGGGGAAATATACAATTTTTGGGAAATATTTGATTTTTTGGGAAATATACAATTTTTGGGAAATAATTGATTTTTTTTGTTTTGGGAAATACTTGATTATTTTGGTTTTTGGAAATATTTGATTATTTTTTCGGAAAATATACAATTTTTGAAGATAAGGGCCGCTACTCGACATAGTCCCTTCTAAAAAGACGTGCGGAACGAAGGGGGACCGCTCTATTTGGAAAAACATGGTACTTGGACCCTTTGATTACTCCGTTGTCATTGAAAGTTCATTAATAATTCTTGGGTGTGTTATACAAAGGTTGGACATGCTTAAGGGTGCCTTCACCTCAGTTGGCTTTTAGCGACGTCCTCCTTAGTTGATCGTTGCCTTGAATTGACTCTAGGACATACCCGTGGGGGGAGAAGGGGAGAAGTGTTTAGGAAATCTGCCAGTAGTCCGGGCGACCGGGGAGACACTCATTCCCCTGTTCTTATACTCAGTGGGGTTTGGTCTTTTTTGGCTTTTGGAGTTTTTGCATGCTTAGGACCGGGTCCACTTTGGATCTCCGCGGGGACTTCGCCGCTCTTGACATGCTTTTTGATTTTGCCTATTTTGGCTCTTTTGCTTTGTATTTACATTGATCCTTTTCCTTTTTCCCCTTGTTGTGCCTTGACCTCCTTTTGAGTTTTTAGGCAGATTCAGGCGGTCGATCCCTTAGGTCTTCCTTTCTATTGGCGGACCGAGTGGAAAGAAACGGGCGATGCCCTAGACTCTTGGTTTGGCATTGATCTTCTTTAGATTCTGTGCCTCTAGCTTCCCAAGGGTGGTCATGTAAGTGTGTGGGTGTCGACACCTAGGGCTAACCCACCAAGAATAGGAAGTGAATTAACAATGACGACTTTTCTTTTTAGGGGTCCGTGTACCACGAAAATCCGAACACCTAACTAGGGGTAGTACTTTTTTAGATGAAGCCCATTCCAAGGATGAAAAAGCTCCTCACCCTCTGTGTTGACTAGCCTGTATGCGTTGCCTGGATATGCCTCTTTTACGACGTACGACCCTTCCCAGTTTGGTTGGAATAGGACCACCAGGCTTTACAAAAATTCTTTTAACTACCATTTCACCGACTTTAAATTTTCTCTCAATAACTTTCTTTTGGTAAAAACGTGTGAGTCTATTTTGGTATGCTCTTGTATGTTCTGCGGCGACCAGACACTTCTCATTTAGGAGTTCCAGTTGTGCTAGGAGTGATTCATGTCGCTCGTCGATTGACAAGTCCTTGTCAAGCTGGATCCTTAATGAGGGAATAAGAATCTCATATGGTACTACAACCTCCATTCCGTAAGTGAGGGCGAATGGTGTTTGCCCTGTGGGAGTACGAATTGAAGTGCGGTAGGCCCATAGAGCTTCTACAAGCTTTTCTGGCCAGTCCGAGAATTTGTTAGCCTCACATGTTTTCTTGATAATTTTAATTAGAGTTTTGTACGTGGCCTCTGCTTGGCCATTGCCTTGCGGATAATAAGGAGATGAATGATGCAATGCAATTTTATACCTGTTGCAGAGGTCACGCAGTTCTTGAGAGATAAACTAAGGCCCATTGTCGGTGATGATGGTGCTTAGAATGCCGAACCTGGTGATGATGTTCCTCATTATAAATTTGCTGACGGTTGTTGCCTTGACCTCCGCGTATGCTTCGGCTTCCGCCTACTTGGTGAAATACTTCGTTGCAGTGAGGACGAACGACTTCGTCTTGTTCCGGGAGTTGGGATCACCAAGGGGACCAATGATGTCGAAGGCCCACATAGCAAAAGGCCATGGGGATGATATCGGGTGGAGTGTAGAGGATTGAGCATGAATTTTGTCGGTGTGCAATTGACATTTGACACACCGGCGGACAAAGACAGAGCAATCCTCCTCTAGAGTGGGCCAGTAAAAGCCTTGCCTAAGGATCTTCTTAGCAAGCATTTGGCTATTCACATGGTCACCACACACGCCCGAATGAACTTCTTCAACAACTTTCCAAACTTCATCCTCATCCAGGCATCTGAGCAAAACTCCGGTGAGTGCCCTCCTGTAGAGCGCATTTCCAACCAGGGTATACTTCTGGGACAACTTCCTTATGGCTTTCTTCTCATCAGCTATGGCTTCCTCAGGGTATGATTGATTCTTGCAATATTTAGCTATCTCATAATACCATGGCTTCTCCTCATCTTCCAACTCCTCTTCTAGCTCCAATAACATAATTTTGGCTTTCTCCTTCCTTTCCAACTTCTTCAACATCTCCTCCTTGATCCAAAGAAAGACGGGGTCCTGAACAGCAGGGGTATTGCGGCGTGAAATTTGAATGCTGTCAAAATCCTCGGGATAGCACATATTGAGAGTTGAAGTGATGGTAGCAAGGGCATCAGCTAAAAGATTCTGATGACGAGGGACATGGACAAAATTCAGTTTAGAGAATAGCTTGGCATAGGCTGAGGCAAGTTCTTGGTAAGGCTTGAGCTTTGGATCTCGAGTAAGATATTTGGTAAGCACTTGGCGCAAGACCAGCTGACTATCAGCTACAATTCGCAGATGGGTGACACCATAGAAACGAGCGAGCTCCAAATCAGCTAACAAAGCTTCATATTCGGCAATGTTGTTGGTGGCAAGACACTCTAATTTATAGCCTTGCAGAATGGTGACACCCTCACGTGATAGTAGAGCAATCCCGATACCCTTTCCATGAGAATTCAGAGCTCCATCAAAATATAGTGTCCACATAGGATCAGATTGGTTAAGGGACATTAGTTCGTCATCTGGAAACTCTGAACGGATAGGATCAAACTGGGGAATAGGGTGGTGAGCGAGATGCTCTGCTATGGCATAGCCTTTAATGGATTTCTGCTGAATGTAGGTGATTTTGAACTGAGAAAGGAAGCTTTGCCATTGTGCTAGCCTATCAGTTAGAACGGATTTTTCAAGAAGGAATTTGATAGGATTCATGTGGGCTATAAGATGGATCTTGTGAGCAAGAAAGTAGTGCTTCAGTTTCTGCACTACCCATACGAGTGCGGCACATGTTTTCTCCATTGCAGTGTACCTCTTCTCGCAGGGGTTGATAAATTTTGACAGGTAGTACGCCGCCCTCTCCTTGCCTTCTCCATCCACTTGCGCAAGGACAGCTCCTACCGAGTCTTCCAGGACGAATACATAAAGGATAAGAGGTTTGCCTGGAGTCGGCGGCCTCAGGACAGGGGGATTAGCCAAATAATCCTTGAGTCCGTCAAAAGCTGCCTGACACTTCTCGCCCCACTTGAATTCGACTCCCGGCTTGGTGAGGTCATAGAAGGGTCTACACCTCTGCGAATGTTGGGAGACGAACCGGCGAATAAACTGCAACCTCCTGATAAATCCTCGAACTTCCTTCAAATTCTTGGGAGGGGGCATTTCTCTTATTGCCTTAGCCTTATTGGGATCAATTTCTATACCCCTCTTGCTCACAATGAAACCTAGGAGCCTACTCGACGAAACACCAAATACACACTTCTTGGGGTTCATTTTCAATTGGTATTCTCTTGACCTTTGCAGGACCTTGGTTAGAACCCCAGGATGCTCAGCCATAGTCTTTGATTTTACTACCAGGTCGTCCACATATACCTCAATAAAGATGTGGATCATGTCATGAAAGATAGCCATCATAGCCCTTTGGTAAGTAGCTCCAGCATTCTTAAGTCCAAATGGCATGACCACATAGCAATAAGTTCCCCATGGTGTAGTGAACGAAGTCTTTTCCTGGTCATCCTCAACTAGCTTGATCTGATTGTACCCTGAGAAGCCATCCATAAAGGAGAGGGTTTCATACCCGACTGTGTTATCTATGAGTACGTCGAGGTGAGGCAAAGGGAAATCATCCTTTGGACATGCGTGGTTGAGGTCCCAAAAATCGATGCAAATTCTGACTCTTCCATCCTTCTTCATAACCGGGACAATGTTTGCCACCCAATTCGGATAAAGTATGACTATAATGAACCTGGCTTTATGGAGCTTGTCGACCTCATCTTTCATTTTCAAAGCCGTTAGGGGATGGAAACGCCTCAACAGTTGCTTAATGGTAATGGACCCCGGCTTAAGAGTAAGACGGTGCTCAACTAGCATGATGTCCAAGCCTGGCATATCCTCGTAACTCCACGCAAACGTGTCCTTGTACTCCTTGAGAACCTAAATGATTTCCTCCTCTTCAGCTGGTGATAAATTACTACTTATGAGGATGGTCCTAGGGTCTTCCTCGATTCCCAAGTTGATCTCCTTGGTGATTTCCTCTATGGCAGCTGACGGTTCATCGAACCTTTTTAATCCACTTGTGAATGCGTCAGCCTCGTCCTCGAATTCCTCGTCACCTTCCTCAATTAGGTCGTCATCATCCATGATCTCATAGACTCTGAACCCGTCATCAATTAAGCATAGCGACTACTCATATTCTACTTCCGACAACTGCAAGGGCTCTTCTACAAATTCAGGAATTGCTAAGCACGCCTTGCACCTACAGGCTAGATCGGCGAGGAATCGGTGTGGAACCCTCTTACCCTTGGACTTCTTTTCGGATACTACCCCTAGTTTATTACTAACCTGGCCTAGACTTGAACTGCAGCTACCAGAATCTACAACAGAGGGCGCAGGAGGAAAAGCAGTAAAAGTGGAATCCCGCGTGGGGGAAAATAGAGAAGGATTAAAAGCAGTAAAGGAATCCCTCGTGGGGGAAAATGGCGAAGGATTTACAGCAGCGAAAGCAGTAAAAGTAGAATTCCGTGTGGGGGAAGATGGAGAATTATTGAAAGCAATAAGAGGATTTCCCTGCGCGGGGGAAGGAGGAGAAGTATTTACAGTAGAAGGACTTCCCTGCGTGGGGGAAGGCAGAGGAGGAGGGAAAGCAGTAAAGGAATCCCGTGTGGGGGAAGATGGAGAACCATTGAAAGCAGTAAAGGTCCTCTGCGTGGGGGGAGGTGAAGGAGGATTTACAGTGGTAAAAGTAGCAGAATCCCAGGTGGGGGAATTATTGAAAGCAGTAACAGGATTTCCCTTCATGGGGGAATTATTGAAAGCGGTAAAGGGCCTTCCTTGCATGGGGAAGGAGAATCATTGCAAGCAGTAAAGATCCCATGTGTGGAGGGGAGAGGAAGTCCCTGCGTGGAGGGAAAAAGAAGGCTGGTCATGGGGCCGGGGAGGAGTGGCCCATTGGTTGGGGCACACTTGGAGGCGAGGAAGGAGGTCTCCTCGATGGAGACAACGGAGTCAGCCATTGTGGAACTGATGTTTCTGGTCCCCCCTCAGTGCTTAGCACGCACGGAGAGAGTGGATAAGGCGAGATTGCCAATTTGAGCAAGTAGGAAATGAGTGCGGGTTCGAAGGAAGAAGGGTCCGAGCAGGGAGATTGGGGAGTGAATGTCTACTCAGGAGAATGGACTGCGATGGCCAAGTGGGGCGTCAGAGCCCGGGGAATGCTCAGGGAAAGGAAGGAGGGCCACGCGGTGGCTCGCAGTAGGGAAATCGCAATGCTTGGAGAAGAGAAGAGGAGAGTGGGCGCGTTGCCTAGAGCAAGGGGGAGGCTGAGCGCGTTGCTCGGGAGGAGAGGGAGGTCGGGTGCGATGCCTGGAGAGAGAAGGGGAGTAGGCGTGTTGCCTGGAGGAGAAATTGAAGTGGGCGTGATGCCCGGGGAGGAAACTAAAGCGGGCGCGATGCCTGGAGACGAAATTAAAGTGGGTGCGATGCCTATCAATGAAATTAAAATGGGCGCGATGCTGGGAGATGAAATTAAAGTGGGCGTAAAGCCCGAAGAGGAAACTAGAGTGGGCGCGATGCTTGGGGAAGAAACTAAAGTGGGCGCGATGCCTGGAGATGAAATTAAAATGGGCGCGGTGCCTGGAGATGAAACTAAAGCGGACGCGATGCCCGGAGGGGAAACTAAAGGGGGCGTGATGCCCGGAGGGGAAACTAAAGCAGGCGTGATGCCTGGAGAGACGAGGGGTGCGGGCGCGATGCCTGGAGAGACGAGAGGTGCGGGCGCGATGCCCAAAAAGACGAGACCCGCCCTGAGCCTTGTGGTTGCGGCAGCTTCCTTGGTTCGCGTTCCCTGCTCTACTTCGGTAGCCTGTCGCCTCTTGCTCGTAAACACTACCAGCTGCTCAGTATCTGTTGCTATGAAGAGTTGTTCTAAGGAGGCGGTGATGTCGCTCATGTCGAACCATTTGTTCCATTCTGCCTCGGACTCACCCCTTTTGGTGTGCTTTGGTGGCCTATGACTGTCCACAACCCTGTACGTGGCCAGGGGTGGACAACGAGCAGGTTCTGCAGTGATGGTGGACATCTGCTCATTCCCTGGCTGCAGTGGCCCACTCTTGAAGTGCTCATATAATGACTATGTGGGGGGCTGCCTTGGTTGTTGCTTTGCTCTGCTTGGCCTGTAACCCAAACCTACCTTGGGCCTCATTTTACAGTCCTTCACAGCTTCGGTCCTCCCCTGTAACTGTGTCCCCAGTCCTTTGCCTGGCTGGTACCCCATCTGCATCATAATGTGCCAACCTTTCTTCGTGATAATCTTGCTTCTCCCAGCAGCATTTATAGATGACCTGCTCGGGCCTGGATACATGCTAGGCGCCTCTAGCATTGACATTAATGGCTGATTGCTGGAAGGGACTGAGTTATCAGTCATGGCGTCCACTTCCCTAACTGCAGGCTTGCTGGAAACCTTGATGACCCGCCCCTTGTATGGAAACTTAAGGCACTGGTGGACAGTGGAGATAACGGTGCCAAGGGCCTGGATAAATGGCCTGCCCAGAATCATGCGGAAGCTTGGGTCCATATCCAAAATGTGAAAGTCCATTTCAGTAACGAACGGACCCAGCCCTATCTTTAAGGTGACGACCCCTTTTAGCGGCCTACTGGTGTTGTCGTAGGCCGTGACAGTGATGGTAGAGGGTCAGATTGACTATACTGCTACTCCGCAGAGATCTAGTGTGTCAGAGGACACAACATTGATTGATGCTCCGGAGTCCACCAAGCATCGAGACATGTGAATCCCATTGATGTTGACTGTGAGGCATAGGGCGTACCGCTGGGACTCGGCTAGTGCTAACTTGTAACGACCTCGGCGCCCGGACCCTTGGTTCCCACCAAGAATCCGAACATCCGGACCGCCGCCCACGGATCTGGAGACCCAGAAGGGCTAACTGATCGGTCTAACAAGATATGTAATAGAGATAAATAACAACAAACGTACTAAAGTGCACCACAAGTGAACGAAAAGTATCTAACACTAGATAACAGTCTAGTATAGTCCCAAAGTAAATAAAGTACAAGTGCTGAAATAAATGGGAAAGAACACGTCCCTTAGGGGCATACCCCGAGGGTGAAGTACACAAGCTGGGGGAACACTGCTCACTAGAGACGCCGACTACTACGGGCCCGTCTGCTCAGTCCGCCGCGGAGGGAGCTGCTGTGAAGTCTCACCTACAAAACAGGGAGTGAGCTTCACGAAGAAGCCCAGTAGGGACTACCAATCTCCAATTGGTTCTAACAGCAGAATACAACTAAGTGCAATAAATAAATAAAGCAGTAAAGTCTATTCTACTAAACCGAGTCAAGTGCGGAAGCGTGAAAGAAACTAGACGGTCGTCGGTCTAGGCTACACAGCGGGACTAGAAAACCCGTGTAAGCCAAGGCACCACAAGAACCCAGCTATAAACACAGGCAGTAGACACTGCCTGGACAAACACACTAGCTACAGAACGCTACACTAGTCAGCCGGTCAGGTGCGCCACGCGCCTTACCCTCGACCAACGGTCCATGTCTAGCACCTCCCGTCAGAATGAGATGCGGAACTAAGAACAAACACAAGTGTCGTAGTCTGGCCGGACTACGGTCCCACTCCTGACCCCTCTAAATGGTTCCGGAACCACGTAGAGTGAGGCAGTGAGAAAGGACTAGCTGATCTGTGCCGTACGAGCTACCAACTACCCGGCGTCCCAGACTCAGCTAAGAGAGCTCTAGAAATGACTCACATCGCTGCCCCACCATTTTCCCCTACTGCTACCAGAGTCAACGACTCGAGCAAACCCCGCCACCCAAAGCAACCCCCTCTGACATAGGCGCGCGGGGACCGGGGGTCCCAGGTAACGGTAACAACTTGTCTCGCCGACAAGCCCTCAAGTGCCTAGCACCGGGCGAAGAGACTAGAGTAGCACTACACTAGGAACAGCACAGGTGCCAATAAACTAGAGTCGCAGCGGAAACGGAAACATAGTAGGTCGACAATTAGCTCTCGGTCAGAGAGGCGACGTATCGACCCGTCACGACCAGAATGCGATGGTTCTGCCTATCGCGACAAGAAAACACGAAGGCGCAACAAGCCTTGGTCACCTTAACCTGACACGCACCCCGTCATGATCTCATCGCGACGGCGATGGCAGTCGCATTCCAGCAAGACCCCGAACTTCTGAACGCTGACCAGATACCCCATCACGTTTGCTAGACGCAACGAGTGCCAGGGCGCGTTCAGAGAGAACGTGACGCAACAATACGTCACAACCTGGTCGCCACTGGGAACCCCATCGCGGCCACAACCTAGCGTTCAAATAGAACAACTTCACACCCCAAAACCTCCAGAAATTGTACAATGCGGGGAGGGGAGCATGTCACACGATGTAAACTACTCAAAAGGCCACAAACCTCCCTTAAATGACCCCATGCATGCCAAGGGAAATCAACTACACTCATTATCCTCACATGCAACAATGATCGCACTTCATGCAAACCCCTCCCAAGCAAGAAAACATCCAAGCGACACCATGAATTCATAACACACGAAATCAAGGAGCACAATGCACATCCTAAACAGGATTTCTAGGCTTGGAAGGAGGGTTATGAACCTAGCATGTAGAACTAGGTGGAGGTTTTGGGGTTCCCTACCTCAATGTGAAGATCCACCCAATTAGGGCCTTCTCGTAGGATTGCACCCCTCCACCTCCGAGCTCCAACGCTCCATGAGCCGCCTCTCGCGAGCCGAGCACCTCCTCCTTGAGCCAAAGGAGAAGTTGCACACCAAACATGAAGAACACACATTAAGGAGAAGAGAAAGAAGAGGAGATCTTCACAATCAAACCCAACAAATGCACAACCCTCACAAGCACAACCAACACTTACCAAGACAAGACACAAGCCTCCTTCCCAAGCTCCCATGGAGCACACCCAAAGGGAAGATTGCTAGAGGAAGAAAACACAAAGCAAAGAGGCAAATGGGGCTTTTGCTCTCAGCCAGAGCAACTTAAACATAAACGTTCAGAATGCGATGAACCCGGTCGTCGTGTTAGCGATCTTAACATCTGTGACCCTGCCGGTCAAAGTCACCATGTGGCGTGCATGCAACGCTGACATCTGATCATGATGGACCAGAGTGTCGCGTTCATGCATGCAAAGCCACCGGTGTCACCACCTCTCCGATAGCAAGACGACAAAAGAACTGCCAGCTGTCAGAGTCCTATCGTGACAGGGGCGGCCAACACGTTCATAATCAGAACGCGACGGTCACCTCCGTCTTCTTTAAAAGGCGACGGGTCGCTCTGTCACGACCTCAGCCGAGAGGGCAAACCCATAAAGGGGGACAGGGATGTTACAATCTAACCAACAAAAAAATAATTTCGTCTTCGAAATTAAGGGCGAAACTAGGGGAAGAAAGAGTAAACAAAGTACCTGTCACTCGAACAAGTGGGGAAACTGCTCCCGCATCTCGTCCTCATGCTCCCAAGTGGCCTTGCCATCGGCGCGGTGCTCCCAAACCACCTTGACGAGCGGGATCTGCTTCCTGCGAAGCTGCTGCACCCTACGATCCACCATGCTGATTGGGTACTCCAGCACGGACAGGTCAGGGGCAACCTCTAGCTACGATTAGTCGAGTACATGCGACGGGTCTGGCATGTACTTCCTCAGCTGTGACACGTGGAAGACGTCGTGGACACCTGCCAACTCGGACGGAAGAGCTAACCGGTAAGCGACCTCGCCAACCCGCTCCAGGATGGGAAAGGGGCCAACAAACCTCGGGTTGACCTTGCCCCTCTTCCCAAACCTGAGAACGCCTTTGGTGGGCGAGATCCAAAGAAACACCCTGTCACCGACCTCAAACTCAAGTGGCCTCCTGTGAACGTCGGCGTAGCTCTTCTGCCTGCTCTGCGCTGTCTGCAACCTCTGCTTGATCAGCCTCACGGTGGCTGCACACTGCTACACCAACTCTGGACCCAGCAACTGCCTCTCGCCAACCTCATGCCAGTGCAACATTGTCCTGCACGGTCAACCATACAGAGCCTCGTAGGGCGCCATCCCGATGCTGGAGTGATAGTTGTTATTATACGAAAACTCCACCATGGGAAGGTGCGGCTCCCACGTGCCGCCCTAGTCTAGGCAACATGATCTCAACAAGTCCTCGAGGGTCTATATAGTCCTCTCCGACTACCCGTCTGTCTGTGGGTGGTAGGCCGAACTCAACCTCAGCTCAGTGCCAAGTGCCCGCTGAAAGCTGCGCCAGAAATGAGAAGTGAACCTCGGATTTCTATCTGAGACAATAGAGACCGGGGTCCCATGCATGGGTAGCACTCTGTCCACAAACAACCGAGCCAGTCTGTCCACTGACCATGCTGCTCTGACCGATAGGAAGTGAGCGGTCTTCGTCAGCCTGTCGACGATGACCCAAACACTGTCGTGCCCCTGAGAAGTGCGAGGTAAGCCAAAAATAAAGTCCACGGTGACGTGCTTCCACTTCCACACAGGAATGGGAAGCGACTGCAGCTCACCACCAGGACGTTGGTGCTCTACCTTCACCTGCTGATAGGTAAGGCAGCGCGAAACAAACTCAGCGATATCTTTCTTCATCCCAGGCCACCAAAAGAGTACCCTCAAGTCATGGTACATCTTGGTGGAGCCAAGATGAATAGAGTATCGCGACCGGTGCGCCTCGGACAGTACCTCTTCCCTGACGTCCTCTGGAACATAGAGTCTATCTCTGAACTGAACCTCGCTGTCCTCGTCCAGCACCACCTCAGGCAACAACAACACGTCTGCCAAGTCTGCGTCTGCACTCTGTGCCTCAAGCACATGCTGGTATATCAACGGACGAACTGTCATACTGGCCAACACTACTCTCTCCCGGAGGCTAGACAACGTGATCACACCCTGAGTGGTGTCCTCCAGAAGTCTCCAGTGTCTAACCAACAAAGAACTCAAGTGGGCTCTCCTACTCAAAGCGTCTGCTACGACATTAGCCTTTCCCGGGTGATAGAAAAGGGTAAAGTCGTAGTCCTTCAAGTACTCGAGCTACCTGCGCTGCCTGAGGTTGAGATCTCTTTGCGTGAAGACGTACTGTAAGCTGCGGTGATCTATGAAAACCTTGAACACCTCACCGTACAAGTAGTGTCTCCATAACCTCAAGGCGAACACGACCGCTGCAAGCTCCAGGTCGTGTGTGGGGTAGTGTTGCTCATGCTTCTTCAGCTGACGAGAAGCATAAGTAACTACTCGACCATGCTACATCAACACAGCACCCTAACCAGTACCTGACGCGTCTGTGTAGACAACAAAGCCGCCGCTGCCAGAAGGTACCACAAGGATCAGAGCTGAAGTCAGCCGGCTCTTCAGCTCCTGAAAACTGCGCTCGCACTCTGCTGTCCACACAAACCGAGTCTCCCGCTTGGTCAACTAGGTCAAAGGCTCTGCAACTCTAGAGAAGTCCTGCACAAACCTCCTGTAGTAGCCTGCCAGCCCCAGAAAACTGCGAACCTCTGCAACTGTAGTGGGCTGGCCCCAAGAAACCACGACCTCAACCTTGACAGGATCAACCGCCACACTTGCACCAAAAACAACGTGACCCAGGAAGTGCACCTCCTTTAGCCAAAATTCACACTTGCTGAATTTGGCATAAAGTGGGTGACTTCTCAAAGCCTACAACACCAGCCTCAAGTGGACCTCATGCTCCTCTGCCGTCGCTGAGTACACCAGGATGTCGTCAACGAACACCACCACGAACTGGTCCAGGTACTCTCGAAAAACACTGTGCATCAGTTCCATGAATGCTGCAGGTACATTCGTGAGCCCAAAAGGCATCCCGACAAACTCGAAGTGGCCGTAGCGGGTGTGTAAAGCTGATCTTGCGATGTCTGACTCACGGATCCGCAACTGGTAGTAGCCCGACCTCAAGTCGATCTTCAAGAACACTGAAGCTGATTGCAACTGGTCGAACAAGTCATCGATCCTGGGCAAAGGATACTTGTTCTTCACGGTCACTTGATTCAGCTGCCGATAATCAATGCACATTCTGAGGCTGCCATCCTTCTTCCTCACAAACAGAACAGGCGCTCCCCACGGCAAACGGCTAGGACGAATGAAGCCCAATGCAAGCAACTCTTCTAGTTGGCGCTTCAACTCCCGCAGCTCCGCCGGCACCATTCGGTACGGTGCCTTGGACGTAGGCATCGTCCCCGGAAGCAACTCAATGGAGAAGTCTACCTCCTACTCAGGCGGCAAGCCAGGTAGATCCTCCGGAAACACGTCGGCAAACTCACAAACCATAGGCACATTTGAAACAGAAATCTCACCAGAATCCGAGACACACACAGAGGCCAAGAAAGCAACACAACCATCTCGGATGAGGCGGCGAGCTCTACAGAAAGAGACAAAGGGTCGGCGGACAGACCGGGTACCTCGGAAGTAAAGCACAGGTGCTCCAGGTATCTCGAACCTCACGGTCTTCCGCTGACAATCTACCAGTGCAGAGTGCACCTCTAGCCAGTCCATGCCAAGAATGGCATCAAAGTCGTGGAGCTGCAAGGCAAACAGTCTGGCTGGTAGCTGGTGGCCCTGTACCTCGACGGTGACACCCTCCAAGTAACCAAGGGTACGCACAAAGTCACCCGTCGGCAGCTCAACTGCAACGTCACAGGCCCGCTCTAGAGCAAACTCAGATAAGGAAGCAAAGAACTCCTCAGAGGCAAAATAGTGCGTAGCACTCGGATCAATCAAAACTCTAGTAGCCCTACCAAGGATGGGAACCGTACCGACGACCAGATTAGAGGCCTCCGCCTCCTCTCTGGCGATGTTCATCACCCGACCATGACCACGTCCTCGCTGAGGCTGCTGCTGCGGCTATTGGTACTGACCCTGGTGCTGCTGCTGGTGCTGCGCTGACTGGGGTGGACAGTACTGAGCCTGAGGTGCCTACTGCTGCTGCTCCTACTGCTGCCTCAAAGGACACTCTCGCCTGTAGTGACCCGACTACCCACAGTGGTAACAACCCGAGCCCTGCTGGCTCTGCTCTGCTCCCTGCTGCACAGACTGCTCCATTGGCTACTCTTGCTGATGTCGTTGTTGCTGCTTGTAGTGGTGCCTGCCTCCACGAGTGAATATCTTCTTCAACTTCGAGGCTAGGCCAGCATTGCCTATCCCCGAAGAAGAAGAAGAGGAAACACTCCCTCGACTGCCCGAGGGGCGTTGGTACGGAGAAGACCTCCTTGAGCCCCCACTCTGCTGCGGCTGAAACCGACACTCCCTCTCCAAGGCCGTAGCTCTCGCAACTGCCAATGCCAAGGTGTCACAGAGGTGACCAGCCATGGCCCACCTCAAGTCTAAACGCAGCCCGCTAATGAACCGCTCGGTACGAGCTTGCTCACTAGCTGCTACGTGGGGAACATGTCAAAGTAGCTACAGAAACCTCTGGTGGTACCGCCCCACGGTCAAGTCTCTCTGCACCAACTCGTGGAACAGGTCCCTCCTCTCACGGAAAATGTAGTCGGGGAGGAACTTTTCGTGAAAAGCCACTAGGAACACTGCACAAGTGATCTGGTCTAGCCTTCTGCCCTGAAAACTGGTCTGCCTCACTGCTCTCCACCACTCGTGGGCTGACCCCTTCAGCTGATACACTGCTAACCTGACCTGATCTAGCTCTGCACAGTCCATGGTCTCGAAGGTGCAAGCGAGCTCATAGACCTAGCTCTCTGCTCTGTCTGGATCACAGTCACAAAAAAAAGTCAGAGGCTGAAGACAAAGAAACCTCTCCAGAAGCGTCGTGCGGTCCTCGGGTGCTGCCGCTACAACTGGAGTATGCTGCTGTACCACTGGGGGTACCTCTGGCTAAACCGTTGCTGCCTGCAGGGTCGATGGTGGCTGCTCCTCTGCTGCCATCTCTGTGAACTACTAACCTCCTGCCAGAATCTGCTGGTACTAAGGGTACTGGGGGTACTGCTGGCACTGTGGGTACTACGGGTATTGCCAAGGACCCTGGAACATCACTCTCCACCACTGCTCCATGAAGGCTGGCGGGGGCTGGGGCAGAAACCACTACTTTTGCTGCTGCGGCTGCTGGCTGCTGGTGTGGCTCTCCCTGCCGCAACGGAACTCCTGACACTCCACCAGCTCATGAACCTGCCTGCGAGTTGATAGCCCACAAATGCATCGTTAAATACGTGGCTAACAATCTTAAAATAATTGGCCTACACTAAACATTTTGACAATAGTTAAATGGTGAGACCGAATCGAATCCACAGGGAAAAAGATTATTAACTTTGAAAATCTTGAGTTCCTTTGATTAGAAAAGTGTGTAAAGGATTTTAAAACTAATTCCTAAGATTAATTCGATCAAAAAATAAATCTAATCTAAGAAGAGAAATTAGAAGAGAGAAGTAGAGATAGAAGGAAAGCGATAGAGAAGAGAGAGATGAGAGAGGAGAGGGAGAGCAAGACTAATTAACAAAAAGTAACTAACATGATCACAATAAAATTTAAGAGTTTCACACAATAAAAAAATAAACTAAACTAATTTTCAGATAGAAAGAGATCGAGAGAGAGAGAGAGAGAGAGAATTGAAAGAGAAGATGATGAGAAAATAGAGAGAGAATGGAGAGAGAATGAGAAGAGAGAGAGGGTGAGAGAGAACAAGAGAGATGAGAGAGAGAGAGAGAGAAACAAAAGAGACGAGAGAGGAGAGAGAGCGATAGGAGAGAGGGAGAGAAGGCGAGAGAGGGAGACGTAGCCCTTTCACGTTGCATGCAAATGCATGTAATGTGAAAGGGGGAGGGGCCTGCGGTGCGGGCGCGTGGGCATGCGGGGTCGCGTGGGCAGGCGTCCACATGGGGGTGCGTTGGCGCGGGTGCGTGGGGGGGGGGGGGCAGCAGCATGGCGGGGCACAGGTGCGTGGACAAGGGCAACTGCAGGCGGGCACGAGCGCGGGGCAGGCAGGCGCCGGGTGGGAGCGGCTAGGCGCGAGCAACTGGCAGCGCGGCAAGCGGCCTAGCTCGCGTGGGCGGAGGCTGGCAGGGTCGCGCAGGGGCGCGTGGCGGCACGCGGGCAGGTGCGCGGGCGTGCAAGCGGGTGACAAGCGCACGGCCAGGCACGAGCGGGTGCAGGCACGGGCGGGTGCAGGCGCGGGCTGCTGCTGCTGCTTCTGTGTGCACCGAGAGAGACTAGGCCAGAGAAAGCGAGAGAGGAAGAAGAGAGGAAGAAGAAAAAGGGAAAGAGAAGAGGAGGGGGAAGACCTCCGGTCCAAGAGAGGAAGAAGAGAGAAAAGAAGAAGAAGGTCCTCGGGAATGAGAAAGAGAGGAGGTTTTAGAAAAGGGGAGGGAATGAGAGAGGAAATAGAATCTTTGTAAAATAGATAGATAGAAGAGAGGAAAGAGGAGAGAGATTTTTGGAAAATAGGAGAGGGGATTTTAAAAATGAGAAAGAGTTTTAAAAATTGAAAAGAAAGAGAGAGGGGAATATTTTAAAAATTAGAATCTCTCATTATTATCTCTTGAACCAATTAAATCTATTGACCCATTTGACACTTCATTTCTTGCCCCATTAATCCTGCAAACACAACACAAAAGAGATTTAATCAATTATTGCACTTGTAATCGAATGATAATAAAATTTTATGAAATTATCAATTATTTGTCAATGAAATTACACAACTATTTATAACAATTATGTAATTATCACATCCCCCAACTTACTCATTACTAGTCCCTTAGCAATGCACACAAGTGAATAATTAGGACTAACAATAACTCAAATCATCATATTTCATGTCAAGAAATGAGAGATGAGACTGATCAACCATAAGTATTTCCAATTCTAGTGGCAAGTGTCAAAGATAAACATGTCAGTTTATGTTATTAGACAGTTCTTCAAGATACACTTGAAATTATCATTTCCTTTGTGAATGCGCTTGTGATCAATAGTCATTAATAAGATGGTGTATGGGCTTTTTACCTATTACTTAGAGATGACATCAACTCTACACTATTTAAATCCAATCCTTAAATTACAGGTAGCTTTCACTCTGCCTTCTCCCTCTCTCGCTCTCTCTCTCTCTCTCTCTCTCTCTCTCTCTCTCTCTCTCTCTCTCTCTCTATATATATATATATATATATATATATATATATATATATATTGTAAACTTGGATATCCTTTCACCATTTGACGCGAACTTCTATACTTCTTGAGGTGCCGAAGCCCGGTTACTAAGCTAGGGATTTCCTTCTTCATTTTCATTTTTTTTCATTTTTTTACTTGCAGGCAAGTAGCTTTTCCCCACTATTAGTCTTCAATAAGAGTGTAGAATATCAATCATCAATCTGAGTATTAGGTAAAACTCTCATCACCCTCATGACTGACACTTATTCATCATTTAATTCATGTGTGTAGGTTCAATAAAATTTCAAACGTATTTTGAGGAAAATGCTAAGAACATAACCACAAAACTCATCCTTTAACTTATCACTAGCACAAGTATATACTCAAAGTAAAATCATTCTAAAATGAGGCATTCTTTTCTTGCATGAAAAATGATACATGACGCATAATGTTCGGGATGTTTAGCAGGATTTTAAAATTTGAAAGATTTTCACAATTTTCCCTCCCCCAACTTGAATGACATTGTCCTCAATGGCAAACAGATAATAAAACCATCAGAAGTTAGGAAAGGAAAGGAACCTGATATCTTAAATGGAAGCGTTTTGCTCAATTCATTCATCAAGAATAATGGGCCTCCAAAAACCTAGAACACAATAGAAAATAAGAGATAAATAAGTTAAATCTCCTAAAAATATTGAGTTGCCTCCCAACAAGCGCTAAGTTTAATGTCTTCAGCCACACACAATGAAGTCCTTATGCATCTACTCAGGGTCATTGAGAGGAATGGATTCTTTGGGTGTGAGGTGCATGTTTTCCAAGTAAGGTTTTAGACGTTGACCATTAACAGTAAAAGTTTGACCATTTTTAGGATCAAGAATTTTAACAGCACCATGGTCAAAAGCTTTGACAACAATGAATGGTCCGTCCCATCGAGATTTCAATTTACCTGGAAATAAGCACAGCCTGGAGTTAAAGAGCCAGACCTTTTGGTCAGGATGGAAGGATTTCCTCAAAATGTGTTTGTCATGAAAGATTTTGGTCTTGGCTTTATATATCTTAGAATTCTCATAGGCTTCATTGCGCAATTCCTCAAGCTCATGCAGTTGGAGGGCTCTATGTGATCCAGCTTGGGCTAAGTCAAGATTGAACTGTTTAATGGCCCAATAAGCCCTATGCTCTAACTCAACAGGGAGGTGACAGGCTTTACCAAAAATCAACCTATAGGGAGACATGCCAATGGGAGTCTTATATGCAGTCTGATAGGCCCACAAAGCATCATCCAATCTTTTTGACCAATCTTTCCTATCGGGCCTAACGGTCTTTTGGAGAATGTTCTTGATCTCCCTATTAGACACTTCCACCTGGCCACTAGTCTGGGGATGGTAGGGGGTGGCAATTTTGTGAGTTATCCCATATCTTCTAAGCAAAGCTCAAAATTGGGAATGAGTGAAATGAGATCCCCCATCACTTATGATAGCATGAGGACACCCAAACCTAGAAAAGATATTCCCGCGCATAAATTTCATAACAACCTCATGATCATTGGTGCGGGTGGCAATAGCCTCAATCCATTTAGACACATAATCAATAGCCACAAGGATGTACTCATTTCCAAAGGATGATGGGAATGGGCCCATGAAATCAATTCCTCAGACATCAAAATTTTCCACCACCAAAATGGGGTTTAGAGGCATCATGTCTCTCTTAGAATTGTTGTCTACTGCTTGGCATCTCAGACAGGTCTTACTGAACTCATAAGCATCCTTGAACAATGTGGGCCAGTAAAACCCACTTTGTAAGACCTTGGCAGTAGTTTTCTTCCCCGAGAAGTGTCCCCCACAAGCTAGAGTGTGACAGAAAGTTAAAATGCTTTGTTGCTCATCCTCAGGGACACATCTCCTAATGACTTGGTCTGGACCCATGTGAAATAGTTCAGGGTCATCCCAGAAGTAATGTTTCACTTTGGAAAAGAAGTGCTCCCTCTCATGTTTGGACCAACCCATAGGAAGTTGACCCACCGCGAGGTAGTTGACTAACAAAAATTGATAGCCCACAAATGCGTCGTTAAACACGTGGCTAACAATCTTAAAATAATCGGCCTACACTAAACATTTTGACAATAGTTAAGTGGTGAGACCGAGTCGAATCCACGGGGAACCAGATTATTAACTTTGAAAATCTTGAGTTTCTTTGATTAGAAAAGTGTGTAGAGGATTTTAAAACTAACTCCTAAGATTAATTTGATCAAAAAAATAAATCTAATCTAAGAAGAGAAATTATAAGAGAGAAATAGAGATAGAAGGAAAGTGATAGAGAAGAGAGAGATGAGAGAGGAGAGAAAGAGAGAGTAAGACTAATTAACAAAAAGTAACTAACATGATCACAATAAAATTTAAGAGTTTCACACAATACAGAAATAAACTAAACTAATTTACAGATAGAAAGAGATCGAGAGAGAGAGAAAGAAGAGAAATGAAAGAGAAGAGGATGAGAAAATAGAGAGAGAACGAGAAGAGAGAGAGGGCGAGAGAGAGAACAAGAGAGATGAGAGAGAGAGAGACAAAAGAGACGAGGGAGGAGAGAAAGCGATAGGAGAGAGGGAGAGAAGGTGAGAGAGGGGAGGGAGGGCGACGTGGCCCTTTAACATTGCATGCAAATGCATGCAACGTGGAAGGGGGAGGGGCCTGCGGTGCGGGCGCGTGGGCACGCGGGGTCCCACGAGCGGGCACCCGTGTGGGGGCGCGTTGGCACGGGCGCGTGGGGGGCGGCAGTAGCATGGCGGGGCGCAGGTGCATGGAGGCAGGGGCGGCTGCAGGTGGGCACGAGCACGGGGCAGGCAGGCACCGGATGGGAGCGGCCAGGTGCGAGCAGCTGGCAGTGCGACAGGCGGCCTGGCTCACGCAGGCGGAGGCTGGCAGGGTCGCGCAGGGGCGCGTGGCGGTGCACGGGCAGGTGCGCGGGCGTGCAGGAGGGCACGCAAGCGCACGGCCAAGCACGGGCAGGTGCAGGCGCGGGCTATTGCTGCTGCTTCTATGTGCGCCTTGAGAGACTGGGCCAGAGAAAGCGAGAGAGGAAGAAGAAAAAGGGAAAGAGAAGAGGACGGGGAAGTCCTCTGGTCCAAGAGAGGGAGAAGAGAGAAAAGAAGAAGAAGGTCCTTGGGAATGAGAAAGAGAGGAGGTTTTAGAAGAGGGGAGGGAATGAGAGAGGAAATAGAATCTTTGTAAAATAGATAGATAGAAGAGAGGAAAGATGTGAGATTAAAGGAGAGAGATTTTTGGAAAATAGGAGAGGAGATTTTAAAAATGAGAAAGAGTTTTAAAAATTGAAAAGAAAGAGAGAGGGGGAATATTTTAAAAATTAGAATATCTCATTATTATCTCTTGATCTAATTAAATCCATTGGCCCATTTGACACTTCATTTCTTGCCCCATTAATCCTGCAAACACAACACAAAAGAGATTTAATCAATTATCGCACTTGTAATCGAATGATAATAAAAAATTATGAAATTATCAATTATTTGTCAATGAAATTACACAATTATTTATAACAATTAAGTAATTATCACATCCCCCAACTTACTCATTGCTAGTCCCTTAGCAATGCGCACAAGTGAATAATTAGGACTAACAATAACTCAAAACATCATATTTCATGTCAAGAAATCAGAGATGAGACTCATCAACCATAAGTATTTCCAGTTCTAGTGGCAAGTGTCAAAGATAAACATGTCAGTTTATGTTATTAGACAGTTCCTCAAGATACACTTGAAATTATCATTTTCTTTGTGAATGTGCTTGTGATCAATAGTCATTAATAAGATGGTGCATGGGCTTTTTACCTATTACTTAGAGATGATATCAACTCTACACTCTTTAAATCCAATCCTCGAATTACAAGTAGCTTTCACTCTGCCTTTTCTCTCTCTCCCTCTCTCTTTTTATATATATTTTGTAAACTTGGATATCCTTTCACCGTTTGACGTGAACTTCTACACTTCTTGAGGTGCCGAAGCCCGATTACTTAGCTAGGGATTTCCTTTTTCATTTTCATTTTTTTATTTTTTTACTTTTTTTTACTTGCAGGCAGGTAGCTTTTTCCTCACGATTAGTCTTCAATAAGAGTGTAGAATATCAATCATCAATCTGAGTATTAGGTAAAACTCTCATCACCCTCATGACTGACACTTATTCATCATTTAATTCATGTGTGTAGGTTCAATAAAATTTCAAACGTATTTTGAGGAAAATGCTAAGAACATAACCACAAAACTCATCCTTTAACTTATCACTAGCACAAGTATATACTCAAAGTAAAATCATTCTAAAATGAGGCATTCTTTTCTTGCATGAAAAATGATACATGACGCATAATGTTTGGGTTGTTTAGCAGGATTTTAAAATTTGAAAGATTTTCACAATTTTCCCTCCCCCCAACTTGAATGACATTGTCCTCAATGGTTTGTTGGTTCGTGGCCAAGCTCAAAATTTGATTGAGGAGGCTGTTGATAAGTGGGCTGATTTTGTTTGAATTGAGGAGAGGAGTACTAAGCTATTGAAGAGAATTGGGCCTGAGGTCCTTTGGTGTAGACATTCCCATAAGAGTTCGGCTGGGCTTGGAACTGATTGTGGAAAGATTGTTTTTCAGCTTGAGAATTAGAGGGGTTGGATCCTTGAGGCTAAGCCTGTTGATTTTTCCAAGAGAAATTTGGGTGATTTCTCCAACCCGGACTATATGAATTGGAGAATGGGTCCAGATTGGGCTTGGGGAATCATTGGGCTGCTTGGACCTGTTCTTGGACTTGTTCTTGGATGAAAGGAGGGAGTTGAGCTGCAGTTGGACATTCATTAATGTGGTGGGCTGGAATAGCACACAAGCTACAGACTTCCTGATGATAGTAGTCTGGGCCAACATATGGGCTCGAGGGGGATGGGCCAAAGGAATCCTGATGGGTCCTAGACAAGATTTGGTCCATCTTTTGAGCTAGAGAGGCAACAGTTTGGGCCATAGTATCCACTTTCTCCCACTTTTGGGCCATGAAATTATTCTCGAATTTGGGCTCCAATTCATCCCGATTTCTCACTTCATACAACCCAACCCGCTTGGATGGCCCAATAGATCTCTCATAAGATGAAAGTGAGGCATGATTAATTGAATTTTCACTTAGCATTTCAAAGAGATCATAAGCTTCATCTTCACTCTTACTCATAAACGTCCCCCCACATGATGCATCCACCATCTGCTTATATTGTTCAGTTAATCCTTCATAAAATGCTTGCACTATTTGCCATTTTGAAAGACCGTGATGGGGACATTTCCTTAACAACTCTTTCAATCTTTCCCATGATTCATGAATCAATTCCCCTGGTAATTGTGAAAATCCAGTAATAGTCCGCATGGTATTGGTTTGGACTATAGGGTAGAACTTCTTTAAGAATTCTTGTTGCATTTCTGCCCAAGTTCTAATGGTTTTCCCCACAGTGCCCGACCAATATTTTGCCTTATCTTTTAGAGAAAATGGGAAGAGGGTCAATCAGAGGGCATCATCAGAAAAATTCTGAATTTTAACAGTTGAGCATATTTCCAAGAATTCATCAATATGCTTATATGGGTCTTCATTGGTATTTCCATAAAACGATAAAAGCATTTGAATAGTGCTGGATTTGATTTCATATTAGAGAGCTTGATTTTGTGGAAGGTTAATACAAGATGAAGGTTGATATTGATTGGGAATGAAATAATCCTTCATCTGTTTGGGGATTTCTTGATTATCTTGATTTTCAGCCATTTGATTTTTCAGAAGATTTTTCCTTGGATGGAGAATTCTCTCAATTTCTGGGATTGGTCCTAGCAAATTAGGGCTTTGTGATCTCCTACCATGCATGCACTAGGACCAAATGAGAGAAGAGAGGAAATTTTTTTTAGGTTTATTTTTTTTTTAACAAAGACAAACAAGTTTCAAACAATTACCCTATTTGACCTAGAGATCTTAGACTTGAAAGTGAGATTTCTCACAAAGTGGCCTAGACCAACTGAAGTCCACTATTAGGTATATCCACTGGCCACGTAAGAGGTGGGGTAGTGGGAGGCTCCCCCTACTTTCGTAGGGACCTAATTAGAGAACCACTTTCCCGCTTAGGCGTTTGCCTTTTAACCTCTAGCCTTAGACACCAGTTTCTAAAACCAAGTAGTGGGCCCAAGTGGACCTAAACCTCAGTGTGAACCCTAAGGCCAATGTTTACTGATTTTTATTAAGGCTTGGGAATGCAAAAGATGTAGGAAATTGTGGTTTGTGGGCTAAGGAAGGGTGATCAAATCCCCACCTTATCTTGTTAAAGAAATTACCCTTAAAATCTTTTAGAAATGATGTGCACACCACAAAATCAAGCAAGGAATTCTATGCAAGCATGGCAATGCATGATCATGCTTTTTAACGAAAGTTGCAAAATACTCACCTCGCCTCCCGCAATCTTCGACGAGAAAGGAAACTTTTTTAAAAAGAAAAATACCTAAAGATGAAAGTCTAAATGATGCATGTCCTAAATATGGAAGGTTTCTAATCTTGACATGACATCTTTTGATTGGATTCAAGTGATTGATTTTTTTTTAATTATCTAAACATGGCAACTAGAAAAAGGAAACTCAATCAAGAGGATTTTAAGGGTACTTACCTCCAACGCAAACCCTCGTTCTTTTGGAAATTAAGACAAATAGAAAGAGTAAGAGAGAGAAGAAACCTCACCTCAACTTACCTTTTTACTGATTTTTTTTCTTTAATTTTCGGATTTACAGACCCTTTTACTTACAGATCTTGCTTTCAGCGACAGATTTCTGACAGATTTTTTTATTTCTGCAATTTTCAAGCTTTTTTCAATTTTTATTTGACACCTACAAAAAGAAAAAAAATGTGAGCATGAATATACACAAAAGAACACCAAGATTATCAAAACTAAAATCTAATCTCCCCGGCAACGGCGCCAAAAATTGATAGCCCACAAATGCGTCGTTAAATACGTGGCTAACAATCTTAAAATAATCGGCCTACACTAAACATTTTGACAATAGTTAAGTGGTGAGACCGAGTCGAATCCATGGGGAAAAAGATTATTAACTCTGAAAATCTTGAGTTTCTTTGATTAAAAAAGTGTGTAGAGGATTTTAAAATTAACTCCTAAGATTAATTCGATCAAAAAAATAAATCTAATCTAAGAAGAGAAATTAGAAGAGAGAAATAGAGATAGAAGGAAAGCGATAGAGAAGAGAGAGATGAGAGAGGAGAGAGAGAGCAAGACTAATTAACAAAAAGTAACTAACATGATCACAATAAATTTAAGAGTTTCACACAATATAGAAATAAACTAAACTAATTTACAGATAGAAAGAGAGAGAGAGAGAGAGAGAGAGAGAGAGAGAGAGAGAGAGAGAGAGAGAGAGAGAGAGAGAGAGAGAGAGAGAGAGAGGAGAGAATGAAGAGAGAGAGGATGAGAAAATAGAGAGAACTGGAGAGAGAACGAGAAGAGAGAGAGGGCGAGAGAGAGAACAAGAGAGATGAGAGAGAGAGAGAGAGAGAGAGAGAGAGAGAGAGAGAGAGACAAAAGAGACGAGAGAGGAGAGAGAGCGATAGGAGAGAGGAAGAGAAGGCGAGAGAGGGGAGAGAGGGTGACGTGGCCCTTTCACATTGCATGCAAATGCATGCAACGTGAAAGGTGGATGGGCCTGCGGCGCGGGCGCGGGGGGCGGCAGCAGTGTGGCGGGGCGCAGGTGCGTGGAGGCAGGGGCGGCTGCAGGTGGGCACGAGCGCGGGGCAGGCAGGTGCCGGGTGGGAGCGGCCACGTGCGAGCAGCTGGCAGTGCGGCTGGCAGCCTGGCTCGCACGGGCGGAGGCTCGCAGGGTCGCGCAGGGGCGCGTGGCGGCGTGCGGGCGTGCAGGTGGGCGCGCAAGCGCGCGGCCAGGCGTGGGCTGCTGCTGCTGCTTCTGTGTGCACCGAGAGAGACCAGGCCAGAGAAAGCGAGAGAGGAAGAAGAGAGGAAGAAGAAAAAGGGAAAGAGAAGAGGAGGGGGAAGACCTCCGGTCCAAGAGAGGGAGAAGAGAGAAAAGAAGAAGAAGGTCCCCGGGAATGAGAAAGAGAGGAGGTTTTAGAAGAGGGGAGGAATGAGAGAGGAAATAGAATCTTTTTAAAATAGATAGATAGAAGAGAGGAAAGAGGAGAGATTAAAGGAGATAGATTTTTAGAAAATAGGAGAGGGGATTTTAAAAATGAGAAAGAGTTTTAAAAATTGAAAAGAAAGAGAGAGGGGGAATATTTTAAAAATTAGAATCTCTCATTATTATCTCTTGATCCAATTAAATCCATTGGCCCATTTGACACTTCATTTCTTAGCCCATTAATCCTGCAAACACAACACAAAAGAGATTTAATCAATTATCGCACTTGTAATCGAATGATAATAAAAATTTATGAAATTATCAATTATTTGTCAATGAAATTACACAATTATTTATAACAATTATGTAATTATCACGAGTGCGTGGAGGCATGTTCTGCAAAACAGACATAATAAGAAGTTAACAGATAAACTCCAGCAGCTTAGCAGTGTTACTTGTACTTCCTAAGAGACTTTACGTTATTACTTATTTCCACTACAAGTCTTGATAGACCCCTTGCTCTGATACCACTATAACGACCCCGGCGCCCGGACCCTCGGCTCCCACCAAGAATCCGAACATCGGGACCGCGGCCCACGGATCTGGAGACTCGAAAGGGCTAATGAATCGGTCTAACAAGATATGTAATAGAGATAAATAACAACAAACATACTAAAGTGCACCATAAGTGAACGAGAAGTATCCAACACTAGATAATAGTCTAGTACAGTCCCAAAGTAAATAAAGTACAAGTGCTGAAATAAATGGGAAAGAACACGTCCCTTAGGGGCATACCCCGAGGGTGAAGTACACAAGCTGGGGGAACACTGCTCACTAGAGACGCTGACTACTATGGGCCCGTCTCCTCAGTCCTCCGCGGAGGGAGCTGCTGTGAAGTCTCACCTACAAAACAGGGAGTGAGCTTCACGAAGAAGCCTAGTAGGGACTACCAATCTCCCACTGGTTCTAACAGCAGAATAGAACTAAGTGCAATAAATAAATAAAGCAGTAAAGTTTATTCTACTAAACCGAGTCAAGTGCGGAAGCGTGAAAGAAACTACACGGTCGTCGGTCTAGGCTACACAACGGGACCGAAAAATCCGTGTAAACTAAGGCACCACAAGAACCCAGCTGTAAACACTAACAGTAGACACTGCCTGGACAAACACACTAGCTACAGAACGCTACACTAGTGAGTCGGTCAGGTGCACCACGCGCCTTACCCTCGACCAACAGTCCATGTCTAGCACCTCCCGTCGAAGTGAGACACGGAACTAAGAACAAACACAACTACCGTAGTCTGGCTGGACTACGGTCCAACGCCTGACCCCTCTAAATGGTTCCGGAACCACATAGAGTGAGGCAGTGAGAAAGGACTAGCTGATCTGCGCCATATGAGCTACCAACTACCTGGTGTCCCAGACTCAACTAAGAGAGCTCCACAAACGACTCACGTCGTTGACCCATCGTTTGCCCCTACTGCTACCAGAGTCAACGACTCGGGCAAACCCCGCCGCCCGAAGCAACCCCCTCTGACACAGGCATGCGGGGACCGGGGGTCCCAGGTAACGGTAACAACCTATCTCGTGGACAAGCCCTCAAGTGCCTAGCACTGGGCGAAGAGACTAAAGTATCACTACACTAGGAACATTACAGGTGCCAAGAAACCAGAGTCACAGTGGAAACGGAAACACAACAAGTCGACAATTAGCTCTCAGTCAGGGAGGCGACGTATCGACCCGTCGCGACCAGAACGCGACGGTTCTGCCTGTCGTGACAAGGAAACAAGAAGGTGACCCTTGAGCCCGTCGCGATAAGATCACGACGGCTATGGGCGCCGCAACAAGCCCTGGTCTTCTGAACCCAACACGCGAGATAGCGACGGCGGTCGCGTTCCAGCGAGACCCCAAACTCCTGAATGTTGACCACGTACCCTGTCGCGTTTGCTAGACACGATGGGTGCCGGGGTGCGTTTAGAGAGAACGCGACGCAAAGATACGTCGCGACCTGGTCGCGACTGGGAACCCCGTCGCGACCACACCCGAGTGTTCAAACAAAACAACTTCACACCCCAAAAACTCCAGAAATTGTTCGATGCGGGGAGGGGAGCATGTCACACAATGTAAACTGCTCAAAAGGCCATAAACCTCCCTTAAATGACCCCATGCATGCCAAGGGAAATCAACTACACTCATTATCCTCACATGCAATAATGATCACACTTCATACAAACCCCTCCCAAGCATGAAAACATCCAAGCAACACCATGAATTCATAACACATGAAATCAAGGAGAACAATGCACATCGTAAACAGGATTTCTAGGCTTGGAAGGAGGGTTATGAACCTAGCGTGTAGAACTAGGTGGAGGTTTTGGGGTTCCCTACCTCAATGTAAAGATCCACCCAATTAGGGCCTTCTCGTAGGATTGCACCCCTCCACCTCCGAGCTCCAACGCTCCACGAGCCGCCTCTCGCGAGCCGAGCACCTCCTCCTTGAGCCAAAGGAGAAGTTGCACTCCAAACATGAAGAACACACAGTAAGGAGAAGAGAAAGAAGAGGAGATCTTCACAATCAAACCCAATAAATGCACAACCCTCACAAGCACAACCAACACTTATCAAGACAAGCCACAAGCCTCCTTCCCAAGCTCCCACGGAGCACACCCAAAGGGGAGATCGCCGAAGGAAGAAAACATAGAGCAAAGAGGTAAATGGGGATTTTGCTCTCGGCCATAGCAACTTAAACACAGACGTTCAGAACGCGACGGACCCAGTCGTCGCGTTAGCAACGCTAACGCGACACCCTCCTACATCGCGATCTTAACATCTGTGACCTTGGCGGTTAAAGCCACCACGTGGCGTGCATGCAATGCTGACATCTGATCGCAACGGACCAGAGCGTCGCGTTCATGCATGCAAAGCCACAGGTGTCACCACCTCTCTGACAGAAAGACGACAAAAGAACTGCCTGCTATCAGAGTCCTATCGCGACAGGGGCGGCCAGTGCGTTCATAATCAGAAGGCGACGGTTACCTCCGTCGCCTTCAGAAGGCGACGGGTCGCTCTGTCGCGACCTCAGACGAGAGGACAAACCCACAAAGGGGGACATGGATGTTACATAACTCATCTTCATGAAATTCTATGGCCGGGTGCAAGCTTGTGGGAGTCAGGACAGCACTAATTTGATTCACTGGCAAGTCCTCATTCACCATGACTTTCTGCAAATACTGCATAAGGGCCTCCTGGTGCACCACTGACCTCTTGATTAATTCTAGGATGGATATCCTTGCTGGAGTCTTGTCCAGGTGCTTTAGCAGATCATACTGAGTCCTTGGGAGGGACTCCTCTTGCTGGGCTTCTTCCTCCTGGGGCACTGATGCTTGTTCCTGCTGCTGGGGGAATATTCTGTTAAATATGCGCCCACTTCGGAGCACCATGGTTGCCTCTGAGCTTTCTCCCACTGTTGATGCCGCTGCCGGCAGAACGGAAGGTGGTAGGGAGGTGGAAGGCTGGGGGTGAATATTTGATATGGCAATTGGATGCTTGCCGTACTCGAGGGTGCAGTAGTGGTACGAAGAAAGGGAGCTTGGTGATTGGGGGTAATGAGAGGTATGGTTGATGGTGTGCGGAGGAAATGTGGGTTTGATGACGGTGGTGGATGCGGGGCAGTGATGGTAGGGGATGGGCGGTTTGGTTGTGGTGGTACGGTGGAGGTGTTGCGTAAGAAGGGGGCTTGTGTGTTGGTGGGTGGTGGTGTTGTGGTGACAGTGTGTTGGCGGATGATTGGCGGGTTAGATGGTTGGTTAGACGGTGCAAGAAGTGGATAGGGATGCATAGAAAGGAGGGTAGCGGGTTGTCAGAGGTAGGTGTATGGATGAAGGGGGGTAAGGTGAAAGAGGATTGGGACGTGAAGGCTACTTCCGTAGGCCGACCGAGCGTTCTTTCATTGCTGGGAGACGTCGTGCAAGCATTTACTTGTTGGTTCGGAGGCTGGTGCTCCGGGAGGGGATTCTGAACTATGCCCATGCTGGGCTGTTGCTGAGGTGCCTATGGCTGCTGTTGCTGCGGTTGCTGCTGCTAGACCTGCCCGAGGGGCGTCCTTGCCTTCATCTCAACAATATACTTTCTCATTTCCTCCCAATCTATGCCTCCATTGTCATTCAAATTATATATATAGTCTTTGAAATGGAAACATGCCTCTAAAGTATGGCCCGGTCCCGATGAAATGCACAGTAGCGGGACATATCAACATCGAGAGGCCATTGTAGCCTTTCCCTTGGCAAGGTGAGTGCACCGGCGGCCATGAGGGCACTGAAAATATCTGGTAGTGTCTCCGGCAATGGAGGGTAATGGGTTCTCCTCGGGCCTGGGGGACGTCGAGGCTGCTGGGGTTCATAGGCGCCTGGAGGAGGTACTTGGTTGTATTGGGGAGGTGTAGGAGCAGGTTGTCGTTGTTGGTACTCAGGAGGGGCAGGTTGTCGGTACTGGGGCTGCTGCGGCTGACGATATTGTGGAGGCTGGGGTTGCTGGTAGTATTGGTTGGTGGAAGGCTGTTGGTATTGGGGCCGCTGAGGCTGCTGGTATTGTGGTTGTTGAGGCTGTTGGGGCTGTTGTGATGGTGCCCTAAACATTGGAGAGTTGTTTGGCCTGGGGGCCGGTTGCTGGGGCTGTTGGGCTCTGGTGTTGGTGTTGTTGCTGGGGCGGTAGGTGGAAGGACTAGGGTTGCCCATTGCACTCACCTACTCATTGTGTATGACCCCCTCGGTTGTGGGACCGCCAGTAGGGGGAGCACCACTACCCTTCTTGAATATCCGGGTCTTAGGCTCAAACATGGCCATGATTGGAGAGTCTTTTAGTTGGGTCTGAATATAACAGGCCCTCTCATATAATTCTTCCATTGTGGTTAGTTTGTTCATGGCCAAAATATGTCTGAATTGCGGCGTGGCATTTGCCGTGATCATCTTTACTTGTTCAGGCTCGGATAGTGGGTCCCTCAATCGCTCAGCCATGGCTCTCCAGCAGTTAGCATAATGCACGAAATCTTCATCAGCCTTCATCCTCTCAGCCATTTAATCGGTGATTGATAGTGCAGGTCCAAATCTATCTCTGTACCTCTGCAAGAACTTCCTTCGCACTGCTTCAAAGTCCTCGGCGTCTGAGGGCTCTAGAGAGTAGAACCACTCAAGGGCGGGCCCATCAAAGACCGACGGAATAGGAATGCAAGAGCACGGCTGTCATTTTTCCAGAAGGAGGATTCGTACATGAATTCTTTAATGTGTACGAATGGGTTGCCGGTGCCGTTGTACCGGCAGTAAATCGGCAACTCATAAGGAGGGAGATGGAAGATCGACATAGAAGGGAGTGCCGGTTCGAAGGAATCCTTGGGTGCGGACACCCTTTTTAAATCTTGTTCCAAACGACTCACCTTTGCCAGGAGGGCTTGGGTAAGTTGGTTGGAAGATGGTTTGGGAGGTGCCCCAGAAGGAAGGTGGTGGGGGACATCTACCTGAGCGGAATAGTGAAGGGGAGGGGCGCCGACGGGCACGGAAATATGGTCCGGAGCCCGAGGAAGGTTGGTGGCCCTTGCCATGTTGGGGCTCAGCTGAACATGAGAAGGCCCCCCAACAGGGTTGTGGGGGCGAGAGTGAATAACAGAATTAGCCCGAGAGGGGGTAGGAGAGACTCGAACCGTCGGGTCGCGAGCAGGTTGAATATGAACACTTGCACTCGGGTGGAAAGCTTGAACTGGATCGGGGACAGACTTCCCCTTGAGGGCAGCCTGGACCTCCCGAAGCTGAGAAGCTTGGAGGCTCTGGAGGATGTCCACATGTTGGGACAGATCAATTGGGGTAGAGGCATTTCCAGCGTCATGCCTCGGCGAGATGTGGGGAACCTGAGTATCCATCGCATTAACATGCGAGGTGGCAAGACCATCATGAGGTGCATCGGGAAGGCGTGGAAAGGAGCCCAGGGAGTCATACACATCCTCATAGGTATCATCATGGTAAGCCATATCTTTGTGTTCGACCATCGAAAGAGATCGGCCTGAACGAAGCTGCATGAAGTTTTCAACAAACAATGTGTTTTAAAGGACACTTACCAAACAACTATTCAAACAAGTTTGAGAGAAGAGGTTAATGACTTTTAATCCACACACTTGAATATGCTTACGTCCACTTCGAATGTTCAATAAAACTCAACGTGGATTTTAATTGCAATGTGTCACTCCGAGTGGGTATGGGCCTAAATGGGTAGAATGATAACTCCGGGCCCACTAAGTAACTTCCTTTCACGCAATGGGTATTCTGGCAGGGGTCTCCAGGATGGTACAACCTGCTCGGTCCGCCGTGAGGGAATCCACAGGGTATGGAGACTTATGGAGGTCCCGATGAGGATTCTCTAGCCCAATGAGACGGAATGCCCAATGGGGAGATAGCCCTCACCGAGAGAGGTGTGTGGATTCTAGGAAAGGGAGGGAAGGAGGTCCCTCGGCCGAAAAATATGCCCTGTAAATGCAAAAATGCAAGATGACAGAAAACCGAGCTCTCTGTGATAGACTAAATCGCGTCCAGTACAGTGGACGCGCTTCAGTAAATCACGTCCGTTCAGTCAGCCGCAGATCTGACAGCTCGCAGAAGTTGTAAGAGCTGAGGCGACTCCCTCCGGACTCTGTCACAAATCGCGTCGGGTATGCCCGCCACACAAAGCAATGAACAAAACGCGTCGTCTGTACTAGACGCGGATCAAAGAGGCAACCGAGCAGTTACAAAAAGTTGTAAATCAAAGGAGTATGCTTTCAAACAATTAAATAGGAAGAAGCGAAGACCAAATGAAGATGCTTTCTTTAGGTGAAAGTAAGTAAATGGGGAAGGGAGCAGGATGGTGATTTTTTTTATTTTTTTTCTCTTTTCTTTTAAGTCAAATTTCTATGCAGGAAGTGTTAGAGAAAAATAAACAGCACAACTATGAATTGGTAACTGCGATGGGTAGCTTCAAATAACACCGCGTGGGGTGCGAAAGGGGAGGGGTGTACCGCGTGGGGTACGAAAGGAGAGACACATGTGGGTGTCGAAGGAGGGGCACACGTGGGTGCCGAAGGAGGTAACCGAGCTAAAAGAAGAAGTGTCTAACCGTGATCACCAATTTGTAGACGGTGTTTTTCTTTTCCCTAAAAACACGGTCCCACAAAGGGGAAAAAATATGACTTTAAAAGAAAAGGGAAAAGAAAAGGTTTTTTAACATGTAATGAAAAGAAGATGGCGAGATGGGTGGAAAAGCAGAAAAAGTACGAAAGGAAGAAGGGAAGCGGTGTGTGTGTGCACGAGGGTGGTGTGATGTGATCGCCAGGTGCTCGTAGGCACCGAAGGAGACGGGAGAAGAGGAAAACGCGGGGGACTTACCTTCACCCGGAGATTGCGGGAGTTGTGTGCATGGGTCCTCCTTCCTCCTTCCACCGACCAGCCGACGAAGGAGATTTAACTCGATAGTTACCTTGTAAAAAGTAGAAACAAGGAAACAAGTGAAGAAAAGGTCAGACTGTGAAGTGTGGTAAAATGCTCGAAAGAGATGGAAATAAAAAGCATTAACCAGAGGTTAACACACCTCGTGGGGGTAGTATTAAACCCCTAAAAGTTAGGTAGAAGAAAGATGCGGTGTGTGTGTGTAATGAGTGTGATGAATGCAACGCTAAAGAAGACTAAAGTGAAAAGGAATGGAAGGGAGAGGAGACGGCGATGGAGCCCGCTGCCCTGGCGGATGAAGGAGATGAAGAGACACCCTCCCTGCCTTGCTCCAACGCTCGCGAAAGGAACGGAAGCTCCGGATCCCGAGGAGGAAGATGTAGGATGACGAGCGTGCTCCTCCTTGGCTCCGGAACGCGAGCTTCTGACCCGACAGGGCTTCACCTCAGGGGGGGTTGGAAACTTTGGCTTGGAGGTCGAGGTGCCGGTTCGGCAGGGCTTCGCTGCAGTCGGGGAAAGTTATGGAACAAATGACCCCTGGGTCTATATTTATAGACAAAATTCTTGAATCACGTCGGGGACAGTGGACGCCTTTCTATGATGAATCGCGTCCGACTAAAGCGTCGCAGATATAGAAGCGCCTTGATTTCCGCCTGATTTGACATTTGCATGATGATTATAGCCCACAGCTACGTTGAGAATCACGTCTCGTAAAGTCGCCGCATTTTCCTAGCAAATCGATCTTTTGATAGAATCGATCTTGATTTGATTGATGACTTTTGAAAACGCAGTGACATAAGCGGACGTGATTCTAAATTTGCCATGATTTGAGGCATGGGGCTCTTAAATGCCGTGGCTTAGGGGGGGTACGTTTAGGCTTTGACTTTGAATCGCGTCGGCTTAGCCAGACGCAATTCTTGATTTCTCATGATTTGAAATGTGACCCCTCTTAAATGCCGCGCCTTTAGGGGTATGGCATAGGCTTTGACTTTAAATCGCGGCAGCTTTGTCGGACGCGATTCCAGACAGAAGGTACGGGAAAAGCAAGTGTGATGCACGTCAGTTTTACCTGCCGCGGATCACTCCTCCTAAAAAAGACGTCCAATGTATCAGACGCGAATAATTTAGGTTTAACAGACCCTTTCGACCCCCTTTGAGAAATTCCTAAAAATCCTAGAAAAATCCAGAAAAAAAAAGAAAAATCACTCAAGAGGTTAATCGAAGAGAGGCACTTCGAGGCATTATGGTGTAACATGAAATTTGTTCGACATGATATAAAATGGCGTGTCTACACCTACGACCAGTCTCTCTAACGGACATAAAGTTGTGAGATAACAGGCATCTGAACGGCTACTTCAACGGTCAAAATATGCTGCAGAGAATATATAGAAGACTAAAGACTCCATGAAGAAAAATGTTTTGGTGCGATAGTGTTTCACTGAGAATCATCTACAACTTGCGAGCATCAGAAAGAAGAGCTCTTGTTTCACTCCATCCTTTCTTTAGCTCTTAGCTCTCTGCCTTTCATTGTTTAGACATTTTGAGAGCTTGTTGTTCTAAGAGATTTTTCTAGTTCAAATCTCTCTCTCTTAGACATTGCCTCAGATCAAGCATTTTGTTGTAAGCTTGGTCTAAGGGCCTGTCGTCTTTAAGCATATTGTTTCTGTGTGTTCCTCTTCAGACTATGAAGAGAAGACATGTTGGAAACAGGTGGTCGTTATTTCCTTCATTGAGGAAGGAAGACCTGTGTATCAGGTGGCAGTTTGTACCTCTTCTGGGTTTGAAGAGAATGCCAGTTGCGGCTAGATGTGTAAGGGTCCTTAAGGGGGACAATACCCTTACTTAGTGAAATCCCAAGTTATTGCTTGGCGACTGGACGTAGGATTCCTTGGGATAGGAGGTCTAAAGTAGGATAAAATCCTCCTGTGTTTGTGTGCTTGCTTGTTTGTCTTCATTATCATTAACACTAACTATCGATCGTAGTGTTTTTGTGTTTAGCATTTTTATTGATAGGTTTTTAATCTGAAAGAATTTTTAGAATCCCATTCACCCCCCCCCCCCTCTGGGCTTGCTAGATGGGCAACAAAAACTTCACTGTGAACGTGGCTGAAAAGGGAGAGTAGGAGGTTTCTACCCTCAACGCGTGGGTTTTTGCAATGATGGTTGGAGGATTACGTGCCAACCATGCATGTAATCTCAAGGCTTATATATACTCCTCCTTAACCACTCTCGTGAAAGTTTTACCCACTTGCTCTTCATCCCATACTCCCATCTTACTATTGTTACGACCATTGTTGGAGCTGTAGCTGCTGCTCCTGCTGTAGCTGCTACTGCTGCGACTCTTGCTGTTGTTCCTGCTGTAGCTGCTGCTGCTACAACTGTTGTTGTTGTTGTTGCTGCTGCTGCTACTACGATTGTTGTGCTGCCACTACTATCATTGCATCCTTTTACCTGGAATATAGGAGGATTTGCATTCCTCTTTGGCTAAGTAGGTTCCTCCCTACGATTCTTCTTCCATTTCTTGTTTTCATGCTTGTGGTCTCTCCATTTGTATAAACCCATATTTTCTATTTGTTCCATGTTCTGTAGGATTTTCCTTCCTCTTGTCTCTTTCTTTTGTTAGAACCTTGAGTCTAGGTGTCTACCATGATCTTACTTTGACTTGTGTTCAATAAAAACCTATAATAATGGCTTTCTTTCCTGTGACCATGTTTCTTTTAGCTTATGCCCATGTCTATAGTTGATGTTCATGTGCACTTGACATAGATTTTCCACTAGATGCAAGGAAGACACTCTTAAAGAAGTTATATCTACATAACCTTTTTGGCATAAGTTTTCTCATGCTATCATTGCTGTAAAGATATCCTCTTTGATCTATTCTTTTCTCCATGTAAGATGTGTCAAGAATTGTATATAAGATCTACTAGATGTTTGATCCTTCATGGAATAGTAGGAATGCAACACCCTGGAAAATTTTATTTGCTATAAAACATGAATAATATGGTTATTAGACTTCACTATTATTATGAGAGGGAAATAAATAAAATATGGGATTAATTGGTGTTAATAAATGTTACTCCAGTGTCGTACTTAGAGGGGCGTACTCCGACAGAGCGACACCAAAAAACTATAACAAATTGAAATCCGAAAACACCATAATTTCTAGAAAAATGTGGTAATATCAGAAATGTAAATATCCGGAATTGTTGATGTACGGATTTCGAGATTAAGCCGACGCAACTATTTTCCGGGTGATTTTCACCCAGTGAAAAATAAATTCTAAAAATTAAACTAAAATCATCATAATTTTTAAAACCATTACATTAGCATATGGCTGAAATTTCAACGCAAATGGACATCATTTGAATATATTTACATGAAGATTATTGGGCCAGCTGAATTTTGGGCTATTTACGGTAGTGATTTTTCTGGGAATTACATATGCCTACGTGTGAGGAGCTGGGAAAGCCACCTCACTTATCTAGAGATTCACACGTTAACTCTTTAGGTGTAAACATTGGAGGGCTTGCATGGGCCATGTGTCACAGTAAAAACCAAATGGTTTTTACTGCGACACCTTGGTGGCCAACGTGCCATATGCATGGGAAGGTTGCTGAGTTTATAAAAACCTCCCAACCTCCATCGCACACACCTTTCCTGCACCTGTTCTTGCACCCATTCCTGCTCCTGCTGTTTCTTCTACTGTCGTTTCCTTGAGGAAGCTACTGCTGCTGAAGCTGCTATTTCCCTTGCTTTGTCCAGGAGTGCTGAGAGCTGTAGTTGTTGGAGGCAGCTGCGTTGCACCTTGGCACCATCTTTCTTTCACCAGCTATGAATTCATTGAAGTGGAAGTATCACCTTCCAAGATCATGTAGGATTCTATCTTCTCTTCATACCTTCATCTTTTACTCTTACTAGAAAGCTTATAGCTGTGCACATGTAGCTTTTGAACTTGTCAACCTATCTTGGATTAGTGTCTACATCTCCTATTTACGTGTTTGCATCATCAAGCTTTGGTTTGAGCTCCTTAAATACTTCTGGAATTGGGTATCTATCTTGTAGGATTCTCTCTATCCTCTCTCCTTCTAGTCTCCTTCTTTTTCTAAGAACCTTGTGCTTAAGTGTTTTACCTTGTATCTGTTCTGAATTGTGTTGTTGAAACCAGCAGAAATGGTTTTCTTTTCTGTAATCACCTCTCCTTCTTTTGTTAGAATCCTAAGCCTGAGTGTATACTATATCCACACCTTGATTTGTGTTCTGAAATGATCAATAGGTATGCCTTTCTGTCCATTGTGTCCATGCTTTAGCTAATGCTCATGTCTTAGCCAAAATATACTTGAGAAGAAATTCTTATTAGATGCAAGGAAAAATCTCTTAGAAGGGTTATATATACAATAATCTTCCTTTCATAAGTTTTTCATACCACCCATGTTGTAGGATTATTCTTCTTCCTCTTCTTCTTTCCTTTTGACTATGTTCTGGAAGCAGTGGTAGTGTCGACACACCCTTGACCTGTGTCAACACCACAGACTCCTTCGTTCTTCACTGCATTCTGGAAGCAGTGGTAGTGTCGACACACCCCTGACCTGTGTCGACACCACAGACTCCTTTGTTCTTCACTATCTAAGGGAAGCAGTGGTAGTGTCGACACACCCCTGACCCGTGTCGACACCACAGACTCATATGTTCTTCACTGTCTTCTGGAAGCAGTGGTAGTGTCGACACCCCCCTGACCTGTGTCGACACCACAGACTCCTTTTGCTCTTCACTGCCTTCTGGAAGCAGTGGCAGTGTCGACACACACCTGAATTGTGTCAACACCACTGGCTTGACAAACCAAGTAGTGTTGACATGTCTGTCCAGTAGTGTCAACTTGTCTTCAACACAACATATACCTTTGTGAGGGATCATTCTTTTGTCATCCATATCTAGCTATGGGTTGTTCTTAAACATCTCAAGTTTGATTGTTTCCTACATGACTACAACCTTTTGGAATCATTGGTATTAATCCCTAAACCTTTGTTTTATAAGAGATCTTGATTACTTGTGTACCCTCACTTGAATCTTTTACAAGAATGAGTTATGATGACAATTTTGTGTGTCTTTGGACTCATTTGAGATATACGCTTGTGCAAATAGGGTTGGTCCAGTCCTGGGAGGAGCACCCGAATTCGTTTACTGGCTGTACGAAACGATAAAGGATACCTGGATGTTTGGCATTGCATCAATACTGTTTGATTATGGTCATCATGTTACATATCATGTGTGAATATATATATGAGCCAGATTATGAGATTCACTGTGAATTCCTGAGCATGCTTTGTATTTCAGTACCAATGTTCCAATTTCACTGCCATGATAAGATGCTTACTTGTCCTTCTGTGATGTCAGACTAGTCTTTTGTCTTGATCATCATTTATTTTAATTCTTATGATTTGAAAATTTGAATCCTACTGGGCTAGTTAGCTCACACATCCTACCTTTTCAGGTGACCAAGATGGGGGTGAAGCTTAAAGGGGCATGTGTGCTGAGTGGACCTTCCGACCACAAGGAGCCAATTGTGTTGTTTTCTTTAGTTTGAATACTTGGAATGTAATATAATGAAGTTACTCTTTCCTGCTCCTCACTTAGTCTGTAATGAGGAGTACCTTGTAATAAGACTTCCGCTTAGTGAATTATGAATGGACAAATGCTAGTATTAGTTCTTGTGCCTATTTTCTGTCACTTCCAATAAATAGACTTTTATTAGGATGTGACAGATAATTTGGTATCAGAGCCTTAGGTCGATAAACCTAGGGAATAACCAGTGAGTTGGGGTAGAAATTTGGGATTAGCTATAATAGCAATACTGATTTTATAACTACGTAGATACCTAACTTGTTATTTATTTCAGCATGGACATGAATGCACAAGAAAGATTGGTGGCAGCAATGGAGATCCTACGCCAAGACAGAGAACTATATGCCCAAGCCCAAAGGGAAGCCCACATACAAATTAAAGAGGAAGTGCTGAATCTGACCGCAGGCGCATTCCTTGTGGGTAATCCACGTGTTTCTCTAGATACCATGACCCATGTCATGAACAATCTGAACAATTTGAAGCTGGGGCAGGATATGTTGCTCCATCAAATCGAGGGATATTGGGAGGTGTTGACCGAAGCGACAAGAGAGCTGTACCATGGGGCTGGAGGAGAACAACAACTGCCGTCTATGGAGTCTGTTGTAGACCTGACCTGAAGATAGAAATGGAATTAGGCAATTTATTTTTGTAAACCTCTCTTTTGTTTAAGTGGTGGTTGTACATATAACTTCCATGTATATGTGAAGTGAGAGGTTAGACGGTGTTGATGTCATTGTAAATATGCCGGCCTAGTAAGAAGAAGGTTGTAGTATTTTAGTTTATGGACAAGTGTTGATGTAATATAATATACATCTTTTGACTTGTTAATGGAAATGGTGTGTTATGTGAAATTTAAAGTTTGTACATGATTAATGTGAGCATGGTTTATTATGGAATTAATGTATGCATTATTGGATGTCTCATATACTCTTCCAATTTAATCATGGACGGAAGTGATCCTAACTGGAAGAAAATGGAAAGTTCGATGCACGACTTGACCCGAGTGATGAGAACCGTAGCTAAAAATAATAGCCATAATGGAACAAGCCTATTTAAGAATTTCCGAAGTTTGGACCCTCCGAGATTCGCAGGAAGTACGGATCCGGATAAAGCTGAGAACTGGTTGAAAGATATTGAGTGGATTTTCAAAGTGATTAAATGTACAGAAGAGGAGAAGATTCGTCTGGTGACATTTCAGTTGGATCGGGATGCCCGAGCATGGTGGGAAATAGTGAAATCCACCTTAGAGGACCCAAACCAAGTGGATTGGGAAGAGTTTGTAGAACTATTCAATGATCAATACTTCTCTGAGGTGGTTCAGGAGCGAAAAGCAAATGAGTTTGCTAGTTTGAAGCAACTCAGAATGTCAGTGTCGAAGTATGAGGCCCGGTTTGGCCGACTGTCAAAGTATGCTCCGCACCTTATAGCCACGGAGAAATTGAAGGCCAAGAGATTCATGAACGGACTGCGTCCTAACTTTATTATGCAGCTAACCCCTCATTTGATCACTACATACTCAGAAATGGTTAAAAGAGCTTTGGCACTTGAAGCTGCAAATGACACTGTGGATAAGATTAGAGGAAGGTCTGGAGAAGGATCTTCGGATCACAAGAGGAAGTATGAGTCGGGGAATGCGGGGAATGCCCCGAAGGTTCAGTAAATTGTTAAGAAGGCCGGAAAAGCTCCAGTTGGAGGTAAAGATACATGTAAACATTGCCATCTCAGTGGGCATAAGGCTGAGAACTGTTGGCGTAGGTTGGGTGCCTGTCTTCACTGTGGGAGTACTCAACACCGAATTCCAGACTGTTCGATGATCAAGAGTGCACCAACAAATCAGAACCTCCGAGTGAAGCAAGGAAGATTGCAAGCCATTCAGGAAATGGAACCTGAATCTCTGCAGGATGGCAGACTGATGGAAGGTACATTGCTAGTAAACTCAAAACCTGCATATGTATTGTTTGATTCAGGGGCTACACATTCTTTTATTAGTTATGAGTTTGCTAAATCTTTGGAAGAAAATTCAGTTACATTACCTACACAGCTTGAGGTTGCAACTCCTTTGAGTGATGGTAAGAAACTTAAGGAATATTACCCTGCTAGCCAGATTTTAGTCAAAGGACATAATTTACTCGGTGATTTGATATGTCTTGAAATGTGGGATTATGATGTAATCCTTGGGGTTGATTGGCTATCTAAACATCATGCAAACTTAGATTGCCAATTAAGACAAGTAACCTTCCTAGGAAAGAAAGTTTACTCCATGACTTTTGATAAACCAAATACCTATAATTTCAGCAGTCAAAGCATGTAAATTGATGCAAAAAGGTTGCCAGGGGTATTTGGCTCCTGTAACTATGATAAATCAGAACACTTCTGGATTGGAGGATATTCCGGTGGTAAGGGAATTTCTTGATGTTTTTCCCGAAGAGTTACCTAGTTTGCCGCCTAGTAGGGAGGTGAATTTCTCGATTGAATTGGTACCAGGAGCTACACCAATTTCAAGAACACCCTATAGAATGTCAATGGAGGAGCTGAAGGAATTAAATAGACAATTACTGGAATTGATAGAAAAGGGATTCATTAGACCCAGTACCTCACCTTGGGATGCTCCGGTGTTGTTTGTTAAGAAGAAGAATGGGTCTATGCGGTTATGCATAGAATATCGACAATTGAATCAGTTGACTATTAAGAACAAATACCCACTTCCAAGAATCGATGACTTATTTGATCCATTGTCTGGAGCTTAGTGTTTCTCCAAGATTGATTTGAGATCTGGATATCATCAACTCAGAATTCAAGAACAGGATATTCATAAAACGGCTTTTCGAACGAGATATGGGCACTACGAATTCGTTGTAATGCCGTTCGGATTGACAAATGCACCAGCTACATTTATGTGTTTGATGAATGATGTATTCAGATCTTATTTGGATCAGTTTGTGGTTGTATTTATTGATGATATATTGATTTATTCCAAGAGCATAGAAGAGCATGAAGCACATTTATAGATTACTTTACAACTGTTACGAGATCATAAATTGTATGCGAAGTTCAGTAAATGTGAGTTTTGGTTGAAGCAAGTGATGTTCTTAGGGCATATTATTTCTAAAGAGGGATTGTCAGTAGATTCTTCAAAGATTGAAACCATACAGAAATGGCAGCAACCTAAGAACATCACTGAGATCAGAAGTTTTCTGGGTATGGCCAGTTATTACCGGCGATTTATCAAAGATTTCTCTAGAATTGCTTCGCCTCTCACACAATTGACAAGGAAAGGAACTACATTGGCACCAATTTTAGCTTTGCCGGTAGAAGGAAAAACATTTGAGGTTTATACCGATGCCTCAAACATTGGACTGGGATGTGTATTGATGCAAGAAGGCAGAGTCATTGCGTATGCATCTAGACAATTGAAGACTCACGAGAAAAGCTACCCAGTACATGATTTAGAATTGACCGCAGTAGTTTTTGCTCTTAAACTTTGGAGACACTACTTGTATGATAATCAATTCATAGTGTACTTCGATCATAAGAGTCTCAAGTATTTATTTTCACAAAAAGAACTGAATATGAGACAAAGAAGATGGATGGAGTATATCAAGGATTATGACTTCAAAATTGAGTACCATCCGGGAAAAGGTAATATTGTGGCTGATGCTCTCAGTAGGAATCCTATAGCCAAGGTATTCCAATTACAAGTTAAGCAGTGGAAATTGTTGAGGGAATTTTTCACATTAAGTTTGAAGGCCGAACCACAGGAAGAAAGAGTTGTAATTGATAACTTGACAGTGCAGTCAGACTTGCTAAAGCAAATTGGAGAACAACAGGACAATGATCCTATATTGACAGAAATTGGAGAGAAATTGGCATCCAGACCTGATTTTAATGAAGATGTACATGAGAATCTTTAGTTCTAGAACAGGTTATGTGTACCGGATAACTCTGAGATTAAGAAGCAAATTTTAGAAGAAGCACATCGGTCACATTACACTATCCACCCAGGAGCGGTTAAAATGTATCAAGATTTAAAGAAGTATTTCTGGTGGTGTGACATGAAGAAGAACATTGTGGATTTTATAGCTAAATGCTTGACATGTCAAAAAGTCAAGGCCGAACACCAGAAACCGGTAGGAAAATTAAAACATCTTGAAGTACCAGAATGGAAATGGGATAGTGTTGGTATGTATTTTATTGTGGGGTTACCCAAAACACGAAGTGGATTTGATGCCATATGGGTAATCATTGATCGACTCACAAAATCAGCTCACTTCTTAGCAATTAAGACAAGATGGTCTGTTAGTATTTTAGCAGCACTGTACATGAAAGAAATTGTACGGTTACATGGAATTCCAAATGACATAATTTCTGACAGAGATGCGAGGTTCACTTCACATTTTTGGAAAGAACTGCAAGATGCATTGGGAACTAAACTGAAGTTTAGTACTACATTTCATCCTCAAACTGACGGGCAGACGGAACGGGTAAATCAGATTATTGAGGATATGTGCTGTGCTTGTGTATTAGAGTTCGGAAATGACTGGAATACTCACTTAGCAATCATGGAATTTGCTTATAATAATAGCTACCAGTCTACTATTCAAATGGCACCATTTGAAGCTTTGTATGGTCGGCAATTCAGATCACCATTATGTTGGGTGGAATTAAAAGAATCACATATTCTTGGACCCGACATGATCCAAGAGACGGCAAAAATTATTAAGTTAGTGCAAGACCGAATGAAAGCTGCCCAAGACCGACATAAAAGCTATACCGATCGACGAAGAAGGGAGCTGGAATTTCAGCAAGGAGAACATATGTTCCTTAAAGTATCACCTCGAAGAGGAATCAAGAGATTTGGTATTAAAGAAAAATTGAGTCCAAGATATATTGGACCATTTGAAATACTGAGGAGAGTTGGGGAAATGACTTACCAACTGGCACTCCCACCACAGTTAACCAATGTACATGATATTTTTCATGTGTCAATGTTGAGAAAATATGTGTATGATCCAAAACACATTATTGAGTACCAAGATCTGGAAGTACAAGAAAATCTGGCATATGAAGAAAGACCTACACAGATTCTTGACCGAAAAATTAAGCAACTTCGGAACAAAGAAGTTCCATAGTTAAAGATTCAGTGGAATAAATGAGGACAAGAAGAAGCAATGTGGGAGCTAGAAGATTCCATCAAGATCAAGTATCTAGAATTATTTACAGGTTAGTAAGCATACTCTTATGTTATTAAAATTTGGAGGACCAAATTTCTTTTAGTGGGAGAGAGCTGTAACACCCCAGAAAATTTTATTTACTAGAAAACATGAATAATATGGTTATTAGACTTCACTATTATTATGAGAGGGAAATAAATAAAATCTGAGATTAATTGGTGTTAATAAATGTTACTCTAGTGTCGTACTTAGAGATGCGCGCTCCGACAGGACGACACCGAAAAACTGTAATAAATTGAAATCTGAAAACACCATAATTTTTAGAAAAATATGGTGATATCAGAAATGTAAATATCCAGATTTATTGACGTACGGATTTCGAAATTAAGCCGACACAACTATTTTCCGGATGATTTTTCACCCAGTGAAAAATAAATTCTAAAAATTAAACTAAAATCACCATAATTTGTAAACCCATTACATTAGCATATGGCCGAAATTTCAATGCAAATGGACATCATTTGAATATTTTTACATGAGGATTATTGGGCCAGCTGAATTTTGGGCTATTTACGGTGGTGATTTTTCTGGGAATTACATATGCCTACGTGTGAGGAGCTGGGAAAGCCACCTTACTTATCTAGAGATTCACACATTAATCCTTTAGGTGTAAACACTGGAGGGCTTGCATGGGTCATGTGTCATAGTAAAAACCAAATGGTTTTTACTGCGACACCTTGGTGGCCAACGTGCCATATGCATGGGAAGGTTGCTGAGTTTATAAAAACCTCACAACCTCCATCGCACACACCTTTCCAGCACCTGTTCTTGCACCCATTCCTGCTCCTGTTGTTTCTTTTACTGTCATTGCCTTGAGGAAACTACTGCTGTTGGAGCTGCTGTTTCCCTTGCTTTGTCCAGGAGTGCTGAGAGCTGTAGCTGTTGGAGGCAGCTGCGTTGCACCTTGGCACCATCTTTCTTTCACCAGTTGTGAATTCATCGAAGTGGAAGTATCACCTTCCAAGATCATGTAGGATTCTATCTTCTCTTCATACCTTCATCTTTTACACTTTCTAGAAAGCTCATAGCTATGCACATGTAGCCTTCGAACTTGTCAACCTATCTTGGATTAGTGTCTACATCTCCTCTTTATGTGTTTGCATCATCAAGCTTTGGTTTGAACTCCTTAAATACTTCTGGAATTGGGTGTCTATCTTGTAGGATTCTCTCTATCCTCTCTCCATCTAGTCTCCTTCTTTTGCTAAGAACCTTGTGCTTAAGTGTTTTACCTTGTATCTGTTCTGAATTGTGTTGTTGAAACCAATAGAAATGGTTTTCTTTTCTGTAATCACCTCTCCTTCTTTTGTTAGAATCCTAAGCTTGAGTTTATAATATATCCACACCTTGATTTGTGTTCTGAAAAGATCAATAGGTATGCCTTTCTGTTCATTGTGTCCATGCTTTAGCTAATGTCCAAGCTTTAGCTAATGCTCATGTCTTAGCCAAATTATACTTGTGAAGAAATTCTTATTAGATGTAAGGAAAAATCTCTTAGAAGGGTATATATACAATAATCTTTCTTTCATAAGTTTTTCATACCACCCATGTTGTAGGATTATTCTTCTTCCTCTTCTTCTTTCCTTCTGATTGTGTTCTGGAAGAAGTGGTAGTGTCGACACACCCCTGACCTATGTCGACACCACAGACTCCTTTGTTCTTCACTGCCTTCTGGAAGCAGTGGTAGTGTCGACACACCCCTGACCTGTGTCGACACCACAGACTCCTTTGTTCTTCACTGTCTTCTGGAAGCAGTGGTAGTGTCGACACACCCCTGACCTGTATCGACACCACAGACTCCTATGTTCTTCACTGTCTTTTGGAAGCAGTGGTAGTGTCGACACACCCCTGACCTGTGTCGACACCACAGACTCCTTTTGCTCTTCACTGCCTTCTGGAAGCAGTGGCAGTGTCGACACACACCTGAATTGTGTCGACACCACTGGCTTGACAAACCAAGTAGTGTTGACCTGTATGTCCAGTAGTGTCAACCTGTCTTCAACACAACATATACCTTTGTGAGGGGTCATTCTTTTGTCATCCATATCTAGCTATGGGTTGTTCTTAAACATCTCAAGTTTGATTGTTTCCTACATGACTACAACCTTTTGGAATCATTGGTATTAATCCCTAAACCTTTGTTTTTATGAGAGATCTTGATTACTTGTGTACCCTCACTTGAATCTTTTACAAGAATGAGTTATGATGACAATTTTGTGTGTCTTTGGACTCATTTGAGATATACGCTTGTGCAAATAGGGTTGGTCCAGTCCTGGGAGGAGCACCCGAATTCGTTTACTGGCTGTACGAAACGATAAAGGATACCTGGATGTTTGGCATTGCATCAATACTGTTTGATTATGGTCATCATGTTACATATCATGTGTGAATATATATATGAGCCAGATTATGAGATTCACTGTGAATTCCTGAGCATGCTTTGTATTTCAGTACCAATGTTCCAATTTCACTGCCATGATAAGATGCTTACTTGTCCTTCTGTGATGTCAGACTAGTCTTTTGTCTTGATCATCATTTATTTTAATTCTTATGATTTGAAAATTTGAATCCTACTGGGCTAGTTAGCTCACACATCCTACCTTTTCAGGTGACCAAGATGGGGGTGAAGCTTAAAGGGGCATGTGTGCTGAGTGGACCTTCCGACCACAAGGATCCAATTGTGTTGTTTTCTTTAGTTTGAATACCTGGAATGTAATATAATGAAGTTACTCTTTCCTGCTCCTCACTTAGTCTGTAATGAGGAGTACCTTGTAATAAGACTTCCGCTTAGTGAATTATGAATGGACAAATGCTAGTATTAGTTCTTGTGCATGTTTTCTGTCACTTCCAATAAATAGACTTTTATTAGGACGTGACAAGGAACTCTTAGAAGAGTCTCTTAAGTTGTTGTTAAACCATTTATAGAAGAATAACCTGCGGCTGTCGACAGACAGAATCTAGTTGTCGACAGGTACCTTGATTCCAGAACTCAGAATTTCAGAACAACTAGTGAATGTCAACAGATAGAACCCATCTGTCGATAGATGACAACCATTAGCCTATCGACAGCTGTCTATAGCCTGTCGACAGCTAAGGGCCAGATTCCAGAATCTAGTTCTGGATGAACTAGTAGCTGTCAACAGCCACCTTATGGTTGTCGATAGTTACCAATCTGTGATTTTAACAAGTACCATTCCTTTCCCTATCAAAGGTGACACACTTTTATATTGTCCAAACAAGTTGTTTTCCTCATTCTCTTGAATTCTAAACTATTATACCACTGAATTGATTCTCTTAGTCATCATCTACATCCAACTATGGATTAGTCTTGGACACTTCCAAGTATGATTATTCCTACATGGTTACTTCTTCATGAAGTCATTAGCATTGACTCCTAGCACCCTATTTCCTGTGATATTGTTTTACTCCTGATGAGTGCCCAAGTACCATGTATGTATATTAGAAATGGAAATGGGATGACATACTTTTGGGTCTTCAGACTCTCATGGATTAATGCCAGTGCAAATGGGGCAGATCCAGTCCCGGAAGGCGCACCCGAATTCGTTTAATTTGCGCAGAGCGGTATGGATCTCCAGGGTGTTTGGCATGACACCACTATACTCTAGATTGGTCGACATTTCCATCAATTATCTTAAGACATGAATGTTTATTGCTTTCTTGAGGAGTGGGCAGGGCATCTCTACACGTAACCTTTCTTTAATTTCTTCTGAACTATTGTTCATATACTCATGCTTTACTATTTCACTGATGGTCACTTTGTTGCCCAGCTAGCAAGCCCAGAGGGGGGGGGTGAATGGGATTCTTAAAATTTTGATCACTTTAAACCTGTTCACAAAAACATTCACACACGAAATGCACCTTGATGGCTGTTAGTGTTAGTAAAAAGAGGATAGCAAACACAAGGCAATCAAACACACGACACAAGGAATTTATCCTGGTTCGGACCTCCTCTCCACAGGAGTCCTACATCCAGTCCCCGAGCAACAACTCAGGATTCCACTACCCAAGGGTAGAGTCCCCCTCAAGGACACTTACACACCCAGCCGCAGTTGGTCTTCTTTTCACAGCCCGAAGAGGAAATACAGCACCCTGGATCCCACCAGGTCTTCCTTCTACATGAAGGGAAACAAACACATGAATGTGTTCAGGAAGACAAGCCCCTAGATCAAGCTTATAGAACAACGCTTGATCGAAAGCAAGGACTGAGAGGAAAGATTCTATAATGAAGAACACTCTCAGTACACAAAAACTCTCTCAAGGTTCTACTCTAAACACGGAGAGCTAAGAGCTTGAACAATGGTGAGTGAGGCTTGTGCTCTTCAGATGCTCGCAGAAAAACTTGTAAAAGATTGTCGTTCGTGTTCTCTGTTTCTGGAGCTTCAGTCTTCTATATATGTCTTCCATTTGAAAATTGAACGTTGAAGTATCTGTTGTCTCTAAGCTCTGGTGTACGTTAGACTGCATGGCATAGTGGAGCTTCTAGTTCAGCAGTCTTTAGCTTTCCCTGCACGCAAAAATGAGAGAGGATCTTCTTTGATGTCCTTTATCTTTCATATTGTCCAACGTTGTATTAAGGTGGCTGTCAGAGACTTGCGCGCATTAAATGCTAAAACAATAGACAGCTAGGCTGTCTCTTGTTGTCAGTCAATGTTAGAATGATTTTATATAGAAATAGAAGTTCCATTCTGTTCTTCTAAAAAGATGTTTCTAATATAAGCAAAGGAGTAGAAGATATTTGTGCATGCATTGCAGTTTTATGTTCAGTCATAACAAATGCATGGATGTGAGAGAAACGCGAGGGAAGACTTTGACTTTTCAAACTATCTGAGAATAGGTTTGAATATCAAGTCGTTATAGACCATGAAATCGATATGGGCATAACTTATGAAACCGATGTGTGGATGAGTCGTTGTTCATGTGAATCGTTACACATTCATAAACAAGTTGATGTACATACAAATCGTTATGCATTAATAACTAAATCATTGTAGGGAGAAATCATTATGGACAAGTCGTTATAACCAAATCGTTATGCGCAAATCGTTATTTCACTTATCAAGTCGATATAGTGAATGATTCGTTGTTTAATATATCGAATCATTACGGCGACCAAGTCGTTATGTAACTTAATGAATCGTTACAGTGACTGAGTCGTTGTGTAACTTATCGAATCGTTATGAGACTTAACGAGTCATTGTGAAACCAAAATCGTTGTGAGAGCAAATCGTTGTTCTCACTTAACAAATCGTTGTGAGAACAAATCGTTGTTCTCACTTAAGAAATCGATGTGATTATCAAATCGTTATGAGCTCGGAATCGATGTGCACACTTATCGAATCGTTCTGAGAGCAAATCGTTGCGATCTCTTAGCGAATCGTTATGAGGCAAATCATTGTGATCTCTTAGAAAATCATTCTGAGAGCAAATCGTTGCAATCTCTTAGCGAATCGTTATGAAAATCGTTGCAATCTCTTAGCAAATCGTTCTGAGAGAAAATCGTTGCGATCTCTTAGCGAATCGTTCTGAGAGCAAATCGTTGTCACATACTTACGAAATCGTTATGAGATAAAAACCAAAATAAACTGGAATGACTCATGAAATCGTTATGAAATCACAAAATCAATAAAACACATAACGAATCCTTATGAGTATGAAATCATTATGAAAGTGAGGAAATCGTTATGACTCTACTGAAATCGTTACACTTCACAGGAAGTCGATGTGTACTTAGAAAAATTATATGCCCTAAACTTTAAATTGCTAATATGAAGAATGCTTACCAGTTTAGCTTGTTTTCCCTTGTTTTTATTTCTTGTGCACAAATCTCATAGAAAAACTTGTAAGTTTAAACTATATCTGAGTTTTATTAATCACCAAAATAGATATGTAATTTATTTAAATTACATGGAGATGAACTGATCATCAATCTCCCCCTTTTTGGTGATGACAAAACATAGTAATACTTGCGGAATTGTGAATAGAAATGTATTTCAGAAAAATGCTATATTTCTCCCCCTTTTTGTCAGTAAGCAAAAAGATAAAACACTGAGACAAAGAAAGAAAGAAAAGATAAATGATAGCAAAAAGACAATCTATTGATCATTTGGAGGTTTAGTGAGATAGAAGGCAGGAGACAAAAGGGATGCAAAGCGACGAATAACAAGTATCGCTTGGCATTCCTGCTCTTCAAAATAAGCTTGAAAGACACCAAACTCAATGTGATAGGAAGGGCCCATAGTAGGAACCATCCTTTTGAGGTGAAGTTGGCGCTGAGCTTCTATGAAGTTCCCATACTCATCACAGCCAAGGGAAATTTTATAAGAATTGAAGGACCCAAAACTGACAAACCGAAGAAACTGATCAATCTTGAATGGATAGAAAATTTGATGCTGCTGAAGTTCCTTCTTCAAGACCAGAAAGATCTTGTACCATTCTTCCCATTTGAGAAAGGAGTCCCGGACAAGATGAAGTGAGTTGGAATCCAAGAATTCACCAAGGGTCAGCAGTGGTTGATGGGAACGAGCCTGAGAAGCATTCAGATCTCGAAGTTGTTGAGCTGATAAGGTGTATAGCTTCTCCCAATCAGTAGGCGACAGCCTCTCACATTCAGATAGGATAGGGGCAAGAATGTCTGCCTTGATGTACCCCTAAAGATATTGCTTGAACATAAATCTGTGAAAGGAAAGGGAACGGCCTTCTAGCACTGAGATCCTGGCCATTACCCTTGCAGCTCGCTCAAAAATGAGGGTCCCCACAGAGGAATCCATGATCAAGGAGTGAAGAGGGGGAAGGAACACTACATCAGGGATCTCCAAGGTGGCAAAATCAACTTGAAAAGATTCTGTGTGAGCATCCCTGGAGCTGAGATCACGGATAGCCTGCCTGAACTGACCCAGCTGCACTTCTGGAATGTTGTTGATGTAGCAGTAGTCAATGTACATTTTGTACTGCCAGATAAACTTGATTTCTTTCTTAACGAAAGGACCAAAAGTATTTTTGTGGTGAATCTGGAACCACTCAAGGGGCAGAGGAGCTTCTCTGGGTGGATATTTGGCTGCTTGAGCACGGCAAAATTGACTATACAGATCTCTGTGGCTTCGAGCCCACTGCTCTTCGGATTTGGCTTCAGTCATGGAGAAGATTTTTAACTGTTGAGCCTTAGAGAAAAAGGTGTAAGGAAAAATGGTATTGAGATGAGCAGAAAGATTTTGGAAGGGAAGACAAAAAATATGAGCAAAAACTACTTTCTGAAGAAATTCTTCATACAGAGATTTTTGCTTGTTGTCAAAAGAAAGAGAAAACCAAAGTGGAGGATAGCAAGGTTCAGAGGAGACGGGAATAGTGGAAGAGAGTCTCCTCTTCTTAGGGACATGGCTAGAAGAGCCTGTCCGATGGATATGGGTCCCAACAGCCAGGACTGAACGAAGTATTGCTACTTTAAATTCATCCTTGATGTCTTGGATTTTTGTATGAACCAATTGAGCACCCTCAGGAATAATGGTAACAAAAGAAGGAGGTGTGGGTGGATGAAAAAATGATTGAGGAGTGACAGAAGGAATGTCGGATGGTCCTGAAGAAGAGGGACCAAAAGAAGAGACTCCAGCAGAAGAAGATGCTGGAGGAACCTTAATAGAAGATGTAGGTGGAGAGATGATAGTGGAAGAGGTAGGAAATGAGGTAGATGGGGAAGGAAAGGGTGTAGGGGAAGATATGGTTCTAGAGCAGGGCCGTTTGAAGGTGGTTGGTGCTGGGGGTGCAGTGGATGAAGTGAGTGGAGAAGGAGGGGCTGGAGTGGGAATAGTAGAAGAGACAGGAGGCTTCGGAGCCGGTTCTTCCGCTCTTGCAGCCACTGAGTCCACCTGAGCTGATGCATCCTCTGTCAGCCCTACTGGCCTAGATAACTCAGCAACAACTGGTTCTTCAACATGCACATCCTCAACAAGAATTGGCTCTGTTGGCCCTGCAGGATCTTCAAACAATGGCCCTGATGGTCGCTCTTCCTCATAAAGCTGCTTTGCAATCACAGGCCCTGATGGCCTAACTTCCTCTTGAAGTGGCCCTGAGGGCCGAACTTCATCATCTCCAGAAGGCCTTGAAGGTTCTGACTGATCTGCATTATTTGGCCCTGATGGCCCAACAAACTCTTCACTTGGCCCTGATGGCCCTGAACTGCTAGCAGGAGGGACATGAATTGGTAGATGCTCCCTCACAAAAACAGATAAGTCCATGAGGACTTTTCTCAGACTGTCATAATTTGTCCTTAGACATTCAAGTTTAGATGACAGTGCTCCTAGATCATGGGCAGATGAGCTCTGACTGATAAAAATGGAGGTGACATCCGACCTCATTGAACACAGAATCTTCCCTTGCTCATCTAAACGATCAACAATTGGCTTCATATTGATCTTCAATTTCTTCTTCTTCCCAGACTTCCTGTGTGGCTTTCTTGTAAGGAGAGGGATTTCATGAGCCACATCTTTTCCTTTATCTTCTCTTGCCCTAGCATCAGGCTCCAGAACATCATCACTTTCATCTGAGGCATTTTCCACCATGCCCTCTCTGTACTGATCAATATTGGGGACACTAGCTATGTGCTCCCCCTGAGAAGTTGCTTGCTCTTCAACAACTTGCTCTTCTTGAATAGGAGTGGTTACTTCTTGCACATCTTCAATCACAATCTCCTGCTCCCCCTGAATGGGAGCTTCCTTCATCACCACATCTGCAGTGTGGCTTGATGTCACAACTTCTTCTTCAGGAGCAACCTCTGGCACACTTTGAGTGCTTGGAATGGAGTCTAGCACTCTTCCGAGGACTAACCCTACCATAGACGTTGAAGGGGAAATCACTTGCAATTGCTCGACAGGTTCAAGGTGCTCAGGAGGAATATCCTCTATTCTGCTGCCTGCTGCTTCTTCTGTCGGTGCTGCTGCTGGTGCTTCTGCCCTGGTATCTACTTGCTCAATTGCCTCTTCCTGAATTGTTGTTGCTGCTACTGCTTGTGCTGCTGGCGTTGCTGCTACTTCTGCTTCCTGGACCTCTTGGGCTTCGCCGATGATGGCTTCACCCTCAGCCACTGAAGTCTTGGTCCATAAACCATTAACCAAAGAGAATCTGCTCTTTTTCAAATTTCTGTTGTGGATTACCTGCCCCATCTTCTCTAGCACTGCTCCAGACAGATTAATATCAAAATGTTGAAAAACCTTGGTGAGCAAGTGAGCATATGGAAGGGACACATTTAATTTATTCTTTTTGTCCCAAATCTGAGCAAATGCAAACTTCATCCTTTCCAGAATAACTTCTGCCATGTTTATTTCTTGGTTCTGGATGGTTCAGAACATCATATCTGAATCTGCCTTAGTACAGGTTGAGAAAGTGGCGCTTCTGGGGACCAGAATCTGACAGACTATAAAATGCAGTAAGCGGTTGAAGGCATTCATCTGGTTAATATCCACCTTTCCATCCTTAAGCTTAAACTCGGGACCAATAATCCCTAATCCCTTAGCCAGGGTGTCCACAAAGTGAACCCTACTGTGACCGGTGGTGCAAATACCAAATAGAGACTCCAAAAGAGCATATGAGATTCTAATCTGGGTTCCTTTGACAGATGATGTCAAGGATCCATCATCCTCAATCTTCAGGCACACATAGAAAGCTTTGACGAGATCTGGGTAACTTACCTCTGATAGAGTTGCCATCTTTGACCACTTCATCTTTTCCATTGCTGTAACTACACTGCCCATTCCATTCTTTTGCAAATCTGCAACGTCTACAGCCTTATTTCCACAAAGCTTCGTCTTCACTGAGGTAAATCTTTCTTGCTGCTCTGTAGTGAGAAACTCAGCTCCGTAGCCCCCGATGCTACCGGAGACACCAGAAGAGGCTATGGAATTGAATGGGGAAAGTTTCTGGATGATTGGAAGGAGAGGTGGAGCAGAAACCCTCAAGAAATTTCTCACGGGAAGGAGTTGGAAGCTTGAAATCTCAGAGAGTCGATGCCGGAGTCAATAGGGTATCACCTCAGGCAGATAGAGGGAGATGAAGGTGGAATGTGAATCGTTGTCACACAGATTTCGGGATATAAGAATTAAGAATAAAGTGAATTTTTGAAAACGGAGGTGGCAAGATGGCAGAACACGACAAAATAACCAATTTGAGAAGAATAAATACTTTTAACTTGCGAATTGTCAAGGATATTTAAACAAGCAAGCAATATTTGGAATTTTACTTAAATTCAAGGAGGAAAAATAATTGATATTCTAAAAATTAATATTTCAATTTTATATAGATAATTCTTTCACAATTTACACATGCCTAATTCCCTTCTAAGAGAAGTAAATTTCTCTTCAGGTAAGGCCTTTGTGAAGATATCTGCTAACTGATTATTAGTATCAATAAAAGATATGTCTATATTACCATTGGCTACATGATCACGAATGAAATGATATCTAACCTCAATGTGCTTCGTTCTTGAATGCTAGACTGGATTCTTGGTTAGATTTATTGCACTCGTGTTGTCGCACAATAATGAAATTGTCTTGATCTTGAGTCCATAATCCTCAAGTTGTTGCTTAATCCACAGGAGTTATGTACAGCAACTTCCAGCAGCCACGTACTCAGCTTCAGCTGTAGACAATGCCACTGAATTTTGTTTCTTTGAGGACCACGAGATCAGACATCCTGCAAGAAATTGACAACATCCACTGGTGCTCTTTCTATCTACCTTGCATCCAGCGTAGTCAGCATCAGAATAACCTACTAAGTTGATTTCACATGACTTTGGATACCACAAACCTAAATCATAGGTTTTAGCTAAATATCTACAAATTCTTTTGACACTAATTAAATGAGATTCTTTAGGGTCTACCTGATACCTGGCACACATGCATACGCTAAACAGTATATCAGGTCTACTGGCAGTTAAATAAAGTAGTGAACCTATCATACCTCTGTAGACCTTTTGCTCTACATTCTTACCTTCCTCGTCACTGTCTAACCTTGTTGATGTAATCATAGGCGTTGACAGTGGCTTGGCATTTTCGAATCCAAACTTCTTTAACAATTCCTTGGTGTACTTGGCTTGACAGGTGTGAGTACCTTCCTTTCCTTGCTTGATTTGCAATCCAAGGAAGTAGTTAAGCTCCCCCATCATGCTCATCTCGAATTCTCCCTGCATAAGCTTTTCAAAATACTTGCACAGAGATTCATCAGTAGAACCAAATATTATATCATCAACATATATTTGAACAAGCAAGATATGTTTGACTTTAGACTTAACAAATAATGTACTATCTACTTGACCTCTAATGAAACCATGGTTCAATAGAAATGCACTTAAACGTCCATACCATGCTCTTGGTGCTTATTTCAACCCATATAATACTTTGTGCAATTTAAATACATGATTCGGGAAATCGATGTCATCAAAACCTGGAGGTTGTTCTACATAAACTTCCTCCTTTATGTAACCATTTAGAAAAGCTGATTTAACATCCATTTGAAACAATTTTAAATCTAATGCGGATGCATGTGCAAGTAAGATTCTAATAGCCTCAAGTCTAGCTACTGGTGCATAGGTTTCATCAAAATCTATGCCTTCCTCTTGGGAATAGCCTTGAGCTACCAGTCTGGCCTTGTTTCTTATGATTACACCAGCTTCATCCAATTTGTTCCTGAACACCCATTTGGTGGCAATCATTGGATGATCTGATGGTCTAGGAACAAGTGACCATACATGGTTTCTCTTGAACTGATTCAGTTTATCTTGCATGGCTAAAATCCAAGATTCATCAGTAAGAACTTCGTTGACTGTCCTAGGCTCTATTTGCGAAACAAAAGCTAAATAATCGCATGGAATTACATTACCTCTTGTTCTTACCCCAACAGATGGATCACCAATGATGTTTTCTAGAGGATGATCTTTCTTATATCTCTAATCCTTTGAAAGATTTTCATGTGAAATGTCCTTTTGTTGCAGGTCTTCCAGAGGTAGATCTTCCTTATCCTCAATTGATGTGTTCTTTAGCTTCTTGGACAAATCATTTGTATCATCAACATCACTGTCTACTTCTTTTCTCAAGGAATGGTTAGTTTCATCAAAGATAATATGCACTGATTGCTCAATTAATAAGGTTCATTTATTAAACACTCTATAACCTTTGGGTTTGGAAGCATACCCCATGAATATACCTTCATCTGATTTGGAGTCTAGCTTACCAATGTCTCTTTTACCGTTGTTGTGGATGAAGCATGGACATCCAAATGTCCTGAAGTGGCTGATCTTCGGCTTCTTTTGCTTGTATAACTCATACGAAGTCTTCTTCAGAATCGGCTGATCATCACCCGGTTGATCATATAACATGTTGTGTTGACTGCTTCAGCCCAAAAATACCTTGGTAAATCATATTCTGATAGCATCGTCCTTGCCATGTCCAATAGGGTTCTATTCTTCCTCTCAGCAACTCCATTTTGCTGAGGCGTCCTTGGCACTGAGAACTTGTGCTCTATCCCTTAGTCATCATAAAACTTGGCAAATTTCTCATTCTGGAATTCTCCTCTATGGTCTGATCGGATTTCAACAATGTTGTACTTCTTGTCTTTCTGTACCTTTTTACTAAGGCTTACAAAACTTTCAAATGTATCATCTTTGTGCTCCAAGAAGGATACCCATGTGAATCTGGAGTAATCATCTACTATAACAAATCCAAAATTCTTTCCTCCAAGACTGGTGGTCCTCATTGGCCCAAATAAATCCATATGAAGAAGTTCTAAGGGTTTAGAGGTTGTTACTACAGTCTTTGACTTGAAGGATGACTTGGTGTGCTTTCCTTTTGCACAAGGCCCACAAACACCATCCATTCTTGTGCTGACTTTTGGTAGACCTTCCACCAAGCTTCTCTTGATCAACTTCCTCATACCATCCAGACTGCAGTGGCCCAATCTTTTGTGCCACAACTCAGTTGACTGCTCTTTGTTTGCGACCAAATAGATATCCTGATCTTTTAGTTCTTCTAGGTAAAGCACGTACAAGTTCTTTTCTCTATTAGCTTCAAAAATGATTGTTCCATCCTTCATAATGCTGCATTTTGACTCCTGAAATCTGATTTGATGTCCTTTATCACACAGCTGGCTGATACTGATGAGGTTGTGATTCAGTCCTTTGACACATAGTACATCTTCAATAATTGTTTTGCCTTTGCTGCCTACTAATCCACTGCCAATTATAGTCCCTTTTCCATTGTCTCCATAGGTGACTGTGCCTTCTTTAGCTTCTAAATGGGAAAACAATCTTTTGTTTCCTGACATATGCCTTGAGCATCCGCTATCCAAGTACCATTTGGATGCTCGAGGGTTTCCCTGAAATGAAAACACTAAGCTTTAGGTACCCAAGTTCTTTTAGGTCCTGGTTGGTTAGTATCATCATTTTTCTTTTTGATTATCCATATTTTATATTCGGTAGGACATGATATTTTACTGTGACCTAACTTATTGCAATGGATACAGCAAGATATTTTAGTTACTTTTTCAGTTGGAATGTACTTAAAGTTCGCCTTATATGATGTGTCTTGTTCAGGTACAAATTTAGGTGTAGGATACATTTTAGGATAAACTTTAGTTTCTTCATTATCAAGGGGTATATGGCCTAATCCATGTTTCCTTTTACCTGACCATCTAGCACCTTTTAGTATTAATGTTGTTTTACCGTTAGTGAACTTTTCTAATGTACTGGATAATTTTTCATTTTTTGTTGTTAATGTGTTAATTTTATGTTTTAATTTATTCACTGTTTCTTGGTTTTCTAAACTTGCTAATTGTTCGTTTTTATTTTTCAAATCTTCACATAACAATTCATTTCTTCTTTTTAGTTCAGTGATTTGTTTTTCCATTTGCTCATTTTCAGATTTTATATCTGAGTTAGTATTTTCTAAACAAGCAAGGTGTTTCTTATTAACTTTTAATAATTTGCATACTTCTTTGTATTTACAATATAGTTCATTAAAAGCTTCTTCCAAATCATTAGAATCTGAATCATTACAAGAAGAAAATGATGAGTCTGAGGTTACCTTGTCTTCTATGTTGGCCATAAATGCCAGGTTGGCTTCTTCTTCTTCTTCACTGCTTGAGTTTGACTCACTGTTAGAGTCACTGCTGTTGTCCCAAGCTGCTGCCATGGCTTTCTTTTTGTACCTCCTGAATTTCTTGAAACTGTCTTTCTTTTTGAATTCAGATTTCTTGAGCTTCGGACATTCTGCCTTGATATGTCCGGGCTTCTTACATTCATAACAGATGGGCTCAGCTCTCTTTGAGTCCTTTCCTTCTGGCTTCTTATATTCTTTGTTTTTCTTGAAGTATCTCCTTCTAGACTGGTAATTCTTTCTAGCTAGTATTCTTTGTAATCTTCTGGAGAGGAGAGCTTCTTCATCTTCACTACTTCTCATGCTTTCATCACCATCTGAGACTTCTTCTGATGCATCTTCTTCAGCCTTGAGAGCATTGGAGTGTTTTCTTCGGCTTGATGACTCTCCCAATCTCTCCATGTTGATCTCATGGGCCATAAGGGACCCGATGAGTTTCTCCAGTGACATCCTTTTCAAGTCGTCGACCTCTTCTATCACTGTCACTTTGGGAGTCCAAGAGGCTGGTAGGGATCTAAGGATTTTTCTGACCATGTCTCCCATTTCATATGTCTTCTCAAGACCTGCTAACCCATTTGTGATGTCATTGAACTTGCTGTACATCTGTGTAATGGTTTCTCCCGACTGCATCTGGAACCTCTCGTACTGTGTCACCAGAATATCTATTCTAGTCTCTTTTACCTTGTCAGTACCTTCGTATGTGATTCTTAGCTTCTCCCACATTTCCATAGCGGATTTGCAGGTGGAGATCCTGTTGAACTCCTTCTTGCTAAGAGCACAACACAGGATGCTCTTGGCTTTACAGTTTAAGGAAATCTTCTTCTTGTCGTCTTCAGTCCACTTGTCTCTCTCATTTGTAACCAAAAGGTCTCCTTCCTCAACTATCGACCAGATCTGATAGTAGAGTCCTTGTAAGAAGTACTCCATTCTAGTCTTCCAGTATGTGTAGTCTTCTCCATCGAACAGAGGTGGTCGGTTGACTGACTGACCTTCAGAGTGACCTTGGGCTGCCATTTGATCTTTTCTCTTCAGATCGTTGGATCTACTTCTTTGTCGAAGAGACTCTCTCTGATACCACTTGTTGCCCAGCTAGCATGCCCAGAGGGGGGGGTGAATGAGATTCTTAAAATTTTGATCACTTTAAACCTGTTCACAAAAACATTCACACACAAAATGCACCTTGATGGCTGTTAGTGTTAGTAAAAAGAGGATAGCAAACACAAGGCAATCAAACACATGACACAAGAAATTTATCCTGGTTCGGACCTCCTCTCCACAGGAGTCCTACGTCCAGTCCCCGAGCAACAACTCAGGATTCCACTACCCAAGGGTACAGTCCCCCTCAAGGACACTTACACACCCAGCTGCAGCTGGTCTTCTCTTCACAACCCGAAGAGGAAATACAGCACCCTGGATCCCACTAGGTCTTCCTTCTACACGAAGGGAAACAAACACATGAATGTGTTCAGGAAGACAAGCCCCTAGATCAAGCTTATAGAACAACACTTGATCTAAAGCAAGGACTGAGAGGAAAGATTCTATAATGAAGAACACTCTCAGTACACAAAAACTCTCTCAAGGTTCTACTCTAAACACGGAGAGCTAAGAGCTTGAACAATGGTGAGTGAGGCTTGTGCTCTTCAGATGCTCGCAGAAAAACTTGTAAAAGATTGTCGTTCATGTTCTCTGTTTTTGGAGCTTCAGTCTTCTATATATGTCTTCCATTTGAAAATTGAACGTTGAAGTATCAGTTGTCTCTAAGCTCTGGTGTACGTTAGACTGCATGGCTTAGTGGAGCTTCTAGTTCAACAGTCTTTAGCTTTCCATGCACACAAAAACGAGAGAGGATCTTCTTTGATGTCCTTTATCTTTCATATTGTCCAACATTGTATTGAGGTGGCTGTCAAAGACCTGCAAGCATTAAATGCTAAAACAATAGACAGCTAGGCTGTCTCTTGTTGTCAGTCAACGTTAGAATGATTTTATATAGAAATAGAAGTTCCATTCTGTTCTTCTAAAAAGATGTTTCTAATATAAGCAAAGGAGTAGAAGATATTTGTGCATGCATTGCAGTGATATGTTCAGTCATAATAAATGCATGAATGTGAGAGAAACGCGAGGGAAGACTTTGACTTTTCAAACTATTTGAGAGTAGGTTTGAATATCAAATCGTTATTGACCATGAAATCGATATGGGCATAACTTATGAAACCGATGTGTAGATGAGTCATTGTTCATGTGAATCGTTACACATTCATAAACAAGTCGATGTACGCACAAATCGTTATGCATTAATAACCGAATCATTGTAGGGACAAATCGTTATGATACTATCAGCAAATCGTTATGAACAAGTCATTATAACCAAATCGTTATGAGCAAATCGTTATTTCACTTATCGAGTCGATATAGTGAACGATTCGTTGTTTAATGTATCGAATCGTTACGGCGACCAAGTCGTTATGTAACTTAATGAATCGTTACAGTGACTGAGTCGTTGTGTAACTTATCGAATCGTTATGAGACTTAACAAGTCGTCGTGAAACCGAAATCGTTGTGAGAGCAAATCGTTGTTCTCACTTAAGAAGTCGTTGTGAGAACAAATCATTATTCTCACTTAAGAAATCGATGTGATTATCAAATCGTTATGAGCTCGGAATCGATGTGCACACTTATTGAATCTTTCTGAGATCAAATCGTTGCGATCTCTTAGCAAATTGTTATGAGGCAAATTGTTGCGATCTCTTAGCAAATCGTTCTGAGAGCAAATCGTTGTGATCTCTTAGCGAATCGTTCTAAAGCAAATCGTTGCGATCTCTTAGCAAATCGTTCTGAGAGTAAATCATTGCGATCTCTTAGCGAATCGTTCTGAGAGAAAATCGTTGTCACATACTTACGAAATCGTTATGAGATAAAAACCAAAATAAACTGGAATGACTCATGAAATCGTTATGAAATCACAAAATCGATAAAACACATAACGAATCCTTATGAGTATGAAATCGTTATGAAAGTGAGGAAATCGTTATGACTCTACTGAAATCGTTACACTTCACAGGAAGTCGATGTGTACTTAGAAAAATTATATGCCCTGAACTTTAAATTGCTAGTATGAAGAATGCTTACCAGTTTAGCTTGTTTTCCCTTGTTTTTATTTCCTGTGCTCAAATCTCATAGAAAAACTTGTAAGCTTAAACTGCATCTGAGTTTTGTTAATCACCAAAATAGATATGTAATTTATTTAAATTACATGGGGATGAACTGATCATCACACTTTATGTCAGTTCACTGGCATATTATTACATCCTTGTTACTATTTGATAATCATGGATCACTTTATCTACGATCTGATTTGTACCATTCTCCGTTACTTGTACTCAGTACTTATTACATTCTTGTACCACAATCATATTTGACTCATGTAAACTGTTATATTCCTTGATTTTGGAGGATAAATCTTATTAGGCAAGATTGCTTATACCTACTTTTTCCCAGGTAATCTATAGCTCTAGAAGGCGGGACATCGGGATTTGTGTGCTGAGAGATCAACCCTTGTGGCGTCTATATTTGAGTTGTAAATTTAAAATCATGTAATACCTAATGTATGGCAGTTAATTAATTTTTATTTAGTGAGGCTCCCGATCAATTTCTGTTCGAAAAGCTCAAATTTTACTCTTGATTTCTTATTCACTCACGTTACGGCATTTATAGATATATTAAATGTCGGGACGTGACATGCCACTATAGTGGATAACTTAGATGTGACTCCTTCGCTATCTGAGCCATCTTAGAGACAGAGTATGTGAGATGACTCTTCAAATCCTTCTTCTCCATTTGGTATAACTGGTAGTGGTGGTGGTGTGGTGGTGGTGGAGGAGGTCGGAGTATGCATTTTATAGGTGAGACTAAGTTTACACATACTACTTCGAACGTCATAGATCACGGTGCTCCATAAATGTCACAGAGAAGGTGAAAAGCAGATGACAAAGGGCAGGACATAGGGTCTGCAGACAATAGCACCCATCAATATATTCTATCCGATTTTGAGAGACTGAACACACAGGAAGATACAACGTCTGAGACTGCCAGTGAAGGTCACTGTTTCTTTTCAAGGCATGCACAACTAGAACCATATGCACATCATTATGGGTATGGTGTCTATTATGTCTCTGGATACCAATATGGCGATGGTGGTTCGTATATGCAGGTTCCGATCATTCCACCACCAGGGCCTATAATTGTATGCCAAGGAACATGCTAATATATAGAATATCAGCGTATGTACGAAGACGTGTATCAGAATTATATGTCTTTTGCTGATTATTTAGATTTTGTGGAGAGCACATATAATGTGAGATTGTTTGGAGATAAAAGTTATATCCCCTACTACGAGGGTTTTATAGACATATACACTCAAAATGATGAAGAGGATTAGGTAAGAAAATTCAATTCTTGTTAAATGTTCGTATTTGTATGTTAAAGAAGATGATGCTAATTTTTAATTTTCATGCAGATGGCTATGATGAGAGTTAGAGAAGAAGACATAACCATTCAAAGAAAGAGGTCACATTAGGTAACATGACCATTTCATTTGCTTTATATGAGTTGATGTTATTCAAATGAATGAAAAACAATACATGAAATCATCCTTAACTATTATTATGTGAAATATAAAATCTGAACTATTTAGAATGAGATTTTCATATGTTTCCACTATGAAATGTGATGCTTATGTAATTTAAAAGCATGTTTATGTATTGGATTTCATCTTATGTGCCTATAGTTTTTGCTTCATCATGATTTTTATAAGTAGAAATGCTGCTCTAAATTATTCTCGTAGATTGTTAGGATGGAGAATGATGAGGACGATGAGATGAGCATTGTATTTAATTTGTAAGAATCGATGATTGCATCCTCAATATTTTTATATATGTGTTATTGTAGATGTATGCTTTAGTCCCACATTGAAATATAGTGAGAACAAGTGTGTGCTTATCAGCAAGAGTCTTACCTCTTCTCCCAAAAGGGCCCTTTTAAAGGACAAAACCCCAAGCATGGGGACAATACCTCTTGGGAGACACACTTAAATCACTTCTCTTCATTGGCGTTGTCTGTGGGAACGAATGAGAGGCCATGCGCCCTACCCAAGTGTCTCATCTTCATGAGACCCGCACACCCTTATCCTCACTAGGGGGCTGTGTAGAGATATACTTTAGTCCCACATTGAAAGATAGTGAGAACAAGCGTGTGCTTAGCAGCAAGAGCCTCACCTCTTCTCCCAAGAGGGCCCTTTTAAAGGATAAAACCCCAAGCATGGGGACAATACCTCTTGGGAGGCACACTTAAATCACGTCTCTTCATTAAGTGTGCCTCCCAAGAGGTATTGTCCCTATGCTTGGGGTTTTTTTTTTTAAAAGGGCCCTCTTGGGAGAAGAGGTGATGCTCTTACTGATAAACACACACTTGTTCTCACTATTTTCAATGTGGGACTAAAGTATACCTCTACACAGCCCCCCAGTGGGAATAAAGGTGTGCGGGTCTCATGAAGATGAGACGCTCGAGTAGGGCGCATGGCCTCTCTTTCGTTCCCACAGACGGCGCCAATGAAGAGACGTGATTTAAGTGTGCCTCCCAGGAGGTATTGTCCCCATACTTGGGGTTTTGTCCTTTAAAAGGGCCCTCTTGGGAGAAGAGGTGAGGCTCTGTTGATAAGCACACACTTGTTCTCATTATCTTTCAATGTGGGACTAAAGTATACCTCTACACAGCCCCCCAGTGAGTATAAGGGTGTGCGGGTCTCATGAAGATGAGACGCTCGGGTAGGATGCATGGCCTCTCGTTCGTTCCCACAGACGGCGCCAAAAATGTGGAAGTGATCCGTTGTTCAGGTCTGGGCCGAACGGGCCTCCACTGAGGATGGGGAAGACGATCGCCGGTGCGGACGATGGCCTGTAAAACCCAGAGCAGATCAGGGGGGCCCAGTTGAAGAACCGGGGAGAACCCTCCAATGTCTAAGTCAGATGAGACTGTAAAAGGAGCAGGAGAAGAAGGTTCTCTGGTGTGTGCTCACGCGTGGGCGAGTGTGAGCGTGGAAGGTTGCATACCTTTGCATGGGAATTACCTGTGCCTTTTATAAGCGGAGGAGATGAAGGGTCCGAGCGCAATTTCCTCCAATGATGACCGAAGGGACCCGCCGGTTCAAGTCCCTAGGCGAGGAGTTGTCCGTTGAGACGCCGGTTGGGATCCTTCAGTTAATGTCTTTGGTCATGGGACACGTGTCGCACCATTGCCATAACTGTCTTCGGAAGGTGAAGGGCCATTCTGAACCCTCCGGCCAAAAGATACCGAGCAGAGGCCTGCTCAGTTGCCGGCCAGACTTATTCGGTGTCCAGAAGCGGGGTGCTCAGAGATAAGTCGTGGGAGGTTCGAGCAATAGGCGCTTGGTTTGCTCGGTAGCCTACGCCTTGCTTGAACAAGTTGCGGGGTGTCCGGAGACACCCTCTAGGAACCCTTGGGGACACCTGACGGTAGGTGCATGTTCGGAAGCCTTAGGCTGATCCCGAGGACATGTGGCTTGATGACCGGAACCTAGGCGTCCTTAATTCGTCATGATGGGCCATAATGGGCTTGCAGGCCTAGGAGGTAAGAAACAGTCTCCACAGTTATAATTTTGATATGTTTGCATGTGATGTTTGATGAAAATTAGATAATTGTGTTTGCTTGACTTGAATAGTTAAATTGAGTTTATTACATTGTGATGTGTCTTATATTTTACTTTTTTTAATTTACTCATATTAAATATTGATTCGACCACAAAAAAGTAAACATACTTCCTTTTCACTATATCTCAACAATATAATATAATATTATATCACAAAAAAATAAGACACAATACGGACAAATCTATGGACTTTCTTTCCTCCCTCTCCTACGTCTAGTCGTGGGGTCAACAAGAAAGACTGGGCGTTAGGCACCTATCACCACGTAGACTGTAGACTAATGAGGATAACATTCTCGTCGGATTCTAATTGGGTCCGCTTTCTCGTATGTTTACTCCAAACATGACATCTCAGAAACATATATTCTGATATTTTTGTTTTACAATCCAACTATTAATGAGAGCGAAAATTGAAAAGTAGTTACCTGCTCACGTTATTAACCGGCCAACTACAATTTCATGGTTCATCTTTATGTTTTATGATCAAAATTTAAAATTATCCAGAAAAAATGAATTCCATTAAAAAATAATTCAACTAACGGATAGTACTCGGGGTCGGACGACTGTGACACCTCGATCCCGTGACAGCCTTGCCAGGAAGCCTACTCCTCTTTTTGTGATTTGGTGACTAGCCGTCACTTTCAAGGCTGATTAGAGATAGTAATGTAAGATTTTATATGATTTTTGCACATTTATATCTATATAAAAATGTGAAAAATCATCGTATTAGTTTTATTTATATATACACTTTCAATATATAAATTATAGCATATAGCCATATTAACACGCGAATAATAAAACTTTATGCAAAGGCATATTTAATATTGGAAAAATTAATTAGGGGTCCCTGTCATAGAGTGGTACTTTTTTCTCATCCCTGTCAGAATATTGGTAGACGTAAAGTCCCTACTTTTGCCCAGTTTAATTTTCAGTCCTTGCTTTTCAGACGTCACCATTTATGACCCTTGACCCACGATTTCCGTCTCTTTTGCATCCGTCACTTTTTCCCATTCCCATATTACCCTTCTGTCCTTTCCAACCCCACGTCTGCCTCGACACTAACGCTTCGATCTTTTTGAAGGGCCGTAAAATTTGACCGATGGGAAGTTGCTCTTACATAACGTGCCGACAACACTTACAGCAACCATTAACATCAGTTACACAGAAGGCCCGTGAACCGTTCTTCACAACTATAAAAGGAACCCAGGGCCGCATACTTATCCTTCACAAGCTTCTCTAAGTCTTCTTCTTCCTAGCTTTGTTGCTCGTCTTCTTCCTCTTTATTTGCAGATGTCTTCATCTAACCGTGCTCCCCAGAGTGATGGTAAGGAACCTGCGTCACTGGTGCCACCGTTGCCCCCGGCTCCCCCAGCGCCACAGGCTCCACCTTCGCCGACGACCTACAGCCCCGACTACTGGAAGGGTTTTTACATCGGTTGGATGATGGCTTTACAGAAAGCCTCTCTGCTGTACGGCCACAAGGGGCTCACCAACATCCTCCCTGACATCGGCCCTAGGGCAGAACAAATCTGTTCCTCACCTTCCTCCCCTCCCTCCCCAGCCCGTTCCTCTTCCTCCCCTCCCTCCTCCACCGAGAGATCTAGTTACGGAGTTTAGATTGTAACGGGTTCCTCTTCCTTCCCTCCCTCCCCGACCCGTTCCTCTTCCTCCCCTCCCTCCCCAGCCCGTTCCTCTTCCTCCCCTCCCTCCCCAGCCCGTTCCTCCTCCTCCCCTCCCTCCACCACCGAGTGATCGGGTTACAGAGTTTAGATTGTAACGGGGTTTGTTTATGCAATATACCTATTTTCCTTTTATGCAGTCTTCTGTGGGCTTGTATGTGCTCTCTATCACGCAAACTCAAACGTATACTGTAACATGCTACCATGTATTGTAACGGGATTAGGAAGTTATTGTAACACCTTATTACGTGTACTGTAATAGTGTAGGTTAGAGTGTAGTGGTCGAACTGTAACCTGGTAGCATGTATACTATAATAAAATAGATAAATATTGTAACAGGTTTCTATGTATACTGTAATAGTGTAGGTGTAGCTGTAGAGCTCGAACTGTAAGACTATAGTGCTCGAACTGTAAGACTGTAGTGCTCGAACTGTAACCTGGTAGCATGTATACTATAATGAAAATAGGTAAATGTTGTAACAGGTTTCTACGTATACTGTAATAGTGTAGGTGTAGTTGTAGTGCTCGAACTGTAAGACTGTAGTGCTCAAACTGTAACCTACTAGCATGTATACTATAATGAAAATAGGTAAATACTGTAACAGGTTTCTACGTATACTGTAATAGTGTAGGTGTAGTTGTAGTGCTCGAACTGTAAGACTGTAGTGCTCGAACTGTAACCTGGTAGCATGTATACTATAATGAAAATAGGTAAATACTGTAACAGGTTTCTACGTATACTATAATAGTGTAGGTGTAGCTGTAGTGCTCGAACTGTGAGACTGTAGTGCTCGAACTGTAATCTGGTAGCATGTATACTATAATGAAAATAGGTAAATACTGTAACAGGTTTCTACGTATACTGTAATAGTGTAGGTGTAGTTGTAGTGCTCAAACTGTAAGACTGTAGTGCTCAAACTATAACCTATTAGCATGTATACTATAATGAAAATAGTTAAATACTGTAATAGGTTTCTATATATACTGTAATAGTGTAGGTGTAGCTGTAGTGCTCGAACTGTAAGACTATAGTGCTCAAACTGTAACATGATATTATCTATACTATAATGACAGTAACTAAATACTGTAAGTGTAGACAGTGTCCTCAAGTAAATGTACAAGTATCATTACACTGGCTAGGAAATTGTACGTGCGATAGTTCTTCTTCTTCACTTATATACGCTCTAAACGTTCTTGTGCATTGAAGTATGCTTTGATGAAGTGGAGGGCAAACTTCCACTTCCTCTCCTCCTCCTCCTTCCTCTTCCTCTCCACCTCCTCCTCCTCCTTCCTCTTCTGCTCCTCCTCCTCCTCCTTCCTCTTCTCCGCCTCCTCCTCCACTTTCCTCTTCTTCGCATCCTCCTTCCTCTTCTTCTCGTCCGCCTCCTCCTTTCGCCCCCTCTTCCTCTGTTCCTTCGGCTCCGATGTCTGCCACTCTGACATTGATCGCCGCGACCTTGTCATGATGGTTCTCTTTGCTGTAACTGAGTAAATGAAAGGCTATAAATGTCTCTGAAGCATGTTGTAAATGTAGAACACATATACTGTAACGGAGTATATGAAAGACTGTAATTGTCTATAAAGCATGCTGTAAATGTAGAACACATATACTGTAACGGAGTATATGAAAGACTGTAATTGTCCATAAAACATACGGTAAACGTAGAACACATATACTGTAACGGAGTATATGAAAGACTATAAATGTCTATGAAGCATACTGTAAACGTAGAAAACATATACTGTAAAACATTACCTCGGCGTCTGGTACTCGCCATCAACACTTGTTGCTCCGCATCCGCCGCAATGCGGCCAATCTCAGCGCTCGTAGGAGATCGACGGCTTGCCATCGTTAGAGGGGATAGAGAGATTGCTTCGGTTGGAGATGTAACTCAAGAATGGAAAACTGTAACAGGAGAAGAGGGCTGGTGCAGGAATGGCGGTGTAGGTGTATGGGGAACCGAAAAGGCGTGATATATGTAGGGATGGGCTCGGTGGACCCGACGGAATGGTGGTGCACTATAATGATGAATATCGGGCGGCTGAAAATAATCGGTATTACCGACGATGGGACGTGAAAGCTATCACGTCTGTTCGTTTAGCGCTTTCCCGCCATTTTATGCTAGCATGATACGCACTCCCACCAATTTGACCCACAGTATCTCATACATGCTATTTACAGACAATGTACGTCAATTTTCCATCGCCACATTTCCATCGCCTTCCTCTGCGACGCAATGGAACAGCTCCCTGCAAGATGTGCATTTGGAGATCAAAGTTTCGTTCCTTTCATAGGGAGGGACATGGAATTGACGTCCATACATACCAGGGTTTCCGAAAGGTTGGGTATAAACATGCAGGAGAACATTCTGAAGTATCTTGTTCCCATTGATGGCCAGGTTAACCAGGTGCTGCTTGACGATGGGGATGTCCAAGCTATGTTTGATCTTCACAAGTGTCAAGGAGCATCATTCATAAATCTACAAATTCATGCAGTGGTCACTCGTTGCCTGAGTACGCATGTCAGTCGTCAGTCAAGTGATCCGCCACCACTTAACAGGTACGTACTCCTTGCATTCTTCACCAGCCTTCATGTTAACCCATGCATTCTTCAAAAGCCTTCATCTTATCCCATGCATCATGTACGTATGTATGTACATTCTTTACAGAAGTACATCAAATACGCATGGCGCTTCTTTGGAAACCACAGAACCATCCCACTTACCAGGAAGCAGTCTGGAATTATTCGACCGAGGAAAAGGAGCAGAAGGTGAAGTACCAGTGTTGATGCAATATTGTGTAGGTATAATACATTCAGTAGGGCAAATCTTCATAAGCAAATAGAGCTGATAGAGCTGACAGATTATGCGATCGCACGAGGATTTAATTGGAAATATTTGAAGAACGACTCTGTATGATTAACTGTACGGTGCTATGTAGATGTTTGCCCATGGCGCCTTCATGCGTCCATCGTTCGTGAAGGCCCAAAATTTGCAATCAGGAGTCTGAACAACATACACAGCTGTGGGTGTGACATTATGAGCGATGGACATCCTAGGACATCTAAGAAGTGGGTTGCAAATGTTGTGAAGGGGAAACTAGTTGACAAACCCACTTATAGAGCAAGTGAAATGATGAGAGACATACGTCGGGATTACGGTATCTCCATCCCTTATCATCAGGTATGCCATGATTTCATTTGTAACACATCACGACCTCTACTGTAATGAATACAACAATAACTGTAAGTCTCTGACCCTTGTATTGTAACAACTATAATCATATACTATAAGGATCTGTATTGTAACAACTATAATCATTTCAAAGTATACTGTAACAATCTATGAAGGCCACCGTAAGGTATTAGGACAAGTGATGTAACAATCTAACTTACCATGTATCATCATATCAATAGGCATGGTGGGGCAAAGAAGTTGCTGTCAGTTCTCTATACGGAGATTTCAGAACAAGCTATCATATGTTGAACTGGTACAGCGAACGTGCATTACAGTCAAACCCGGGATCAGTTTTATCTCTAGAAGTGGACCCAGAGACACAACGTTTCAAACATTTTTTCATATGCATCCAGGCATCTGCATATGGGTTTGAAGTTGGTTGCCGACCTATGCTCTTTTTGGACGGAACTCATATCAAACAGCATAGAGTACAAGGGGTTATACTTGCAGTAAGTGCCTTAAACGGTAACAATGAGCTATTCACTGTAGCGTACTCCATCACAGATTCGGAAACATATGACAACTGGGTCTGGTTTCTACAAAATTTAAAAAAGGCATTACTATCAGATAGAAGGATCGCCTTCCTATCAGACAGGGGAAAGGTCTGAAGGTAGCGGTTCCTGATATATTTCCAAATGATCATCATGGCTACTGTTTCTAGCACATCATGCAGAACTTCAACGACCAATGTGCAGGGAAATATGCCGCCCCTTTCAATAAATTACTTAGAAAAATTCTCCAGTGCATTGCCTATGTTGTTACTGAACAAGAGTACCAAGACGCAATGATGGCAATGGAGCTTAATTCTGCTGATGCCAAAGAATGGGTGCTGCGAAATGATGTCGACCACTCGTCTCATGCTCGTTTCCCGGGACAAAGGTTCACCTCTTCAAATACACAAGCGATATGTTGTATTACATTATGCCATTTATGTTCTTACAGTTGGGCGTTGAATCTCTTATAGTAGTAGATATAAGCTATTACAATAAGTGTTATCTTACAGTTACAGATATAAGATATTACAGAACGTGTTAAATATGGTTACAATATGTAGTGGACACGTGTTACAGATATACAATGATAACCTAATTTCCTTTACATTGCCTAACAGGTTTGGCGAGTTATACTCTAATTTGGCAGAGTCATTCAACTAGATACATGATGCGCGAAGTCTACCAATACTACAGATGGTTGACAAAATTAGAGTTCAAATGATGGGAATGGCTGCAAAGAGGAAAATTGATGCAGCCTTGTGGGATACACCATACTATCCTAAAGTACAAAAAATCATCGAAAAAAACCTTCAAGAAAGGAGAAGTTTAGCAATCCGTCATTCAGACGGAATCAAATTTGATGTTATTGAAAGTATGAAGACGTACGTTGTAGACCTCCATCTACAAACATGCTCTTGTGGACACTGGCAACTTGTGAAGATTCCTTGCAAGCATGCATGCGCAGCAATTGGCAGTAACAAGGAGGTCGTTTCTCAATATGTTTCAGCATTTTACAGCACAGAAGTGTACAGGGCTGCATACGAAAGAAACATTCAACCTATCCCAACATTTGACTTGCCGGATCCGCCTCAACCATCAGATGTTCTCATCAAGCCACTGACAACAAAAAGATTGCCAAGAAGACCGAGAAAGAGGAGAATACATTCAAGAGGAGAAGTAGATCATGCGTATATTTGTTCAAGGTGCAAACAAATAGGTCACAACCGAAGAACTTGTAGCAACCCACCCCACAATCATGAATGAATTTAAATCTTTTATATTTTTTACAACAGAAGATCGTCCTGATGTTCCACAATACATAAGTTCATACAAGGTTTACATTTGTTACAGTTCGAGCACTGTCTACTAACATTTTTCGTTACAGTAAACGTAATAAAATGTTACAGTTTAATCACTACACTGTTACAGTTTGAGCACTACACTCTTACACGGTTATAGTTCAAGCACTAAACTCTTACAGTTCGAGCAGTAAATTGTTACAGTTGGAGCACTACAGGTTACACTGTTACAGTTCGAGCACCACACAAACTGTTACATCTGGAGCACTGAGAAATACTATCGTGCAGCAGGGTCTTTTGAGCACTACACTCTTAGCACGTTACAGTTTGAGCACTACTGTGTTACACTTAGAGCACTATAATTTTACAGTTTGAGCACTATAGTATAACAGTTCGAGCACTATAGTATTACAGTTCGAGCACTACACTTACGGATCGAGCACGACACTGTTACAGTTCGAGCACTCCACTCTCACGGTCCCCACCATTAAAACACTGTTACAGTTGGAGCACAACACTTACGGTTCGAGCACTACACTCTTAGCACGTTACAGTTTGAGCACTACAGTGTTACACTTAGAGCACTACATTGTTACAGTTTTAGCACTATAGTGTTACAGTTCGAGCACTACACCTACGGTTCGAGCACCACACTGTTACAGTTCGAGCACTACACTGTTACAGTTAGAGCACTACACTCTTACGGTCCCCGCTATTAAAAATACTGTTACAGTTGGAGCGCAACACTCTTACGGTTTGAGCACTACACTCTAACCTACACTGTTACAGTATACGTTACAATCTGTTACAGTATTTGGTTATATTGTTTATAGTATAGATAATAGCATGTTACATTATGTTGTTGCTAACATGTTGAGTTTGCATGATAGAGAGCACATACAAGCACACAGAAGACTGCATAAAACGAAAATATATTGCATAAACAACCGATGTTACAATAACTCTCTAAACTCCGTAATCCGACCAGTCGGTGGAGGACGGAGGGGAGGAGGGGGAAGGGGCAGGGGAGGGAGGGGAGGAACAGATCTGTTCCGCCCTAGGACCGATGTCAGGGATGATGTTGGTTAGGCCCTTATCGCTGTACAACCGGGAGGCTTTGGCTAAAGCCATCTTCCAGCCGATGTAAAAATCATCCCATTAGTCGGGGCTGAAGGTCGGTGGCGGCAAAGGTGGAGCCTGTGGCATCGGTGAGGCAGGTGTTTTGCCATCCCTATGGGGAGCACGGTTAGATGAAGACATCTGCAAATAAAGAGGAAGAAGACGAACAAGAAAGATAGGAAGAAGAAGACTCAGATAAGACGAGCAAGAAAGGTGGAGCATGTGGCACCAGTGAGGCAGGTGCCTTGCTATCCCTCTGGAGAACACAGTTAGATGAAGACATCTGCAAATAAAGTGGAAGAAGATGAGCAAGAAAGATAGGAAGAAGAAGACTTAGAGAAGCTTTTGAAGGATAAGTATGCGGCCATGGGTTCCTTTTATAGTTGTGCAGAACGGTTCACGGACGAAGGATCTGTGTAACTGATGTCAATAGTTACTGTAAGTGTGTTCGGCACGGTATGTAAGAGCAACTTCCCATCGATCAGAATTCACGGGCCTTCGAAAGGATCGAGGCGTCAACGTCGATTGGGAAAAAGGGATTCGAAAGGACAGAATGGTAAGACGAGAATGGGAAAATGTGACGGATGCAAAAGAGACGGAAACTGTGGGTCGAGAGTCGTAAATGATGACGTTTGAAAAGTAGGGACTGAAAATTAAATCGGGTGAAAAGTAGGGACTTTACGTCTACCAGTATTCTGATAGGGACGAAGAAAAAAGTACCACCTTCTGACAAGGACCCCCAATTAATTTTCATTTTAATATTCCTCCTCATCTGTATATCAACCACAAGATTTTAACTGGCAGAAACAGAAGATGAGAAAACTTGCTAAGGAAAGAAACTTAATTTTTAAAAACATTAAAATTTGATTAAAATTCAACAATCTAAGCGAGAGTAACAAAGAGAGCTACTTGTAAAACGCTCACTCTAGCATGAACAGCATATACTAATCTAACGTAGGCTTTTATGAGTTTTATCCAATTGGGTTCTCAATAGGAATATATGGTAAAAATCATTTTTAAATAAACAAAAGCCCAGGCCTTGGTTAATAAATAAAGAAACAGATCCGTCACAGATCGTAACGTCGTAATGGGTAATACTGATAATAAATAGTTTTTAAAAATAAAATAAATTGACAAGTGGACAAGAGGAGTAGGAGAGGAAAATAAATAAATAAATAAATAAGAGAAAGGGAAAGAGAGAAGGTTGGCCACAACACCCAGTTCCCCTTCTTTTTAACCATCCCAACTCCCCCACGATCTCCAGTTCAATCCCCAAATCGCTGCTTCTCCACTACCCCTCCCGCACTTACCCCGCCGGCGGCCGTCGCTGCGGGGCGGCCCTATCTCGGCCTCGCCATGCCGCCGCCACCCCCTGCAGCAGCACTGCTGCTACTGCCATGCCTGGCCACTCTTCTCTCTGTGGAAGCCGAGGTCCTGGCCACTCACCATAGCTGCTTCCTCTCCCCCGCAGACGGCTCCCCCCTGCATCTCTGTGCCCCATTCAGTCAGCCGCCCTCCTTCCCCTTCGGTGCCTCCCCCGGCTGCGGTCACCCCGCCTTCCAGATCCGCTGCTTCGCCGCCGATAAGCGCTATCATATGCGGATCAAGGGCTCCTCCTTCCTCGTGCTTAACCACAGCGGTAACTCGCTCCTTGTCTCTCCCCAACCTGCCGCCGCCGCAGCGCCTTCTCGCTTCTCCGATGTCGACGGTGGATGCAGTCCCGGCGCCTTGGCGGCTGCTCGCCTCCCCGTACACCAGATCGACCTTTCCGTTTCGCCATTCCGGATTTCCAACGACTCCTGCTCCCGCCTGGCAGCCATCCGCCCCTGCCGGACGGACTTGCCCGGCCCGCCTCCTCGTTGCAGTGACCGCGGCGGGGGTTCGGGCGTCTGGCAGGGTCGCCTCCTCGCCCGGCCTCTTCTTTTGCTGAAGGGCTGCAATGCCTCCTATTATCGCCGCCTCAACGCCTCTGGGGAAGGCGGAGGTTGCCACTCCGACGTGTCCGCCGCCGTTGCCGACTTCCTGCGGAAGGGCATCTGGATCGAGTGGGACCACGCCGACGTCTACTTCTCCAACTGTTCTTCCTGTATGAAGAACACCCGGGGCGCCGCTGCTTGCGGCTTCAATGATTCGGACCCCGCCAATCCCTTCCTCTGCCTTGCCTCAGACGTCGCCGCGCTCCGCGTCTCTGGCAGCCGCGGAGACGGCGAGCGCCGCAGTCCCAACCGCGTCGTCATCCTCACCACGGCTCTGTTCGCCTTCACCTGCCTTTCCATCCTCGCTGTGTCCGCCGCCATCATGTACCGCCGGGGTCGCAGCTCGGGCTTCCCCCGCCGCGCCGGGGGCGAAGACCCGATGACGGCCTTCCTTCGGCGCCACCACCTTCAGCTGCAGCCACCCGTGTTCACGTACGATCAGCTTTGCTCGTCCACCGGCGGATTCGACCCGAAGCGCAAGATCGGCGACGGCGGCTTCGGATCGGTCTACCTCGCCCAGCTGGAGGATAGCTGCGTTGTGGCCGTCAAGCGGCTGCACCGCCAGCACCCTGCTGCCACCACCAAATCCTTCTGCAACGAAATACTCATCCTTTCCTCCATCAAACATCCCAACCTCGTCCGCCTCCACGGCTACTGCTGCGACCCCAGAGGCCTGCTTCTAGTCTACGACTACGTCCCCAACGGCACCCTCGCCGACCACCTCCACGGCCCCCGGAGCATCTATAAGAAGGGCTCACTCACGTGGCCCCTCCGGGTGGAAGTTGCCCTTCAGACGGCGCAGGCACTAGAATATCTGCACTTCTCCGTGAAGCCACCGGTGGTGCACCGGGACATCACCTCCTCCAACATCTTCGTGGAGAAGGACATGCGGATAAAAGTTGGAGACTTTGGCTTGTCGAGGCTGCTCATCCTGCCCGACCCCAGCTCGTGCTCCTCCGGCTCCTCGTCGTCCGAGTACGTGTGCACCGGCCCCCAGGGCACCCCGGGGTACCTGGACCCCGAGTACCATCGATCTTTTCGCCTCACAGAGAAGAGCGACGTGTACAGCTTCGGGGTCGTGCTCCTGGAGTTGGTGACGGGCATGAAAGCGGTGGATTTGACGAGGGACAAGCAGGAGGTCTCCCTTGCCAACTTAGTGGTGTCCAAGATCCAGGTTGGGGAACTCCACCAGGTGGTGGATCCTGTATTGGTCCGCCAGGGGCAAGCAATGGGGACGATCGAAGCCGTGGCCGAGCTCGCATTCAGGTGCGTAGCTGGGGAGAAAGACGACCGGCCTGATGCGAGGGAACTGGTATCTGAGCTGAAGAGGATCCAGAATGGGATGCAGGAGGATTCCAAGGGCAGCTGAGGTCTTAACATCTAAGGTGCGCTCTTTGCTATTGTAGCTCTACCTTTTCCCCTTTTGATGGTATGATAACTGTATAAAGGCTATCCCTAGGCATCTTATCTCTTTGCCCCATTCGAAAGATTAGGGCACAGCAATTTTGTAATGCCGTGGACTTTGCGAAGGATGAGCCTTGCTTTTCTCCATAGTTCATATGGCCATGAATTTTCCCTTGCGGTGTACCCTATTACCCTATAAACGTGGATTACATAGCTGTAGCCTGTAGAGGTGCTAAATCTGTGCACATGTTTGATAAGATGACACGAATATCATGGGATATCAGCAATTTTATTCCACTCACCCATACCTTGACGTGTCCTACGGCAATGATTATGGCATGTATTTTCTTACAGTGGGGGTGGGGGTGTGCACAAGAACTTGCGAGAGCACTTGTCAAATACCTAAACAATGGCATCTGAATATCTTGCTGTGGGTGCGTTTTCTATGGGTTAATAATACTACACTTCTCAAATGTTCATAAGTTATCTCTATATCCGTACCTTTATCTAATCTACCCTGATAACCCGAAAATCTACTAATCAAAGTTGTTATGCATGTAAAGGTTTGATTTCAAGTTATGGAATAGTGGTTTAAGGGTATGCATTATTCTTAAATATTTCAGAGGTATGCAGGTCTTTTCGCCAAATGTAAGGATATATAGAATTTCAGGCGTGTAACATCAAAGTTTCCTTTTCCTTTTGAATCCTTCTCAATATTGTACATTTTGAATATGGTCCATAGCCTGTGTTCAAGTCTATATGTGAGGCACATGAGAGATGTTATAGGGTTAACGGGCCACATGATTTGGTCTTCCATCTCTGAGGGCACCTGGCCCACACCAGTGGTCTAGAGGTAGAATAGATCTGCTATGGTACACACCGTGGTTGAATTCCCGGCTAGTGCATCCTTTCTTTTTTAAAATGTCTCTGATTTCATCCGCTGCATGATCTAGGTATTGGGATGATGGTGGTGATGCTTGGCAAAGCCCCATGAGAACACCAAGGATATGAAGGCTCACAGGATCAAACTAAGGCAGCGTTTGGGAACGAGTTGAGGGAGATTTTGAGATGTAAATTCTCGGACAAAATCTCAATCATTCCCAACTGTCTTTGGCTGATCTGAGTTTGTGTGCGTGGGTGATTTTGAGGTGAAGAGAGAGATGGACAAAAAATTTTCTCTCTCCGCTCTTAGAAAAGCGACTTAGAGGCTGCTTTCTCGCAAAAAGCAGCACAGGGGACGAGGCCTAAAGGGGGGTTGTGTCTGGGCGAGAAGGCAGTTTTGATTCTTTTTTGTTTTTCAAAACCGTGGACGCCGACTTCGCCTTGCCGGCACGGGTGACGAGATCAGTGCTGCGGAAAAGCAGCATGGGTGACGAGGTGCCCGGCGAAAGAGATGTTATCACTTTTGGCGTCTTCGTCTGTGGTTCCAAACGCTGCTTAAGATGAACAAGTTGACCCCATTGTTCTCCCCAACTCACTTTCTAATTTGGACTAATTTTTTGCGGATGTTCAGTTTCCTAAGATGAATTTACCAGCTCAGAGTTCCACTGGATGCATGGGGAGAGAGAAGCAACTGATGGGACATGAAACACCATCAATTTCCTAACTTCATATCATGACAAACTAATGAAGCAACTTCTAGCATTGTGTTGGGGTCCCTCTACAGTACGTTGGACTTTTGGCTTAATTGTGGGTTTCACAAGGACCTCAGAACCCATGTACAAGAATACAGAATACATTATGTAACATCTGAAGGTGGACAACTTAGATAAAGCCTTCCAGTTAGTCCTATATTATAGCCACTGGCTGAAACACAATACCACTTGAAAGATTGGTTCCCAAGCCATGAAGTCCCTTGCCCATGAGAATCTTGATAATGATGGCACTTTCGGAATTAGGGATGGTGTTTCAAGTATTTTCAAACTGGGGATGTGCTGCAGCAATCATCACAGGAATGAGTCATCGCAGGGTGTTCCAAAACATCATCTTTCTATTGCAGATGTCACTGACAGGGTCATTGTGCTTAGTAAGTATTTTGGGAGGAACCTACCAGCCTCACCGTACAGAGACTACTGATCTCTACATGGAAGGCACATTCACCTTTTTGTTGAGGAGAATAGTGAAAAGGGGACAAGCTTTGTGGCAAAATAAACTTATTCCAGAGCTTTGTTCAACTCCCTTATCCATTGTCTTTAGAGAAAGAAATAGATGGGGACCTTGGGGAAGCCAGTTCTACGTTGGCTGACTTTAGTTTTCATGACTTGCCTGGTGTATAATTGCGTAAGGGTCACTATGAAGGCTTTACAAATTCCTCTACTATTGTTTGGCTAGTGCCTCATCCTGCCCTATGTATTTTGCAGACTTTGTGATAGCAAGGCTCTCTTGTGAGCAATTGTGACAACTTTGATAGAAGAAACCTCGGCCTTTCATGTCTGCTTATGTTGTCCGTAGACAACTTAGTCAGTGTTTTTTTTTCACCCTTCACATGCTAATTGGGGTATGTTAGAGGTTGAGGACATCTGCTAATTTAGTTGGCATTCATGTCAGGCTTAGTTATCGTCATGTCCAACTTGTAGTGAACTCTGTTCATTCCCTCCAATGGGCCAGAGCATCTCTTTAGTTGTCGCTGGTTGCATTTTGGAGACGCGTGCCATCATTCATCTGACCAACCCATCTTTATCCCTTACCTTGAAGGTTATATTGCGTCTTATGATTCTTCGCGCACAAGGCATTTGCATGGAGCGCAATTTTGTGTAGTTGTTTGCTGTCACATTCTTGGAACTTCTTAGGAAGGTGGTTGTTAATAGTTGTGGGCAAATGCTTAAGGCACGTCCCCCCGGGCAAATGATTTGCCCGGGCAGACGAGCTAGGGCGACCGGGTGCACCATGTGAGCGCGTCCTGGCCCGCTGCCCAAATAAATCATTTGCCCGGGCGGACGTGCACAAAACGCTTCTCATAGTTGTGTGTTTTGAGAGTCTCACTAGATGAGTGCTGGAGTAGTTTACTCTCAAGTGCGTTCACTTGATATGGTGAGGCAAGTGGGGACTGATAACCATGTGCTCTGTCCATTTTCAGTCATGAGCTCACCCTTTTCTTCAGTTTCAAGGATTTGTGATCCATGGAGACTTTACCTAGCCATTTTACTCTTTGAACCTATTGCTTGCCTATGCTCAAGGCCTATACCTTGCCGACCTGTTCCTCTTTCATCCTTATTTTCTCACCTCTCCAATACGACACCTCCTTACCTGTATCATTTTGAAAATTATGGGGCATGTTTGATGGCATTGCTTTTATTGATTAACTGGCCACATGCGCTACATGTTCATCATTTAGTCATTTGTTCCCCTTCACAATTGCATGAAGTGAGCTTTAGTTTGCATAGATGAATTTGTTCATGTCCTGGACAAATAGCTCAAGATTTGAGCCAAAGTGAGAGCTTAGGCATGGGGAGCACTGTTCTGCAGTGGAGATAATATTGGTATTATTGAGTGTTTTCTCATTGTATTAGGGACTATGTCTGTTGTTATATTAATGTCTGGAATTAATATGTAAATTCTCATTTGAGTAATTCTTCTTGCATGAAGTGTCTAGTTCTGAGAATGCTAGGTATGAGTGCTCACTATCCCGTTGAAGCCAAAAAACTGTACCTAATCGAACCAAATTTTCATTTTGATTCAACTTGGCGACCTAATTCGGTTTGGTTTGGTTCCCACAAATATGAAACCAAATCAAATCAAAGAAGCTGAGTTTATTTTTATAATTCAACTTTTTAATTCACAACATAAAAATAGGCTTATATGAGGATGCCCAGCCATTTTATCGACTGGCCCAGTCTCCTCTTTTTATGCCCATGTGGACCTAACAGAAGATGTCAGGCAGCGCCCACAGGCACGTGTGGCTTTTGTTCAGGGGTTGGTCCTCCTTAGTCCCATATTGGGAAGGAAAATTCTTATTGCTCGGGTGCCTGGGTAAATGATTTGCCAACGGCGCCATTTGCCCGGGCGCCGTTGGGGGTGGCGTGCGCCCCGCCTTGGGAGGGAAAGGATAAAAGAGGTAGGTCTATCTATAAAGAAAAATATTAATTTCCCGTTCGGATGGGTCGTCCAAGACGAGATTAGCTTCTGTTGGCGGCGCGTGATCTTCCAACCCCAAGGTGTCTTTAATTTTCACATCATTGTCTCATTTATTTAATTATTTATTCCATTTAAATTTAAATTGCATGGTGAAATGGTGTGAAAATTAAAAGGCACCATGAGGTGGGTCTCGGGCATTCACCAATCTTGTTCTGGACGGGTGGTAAACTGACACCCTCCCATTCTTCTCCAAGAAGCAGACTTGACTACAGACCAAAACTAAGCCAAGGCGCCAGGTGACCTGTTTCGTGGGTCGTTCATGGGGCTTTCATTCACTCTATAAATGGGTTAACCAAGTCGGACCATATTTGCCCAAAATTTGATATGACTCAAAATTCCTTGATCCTTTTTCCGAAGTAACTCGAGTGAAGCTTCTTGGTTATCGACCATTATGTTTCCAGTGCGGGGGGCATATTTTACTCGTGCACCATGATATGTTCCTCGCGATAAAAAAGGAGAAATATTTGTGGCATTTTCTTAATGCATTTCTGTTGCTTTTTTGACCTCTCATTGGTCAATGTGATGTAGGTACACCGCACGATGGTGCGGCAAGGTGATGTTACTTTCTTTAACTGGTGTTTCCACGAAGAAGGGCAACATTTAAAACTATGAGGCGTAGGATCCTGGACGGACTAAGCTGGCAGCTCAGAGAGAGAGAGAGAGAGAATAACTTAGTTCTGGGTGACTACAAAAGGTCTGTCAATCTATTCCCATTCTAGCTCAGAAATGAAAATTGAAATTTAAGTCATATGCCAACCGACAGATTGCAGAGCACAAAATTTTGAAACGATGGATTCTTGTACGAATTACGACTACGAGATCCCAGGCCGGTCAGTTAGAAGCAAGCTCAGAAAATTGAAACAACCCTTCACAAAAACATCTCCACTGATGCTAAGATAAAACGTTTTTGAGCTATGCCGTTCCTTCATCCAATATCGAAAGGACTTCGAAAGAAATCTAAAAAGTTTCTTTCCAAGCATCTTTATTCATTTCCACTGTTGGTATCATCACTGCGTTACATCAGTTCTATTTTTTTTTTTAAGAAATACTTGTTTCGTACAAGAATCCATCTTTTCGTGCAAGAAAGTAACATCACTTTGCCGCATAAGCACCTATTCGTCTCTCATATGATTTTATTCAAGAGAAAGATTTAGTGCACTTCTATATTGCACTTTAAGTGTAACATGACTAGGTAATAATCTATGTGGCACTCATCACATGAGGAGTGATAAAGTGGCAAGTTAATTGTTGGATGCCACATGGACTTGTTGCTTAGTCATATTGTACTTAAGTATAATATGAAAGTACACTAAGTCTTTCTCTTTATTCAAACAAAACAAACACATCCCATGACAATAATGGTATCTTAGATGGAGTGCTGTCAATAAGCCAGGGCTCATCGGATGATCCAATTTTGGGTTGGATTGTAATTTTTTTTTCAGCCTATGAGTTTTTAATCGGGTCCAAAAACTCAACCCGATTAGGCCCACGAAGCAGACTCGACTTTGAATTTGTCTTGACGGGCAAGTTCAGTCAGTTTTATTTCCTTTTTCTTCTTTCAAATTTTAAATTTTATTTAGTCAAAATTATATTATTTTACTTACTAAAAATTAAAACCTTCTTTTCAAACAAATTATGTAATTAACATTAAAAATCTATTTAACTAAGTGAAGTTATAAAATTTATATTATTAAATATATTCATTTATTAATTTATTTTTTATTTTAGTATTTAGGCAGAGCTGAGCCTTAGTCGAGCTTTACATTTTTGCAAAAGTGTCAAACCTGACTTGGTCCAGCTCAGTTTGACATAGCTCAGGCTTAGGTGACCTTGGACTTTTAGCCTCAGTTTGGTAACAAGTTAATTTAAAGTTAACTCAAAGTTAACTAAAAATGTAGTTTGGTAACAAAAAAAAGTTAACTCAAGTAGGTTAGATTAAAAGTGGGCCAGATGTGAGTTAACTCACCATTTTTCAACCCACCTCTAGAGGTGGATTGGGGTTAACTCAAGTGGGTTAATGTAGCACCCTTGATTTTTAAAACCCGAATAAAAATAAAAATTTCTATTTTTAATAAATGAGAAAAATAAAATTAATTGAATTAAAAAATAGAATAAATAGAATTAGAATGATTTAAATCAAAGCCCATTAGGCTAAATTAGTAGTGGGTAAATGGTCCAAGCCAAATAGATTGGGCCCAATAAGATGAAGCACATCTTGAGAGGAGAAGTAATTAAGAGAGATTCGTATCTAATTAATTAATAAATGGAAAATGGTCAAATTAACTATTAAAATAAGTCATATCTATCCTAAAAAGAGTCTTATACTTACCATAAACCTTTACCCACGAAATTGGATCCCTTCCCAACTCTATTAGGTGGATAAATAAGAGAAAGTGTGAGATAAAGAAGGAAATTCGGAGTTTAATGGAAGGGAGGACTCTTATAATGGCTAGGACTCCTATAGTTAGCCATATACACCAAAAACTCATCCCTAGCAACCCATTTTCGTGGCTGGAACTCTAGAGAATGAGGAGAAGGGCTGGAGACAAAGGAGCAAGGAGGAGGAGGCTAGAACAAGGAGGAGTTTTTCTGATTTTCGTCATCAAACTAGGGTTTTCTTACTCCACGAAAAAGATAGACAATATCTCAAGTAAAAATTGTGTAAAAATTATCCTAGGTAGCCTTCATGTACCTCTTCAAAAGCCTATGGTTTTGTGGTATTCTGTTCATCCATTTGGGCGAATTTAATTCGTGAAACCCTGTTGTTACTATGAACCTGAAATCTCATGTTTTATCTAATCCCCCGCACGTACTTGTTCCCATGCTATGAGAAAATTCTCAATGATACTATAGTGCATTAGCTTTCAAATGCCCCTGGTTTTGTTCTATTTCAATCTCCCATGAGGGAGAATTAATTATTTGAATCTCTGTCAGATACATGCACCTGACCCTTCATGTTTGCTTGTGAACCCCGTTTATACTTGACTTCAGATCATAAGAAAATTATCATAAATACTACATCTTGTTAGCTTTTTAACGCCTCTGGTTTCAGAATTTTTCATCATGTATTCATCTCAAATTAATTCGTGGAACCCTGACTGCGCCTGTTTAGGTTAGCAAAAAGTAACCTGATCAATGTATGACTAAACCTTGTCTATTTTCAAATTAATCATGTTGATAGATATACATGTCTACTTTCATTTAAAACTGGTTTCGTACTTTTTGGATCACCGTGCTATTTTATATGGAATTTAGAACGTCCATGTATCACCTGGGAAAAAGGGAAAAAGGGTAAACCCATCTGTTATCGCGACGGTGCGATCCGCCGCAATATCAGTGGAGTCGCGCCGGCTATTGACGTCCGCGATTCACTCCGGACCGGGCCAGACTGGCCAGGCCCCGTGTTGCGCCCGACCGCCCTGTCGCGACTGAATCCCGACGGGTAAGTCTGCCGCGTTTTCAAGATTTCGACCAGAATTAAAAAATTGTGCATATGCCCTGCTGTTTAAGCTTTATACATCTTAATTAGCCATGATTAAGCCATGTTATAGTTAATTCGACTTGGTAAATTAATAAATGACATTAATGATATAAATTTAATTATTTAAAATGACATTTGCACGACTTGTCATATCCTCAAGATTTCTTTACACTTACACACACACAACATTATTAAATGTCATTTGACCTTGATAAATTATGCAATAATGTATTCGATAAATTAGCGAATTAAATGACTAAATTACCCTATTTTTATTAAATACAATTGTTTTCATTTTATACACGCATTTTAAATACCGTTATCGTTTTCCCTCGGCTTCGAGCACTCGAGGCATGACGGACCCGTTTTCTACACACTTTCTCTTGACTTGGACCACCTCTCCACCAGGAATACTCTCGACTGGACCAGGGACTCCTTGTCAAGACCTCCGTAAGTCTTCTTGGCTTTGGCGCACGTCCTTAGTCAACGAGCTGATTGTACCCCAAAACCCGTTACATCTTAGGGATCAGTACGATTCATGCCTTAGTGTTTTTTCCTTCTCATCTCGGGATCACTCCAAACCATTGGCCATGTTCACGACACGACTAAGTGGGTGGTTTTGACTTCTACCAGATTGTCGGCACCCGACTTGGTGTTGTGTAACTGTTACTATCGGAGTTTCACGTTGTTTTACGGAATTGTCCCTATCTCATCTAATGTCCATATCCTCTCATCTGCTTACGTTCTCTTTACACTCTCATCTATCTCGTCTAGTACTCTCTTATCTCTTCTTGGTACTCTATTGGCCATTCGTGTAATTGTCTAAGATAAAGAAATGACTAATGCCAGTGCAATAGGGCCCGATCAGGTCCTGGGAGGAGCGCCCGAAAAGTGCCAGTGCCCATGGGAGTTAAAATGATCAAGGATATGTTACGGCATGCATCCAGTGTCAGTTTACTATCTAGATTAATCTATGGCAATCAAAGTACTATCTCTACAAGTGTAAGCGTGATCGTTACTAGTGCACCGTTGTGCAATTTACATGTTATAACGTTACATGGCTATTCTATTATCGTTCTCGTTGTACTATTTTCCCTGTGCCAGGTTCAATTGTTCTCTCGTTATCGTGACATGCTCTACATGACTTTACTCTCTAGTTAACCTGCCTTTAAAACATTAATTATTTAAAGCATGCTTGTGTTCATGAGATATTAAGTCCTACTAGGCGCTATTCGCTCATCCTGCGTATTTATTAATGTGTTTCAGGTGAGTCGGATCATGACCACACTCACGAGGATGGGACCGATGAGGAGACTCAAGAGTGACCATTCAGCCACCAGTGCTATCTAGTAGTAGTCTGTTAGTATAGTTATGAGTTAGTGAGTCAGTTAGTCATTATGTAATAGTTTGATTTTGAATAAAGTACTCTGGGCCCTAGTTTTGGCTCTGATACGTTGATGTAATGGAGATTGTTGGATTATTAATGAGATATGAGGTTGTTTGGTATTATTCCATTGTGTAATGGTTTGTTATTTATTTCTCGCTCTGTACTATTTAATAACTGTAATCCCGCTCCGATATTCCGCGTCGGGACGTTACAGTTAACTACCTTTTGTCTTGATGGTACACAACATTAATTGCTACTTTCTCTTTTCTCAACACAACATTAATTGCTACTTTTTTTTTCAAGTCACTTTTTGATATGAAAGTGGGTTAACTCACTTTATCTTGCCAAAGCAATCAAAAGAAAGTGGGTTAACTCACTGTAGTTAAACTGGGTTAACACACAAGGAAACAAACTAAAAAATGAGTTAACCATGTATAACTTTAGTCATGGGTTGGAGTTATATCTAACTCCAACCCATTGCCAAACTAAGGCTTATATTGATGAGTCGGACTTGGGTTGGGATCACCTAAAATCGGCCTGACTCATTGACAGTCCTATTCAGAGGATGCTGGACTCTTGGTATATAGTTGTCGGCGCACTGCTGCTCGATTTTATGACTTACTCAGAAAAATTATCTTAGAGATGTCCTCAGTTTTTTTTTTAGTTGTAGTTGTGGTATCCACCAGTGGGAAACTCAAACCCGCCTCGAGATCGAATCTGAATATTTGTTGTGAGAGAAAAAACACTCTTCTTTAAATTTCTGGTGTGAATGGGCTGTCCCATTTTCTCCATTAGTTCACCTTCCAAATTAATTTCAAAATGTTTGAAAATTCTGATAAGCAAATGAGCATAGGGAAGGGAGACTGCTATCTTGCTCTTCTTGTCCCAAATAAGCTCAGTGGCAGACTTCATCTTCTCAAACATAATTTGTGCCAAATTAACACTCTGATTCTGCACAGCCCAAAATATGACATCTGCATCCCCTTTGGTGCATGATGAAAAGGTGGCACTGCGAGGTACTATGATTTGACAAACAATAAAGTGCAGAAGCCTATTGAAAGCACTAAGTTGATTTATGTCGATTTTTCCATCTCTTAGCTTATACTCTGTTCTGATAATTCCAAGACCCTTGGCATGAATGTCTACTGTGTTGATTAAATTGTGCTTACTTTAAAAACCAAACAAAGTCTCCAACAAATCATGAGTGATACAAATGGTCTTACTTTTGACAAATGAAGTGAGAGACCCATCTTCTTCAGTCTTAAGACATGTATAGAAAGCCTTGGCCAAATGCGGATAACTGGGCTCAGAAACTGTACATACTCCTGTCCATTTCATCCTCTGAAGGGCTTCAATCACACTAATCATCCCGTGTGTAGATGTGTTTTTTTTTTCAAAACACACCCCATAAAGAAATGATTTAAAAAAAGAAAAAGATTTTTATTTAAATATATGATGAAAAGAAGGGCGGAAAGGGGTGGAAAGGAAAACAAAAGTGCGTGTGTGCACAAGATGGAGGTGTGATCGCCAGACATGCATGGGTGTCGAAGGAAATGGGCAAAGAGAAAGAATGGGTACTTATCTTCACCCAAAGATCGCGGGAGAGTGATGTGCGGGCTCTTCTTACTCCTTCCACCGGCCGGCCGGCCGAAAAAAGAGATTTAGTTTCAGAGGTTACCTTACAAGAAAAGACAACAAAGAGACAAGTGAAAGGAAGATTAGACTTGAGGGTGTAGTAAAAAGCTCAAAGAGATTGACATGAAAAGCATTAAATGGGCGTTAACACACCTCGTGGGGTGGTGTTAAACCCCTGAAACGTATGGGAATGGAGAAAATGTTGTGATGTGTGAAAATAGTGTGATGAATGCAAACAAAAGAAATAAAAGTGAAGGGAAAAGGAAAAGAATGGCGATGTGTAGCCGCTGCTGCAATGGACGAAGGAGACGAAGTGGATCACTCCTCCCGCCTCGCTCCAGTGAGATGGGGAAGACGTGCACTCCGAACTCCAAGAGGGGAAGACGTGGAGTAGCTTGGGATGAAGATGCTCCTCCTTGGCCTCGGAATGCGAGTCTCCGGTGCGGCAGAGCTTCGTCGTAGTGGTGAGTCTTCCTCAAAACAATGGCCTCGGGTCTGTATTTATAGGGAAAAATTACTTAAATCGCATCCATTACAATGGACGCCTATCTTATGAATCGCGTTCGACTTAAGCGCCGCTATTTACAAGATTTACTTGCTCCGATTAAGCATTGCCAAACATCGATTATAGCCTTCTTTAGAATCACGTTTGACATGTGCGCCGCATTTCTAAACCTTCCGATTTGTACCGATTCTTTGCAAAATATCCAAAATGGAAACAATTAATCGCGTCGGCCGAGGTGGATGTGTATCTGTACAGAATCATTCTTCTAAGGGAAATCGATCTTCTTCAGAGGAAGGTTAGAAACGCGTCGAACGTAGTGGACGCAATTCTATTTAGCAACTAAATCTTTCCAAAAATGATTTTGGAAATTGCCATAATTCGAAAATGGAAACTCTTAATTGCGGCGGCTATAGTGGACGCGAATCAAAACAAGGAAAGCACCAGAAAATGAAGTGTGATACGCGTCGGTTTTACCCATCACGGATCAGCCTCCTTAAAAGGCATCCACTGTATTGGATGCAAATAACTTAAGTTCAACAGACCCCTTTGGACCCCTTAGAAAAATTCCTAAAAATCCTAAAAAAATCCAGAAAATAGGAAAATCACTCAAGAGATTAATTGAAGAGAGCCACTTCAAGGCATTACGGTGTAACATAAAATTTGCTCGATATGATGCCAAAATGGCGTGTCTATAGCTGCCTCGCCTTAGCGTCTGCTTTGCAGGGGAATAGAGCGAAGTGGAGTGAAATGAAAGCAACAGAATGGGGTGAATGACGAGGAATGAAGTGGAGTGACTGAAAAGTAGACGCCAAGGTGTGATGAGACACGCCTCAACAACATATGACTGGAGTTGTTCCTCAATTCAAAGGGAAGCGGCTTCCAGAAAATCTCAGGAGAAAACTCAGTGTCTAGACGAAAGGAGACGGAGTGTGCACGTGGGCACGGAAGGGAGAAAGATCAACTTCCAGCGTCGGGGAAGTACCTAAGGACACAATCCGTTAGGTTTCACCTTTGGGGGTGTCTGCCACTGCCTCTAGTGGATCTTAGGGAAATAAGGATGAACTGAAATAGGAATCCAAAGCAATGAGTTTCTTAAAAGATGATCTTCAAACAACAACAAAGTGAACTGAGTACTTGACTCGGAGTGGAATATTTCATGCTAATTGGATTTGAGGAACAAGTGGCTCTCTTCAGTTAAAAACGAGAGTGATTATCCAGAATTATACTCAAAGTCTTACATGATGCATGTTGGGCTAAAAGAAAAATTAAAACAAAAGAAAATATAAGATAATCAAGGATAATATTGCTACGGTGCCGAAGTCAAGAGACCGGATGGAATCCATCGTCCTTTTGCAGCGCAACGGCCTACCCTCAAGTCATAAGAATCCTCTGGAATCGTCATCGTTTTTGGCGAAGGAGGGGAACTCAAATTCCAGATTCATCAGAGCCTCAAGGTCCTTGATGCACTCTAATAGGGTATACCATATAGTAGAATGCAATATATACAATACCGAATGTTGGATCACCGAAGGTGATCGTGAACTGTATGGCGAGCAATTGGTCCATATCCTGCGCTCATAGATTCATCAATATTGACAGGCAACAAGTAATACAGAAAAATGTGAAAATAAAGCTGCTTGCAAATCGCGGAGGGAATGCTGGACGCCATTCTTACATGAATCGCGTCGACTTAGTCAGACGCATTCTAACTTTACCTGTCGCTATGAAAGTCAATTTAAGCGCCTTGAATCGTGTCCACTGCGTCGGACGCGATTTAGGCCTTCCATCCGAAACTTGATTTCCTTACCTGTTTTCATCCTTTCCTCCCTTTGGGAGCTTGCCTCCGGGCTAATGCGAGCCAAGGGGGTATAAAAACACCCCTCTTCATGCTCTTTTCAAGCATTTGAGCTTGCCAAAGTGCATAATTCAAGGGTTGAAGCTAGAAGAGAAGGAGAAGAAGGAGAAGAAGCTTTGAAGCAATGGAGCATGGTGATGCTCCCTCCCCTAAGAGGCCAAGAGTGGAGGGATTTCAAAGGTTGAGTCAAGTAGAGGGACACATCTGCAAGCTTGTTCAAGCTAAATTGGTAAGTGACTTTGATTTTAAGCATTGATTTTATGTGTTCTTCATGTGTTCTTGACATGTGTTCGTGATGTTCTTGCTCTCTTTTCCTCTCTCCAATATCATGGCCAATCCATGTTCTCCAATGACCCATGCACCATCCTCATGCACCATGCTATGACCATGTGACATGCGCCACTTCCACTTGACCAAAACTCCCATGCAACCATCACCATCCATGCACATTATACCTACCCATGCCACAGGATTATCCCCTCTTCCCGGGCAACTGGCGTTATATGTGTCTCCCCTGGCTCCAAAAGATGACTGCCTCCATTAGCCTTGACATGACCAACATCCTTAAGAAGTGGGGAATCAACAACCTTGCCGTTCATGCCAAGAGATACCACGAAATCCACCTAGATTGGGCAGCTCTGGGGGCATTAGTTGAACTGTGGCATCCTCAAACCCATACCTTCCTTTTCAAGACTTTTGAGGCCACTATCCTACTGGAAGAGGTTGAGATCTTGCTAGGTTTGAAGCAGATGAAGCAAGGCGAGGAAGACGAGATGGTGATTATGCCGAGAAGCTTTACAAGCAAGGCAGTGCTGAAGAGTTTTATGGACGCAAGGGCGAATCAAGATCTCAGGACCGAGAAAGGGATTAATCTGCAAAGATTGGCGGCCTGGACCATGAAAGAGATACCCAAGGTAGAAGACAACGAGACGCTGGAGAGAGTGATGAGAGGGTTCGCCATCTACGTGGCAGGGGCACTTCTCTTCCCCTCAATTGACAACACCCTGGAGGAGGATCAGCTGAGTGCAGTGTGCAGCATCTGGGAGGGCGAGAGATTAGGACCGGTGGTGCTAGCCTTCCTCTACAGTGGACTATCGGCAGCGAGCTTGGGTAGGCCTCCTTATGGTTCAATGCTCTTACTTACTTGTTGGACTGACCTACACTTTAAGTTTGATCTAAGCAATGAAGTCTCTAGCTCATCCCGGATTTTCTCCAAGAGTCCACTCAAGCACTTGGACAACATAGTCGGCTTAGAAGGGCGCGTGGCTAACTGGGTGCCACAACTTAAGATGTGGGCTGATTAGCGTGATCACTTCCGAAGCATGCCCAGGAACGCCTTCACTTGTACTCCAGCGCCTCTTCTTACCAAGGACCTGCGGACTCGGCTAGCACCCGGTGTAGACCTGCGACTGATTGGGGCGTCCAAGTTCGTGCTTTACAACCCACACCGCCGCCTTCCTCAGCTCGGGCTTCCACGACGCAACTTTGAAGGGCCGTCACACCTCTCACTAGTCAAAAGGTGGGAAATTGGGACGAACAACGATGGTGAAGAGGCGGACACAATTAAGGCACTCTGGAAGGTCTGCTCTTACAGGAGGCCGGTCTCAAACGTGGAGGAGGTTGAAAATGATTGGATGGCTTATGTAAGGGAGCTCATGAAACTCTGGCCCAAGGTGGCCGTTTGTAAACGCCGCAATTGATTCCTTAATAAAATTTATATAGCATCCTTGACACGGCCAAATTGCACCCTTATGCATGATTGCATCATCCAAAAACATTTGATTTGAGCCTCAGGTGCACATTTTAAATCGCATCCACTACAGACGCCGCGGATATCCAACTGATCTGCGTCCACCATAGTCGCCGCCTTTCACTTTAATCGCGTCCTCTGGCCCCAATGCGTTTTAATTGTACTTCAAAAATTTGAAAATCATGCGCCTTAAAGTTTGCATCGGGGTAATGATGACGCTCTGAATCGCGTCGGCTAAACCAGACACGTTTAAAATTGGTGGTCTAAATTCGCGTCCACTATAGCGGACGCAATTTTCAAACCCGTCGGAGGCTACAAAACGCCCGAGGGTGCCCCCTTCTCTCCCTTTCGCCTCTCCCGACTCTCACACTCTCATCTCTCTCAATCTCTTGACTCAATCTCTCTCCTTGATGACCAAGAAAATGGCGGCAGCCAAGCAGCATCATGGCGAGGGTTCGTCGGCGATGGAGGAGACGGCGACGCCGGCGACGGTGGAAACCCATGGGTCGGAGGTGAGCGCAATGGTGGCCGAGCTCCTGGCGGCCGGCGGTGAGCTTTCCATGGTGGAGGAAGAACCGGCACCGGCGGCTGAGGAGAGCGGTGGCGCGGCGGCGATGGAGGAGGAAGAGGAAGTGGCGGACGTAGGTGAAGAGGCGAGGAGGTGGAGACGAGGTCGCCTTGGGCAGGAAGCACCCCCACAGCCGGATTTGGTAAGTGCTCGAACCTTTACCCCTTTTGGTTTGAGGTAGAAGGAAGAGGGGAAGTGCCCTCTGCACCGGAAAGGAACAGGGAGTGAATCGCGTCGACTCCAGTTGACACGGTTCAAGTAACTGAATCACGGTGGCTAAAGCCGCCGCATTTCAAAATAAAATGCGGCCAATGCAGCGGACGCGTTTCAAAATTGAACCACGACCACTATGTTGGATGTGATTCAAAAGCTGCCTGAGGAGGGGGAATTTGGGCCTGATTTGCACAGTTTTTGATCCTTTAATGTATGCTGACTTGTGTGTGCTTTGTGCAGGGAATTATGAAGCCAAGGACTCAATGGCCTCTAGTCCTAGCTGCATATCAGGGGCTCTCGGACTTCCAGAGGGAGCGAGTCCGGGGGATGGGGTTTGGGCCAATCTTGGAGATTGAGCCTTTTTACGTTGATAGCCCCCTGATACAAGCCCTGAGAGAGAGATGGGATCGGGTGAGTAGAGCCTTCCTTTTCCCTTGGGGGAACATGGTGTCGAGTTTGGAGGATGTGGCTTGGATTACGGGACTCCGAGTGGACGGGGAGGCAGTGACAGGCGTTACCTACGCCGACTACACCGAGCATGCGCAGGACCTGTTGGGGCTGAAGCCCAAGGGTGCAGTTGACCTCGGAAATCGAAGGATGGTCGACCGAGTAGAGTTGTTGGAGAGCCTGGGTCTCCACAGGGTGAGGCAGAGGGTCGAGGAGATGCTGCAAGAGTTCGTGCAGTGGGCAATGGGGCTGGCCAGAGCGATGTACGACCAGGACCTCGAGGATCAGGAGAGGGCGGACCGGGACCTTAGTGTAATCACAGGGATTGTACCCCCCTCAACACAGGCATGAATATCAAATATGATAGCATGAAAAATAGGATGTGATCGCCACCTAGATAAGTTGCCTACAGATATAGAAAGACGATGGCTAACTTAAACTAGGAAAAGGAAGAGAACAGGAGGATGACCTGGTGTCGCGGTCGCCATGGCCGCCGCGTCTCTGTTGTCGCGTCAGCGGAAGCTGTCGTGTCCTTGTCGCGTCACCCTAGGCCGTCGCGTTCTCTGAATGCGGGAGATTTGTTGTAGAGACCTTCTTCTAGTCCTCCAGCCGGCTAGAGTACCAGAGCTCCTAGTAGATTTTGCTTGCTTGCCTGCCCATCAAACGAAAACACAAAGAGGAGACCCTATTAGAACATAAAAATGTAGCATCCGTCCTAAAAGACGAAATGAGGTGGGAGATCATGGTGGGAACGCACCTGGGGTGGTTTTAAACCCCTATGGGTGTGAGAAAACATGGGTGGAGGATAAACGTGCTCTATTTAAGAAGAACATAGAAATGCATGTAGAGGTAGAGAGAAGGGAAAGAAGAGATGATGAGCCCCATTAGGGCGACTTCCTGGCGTGGATGCAGCTCCAATGATGTGCCAAGAGGTCCAGGAGGTCGCTGAAGTCGCCCTCTTCACGTTCCTTGCTCCATTAATGACGAAATAAATGAGTTGTGAGGAGTAGCAAGTGAAGGGAAATGAGTGGGATGAATGGCTGCGTGGCTAAGTCTTGTTCAGAGGGAATTTTGGCAGCCCTTCGGGGTGATCATGAGGCTCTCCCCGTCCATGAGGAGTGGCCTTGCTTATATAGAGCTTGGAGTGAGAAAATTAGGTATTATCTCCTCAAAAAGATGTGGAAATTATAAATGGGGGATAAAGCTCTATCAACATCGGATGTAGAGTCCTTAGGGGAGCTTAGGAGAGTCCCTAGGGCCGAAAAAGTGTTCAAGGGATCGGGATAAACCTCTTGGACCAAGTCAAAGTGCATGGGAGGATAAATAGGATGTAGTTATGGAGGCCAGAGATCTCGGTCCTTGTCGCGTCAGATCGTGGGGTCGCGACTAGAGACGCGACGGTGCGGGGACGTCGCGACAGAATTGCCCATGTGCATGGATAATGCATGGGCTGTCGCGGCGGCCTAACCCGTCGCGACTAGAGTCGCGACGCCACGATGCGTCGCGACAAGGAATCCGAAATATTTGGATTATTCTCTTTAACCACATGCTAAATAGGAGTCAAATCCTCTAAGGACTCTTTCAAATGATAGATTTCGGGATTTCAAAGTATTTTTAATGGATTAATGGGCTCAAATCAAGGCAAATGATGGGCTCAAGGTGAGTGACCAATTAGGGGCCCACTAAGATAGCAAGAAATGTGGTTCAACCATTAGTCATAATCGGGTGTCTACAGATTGCCCCTCCTTGGCTTCTACTTTGCAGGGGAGCGAAGCGGAAGTGGCGTGGAGATGTCATGAAGTGACGGTGGAACGGAGATGACGCGGAGCGGACTGAAAAGTGGAAGCCAAGGTAGAGAGACACCCGATGTTAACCAATGGGCAATTGGAACCTTTGTGAAAGCCCTAAGTCAGTTGCTCGAGCAGAATGCAAAGAAGAGCACAAGTCTGGACGAGAAGAAGAAAGAAAGAAAAAGACGACCAACCTCTCGATTGAGAGGTACCCTAGCCGATTGGCCTGCAGGTTTCGTTTTGGAGGGACGTGTGCGTGCCAGGCAGGTAACTCATGACTCTGTCCTGGGAGCAATTCGCAACCAAAACGGATCAAAGGAAAAAGAAAGTTTTGGATAGGGAATCCAGACAGGGAAAATCTTGTCAATCTGACGGGAATAACTTACTCGGAGGCAAACCTTCCGATCCGGAGTGGAATTGGATTTCTTGCATTTAAAACATGAAGGATGTTTGGGCACTCAACAGGAGCTCATCAATGGTCAAGAATGAGTCAGGAGAGCTCAAAGTCCTATATGATGCATGCTGGGCTAAAGTAAAAGAAATCATCAAAACGAATGCAAAGAAAAGGAAAAATACAAGATATATCAAGGATAATATTGTTAAACTGGATAAGAAAGAGTCAAGAGACTACCTGCAACCGCAGTGCAGGCCTGAACCCATCGTCCTCGATCTTAACTAGCTCAACGGCCTATCCAATGGCTAACAACGTGCACCTAGATCATCATCGTTTTGGTAAAGGGGAACTCAAATCCCAGAGCACATTGAGAACCAGCTGGTCCTTGAAAAGATATAATAAGTAGAATATCATATAGTAATGCCGAGAGTAAGGGTAGAGATACAATACCTGACTTACCTGTGACGACATTCCTTCAATTTTTTTTATTTTTTTGAATCATCCATGAGAAAATAAGCATAATGATCACAAGATGATAGATGAATTTAATGGACATAGTCAAAGAAACACACATATAAAGCACAAACAGAATAAAAGAAACATTCGGATCTAAACGCGACGCACACAACGACCGCGACCTTGTCGCGTCGCTGCGCCCTGTCGCGACATAGTCGCGTCGGATCGCGGCGTCGCGACTCGGACAGAGTCCGGAAAAAGCAGAAAAACGGGACTTAGACTTATCCTAAGACATCTAGACTAGCACTAGGACTCCTAAACCTTTCCTAGACTTATCCTAACTCCTAGTTGCGGGATTAGAGTGGGTTTCTAACTCCCTGAGGCTTATAAATAGAGGGTTTGGGCTGTTAATCCCGCAGCTAAACTCCTGGCATCCTCTGTTCTCCAAGTTCTTCATCCTTCTTCAATTCTGCAGCCATGAAGAGGAAATTTTCGGAGTTTGCAGAAGCCATCCCTCCCTACTCCGGCCCAAAGGTGGCTAGGGAATCCTACACCGACCTCCAGCACCTTTCAGACATCCCGAGGCACATCTATTCCCGCCCGGATCTTCAAGTAAGTGGATTTTCTTCCTGAACTTCTGCACTTCCTGCATAACTCTGTTTTTTTGTCTATTTTGCTCTGTTTTCTTCTCCTTCTCATCTCCTCCTCCTCCCTTCTTCAGATCCTCCCTGGTCATAGGCGGTTCTCCAAGCTACCATGGCTGCGGCCGATGCTTGATATGCTGCCTTCGGCCTCAATTTCCCTCCTAAAGGAGTGGGGATTGTCCACGGTGCTAGTGCTTGCCAAGAAGTACAACGTGATCGTTCATACATGGGATAGCATCACTGCACTCACCGAGCTATGGCACACTCAAACACACTCTTTCGTCTTCTCGGACTTTGAAGCCACCGTACTCTTGGAGGAACTGGAGATTATGCTCGGTCTTCCGCGCTACCACCGAGGCGAGGAGATGAAATTATCGTATACTGTGGAGCAAATCAACTCGTGGAGTATTCTGGCCAATCTAACCTCCATGAAGAACGATCTACGCTCCATGACCAGTGGCATGCACGTTCACCTTCTTCCCATCGCACAGTGGGTCGTCTCACAATGCAAACGAAAAACCGGGAGACACGGTGCCATTGCCAAGGCGGCGGCCATCTGCATCTGCGGGGTCATCCTCTTTCCTTCTGAAGACGGGGCTATCTCCTTCGCCAACCTGAGCATTATTGATTCCGTCTCGGAAGGTTTGACCATCGGCCAAGCAGTTTTGAGTTATTTGTATGCCGGTCTATCTTCCGCAGCACTCGGAGGACCTTTCTACGGGTCGGTGATTGCTCTCGAATTGTGGATGGGAATGCACATCCAATTTCGAGCGGAGGCGGGCTTGACTGCGGAGTGTAAGACAATGCTGAACCATCCGTTGGCATACGTGGGCGGACCACTGCACATGAGCACCCGGGCTTGGTGCAAGACGGCGCAGATAAAGGGCATCCAAGCATGGCGCGGGTACCTCCGAAGCTTGACCGTGGCGAACTTTGACGCGCGCCCTCGGTTCATGCACGGCAAGATAATCCATCTCTCTCAGCGCACCGGGCTTGCCTTGAGATTGCTGGGCAACGAGACACTTGCTTCTTACAACCCGGATCGTTGCTACCTCCAGTGTGGTGCGGCCCGGACAGTGGTCCCGATCCTTTCACACTTCCCGCCTATCCAAGAGAGGAAGAGGGGCGACGCGCAGGACGAGCGTGACATGCGCAGTGCCATCGTCCATTGGGAGGGATGTGCTATGAGCGTGATCCTAGCAGAGGTGGAGGAAGATGATGAGACGGTCCAAGAGTATGTTGAAGCTTTGAAGACGCTCCAACCTGCAGGAAGAGATGCTTGATTTATTTGATTTGATTTGTAGGTCAGATGGTAATTAGGTCAGCATTTGAAAGTATTGATTGATTGTTTTAGAATGGATTAGTAAAGATTCTGAATGTGAATGAATAAAAGTGAATTTTCTGTGCAATGCAAGTGCTCTGTTGATGACGCGACGGTCAGGTGCGTCGCCTTTATGTCGCGGTCGAGCGGTGCGTCGCGACTATGTCGCGACGCTCCATCTTGACGCGACATGAACGCGACGGCGCGATGCGTCGCGTCATGAACTGAACTGTTCAAAAACAAACGCCCCCCTTTCCTTTCTTCTTTCCGGTTTTCAAAACCTTCAAACCTTAGAACTTTGGAATCCTCCCCTAGCTCCCCTGCAATCCGGCTACCTTCGGGCCTCAAGACTTCAACGAAGCGACTCCACATTACGATGGACGGTGGAAGGGAGGGCGGTGAGGTCTCGTTGCGAAGGAAACGTCAAGCGGAGCGCCGGAGTTCGCGACGGCGGGCGGAGGAGCCTCCGGTCGGAGAGGATGTGCCCGAGGTTGCGATGGGAGAGGAGGAGGGCGAGGAGATGACCCCGGTCGCCAACGTGGAAGAGGAACGGAAGAGGCGAGCTAAGGCCATGAAAACGGTAAGTACCCCTCTCTCAAACCTTGAATGGTAGTAGTAGAGTGATAAACGGAGCCCCTAGAGGGCGAATGTAGGGCGAGATGCCCATGAAAACGAGGGTCAAACAAAGGAGGCTCCGGCCGGTTTGAACCTGGAGACGCGTCAGCCCAACCTGTCGCGACATGGTGTCGCGACAGGGTGGGGCGTCGCGACAGTGCCGCGACCTCCAGGGCGGTCGCGACCTTATCGCGACCCCCAAAGGCGACGCGATAATGTCGCGGCAACCCGCACTGTCGCGACAAGGCCGCGGCTGCCAGGGCTGTCGCGACTCTGACAGAACACACAAAAAGAAACCTGAACTTGAACTTGAACGGATTTTTTTTTTTTGCAGGGTGAAATGAGAGCTCGAGTGTCCTGGACACTGGTGCTGGATGCTTTCCTGGCCCTCCCCCCTTTTCAGAGAGAGAGAGTAGACGAGATGGGGTTTGGGCAGATCTTTAGGATCAAGAGGATGAGGGTGGACCCGGCCCTCACCCAGGCCCTGCGTAGCAGGTGGGACACGGAGGCGAATGCCTTCGCGTTCCCTTGGGGACATATGATCCCCAGCCTAGAGGATGTGAGCCGGATCACAGGGCTCAGAGTGTATGGGCGGGCAGTGAGCGGGTATACCTACCCTTGCTACCATGACCTGGCCGAGCGACTCCTAGACCTTCCCGTAGAGCGCAGGTCTTCCCTAGTGCCTAGAGTAGCCTTGCAGGAGAGTCTAGGTCTATTTGAGGCGGGGAAGAATGCAGGGGAGACCGAGGATGAGTATTTGGAGAGGCTGGCTAGAGTCAGTAGGAGGGAGTTGGCGAGTGAGCCTGGGCCGCAGGCGGACTTGGACTTGCGTCGCTTCCTCGTCCTCTTTCTTGGTAGACTCTTGTTTGCCACGAGGGGCGACGCAGTCCATTGCCGCTTCCTGCCCTTGCTGGCGGATCTAGGTGAGGTAGGGGGGTATGCTTGGGGGGCAGCCTTCTTAGCGCACCAGTTCGATGGCTTGAGCGCCTCCGAGCGGCAGACGTCCACGAGTGGTTTCTATCCCTTCCTTCAGGTACACTTTCTCTCCTAACTTTCTTAAATTCAAACTTCAAAATTTTTGCTTGAACTGCCAACTAATTTGCTTTAATTTTGCAGGTTTGGGCCTATCTACACCTCCCAGCCCTGAGGAGAGGGGAGCTCACACGGCCGGGCCTCGTGCCCATTGCACGCCGTTGGGACTCTCGCCGAGACAGCCGCCATCTGGCCGACCAGCTGGAGCACCTGCAGGAGGCACTCGACAGCTACCCTTATCTGGATGTAAGTGCCCTTAATTCTCCCTCTTTGGAATTACTTGCTTGAACTGATTGATCGCTTCTCTTTCTTGCAGGTGGTTTGGCAGCCATATCTGGGGGAGGGTGATGAGGGACAGCCTTGGTTGGTGCAGGCCCGCCCCTACTTCGGTAGGTCGGTGTGGTTACATGCACTCAACCTTGTGCTACCTCTGAACCTGTTCTTGACGCAGCGCTCCCTGGGCTTTAGACAGAGCGTCGTGGAGTTCCCCGTCCGAGACCGGTTCCGCCGGCCGGGTCGGAGCTTCCGGGGGCTCCATGACACGACAGATTGGAGGGAGAGGGCTCGCGAGCAAGTGGAGAACTGGGAGCGAAAAGGCAAGGGGGTGAGATCGGACGCGACCACTGACGATGCCTACCTCCAGGCGTACGCCTTGAAGTACGGAGTGAAGGTGTACAAGAGCGCCCGACACCAGGTAGACTTTCTAAACCATAACTCAAGAATTTGAGATTTAATGATCAAAACTGACGATTTGCAATTTCTTGCAGGTGGACGTGACTGGTGAGATTGCCTCGCTCCGAGCCTTGCTCCAGTCGGCGGTGCAGGATCGGGAGGCAGCTCAGAGGCAGGTGACAGAGCTGGTAAGTATTGTTCACCTTTCCTCCTCTTTAACTTAAGCAAGCTTTTTGAAACTGACATGCCCTTTTGCGTGCAGCGGAGTGAGTTGGAGAGAGTGAGGGGTGCCGGAGCAGGCGGTGCTTCCTCCTCTCGGGGCGCAGGGGGGTCTCCGTCACTCATGGAGGCTCAACTGGCTGGGGCAGTGCTGAGGGCCGAGGAGGCTCGAAGGCATCTGGAGGAGCGGGTAAGTTCATTTAATCACTTGAGTTGCTTATTTTCAAATGGTGCTGATGAATTACTTGTTGTGCAGGAGAGAGACTTGGAGGTGACCCACGAGCACGCCATGACGCTGCAGAGCGAGAGAGACCAGCAGCGTGCCCGGGCGGAGGCAGCCGAGGCACGGGTGGCGGAGATGACCCAGGAGTTGGCGGCGCTGCGGGTGCAGAGGCCACCCGGAGATCAAGAGGAGGTCACCCGGCTGCGTGCAGAGTTGCTGGCACAGCAGACGCTGGCGCGGAGCCTCCAGCAGATAGTGACAGACATCGGCCGCTCACGCAGCCGGAGTCGGAGTGGCGTGAGCGTCAGTAGGGCGACAGGCGCCTCCGTCGGGCAGTATTTAGCGGGTTCCTCCAGCAGACGGAGGAACGAGGAGGAGGAGCGGCGCCGACTGGACGAGAGTAGTGCTCAGGAGGGTAGAGGGGGTGGCGAGATGCCGCCACCTCCAGATAGGAGAGAGGGATCCGGGGAGAGTGGTGGTGGCCAGTGAGGAGTTTTGTGAGCCACCTCCCCTCTTACCGATGTATATTTTGTTCATAGCTTAGTGCAGTTTTATTTTTGTGCCAATGTTTAAGATGACTGAATGGTTTGTGATTGACACGAGTGAGAGACGAGATTCAAACAAGCGAGAGAGAGATCTGGGCGTGACGTCACATTTTGCTCTTTAAAATTCCTGTTCCTGCACACACTTAGAAGAACAAGTTAGATCTGTTCTTAGGTTCGGCCCCTTGCACAGAACATGATAAAAGCTGACTCCGCAATTTGTCAAGGGGCCGACCCTCATTAAATAGGCGAAAAGACCATGAAAATAATGCATGCTAAAGAAAAAGGATATGTACACGCCTATATTTTTGCGATTTTGAGGATCTTTCGATTTTTTTTTTTTTGGATTTTGGGGATCTTTGACTTTTTTTGGGTTTTGGGGATCTTTTGATTTTTTTTTGGTTTTTTTTTTTTGGCTTTGGGGATCTTTCGATTTTTTTTTGGGTTTTGGGGATCTTTTGATTTTTTTGGATTTTGGGGATCTTTTGATTTTTTTGGGTTTTGGGGATCTTTTGATTTTTTTTTTTTTGGATTTTGGAGATCTTTTGATAACAACACCTCTTAATGTTGAGTAATTGACCGCGAGCCTCACTTCTACGTCACTTTGGTGAGTAAGATTTATGTGCAACGTATATTCATATTAGGTTTGCCAAGTTTTCTTGTCCCTGTGACGATCAATGTTCCAACACAGACCAAGCGCATGGATTCTCCGGCCATTTTAGGGAGGTAGGAAGAATATAAATGAGATAAGACTTAATCTTGGAGTTGGGGTAGCTTACTTGTAAGACTTGCAATGAATGAGTTACATGTGCTATTCCTCTGTTGTCCAGGGACTTTGGGGCCACAGCATTTTTCTTTTGTCCGGGGCATGCGTGCGACCGGGCTCAAGGGTGTCCCGCGGGGAACTGTACTGCCACTCTTTAACATGCCCCTTTCTCTTTGTCATTTTGTCTTTATTTTTGCGCTATATGCCTTTCTTTAAGACTGCCCGTCCCTTTTTGAGATTTCAAACACATGGTTCATATCGTTGCAGCTTTATAGATTAGCTTTCCCTTTGCCCCTAGACCTTGTCCGAATAGGGAGAGAATTGACCTTTCGTTTCTCTGAGCAAGGGCTAAGTGAGAACACTGCATATGGGGGAACAATTACCTTGGGTTTACCATGTTGAGTATGTGATTGCACATGAATATTACTTCGCCATTATGAGAAGGAGCGAGGTATTTGGCAAATGACTACTTATTAATCGGTGTTGTTATCCAAAGATTTTCGATCAGGGGTAGAACCTTTTAAGATATAACCCATTCCATGGATGAGAGAGTTCATCACCATCGGCGTTGACTAGCCTATACGCGTTTCCCGGGTATACCTCTTTGATGACGTACGGCCCTTCCCAGTTTGCAGACAATTTTGACCTTGGACCTCCAGGTTTTACGAAAATTCGCTTCAAAACCATGTCTCCTTCTTGAAATTTACGCTCAATCACTTTCTTTTGAAAAGACCTTGAGAGTCTATTTTGATACGAAAGCACGTGATCGGCTGCAGCTAGACGCCGTTCGTCTAAGAGTTCTAGTTGTGTAAGTAACGCCTCCCGATGTTCATCAGGATTAAGTTCTTTATCCAACTGAATTCTTAGCGAAGGTATGAGGATTTCGTGTGGACATACCGCTTCCATTCCATACGTGAGTGAGAAAGGGGTTTGCCCCGTAGGTGTGCGGATGGAGGTGCGTAGCCCACAGGCCTCAATTAGCTTTTCTGGCCAATCAGCGAATTTATTAGACTCACAAGTTTTCTTTAAGATTTTCAAAAGTTTTGTTTGTGGCTTCGGCCTGGCCGTTGCCCTGCGGATAATAAGGAGACGAATGATGCAAAGAAATATTGAACTTCTTACAGAGGTCTTGAAGGTCTTGTGATATGAACTGGGGTCCATTGTCGGTGACGATGCTGCCAGGTACTCCAAACCGCGCAATGATGTTCCTCATGATGAATCTGCATACGGTCGAGCCTTTGATTTCTGCAAACGCTTCTGCCTCGGCCCATTTGGTGAAATATTCAGTAGCAGTAAGGATGAAAGATTTTTGTTTTATCTGAGCATTAGGGTCACCAAGGGGCCCAATGATATCAAAAGCCCACATGGAGAAAGGCCAAGGAGAAGATAGTGGATGTAAAGAGGAAGACGGAGCATGAATTTTATCGGCGTGGATTTGGCATCTGACACACCTACGGACGTAGGTGGCACAGTCTTCTTCTAAGGTCGGCCAGTAGTAGCCCTGCCTAAGGATCTTTTTGGCTAACATCTGACCATTCACATGCCCTCCGCATTCACCGGAGTGAGATCCTTCCACTATTTTCCACGCTTCTTCATAGTGATAGTCTCAGCGCTGCGGCTGAGAGGGAAAGAGAGGGATGAGGCTAACGAAGCCAGAGCATCGGCCAGGATGTTCTGAGAGCGAGGAGTATGAATGTAGATGAGTTGGCGGAATTGCTTGGCGAGGAGTGTGACCAGATCTTGATACGGCTTGAGTTTGGGGTCACGGGTGCGATAGGTAGAGAGAACCTGCCGGAGGACGAGCTGAGAGTCTCCTATGATCTTGAGGTGCCGGGCACCTAAAAGGTAGGCAAGCTAAAGACCGGCCAAGAGAGCCTCATACTCGGAGATGTTGTTGGTGGCATAGAACTGAAGTTGATAAGCTAAAGGAATGGTGATCCCTTCTGGGGTGAGCAAGACTGCACCTATGCCCCGTCCCCTAGAGTTGAGAGCTCCATCGAAATGGAGTGACCAGAAGGGATCGTGAGAAACGAGTGATAGGTTTTCATCGGGAAATTCCTCCTGAACCGTATCACTATGAGGAAGGGGAAGGTGAGCAAGGTGCTCAGCAATGGCATACCCTTTTATGGCTTTCTGAACAATAAAGGAGATATCGAACTGAGAGAGGAAACTTTGCCAGCGGGCCAATCTGTCGGCGAGGACTGGCTTCTCAAGGAGGTACCTAATAGGGTCCATTCTAGAAATCAAACTCACCTTATGAGCTAGGAAGTAGTGCTTCAATTTCTGCACTACCCAAACTAGTGATGCACAGGTTTTCTCCATTGTGGTGAGTTTGAGCTCGGAAGGATTGAATAGCCTAGATAGGTAGTAGACTGCCCTTTCTCTACCGGATTCATCATGTTGAGCAAGGACAGCTCCTAGGGAGTCCTCAATTGTTGACAGATATAGGATCAGGGGTTTCCCAGGGATAGGTGCCTGAAGCACGGGTGGATTCATAAGGTAACTTTTGAGCTCATCGAAGGCCTCTTGGCATTTATCATTCCATTCAAAACTGACTCCTCCCCTCAATAATTCATAGAAAGGACGACATCTTTGAGAGTGCTGAGATATGAATCTCCTTATGAACTGCAGCCGACCAATCAGACCTCGAAGTTCCGATATGTTCTTAGGAGGAGGCATTTCATTGATTGCCTTGGCCTTGTGCGGATCTATTTGAATCCCCCGCTTACTAACTATGAAGCCTAATAATTTTCCCGAGGAAACACCAAACACGCACTTTTTTGGATTCATTTTCAATTGATACTCTTGTGCGCGACGGAAGACCTTGGCAAGCACGGAGGAATGCTCCTTTCGAGTTCGCGACTTCACCACGATATCATCCACGTAAACCTCAACATCAATATGTATCATGTCGTGGAAGATAGCTAGCATTGCTCTTTGGTAAGTGGCGCCGGCATTCTTCAATCCAAACGGCATGACCACATAGCAATACGTTCCCCATGGGGTGGTGAAGGAGGTCTTTTCTTGATCCTCCGGGGCTAGACGAATTTGATTATAGCCGGAATACCCATCCATAAATGATAGAGTTTCGAACCCTGCTGTATTATCGATCAAAACGTCCAAATGAGGTAGCGGGAAATATCTTTAGGACACGCCTTATTCAAATCCCGGAAATCTATGCAGATGCGCACCCTTCCGTCTTTCTTCATCACCGGGACGATATTCGCCACCCACAAAGGATAGAGGACCACACGGATGAATTTGGCTTGGTGTAGCTTATCAATCTCCTCTTTCATTTTTAAAGCGATGTGGGGGAGGAACCTTCTTAGTTTCTGTTTGACGGCAATTGCCCCTGGCTTCAAAATTAACCTATGCTCCACCAAATCGGGGTCAATGCCAGGCATGTCATCATAGGACCAGGCGAACGAATCCTTGAACTCCCTCAACACCTCTATGAGTATTTCTTCCTCCTCGGGAGGGAGACCAGATGCTACGGTCAAGAGCCTGGGGTCCTCTTGCGTTCCCACATTTACCTCTTTAGTGGGTTCGTCGACTGCTGAGGTAGGTTCATCGAATCTCCTCATACCACTAGCATACGCCTCAGCAGCGTCCTCCATCTCGACACCATTTTCATCTGATGGATCTCCTTCAGCTACGATTTCATATATTCCAAAGCCATCGTCTAGTCCTTCCTCCGCCGATATCTCCTCTAAGTTCAGAACTACTGCCTCCTTGACGAACTCTTCGACAGCTAGAAGAGCGCCACATCTATGGACTAAGTCTAAGAGATATCTATGGGGTACACCACTACCCTTCTTCTTCCTAGAGGGGGACGGGGACTTACTAGAAACTACCCCTGAACTTGAGCTGAACTTGATATTTACAAGAGGCTCTGGAGAAGCGTCCAAAGATTTATTGGAAGGGAAAGCGCCAGGTGCGGCAGGGCCGCGAAGATCCTCCGATGGGGCTGGAGGAGGAAGCAGGCCACCCGAGCTCAGGGTGCCAGCAACAGCATCGGGGTGTAGGGGAGCAGAAGGCCCCTCACCCGAGTTGCCCGAAATGGTCATGGCTGACCACCAGGCGAGCGGAAAGGACGACGATGGTTGCTGGGGGGCAGGTGACGGGGATCGTCGTCGAGATCAGGAGCTGGAAGGGGCGACGGGGATCGCCGTCGGGATCAGGAGCGGGAAGGAGGTGACGGGGATCGCCGTCGAGATCTGGAGCGGGAAGGGGGGTGACGGGGATCGCCGTCGAGATCTGGAGCGGGAAGGTGGTGACGGGGATCGCCGTCGAGATCTGGAGCGGGAAGGGGGTGACGGGGATCGCCGTCGAGGTCTGGAGCGGGAAGGGGGTGACGGGGATCGCCGTCGAGATCTGGAACGGGAAGGAGGGTGACGGGGATCGCCGTTGAGTTCTGGAGCGGGAAGGTGGTGACGGGGATCGCCGTCGAGATCTGGAGCGGGAAGGTGGTGACGAGGATCGCCGTCGAGATCTGGAGCGGGAAGGAACATACATCTTTTTTTGACTTGATTTATTTATTTATTTATTTATTTTTTGTTGTTTTGTTTTGTTTTGTTTTGTTTTGTTTTGTTTGTTTTTTTTTTTTTTTTTTTTTTTTTGAAAGAAATTACATAAAATTAAACGGTTTCGGTGAAAGACAGGACTGAACCATTGAAGAGAATGACGAAGCGGGGTGAAGGACAGGTGAGTGCCTCGAGGGCGGCGGGTGAGATTTGTACCACGAAGGGGAGAGGCAAAGGAATGGAATTAACATTGAAATCGAGCAGGGATGAAATGAAATGAGTAGGAGGCCGGGAGGGCCCTGGCCAGAACTCCTGTATGAGTGGGGGTAGACGATCTGACCGGTGTCTCTCACCTGATCCGGGCAACTGTCGCCTGGCGGTGGTCACTGTAGTTGATAGCGCTGTTACTCGCAGTACATCTTCTTCAGCGAAGAGACGGTTCATTGCTGAGACGGGATCTTCTGATTCTGGTGGTTCTGCCCCGGCCTCTGATTCTTCAAATAGGACACTGATTGACGAGGTAACATCGTCTTGGTCTGGATTTTCAATTTCCTCTCCAGCCCTTTTCTTCTTGCTGGGCCGCTGTTCTTCTAAAACTTGATAAGCTGACCTTGAGGCTTCTGTCGTGGTGTTGTACCCGGGTTGGATGGGCCCCTTGACGAAGTGCTCATATAGGGACCAAGTGAGTGGACCATGATCTGACTGTGAGGAGGGTAGAAATGCAGCCCATTCTGGATATCCGAGGCCACGCTTTGTGAACTTCTTGGCGGTGGCCACAGTCTTGGTTTGCCCTTGGAGATGAGCACCCAGGCCTCTCCCTGATTGATAACCCAGTCTGAACATGATGTCCCACCCCTTTGCATTCTTGTTCGCATCCTTCCTGACTGCCATTATAGGAGGAGACCCAATCGGACGATTCGAAGAGAAAGTATAGGCCCAAGTGTAGTTAACATCAAGCACTGAGATTATGGGCTTATTGGAGGGCCATACTGATGGTAGTACTCTCTCAACGGCTTCCACCGTGTGGGTTGTGGTTACACTCTTAACCTTGACTATCCTCCCTCGAAAAGGGAACTTCAGGCATTGATGTGCTGTAGAGGGTACTGCCCCTAGTGATTCGATCCATGGGCGCCCCAAGATGGCTTTGTAGGTGTGATCAATGTTTAGCACATAGAACTCCACAGACATGATGAGAGGGCCTAGTTCTGCTTGCAAAGTGATGACCCCGTGACAAGCACGCCGCGAATTGTCATATGCAGCAATAGTGGTAGGTGTGGGCTGCAGTTGACGTTCCGATATGTTGCAGGCTCTAAGAGTGCTTAGTGGACATACATTAATGGAAGCTCCCGTGTCCACCAGAGCCGCATCGATTGCCACCTTGTTTATGGTAAGTGTCACACACAGGGGCATTTTTCTGGCTTCGGGGGCGGCCAACTCGCCATCAGAGAAAGTAATGGTAGGTCCTTTGTTCACTATTGAGAGTACTGAGGGTAGATTATCTGGGTTCATGTCTTCGCTGACCATGACCCTTTGCAAGAAAGTTCTGAGAGCGTCTTGATGAGTCTGCGATCTCTTAATGAGCTCTAATATGGAGATCTTGGCGGGAGTCTGATCGAGGTGCTTTAAGATGTCATATTGAGTTCCCGACGCCGGGTCAATCTCTTCTGCTTCTTGCTGCTGCTGATTGTTGATTAGCTGACCTGGCATTGGTATGGATGCGTTAGGATACATCCGATGAAACATTCGCCCGCTCCGGAGGGCAAGGTTATGGTGGAGTGGGGGGGCTGTGGTGTCGAGGATAGCGGGGTTGGCTAGCAGGGGTGCTGGCGTAGGGGAGAAGGGGGTGTTGTTCGGTGGAGGAATGATGGGCGAGGCGACGGGAAAATAGGATGGCGAGGTGATGGTGGCAACATGGGGTGTAAAGGAAGGAGGCGTGGCGGATACAGGCGTGGGAGCAGTGGGCGTGACGTGAGAGATGGCCAGGAGTTGGCCTACCTGATGATCGTCATCGAAGACCCACTGGGCTTCTGGCGGCGGATGGTGGACAACGGGGTTAACATGCGCGGGCGGAGGAGGCGGCGGAATTGGTTGAGGGTTCGGAGCGGGCTGGTGTTGTGGCATGGGATTACGGACTATGCCTAGGTCATTTGCCGGCTGCTGCGGCTGCTGCGGCTGCTGCTGTTGCTGCTGTTGCTGGTATTGCTGTTGGAAGGGCTGGTATTGCTGTTGCTGTTGCTGTTGCTGTTGTTGTGGTTGCTGTGGCTGCTGTCGCCTCTGTTGCTGCTGCTGTTGCCTCTGGCCTTGCTGGTCCCTCAGAGCTTGGATCAATCTTTTCATTTCTGCCCAATCAATCTGATTTTGCTCATGGAGATCGTATATCATGTCCCGGAATTGGAAGCAGTCAGACACATTGTGGCCCGGATGACGATGATAGACGCAATATTTTGTTTGGTCGGCCGCCATGTTCCAGTTCGCCTTCTCAGGAGGGAGTCTTAAAGCGTTTAGGGACATGAGGGCTGCGAAGACATCGGCTAGAGATTCAGGCAATGGAGGGTATTGGGTTCTCTTGGGCCCATTGGGTTTCCTGGGTGCGTAGCCATTTTGTGGTGGAGGGACTTGAGAGTATTGGCGCTGGTCTTGAGGAGGATTTTGCCCTTGGGAGGTGGTTGCCTGTTGGTGTTGTTCCAGGATTGTTGGGCTTGTTGGGTATAGGGGGACCTACCTACTGGACCTTGGGGGTTGCTGACAGCACCTACTTGTTCATTGGTCTGGATCCCCTCGGTGACTGGGCCTTGCGGCTTCTTGGCATAACGGGCCTTGGGGGTTTCGAACATGGAATGTATAGGCGAGTCTTTGAGTTGGGTTTGGATGAAGCGGGCTCGACTATACAATTGGTGCATGGTAGAGATGTCATTCATAGCCAGAATGGCTCAGTAGGTGGGTGTGGCGTTGGAAATCAACAGCTTCACCTTCTCCTCCTCAGGCATTGGGCAACGGACTTTGGCGGCCAATGAACGCCATCTGTCCGCATAGGTGGAGAAATCTTCTTCTGGCTTCATTTTCTCGGCCACTAAATCCACAAAAGAGTATTCGGGTCCACCCGATCTTGGAATTGCTGCAGAAACCTTTCTTGGACAATTCGGAAATCCTCTGCTTCCTCGGGAGGCAACGAATAGAACCACTCCAGGGCCGGACCGTCTAGCGATTTCCTGAACAGATATGCCATGAGATGGCGATCATATTTGTGCGGCGCCGATTCATAGACGAAGTCCTTCAGATGAATATAGGGGTCCCCTACCCCAGAGTATCGACGATATACAGGGAGTTCGGACTGGGGGGCACCCGGAGGTATTGGAAGGACGGGAGGGCAATGTCAGCTACCTTCCGAGGATCGATTTGCCTCCGGAGGTCATGAAGCTCTTTTTTTATACTTGTCCACTCCGCCAAGAAATCGGAAGGAGAATGGATCTGATGCGTTGGGACAAGGGAGCGTGGCTGCTCGAAGGAGTGAGACCTCTCGCGAGGGAGCGGAGCTGGTTCGGTCGTGTAATATGTGGTGGGAGGGGACCGAGGCCGAACTTCTCGTGGGGGGAGGTAGCTTGGTTCTGAAAAGTGAATGGCTCGAGGGCGGAGAGGCGTGGGGTCTGCCCCAGATGAAGAAAGGCGGGGGGCTGAAGCGACGCGGACGGAGGATTCCGCCGGTCGGGCTGGGTCTTGACCCCGGGGAGATAGAGGTTGCTTCCCCTTGGCAGCAGCTATGAACTCTCGGACTTGGTCCGGAGTGAGGTGAGGAAGAAGCTGGCTGAACTGAGAGTGGGGGTCATCATCCCCGGGGGGAGAAGGAGGACGGGATTGGATCCCAGAAATGGAGGGAGGTTGGATATGCCCCGGGAGAGTGGCCATAGAAGGTTGGGCCACTTCCTCGAGCAGACCAAGGGGGAGGGCATCGTCGGCAAGGACGCGAAATTGGTCCATGTCGAAGAGGGGATTATGATAAAGCACGAGGATTGGAGGGGACTGACTCGATCTCCCTAAACAATGACGCATACACCCTTCAGCCAATTGGGGGGCACGCACCTAAACTCTATCACGGCAAGAAAGACAGAGAGAAGAAGGGGGATCAGAGCACTCAAGTTGTCATGCTTACTACGCAAATTTCTTATGTTCGAACTTGACCTTTTAAGTGAATTGATTAAAGAGATGTCACTCGGTCGTGCGGTCCCTTATTGGAATGGACTCAAATGCTCCGGTATGACTAAGGACAGTACACACTCACGCGGGGTAGTTTAAACTATGGATGCAACAGGTACAACCAGCCCGGCGAACCGCAACGTGCGTACGGCCACGGGGACTTACGGAGGTCCTCGGAAGGTGGGCCCGAGTCAGCCTACGAGTACTCGTAGGTGAGAGGGCTCACTCAACCAAGGCGGATCTAACCAAGTGGGATGAACAACGTATGCAAGGGACTAAGTGTATGCAAGAATGAAGATGAGGAGAAAACAGGGTGACAACAGGAGTCCTCGGGTAGAGTCGCGACGGCCCGATACGTCGCGATAGGGCGGGCTGCCGCGATATGAACAGAGGTCCGAAAGCACACTGAGTCACCAACCCAATTCAAAAAGACTAACTTACCAAACTAAGGAACACCAAGAGAAACTATGATGGTACAACATGGATCAGGGAGCAGACAGAAACCGATATTTGGATGAAAGCAATAACATACAAAGCGAACCTGTTAACGCGACGCCTGTCCCGACCGCGACCTTGTCGCGTCCGCTTCATCGACCGCGACAGGGACTGAAAACTTGCAGATGAAATTAAACGGAGAATCCGAACCCTAACAGGATACTATCGAACAGAAACACGAGCAAACATGATCTAGGCACTTTAGGAACAACGCATGGTCTCATGGGCATCGAACAATGGGGACATAGGGAATAGGAAGCACTAACCTGATGACGCGTCCCCCTTCTGCGACGCGACTCGGCCGCGACGCCGCGATCGGTCGCGACAATGACAGAGCGAAAAAAATGCAGGGAATGAAGAACAAAACCCTAACAAGACACTATAACGATATACAAACAAGGAAACGTGGCAAGCAATCAATCAAAATCTACGAGGGTGGCAATGAAGGTCCCACCGTGATCGCCAAAAGGTGTAATCACAGGGATTGTACCCCCCTCAACACAGGCATGAATATCAAATATGATAGCATGGAAAATAGGATGTGATCGCCACCTAGATAAGTTGCCTACAGATATAGAAAGACGATGGCTAACTTAAACTAGGAAAAGGAAGAGAACAGGAGGATGACCTGGTGTCGCGGTCGCCATGGCCGCCGCGTCTCTGTTGTCGCGTCAGCGGAAGCTGTCGCGTCCTTGTCGCGTCACCCTAGGCCGTCGCGTTCTCTGAATGCGGGAGATTTGTTGTAGAGACCTTCTTCTAGTCCTCCAGCCGGCTAGAGTACCAGAGCTCCTAGTAGATTTTGCTTGCTTGCCTACCCATCAAACGAAAACACAAAGAGGAGACCCTATTAGAACATAAAAATGTAGCATCCGTCCTAAAAGACGAAATGAGGTGGGAGATCATGGTGGGAACGCACCTGGGGTGGTTTTAAACCCCTATGGGTGTGAGAAAACATGGGTGGAGGATAAACGTGCTCTATTTAAGAAGAACATAGAAATGCATGTAGAGGTAGAGAGAAGGGAAAGAAGAGATGATGAGCCCCATTAGGGCGACTTCCTGGCGTGGATGCAGCTCCAATGATGTGCCAAGAGGTCCAGGAGGTCGTTGAAGTCGCCCTCTTCACGTTCCTTGCTCCATTAATGACGAAATAAATGAGTTGTGAGGAGTAGCAAGTGAAGGGAAATGAGTGGGATGAATGGCTGCGTGGCTAAGTCTTGTTCAGAGGGAATTTTGGCAGCCCTTCGGGGTGATCATGAGGCTCTCCCCGTCCATGAGGAGTGGCCTTGCTTATATAGAGCTTGGAGTGAGAAAATTAGGTATTATCTCCTCAAAAAAGATGTGGAAATTATAAATGGGGGATAAAGCTCTATCAACATCGGATGTAGAGTCCTTAGGGGAGCTTAGGAGAGTCCCTAGGGCCGAAAAAGTGTTCAAGGGATCGGGATAAACCTCTTGGACCAAGTCAAAGTGCATGGGAGGATAAATAGGATGTAGTTATGGAGGCCAGAGATCTCGGTCCTTATCGCGTCAGATCGTGGGGTCGCGACTAGAGACGCGACGGTGCGGGGCGTCGCGACAGAATTGCCCATGTGCATGGATAATGCATGGGCTGTCGCGGCGGCCTAACCCGTCGCGACTAGAGTCGCGACGCCACGATGCGTCGCGACAAGGAATCCGAAATATTTGGATTATTCTCTTTAACCACATGCTAAATAGGAGTCAAATCCTCTAAGGACTCTTTCAAATGATAGATTTCGGGATTTCAAAGTATTTTTAATGGATTAATGGGCTCAAATCAAGGCAAATGATGGGCTCAAGGTGAGTGACCAATTAGGGGCCCACTAAGATAGCAAGAAATGTGGTTCAACCCATTAGTCATAATCGGGTGTCTACACTTAGGAGTTTCCTGGTCTTCTTTTTGGGGAAGATGTTGTTGACGACCAAGGGGGACGGCATCCATTGCCGCTTCTTGGAGATTCTAGAGGACCTGGAGAGGGTCGGTCAGTACGCGTGGGGTGCGGCCTTTTTGGCACACACCTTTGCAGACCTCTCCAATGGCACGAGGAGGGAGACGACGGTGGGCGGATTTGCGCCCTTCCTTCAGGTACACTTCCTTGCCTTTGCACTTCTTTTCAATTCCTGCACTTTAAAATTGTTAGCTAAACTAATCAGTGTGTGGTCATATTACTACATCTCCTTGGGTAGAGCGACCAAGGTGCGTGCCGACGCACTGCCCCTCGCATGGAGGTGGCTACCGATCATCTCCACGGTGCTATTCTCCCTGCAGCTCGACGCCCTTCGTCGAGATATCTCGGACTTCCCAGCACTTTTAGTATGCACCCATTCAATTTCTTTCCATGCATTTTGAATGATATATGACTGACCGAATTATGCATGTGTGCAGGTGGTGTGGCAGCCCTACATGGGCCTGGGTGATGACGACCAGCCGTGGGTAGAGAGCGGCCGTCCTCGGTTCAGGCGTGACCTTTGGGTCCACTGCCTGAATGAGATTGAGCCGCTTCGCCTCCGGCTCGCCACCCGCACCCTGGGGTTGCACCAGAGGTGGTACGATGAGACAGAGCCCAAGGGGATTGGGCAGAGGACGCGAGGGAAGGCAAAGCGGGTGGATTGGCACCTACGCTTCCCCGACCAGTTCGCTGACTGGAGGCGCGACGGACAGCTGGTGGAGTCAGACGCTGTCGATAGCCTCGCGTACCTCCAGCGGTTCCAGGAGGAGTACAGGGGCCGCGACTTCATGAGGCCGGCGAGGGTATGCACTTCTAACCTTGACTTCTTTCAATATGATATGCAGGATGTTCTAACAAATGTGTGCATGTGCAGGATGCTCGGGACGACCTCATTGACACCCTGCAGACCCAGTTATCGGCCACTGAGGCCCAGCTGGCGGAGGCGCAGGAGGCACTGGATGCATTGGTAAGTTTAGTGAATCATACCTTTGCTTTATTTACCTTACCTTGCACTAATCGGGTATTTAATGCATGCAGCGCACAGCGCAGGGGACCGTAGAGTGCACTTCTGCCGCAGGTGCCTCTACAAGTCGGAGTGTGCCTGACCCGGAGACGTCCTCCCTCCGGGAGCAGTTGGCAGCGGCAGTGGCCAGCGGCGACCAAACGCTTCTCATCTAGGAGTTCCAGTTGTGCTAGGAGCGATTCACGTCGTTCATCAATTGACAAGTCCTTGTCAAGCTGAACCCTTAATGAGGGAATAAGAATCTCATATGGTACTACAGCCTCCATTCCATAAGTGAGAACGAACGGTGTCTGCCCCGTGGGAGTACGAATTGAAGTACGGTAGGCCCATAGAGCTTCTACAAGCTTTTCAGGTCAATCCAAGAACTTGTTAGCCTCACAGGTTTTCTTAACAATTTTGATTAAAATTTTGTTCGTGGTCTCTGCTTGGCCATTGCCTTGTGGATAATAAGGAGATGAATGATGCAATGCAATTTTATACCTGTTGCAGAGGTCACGCAGTTCTTGAGAGATAAACTGAGGTCCATTGTCGGTGATGATGGTGCTTGGAATGCCAAATCTGGTGATGATGTTTCTCATGATGAACTTGCAGACAATTGTTGTCTTGATCTCCGCGTATACTTCGACTTCCGCCCACTTGGTGAAGTACTCCTTTGCAGTGAGGATGTATGACTTGGTTTTGTTCTGGGAGTTGGGATCACCAAGGGGACCAATAATGTTGAAAGCCCACATAGCGAAAGGCCATGGGGAGGATATTGGGTGGAGTGTAGAGGATGGAGAGTGGATTTTTTCGGCGTGCAATTGGCATTTGACACACCGACAGACAAAGATAGAACAATCCTCCTCTAGAGTGGGCCAGTAAAAGCCTTGCCTAAGGATCTTCTTAACAAGAATTTGGTTGTTCACATGGCCTCCACACACACGCGAATGAGCCTCTTCAACCACCTTCCATACTTCATCATCGTCCAGACATCTAAGTAATACTCCAGTGAGCCCCCTTCTATATAGAGTATTTCCAACCAGGGTGTACTTTTGAGACAGTCTCCTTATGGCTTTCTTTTCTTCAGCTGTGGCCTCCTCAGGGTATGTTTGATTCTTACAATACCTAGCTATCTCATAATACTACGGCTTCTCCTCGTCCTCCAATTCCTCTTCTAGCTCTATTAACATAATCTCAGTTTTGCTTTTTCTTTCTGCCCTCTTCAGCAACTCATCCTTAACCCAGAGAAAGGTAGGATCTAGAATGACGGGAACCTGATGGTGCTCAATTTGAATGATGTCAAAATCCCCGAGATAATTCATATTCATGGTTGCGCCAATCATGGCGAGGGCATCTGCTAGAAGATTCTGATGACGAGGGATGTGAACAAAGACAAGTTTGGAAAATAGCTTGGCATAAGCAGAGGCAAGTTCTTGGTATGGCTTAAGCTTAGGATCATGGGTGTGATATTTGGTGAGCACTTGGCGCAGGACCAGTTGACTATCACCTACAATCTGCAGATGAGTGACACCATAGAAATGGGCATACTCGAGACCAGCCAACAAAGCTTCATATTCAGCTATGTTGTTGGTGGCAGGAAAATCTAGTTTATAAGCCCGTGGGAAGGTGACACCCTTAGGTGATAGGAGAGCAATCCCGATACCCTTTCCTTTAGAATTCAGAGCTCCATCAAAATACAACGTCCACATAGGATCGGGTTGGCTAAGAGACATCAATTCCTCATCTGGAAACTCCGAACGAACAGGATCGAATTGTGGAATAGGGTGATGAGCGAGATGTTCTGCTATGGCATAGCCTTTGATGGATTTCTTCTAGACATAGGTGATTTTGAACTGGGAAAGGAAGCTTTGCCAACGCGCTAGCCTATCAGTTAGGATAGATTTCTCGAGGAGGAACTTGATAGGATTCATGCGGGCTATGAGATGGACTTTGTGAGTAAGAAAGTAGTGCTTCAGTTTCTGCACTACCCATACAAGCGCGGCACATGTCTTCTCTATTGCGGTGTACCTTTGCTCGCAAGGGTTAAGAAGTTTAGATAGGTAGTACGATGCCCTCTCCTTGCCTTCTTCATCCACTTGTGCACTTTTTCATAACTGGGACAATGTTTGCCACCCAATTCGGATATAACACGACTCTAATAAATTTGGCTTTGTGGAGCTTATCGACCTCATCTTTCATTTTCAAAGCCATTTGGGGGTGGAAACGCCTCAACTGTTGCTTAATGGCAATGGACCCCAGCTTAAGTGTAAGACGGTGTTCAACTAGCGCGGTGTCCAAGTCTGGCATATCCTTATAGCTCCATGCGAACGTGTCCTTGTACTCCCTGAGAACCTCAATGATCACCTCCTCTTCAGCTGGTGACAGATTACTGCTTATGAGGACGGTCCTAGCGTTTTCCTTGGTTCCCAAGTTGATTTCCTTGGTGACTTCTTCTACAATAGCTGACGGTTCATCAAATCTCTTTAATCCACTTGCGAACACGTCAGCCTCGTCCTCGAATTCTTTGTCACCTTCCTCAATCAGGTCGTCATCATCCATGATCTCATAGACTCCAAATCCATCATCAATTAAGCATAGCGACTGCTTACATTCTATTTTTGGCAACTGCAGAGGCTCCTCTATGAATTCCAGAATTGCTAGACATGCCTTGCACCTACGGGCTAGATCGGCAAGGAATTGGTGTGGGACCCTCCTACCCTTGGACTTCTTCTCGGATACTACCCCTAGCTTATTACTACCCTGGCCTAGACTCTCACTACAACTACTGGAATCTGCATTAGGGGGCGTAGGAGTAGGACAAGCAATAAAAGAATCCCGCGTGGGGGAAGATGGGGAAGGATTTAAAGTAGTAAAAGAACTTCCCCGCGTTGGGGAATGAGGAGGAGGAGAGAAAGCAGTAAAAATCCCCTGCGTGGAGGGGAGTGGAGGTCCCTGCGTGGAGGGACGGAAGGGGTCAGTCATGGGACCGAAGAGAGGTGGCCCGCAGGTCGGGGCACACTCAGAGGCGGGGAAGGAGGTCTCCTCGATGGAGACAAAGGAATTAGCCATTGTGACGTTGACATTTTTTTTGGGGCCCCCTCGATGCTTAGCATGCACAGAGGGAGAGGGCGAGGTGAGATCGCCAATCTGGAGAGCTGAGTAATGAGAGTGCGCTCATGAGTGGGGAGACTGGGGGAAAGAGGGAGTTGGAAAATGAGTGCCTGCTCGGGAGAGTGGAGTGGGATTGCCAGGTGGGGCGTCGGTGCCCGAGGGATGCTCAGAGAAAGAAACAAGGGCCACACGGTGGTCTGCAAGAGGGAAGGCGCGATGCCTGGAGAAGAGAGGAAGGTGGGCACGTTGCCTGAGGAAGAAAGGGGAGTAGGCACGTTGCCTGATAAGAGAGGGAGGTCGAGCACATTGCCCAGAGGGGAGAGGGAAGTAGGCGCGTTGCCTGGTTGGAGAGGGGGGTCGGGCGCGTTGCCTGAGGAAGAGAGGGGAGTAGGCGTGTTGCCTGGAGAAAGGGGAAGAGTGGGCGCATTTCCCGGAGAAGAGACCAAAGTGGGCGCGGTGCCCAGAGGGGAAAGAGAAGTGGGCGCATTGCCCAGAGAGGACAGGGGAGCGGGCACGGTGCCCGGAAAGACGAGGCCTTCCCTGAGCCTGGTTGTTGCGGCGGCTTCTTGTGTGCTCTACTCTACCTCGACTGCCTGTCGCCTCTTGCTTGTGGCTACTGCCAGCTGCTCAGCTTCTGTCGTTGCAAAGAGTTGGTCCAAGGACGCAGTGATGTCGCTCATGTCAAACCATTGGCTCCCTTCGAACTCAGACTCGCCTCTCTTCACTTGTTTAGGTGGCCTGTGACTGTCTACAATTCTATGTGTGGCCAAGGGTGAACAACATATAGGTTCAGCAGTAACAGTGGACGTCTAGTCACTTCCTGGTTGCAGCGGTCCCCTCTTGAAATGTTCATATAGAGTCCATGTGAGCGGCTGACCCTGCTGGCGATCTGCCTTGCCTGGCTTGTAACCTAGTCCTGCTTTGGGTCTCATTTTGCTGTCTTTCATGGCCTCTGTCCTCCCCTGCAGCTGTGCTCCCAGACCTTTGCCTGGATGGTACCCCATGTGCATCATAATGTGCCACCCTTTCTTTGTGATGATCTTGCTCCTCTCGGCGGCATTAACAGATGACCTGATCGGGCCTGGATACATGCTTTGTGTATCTAGTATAGACATTAGTGGCTGATTGCTTGTCCAGATGGAAGGGACCGAATTATCAGTTGTGGCGTCCACTTCCACAATAGTAGGCTTACTGGCAACCTTGACAACTCGCCCCTTGTAAGGAAACTTGAGGCATTGATGGACGGTTGAGATAACGGCGCCAAGTGCCTAGATGAAAGGCCTGCCCAAGATCATGCTGAAGCTTGGGTCCATATCTAAAATATGAAAGTCCATTTCAGTAACGGACGGACCCAACCCAATTTTCATGGTAACGACCCCTTTTGGAGGCCTACTGGTGTTATCGTAAGTCGTGACAGTGATAGCAGAGGGTCTGACCGACTGTAATGCTACTCGACAGAAATTTAATGTGTCCAGGGACACAACATTGATTGACGCCCCGGAGTCCACTAAGCATTGAGACATGTAGACCCCATTGATGTTGACCGTCAAGCATAGGGCATACCGCTGAGACTCTGCCGGTGCTAACTCATCTTCATGAAATTCAATGGCTGGATGTGAGCTCCTAGGAGTCAAGATTGCACTGATCTGGTTCACTGGCACATCTTCATTCACCATAACCTTTTGTAGATAGTGCATGAGGGCTTCCTCGTGCACCACTGACCTCTTGATCAGTTTTAGAATGGATATCCTAGCTGGAGTCTTGTCCAGGTGCTTTAGCAGATCATATTGGGTCCCTGGTATGGACTCCTCTACTGGTGTTTCCTTTTCTTGGGGCACTGATATCTGTTCCTGCTGCTGGGGGAAGATTCTATTGAACATGCGCCCACTCCGAAGCACCATTGTTTCTTTCGAACTTTCTCCCGTTGTGGTTGCCGCGGCCGGCGGATGAGAAGGTGGATGCGAGGTAGAGGGCTGGGTGGTGAACATTTGGTGCGGCAATTGATACCTGCCGCACTCGGGGGTGGAGTGGAGGTACGGAGGAAGGGGCTTGGTGATTGGGGGTAATAAGGGATGCAACTGGCGGTGTATGGAGGAGAGGTGGGTTGGATGACGGTGGTTGTGGGGAAGCGGTGGTAGGAGATGTGCGGTTTGGTTGTAGTGGTATGGTGGAGGAGTTGCGTAGGAAGGGGGCTTGTGGGGCAGTGGGTGGTGGCGTTGTGGTGATGGGGGGTTGGCGGATAAGTGGGGGGTTAGATGGTTGGTTGGATGGTGTAAGACGATGGGTAGGGATGCGTAGAAAGAAGGGTAATGGGTTAGCAGGGGTAGGTGTATGGATGAAGGGGGTTAAGGTGAAAGAGGATTGGGAGGTGGATACTTCCATCGGCCGGCTGGGTGTTCCTTCAGTGTGGGGAGATGCCGTGAGGGCATTCATTGTTGGTTTGGAGCCTGGTGCTCCGGGAGAGAGTTCTGGACAATGCCCATGTTGGGCTATTGCTGGGGTGCCTGGGGCTGTTGCTGCTGGTGATCCTGCCTGGGAGGCCTCCTCGCCTTCATTTCTGCTATGTACTTTCTCATTTCTTCCCAGTCTATGCCTCCATTGTCATTCAGGTCATAGATATAATCCTTGAAGTGGAAACATGCCTCTAAGGTGTGGCCGGGTCCCCGATGAAATGCACAGTAGCGGGAGGTATCGACGTTGGGGGGCCATTGTAGCCTTTCCCTTGGCAAAGTGAGTGCATTGACAGCCATGAGGGCACTGAAGACATCGGTGAGAGTCTTCAGCAAGGGAGGATAGTGGGTTCTCCTTGGGCCAGGGGGCGTCGAGGCTGCTGGGGCTCATAGTTCCTGGAGGGGGACCTAATTGTATTGGGGAGGAGGAGGAAGAGGAGGAGGAGGTTGTTGTTACTGATACTGGGGAGGGGCAGGCTGCCGGTACTGGGGCTGCTGAGGCTGACGATATTGTGGAGGTTGTTGGGGTTGCTGATAGTATTGATTGGTGGGAGGTTGTTGGTACTGGGGCTGATGGGGTTGCTGATATTGCGGCTTCTGAGGCTGTTGGGGCTGCTGTGGTGGCGCCCTGTACATTGAAGGGTTATTTAGTTTGGAGGCCGGCTGCTGGGGCTGTTGGGTCTTGGTGGTGTTGTTGGGGCGATAGGTGGAGGGGCTAGAGTTGCCCATTGCACTAACCTACTCATTCTGTATGACCCCCTCGGTCGTGGGGCCGCCAGTAGGGGGAGCACCACTACCTTTCTTAAATATCCGGGCCTTCGGCTCAAACATGGCCATGATTGGAGAGTCCTTTAATTGAGTTTGGATGTACCGGGCTCTCTCGTACAGCTCATCCATTGTAGTTAACTTATTCATCGCCAAAATATGCCTGAATTGCGGCGTGGCATTCGCCGTGATCATCTTTACTTGCTCCGGCTCTGACAACGGATCCCTCAGTCTTTCAGCCATGGCTCTCCATCTGTCAGCATAGTGCATGAAATCCTCATCGGCCTTCATCCTCTCGGCCATTAAATCTGTGATAGATAGTGCAGGACCAACCCGATCCCTATACCTCTGCAGAAACTTCCTCTGTACGGCCTCAAAATCTTCGGCATCTGCGGGCTCCAGAGAATAGAACCACTCGAGGGCGGGCCCATCCAAAGACCGGCAGAAAAGGAAAGTAAGGGCACGGTTATCATTCTACCAGAATGAGGATTCGTACATGAATTCCTTGATATGTATGAACGGGTTGCCGGTGCCGTTGTAGCAGCGGTAGACCGGCAGTTTAGAAGGGGGAAGGTGGAAGAGTGGCATGGAAGGGAGAGCCAGTTCAAAAGAATCCTTGGGTGTGGACACCCTCTTCAAGTTCTGCTCCAAACGATTCACCTTCGCCAGGAGGGCTTGGGTGAGTTGATCGGAGGATGGTTTGTGGGGCACCCCAGAAGAATGAGGTTTGGGTGCGCTCAATTGAGCGGAATGGTAACGGGGGTGTGCGTCAGTGGGCGTAGAAGCATGGGCCGAAGCCCGAGGAAGATAAGTGGGACTTGACGCATCGTGGCTTGGCCGAACATAAGAGGGCCTCCCAGCGGGGCTGTGGGGGCGAGAGTGGATAACAGAGTTGGCCCGCGAGGGGGCAGGAGAGGCTCGGACCGTCGGGTCGCGGGCAGGTTCAATATAAACACCCGTATTTGGGTGGAGAGCTTGGATTGGATCAGGGATGGATTTCCCCTTGAGAGCAGCCTAGACCTCCTAAAGTTGAGAGGCTTGAAGGCTTTGGAGAATGTCCATGAGTTGGGACAGATCAATGGAGGTGGAGGCATTTGTAGTGTTATGCCTCGGGGAGAGTTGGGGAAGTTGTGAGTCCATCACATGAACATGCGAAGTGGATGGATCAATGTGAGGTTGGTTATGGAGTTGGGGGAGTTGTTGATTGGAGTCATACACCTCATCGTATGCATCCTCATGATAAGCCATGTCTTCGTATTCGGCCATTGGGAGAGATCGGCCTGAACGAAGCTGCATAAGACGTCACCCAAACAAGTTTGATTAACAAGTAATTACCAAACAACTACTCAAAGAAGTTTGAGAGTTGAAGTTAATGTCTTTTAATCAAAGACTTGGGGATGCTTACATCCAATTAAGTGTTCAATAAAGTTCAAGATGAATTTTAATTGCAATGTGTCACTCCAATTGGGTATGGGCCTAAGTGGATAGGACGAGAACTTCGGGCCCACTAAGCAACACTCCCTCTCACGCAATGGGTTCTCTAACTCGGGTCTCCAGGGTGGTACAACCTACTCGGTCCGCCGTGAGGGAATCCACGGGGTACAGAGAGTTACGGAGGTCCTGATGAGGATTCTCTAGCCCAATGAGACGGAATGCCCAATGGGAGATAGCCCTCACCGAGAAAGGTGTATGGATCCTAGAAACAGGAGGGAAGGAGGTCCCTCTGCCGATGTATGCTCTGTAAGCAATGCACAATTCAAAAGGGGATAGAAACCGAGCTCTCTGTGATAGACTGAATCGCGTCCAATACAGTGGACGCGCTTCAGGTAAATTGCGTCCGTTCAGTTAGCCGCAGATCTGACAGCTCGCAGAAGCTGTAAGCGCCGCGGCGACTCCCTCCGGAATCTGTCACAGAAAGGCGTCCGATATGTCTGCCGCACAAAAAGACCACAAACTGCATCGCATGTACCCGACACGTATCAAAGCAGTGACCGAAAATAGTAAAAATCAGTTCAGCATGCTCTCGACCAGCCACATGGAGATGAAGTAAAAACCAAATAAAGACACTTTCTTTGAGTAAAGGCAAGTAAATGGGGAGGGGAACAAGATGATGGTGATTTTTTTTTAAATCAAATATTATGGGAAATGTAAAGAAAGTAACATAACTACAACTTGGTAATGGCGATGGGAAATCTTAAAGAGCACCGCGTGGGGTGCGGAAGGAGGGGGTGTACCGCGTGGGGTACGAAGGGAGAGACACACGTGGGTGTCAAGGGGGGGGGGGGGGGGGGGGGCACACGTGGGTGCCGAAGGAAGGTAACCGGAACTAAAAAGAAAAGAGTCCCACCGTGATCGCCAATTTGTAGACATGTTTTTTTTTAAAACACACCCCATAAAGAAATGATTTTAAAAAAAGAAAAAAAATTATTTAAATATATGATGAAAAGAAGGGCGGAAAGGGATGGAAAGGAAAACAAAAGTGCGTGTGTGCACAAGATGGAGGTGTGATCGCCAGACACGCATGGGTGTCAAAAGAAATGGATGAAGAGAAAGAATGGGTACTTACCTTCACCCAAAGATCACGGGAGAGTGATGTGCGGGTTCTTCTTACTCCTTCCACCGGCCGGCCGGCAAAAGAGATTTAGTTCCAGAGGTTACCTTGCAAGAAAAGACAACAAAGAGACAAGTGAAAGGAAGATTAGACTTGAGGGTGTAGTAAAAAGCTCAAAGAGATTGACATGAAAAGTATTAAATGGGCGTTAACACACCTTGTGGGGTGGTGTTAAACCCCTAAAAAGTATGGGAATGGAGAAAATGTTGTGATGTGTGAAAATAGTGTGATGAATGCAAACAAAAGAAACAAAAGTGAAGGGAAAAGGAAAAGAATGGTGATGTGTAGCCGTTGTTGCAATGGATGAAGGAGACGAAGTGGATCACTCCTCCCGCCTCGCTCCAATGAGATGGGGAACTCCAAGAGGGAAAGACGTGGAGTAGCTTGGGATGAAGATGCTCCTCCTTGGCCTCGGAATGCGAGTCTCCGGTGCGGCAGAGCTTCGCCGTAGTGGTGAGTCTTCCTCAAAACAATGTCCTCGGGTCTATATTTATAGGGAAAAATTGCTTAAATCACGTCCGATACAGTGGACGCATATCTTATGAATCGCATCCGACTTAAGCGTCGCTATTTACAAGATTTACTTGCTCCGATTAAGCGTTGCCAAACATCGGTTATAGCCTTCTTTAGAATCGCATCCGACATGTGCGCCGTGTTTCTAAACCTTTCGATTTGTACCGATTCTTTGCCAAATATACAAAATGGAAACAATTAATCACGTCGGTCGAGGCGGATGCATATCTAAACAGAATCGTTCTTCTAAGGGAAATCGATCTTCTTCATAGGAAGGTTAGAAACGCGTCGGACATAGTAGACGCAATTCTATTTAGCAACTAAATCTTTCCAAAAATGATTTTGGAAATTGCCATATTTCGAAAATGGAAACTCTTAATCGCAACGGCTATAGTGGACGCGAATCAAAATAGGGTAAGCACCAAAAAAGAAAGTGTGATACGTGTCGATTTTACTCACCGCAGATCAGCCTCCTTAAAAGGCATCCACCGTATTGGACGTGAATAACTTAAGTTCAACAGACCCCTTTGGACCCCCTTAGAAAAATTCCTAAAAATCCTAGAAAAATCCAAAAAAATAGGAAAATCACTCAAGAGGTTAATTGAAGAGAGCCACTTCAAGGCATTATGGTGTAACATGAAATTTGCTCGATATGATGTCAAAATGGTGTGTCTTCACCGTGCTTCTCCAAATCTGTTAAATCCACTTCCTTGCTCCCACAAATCTTGATCTTCACAGCCATGAATCTCTTGAGCTGTTCTTTCGTGGGGAAGGCGGCACTGTAGCCACCCAAACTGCTCGAACTCCCAGAAGCGGCCATGGAAATTTGCAAGGAAAAGCTCTGGATGATCGTGGAAGGAAGTGGAGTGAAACCCCTCAAGAAATTTGAGCGGGAAGAATTAAATCCTTCGAGAATGAGGAAGAGGGATTCTAGAGTCGATGGAGGGTTTCGTAGACCACAGAGTCGAAAGGGCGCGATAAGAGAGAGAGAGAGAGAGAGAGAGAGAAAATCGGTAAGGGATGAGTTGCCATCGTAGCAGAGAGAGAGATAAAGTGACTTTCGAAAAGGTGGAGCATTTATTACATAAAACGACAAAATAGAGGATGACGATAGCGCAAAGACAAAAAGAATAGATTTATTTAATTAAAGGGGGGAGAGTTAAAACATGTTCTGAAATATACTATTTTATTTCAGTTATACGCAAAAACATCTGTTACAAGTTGCACATGCCTAATTCCCTTCTTAGAGAGGTAAATCTCTCTTCAGGTAAGGCTTTTGTAAAGATGTCTGCTAACTGATTTGAGTATCTACGAATGAAATATTAATATTACCATTTGCTACATGATCTCGAATAAAATGATATCTAACCTCAATATGCTTTGTCCTCGAGTGCTGCACAGGATTTTTAGTGAGATTTATAGCACTGGTGTTGTCACATAATAATGGAATAGTCTTGATGTGTAGTCCATAATTTTCAAGCTGTTGTTTGATCCAACGGAGTTGAGTGCAACAACTCTCAGTGGCTACATATTCAGCTTTAGCTGTTAATAGAGCTACTGAGTTTTGTTTCTTTGAAGACCATGAAATCAAGCATCATGCAAGAAATTGACAACAACCACTGATGTTTTTTCTATCCACTTTGCATTCAGCATAGTCAGCATCAGAATATCCAACTAAATTCATTTCACAGGTTTTGGGCTATCATTAGGGGTGTACAACGGTTCGGTTCGGTTCGGTTTCCCCAATTTTTGGGGAAACCGAACCGAACCGAACCCATTAAGTGAACCGAACCGGTTCAGTTCGGTTCAAATCAAAATTTGCCACCGCGCACACAGAACACAAGTAAAAGGGCAAAAAAATGGGATTTTGGCAAGCGCTGGCGAGGCTCGAACCCGCGCGCAGAAGGAAGGTTCCACTGTGCTACGGGGGGTTTTCAGTTTAAAAATAATATTTAATTAATTATATATATATTCGGTTCATTTCGGTTTCCCAATCTGAAACCGAACCGAACCACCCAGCCCATGAAACTGAACCGGCCGGTTCGGTTTTTCGGTTTGGACCATATTTTGCACAGCCCTAGCTACCATAGACCTAAGTTGAGTATAAGCTAGATATCTAAAGATTTTTTTTTATTGAGATTAGATGAGATTCTTTAGGATCAGATTGATATCTTGCACACATGCATACACTGAATAAAATGTCAGGTCTACTTACAGTTAAATAGAGTAATGAACCAATCATACCTCTGTAGAGTTTCTGATCTACCTTCTTACCTTCTGGGTCACTATCTATCTAGTTGATGTGCTCATAGGAGTAGATAGTGGTTTGACATTCTCAAACCCAAATTTCTTCAACAGTTCCTTGGTGTATTTGATTTGACTGATGTGAGTTCCTTCATTGCTTCGCTTAATTTAAAGTCTAAGGAAGTAGTTGAGTTCTCCCATCATGCTCATTTCAAATTCTCCCTGCATAAGCTTTTCAAAATACTTGCACAGAGATTCATCAGAGGATCCGAAGATAATGTCATCTACATAAATGTGTACAATTAATATATTTTTGGCATTAGATTTAATAAATAGAGTGATATCTACTTTTCCTCTAATAAAATCATGGTTTAATAAAAATGTACTAAGTCTTTCATACCATGCTCTGGGTGCTTGTTTTAAACCATATAGAGCTTTATGTAATTTAAAAACATGATTGGGATAATCTAAGTCATCAAAACCAGGAGGCTGTTCTACATAGACTTCCTCCTTTATAACACCATTCAAAAAAGCTGATTTTACATCCATTTGAAAAAGTTTTAAATCCAATGCAGATGCATAAGCAAGCAAGATTCGAATAGCCTCAAGTCTAGCACCTGGTGCATAAGTTTCATCAAAGTCTATGCCTTCCTCTTGAGAATAGCCTTGAGCAACTAGTCTAGCCTTATTTCTAGTAATAACACCAGCCACATCCAATTTGTTTCTGAACACCCATTTGGTGCCGATCACAGAATGATCTGATGGTCTAGGAACAAGGGACCAGACCTGATTTCTCTTGAACTGATTTAGTTCATCTTACATGGATAAAATCCAAGATTCATCAGTTAGTGCTTCATTGACTATCTTCGGCTCTATTTGAGATACAAATGCTAGATAATCACAAGGAATGACATTACCTCTAGTTCTTACCCCAACAGATGGATCTCCAATTATGTTATCTTTTGGATGATCCTTTTTATATCTCAATTTCCTAGGAAGATCATTATGAGCAATATCTTTTTTGTCGCAGCTCTTCCAAGGATGGATCTTCATTATCTTTGATGGATGCTTCCTTCAGTTTCTTGCAGAGATTTTCTGCATCTTCATCATCACTAACAATTTCCTTTCTCAAGGAAGGGTTAGATTCATCAAAAATAATATGTACAGTTTGTTCAATCAATAACTTCTTTTATTGAAAACTCTATATCCTTTGGGTTTAGAGGTGTAACCCATAAAAATACCTTCATCTGATTTGGGATCCAACTGACCAATATTTGACTTATTATTGTTGTGAATGAAGCATGGGCATCCAAATATTTTGAGATGGCTGATCTTGGGCTTTTTCTGCTTGTACAATTTGTATGTTGTTTTCTTCAGAATGGGCCTGATCATGGCTCTATTGATTATGTAGCAAGCTATATTGATTGCTTCTGCCCAGAAATATTTTGGAAGATTGTATTCAGATAGCATAGTTCTTGACATATTTAGTAGAGTTCTATTTTTCCTCTCAGCTACTCCATTTTGGTGTGGTGTTCTTGATGCTGAGAAGTTGTGTCCAATCCCTAGATCATCATAGAATTCTGCAAACCTGTCATTCTAAAATTCTCCTCTATTATCTGATCGAATACTTATGATGCTGAACTTTTTATCTTTATGAACTAGCTTGCTGAACTTCACAAAGCTATCAAAGGTGTCATCTTTGTGTTCAAGAAATGATACCCATGTGTATCTGGAATAGTCATCAACAATAACAAATCCAAAATTCTTTTCTCCCAAACTTGTAGTTCTCATTGGTCCAAATAAATCTATATGAAACAGTTCTAGTGGTTTGAAGGTAGTGACAATTGTCTTAGATCTGAAAGAAGATTTTGCATGTTTTCTTTTTGCACATGGTTCACAGATGTTATCCAATCTTGAATTCATCTTTGGTAGACCTTCCACTAGGTCATATTTGATAAGTTTTCTGATTTCATCCAAGCTGGCATGTCCTAGTCTTCTGTGCCATAGTTCAGCATTTTGCTCTTTGCTGGCTGCCAAACAAATATCTTGACTTTTCAAATCTTCTAGATGTAGTACATACAAATTTCTTTCTCTGCAGGCTTCAAAGATTGTTGTTTCATCCTTCATGATTAAGCATTTAGATTCCTGGAACTTGATTTAATGACCTTTGTTGCACAGTTGACTGATACTGATCAAGTTATGCTTGAGTCCTTCGACGCAGAGAACATCCTCTATCAAAGTCTTGTCTTTGCTCCCAATTGATCTGCAACCAATGATTGTACCTTTACCATTGTCTCCATATGTTACTATTCCTTCTTCATTCTTGATAGATGAGAATAGCCTTTTATTTCCGATCATATACCTTGAGCACCCGCTGTCCAGGTACCATTTTGATGCTCTAAGGCTTCCCTGCAATGAATCAATGAGATTTAGGTACCCAAGTTCTTTTAGGTCCTAATTGGTTAGTTTCTACAAAATTCCTTTTTGGAACCCACTTTAAGTGTTTAGTTGTACATGTATTTTTAGTATGACCCAATTTGTTACAATGAGTGCAACAGACAATATTATTTATTATTTTGTTAGACTTATTGTTTTTGTTTTATAACTAGGATTCTGTTTAGCTACGAATCTTGGTAATGGATATACCTTGGGATATATAATTATTTCTTCATTCTCTGGTAGAGTATACCCAGTTCCATAGTTCTTCCTACCTGATCTTCTTGCTCCTTTTAATATTAATGAAGATCTTCCATATGTTAATTTTTCAATTGTGGATGTCAAATATTCGTTGTTTTTTGTTAATTCATTAATTTCACTCTTAAATTTACTTATTGTTTCCTGGCTTTCCAAACTTAATATTTTTTCATTCTTAGTTTTTACATCTTCACATAATAACTCATTTCTTCTTTTTAGTTCTACAATTTTTTTTTCCAATTGTTTACTTTCTGATTTTAAATCTGAATTAGTTATTTCAAGGCAAGCATGATTTTTCTTAATTGATATTAATTGTTTACATACATATTTATATTTACTGTATAGTTCACTGAAAGCATCTTCTAGACTATTTGAATCAGATTCATTACATGAAGTAAAAGAAGAGTCTAAAGTTACCTTATCATCGATATTTGCCATAAATGCTAGGTTGGCCTTTTCTTCTTCTTCTTCGCTGGAACTTGAATCACTATCTGTGTCACTTTCATTATTCCATGCAGCAGCCATAGCTTTCTTTTTGTATTTCTTGAATTTTTTGGTATTATCTTTTGTCTTGAATTCAACCTTCTTAAGTTTTGGACACTCAGCCTTGAGATGTCCAGGCTTCTTACATTGATAACAGATAAGCTCAGATCTTTTAACTTCTTTGCCTTCAGGTCTTTTGAACTCTGCGCCTTTCTTTAAGTACCTTCTTCCTGACTGATATTTCTTCTTGGCTAGAATTCGTTGTAGTCGTCTGGAGAGAAAGGCTTCTTCATCTTCACTATTTTCTTCACTCCTTTCACTTTCTGACTCGCCTTCAGATGTGTTTTCTACAGCCTTAAGAGCATTGCTGTGCTTTTTCTTGCTGAAGGATTCTCCCAACCTTTTCATGTTTATCTCATGAGCCATTAGAGACCCAATGAGTTTTTCCAAAGACATCGTCATGAGATCATTTGCTTCCTCAATGGCAGTAACCTTGGGAGTCCATGTAGTTGGTAAGGATCTAAGTATTTTTCTTACCATGTTTCTTGTCTCATACCTTTTGCCAAGACCAGCTAGACCATTTGTGATGTCTGTAAACCTACTGTACATTTGAGAGATAGACTCTCCTGAATGCATTTGAAATTTCTCATACTGTGTTACTAGTATATCTATTCTGGTTTCTCTTACCTTGTCTGTTCCTTCATAGGTGAGTTTCAACTTGTCCCATATTTCTTTAGCTGATTTGTAAGTTGATATCCTATTGAACTCCTTCTTACTTAGTGAACAACACAATATGCTCTTTGCCTTGCTATTCTGGGACATCTATTTCTTGTCTGTATCTGTCTAATTTTCTTTGGAATTTAGAATTACTAGATCTCCATCTTCTATTATGGTCCACAATTGATAATCTAATCCTTGAAGAAAGAACTCAATTCTTGTCTTACAATAGTTGTAGTCTTCTCCATCGAACAGTGGAGGCCGGTTGACAAACTGTCCTTCAGCATATCCTTGGGCTGCCATTTATCTTTGCTCTTCAGATCGTAAGATCTTCTTCTTGAAGAGACTTGACTTTGATACCACTTGTTGACCAGGTTGCAAGCCCAGAGGGGGGGTGAATGGATTGCTAAAAGTTTCTTTTATGAATATTCCTGTTAATAAAAACACTTTGACATAAGACACTAAATTCGATGGTTAGAATTAGTAAGTAACGAAGACAGAATAAGATCAATCACAAGAACAACATAAATTTTATCCTGGTTCAGATCTCTTATCCTATGGAGTCCTATATCCAGTCCCCAAGTAAAGACCTAGGATTCCACTAACCAAAGGTACAGTCCCCCTCAAGGACACTTACACATCCAGTCGCAACGAACCTTCTCTTCACTACACGAAGAGACACTACACCACCTGATACAACATGTCTTCCTTCTTACCAAAGGGAAACAACCACCTACTCCACGCAGGTCTTCTCTTCACAGATGAAGAGGAACACTAAAGAAGAATAAAGTGTTGATGGTCCCTAGACCAAGCTTATAGCAAATGCTTGATCTAAGGCAGAATCTGAGAGATAGGAAGATTACACAGGATGAATGCTCTCTCAGATCTAAAATCAAGCTCTCAAAAACTGAAAGATAGCGTTGTGTGGAGAGCTAAGAGCTGGAGGCTTTTGAATGAAGGATCGAGCTCTTCTTTCTTGTTGTTCCTTGATGGTTGAAAAAGTTGTTTTCATGGAGTCCACAAACTTCTATTTATCTTCTCTTGAAGAAGTATCTGTTGAAGTATTTGTTGTCTCTTACCTTCAGATACGTTAGTTGTATCTGGTCCAACGTAGGAATCAAGAAACACCTGTAGTCATTTAATGCTGGGATAGACACAGACAGAGAGAAAGATTATCTGGATATTTTCTTTGCTTCTATCAACGTGACAAGTCCGACATTGTAGCGTGTGTGAGTACTGGAAACCTACACACAATAAATGCTAAAGCATAGACAACCTAACTGTGTCTAAACTGTCAGTCAACGTTACTGCCCATGCTGAGGAGTTTATATTAAAGAGCAAACTTCTTTCTGTCAGCCATTGAAGTTTTCCTTTATGAGACAAGAATATGGAAGTTCATAATGGATGACATGTAAAGATAATGTACCTGAGAAAATAAATATTTGAGTGCATTAGATATGCCATAGTTCGCGGGAAATTTGAAATGCACAGAGATTCAAAATATATTTGAATGACATATGAGATAAAGTATAAGCAAGACTGTTTAGGGTAATTATAGATAACATTATCAATATTATCCAATAACTGTCCAAAAACATAATCGTTGTTAAAATAAAGCCAATGTTTAGAGACAGCCTATGACAGTTGATGTCCAATTACAATTGATGTTCAGGAAAAGTCGTTGTGAGTGTAATCGTTGTTGGAATGAAATCGATGTTATGGATGAAATCGTTGTTGAACTGAAATCGGTGTTTAACTAAAGTCGATGTTCAAGTGAAATCGTTGTTAAACTGAAATCGTTGTTTAACTGAAGTCGATGTTCAAGTGAAATCATTGTTTGACTGAAGTCGATGTTCAAGTGAAATCGATGTTTTAAGTCAAATCGTTGTTTGAATTGAAATCGATGTTTGACCGAAGTCGATGTTTAAGTGAAGTCGATGTTCTAGATGAAATCGATGTTGAACTGAAATCAATGTTCAAGTAAAGTCGATGTTCTAAATGAAATCGATGTTCTAAATGAAGTCGATGTAGAACCGAAATTGATGCTTAAGTAAAATCGATGTTCTAACTGAAGTCTATGTAGAACCGAAATCGATGTTTGAACCGAAATCGATGTTTTAAGTGAAGTCGATGTTTGAATGAAGTCGATATTTAAATGAAATCGATGTTCCTTTTGAAATCGATATTTTAATACAATAGTCGTTGTTTAAGTGAAATCGATGTAGTAACAAAACAGTAGTCGTTGTGAACTTTCAATAGTAGTTGATGTAGACTTAGGCAAATCATATGCAATTTGACTTCAAATAAAGATGAGTGTAAATAACTTACTGAAATTATTTTATTTGATACCTGTTGACAAGCTTCAAAAAATAATGTTAGTCAATAATTTTCAGAGTTTTATTAATCACCAAAAATACATATATATAAATTTATATGGAAATAGACTGATCATCAGTCATGTGGTAACAAGTACAAGCAATAACATATCATGAGAGAGTAACAACCATATCATGAGTAAATATGTACATGTCAAGTCAAGTCAAGTATTATCAAGTCAAGCACAATCACAAATTAATTGTTATAGATAAATCAAGCAAGTCAAGTACTCGAGTGTAATATCAAATACCCTAGTCATTAAACTCCCACAGGCATATATACTTTTAGGCACTCCTCCTAAGATCAGATCGGGCTCCATAATTGCCAGACATTAGTCATAGAGTTCCAAGAAATAGATGAGAAATATAGATGAATAGATGAGTTTATCATGAAAGAAGAGAATAGATGAGACAGCAAGAGACAAGATGAGAGTTTCTGCTCTATCCAAAAATAGACAGGGGTTATTTACGAGAAAGCACATAAGTAACGACTGTAGGACAGTACTCTCGAGTATTGATAGTATAAGGTGAATGCGGCCTACCCTATGGCCATGATCAAAACTGTAGTAACCTGAAAATTTTAGCATTTAAAAAAATCGAAATATTAAATTTCTATAAAATGAAATAATAGAAACATACATACCATTATCATATGTGCAAGAACACATCTAAAAATTTTGTAAAAATTATAAATCAACCCCAAATATTATCCCTAAGTGTTTCACGAAGAAATTTGTGCAACAAAAAATCCTATTGGTCAAGCGTACGTCACAACGTGACTAATTATCCAAATTATGAAACTACATCGGAAAATCGTTAACACGGAAAGATGACGTGCCTATAAATTAAATGAACCTATCGGAGAAACTTCCAACTTCATGGAATGATGACCCATTAATAAAATTGGGCTTAGAAAAATAATTCGGACCAAGTTTTAGAATTTGAGGTGACTTATTATTGTAATTAAGGAATAATTCAAAAAACCCATTATCATATGAGCCAAGTAGATTAACAATTAAAAAATAAAATGATGGGTAGACTCCAAACAATATGTAATGATAATCTATCATGGGAAATTAGATCAATGGACCTCTTATAGCCCATGAATAAAATTCGAAACTCTAATATTCTCTAATTTAAAAGGGAAATTTTATAAGTTAAACCACATTAAACAAAATAAGTGGTGGGCTTTGTTAAATAGATCATATAAAATTTATTGGGCCAAAATAAGGATTTTTAAAAGAGGAATAATAGAAAAATATCTTAAATTCGTAACTTAATTATTACTTAAATAGAAAAGGGGTATTTAATGCATTAAATGGGAAGTTTGAATTAGATTTGGATTCCTAAACCTACCCTAGTTGCTTGGCCACAAATTTAGCTCCCAACCTAACCCAAACTGGACATGGCAAGCTTGGAAGGTGGAATTAAATAGGAAATTTGGGAATTTAATAGGAGTTTGAGTCCTATTAGGAAATAAAACCATAGGAAGCATAAACACTCTCCTAAAACCCTCTTGGTCGGCCCTAGCTCGTTGCCAAAGGTTTCAGGACGTGGAGAGGAGGCCAAGGAGGGGGAGAATTCGTGGGAAGGAGGCTTCATCAAAGCTTCAACTTCAGTTCTTCAAGCTCTAGCCCTAGAAAAGGAAAACGACCAAAGGTAGGCATTCTCATGAGCAAAACTAAATCAATTTGAGAAAGACTTTGTGCACTTTTGAAAAGCGCACAAGTGCAAGACACATGGGCAAAAAACCCATGTGGCACCATTCACATGGGTTGGCAGCCCATGTGGCACCAAAAAAGTTGGTGCCACATGGGCTGTTTGCTCATGTGTCTTGCACTTGTGCACTTTTCAAAAGTGCACAAAGTCTTTCTCAATCAATTTCGTCTGTAGGTTGATCTAAACCTCAGGAATCAAAGCCATCTTGTCTCATATTTTTCCATCGAGCAAATCTTTTGTTCTTAATTTTTGAAGTTCTATAAACTCCATGACCTCGAATAGGGTAAGTCTGGCCCGCAATTCAATGAACTGTTCTTTCCCTGTCGGACTCGGGCATAGACCCTGTGAACGCGACGGCCCGATAGGCCGCTTTCACAGGGCCATCGCGACAGCACCTTCCGTCGTGATCTGATCGTGACAGGGCCTGTCGTCGCGATCTGCTGCCCGACCTGACGAGCCTGTAGCGACCCTCAAATGACCCCGTCACGATCTGTCTGCCTAAACCGATGAGACCGTCGCGACCTGTACAAGAGCCTATCGCATTCTGCTTGACCCCGTCGTGACCCTCATTAGGGTACGTCGCGATCTGGGTTTTTGCATGAAACCCCCTATCTCAGCAAGTCTTGACTATCTACAGTGTTTATACCCTCTCTTAACCGTCATATATGCAGTAAATATACCTGTTATAAACTGAACATTTTTATATGATTTTAAAAGACATGCACATGAATTATTTCTAGCTATGATTTCATGATACATGCACACACTTTGAACCATCCAATTATGGCTTAACTTGGCATGTAATTAACTCATAATACATCTGGTAACTTATGTAATTAAGTTGCCATATTTTAAATATACTTGTCTACGTTTTCTCGCGATGTTTTGGGAATACCGTTATCGACGCTCCACTGTTCTAGAATTCCTCTAGAACGTCGAGCACTTGTTTCTATACACACTCTCTCTTGACTTGGACGAACTCTCCTTCGGATACTCCTTCTGCTGGACTAGTGAATCCTTGTTCAAGGCCTCCGTAAGTCTCCTCTGTCCATGGATTCCCACATGGCCGACGAGCTGGTTGTACCCTAACACCTATGATACCCTTTAGGGATCAACATGATCCAAACGGCTATTACAAGTTTGCCCTTATCTTGAATCACGCCAGACCTCTGGACCTATGGTTAACATGGCCAGTGGAAGAGTCGTGAGTTCCACTAGACTGCCAACACCAAGTGAGCGTGTTGTGCAACTGTTACTATCGCCAGTTTACTCGACGTGTTACATGCAAAAACCACTAGCTCTCATCTATACTCTACTCGCTCGTCTATTCACACTCTCTCTACTATCTCGTCTATTCATCTAGTGCTCTTAGCTATTTCTTGGTACTCTCTATTGGCCATTAAATTAATTGTCTGAAGATAAACAACATAACCAATGCCAGCGCAATAGGGCCCGATCTGGTCCTGGGAGGAGCGCTCGAAAAGTGTCATTTTCCCATGGGAGTTAAAATGATCAGGATGTCAGCATTACATCCAAGTGTCATACTATCAAGATTAATCTATGACAATCAACACAAAGTGCTATATTCTCTCGATGTCTTTGACAAAACTAAGTGCTATATTCTCTCGTTGTCTATTGACGACAAAAGTGCTATATTCTCTCTCGGCTATCTACGGATAACCAAAGTGCCATTACTATCTTGATTGACAAAAGTTAATCAAAAGTGCTATACTATTTCGATTGATAAGAAAATCAATCAAAGTGTACTCTCTATATGGCCAACTACTTTTTCTCTCCTTGCTATACCTGTTTCTTGCTATTTCTTGACGTTGACATTAATTGCCATCGTGTTGTTATTGCTTTCTATTGTGACTTGATCTTATTCATTGTACTATACTTGCTTCATGTGCTAGTGGCCCATGTTACACGTGCTCTTACTTTCTCGACTTTACATGACTCGCTCTATCATTAGTTACTCTGCCTTTTAAAGCATTAATTATTTAAAGCCTACTTGACTATTGAGATTTAAGTCCTACTGGGCGTTATCGCTCACCTTTCATTATTTGTTATTGTGTCTCAGGTAAGATAGATGATGATGTTGTACACACCAACGGGACAGGACCCGAGTGATGAGCGACCCGGAGTCAAATGACGAAGTTACCCTAGCACAATTGGAGTCTAGTAGTTATTGCTTTAGATTTTCTCTTAGTATGTAATGATGCCATTAAGCCCTACGTATTGGCTCCGAATTAGTGGTTGTAATAGTCTTAGTGATTTTATAATGAAATGAAGAGTTTATTCCAATTATTGTTCATTAGATACTCTGAATCACTCAACTGTTGTACATTTTTATCTACTATGTACTTTGCTCACGTCTCCCCGATTTATTCTGCTGCTAAATTGGCGGGGCGTGACAGTTGGTATTAGAGCCTAGGATGTCCTTATTAGGATATTTTAGGTCCTAGGATGTTCTAGGTGAACTGCCATGACACGTGTCTAAGTCAACCACCATACCTATGTGAGGATTGGGTAGAACCATGGTTAAGATCTAATATGTAAACCTATGCCTATTAATTTAATGCCATTTTGTATCCTAATGTCAACCTCATTCTTGAAGGGACTCTTAATGGACGTCGACATGAGACCAACTCAAGGGCTAGTTCTGGCATGTCAGCAAGCCGCTCAACTACTAGAAAGAGCTCTCGAAGCGACTAAGAAGATTAAAAAGGGGACCAATAAGAATGGGGAGAGAAGATATAACTATGGCAAGAAGGCGAACCAGCAAAAGAAACGTAACAAGGACTTCTTCCGGATCATCTGCCTTCATTGTCATAAGCAGGGACATTTGGCCAGGGAGTGCTGGCGTAAGGCTAGTGCATGCCTACGTTGTGGCAATTTGGAACATCAAATGCTAGATTGTCCCCTCTTAGAAGAATCAGCTACTAATGTGGAAAATCTCAATTCTATGACAAAGGGGAAGCGACCAAACAATGGTAAAATGAAGAATAAGAAGACGGTGTTGAAAAATGAATGTACTACTCGTTCCAATGGTAATAAAGGAGGAGATACAGTAAATAGCAAGAGAATGAAAGGGGAAGTGGAGCGGAAGGAAGTTTGTGAATTTTGTGAGAAGCCAAGGCATCAGGTTGATAACTGTTGGAAGAAATTGGGCAGATGCTTGCGATGTGGAAGTCAATAACATCGAGTCATCGATTGTCCAATAAAGAAGAACCAAACTCCATACCAAAGACGATTACAAGCCCTGTGAATATCAATCGTACCAATGAAGGTGGACAAGGTATCATCACTAAACCCTTAGTTAATTATACATTATTTTCACGATAGCAAAGCCCTAAGTGGGGGAGATGATGGAATGAAATATTCAGAGTGAAATGGTAATCGTATCATATCATATGAATTTGGGGACCAAATTCTTTTTAAGTGGGAGAGGATGTAGCAACCCGAAAAATTTAGCATTTAAAAAAAATCAAAATATTAAATTTCTATAAAAATGAAATAATAGAAACATACATACCATTATCATATATGCAAAAACACATCTAAAAATTTTGTAAAAATTATAAATCAACCCCAAATATTATCCCTAAGTGTTCCACAAAGAAATTCGTGTAATGAAAAATCCGATTGGCCAAGCATACGTCACAACGTGACTAATTATCCAAATTAGGAAACTAAGTCGGAAAACCGTTAACACGGAAAGATGACATGCCTATAAATTAAATGAATCTGTCAGAGAAACTTACAACATCATGGAATGATGACAAGAAAATTGGGCTTAGAAAAATAATTCGGACCAAGTTTTAGAATTTGAGGTGACTTATTATTGTAATTAAGGAATAATTCAGAAAACTCATTATCATATGAGCCAAGTAGATTAACAATTAAAAAATAAAATGATGGGTAGACTCCAAACAATATGTAATGATAATATATCATGGGAAATTAGATCAATGGACCTCTTATAGCCCATGAATAAAATTTGAAACTCTAATATTCTCTAATTTAAAAGGGAAATTTTATAAGTTAAACCACATTAAACAAAAATAAGTGGTGGACTTTGTTAAATAGATCATATAAAAGTTATTGGGCCAAAATATAGATTTTTTAAAAGAGGAATAATATAAAAATACCTTAAATTCGTAATTTAATTATTACTTAAATAGAAAAGGGGTATTTAATGCATTAAATGGGAAGTTTGAATTGGATTTGGATTCCTAAACCTACCTTAGTTGCTTGGCCACGAATTTAGCTCCCAACCTAACCCAAACTGGACATGGCAAGCTTGGAAGGTGGAATTAAATAGGAAACTTTGGAATTTAATAGGAGTTTGAGTCCTATTAGGAAATAAAACCATAGGAAGCATAAATACTCTCCTAAAACCCTCTTGGCCGGCCCTAGCTCATTGCCAAAGGTTTCAGGACGTGGAGAGGAGGCCAAGGAGGGGGAGAATTTGTGGGAAGGAGGCTTCATCAAAGCTTTAACCTGAGTTCTTCAAGTTCTAGCCCTAGAAGAGTAAAACGACCAAAGGTAGGCATTCTCATGAGCAAATATCACGCCCCTCCAATTTAGCAGTGGAATAAATCGGAGGAAAACGTGAGCAACAAGTATGGTAACGTGAATTGCGCATACAGACGCAAACATCAGAGCATCTAACGAACAATAATTGAAATAAATTCTTCATTTCATTATAAAATCACTAAAACTATTACAACCACTAATTCGGAGCCAATACCTAGGGCTCAATGACATTATTACATTGAAAAGAAATATAAAGCAATAACTATTAAACTCCATAGTACTAGGGCAACTTCATCAACTGACTCCAGGTCGCTCATCACACTGGTCCCGTCCCATTGGTGTGTGTGACGTCATTGTCTGACTTACCTGAGACATAATAACAAATAACAAAGGGTGAGCGATAACGCCCAGTAGGACTTAAATCTCAGGCTCAAGCAGACTTTAAATAATTAATGCATTAAATGGCAGAGTAACTAATGATAGAGAGAGAGAGAGAGTCAAGTAATGTAAGAGACAGCATGATAACATGTGATTGAAATAGCGTGAGTGTTCAGATATAGCACAAGAATCGAGTATAGCACAATGATTATGAACACAAGTAACGTCAACATCAAACAATAGCAAGTAACATGTATAGCGAAGAGAGAGAAAGTAGATGGTCACGTAGAGAGAGTAAATTGCATTTTGATTGATTTTCCTCAATCGAAATAGTATGGCACTTTGGTTATCCGTAGATAGCCGAGAGAAAACATAGCACTTGTTTTGATTATTAAATGGCACTTTGTTGTCAAAGGACAATGAGAGAATATAGTTGAACAATAGCACTGCAGTAGGAGAGTACGATAGTAGTCGCTTAATAACAGGACAGTAGCAGTTCAGTAATAGTCAATGGTAGTGCAGTACGTCTGAACAAATAGACTAACAGTATAACAGTCAATGTCTAGCTAATTCAGAATAGTCAGTCATAACCGGTGTAAATGCAGACACCGTCATTAGCCCCTGCAGGTATTTTCGGGTGGCTCTCTGCCCCCAGGACTAGATTGGATCCCCTCGGACACTCTCCGTGCCCTCAGCAGTATGCATTCAAGTCAGTAGAGTCACAAGACCCAAGACCCATTTAGCGCTAGACAATCAAGAACTGTACAAAACAGTAGGAGCCACACAGCTCAAGGGTACCAACAGAGTTCCAAATGAATATATGAGATAGATGAGATAGTAGAGTGAACTTGAATAAATGAGCGAGTACAGTGTAGATGAGATCTTATGGTCGTTGCACGTGAAACGTCGAGTAAACAGGCGATAGTAATAGTTGCACAACACGCGCACTTGGTGTTGGCAGTCAGGTGGAATACACTACCTTTCCGCTGGCCATGTTACACATAGGTCCAGAGGTCCGGCGTGATTCAAGATAAGAACGAGAGCAAACTAAGGCCGTTTGGATCTTGTCGATCCCTAAAGGGTATCATAGGTGTTAGGGTACAACCAGCTCGTCGACCATGTGGGAATCCATGGACAGAGGAGACTTACGGAGGCCTTGGGCAAGGGGTCACTAGTCCGGCGAAAGGAATATCCGACGGAGAGTTCACCACAAGCCAAGAAGAGGCTTTCCTATCGTGCTAGAGTGTATGCGCATGCCACGCGCGAGAATCGCTCGAGTGCGTTTGTGTGAATCCGATTATGGAAACTTCGTTTATAGAAACTCAATTTATGGCAAGTATCATGAGTAATAAATCATGAAGTAATAACCATGCATGACTAATTTTAGCAAGTAACTACGTGTTTTAGCAAGTTCGTTAACAAGGCAAGAAAGTGAATAATCGGTAGGTAGGGAGCATGATCATGAACTTAAGATCAATTAAAAATCATGTGAACATGTTTTAACTTTCATATGGGTTGTTAAATGCATGAAACGACTTTCTAGAACCTTCCTAGAATGGATCAAACTCACACATGCAAAGAACGACACAAAACGATGGAAACCAAGACGTATGCCCCTTAGAAGGCAATTGCAGTCCCATCCCTTCACTTCCTTAGGTCATAACTCATTGATTTTTTATTCAAATCTCACATATGAATATACCATATTGAATCCCTTTTAATGAGGAATCCAGCAAAGAAAACGTCTTGTCAATCCGAGGTCTATAGAAAAAGTTATGGCCGATTAAGTGGACATAGGCAGAACGCGACACATTGCCTATCGCCTTCTAAAAGTGCTTGTCGCCTTCTAAAGAAGACCATGAAACTGTCTGATTTTTGGTATGGGTCGTGACCATGATGTTGTCGCTTTATGATAGCGACGTGTCGACCTGTCGCTACCTGAAAATGACGTTTGGGTTACTTTTTCTACCTATTTCCAACTCTGACTTGGATTAGGTTTGACACCTGTGGGTTTGAAAAATCAAAACAAATGCTAGGGTGATCCAAATCAGGTGAAACCACCTTTATTAGTTAGATTACAACTAATACTTTGTACAGTAGCAAATAATCGAGAGACAAAGATCGTTTGACTATGTAATAAGATGTGTTGTAACTGACTATGTGAATCTGACACAGTGATCATGTTTGAGCTAAAACTCTTGGTACAGTAAAGTAAAATTAGCGAATCAATGTCCAATGACAATAGACTCATAGGGTAACAAGTTCTATGTTGAACACTTGATCTAAAAACGACTCCACAAAGAGGTATGGAACTTACAACACAAGTCAAGGTTAAATCGTGACAGTACATCGTCAAGATCATGCAACATTTAATTTGTGACGTAGGATGCATGAAAATTAGGGCTTTTAGGGGCAAAAGATGCCTAACATCCATCAGTAACTCCAGTTAAATTTTGAGAGCACGAGGTTGAGTATACATGGAGATCAAGAATAAAGAAGAAGGGTCGGGTTCATAGTTTTTGCAGAATTTCAAAAATCAACCATAAAAGATTGGCTCGATGGAAAAATATGAAACTTGAGGGTTTTGTTCCTAGTACATGGAACAATCTACAAACGAAATTAATTAGGTTTTGCTCGTGAGAATGCCTACCTTTAGTCATTTTACTCTTCTAGGGCAAGAACTTGAAGAACTCGGGATGAAGCTTGATGAAGCCTTCAACCCACAAAATCTCCTCCTCCTTGGCCTCTTCTCCACGTCCAGCAAGTCCCAGCAACATCTTAGGGCCGGCCATGGAGAGATTGGGGAGTATTTATGCTTGTTAGGTTTCTATTTCCTAATAGGACTCCAACTCCTATTTAATTATGAATTTTCCTATTTAATCCCACCTTCCAAGCCTTGCCATGTTCTATTGGGGTTGGGTTGGGATCTAAATTTGTGGCTAACATATTTGGTTAGGTTTAGGAATCCAATTCCAACCAAAACTTCCTATTTAATGCATTAAATACCTCTTTTCTATTTAAGAAATAATTAAGTTACGAATTTAGAGTATTTTCCTATTATTTATCTTTTTAAAAATCCTTATTTTAGCCCCAAAAAATTTATATGGTCAATTTAACCAAACCCATTATTTATTGGAATTTATCTTATGAGATTTCCCTTTTTAATTAGGGAATAATAGAGTTATGGATTTTATTATATTTTCTTATTTGAGTTTATTCATGGGCTATGAGAGGTCCATTGGTCCAAACCCGATAATGGTTAATCATTACATGATGTTGGAAGTCTCTCTGACAAAATTTATGGGCACGTTATTTTTCCGTGTTAACGGTTTTCCGACTTAGTTCCCTAAGTTGGATAATGAGTCACATTGTGACGTATATCTGGCCAATCAGATTTTTTGTTGCTTAAATTTATTAGTAGAACATTTAGAAATAATGTCTGGGGTTGATTTATCATTTTTACGGAATTTTTATATGTGTTCTTGCACATACGATAATGGTATGTATGTTTTCTATTATTTCGTTTTATAGAAATTTATTGAATTTTGAATTTTCTAAAAAATCAAACTGATATTTTCCCGGAGTTGTTCTTCAATTTTTGAATCTGTAAACTCTATGAAGCCCCTTCTAAATTCTTGATCTCCATGTATACTGAACCACATGCTACGAAATTTTAAATATGGATACTGTTGCATGTTAGGCTTCTTTTGCCCCCTAAAAGCCCTAATTGTCATTCATCCTATCTTGCGAATTAATTCGTTGATCTCATCTGTGTACTGTTCCATGTTCTTCATGAATACATATGACCAAAGCATGTTGAAACCCTGTTTGTTTTCCAATCCCTATTTACTGTAAGTACCCTTGCATGTCTAGATCAATTCGCAACTAGTTTCATGATTGTTCATCGTTTGTACAATTAGTTATGATTTTTTGAATCACCCTGTGTCAAATAGGGTAAGTCTGGCCCGCAATCCAATGAACTGTTCTTTCCATGTCGGACTCGAGCACAGACCTTGTGAACGCAACGGCCCGATAGGCCGTGTTCACAGGGCCATCGCGACAGTGCCTTCCATCGCGATCTGATCGCTACAGGGCCTGTCGTCGCGATCTGTTGCCTGACCTGACGAGCCCATCGCGACCCTCAAACGACCCCATCGCGATCTGTCTGCCTGAACCGATGAGACCGTCGCGACCTGTACAAGAGCCTGTCGCGTTCTGCTTGACCCCATCGCGACCCTCATTAGGGTACGTCGCGATCTGAGTTTTTGCATGAAACCCCCTATCTCAGCAAGTCTTGACTATCTACAGTGTTTGTACCCTCTCTTAACAGTCATATACGTAGTAAATATACCTGTTATAAGCTGAACATTTTTGTATGATTTTAAAAGACATACACATTACTTATTTCTAGCTATGATTTCATGATACATGCACACACTTTGAACCATCCAATTATGGCTTAACTTGGCATGTAATTAACTTATAATACATCTGGTAATTTAGGTAATTAAGTTGCCATATTTTAAATATACTTGTCTACGTTTTCTCACGATGTTTTGGGAATACCGTTATCGATGCTCCACTGTTCTAGAATTCCTCTAGAACGTCAAGCACTTGTTTCTATACACACTCTCTCTTGACTTGGATGAACTCTCCGTCGGATACTCTTTCTGACGGACTAGTGAATCCTTGTTCAAGGCCTCCGTAAGTCTCCTCTATCCATGGATTCTCACATGGCCGACGAGCTGGTTGTACCCTAACACCTATGATACCCTTTAGGGATCAACATGATCCAAACGGCTATTACAAGTTCGCCCTTATCTTGAATCACACCAGACCTCTGGACCTGTGCTTAACATGGCCAGTGGAAGAGTCGTGAGTTTCACCTGACTGCCAACACCAAGTGTGCGTGTTGTGCAGCTGTTACTATCGCATGTTTACTCGACGTGTTACGTGCAAAGTCCACTAGCTCTCATCCATACTCTGCTCGCTCGTCTATTCACACTCTCTCTACTATCTCGTCTATTCATCTAGTGCTCTTAGCTATTTCTTGGTACCCTCTATTGGCCATTAAATTGATTGTCTGAAGATAAACAACATAACCAATGCCAGCGCAATAGGGCCCGATCTGGTCCTAGGAGGAGCTCCCGAAAAGTGCCATTTGCCCATAGGAGTTAAAATGATCAGAATGTCGGCATTATATCCAAGTGTCATACTATCAAGATTAATCTAAGACAATAAACACAAAGTGCTATATTCTCTTGATGTCTTTGACAAAACTAAGTGTTATATTCTCTCGTTGTCTATTGACGACAAAAGTGCTATATTCTCTCTCGACTATCTACAGATAACCAAAGTGCCATTACTATCTCGATTGACGAAAGTTAATCAAAAGTGCTATACTATTTCGATTGATAAGAAAATCAATCAAAGTAAAATTTACTCTCTATATGGCCAACTACTTTTTCTCTCCTTGCTATACCTGTTTCTTGCTGTTTCTTGCTATTTCTTGACGTTGACGTTAATTGCCATCGTGTTGTTATTGCTTTCTATTGTGACTTGATCTTATTCATTGTACTATACTTGCTTCATGTGCTAGTGACCCATGTTACATGTGCTCTTACTTTCTCGACTTTACATGACTCGCTCTATCATTAGTTACTCTGCCTTTTAAAGCATTAATTATTTAAAGCCTGCTTGACTATTGAGATTTAAGTCCTACTGGGCGTTATCGCTCACCTTTCATTATTTTTTATTGTGTCTCATGTAAGATAGACGATGATGTTGTACACACCAACGGGACAGGACCCGAGTGATGAGCGACCCGGAGTCAAATGACGAAGTTGCCCTAGCACAATTAGAGTCTAGTAGTTATTGCTTTAGATTTTCTCTTAGTATGTAATGATGTCATTGAGCCCTACGTATTGGCTCTGAATTAGTGGTTGTAATGGTCTTAGTGATTTTATAATGAAATGAAGAGTTTATTCCAATTATTGTTCATTAGATGCTCTGAATCACTCAACTGTTGTACATTTTTCTCTACTATGTACTTTGCTCACGTCTCCCCGATTTATTCCGCTGCTAAATTGGCGGGGCGTGACAAAAACGTGGTCAAGAGGTCGGGCGCGTTGAATAGAGAAGACAAGGTCCTCAAGTACATCGCGTTTTGAACGTGGGCACCAGGTAGGGCGCGTTTACAATCAGAGACTCAAGACTAGTTGAAACATGCCATACAGGTCTAGCATGGTCTCATGATGTGTATATGTGTTAATGGTACAACTTGTTTGGTGTCCTATAGGAGTTTTACGCTCATGGAGACTTGCTGAGGCCTTGGCGAGGAAGTTCTAGTCCGGCAGGAGGAATATGTTGAGTTATGGTTGTGTGAATATCCATAAACATTGTTGTTGATGTGTTTTGATGATGACATAATTCTAATGAGGATAAGTGTTTTGATGATGACATAACTCTTGTGTAAATGCCATGTTGATGAAAAACCTTTCAATGATATTGAAAATCCATGTGTCAACCTGATATGTTGGTATTTTACATGAATGTAACTCACATGTCAAGTTACTGCTTTGGTATGTCGACACATGCTCTTCAAGGTGTCGACACATGATTGACTTCCAGTGAAAGTCACACAGTTGTGTCGACACAAGTGTGTCATGGTGTCGACACATGATTGGTTTTCAATGAACTTGTCTTGATGTAATGAATGAATGTGTTGACACATACCATGAGTGTGTCGACATGAGTTTGAGTTGAATCACTTAAATAACCTTGCATAGATGATTTATTAATTCTGATAATTTCTATGTGTAGGGCCAAGATATAAAGCATCCCCAAGATGATATATGTAGAGTACAAAAAGCCCAAGCCCAAGTCAAACTCAAGGAATAGACAGAAGAGTCAAGTATTTAGATATAATAGTAGTTGTCAACAGATAAGGAATAATCTTGACAAAATAGATTCTGGATGAACTGATTCAAGCAGTAGCTATCGACAAGCAGAAATCACCTGTCGACAACTAGAGACAGTCTTCAACACTAAACTTCTGGAAAGACAAAGGTCTACAGTAGCTGTCGACAACCAGAGTGTGTCTGTCGACAACCCATCTAAGTGTCCAAGAATTTGGTTATGGATAAAAGACTTGCGTAGTTGCTGTCGATAGTTGTTGTGCATCTGTTGACAACCACAGGTCCATCGCCAACACGTGAGCATCATGTGCATTCACTTAGGGCGTCCTTTTCTCGTACACACAGATTCCCACGTTGTGTAAGGATAAGGACACACATATAAAAAGGTGCCCCTTGCCCCTTTTCAAAGAGAGAGCCCACATAACTCCAAGGAAGGCAGTGGTGGCCAAAGAGGACTTCTCCAGTACTTTGCTCGAGCTCTAGAAGTTGCAGACCAAAAGATTTCATCTGAGGAGATCGATTGAAAGCCAAATTCGCCATCAAGGCTCAGAAGAAAAAGAAGGTAATCCAGGCAGCAGAAGAGGTGAAGGAGAACCAGAGGAGAGTCCAGAACATATTGCATCTGCTTCCTTAACCTGAATTGCTTAGGGACTTCATCGGAGATCTAACTCTAGATCAAGCAGCAGCAGCATCAAGGAAGAAACAATGAGGATCTGTGATCATGATGATCGGATCAATAGTTGAAGAGATATTTCTTCCTTCACTCACACTTATTCGAATTTCATTTCATACATCTGTGTGTGTGTGTAATGAATTAAGATCAATATGTCGACTCAATATGAGTGTGTGCCTTGTGGTCTATACAAGTGGTATGTACAGATCATTGTGTGTGTGATGTAGTCTGTGCGGGTCTGTGCATAGATCTGAATTGTGTGTTTTGTGTGTGCAGTGCAGACTAAGTGTTTGTCACTGTGTACATGTGTGTGTGATATCTTGCCTTAGCTAGAGGGTTTGATCTCTACATAGTAGTTCTTCTAGCTTGTGTGTGTGTGGATTGAGCTGAGTGCTCGTGTGTGTGTGTTGTACTCAGTTCTTGAGTAGTGTGTGCCTCACAGTGTGAAGGGTGGACGTAGGAGTCACGGGGTGTGATTTTCAAACCATCTAAAATCTCTGTGCAATGGTTTGATATTGTCTCATCGTTAGATGCATGCATAGGGGTTCGACTAAACACTTAACAATCACACACTAGTTCACATAATCTAGTTGTTCAATTGTCTCACACACTTTGTGTACTTAATCACATCAGATCAATGTGGTTTTAATTGAGTAGATTCTTTATTTTGAAGTAATTTTTAAATTTCTTAAATTTCCTCTGTAAATCTATTCAACCCCCCCCCCCCCTTCTAGATTTTGCCATCACCGAATATCCGATCCAACAATTGATATCAGAGCCTGGTACTCTGTTCGTCGGTTGTGATTTGGCAGATCTATTTTATCTTCATTGTTAAATCTTTTTGTGTGCTTAATTGCTCTGATTCCTACAAGTGGTATCAGAGAGAGGTTTCTGATATTCAGATTTTCTGAGCTCTTAGTTCTCTGAATCTGTGCTTTATTTGTTTTGATAGTTTTCAGTGATATCATAGCATGACTAACCACTCCAGCATCATAAATAGACCTATGATTGTTGGGTTTAATGACAATGATGATAAAATGCAGGACTCCTCTATGAAGACAAGCAAGAATGGAAAGAAAACCAAGGACAAATGCTTCATGGCTCATGGCAGCTCAAAAGGTTTACAAATATGAAGGCTCACATTTGTCAGAAAAGTCAAGAAAGTCTAAAATTTCAGGTAAATCTGGTTCAGACCCATTTGATAGATCAATGTCTAATTCTAACGCAGAGAATGATATATCTTAGGGAAAATTAATTGGGGGTCCCTGTCAGAGAGTGGTACCTTGTTCCTCGTCCCTGTCAGAATACTGGTAGACATAAAGTCCCTACTTTTCGCCCGGTTTAATTTCTAGTCCCTGCTTTTCAGACGTCACCATTTACGACCCTCGACCCACGATTTTCGTCTCTTTTGCATCCGTCACTTTTTCCCATTCCAGTCTTACCCTTCCGTCCTTTCCAACCTAACGTCCGCCTCGACACTGACTCTTCGATCCTTTCGAAGGACCGTAAAGTTTGATCGATGGGAAGTTGCTCTTACATAACGTGCCGACAACACTTACAGCAACCATTGACATCAGTTACACAGAAGGCCCGTGAACCGTTCTTCACAACTATAAAAGGAACCCAGGGCCGCATACTTATCCTTCACAAGCTTCTCTGAGTCTTCTTCTTCCTAGCTTTGTTGCTCGTCTTCTTCTTCTTTATTTGCAGATGTCTTCATCTAACCGTGCTTCCCATAGTGATGGCAAGGAACCTGCGTCACCGGTGCCACCGTCGCCCCCGGCTCCCCCAACGCCACAGGCTCCACCTTCACCGACGACCTACAGCCCCGACTACTGGAAGGGTTTTTACATCGGCTGGATGATGGCCTTACAGACAGCCTCTCGACTGTACGGACACAAGGGCCTTACCAACATCCTCCCTGACATCGACCTTAGGGCAGAACAAATTTGTTCCTCACCTTCCGCCCCTCCCTCCCCGGCCCGTTCCTCTTCCTCCCCTCCCTCCTCCACCGAGAGATCGGGTTACGGAGTTTAGATTGTAATGGGTTCCTCTTCCTTCCCTCCCTCCCCGGCCCGTTCCTCTTCCTCCCCTCCCTCCCCGGCCCATTCCTCTTCCTCCCCTCCCTCCCTGGCCCGTTCCTCTTCCTCCCCTCCCTCCCCAGCTTGTTCCTCCTCCTCCCCTCCCTCCACCACCGAGTGATCGGGTTACGGAGTTTAGGTTGTAAAAGGGCTTGTTTATGCAATATACCTATTTTCCTTTTATACAGTCTTCCATGGGCTTGTATGTGCTCTCTATCATGCAAACTCAAACATATACTGTAACATGCTACCATGTATTGTAACAGGATTAGGAAGTTATTGTAACACCTTATTACGTGTACTATAATAGTGTAGGTTAGAGTGTAGTGCTTGAACTGTAACCTGGTAGTATGTATACTATAATGAAAATAGGTAAATATTGTAACAGGTTTCTACGTATACTGTAATAGTGTAGGTGTAGTTGTAGTGCTCGAACTGTAAGACTGTAGTGCTCGAACTGTAACCTGGTAGCATGTATACTATAATGAAAATAGGTAAATACTGTAACAGGTTTCTACGAATACTGTAATAGTGTAGGTGTAGCTGTGGTGCTCGAACTGTAAGACTGTAGTGCTCAAACTGTAACCTACTAGCATGTATACTATAATGAAAATAGGTAAATACTGTAACAGGTTTCTACGTATACTGTAATAGTGTAGGTGTAGCTGTAGTGCTCGAACTGTAAGGCTGTAGTGCTCAAACTATAACCAACTAGCATGTATACTATAATGAAAATAGGTAAATAGTGTAACAGGTTTCTACGTATACTGTAATAGTGTAGGTGTAGCTGTACTGCTCGAACTGTAAGACTGTAGTTCTCGAACTGTAAGACTGTAGTGCTCGAACTGTAACCTGGTAGCATGTAAACTATAATGAAAATAGGTAAATACTGTAACAGGTTTCTATGTATACTGTAATAGTGTAGGTGTAGCTGTAGTGCTCAAATTGTAAGACTGTAGTGCTCAAACTGTAACCTACTAGCATGTATACTATAATGAAAATAGGTAAATACTATAACAGGTTTCTACGTATACTGTAATAGTGTAGGTGTAGCTGTAGTGCTCGAACTGTAAGACTGTAGTGCTCAAACTGTAACATGATATTATCTATACTATAATGACTATAACTAAATATTGTAAGTGCAGACAGTGTCCTCAAGTAAATGTACAAGTATCATTACACTGGCTAGGAAATTGTACGTGCGGCAGTTCTTCTCCTTCACTTATATACGCTCTAAACATTCTTGTGCATTGAAGTACGCTTTGATGAAGTGGAGGGCGAACTTCCTCTTCCTCTCCGCCTCCTCCTCCTCCTTCCTCTTCCTCGCCTCCTCCTCCTCCTCCTCTCCTCTCCTCCTCCTCCTCCTCTCTCTCCTCCTTCTTCTTCTTCGCCTCCTCCTCCACCTTCCTCTTCTTCGCATGCTCCTTCCTCTTCTTCTCATCCGCCTCCTCCTTTCGCCCCCTCTTCCTTTGTTCCTTCGGCTCCGATGTCTGCCACTCTGACATTGATCACCGCGACCTTGTCATGATTGTTCTCTTTGCTGTAACTGAGTAAATGAAAGGCTATAAATGTCTCTGAAGCATGTTGTAAACGTAGAACACATATACTGTAACAGAGTATATGAAAGACTGTAATTGTCCATGAAGCATGCGGTAAATGTAGAACACATATACTGTAACGGAGTATATGAAAAACTATAATTGTCCATGAAGCATATGGTAAATGTAGAACACATATACTGTAATGGAGTATATGAAAGACTGTAAATGTCTATGAAGCATACTGTAAAACATTACCTCGGCGTCGAGTACTCACCATCAACGCTTGTTGCTCCGCATCCGCCGCAATGCGGCCAATCTCAGCGTCATAGGAGATTGACGGCTTGCCATCGTTAGAGGGGACAGAGAGATTGCTTTGGCTGGAGATGTAACTCAAGAATGGAAAACTGTAACAGGAGAAGAGGGATGGTGCAGGAATGGCGGTGTAGGTGTATGGGGAACCGAAAAGGTGTGATATATGCAGGGATGGGCTCAGTGGACCCGACGGAATGGCGGTGCACTGTAATGATGAATATCGGGCGGCTGAAAATAATCGATATTACCGACGATGGGACGTGAAAGCTATCACATCCGTTCGTTTAGCGCTTTCCCTCCATTTATGCTAGCATGATACGCACTCCCGCCAATTTGACCCACAGCAGCTCATACATGCTATTTACAGACAATGCGTGCCAATTTTCCATCGCCAGATTTCCATCGCCTTCCTCTGCGACGCAATGGAACAGCTCCCTGCAAGATGTGCATTGGAGATCAAAGTTTTGTTCTTTTCATAGGGAGGGACATGGAATTGGCGTCCATACATACCAGGGTTTCTGAAAGGTTGGGTATAAACATGAAGGAGAACATTCTGAGGTATCTTGTTCCCATTGATGGCCAGGTTGACCAGGTGCTACTTGATGATGGGGATGTCCAAGCTATGTTTGATCTTCACAAGTGTCAAAGAGCATCACTCATAAATCTACAAATTCATGCAGTGGACACTCGTTGCTTGAGTACGCATGCCAGTCGTCAGTCAGGTGATCCGCCACCACTTGACAGGTACGTACTCCTTGCATTCTTCACCAGCCTTCATGTTAACCCATGCATTCTTCAAAAGCCTTCATCTTATCCCATGCATCATGTATGTATGTATGTACATTCTTTACATAAGTACATCAAACACGCATGGCACTTCTTTGGAAACCACATAACCGTCCCACTTACCAGGAAGCAGTCTGGAATTGTTCGATCGAGGAAAAGGAGCGGAAGGTGAAGTACCAGTTTTGATGCAATATTCTGTAGGTAGAATACATTCAGTAGGACAAATCTTCATAAGCAAAGAGCAATTGCAGATAGAGCTGACAGATTACGCGATCGCACAAGGATTTAATTGGAAATATTTGAAGAACGATTATGTACGATTAACTGTACGGTTGTAAGACCCTCAAATTTTGTTACATTATTGAATTGCATGTAAATAATTCATGTTGTGTATGTACGTATGTATGTATCTACGTATGTATTAATTAGTATACTTATGTGTGTATGTGTATAATTTAGGTATAAATAATGTATGTATTGTATGATGGTAGTGTGTACATGTTAATACATACATATGGCATGTATATAGGTGTAAGATGTGCATGGTTTCTGCATGTTTTAGAGTTCTGGCCGAAGGCCAGATTGGCGTCAATATCCGTAGACGTCGATGTTGTGTCGGCGTCAACCCCATGGACGCCAACACTAAGTCCAGCGTCCAGTGATGTGGACGCCAATTTCTCTAACCTGCATGCGTTGCAGACCCGAAATTCTGGAAGCAAGCCACCCCAACCATTGGGGAGCTGTCCCCAACGGTCTGAAAGGCCATCTTGTCACCCCTGCGTGATAGGAGAACCCCCTCTCCTATATACAAACCCATTTTTACAACCCCAAGCCTTCTCTTTGCCCCTTTGCAAGAGAGGAAGAAGAGAAAGGAGTGAAACCCTAATTTTGGACTGTGAGAAACCCTCACCTATGCAACCCAAAATCTGAAGTTCTGAAACTTGATCCGGCCACCTGCTGCATCAAGGAGCTTGCTGGATCATCGAGGAAGGCATCCCCGACCTCGGATTGCACTGGAGCTTGCTCAAGAACCCGGAGGAAGGCCATCTTGGAGGCTGGTTGGGAACTTCTTGGGACAGCCCAAGGAGAGCTTCACCAAGCTTTTTGATCCCTTTGGAGTGTACCTAAAAGGCAGGTACCCTACCCATAGTGTTCATGTATGTGTCTATGATGGCTTTACCATTTTTATGTATTTTCCCTCGTGTCCTAGACCCCCAAATTCACCCCATCTTTGGAGCTCGGGTCTGTGTTTTGCACAGACCTGACCTTAACGGCAATATCCCTTGCCGCTAAGATCATGCTTAGCATCCAGCGATTATGCCGTTAACATTAATTAGCGGCCACAGCTTGCCGCTAAGTTCATCTGAGCAGAACAACAAGCTGTTCTGCCCTTATATATGATAAATTTCGATATGTTTCACGATGAGGATATAATGTAATCTCTTATATGCTATGTATACTAGCTAATGTGATGGATGGGAAGGTGAATGTACACGTATTTGGTGGATGGTAGAGCTTATTTACATATTTGAAAGTATGTGGAAGAATGTTCATGTGTATGTTCTCACCATTATCCTGATAATCCGTGGTAAAATCATGTTGCCCTAATTTTGTTAGACCATGTATGTACCACCCTGTCTGTGCTCTGAATTTCTGGAATTTTCCATGCTTGTATGATTTATTAAATTTTATGTTTTGGGAAATAGAAATCATGCGTAGGTCACGATAAATCTTCCGTAAATTGTGTACTGCCCAATAAATTTGGGAATAAATCATGTGGTTCTATGCATGCTAGGGTTCAGACAGTGAATTGTTAAATTTGTGATTGGTATTCAACTCCATGCTAACTTGAATTGTGGATAGCATGTGAATTCGATGTTAGATTTTCTGTAATTACGTTTTAGGTTAGAAAAATCTAAAAATTTGCATGTGGGATCCTAAACCTAAAATCAACTAGTGGTTAAAATTTCAGGTCATTTGGACAAGTATAAGACGCAGTATGAATTTTCTATGTAAAAATGTGAAACTAATGCATGTCATTGTAAAAATGATTTGATCTTGTATATAGCAACCTGATTAGTGAAATTTCCTTAGCACTAAATTTCTGTAATTGTAGTGTCATGTCAGGAAAACAGAGCCCCATGTGTGTGAATGAGTGAATGAGTGAGATGTGAGTGTCATGTGCTAAACTAAGTGCTTAAATCGGAAAACGTGTAATGTGTAAATTGTGCCAAGTGTGACATTGCTTCTACAGAGGGCAGTGGAACCATATCAGGGAAAAGTCCCCCTGAGAAGGTTCAATGTGTTGTGACCCTAAGGGCATTAGGGGGAAATCCTGGAGGTGGACAAGTACCACTGGTTAGGGTGGAGACTTGTTCTCCCGGTCTGCGCAGTCCAAGAGTCGCCATTGTATTGCCTAGATGGCGTCTATGTGATGTGATGTGATGTGTCCTTCTTTGGTGGTTTGGACTATGTGTCACGGCACTAAATGTGAATGTGTAAATGTGTATGTGTTCATGTGAAAAATGTGAATGTGAACAATGTGTAAAAGTGCATGTGTAAAGTGTGAAATATGCGAATTTGCAATTGTGTAAAAATGTGAAACCAAAATGTGAGGATGTGAGTTTGTAATCCATGTTATGAAAAACTGAAATCATGCTTAAACAGTAGCTTTACTATGTTATGATCATGTTTATGTATGCAAAATGCCTAAAATCCATGCTAGGGATAATTGTTAAGCATATATAAACAACTTCCATACTGGGTTGTTCATATGTTGTGATTTAATCGTTGTTGTAGCTCTCATGTGTTAGATTATGGTTGCTAAAGCATGTAAAACCAGCAAGCTTAAAGCATGTAAAATGGATACGTATATGCGTAGGAATGTGTAGATTCCGTGTTAGGTATGTTCCCTTTCATGCATGCTCGGGAATTCATGTTAATGGCTTTCATGTCTTAGTTGGTTGAAGGTAGATTTTTATGTGAGGAATGAATAGAAAGCATGTGATAGGTGATTCTATTTTAGGAAATCTGAAAGCATAGTCCATGTGTTTAAATTGTAGATTCACCATGATAGGTTGTAAAATTTAATGTCAAGCATGCTACATGTTAGGTCTTGTGAATGTGTATGTAGAGCCTACTATGATATGTGCATGTACGGTATGTGTAGAATTACTTGCGGAGTCTTTTAGACTCACTACTTGCTTCATCGTACAGGCGTAGTTGGTGACGAGACACTTATGGAGGAGACGTTGGAGACCGACTCCGAGCACGGAGATTAGAGTGTTGGAGTACTTGTGACATTTTGTGATTTTCATAGTATGCAAATTGAACATTATACTAGCATTATCATGGAAGAATGTATAAGTATGGACATCTATGTATTTGATTTTCAGCAATTTAAATTATGTGGACTTTTAGTTCTCTAAATGTTATCGAATCATGTATGTTAAATGTGGATGATGAATGAAATGAAGACAGTGGTTCTTTTACTTCCGCTACTCTGTTCTTATATTCACGTGTATCTCAGCTGAATGTCATTGTTGGGTAAATGTCTCACTGTGATGACGCTAGCTACACCGACGTGGGTTGGTAGAACCATACCGGTATAATGAGGGTCATCGCAGAGATTGGTATCAGAGCAACCGGTTGAGATTGCACATGAATATACCTAAGTCATCATCCCCATTACATGCTAAGTCTACATAGGAATGTCCACATTGGTAAAATTGATTAATAATGAGTGAAAAGTAGATAAGAAAATGGTTAGAAAACTTAATAACCTAGCTCTAATGGTGGCTGAAATTTATTACAGCCATGGCTTCGAGAGGTAGACGTGGCGAAGCGCCGGCCCGTGAGGACGAGCCGAGACGTGACGAGCGGGCGGAGCAGCAGGCCCCGGCACCGCAAGGTCCTGTACTTCCCCCACCGCCGCTTGTGGATTATGGAGTATTCATGCAAGGTCTGGTGCAAGCCATGCAGACGCAGGCTTATACCCAGGCAGCACTCCAGTCTCAGTTGGAGGCTCAGGTTAGACTAATAAAATGATTAATAGCCTGTTTTATTTAATTGTGCGATATTGTGTTGATTGTGTATTGTTTGCTATGATGTAGCAGGCTCAAGTACCAGCTCAGGACCATGGTGGACCTTCTACCATGGAAAGATTCAAGAGGATGCTGCCACCCTCTTTTAAGGGGGAGAGCGATCCGTTGTTGGCTGAAAGCTGGATGAGGGAGATAGAAAAGATCTTCCGAGCCATCAGGTGTGCAGATGAGGATAAGGTTACATAGGCCACCTACATGCTACAGGTATGCTTTAGTTTATATGCTTGTATGTTTGTTAAGCTAGATTTGTTTAGATGGTGCTTATGAGCGGTGTACTGCAGGAAAGAGCTGATGTATGGTGAGCTTCATTGCTGCGTACCCAGTTTGAGGACGGAGCTATTGATGTTGCTTGGGACGAGTTCGTGAGGCTCTTTCAGGCCAAGTTCGTCCCCGAGCATGTGCAAGATCGGATGGAGCAGGAATTCCTATCTTTGGCTCAAGGCTCCATGACTGTGCTGGAATATGAGGCAAGATTTTCTGAACTCTCTAAATATGCACCTCACATCGTGGCAGACGAGCGCAGGAAGACAAAGAAGTTCGTGATGGGACTCAAGCCATCACTGCGGATGAGACTCGTGGCATTTGACCACCGCACGTTGGACGAGGCCCTCAGTGCTGCTTGTAGGCAGGAGGGAGAGATGGAGCAATACCTGGAAGAAAATAATGCTTCGCAGAAGAGGCCAGCAGCGACATTCCAACGGCAAGACAAGAAGAAAATGGTGTACCAGACACCGCAGCGATCTGTGGCAGTCGACAGTTCTCAGGTACCCCCTGTACGTTCCCCTGGTGTGAAGAAAGAGTGTCCCCACTCTGGGAAGACACATGGTGGTACCGAATGTTGGATGATTATGGGCAAGTGCTTGAAGTGCGGAAGCAGTGACCACAAGATCAAGGATTTCCCAAGACTTCAGCAGGGAGTCCAGCGCGGAGCGCCAGCCCCAGCGGTAGCGGCAGCACCGCCAGCAACAGGAAGACCAGGAAGGCCTCGAGCCCCATCTTGAGTGTTTGCTTTAGCTCGCGAGGACGCCGAGCAAGCGGAGCATGTCACCGAAGGTACGGTTTTGCTTTTAGGTGTGCACGCTCGGGTTTTGTTTGATACGGGTGCTACTCACTCGTTCATTTCCGAGCGGTTCGCTAGGCAGTTAGCCCTAGAGTCAGGCATAGAGTCTGAGGATTTATAGGTCCCTTTGTCTGTGCACACCCCTGCGGGTACGGTATCGACTAGGAAGTGCATTCCGTCGTTACATGTGTGCATTGAGGATGGAATCCTAGATGGGTGTTTCTTCTTGCTAAAGATGAAGGACTATGATGCTATTCTTGGTCTGGATTGGCTAGAGGAGCACTATGCATCAGTGGATTGTCGCCGGAAGAGGATTGTCTTCCACATTCCTGGTGAGGACAAGTTCTCTCATCCCTTGCCAAGGAACTTGGCGGGAAAGTTAGTCATCTCTACCATGAAGGCGATGCGCATGGTAAACAAGGGTTGTGACGCTTTTCTTGCCAGCGTGGTACTAGTTCCAGAGGCTGATGAGTCACCTACTCTTGCGGAGATTGAGGTAGTGCAGGATTTTCTAGACGTCTTTCCTGATGATTTGTCTGGTTTGCCACCGGATAGAGAGATAGAGTTTACCATAGAGTTGCTTCCGGGCACCTCTCCTATCTCGAAGGCTCCATATCGGATGGCACCTGCGGAGTTAGCTGAGTTGAGGAGGCAGTTGCAAGAGTTGCTTGATAAGGGATTTATTCGCCCTAGTGTTTCCCCTTGGGGCGCACCTGTATTATTCGTCAAGAAGAAAGACGGGTCACTTAGGTTATGCATTGACTACAGGAAGCTGAACCAAGTGACTGTGAAGAACATGTATCCCTTACCTCGTATTGATGACTTGTTTGACCAGTTGCGAGATGCATCAGTCTTTTCTAAGATTGATTTGCCATCTGGTTATCATCAGTTGAGGATTCGGAGTGAGGATGTGTCCAAGACGGCGTTTAGAACCCGTTATGGACACTATGAGTTTTTGGTCCTTCCTTTCGGATTGACCAATGCCCCTGCAGCGTTCATGGATCTCATGAACAGGGTGTTTAGGCCTTATTTAGATAGCTTTATCGTGGTGTTTATTGATGATGTGCTGGTTTACTCTCCGGACGAGGCCACACACCGTCAGCATTTGAGGATAGTGTTAGAGGTTCTTCGTGAGCACAAGCTGTATGCTAAGTTCAGCAAGTGCGATTTTTGGTTGCGCGAGGTTCATTTCCTCTGGTATGTTATCTCCGATGCTGGTGTAGCAGTGGATCCAGCAAAGGTCCAGGCAGTTATGGATTGGGAGGTTCCCAAGACCCCTTCGGAGATTCGTAGTTTTATTGGTTTAGCTGGTTACTATCGGCGATTTATTGAGGGATTTTCATCCATCGCCGCCCCTTTGACTCAGCTTACCAGAAAGGGAGTGAAGTTTGTTTGGTCCGAGAAGTGTGAGAGTAGTTTTCAATTGTTGAAGACTAAGCTCACGACAGCCCCGGTGTTAGTCTTACCGAGCGGTGTAGAGGGTTTTGCTATCTACACGGATGCGTCTCGGATTGGTTTAGGCTGTGTGCTCATGCAGCAGGAAAGGGTAGTGGCTTATGCTTCTCGTCAGTTGAAGGAGCATGAGAAGAACTATCCGACTCATGACTTGGAGCTCGTAGCAGTGGTTCATGCACTAAAGATCTGGAGGCACTATCTTTATGGTGTCAGATTTGAGGTGTTTACCGACCACAAGAGCTTAAAGTATCTTTTCTCCCAAAAGGAATTAAACCTGAGGCAGAGGAGATGGATTGAGTTCTTGAAGGACTATGACTTCGACCTTCAGTATCACCCTGGAAAGGCGAATGTTGTAGTAGATGCTCTTAGTAGAAAGAGGTCTTCGCTCCAGCAGGATTGGAAGATGTTGGAGGATGTGGCGTGCTCTATGACCAAGTTAGAGCCATCGCTATGCCAGGCTTTTGTAGCTCAGTTATCTCTTAGGTCCTCGGTTTTGGATGAAGTGATCGAGCAACAGGGAGCCGACCCTAGACTCTTAGAGTTAGTGGGCAAGGCAGGCATTGCTCGTGATGAGGACGGTGTTATTAGATTTCAGCATCGTGTTTGTGTCCCTGATTTAGTAGATGTCTGTGAGCATGTGTTAGCGGAGGCTCATAGATCGCGATTCTCCATTCATCCGGGTAACACTAAGATGTACCAGGATTTGAAGAGATCTTTTTGGTGGTTTGGCATGAAGAGGGATGTAGCGGATTATGTATCCCGGTGTTTAGTACGCCAGCAAGTGAAGTCCGAGCGACAGTGACCATCCGGCCTTATGCAAAGGATGGACATCCCAGTGTGGAAGTGGGAAGCTGTCACTATGGACTTTGTTTCGAGTTTGCCTCGATCTAGAAGGGGCAATGACTCGATTTGGGTAGTTGTAGATAGATTCTCGAAGACTGCTCATTTCTTGCCTATGAAGAAGAAGCAGTCAGTAGAGAGTTTAGCTAGATTGTATGTTAGTAGTATCATTAGATTGCATGGTGCGACGACCCTCATTATACCAGTACGGTTATACCAACCCACGTCGGTATAGCGAGCGTCATCACAGTGGGACATTTACCCAACAATGACATTCAGCTGAGATACACGTGAATATAAGAACAGAGTAGCGGAAGTAAAAGAACCAATGTCTTCATTTCATTCATCATCCACATTTAACATACATGATTCGATAACATTTAAAGAACTAAAAGTCCACATAATTTAAATTGCTGAAAATCAAAAACATAGATGTCCACTCTTATACATTCTTCCATGATAATGCTAGTACAATGTTCAATTTACATACCATGAAAATCACAAAATGCCACTAGTACTCCAACACTCTAATCTCCACGCTCGGAGTCGGTCTCCAACGTCTCCTCCACAAGTGTCTCGTCACCAACTACACCTGTACGCCGAAGCAAGTAGTGAGTCTAAAAGACTCCGCAAGTACTTCTACACATACCGTACATGCACATATTATAGTAGGTTCTACATACACATTCACAAGACACAACATGTAGCATGCTTGACATTAAATTTTACAACCTATCATGGTGAATCTACAATTTAAACACAGGGACTATGCTTTCAGATTTCCAGAAATATAATCACCTATCACATGCTTTCTATTCATTTCTCACATAAAATCTACCTTCAACCAACTAAGACATGAAATCCATTAACATAAATTTTCGAACATGCATGAAAGGAAACATACCTAACATGGAATCTACACATTCCTACGCATATACGTAACCATTTTTCATGATTTAAGCTTGCTGGTTTTACATGCTTTAGCAACCATAATCTAACACATGAGAGCTACAACAACGATTAAGTCACAACATGTGAACAACCAAGTATGGAAGTTGTTTATATATGCTTAACAATTATCCCTAGCATGGATTCTAGGCATTTTGTATACTAAACATGATCATACATAGTAAAGCTACTGTTTAAGCATGATTTCAGATTGTCATAACAATGGATTACAAACTCACATCCTCACATTTTGGTTTCACATTTTTACACAATTTCAAATTCACATATTTCACACTTTACACATGCACTTTACACATTGTTCACATTCACATTTTTCACATGAACACATTCACATTTACACATTCACATTAGTGCCGTGACACATAGTCCAAACCACCAAAAAAGGACACAACACATCACATCACATAGACGCCATCTAGGCAATACAATGGCGACTCTTGGACTGCGCAGACCGGGAGAACAAGTCTCCACCCTAACCAGTGGTACTTGTCCACCTCCAGGATTTCCCCATAATGCCCTTAGGGTCACAACACATTGAACCTTCTCAAGGGGACTTTTCCCTGATACGGTTCTACTGCCCTCTGTGGAAGCAATGTCACACTTGGCACAATTTACACATTACACGTTTTTCGATTTAAGCACTTAGTTTAGCACATGACACTCACATCTCACTCATTCACTCATTCACACACATGGTGCTCTGTTTTCCTGACACAACACTACAATTACATAAATTTAGTGCTCAGGAAATTTCACTACTCAGGTTGCTATATACAAAATCAAATCATTTTTTTTTTTACAACGGCATGCATTAGTTTCACATTTTTACATGGAAAATACATATTGCATCATATACTGGTCCAAATGACCTGAAATTTTAACCACGGGCTAATTTCGGGTTTAGGGTTCTTCATGCAAAATTTCAGATTTTTCTAAGCTAAAACGAAATTACAGAAAATCTAACTTTAATTCCACATGCTATCCACAATTAAGTTAGCATGGAGTTGAACACCAATCACCATTTAACAACTCACTGTCTGAACCCTAGCATGCATAGAGTCACATGATTTATTCCCGAATTTATGGGCAATACACAATTTACGAAAGATTTATCGTGACCTACGCATGATTTCTATTTCCCAAAACAGAAAATTCAATAAATCATACAAGCATGGAAAATTCCAGAAATTCATAGCACAGACAGGGTTGTACATACATGGTCTAACAAAATTAGGGCAACATGATTTTACCACGGATTATAAGGATAATGGTGAGAACAACACATGAAATTTTTCCACATGCTTTCAAATATGTAATAAGCTCTACCATCCACAAATTAAGTGTACATTCACATTCTCATCCTCACATTAGCTAGTATACATAGCATATAAGAGATTACATTATGTCCTCATCGTGAAACACATCGAAAATAATCATATAGAAGGGCAGAATAGCTTGCTGTTCTGCTCAGATGAACTTAGTGGCAAGCTATGGCCGCTAATTTAATGTTAGCGGCATAATCGCTAGACGCTAAGCATGATCTTAGCAGCAAGGGATATTGCCGTTAAGGTCATGTCTGTGCAAAACACAGACCCGAGCTCCAAAGATGGGGTGAATTTGGCGGTCTAGGACACGAGGGAAAATACATAAAAATAGTAAAATCATCCTAGACACATACATGAACACTATGGGTAGGGTACTTGCCTTTTAGGTACACTCCAAAGGGATCAAAAGGCTTGGTGAAGCTCTCCTTGGGCTGTCCCAAGAAGTTCCCAACCAGCCTCCAAGATGGCCTTCCTCCAAGTTCTTGAGCAAGCTCCAGTGCAATCCGGGGTCGGGGATGCCTTCCTTGATGATCCAGCAAGCTCCTTGATGCAGCAGGTGGCCGGATCAAGCTTCAGAACTTCAGATTTAGAGTTGCAAAGGTGAGGGTTTCTCACAGTCCGAAAATTAGGGTTTCACTCCTTTTTCTTCTTCCCCTCTTGCAAAGGGGCAAAGAGAAGGCTTAGGGTTGTGAAAATGGCTTTGTATATAGCCAAAGACCTCTCACCCACGTAGGAGGTGATGTGATACCCCTTTCAGACCGTTGGGGATAGCTCCCCAATGGTTGGGGTGGCTTGCTTCCGGAATTTCGGGTCTGCAACGCATGCAGGTCAGAGAAATTGGCGTCCACATCGCTGGACGCTGGACTTAGTGTTGGCGTCCCACAGGGTTGATGCCGACACAACATCGACGTCTACTGATATTGACGCCAATCTGGCCTTCGGCCAGAACTCTAAAACATGCAGAAACCTGCACATATTACACCTATATACATGCCATATGTATGTATTAACATGTACACACTACCCATCATACAATACATACATTATTTATACCTAAATTATACACATACACACATAAGTATACTAATTAATACATACGTAGATACATACATACATACACAACATGAATTATTTACATGCAATTCATAATGTAACAAAATTCGAGGGCCTTACACATGGTGTGCCGAAGTCGATCATTTCGGATCGAGATCCGAGATTTACTTCGAGGTTGTAGAAGGGTCTTCAGGATGCTTTAGGTTCGGAGCTGAAGCTCAGTTCGGCGTTTCATCCCCAGACTGATGGATAGTCCGAGAGGACTATCCAGATGCTCGAGGATATGCTGAGAGCATGTGTGCTGGATTGGAAGGATGATTGGGAGCATCATCTACCTCTAGTGGAGTTCGCATACAACAACAGCTTTCATGCAAGTATTGGTATGGCTCCATTCGAGGCGTTGTATGGTAGGCCCTGCAGATCTCCGTTATGTTGGGAGGAGATTGGTGATAGGCAGTTGATCGGTCCAGAGTTAGTTCAGGGAACTCGGATAAAGTCCAGCTTATCAGGAAGAGGCTTGTTGCGGCACAGGATAGGTAGAAGAGTTATGCCGACAACAGGAGGAAGATCTTGAGTTCAGGTTGGCGATCATGTCTTCTAAGATATCGCCTACTCGAGGTTTTCAGATTTGGCAGGCAAGTAAGTTGAGCCTAGGTTCATTGGCCCATATGAGATTCTCAGACGTTTGGAAGCGGGCATATGAGCTAGCCTTACCCCCAGCTTTGGCAGTGTTCACCTGTGTTCCACGTTTCGATGCTCAGGAAGTAGTCCGAGATCCGTCTCATGTAATTAGTCATGAGCCAGTAGAGATTCAGCCAGATCTGTAGTATGTCGAGCAACCAGTAGCTATTCTTGACCGAAGGTTCAGCATCTCCGGAACAAGTGTGGTCGTTCTAACTTTGAGGACGAAGTTCTTTTAAGGGGAGAGGGTCTAAGACCCTCGAATTTTGTTACATTATTGAATTGCATGTAAATAATTCATATTGTGTATGTACGTATGTATGTATCTACGTATGTATTAATTAGTATACTTAGTGTGTATGTGTATAATTTAGGTATAAATATGTATGTATTGTATTATGGTAGTGTGTACATGTTAATACAACATATGGCATGTATATAGGTGTAAGATTGCATGGTTTCTGCATGTTTTAGAGTTCTGGCTGAAGGCCAGATTGGCGTCAATATCCGTAGCGTCGATGTTGTGTCGGCGTCAACCCCATGGACGCCAACACTAAGTCTAGCGTCCAGCGATGTGGACGCCAATTTCTCTGACCTGCATGCGTTGCAGACCCGAAATTCCGGAAGCAAGCCACCCCAACCATTGGGGCGCTATCCCCAATGGTCTGAAGGCCATCTTGTCACCCTTGCGTGATAGGAGACCCCTCTCCTATATACAAACCCATTTTTACAACCTAAGCCTTCTCTTTGCCCCTTTGCAAGAGAGGAAGAAAGAAGAGGAGGAAACCCTAATTTCGGACTGTGAGAAACCCTCACCTTTGCAACCCAAATCTGAAGTTCTGAAGCTTGATCCGGCCACCTACTGCATCAAGGAGCTTGCTGGATCATCGAGGAAGGCATCCCCGACCCCGGATTGCACTGGAGCTTGCTCAAGAACCCGGAGGAAGGCCATCTTAGAGGCTGGTTGGGAACTTCTTGGGACAGCCCAAGGAGAGCTTCATCTGAAGCTTGATCCGGCCACTTGCTACATCAAGGAGCTTGCTGGATCATCGAGGAAGGCATCCCCGACCTCGGATTGCATTGGAGCTTGCTCAAGAATCCGGAGGAAAGCCATCTTGGAGGCTGGTTGGAAACTTCTTGGGACAGCCCAAGGAGAGCTTCACCAAGCCTTTTGATCCCTTTGGAGTGTACCTAAAAGGAAAGTACCCTACCCATAGTGTTCATGTATGTGTCTAGGATGGTTTTACCATTTTTATGTATTTTCCCTCGTGTCCTAGACCCCCAAATTCACCCCATCTTTGGAGCTCGGGTCTGTGTTTTGCACAAACCTTGTAACGACCCGAGAACCCGACCCCCGACCCACACCGAGGACCTGATTTTCGCGGTCGCCGCCCACGGATCCGGGGGACCCGGAAGGGCTATAACACGCGTCTGACAGGATATGTATTGGAGGTAAACGTCAACTGCTAAGCTAGAAGCGTACAAGCGGAAACAGGAAAGTAAAGCGAGACCGCTGCGTACCGCTCTAAGTACAGTCCCAACGCACGCACACTAGTACAAGTAAGGAAAAGGGGAGAGACAAGTCCCTTAGGGCATACCCCGAGGGTGACGTACACTGAGAGGGGGAACCACTGCTAGCTACGGGGACCAAGACTACCGCCCCGTCTCCTCCGCCCGATGCGCGCCCTGCCGCTGCTGAGAAGACTCACCTGGAAAACAGAGGGATGAGCTTCACAACAGAAGCTCAGTAGGGACTACCAATCTCCTACTGGCTCTAAACAGGCAGAGGAACATATACAACTATTAATAAGGAAAGACGGCAGTTTATATCTTTCTACCTACAAAAGGAAGTGCGGAAGCGAAGCTAAAGCTAACACGGTACGGAAAGTACTCTCGGTCGGAAACTCCGTACGACTGCTCGTCGTGACCACCACACGGCTAGTAAACACAGACGGAGGGGACTCCGCCTGGACAAGAACACTAGCTACGGAAAGCACACCACTAGTCAAACGGTCAGGTGCGTCCACAGACGTCTTATCCTCGACCTAGGTCCTGGCCCTCGCACTCGTCAGAGCGAGGTAGGACACAAGTACACAACAGTAACCGCCGTAGTCTGGCCGGACTACGGTCCCACGCCTGACCTCTCCAAACGGTTCCGGGCCGTAAGGAGCGAGGCAGTGAGAAGAAGGACTGGCTGGCCTGCGCCGGGTAGAACTCCAACTGTCCTCGGCGTCCCAGACCAACCACGAGAGCTCTGCAAGCGACTCACACGCCACTGTCCTAACCACCGTTTTCCCCTCAGCTCCAGAGTCCGCCTAGGTGGCTGCCAACTCGAGCACACTCGTAGCCCGGAGTACTCCCTCAACAGGCTCCCGAGGACGGGGGTCCCAGGTAACGGTAACAACCTCTCGCACGGGACAAGCCCTCAAGTGCCGCGCACACCGGGCGAACGACTAGTGTGACCGTACTAGGGAACTAGCACAGGTGCCACGGGTACAGTAAAGCGAAAACGGAAGCGGCGGAAGCACAACCTGCCTCTGGACTGAGAAGGCGACATAGGCCCTCGCCTTCTCAATGCGACATAGGCCTGTCGCCTTCTGAATGGACATAGCCCCGTCGCATTCTCAAGGCGACATAGCCCCTGTCGCATTACCAGTCAGAAGGCGACACAGGGTATGTCGCCTTCAGGCCAGTCGGGGGTTCCGGAGATTCTTCTTCCGGGAACCTCCCCGAAACGGGAGAAAACCTACACGGCGAGGGAGGGGAGCATGCTTATCATGCTAGGAAGCTAGTAAAGCATTCAAACCACCCTCAAACACCCAAGAACATGGATTCTACGCTCGGAGGAAAACCTCACTCACACGAGCATGGAACTCACACACTCCCACCCCCAACCACAAGGAAAACACTTTGCAGGGGAAGGGGAGCATGCTTAGGGCGAGAGGATCAAGAGTCCCTACCTCCACGCGAAGAACGCACCGTTGGGGCCTTCTCGTAGGTAGAAACGTCTCCTCCTCGCACCGCACGGCACGAACGCGACCCCTGCACGAACGGAGCGACACCCTCCTCAGCACGGCCGCCTCAACGGGGGAGGCACCCCAACCGCCGGAACTCCGAGAGGGCGAGAGAAAGAGAGGGGAAAGGAGAGGCGCGAGAGAGGGGAAGGGCTCGGGCGCCCGGGCTTTAAGCCCGGATCCTGAGAAGGCGACACACCTTGTGTCGCATTGGGAACCAGAAGGCGACAGTGGGTTGTCTCCTTCAAGAAGGCGACATACCCCCTGTCGCAATGCCACTGACAACGGTCAAATCTCGGAATTCGAAAAAGTGAAGGCGACAGCCATCTTGTCGCGTTCACCCGACACCGCCAGAGCCGTACTGACACAAAGGACGCCTGTCACGTCTGTCAGACTGCGTCTGGGGTGACGCGATGGGAAGGCGACATAGGCCATGTCGCCTTCAAGAAGGCGACATACCCCATGTCGCAATCCATCAAACCAGAAGGCGACATAGGGTATGTCGCATTCAAGAAGCGACACACCCCTGTCGCAATCATCAACCAGAAGGCGACATAGGGTATGTCGCATTCAAGAAGGCGACACACCCACTGTCGCAATATGAAGCAGAACCAGACACCGACGCTCGAACACGTCGCGACAGTCGCCCTGCCGCGACCCAGAGGACGGGCCAGGGCCCAAGGGGGGCCGGGGTGTTACCCCCCTCCTTAAGACATTTCGTCCTCGAAATGAAAACAACTCGGTCTCAACCCGGAAGACGACAAAAGGGGAGATCACCACATACCGATCAATCAAACAAGTAAGGAAACTGCTCCTGCATCTCATCCTCGCGCTCCCAGGTGGCCTCGCCACCGACGCGGTTCTGCCAAACGACCTTAACCAGCGGAATCTGCTTCCTGCGCAACTGCTGAACTCTGCGGTCGATCACTCTAACTGGGTACTCTGGCACTGACAATCTGGCGCTACCTCTAGCTGCGAGTAGTCCAACACGTGCGAAGAGTCTGCAACGTACCTCCTGAGCTGCGTCGATCACTCTAACTGGGTACTCTGGCACTGACAAGTCTGGCGCTACCTCTAGCTGCGAGTAGTCCAACACGTGCGAAGAGTCTGCAACGTCCTCTCCTGAGCTGCGAAACGTGGAAAACGCTGTGCACACCTGCTAGCTCTGCCGGAAGACTCAGCCTATAAGCTACCACCTCGCCGACCCTCTCGGTAATAGGGAAAGGCCCGATGTACCTCGGACTGAGCTTTTCCTTTCTTACCAAACCTCCTGACCCCTTTGGTCAGCGCGACCCCAGGAAGACCAGGTCACCGACGCTGAACTCTAGCGGTCTTCTGCGGACATCCGCATAACTCTTTCTGCCTTCTCTGTGCTGCCCGAAGCTCTGCCTGACCGAACTGACTGTCTCTGCACACTGCTGCACTAACTCTGGCCCCAACAGCTGCCTCTCACCAGCCTCAAACCATTGAAGCGGAGTCCTGCACGGGCGACCATACAAAGCCTCGTATGGCGCCATCCCGAGCTCGAGTGATAACTGTTGTTAACGCAAACTCTACCATCGGAAGGTGAGACTCCCAGTGCCGCTCCAGTCTAACAGCCGCTCCTCATATCCTCCAGTGTCCAAATGGTCCGCTCTGACTGACCGTCTGTGTGAGGGTGGTACGCTGTGCTGAACCTCAACTCTGTACCCAGTGCTCTCTGAAGACTGCGCCAAAACCCTGACGTGAACCTCGGATCTCTATCTGAAACGACTGAAACTGGATCCCGTGCAACGAAACAACTCTATCCCATACAGCCTGGCTAACCTGTCCACTGACCACGACATCTTGATCGGAAGTAAGTGCGCTGCCTTGGTCAAACGGTCCACGATCACCCAAATACCATCATGCCTCTGCGGGTACGGGGAAAACCAACCACAAAGTCCATGGTGATGTCGTCCACTTCCACTCCACTCAGGAATGGGCAACGGCTGCAGCTCACCACCAGGACGCTGGTGCTCAGCCTTCACCTGTTGACAGGTAAGGACCGAGTGACGAACTCCTCCACGCCCTTCTTCATCCCCGGCCACCAGAAGAACCTCCTCAAACAATGGTACATCTTGGTGGAGCCGGGATGAACGACATACCTCGACCTGTGAGCCTCTGACAACACTGCCTCACGAACCTCCCCTGGAACGTACAAGCGGCCTCTGAATCTGACCTCGCTGTCTTCGCTGAGCTCAACGTCCGGCATCCACAAATGTCTGCTAACTCTGCATCTGCTCGCTGCGCCTGCAACACTTGCCTGAACAGTGATGCCCGAACTGACAAACTGGAAGCCACTGCACGGTCTCTGGTCCTCGACGAACAAACACTCCCTGGGACAGCTCCTCGAACACCTCCACTCTCTGACCATCAGCGAACTCAAGCGCACGCTACTCAAAGCTCGGCTACAACGTTAGCCCTTCCTGGATGATAGGAAAGGGTTAGGTTGTAGTCCTTCAAATACTCCATCCAACGGCGCTGCCTCAGTTCAAATCCCTCTGGGTGAAGAGTACTGCAAACTCTGGTGATCGGTGAGATCTGAAAAGAAAGCTCGCCATACAAGTAGTGCCTCCACAACTTGAGAGCGTGCACCACTGCTGCCAGCTCCAAGTCGTGGGTGGGATAGTTCTTCCTCATGCTTCTTGAGCTGTCGAGAAGCATAGGCACGACCCCACCATGCTGCATCGCACGGCACCCACACCTGTCCTCGACGCATCGGTGTAAACCACGAACCCACCGGTGCCCGACGGCAAGACCAACACTGGCGCCGAAGTCACCTCGTCTTCAGCTCCAAGAAACTCTGCTCACAGTCCTCTGACCAACAAACCTGGTGTCCTGCCTCGTCAACCGAGTCAACGGTGCTGCAATCTGGCGAAATCCTGAATGAACCTCCGGTAGTAACCTGCCAGCCCAGAAAACTGCGGACCTCTGCAACTGATGTGGCTGCTCCCACGACCACACTGCTGCTCAACCTTGGCTGGATCCACTGCCACACCAGAACCGAGATCACGTGCCCGAGGAAGTGCACCTCGCTCAGCCAAAATTCGCACTTGTCGACTTGGCGTAAGACGGTGACTCCGCAGGGTCTCTAGCACGATCCTCAGGTGCTCCTCGTGCTCCTCTTCAGAAGCCGAGTAGACTAGAATATCATCAACAAAAACAACAACAAAGCGGTCTAGGTACTCACTGAACACCCTATGCATCAGATTCATGAATGCTGCAGGTGCGTTCGTCAGCCCAAACCGCATCACGATGAACTCAAAGTGACCGTACCTGGACGGAAAGCCGTTAAACCAACATCGACTCTCTGATCCGCAGCTGTAGTAGCCAGATCTCAAGTCGATCTTTGAGAAAACTCGGGCCGATTGCAACTGATCAAACAATCATCAATTCTCGGCAACGGGTACCTGTTCTTCACAGTGACCTGGTTCAACTGCCGATAATCGTGCACAAACAAAGACTACCATCCTTCATCCGCACAAACAAAACAGCGCGCCCCACGGCGAACGGCTCGGACGAATGAAGCCCAACTCAAGCAACTCTTGCGCTGGTGCTTCAACTCACGTAGCTCCGCCGGGGCCATCCGGTAAGGTGCCTTGGACAAGGGCATCGTACCAGGCAAAACTCGATGGAGAACTCTACCTCTCGCTCAGGCGGCAACCCAGGTAGATCCTCCGGAAACACGTCAGAAAACTCGAAACAATGGCACATCAAAAACTGAAGACCCCGCTAGGCTCCAAGGAACAAACCGAAGCAAGGTAAGCAACGCAGCCATCACGGATCAAACGACGAGCCTTACAGAAAGAAATGAACGGCCGACGGTAGACCTGATACCTCGAAAGCAGAGAACAGGTGCTCCAGGTATCTCGAACCGAACGGTCTTCCCCTCTGACAATCACCACGGCTGAGTGAGTCTCCAACCAGTCCATGCCCAGGATGACGTCGAAGTTGCTAAGCTGCAACGCGTACAACCTGGCTGGCAACTGGTGACCCTCAACCTCGACTGTCACACCCTCCAAGTAACCAAAGGAACGCATGTAGACACCGGACGGAGATCGACCAATACTTCACATTGCCTCTTGGGTGTGACAAGCAGGGACTCGTAAAACTCCTCGGAAGCAAAACACAAGGAAGCACCGGGATCAATCAAACACGAGCAGCTCTGCCAAGGATAGGTAGGGTACCTATCACCAGGTTCGATGCCTCTGCCTGCTCCCGGGGTGAGCGCCATCACGCGACCACGACCACGTCCACGCTGCGCGCCTGCTGGGCTGCTGCTGCAGTGCTGCTGCTGAGGAAACTGCTGCTGCTGATACGGCTGTACTGCTGCGGCTGTAGGACTGCTGGACCTGCTGCTGGTACTCTCCCTCTCTGCCCTGCTGCTAACGTGTGCTTGCTGCTGGGGAGGGTACTGGTACTGAGGTGGCTGCTGCGCGTACTGTACTGGCTGCTGCTGCTGCGGAGCTTGCCCCTAGGGCAATCCCTCCTAAAGTGGCCTGGCAAGCCACAAGTGTAGCACACTGGCTCCTGACTGCCCTGCTCAGCACCCTGCTGTACTGACTGCTCTGCAAACCTGGACTGACGCCTCTGCTGACGGCTCCGTCCACTCCCGCGAGTAGACAACTTCCTGAACTGCGAGCGAATTCCAGAGCTACCGGAACTGCCCGAGCCTGAGGAAGAGGAAGTCACACTACCGCGGCTGCCTGCTGGACGTTGATATGGCGAGGACCTGGAAGAGGCTCCTCCCTGCTGCTGCTGAGGCTGCCAAGCCTCCCTATCCAAGGCGATGGCCTTCGCCACGGCCTCTCTCCCAGGTGGTACACATGTGTGCCGTCACACACCCACCTCAGGTCCGGTCTCAGCCCTGCTATAAACCTCTCTGCACAAGCCTGGTCACTTGCCTGCTACATGAGGCACATGCTCAATAACTGGACAAACCTCTGGTGTACTGAGAAACTGAGAGGGTCGCCCTGCACCAACTCGTGGAACTAGTCCCGCCTCTCACGTCGAGCGTAGTCGGGAAGTACTCGCCGTGGAAGACCTCCAAAAACCGCTGCCAAGAGATCTGGTCCAACCCTGCCCCTGGAAGTGAGTCTGCCTCTGAACTCTCCACCACTCATGGGCTGCTCCCTTGAGCTGGTATACTGCCAACAAACCTGATCCTCCTCAGCGCAATCCATAGTCTCGAAGATGCGCTCCAACTCATGGGTCCAGCTCTCTGCCTTATCTGGATCATACTCACCGTGGAACATCGGTGGGCGAAGACGCAGGAACCTCTCAAGGAGCGCGTTCCTCGCCTCCACCCGCTGCCCTCCGCTGACCGGACTGGGTACTCCCAGTACCCGACCGCTGCTGGCGGACTGGCTGTTCCACCTCTGGCTCTCCTCCTGTTGCTCTGGTACGGCTAGGGGAGGTACTGGAAACTGACCACCTGCTGTGCCTGCCCGGGCTACCACGCTCCCTGGTACATAGCTCTGAAGAACTGCTCGGCCATGGGAAACCAGTCTGCATATTGCTGAGGCTGAGGGTGGTACTCCTGCTGCTGCTGCCCACCTGCTACCGCTGCCTCTGCTGCTGCTGCCTGTGCACCCTGAGGCTGCGCCACTGACTCCTCCACGGACACCTCCTCCTGAACCTTCCCCTGAGCGGGCATGTCGGACTCATCCTGCTACTCAACCAGCTGCCTAGCTTGACTGCGCCTACGCGGAGCCATGACCTACACGGCAACACAACTGACAAAGGTTACAAATACCTCTCGGGCAGCTAGCAGTGTACTTGTACTATTGTTGGGACTTACTGTTGTAGTTTAGATCCACTACAAGTCCAGTCAGACTTGGCTCTGATACCAACTGTAACAACCCGAGAACCCGACCCCCGGCCAACACAGAGGACCTGATTTTCGCGGTCGGTGCCCACGGATCCGAGGGACCTGGAAGGGCTATAACACGCGTCTGACAGGATATGTATTGGAGGTAAACGTCAACTGCTAAGCTAGAAGCGTACAAGCGGAAACAGAAAAGTAAAGCGAGACCGCTGCGTACCGCTCTAAGTACAGTCCCAACGCACGCACACTAGTACAAGTAAGAAAAAGGGGAGAGACAAGTCCCTTAGGGCATACCCCGAGGGTGACGTACACTGAGAGGGGGAACCACTGCTAGCTATGGGACCAAGACTACCGCCCCGTCTCCTCCCCCGACGCGCTCCCTACCGCTAGCTGAGAAGACTCACCTGGAAAACAGGGATGAGCTTCACGACAGAAGCTCAGTAGGGACTACCAATCTCCTACTGGCTCTAACAAGCAGAGTACATATACAACTATTAATAAGGAAAGACGGCAGTTATATCTTTCTACTACCTACAAGGAAGTGCGGAAGCGAAGCTAAAGCTAACACGGTACGGAAAGTACTCTCGTCAGAAACTCCGTACGACTGCTCGTCGTGACCACCACACGGCTAGTAACACAGACGGAGGGGACTCCGCCTGGACAAGGAACACTAGCTACGGAAAGCACCACCACTAGTCAAAAAACGTCAGGTGCGTCCACAGGCGTCTTATCCTCGACCTAGGTCCTGGCCCTCGCATCTCGTCAGAGAGAGGTGTAGGACACAAGGAACACAACAGTAACCGCCGTAGTCTGGCCGGACTACGGTCCATGCCTGACCTCTCCAAACAGTTCCGGGGCCGTAAGGAGCAGGCAGTGAGAAGAAGGACTGGCTGGCCTGCGCCTGGTAGAACTCCTAACTGTCCTCGGCGTCCCAGACCAACCACGAGAGCTCTGCAAGCGACTCACATGCCACTGTCCTAACCACCGTTTTCCCTCAGCTCCAGTCCGCCTAGGTGGCTGTCAACTCGAGCACACTCGTAGCCGGAGTATACTCCCTCAACAGGCTCCCGAGGACGGGGTCCCAGTAACGGTAACAACCTCTCGCACGGACAAGCCTCAAGTGCCGCGCACCGGGCGAACGACTAGTGTGAGACCGTACTAGCACAGGTGCCACGGGTACAGTAGAGCGAAAACGGAAGCGGCGGAAGCACAACCTGCCTCTGGACTGAGAAGGCGACATAGGGCCCGTCACCTTCTCAATGCGACATAGGCCATGTCACCTTCTGAATGCGACATAGCCCATGTCGCATTCTCAATGCGACATAGCCCCTGTCGCATTACCAGTCAGAAGGCGACACAGGGTATGTCGCATTACAGTCGGGGGTTCCGGAGATTCTTCTTCTGGGAACCTCCCCGAAACGGGAGAAACGCTACACGGCGAGGGAGGGGAGCATGCTTATCATGCTAGGAGCTAGTAAAGCATTCAAACCACCCTCAACACCCAAGAACATGGATTCTACGCTCGGAGGAAAACCTCACTCACACGAGCATGGAACTCACACTCCCAACCCCCAAACCACAAGAAAAACACGCTTTGCAGGGAAGGGGAGCATGCTTAGGGCGAGAGGATCAGAGTCCCTACCACACGAAGAACGCACCCATTGGGGCCTTCTCGTAGGTAGAAACGTCTCCATATCCTGATAATCCGTGGTAAAATCATGTTGCCCTAATTTGTTAGACCATGTATGTACCACCTGTCTGTGCTTTGAATTTCTGGAATTTCCTGCTTGTATGATTTATTAAATTTTCTGTTGGGAAATAGAAAGAATCATGCGTAGTTCACGATAAATCTTCCGTAAATTTGTGTACTACCCAATAAATTCGGGAATAAATCAGTGGCTCTATGCATGCTAGGGTTCATACAGTGAATTGTTAAATTTGTGATTGGTGTTCAACTCCATGCTAACTTGAATTGTGGATAGATGTGATTCGTGTTAGATTTTCTGTAATTACGTTTAGGTTAGAAAAATCTGAAAATTTGCATGTGGGATCCTAAACCCGAAATCAACTAGTGGTTAAAATTTTAGGTCATTTGGACAGTATAGACGCAGTATGAATTTTCTATGTAAAAATGTGGAAACTAAGCATGCCGTTGTAAAATGATTTGATCTTGTATATAGCAACCTGATTAGTGAAATTTCATGAGCACTAAATTTCTATAATTGTAGTGTCATGTCAGGAAAACAGAGCCCATGTGTGTGAATGAGTGAACTGAGATGGTGAGTGTCATGTGCTAACTAAGTGCTTAAATCGGAAAAAGTGTAATGTGTAAATTGTGCCAAGTGTGACATTGCTTCCCCAGAGGGCAGTGGAACCGTATCAGGGAAAAGTCCCCCTGAGAAGGTTCAATGTGTTGTGACCCTAAGGGCATTAGGGGGAAATCCTGGAGGTGGACAAGTACCACTGGTTAGGGTGGAGATTGTTCTCCTGGTCTGCGCAGTCCAAGAGTCGCCATTGTATTGCTAGATGGCGTCTATGTGATGTGATGTGATGGTGTCCTTCTTTGGTGGTTTGGACTATGTGTCACGGCCCTAAATGTGATGTGTAAATGTGTATGTGTTCATGTGAAAATGTGAATGCGAACAATGTGTAAAAGTGCATGTGTAAAGTGTGAAATATGTGAATTTGCAATTGTGTAAAATGTGAAACCAAATGTGAGGATGTGAGTTTGTAATCCTGTTATGACAATCTGAAATCATGCTTAAACAGTAGCTTTACTATGTTATGATCATGTTTATGTATGCAAAATGCCTAAAATCCATGCTAGGGATAATTGTTAAGCTATATAAACAACTTCCATACTGGTTTTCATATGTTGTGATTTAATCGTTGTTGTAGCTCTCATGTGTTAGATTATGGTTTGCTAAAGCATGTAAAACCAGCAAGCTTAAAGCATGTAAAATGGATACGTATATGCGTAGGAATGTGTAGATTCCGTGTTAGGTATGTTCCCTTCATGCTGCTCGGGAATTCATGTTAATGGCTTTCATGTCTTAGTTGGTTGAAGGTAGATTTTTATGTGAGGATGAATAGAAAGCATGTGATAGGTGATTCTATTTTAGGAAATCTGAAGCATAGTCCATGTGTTTAAATTGTAGATTCACCATGATATGTTGTAAAATTTAATGTCAAGCATGCTACATGTTAGGTCTTGTGAGTGTGTGTAGAGCCTACTATGATATGTGCATGTACGGTATGTGTAGAATTACTTGCGGAGTCTTTTAGACTCACTACTTGCTTCGGCGTACAGGTGTAGTTGGTGACGAGACACTTGTGGAGGAGACGTTGGAGACTGACTCCGAGCGCGGAGATTAGAGTGTTAGAGTACTTGTGACATTTTGTGATTTTCATAGTATGTAAATTGAACATTGTACTAGCATTATCATGGAGGAATGTATAAGTATGGACATCTATGTATTTGATTTTTAGCAATTTAAATTATGTGGACTTTTAGTTCTCTAAATGTTATCGAATCATATATGTTAAATGTGGATGATGAATGAAATGAAGACATTGGTTCTTTTACTTCCGCTACTCTATTCTTATATTCACGTGTATCTCAGCTGAATGTCATTGTTGGGTAAATGTCCCACTGTGATGACGCTCGCTACACCGACGTGGGTTGGTATAACCGTACCGTATAATGAGGGTCGTCGCAACGGTGCTATGTAGATGTTTGCCCATGGCGCCTTCATGCGTCCGTCATTCTTGAAGCCATAATTTGCATCAGAGTCTGAACAACATACACAGCTGTGGGTGGACATTTGAGCGATGAACATCCTAGGACTTTAAGAAGTGGGTTGCAAATGCTGTGAAGGGGAAACTAGTTGATAAACCCACTCATAGAGCAGTGAAATGATGAGAGACATACGTTGGGATTACGTATCTCCATCCCTCATCATCAGGTATGCCATGATTTCATTTGTAACACATCATGACCTCTACTGTAATGAATACAATGATAACTATAGTCTCTGCCCTTGTATTGTAACACTATAATCATATACTATAAGGATCCGTATTGGTAACAATGTAATCATTTCAAAGTATATTGTAACAATCTATGCAGGCCACTGTAAGGTATAAGACAAGTGTTGTAACAATCTAACTTACCATGCATCATCCATATCTAGCATGGTGGGGCAAAGAAGTTGCTGTTAGTTCTCTATACGGAGATTTCAGAACAAGCTATCATATGTTGAACTGGTACAGCGAACGAGCATTAGTCAAACCCGGGATCGGTTTTGTCTCTAGAAGTGGACCCGGAGACACAACATTTCAACGTTTTTCATATGCTTCCAGCATCTGCATATGGGTTAGAAGTTGGTTGGCCGACCTATGCTCTTTTTGGACGGAACTCATATCAACAGCATAGAGTACAAGGGGTTATACTTGCAGCAAGTGTCTTAAACGGTAACAATGAGCTATTCACTATAGCGAATACTCCATCGCATATCGGAAATATGACAACTGGGTCTGGTTTCTACAAAATTTGAAAAAGGCATTACTATCAGATAGAAGGATCGCCTTCCTATCAGACATGGGGAAGGTCTGAAGGAAGCGATTCCTGACATATTTCCAAATGATCATCACGGCTATTGTTTCCAGCACATCATGCAAAACTTCAACGACCAATGGCAGGGAAATATGCCGCCCCTTTCAAAAATTATACTTAGAAAAATTCTCCAACACATTGCCTATGCTGTTACTGAACAAGAGTACCAAGACGCAATGATGGCAATGGAGCTTATTTTGCTGATGCCAAAGAATGGGTGCTGCGAAATGATGTCGATCACTGGTCCCATGCTCGTTTCTCGGGACAAGGTTTGCATCTCTCAAATACACAAGCAATATGTTGTATTACATTCTGCCATTTATGTTCTTACAGTTGGGCGTGAATCTCTTATAGTAGCAGATATAAGCTATTACAATATACAGATATACGATATTACAGAACGTGTTAATATGGTTACAATGTAGTGGACACGTGTTTACAGATATATGATGATACCTAATTTCCTTTACATTGCCTAACAGGTTTGGCGAGTTATACTCTAATTTGGCAGAGTCATTCAACAATTGGATACATGATGCGCGAAGTCTCCCAATACTACAGATGGTTGACAAATTAGAGTTCAAATGATAAAAATGGCTGCAAAGAGGAAAATTGATGCAGTCTTGTGGGATACATCATACTATCCTAAAGTATAAAAAATCATCGAAAAAACCTTCAAGAAAGGAGAAGCTTAGCAATCCGTCATTCAGACGAATCAGATTTGAGGTTATTGAAAGTATGAAGATGTACGCCGTAGACCTCCATCTACAAACATGCTCCTGTGGACACTGGCAACTTGTGAAGATTCCTTGCAAGCATGCATGCGTAGCAATTGGAAGTAACAAGGAGGCCGTTTCTCAATTTGTTTCAACATTTTATAGCACAGAAGTGTACAGGGCTGCATACGAAAGAAACATTCAACCTATCCCAACATTTGACATGTCGGATCCGCCTCAACCATGAGATGTTCTCATCAAGCCACCGACAACAAAAAGGTTGCCAGGAAGACCTAGAAAGAGGAGAATACATTCAAGAGAGAAGTAGATCATGCGTATATTTGTTCAAGGTGCAAACAAATAGGTCACAACCGAAGAACTTGTAGCAGCCCACCCCACAATCCTGAATGAATTTAAATCTTCTATATTTGTTACAACAGAATCGTCCTAATGTTCCACAATACATAAGTTCATACAAGGATTACATTTGTTACAGTCGAGCACTGTCTACTACATTTTCTGTTACATTATACGTAATAAAATGTTACAGTTTAATCACTACACTGTTATAGTTTGAGCACTCACTCTTACACGGTTACAGTTCAAGCACTAAACTCTTACAGCTCGAGCAGTAAATTGTTATAGTTGAAGCACTACAGTTTACACTGTTAACTTATAGCACTATAATTTTACAGTTTGAGCACTATAGTATAAAATTCGAGCACTATAGTATTACAGTTCGAGCACTATACTTAGGGTTCGAGCACTACACTGTTACAGTTCGAGCACTACACTGTTACTGTTCGAGCACTACACTCTTACAGTCCCCACCATTAAAAACATTGTTAGAGTTGGAGCGCAACACTTACGGTTCGAGCACTACACTCTTAGCACGTTACAGTTTGAGCACTACAGTGTTACACTTAGAGCACTACACTATTACAGTTTTAGCACTATAGTGTTACAGTTCGAGCACTACACCTACGGTTCGAGCAGCACACTGTTACAGTTTGAGCACTACACTGTTACAGTTAGAGCACTACACTCTTACGGTCCCCGCCATTAAAAACACTGTTACAGTTGGAGCGCAACACTCTTACGGTTCGAGCAGTACACTCTAACCTACACTGTTACAGTATACGTTACAACCTGTTACAGTATTTGGTTATATTGTTTATAGTATAGATAATAGCATGTTACATTATGCTATTGCTAACATGTTGAGTTTGCATGATAGAGAGCACATACAAGCACACAAAAGACTGCATAAAATGAAAATATATTGCATAAACAACCGATGTTACAATAACTCTCTAAACTCTGTAACCCGACCAGTCGGTGGAGGACGGAGGGGAGGAGGCAGAAGGGGCAGGGGAGGGAGGGGAGGAACAGATATGTTCCGCCCTAGGACCGATGTCAGGGACGATGTTGGTTGGGCCCTTGTCGTCGTATAACTGGGAGGCTTTGGCTAAAGCCATCTTTCAGCCGATGTAAAAACCGTCCCAGTAGTCGAGGCTGAAGGTCGGTGGCGGCAAAGGTGGAGCCTGTGGCACCGGTGAGGCAGGTGCCTTGCCATCCCTCTGGGGAGCATGGTTAGATGAAGACATATGAAAATAACGAGGAAGAAGACGAGCAAGAAAGATAGGAAGAAGAAGACTCAGAGAAGCTTGTGAAGGATAAGTATGCGGCCCTGGGTTCCTTTTATAGTTGTGCAGAACGGTTCACGGGCGAAGGACCTATGTAACTGATGTCAATGGTTGCTGTAAGTGTGCTCGGCACATTATGTAAGAGCAACTTCCCATCGATCAGAGTTCACGGGCCTTCGAAAGGATCGAAGCATCAGCGTCGATTGGGAAAAAGGGATTCGAAAGGACAGAAGGGTAAGACGGGAATGGGAAAAAGTGACGGATGCAAAAGAGACGGAAACCGTGGGTCGAGGGTCGTAAATGGTGACATCTAAAAAGTAGGGACCGGAAATTAAACCGGGCAAAAAGTAGGGACTTTACGTCTACCAGTATTCTGACATGGACGAGGCAAAAAGTACCACCCTCTTACAGGGACCCCCAATTAATTTTCCCTATATCTTATGATGAACTGATAGATTGCTATGAGCACTTATGCAAATAATTTAAAAAGGTTAAATATTAAAACAAGAAGTTGAAGGATCAACTAGAGATAAACGAGATGAAAACTAATAACCATCAATCCTTCTATGAAGAGAATGAAGAACTGAAAATCGAGAATGAAGACTTGAAAAATGAAATTGAAAAGTTAAATTATGGGAAAGAGAATTTGAAAGATGAAGTCAACATTTGTGAAAATAAATTGAATGGATTAAAGAAAAATCATAAGCTATTAGAATCTGAAGTTATTGATCTAAAAGAAGAGAATGAAAATTTGATTGATCTTAATGAACACCTTAAATTTGACAATGATCAATTAACCAAGCAGATTTCCAATATGGTTCATGATCATCAAGTAAATGAAAAGTTTAAACAATTGGTTGAAGAAAATCATCATTTGAAAAAGAAAATTGAATGCTTAATCATGACAGACCATTAAATGATGAATGCGACAATTCTAAATAGAAAATTGTTGACTTGGAAAATCAAATTGTTCAATTTGAAAATGAAAGGATTAGATGAAAAATGGTCTGCATGTTATGATAAACAAACTTCAAATTTTAGAAAAAGAAACTACTGCATTGAAAATTGAAAAAGGAAAATTAACAAATGAACTTGAAGTGGTTGGTAACCAAAATCAAAATTCTGAAAAGGAGATCTCTAAATTGAACAAGACTGTTGATAGTTTAAAATTTGCTTTATCTAAGTTTGTTCATGGAACTCAAAGTCTTGACAATCTTCTTGGAATGAAGGTTAACTTTCAAAATGAAGGTTTATGATTTAACCCCTTGAACAAAAGAAATTTTGAAAACAAAACAAATACCTCATTTGTCAGTGTTGCCATGAACAAGAATTTTGTTACACCTAAAGAAAAATATGTCAAGATTCCTATTCAGAAAAATGTTATAGACAAGATGAGGAAAAGAAGAAAAATGTTGCTTTGAAGAAGAATCATGTTTCTAGTAAAAACAAGATAAGTGAAAAAAGAAAAACAAAAGATGTTGCATAGGATTCCTCCATCTTCTCCACATCATGCCAAGAGTTACCAAAGGGTACCACCTCCTCCTGTTCAACTCAAGAATAATCAAAGGTACTTTAGAGGATTTCAGAGATTTCAACATACACATCAATGCTATGGCAAGTTCCAGGTAAATACTCAACCCATTTGCTTTAATTGCAACAGACCTGATCATCTTGCTAAATTCTACTGGAATAAAAATGAAAAGAACAAATTTCTTATTCACGCCAAACCAGTTCAGTGCTTTGCATGTGATAAACATGGACATTTGTCTAAGGACTGTTGGCATAGGAGTCATAATCTTGTGCATGCTCCAAAATTCTATGCTAATGCACATGCTTGTGTACATAGGAATAAAAATCATGTTCATGCTGAAAATGCTCATAAATTCTATGTACATAAGAATAGAACTGTTGCACAGGATAAGTCTTCTGCTTTCCATATTAAAAATAAAAAAATTAGAAACTTTCATGAAAATATAGATGCATTGAACAAGGCTAAGAAAAAATCTGGAACTCATGCTGCTTATAGTTTCATTAATGAAGGAATTGCATCTATACCAAAAACAAAATCTCTTTAGATTCAAAACTCAATGTTGCATACTGACATTGTGTGCACTGTAGGACCCAAACAGGTATGGGTCCCAAAGTTAGCTTGATCATCAAGCTAATGAGCCTTGTAGCCATACCCGTCCATTTAGAATCAAGACAACGACTATGCAAGACAAGAAATGATTGAAGATCACAGATAAAATCTTTGAAAAAGAAATGAAGAATGTTTAGATAAAATTTCATATCATTTCAGAATTGAATTGCTTGAGTTGGAATAACTTTCTAGAGTTTTATCTGAACAATTTGATCCTGCTGCCCCCAACAATAACTTGTCTCAGTAATTGAAATCATGTGTGGGTTATTATGATTGATTGATTTATCATGACTGCTTGATTGTGCCCATGATTCCTTGTGCATATCAGTTGTTTTGACTTCTTGGTATATCAAATGGTGAAATGTAAAAATATAAGTTATACTTGTGTAGAAACTATCATTATGCGTGAGTAAAATACTTTGTCAAGTACCAAAAAGTCATGTTATGCTTAAAGCTAATGGTGTGCATAATCATGTTTGAATCACTTGCAAACTTTTTCATATCATGCACATGTTAAGGGGGAGTAAATTTAAAAAGGGTCATAAATGTTGTTGTAAAAACTGTTCCTTTTTGTCAAAACTTGTTTACATTGAAAATCTCAGAAAATCCTGATTTTGATCTTGAGTAGGTCAACACACATCTGCTCATGTGTCGACACCGTCTGCTTTTGATCATGAGAAGGTCGACACACAATTGATCTTGTGTCGACACTAGCTGTTCATTGATACTTTAGTCTTGAGAATTCTTGCTCTTGTGTCGACAACTGAAAGTCATGTGTTGACACATCATCTTCTGATTAGTAAAACTTCTATGTCAATCAAACAATCTTTATGTCTTATCTGTCGATAACTTCCATGTGGTTTGTCAACAGATAATCTCTTTTTGACAACATCGATTCTACTACTTCTATAGCTGTCGACACATGAAATCTGATTATCGACAGCTGCCTTGAAAATCCTTGCTCAGTACGTCAAATTCAATCTTGAATGAAGGCTTCCATTACATCTTTGAGGGAGAGTTATCTGTGAGAGAGAGACTTGTTCTTTTTCAGTCTACATTTCTTGGTCACTCTCATATCTTTAAATTACCTTGAATATCCTTCTATCAATGATATGGTTGTGTTCCTCTCACTTAAAACTGCTCCTTGATATAGTTCCTAGTAATCATGCACAATCCTTCATTATTCATGATTGATATGAACTCATTTACTATGTCTTAAGAGTTTAATGGTTTATCCATAATAAAACTAATGCATTATGTGATTAAAGAGTATTTTTAGACACCCAATGGCAGGCTAGATATATTGCTTTACAGCTAAAATTAAAGTTTATCTAGTAGTCCTATATATAGTTGATAGAAGTGCTCTAGAATATGATTTAATTTAACCTAATTCAGAGTGAATTGTGTAAGTGTGTTTAAAAATGTCATCTGTGATAACAAAAAGAGTAATGAGTTCATGTAACACAACATCCATTTTGAAAACAAAATCGATTACAATTCAATTCAATGGATTGACTGTAGATAGAGCAATGCTCAGTCACATTGAGTAACTAAGTTATTTTACCTAACCAGTGATTTAACTGACGTAAAAATATGTGGAATTTGAGTAACTCTGTAATAAAATTAATGAGGTTTAACCACTGAGTAATTAGGGGGTCTTGCATCTGGTAAATGTGACTCCTTGCACTGAAAGGTGTGAATTTAACCAAATTATGCATGCAGTCATCCAAACAATTTGTTCAAAAGAACAAGAAAAAATTCCCAATGAGCTTTTTCTAAAAAATCATTAAGTTGACATTTTTAAAAATCATTTATACATATTACTTGAGTTGGTCTAACTTATCTTCTTTTCAAGTCACCAATTCAAGAATATTCAGTGACAACTAAGATGTATCTTTACTTTGGTTGTATAGTCATTATACATCTTGGCTAAGGTTGTCTAAAAGTCATAAACCATTAAAAAATCTATAGACACAGAGTAAATGTTTTTCATCTCATATTCATGACAAAATGAAAGAATATATGGTTATTAGCTCTTAATCAAGGAAGCTCTTTTTATTAGGCATAACCATACATTTGATCTCTAAACTCGCGTTCTTCTCATATTGCTTCTTGAGATTCCATCCATGTGATCAAGAGTGGTCAATAACTCTGATCAAAAGCTTCTATGTCTTCAGTGGTTGTCGACAACTAGAACCCTGTTTCGATTTGGAATGTGAACCGGTTCACCTTCTCTCTGGTTTTCTTGTGGCGGTTCACTTCTAAAAGTTTTTAAACAACCCTAGTTGTTGACACACATCCTTTCACCTCTTCTCATTCCTACAACTGCCACCCTTCCCTTCTATAAACTTCTCATCTTCTCTCTAGGGCGAAATCATCTGTTGTAACTTTCCTTTCCTCTCATCTCTTTACAGCATCATTCATCCTCTCCTAGAGGCATTTTCTGCTGAGCAAAAGTCTCCATCCAAAGCATCTTGTCTTCCAAACATGTTCCTCATTCATCATGAGCTCCACGGGCAAGCGCACAACTGCTAGACCCAAGAGATCCAAGCACCATGTTCAAGCAGAAGGTCAAAGCTCACAAGCACCTACTGAACAGAGATCAAAATTCAGAGATGATAGACTTCCATAAATGAATGTTCCATCCAACATTCATCTGTGCAAGGTCAAAGGAGTCTTCAAAAAAATCATACAACCTCGGTATGGGGGTTTTCCTTCTGTGGAAGACATGTTTCCCGGGTTGACTGTCCTATTTGAGTAGCAAGGATGGATTTCCTTTATGCGGTCACAGAAGTTTTATTCTCCATCAGTAGTTTTGGAGTTTTATAATAATTGAGGTATGTTTGAAGAAAAAGAATTTTACACTACTGTTAGGGGTATCTCCTTTAAGATTACTTATAATCTCTTCAGTAGAGCCCTATAGATTCCAAATGATGGGATAGATGTCCTTACTCTCGAGATGGATCCTGCAGTAGCTTACACGCTGATGACTAATCAACCTTTTGATGAGTTCGAAAGGATAGCTAGACTGAATACAAACACCTTTCCTCCTTTCAGTAGAATGATCCATCATATGTTCATAACAATCATTTTTCCAAGGATGGTAGCAGAGAGCTAGTCAATGAAACTCATAAGACATTGTTCTACACATTCTTCAGAAGAACATATTAATCTTCCAGTTCTAATGGTCGATTTCATTGGATAGTGCTACTGTGATTCAAAAAGATCCATCCCATATGCTTGCCCTATCACATCAATACTCAAATATGTAGGAGTACCTCTTACTTCTAATGAGCTGATCACCCTCAAGAGTAGAAGTGCATATGATATTACAATTGCACACAGAATGGGCTATAGGATGATCATGGAAGAGTCGGCAGAAATTGAAAGGTCAAGCAGATGAAAAGCAAGATCTACCAGAACAAGAGATACAGACGAAGCATCTGATCAAGGTAATGAAGATGATGATGAAGATAAGGCCACAATGAAATTCCTCAAGATTCTCATCTAGATGTTCGTAATGCACCTCAAGCTACATCTTCTGGTGATTTTAATTAATTCTTTACTAAATAACTGCTTCAACTTCAGACAAATATCACTCAGGAAATCAATACACAATTTGATCCGTTGAAGATACAGATGAACACAAGAATGGATGCAATTGAAGAGAGACACAATCAACTTCAGAAACATTTAGATGGCATGGACTATGGCATACTAAAGCTTCATGATGACTATCAGAATTTACAGAATTTCTACAATCCTCCAAATCCTCAAGATGATAATTTCTCCAACTTATCTTCCTATGGTGCTCAAGGTTCCCGTCGTCCCACTCCTCCAAGGGATAACAATCCTTAAAATGTCAAGTTTTTAAGAGATTTATTTTAGCATCTAGGTTGGGAGGAACAGGTTGGGTAGTAGAAATTGAGGTCATTTTTGTAAGGTTCTGAAACTGCATGTGTATGCACTTTATGCCTCAAATGTTATGTTTGCAAATCTCATGAATGAAATCAATCCGTTTTGTCTCTATAATGTGGTACATCATCTTTGTGATTTACTGTCTTTTATATTTCATTCTCATCTTTTTGGTAATTGTCAAAAAGGGGGATAAATATGAATGTAATTTTGTCATCATCAAAAAAGGGGAGAATGTTGAGTTATGGTTGTGTGAACATCCATAAATATTGTTGTTGATGTGTTTTGATAATGACATGATGATGACATAATTCTAATGATGATATGTGTTTTGATGATGACATAACTCTTGTGTAAATGCCATGTTGATGAAAAACTTTTCAATGATATTGAAAATCCATGTGTCAACTTGATATGTTGGTATTTACATGGATGTAACTCACATGTCAAGTTACTGCTTTGGTGTGTCGACACATGCTCTTCAAGGTGTCGACACATGATTGACTTCTAGTGAAAGTTACACAGTTGTGTCGACACAAGTGTGTCATGGTGTCGACACATGATCGGTTTTCAATGAACTTGTCTTGATGTAATGAATGAATGTGTCGACACATACCATGAGTGTGTCAACATGAGTTTGAGTTGAATCACTTAAATAACCTTGCATAGATGATTCATTAATTCTGATAATTTCTATGTGCAGGGCCAAGACATAAAGCATCCCCAAGATGATATATGTAGAGTACAAAAAGCCCAAGCCCAAGTCAAACTCAAGGAACAGATAAAAGAGTCAAGTATTTAGATGTAACAATACATGTCGACAGCTAGAGATCGTTTGTCAATAGATAAGGAACGATCTTGACAAAATATCTTCTAGATGAACTAATTCAAGCAGTAGCTATGGACAAGCAGAAATCGCCTGTCGACAACCAAAGACAGTATTTGAGACGGAACGCCTCGGCCAAGCCCGTTAAACCGATAACGTACTTGATTCGAGTCTGCCTCCCGCGAACGGTCCGAAGCCTCGCAAGGGATACCAAACCACAGTCCGTGTAAACACAAAGGAACACACCACATTTTATATATATATCACAAGTTACATAGCCATATTTCCACAAAACTGAAAAGAAGTACAAGAGCCTGGGGCATACCTCGAGGTACAACTGAAGAAAATAAACAACTAACTACACTACACTGCTGGAGCTGCTACTACACAGCTGGAGGTACCGACCCTGCACCGCTACGGCGCGGCTCTGAACTGGACGACGGTCGTGAAACGTCCTCCTCGCTCTCACCTGTGGGGGTAGGGGTGAGCCTCGCTAGTCACTGGCTCAGTAGGGAACTCCCCCCAAAATCGAGCAAACCAAAAACCACAGGTACAAAAGCAGTAAATAGTACCAACAATTTATAGAACAGCTGAGCAGGATATTAAAGCTGTAAAAGTACTCACCGTCTGCCGACTATGAGAAACAACTGTAATAATTAAACGGCAAACCAGTACAGGTGTACAAGCTAAAGTAGAGACAGCCAAACACGAGCCACGTGAACTGGTTCGTGACACCAGAAACTGACTCGGACAAGCTAACACAGGTCTACCTCTCAGTCTTGCAGCCACGGACGAAAGGTCTAGCTGCCGCTCCACGTGAAAAGGTCAAGCAACTGTGGAGATCAACTAAACACCACCACCTGCGGACCACACGGTCACAGGCCCATGCCTGACACCTCAGGAGACCTTGGCCCGGGCTCTCTAGAGTGAGGCACTGGAAAAGGACTAGCTGAGGACCAATGTCGACTACTGGTGTCCGTACCCCCAACTACGAGTGCGCTACAAGTGACTAAAGACAAACATAAGTGTCACTGTCCCACTGTCGTCTTTCCCTCAGCCAGACGTACAACTCAAACACAGGAGTGAGGGTGTCCAGGTCAGACGACACAGACCTCGACGGTACAACACAAGTACCGGGACAAAGTCCCGAGCTAACAGCTTGGCTCACAAAGAACCTGGGGCACCCAACTGGAGAGGTAACCACGGTAGGCGTAGTACTACTCACCACGTACACAAAACCACGTGCACGTCACACACAAATCACGTGAAACCTCACGTAAACCACAAGTAACAACGGTCCACCACATGTGAACTCAACTGGACTCGCGTGAACAACACGCAGCCACGAAAGTAAGTATCTAACTGCATACCTTGTATGCTAAACACGGGAACTATGTGCACTCAGTGCACCATAGGTGCCAACGCACCATTCATTATCGACAAATACCTCAAATAGTCTTTTCTGTTTATATACAAGTAGGCGGCCACATCGACTGCCGCTTACAGAAAGTAGACGGCAGTGGATCTGGCCGTCTATATCCTGGTTGATGAACTTGGCGACAGCCGATGTTGACGCCAAGCTCTTCAGCCACTATTCCTACAGAAACCCTAAATCGATTCTACAGGTTTTACAACCATCAAAACAACAAGAAAACCTGAGGAAACCATTTCCCAAGCCAAACATGCATCATTTAAGATTTAAACTACATGAATTAACCATTAAATTCCATCAAACCACCCTTAGAACCCCGCATGGATACCATGACCCGAAATTGCCATTTTCATGCAATTTCATGCATTCTATTTATTTTATTACAACCTATAGGTACTACAAGGGTCATTCCCTACCTCAGAACACGCTTAAACCTCCCGAAATCTCCTGATTCACACCGAACCCTCCGCGAGCTCCTACTGGAATTGCACCACGCCACGGTGTTTCCTCGCGCGATTCAGCAATGCCACACATCCCACGATCCTCCAACCACCCATCAGTACCTGTTGGAAGCTTTAGAAACACGGGGATGTGAAGCTAGGGCAAGAGAGAAAGAGAACCAGGTGAAGAACCTACTCTCGGGGACCCTATAACCTGCAGAACTCTCAGGTTGGCGTCAACCCCTCTGCCGCCAATGGCAACCGCCACCACAAACGTCCACATCCAATGCCGTTAAGTTCATATCTTAACGTCACTTTACATGGACGTTAACTCATTAAACGTCCATATCTGGCCGTCAATCTGCAACCAACAGCAGCCAATGTTGTTCTGTTTTAGGTTCCAAACCTGCACATTTCACAAACCTGCACCATACCTGATCAACCACACATCCAAACCACACAACACTGGCCTCACAGCGACTATCACAACCACAACACACATGATCCACATGGATCCGAAAAGCACGCGACGTTACAGTATTCGACACCAAACTTTTGGAAAGACAAAGATTTGCAATAGCTGTCGATAACCAGAGTGCGTCTGTCGACAACCCAGCTAAGTGTCCAAGAATTTGGTTCTGGATAGAAGACTTGCGGCAATGGTTGTCAACAGCTACTGTGCATCTGTCAACAACCGCAGGTCCAATGCCAACACGTGAGCAGCATGTGCATTCACTTAGGACATCCTTTTCTCATACACACAAATTCCCACGTTGTGTAAGGATAAGGACACACCTATACAAATGTGTCCCTTGCCCCTTTTCAAAGAGAGAGCCCACATAACTCCAAGAAAGGCAAGTGGCGGCCAAAGAGGACTTCTCCAATACTCTACTCGAGTTCCAGAAGTTGCAGACAAAAGGTTTCATCTGAGGAGATTGATTGAAAGCCAAATTTGCCATCATGGCTCAGAAGAAGAAGAAGGTAAAGAAGAAGAGGAATCTAGGCATCAGAAGAGGCGAAAGAGAACCATAGGAGAGTCCAGAACAGATTGCATCTGCTTCCTTAACCTGAATTGTTCAGGGACTTCATCGGAGATCTAACTCCAGATCAAGCACACTTATTCCAATTTCATTTCATACATCTCTGCGTGTGTACTGAATTGAGATCAATACGTGGACTCAATATGAGTGTGTGCCTTGTGATCTGTACAAGTGTTATGTACATATCATCGTGTGTGTGATGTAGTTTGTGCGGGTCTGTACATAGATCTGAATTGTGTGTTGTGTGTGTGTAGTGCAAACTAAGTGTTTGTCATTGTGTACATGTGTGTGTGATATCTTGACTTAGCTAGAGGGTTTGATCTCTACAGAGTAGTTCTTCTAGCTTGTGTGTGTGTGGACTGAGCTTGAGTGCTCGTGTGTGTGTTGTACTCAGTTCTTGAGGAGTGTGTGCCTCAAAGTGTGAGGGGTGGACGTAAGAGTCACGAGGTGTTATTTCCGAACCACCTAAAATATCTATGCAATGGTTTGATATTGTCTCATCGTTAGATGCATGCATAGGGGTTCGGCTAAACACTTAACAATCACATACTAGTGCACATAATCTGGTTGTTCAATTGTCTCACACACTTTGTGTACTTAATCACATCAGATCAGTGCGATTTTTAATTGAGTAGATTCTTTATTTTGAAGTAATTTTTAAATTACTTAAGTTTCCGCTGCAAATTTATTCAACCCCCCTTCTAGATTATGCCATCATCGAATATCCGATCGAACAGAATACCCAACGGAATGTTCTCAAAACGTTAATAAAAATGTGGAAACAATTGCTCGGCATTCTAGTGGACTTATAGAAGAATGGAGCGGCGATAACAGTGTTCCAAAACAATAGGGTAAAATAAGAATAAGTGTATTATTTAAATTAAATTCTTAAATTTGATAGCTTTTATATATTTTAAATGATTAAATAATTTCAGGGTTATCAATATGGTGATGACCAGAAGTTTAAGGTTTGCATGATTTGTAGAATATAACAGATAACCAAGGGGTTCATGAAAAAATCATTGAATTTAATTAAAAGGGGTTAAAATTCATCATTAAATATCATGTAGATCTCTATTAGTGTGTTTAAAATTTTATCAGCCATCAAAGTTAAAACAGAGTTTGTAAGAGTTTAAGATTTTTAGACACACTATCTAAACATGGTCAAGGTCTTGCCCGTGTTCAGAAGGCAGTTTCATGCCCACCGTGTTAAGATTAAGTTAACGTGGGGGTTTTGTATGGCATGTCTTGAACACAAGTTATCGTAAGACCGCGTTCAGGAGGGGATCTCTATCATCACTGCATTCACCAGACAGTGAACTCAGAATGACAACAATGCACTAAAAATCATGAATTTCAATGTATAAAGTATGAAACTTCATCAAACAGCTGGAGGTGATGCGCCTCCTTCGAGGAGCTGTCGAGGAGAAAGAGGGTGCCTTGGCAGGGAATTTGACCGCCAACACTCAAGTGGAGGAAGAGGTCCCTGAGCTCGACGTTGATGCGGTCCATGGAGGTCCTGAGGAAGCGGGCTCTGCAGTTGAAGACACTGCAGACCCTCTTGGACGCCGATGTGCAGACTTCGAAAGATTTTTAGGCTAAGAGCTTCCATCGTGATCGAGAGCAGAATGAGGAAATTGAAGTCCTGAAGACTGCATTGAAGGCTTTCGAGCTCAAGCTGGAGGCCGCGGAAGCCTAGAAGGCCGCTCTTCTCTCTCTCTCTCTCTCTCTCTCTCTCTCTCTCTCTCTCTCTCTCTCTCTCTCTCTCTCTCTCTCTCTCTCTCTCTCTCTCTCTCCCCTAACCATCCCCCTAGTTGTCGTCATTTTCTCTCCCAAAAATATTTATTTAATATCTCTACTACATCCCAAACCTACCACCCTTGCTTTATTTCTCAAGTGGCACCCTCATCCCTCTAATAATGGCGTGGTCTATCGTCTCTTTTTTTTTCTCCCTAGTTTAAGCTTCTTCTCAAATCACTTTGTCCCCCTCCCCCTCCACTTCATACGGGCTCTGCACGCCCCTCCCTAGCCTTCTTCGCTACTGCACCATGCCCCCCACCCCCCACCCCCACCTCGAGATGCTGGAGATGGATAACGGTGATGGCAGCGGCAGTGACTGGAACCCCTCCATGACAGTGATGGCAGTGGCAGCGAGGGCCACCACCATCACCAAAGTGACATCATCAAGGTGGAGCACGACTTCCACAACATCTACACATCCAAGGCGGAGTCCACCCAGTAAAACAAGACGAGCGCCTCCCAGCAGGCCATGGAGGAGATTCGATGGCTGGTGCTCCCAGGGAGCAGCAGTGAGCCTCATCGTCATTAGGCACAGCCTGGGAGGTGCACTGGCCCTGCTCAACGCCCACAAGGTGGTCACAGCCACCCTCTCGGGGCTTTCTCACGTCAGCGCCGTCTCCTTTGGGGCACCCCAGGTGGGGAACGCCGCCTTCGCCCTGGAGCTCAACGCCCTGAATGTGAAGGTGCTACGTGTGGTAAACTAACAGGACCCCATGCCACAGCTACCGGGGGCAGCGGCCACCTGATTCCGACAGCGGAGGGGCTGCTGTAGGAGTGGGTGTACACCCACATCAAGATACAACTGGTGGTGGATGTCGGGATCGGAATTGGAAGGCACATGCACATGGTGGGCATGTGCTTGCATCGGCAAACACGAAGCAATCGCCACAAAAAGTATGTACATGTTCTTCTTTTTCCCCGTCGCCAAGACTGATGCCATATATGCACGTCGTTTTCTTCCCCCCGCCCCCACTGTAAAATAACCCAGTTCATGTTTCACTTTTTTTTTCTCTGTGTTTCATTTTTTTCTTTTGCGTAGCGGGTTATTGTAGCACAATAGTAACTGCAATGTTACGCTACAGTAGTTACTATTCATTCAGATTCTTTTTTATTTTTTATTAGTTTTAATTTTTTTGAAGATTTGATTGTGTAAGATTAGTTGTTTTGATTTATGGTTTTTTTTACAAATATAAAAACATAACAATAAAAAATTACACATATTGATATGTGTTGGTACGTAGACCGACTGGTGACCCGTTGCTCGTCGATCACACCATCTGTGCGATTCACGAGCTATTGATTCTAATTAATGTATGTGAAGTTATATTTATAAAATTAAAAAAAAGTATGTATGTGTATTTATATAATATTTAATTGTAAGACCCGGCCCTCCTGGGCCTTTGGCCCCATCCTCAGGGTCGCAACAGGCGCCCTGGCCGCGACGTGGTCGTGCCAGATCGGCCTGCCGCGACAGGTTTGAGTCGCGCCATACTCAGCCGTCATGTTCTTGTCGCGACGGGGGTAGCCGTCGCTTCCTTGTCGCGGCGTCTGACGGCGTCGCGACTGCTTTTCTGACAGACGTGATCGTTGTCCTTTCTGTCAGAATGGCTTTGTCAGGTGTTGGGCACGCGCAGTGTTGACACGACCTGGTCAGCCGTCGCGATTGCTTTTCTAGTCTTCAAGGTTTGACCACCTTTTTGGGGTCAAGTCGGGGGCGACCGTCGCGACATGGTCACAATGCCTAGGGGCGGCGCGACACGGTGATTGTCGCGCCGGGTCGTCCTGTCGCGTTCTGGAGGCCATCGGTTTAAAACTGAGTGCCATGCCCCATTCTCCCCCTCTCCCCTTTCGCTCCTTCTTCTTCCCCTCTCCTTCCCTCCGAGCTCTCTTGTGGTTCTCTTGTCCGTTCTTCGTGCTCGAGGTGTTCGTGCTGAGGTTGTGAGGTCCTGTTCGTGCAGGGGCCATGTTCGTGTTGCGTGGAGCGAGGAGGAGGTGGTCATTCCTATGTGAAGGCCCCAACGGGTCGGCTCTACACGTGGAGGTAGGTGTTGGGTTGAATGCAATTCATATCATTTCCCTCCTATTTTGATGATGACAAGAGGTGTTCTTAAAGCAATTTAATTGAAACATGTCAAAAACATCATACCTGAAATTCATGTTCAAAAAGTATTTTTCAAACCACATTTATCATTTATGGTCATGATAAATCATTTAACTAATGATATATGTGTTTATTCTTCAGGTACAAACATTTTTATACAAAAGATGAGTCGACACACCCATCAATGGTGTCGACACATCAACACAGATTCAAAGGCAAAATGTGTAAAAATGTTGAGACTGTGTCGACACATGTCAAGAGTGTGTCGACACGAGTGGCAGTTTTTCAGAAATCAAGCCTACCCAGGTCGACACACTCTCAGAGCAGGTCGACACTAGATCCGTTCCCAGAACAGCCAGTTTGAAGAATTGGGACAGCAGGTCGACACACTCTCAGAGCAGGTCGACACTAGACCAGTTCCCAGAACAGCCAGTTTGCAGATTTGGGACAGCAGGTCGACACACTCAAGAGCAGGTCGACACGGGACCTTCTTCCCAGAACAGCTTCTTACATATTCTGGACAGTGTGTCGACACTACCACCAGGGCAGGTCGACACACTACGAAACTTTTCATCCTAAAGTTGATGGCTGCCACGTGTCCTTCTAGGGCGATCAGAATCTTCCTAGGAACGCGTGCCCTTGTACCCCAAAAGGGTATCTTTGGAATCCTAAGGATATAAAAGGTCTTTTTGGCCAGCCTTCACATGAGACAAGAGACCCAACTCTCTTAGAGCCTCCAAAAAGCTCCTGGCGGCCAGTAAGAGCTCGTGTCTCCTTCCTCTGCTCTCCAAGTGCTTCCAGAAGACCAATTTCCACCAATTCAAGGTGTGGGAATTGGAATTTGATTCCTGAAGACTCCTCTGAAGCATTCCAAGGAGGCAGATCCTGTAGAAGACTCTTTGGTGAAGAATTCGAGGAAGATCCAACTTCTCAGATTGCAGAGCATCGACTTGGACTTCAAGCTTCACAAGTTCCTTCCCAATTCAAGCTTCTACAAGGGAGTACACTGAAGAACGAAGCCTTTCAATCAATTTATCCTTTCTTCTGTTCTTCTGAGATATCTTTTGAGATTATGCAAGTGCTTCTGCATAACTCTCTTTAGAGTTCTCAAATTTCGACTAGATCTGTTGCTAGAGGATCTTAGTCTTAAGTTGGTGTCTAGCAAGTTTTAGTGTGAGCATTGTGCTCAGTTGTTGTGAGCCGTCGAGCTCAGTTTGAGTTGTCAAGCTCAGGGTTGGTTTGAGCAGTCTTGCTCTGTGTTTCTAGAGTAGTCTTGCTCTAGAGGTTGTGTGAGTTGTATGCTCTGAAGTGTTGGAGTTGTTAGGCTCCTTTGGGTGTGTAGCCCAGTTGTGTTAGTGAAGCCTCACGGGTTGTGAGGGGTGGATGTAGGAATCACTTGGGTGATTTCCGAACCACCTAAAAAATCCTTGTGCATTTGTCTTCTGTGGTTTGATTGATTCATCCGCTAGATGCTTGCATAGGATCCGTTTTAATTCACTTAATCAACTTGCTTCACATCTAAGTTTTTCAACTCACTCAAATCTAATCAGATCTGTAGTTTTTCACTGATAACATTGCCTCTGATTCTAAATAGTTTTCAAATTACTTAAGCTTCCGCAAAAGTGGCTAAGATCTATTCACCCCCCCCCCTTCTAGATCTTTTCCACACATTCATTTCGATCCTTCAATTGGTATCAGAGCGGGTTTACATCGATCTGATTTGAACTGAGCAGTTTTTGTTTCTGAGTATTGAGTGTTTGATTGTTTGCTTGTTTGTTTGCTTGCTTGTTTAACTCTTTCTCTGTGCATTTACTTAAGTGTCATGGACTCAAAGGGTTTCATAGCTGAGGGCCATTCCATAAATAGGCCACCATTCTTTAATGGTTTGGACTATTCTTATTGGAAAAACAGAATGCAAGTATTTCTAAGGGCCCAGAACTATGAGATCTGGAAAGTTGTAGAGGTGGGTCCCTATGAGAACCAGGGAGAAGAAGATACCTGGACAAGGGAACAGATAAGGAAAGCTACACTGAATTATAGTGCCATGAACATGATTCAGTGTGCTGTCCATCCCAAGGAGTATTCGAGAATCTCTATGTGCAAATCTGCCAAAGAGATGTGGGATAAACTCGAATTACTCTATGAGGGAACATCTCAGGTCAAGGAGACCAAGGCAAACATTTTAGTTTCAGAATATGAACTCTTTATGATGAAATCTAATGAATCTATTTCTGAAATGTTTGCCAGATTCATGGTGATAGTCAATGGACTCAAGGCTTTGGGTAAGGAGTATACTGATGCAGACTTGGTAAGAAAAATTTTGCGTTCACTTTCTTCAATTTGGCATACCAAGGCCACTGTTATTGAAGATTCAAAAGATTTGTCCAAAATTTCTTTGGATGAATTGATTGGATCTTTAATGACATATGAAATAAACTTAAAAAGAAATGAAGAACACATCATTAAGACCAAGCCTATGGCACTCAAAGCCTCTTCAAGCAACAAAGATAAAAATCAGGATAAGACAAGTTCTGAAGAATCTGAGTCGAATGAGGATGAGATTGCCCTCATGACCAGACAATTCAGGAAATTTTTGAAATATAGGAAAGGGAAAATGACTGGGAAAAAGAAATTTCCCTCAGGTAAGAAGAACACTTCCTCTTCCAATTTCAATAAGAATCATAAACCTGATGAAAATGTTATCTGTTACAGGTGCAACAAGCCAGGACACATGAAAGGAGAGTGTCCTGAGAACAAGAAGGAAAAGCACAAGAGATTCCAGAAATACAAGAAGCCAAAGGCCATGGTAGCCACTTGGTCTGATGAAGATACAAGTGAGGAAGAAGAAGAGAAGAAGTCCTCAAGCTCAGAGAGTGAGGAAGTTTGCTTCATGGCCAACAGCACAGATGGAAAGGTAAATACTTCCTTTGAAGACTATAGTGTTGAAGATTGGCAGGATGTGTATGCAGAATTAGTTGAAAGATATTCTGAAATGAGAAAAGAAAATAAACACATCAAAAAGAAAATTGAAAATCTCTACCATAACCAATCTTCAAACAATAGAATCTGTGAACTGGAATCTGAAGTAACAGACTTGCTTGAAGAAAAAGAGAATCTCCTAAACCTAATTGATGAACTGAAACTTGCCTCTCAAAAGGCCTCCCAAGAATTCAGAAACTTAAATGAAAAGCTGGAAATTGAAAAACAAGAAAAACAACAGAAAATTGAAGAAATTGAAGTTCTTAAAAACCAGCTAAAGGAAAGGGAGGAGGTTATCCAAACCTTCACAAAAGGCCAAGATAACCTAGAGGCATTGCTAGGATCCAACATGACAACCACATCTCATGGATTAGGATTCAACAAGAAGAAACCCCAAAAAGACAAATCTGGTGAGAAAAAGGGAAAAGCACCACTAATTAATTTTGTCAAGGGTCCTAATCTGGAAAACACTGAAATCCAACAAACAGCAAACAAAACCCCAAACAAAACTCAAAACAAATCAAAAACCCAAAAACAAAAGAAGACTATCAGGTCGACACAGTCCCCTGACAGGTCGACACCAGTCCACAAGAAGAAGACTTCTGTGGCTGTTGTGTCGACACCAGTACAGGAGAGGTCGACCTGCTCAACACCAAAAACCAAAAACAACTCAACCAAAAATTCAAATAAAAATCTGAAAAATAAGAAAAAGGGAAAAGAAATAATCCATGAAAAACCTTGGACCTCCAAGACAACACTTCAAGAAGATTGGACTAATCCTTGGAACCAATGGTATGAAAATCCCTGTTGGTATTATCCTCAATACTCTTATCCAAATTTCTGGATGTACCAACACAATCCATGGATTCCACCTCCTCCTCTGAACTCAAATTTTCAAATGAAAAACTCCCCTCCAACCAAAAACAAAGATCTTGGTGCTTTCATTCCTAAAAGAAAGAACAAACAGAAAAAGGCTGAAAACACCAAAGTAACAAAACAAAAATCTAAAACAAATCAAATTTGGGTGAGAAAGGATTTGATGTCTTTATTAAATCATTCTGATGGTCCCAACTCTGTTTGGGTACCAAAATCTTCTCTCCATTGATCTTTGTGCAGGAAGGTCGTGCACCCAACACCAATGTTTGGTTTCTTGATAGTGGGTGTTCACGACACATGACTGGAGATAGAGCCAAATTTTCCTGTCTAATTGAAAAGGAGGGAGGGTCAGTCACCTTTGGAGGTAAAAATAAAGGAAAGATCATTGGATCTGGTAAGGTTGGTCAAACTTCTTCAAACTCAGTAGATAATGTTTTGTTAGTTGATGGACTTGATTATAATTTGCTCAGTATCAGCCAACTATGTGACAAAGGTCACAAAGTTGTGTTTGAATCTGATTTTTGCAAAATAATTGATTCATCAACTGACAAAATCAAATTCTTTGGAAAAAGAGAAAACAATGTCTACATGATCAACCTTAATAAAAACTTTTCTGAAAATCTTTGTTTTGTTGCAAATAAAGATGAAATTGCATGGACTTGGCACAAAAGACTTGGCCATGCAAGTTTCAGAACTTTGAATAAGTTGTTAAGATTGAATCTGGTTAAAGGTCTTCCTGAATCTTTTTCTAGTGTTGAAGGTCAAATTTGTGGGATCTGTGCTAAAGGAAAACAAACTAGGAAATCCTTTAAAGCCTTCAATGAAGTACTCACATCTAAGCCACTAGAACTTCTTCACATGGACCTCTTTGGGCCAACAAGAGTTCTAAGCCTAAGTGGCAAGAGATATGGGTTTGTAATCATTGATGACTTTACTAGATTTACCTGGGTTATTTTTCTATCCCACAAAAGTGATGCATGCCTTGAATTCAGGAATTTCTGTACCACTATCTTAACAACTTATCCATTTAAAATTAAAAACATTTTAACTGATCATGGGGGTGAATTTGATAACACATCCTTTTCTGATCTATGTGCTGAATTGCAAATATTTCACAAGTTTTCTTCACCTAGAACTCCAGAACAAAATGGAGTTGTGGAAAGAAAGAATAGAACTCTTGTGGAAATGGCTAGATCCATGCTCTTAGGGAGTAATCTGCCCAAATCCTTCTGGGCTGAAGCTGTTAACACAGCCAATCACATCCTAAACAGAGCTTTGGTCAGACCAAAGATCAGAAAAACCCCCTATGAATTGTTGAAAAACAAAAAGCCAACTGTTGCTTACTTCAAAACTTTTGGGTGCAAGTGTTTTGTACACAATAATAACAAAGAAAACCTTGACAAGTTTGATGCTAAGAGTCAGGAAGCTATCTTCCTTGGCTATTCTGAAGTGTCAAGGGCTTTCAAAGTGTACATATTGAAAACCAAAACTGTTGAAGAATCACCACATGTTATTTTTGATGAAAATTCCTTTTCCACTAATGATTCTAAATCTTGCAGGGAAAAACAAGACAATGAAGAGGATGACCTCATTGTGGACTCTTCACCAACCGTTGAGGAGATTAACAACATTGAAGAGAACCTGAACAACAACTCACCATCTTCAAGTGGTTCAGGTAATATTGCTCCAGAAGTGGGCACTTCTCAACAGGTAATTTCTGAACCTCGTTTTCTAAGAGATCACCCATTAGACAGTGTAGTTGGCAACTTAAATGATAGAGTTAGGACCAGATCATCCTTCTTGCAAAACATTGAAGAAGACTCACTAGCTCTAATTTCCCAAATTGAACCCAAGTCAATTGATGAAGCCTTATCCAGTTCTGATTGGATTAATGCTATGCATGATGAACTTCATCAATTTGAAAGAAATCAAGTGTGGGAATTAGTGCCTAGACCTAGTGACCAAACAGTGATTGGCACTAGATGGGTTTTCCGAAATAAATTGAATGAAACTGGTCAAGTAATAAGAAACAAAGCTAGGCTAGTTGCAAAGGGGTATAACCAAGAATTTGGAATTGACTTTGAAGAATCTTATGCCCCTGTAGCTAGACTAGAAGCTGTGAGAATTTTCCTTGCTTTTGCATCCTCCATGAAATTCAAAGTCTTTCAAATGGATGTCAAAAGTGCATTTCTAAATGGATATATAAAGGAAAATGTTTTGTTGAACAACCTCCTGGATTTGAAAATGAAAAATATCCTAACCATGTTTTCAAGCTTAATAAGGCACTCTATGGTCTTAAACAAGCTCCAAGAGCTTGGTATGATCGTTTGAGTTCCTTTTTACTTGAAAAAGGATATTCCAGAGGTAATGTTGATCAAACATTGTTCACAAAAACAGTAAAAAATCAAATAATTGTTGTCCAAATTTATGTTGATGACATAATATTTGGATCAACTAATAAAGGCCTTTGCACTGAATTTTCAAATCAAATGAAGAATGAATTTGAAATGAGCTTAATGGGAGATTTAACATTCTTTTTGGGATTGCAGGTCAACCAAACACATGAAGGAATCTTCATCAGTCAAACCAAATATGTCAAGGAGCTACTGAAAAGGTTTGACTTTCAGAACCTTAAACACTCAAGCACACCCATTGCAATAAATGCTAAGCTAGAAGAAGACCCATCTGGTAAGTCAGTAGATCCAAAGACCTACAGAGGTATGATTGGCTCTCTGCTCTACCTTACTACTTCTAGACCTGACATTCAGTTTTGTGTGTGCTTATGTGCTAGATTCCAATCTAATCCTAAAGAAAGTCATATGCTTGCTGTGAAAAGAATTTTTAAATATCTTGTTGGAACATGTGACTTAGGAATTTGGTATCCTGCTGGTTGCAAGTTAGAATTGTTTGCCTATTGTGATGCTGATTATGCTGGGTGTAAGTTAGATAGAAAAAGCACAAGTGGCTTGTGTTATTTCTAGGTGGGTGCCTTATTCTTGGGCTTCTAAGAAGCAACATTCAGTTGCTCTGTCAACCGCAGAGGCTGAGTATGTTGCTGCAGGTAGATGTGGAACTCAGATTCTCTGGGTGAAACATCAACTTCTTGATTACAACCAAGATTTAGGGTGTGTACCCATCCTATGTGATAACACTAGTGCCATAAACTTGTCTAAAAACCCCATTCAGCACTCCAGAACAAAACACATTGAAATTAGGCATCATTTCTTGAGAGATGAGGTTGCAAAGAAATCTTTTGAACTCCATTTTATTGAAACTGAAAAACAAATTGCAGACATATTCACAAAACCCCTTCCTGAAAATAGATTTTCATCTTTAAGGAGAGAACTTGGTCTTTGCAAGTGTCCACCTTCTTGATTTCTCTCTAAGTTTGGGTTGAGTGTTATGCATTGTCTAAGGGGGAGTTCGTTGCATTTCATAGCTCTTTGCTTCTTCACATTGTTCATATCTCTCTCACTTTCAATTCTAATTCTTTTTCTTACAATAAATTCTCCAACTCTTATTGTGTTGACACTTCAAGGTATATCAAATAGTGACTTGGAGAAGGACAGGTCATACTTGTCTGAAACCTTTCACTATGCGTGAGAACATATCTCCGCCAAGTACTAAGAAGTTAATATGCAATAGTTGAGGGGGAGCTTTTATTGTTCAAAGAGAATTTCTTTTCTGATTTCAAAACTTGCACAGTTTTAACTTCCATTTCCTTTTGGCAATGAATTCTTCAACTCTTATTGCATTGAAGTTACTTGGTATATCAAATGGTGATTTGAAGAAGGACAAGTTAGGCTTGTCTGGACACTTTCACTATGCGTGAGAGCTTATCTCCGCCAAGTACCAAGAAATGAATATGCAATTGTTGAGGAGAAGTTCTTGTTGTCCAAGAAGAAAATTTCTTTTGATTTCAAAATTGCATATCTTTATTTTGATGAAAAATGGTTGAAATCATCATCTCAGGGGGAGCTAGAAAATTCACAAGTCATCTTTTTGCAAAATTCAAAACCTTTCTTGCATTTCATCAATTCCCTGCATGATGTCCTCATTCTAAAGTCTAGAGTCACAAAATGAACCTTGAGTGATTTATTATATTTTTACTAATCAACCTTCAACTATGTCTCTCAATCCACAGAAATTCAGATCTCTTCCTAGACTAAATGACAATTTGTGCCTTGAACTTAAAACATTTCCTTGTTTGCAACTGATGACTGGATGTATTTGAATTCTATCTCACAAACTCTCCAAAAACTTGTAAAATCCAACAGAGCAATGGCATCTGTGCTGAGAAACTGCACACCTTCACAATGAATGAAGTGCTATGTATGTCATGAGGCATTATTGCTAACTCTGTTCAAAGGGGATCAAAATTGAAAATAACTTCAAAAACTAAGCAATTATGTGCTATGCTTTTTGATGATGACTGAGTAACTGGAAATATTGGCGTCTACAAAACGTATATTTTCATGTCAAAAGGTCATCATTTACCTCTTTGAGACTTGACAATGACTAAATCTTAAGTATCCAGGGACTATGGTGTGTAAAAAGCACTAGTACTTGAGTGAAAGAGATTTATATCATTTGATAGTTTGTTAAAAGAACAAAAATATGAAAATTATTGGAGATTTGTTTAGAAAGAATCATCTTCTTCCTTCATCAAGTTGTTCTTTAAGTTTGTGTTTTACTTTCAACACAACTGTATTTGGTCTAGATGACATCTTTAATTCTTGAAAATTGAGAAACATGGTAGTTTTTGGTTGATTGTTAGATACATTATATCCCTCAATTTATCATTTTGTTGATTCAAGTCTTGGAATGCTAATATCCTGTTGGAAATTGTTTGAAACACTTGAACTGTGATGAATTTTTGCAAAATATAACAAATGAATTTTTAAGCCTCTTAAAAATCCTTGAAATGATAATTCCTCTCATTATTTATCATTATAAAGATGTCCCCAAATTTCTCAAAAATTTCCTCTCAAAGATTCAAATTTCTCTCAAAGGCTGTGTCGACACCATCCTCTCACGTGTCGACACACAACCCCGTCAGGTCGACACCACCTTCTTCACGTGTCGACACTGTTTTCTTGCCAGACCCTTTTCAAACCTTTCGGGTTCATGATAAGCCCTCTTGTTCCTGCGGGGCAGTATACCACTGCACCCCTTTTAGGAATCAGGTCGACCCGACGGCCAAAATCTCATTGTTTCCGGCAAGAACACTTCCCATTTCTCTCTAGCTCTCATCCTCCTTCCATCATCTCTCCATTCTTCCATTTCCTCTCCAAATTCCACTCCTCTTGCACCATGGTCCGGAAGTTGGGTCCCCGCCGTGGCGCAAGATCTACGGCCTCTTCAAGGCCAGTTCCGGCAGAGGTTCCAGTTGAACAGTTGGAAAGAAGAACCAAGAGAAGAAACGATCCTGCCGAGCAACCAGGATCTTCTTCTGCACCTCAAAGAGCAGCAAAGAGAGGTCGGGCCTCATCTTCAGGCAGAGGTAGTAATCCTCCAAACCCTAGAACAGACAGTCCGGGAGATTCTTCTGAGAACCCTGAGGAATCCTCTTCCTCCTCTTCTGAGTCTCAAGAGGATATTCCCTCAGAGTCAGTCAGTGCAGCAAAACTAATTTTGAAGCCCAGAATTCTAGACCTCTCAGATATTCAACTAGCAATTCTTTTCCAGAAATACAGACCTATTTTTCCTTTCAGTCTTGGTTGCCTTTCATTTCTGAGTTTCAAGTCTGTTATCCAAGACTAGTTAGGGAATTTTACAAGAACCTCAAATGCACAGATGAAGGGTTTGAATCAAAGGTCAAGGGAATAGCCATAGATATGCCAACTGAAATAGCTGCTTCCATTTTCAAAGTGCCAGATGAGGGGGCTGACTACCATGAGTTTGAATTTGATTTACATGAAGCCTATTCCATCTTGACAGGCCTTCCTGCAGATGCATCAGATCCCAAACAGACCTATGTAACCAGGTTCAATGCCAATACATTTCCACCTGTGTTAAGGGTCATCCACCACATTTTGACCACCATAATTACCCCTCAAGGTGGTGGAAGGGATAGATTGACAGACATCCAGAGGTTCATCCTCTATTGCATGGTCAAAGACATCAAGATCAACCTTCATGTGATTCTCTATCAAATCATCTCTGAAACTACAAGAACAGACCTAAAGAGATCTCTTCCTTATGGAGCACATCTGACCTCAGTGTTCCAGCACTTTGGTGTGCCCTTGGAAAATGAGAAGTCCCAATCTATTCCCAAGTCAAACATCTACACTTTTAAGAATATCCAGAAGTTTATGGGATTTAGATTGGAGGGAAATCAAATTAGAAGAGGGCCAATTGTGGTTGAGGCCCCTCAAGCTCAGGAGGACCAGCCTCAGGTTCAAGGGGATCAGCCCCAAGCACAAGAGGACCAGCCTCCAGCTCAAGGAAACCAAGATCAGGAGGGTCAGCCTCCACATCATGAGGGCCAGCCTCAAGTTCAAGAGGAACAAGTTCACCTGCCAGAGGATCAGCCTCTAATGGATGAGGACCAGCCTCATATCACTCCTGAAGGTGGCATTCAGCTTGAAACCCCTATTCCACCTCAAGCTGATCCTTCCTCTTCCTTGCCACATACTTTTGAACCTCCACATTTCTCCTCTACATTCCAATCATCCACTTCTTCTGGTGGGTCCTCAATTCCACCAGAATTGTTCTCTTTCCTCAATGCTAAATTTGATCATTGAACTCCACCATTCAAACAATGTCAGACCAATTTGAATTGAGAGTTCAAAGACTAGAGAACACAGTGTCAGCTAAATTTATTGAGCAGAAGGCAGCTTCAGATTATGCAGCTCAGAGATTCAACAGACTTATAGGCACTCTGGGAGATTCCTATCTTGAGCTAAAAGAGCATCAAGACAAGTTGGAGAAAGTTCTTAAGGGAATATTGGCAAATTCCCAAGCAGATGTCTTCAACACCAAGCAAACATTGCATGAGATTTCCAGCACCAGATTGTCATTTGCTCATTTTGTGGATGATTTGGAAAGTATGAGGAACTTCAATGAGCACATTGACAGGCAGATTACAGATTTGACCAAGGAGTTCAAGATAATGCAGAGACCTGGTTGGTCAGCTGGCTCATCATCTTCCTCACAACACAGTGCAGCTGATCTAACCAGACTTCAAGCCACCTTGCTAGAAAATTCAGATCAAATGGAACACTTTTTGAGCACAAAAATGATAACCATTCAAGATCAAATCAAGACTAGCTTGAACTTCATGGAGAAAAGACTATTTGACATAGAGACCATTCTTCTTCCTCTTCCTCCTCCTCCTCCATCTTCTACTTAATGTAATTTCTCTTTTGATGATGTCAAAGGGGGAGAAGAAAGTAAGATAGAACAAATGTTTGTAATCTTTTGGAATGTTTGTAATGGTTCTCTTGTTGAATGAAATGAAAAGTGCTGCTTGGTTTGAATGATTCTCTCAATTGTGTATTTAATGTGATTGAAAATCCTTTTGTGAATGTGATTGAATGATTACTTGTCAAGTTGCTTGACTTCTATGTACAAAATTTCTAATTTCAAGTAACACTGTATCTCACAAACACATCATCAATTGTTACTGAAAAATATCAAAAGGTCCTTGACAAGTATGAACAAAAAGGAAAACAAAAATTTAAACAATCAAAAATTGCTTAAAATCACACTTCATCAAAACCACATTGAAATATGGATTTAATGTTGCCATCATCAAAAAGGGGGAGATTGTTGGGTTGAATGCAATTCATATCATTTCCCTCCTATTTTGATGATGACAAGAGGTGTTCTTAAAGCAATTTAATTGAAACATGTCAAAAACATCATACCTGAAATTCATGTTCAAAAAGTATTTTTCAAACCACATTTATCATTTATGGTCATGATAAATCATTTAACTAATGATATATGTGTTTATTTTTCAGGTACAAACATTTTTATGCAAAAGATGAGTCGACACACCCATCAATGGTGTCGACACATCAACACAGATTCAAAGGCAAAATGTGTAAAAATGTTGAGACTGTGTCGACACATGTCAAGAGTGTGTCGACACGAGTGGCAGTTTTTCAGAAATCAAGCCTACCCAGGTCGACACACTCTCAGAGCAGGTCGACACTAGATCTCGTTCCCAGAACAGCCAGTTTGAAGAATTGGGACAGCAGGTCGACACACTCTCAGAGCAGGTCGACACTAGACCTAGTTCCCAGAACAGCCAGTTTGCAGATTTGGGACAGCAGGTCGACACACTCAAGAGCAGGTCGACACGGGACCTTCTTCCCAGAATAGCTTCTTACATATTCTGGACAGTGTGTCGACACTACCACCAGGGCAGGTCGACACACTACGAAAACTTTTCATCCTAAAGTTGATGGCTGCCACGTGTCCTTCTAGGGCGATCAGAATCTTCCTAGGAACGTGTGCCCTTGTACCCCAAAAGGGTATCTTTGGAATCCTAAGGATATAAAAGGTCTTTTTGGCCAGCCTTCACATGAGACAAGAGACCCAACTCTCTTAGAGCCTCCAAAAAGCTCCTGGCGGCCAGTAAGAGCTCGTGTCTCCTTCCTCTGCTCTCCAAGTGCTTCCAGAAGACCAATTTCCACCAATTCAAGGTGTGGGAATTGGAATTTGATTCCTGAAGACTCCTCTGAAGCATTCCAAGGAGGCAGATCCTGTAGAAGACTCTTTGGTGAAGAATTCGAGGAAGATCCAACTTCTCAGATTGCAGAGTATCGACTTGGACTTCAAGCTTCACAAGTTCCTTCCCAATTCAAGCTTCTACAAGGGAGTACACTGAAGAACGAAGCCTTTCAATTCAATTCATCCTTTCTTCTGTTCTTCTGAGATATCTCTTGAGATTATGCAAGTGCTTCTGCATAAATCTCTTTAGAGTTCTCAAATTTCGACTAGATCTGTTGCTAGAGGATCTTAGTCTTAAGTTGGTGTCTAGCAAGTTTTAGTGTGAGCATTGTGCTCAGTTTGTTGTGAGCCGTCGAGCTCAGTTTGAGTTGTCAAGCTCAGGGTTGGTTTGAGCAGTCTTGCTCTGTGTTTCTAGAGTAGTCTTGCTCTAGAGGTTGTGTGAGTTGTATGCTCTGAAGTGTTGGAGTTGTTAGGCTCCTTTGGGTGTGTAGCCCAGTTGTGTTAGTGAAGCCTCACGGGTTGTGAGGGGTGGATGTAGGAATCACTTGAGTGATTTTCGAACCACCTAAAAAATCCTTGTGCATTTGTCTTCTGTGGTTTGATTGATTCATCCGCTAGATGCTTGCATAGGATCCGTTTTAATTCACTTAATCAACTTGCTTCACATCTAAGTTTTTCAACTCACTCAAATCTAATCAGATCTGTAGTTTTTCACTGATAACATTGCCTCTGATTCTAAATAGTTTTAAATTACTTAAGCTTCCGCAAAAGTGGCTAAGATCTATTCATCCCCCCCCTTCTAGATCTTTTCCACACATTCATTTCGATCCTTCAATTGGCTGATATTTTCACCAAACCCTTGATCCTCTCACCCTAAGCATGCTCCCCTCCCTCTAGAGACGGTGTTTCCTCGTGGTTTATGGTTGTGGGAGTGTGAGAATCCATGCTCGTGGTTGAGTGAGGTTTCCCCTTCGAGCGTAGATCCTTGTTAATCCATGTTTGTGGGGCTCTGAGGGTGGTTTGGAGGGATTTACAGCCTTCATACATGTTGCACATGCTCCCCTCCCCTTGTGGAATGTTATTTCGTGTTTTTGGGGTGGTTCCCTGAGGGACTGCTCCAGAACCCCCCTCTGCTGAAGACACGACCACTATAGAGGTCGTGATCTTGTCACAACTGCCTGGCTAGTTGTGACATGATCGCGACGCTCTTGGGTGTCGCGACCTGGTTGCGACGGCAAGGGCCACCGCGACAGTGTCGCGATAGAGAAGGGTGTCGCGACAAGGTCGCGATGGCCCGATGCGTCGCGACTACAGCCGAGAGATAGGTTTTGGTCTTCGCCGTTTCCACTTCTTCTACTGTACCCGTGGCACCTGTGCTAGTTTCCTAGTACAGTCCTACACTAGTTGTTCGCTCAGTGCTCGGCACTTGAGGGCTTGTCTCGCGTGTGAGGTTGTTACCGTTGCCTGGGACCCCCGTCCTCGGGAGCCTGTTGAGGGAGTACTTTGGGCTACGAGCGTGCTCGAGTTGGCAGCCCAGCAGGTGGACTCTAAAGCTGAGGGGAAAACGGTGGTTAGGACAACGACGTTGAGTCATTTGCAGAGCTTTCATGGTTGGTCTGGGACGCCGAGGACGGTTAGGAGTTCTACCCAGCGCAGGCCAGCCAGTCCTTTTTCTCACTGCCTCACTCCTTGTGGCCCCGGAACCACTTGGGGAGGTCAGGCGTGGGACCATAGTTCGGCCAGATTATGGCGGTTACTGTTGTGTACTTTGTGTCCTACCTTACTCTGATGAGACATGAGGGTTAGGACTTGGGTCGAGGGTAAGACGTCGGTGGGCGCTCCTGACCTTTGACTAGTGGTAGTGCTTCCCATAGCTAGTGTTTCTTGTCCAGGCAGAGTCCCCTCTGTCTGTGTTTGCTAGCCTTGTGGTGGTCACGACGAGTACTCGTACGGAGTTTCCGACCGTGTTGTGTTTCCGTACCGCACTAGTTGTAGCTTTGCTTCTGTACTTCCGGTTATAGGTAGAAGATATAAACTGATGTCAATTATTTATTATATATTTTCTTCTACCTGTTAGAGCTAGTAGGAGATTGGTAGTCCCTACTGAGCTTCTGTTGTGAAGCTCATCCATTTCTTTCCCAGGTGAGACTTCTCAGCAGCGGCAGGGAACATGTCGGGCAGACGAGATGGGGCGTTAGTGGAGGTCCCCGTAGCTAGCAGTGATTCCCCTTGTACGTCACCCTCGGGGTATGCCCCTAAGGGATCTGTTTTTCCCCTGCCTCTTACTTGTACTAGCGTGCGTGCGTTGGGAGTCTTGGGACTGTACTTAGAGCGGTACGCAGTGGTCTCGCTCTCTTTTCTGTTTCCGCTTGTACGCTTCTAGTTTAGCAGTTGACGTTTACTTCTGTTACATATCCTGTTAGATATATAATATAGCCCTTCCGAGTCTCCAGATCCGTGGGCGGCGACCGCGAAAATCCGGTCCTCAGTGTGGGCCAAGGGTCAGGTTCTCGGGGTCGTTACATTAATATATGTGTTAAACAATCTTTTGCATGGCAATGATCCTAGGAAAGTGAAAGGTATGCAGAAAATAACATTTCAGATTTGTGATGTAATTGCAGTTTTTTTTTAAGGTTCATTTGACAGAAGCCAAATCATAGTTGTTGTCACTTCATTTGTCATTATTTATTTATAATTTTGTTTTTATTTATTTATTTATTTATGAAGCAATTTTGAGGGATTATTTCATTTAATTTTTTTTATAATGCTCACAAATTGGTCTTATAAAGGGGGGGGGGTGCCTTGCTTATTTATCCCCAAGAAAAAAGGGCAATCGATGTTAAAAGGGAGGCAATCGATGTTGCATGGATTGGGCTTTTAAAAAGGGGCAATCGATGTGGTATGGATTGGGCTTTTAAAAGGGGGCAATCGATGTTGCATGGATTGGGCTATTAAAAGGAGGCAATCGATATTAAAAGGGGGAAATCGATGTTGCATGGATTGGGCTCTTAAAAGGAGGCAATCGATGCAACATCGATTGGGCTCTTAAAAGGGCAATTGATGCAGCATTGATTGGGCTTTTAAAAGAGTAATCGATTAGGCACTCTGCCATTTTTATAAATATTTTTTTTGCTATTATTATCATTTTCATCTTTCATTATTATTTTATTTCTTATCTCTCTTCTCTCTCTTCTTTTATTATTATTATTATTATTATCATTATTTATTGGGACCGATGGGATTTTTTTAAAGGCCCACCTTTTCAAGGTTGAGGTGGCAAGGCCTCCCACCTTTTTCACAGTAGTCCCTCATTCTTCTTCTCTTTTTTTATATATTTAATGGACCCTTGCTTTTGTTGCAGTCGGTTGCTACAGTTTCTCTTCTTAAGTCGTAGGCCCACTTGTGGCACAATGGCCAAAATAGGTGCAAACAACATTGCTCAACCATTTTCTTTTCAAATGTTAAAAGTATACATTGACATTGACTTTGATGAAGCTGCCTTCGTGGATGTGTTTATGAAAATGTTTAAAGGGGCTGTGACTTTTTATGTTTTGTTTTAGTCCAAGAGAATAGAACTTTTCTGCTATTTATGATCTTTTCTCCTCTCCATCACTATAGTTGGATCTCTTAGCATATGTAATGAGATTGATGGGGTAAGTATGAAATTCGAGGCTTGCTTCACACAATGCATTAACCAACACTCCTGATCTTTGTGTTCATAAATACCAAGTTATCTACTTTAATTCTCTACTTTACATTTATTCAATTTTTATTGGTATCAGGGGCTACTTTAACTTTTTAGCCTCCATGGTTGCATAAGTATCTTGAACTTTTTAGCATTGTAGAAATATATGCTCTATTGTTTCTGATCAATGCAATTAGCATCTAACATGTTAGCCTTAGTTTCACTGATATTAAAAAATTTAAATCTACAACATATTTCATATATAAAAATATTTTTTTACTTATGTATTTTATAAACAATCGTCGTGCATCGCACGGGTGTCCAACTAGTTTAACACTACTTAGAAGTACTTGTAAATATTCCGTGGGTTTGTGCAATCTGTGTGAACAATCTACATGTATATTTGACCACCACGATGTGTCCCTGACCTCTCTTCAAACCCCTTCTCCACACTTCCCTAGATCTTACCTTGTTAACTTCAAAAGAACTGTGAGAATTTATCTAACATGTTAAAGTATGAAATCATATCAAAATCTACAGTAGCAAAAACATTGTGACTTACAAATCCATTTCTATTTCACCATTTGATTGCACATAAGTAATTTTACATTTACATTCACAGTGTCACAAATAATAAATTAATTATAATATAACTATACAAAATATTTTTCTTAGAATAAGGAAAGAATCAGTCTTCTACCAGGACTTTAGTTTGTGTTCAGTTTAGAGGATCTCCAACATGCTCTATCAACTTACATATTGCATCTATACCTCTGTTAAAATACTACTTATGCTTTATCCAGATCTATGGTCTACATCTATTCTAGCTAAACAATAGTATATATGCACATTTGGATCTGATCTATTTCTTAGTAAGTTTTGTAATTCTTTTTTTTATAAAAAAAATGTTAATCTTTTTGTAAGTAATTTCAAGAGAAAATGATGATGGATGCTTATAAAGTTATGAAAATCATGTGGTTCTCACATTTGGATAGTTGCAGTTTTTTTTCTTTTTGCATTTTTAAATAGAGTTGTGTATCTCAAATATATTTTGAGTGCATATTATCATAACAACATGTATGTTATTGACTTATGACTTTGTATATTTTTGTCATTTGATATCGTATCTTAATTTTTGTAATCTTCTATTGTCAAAAAATATTTTCATTCTATATTTAACAAAAATTTATGTTTTTAATTAAAATTTATTCTTGAGAAAAATATTTGAGAAGATTTGTTATTAAATTTTTTAACAGTTTATATAGAGAACACGAATCTTTTTAAAAGATAATAATTTGTATATGATGTTAGTATAGAAGGTAAAAAAATTATGCCTAATTGTAATCTATTTTGACAACTTAGAAGGCAAAATCTTTTGCCATCTAAAAGGAATAGAAGACAAAAATATTTACCTTCTATGTAGATATTAAATGGCAGAAACTGTTGCCTCTAAAAAAAATAAAGGGTGCAAACTTCAGTCATATATAGGTGCTATAATTGTCTTCTATCATGAGTTTATATGACGAAAATAAATCACCTTCTATAACTATTATTTATGTCTTTCAAAATTTTCATCTTCTAAAATATATTTACGCCTTCTATTTGAATAGAAGATGATCCAAAAGAAAGCAAAATATAATTCGCTCTCTTTCTACCTTCTAATAGAATACAAGGCAGATTTCTACCTTTTAAAAGGTAGAAAAAGTATGCCTTATGTCATTGTTTTCCTACTAGTTATCACAATAAACATAAGAAATTGTTGAAAGCAAAGTCATAGACATTAATTTGATTTTTTTATCCATGTGTTGAAGTGTCATAACTATCAACCTTCTGACATATCCTCTCAACATTTGTTACTCTGAGTGGTAAGGTAGTAGATCTTAGATAAATTGCTAGACTAGATGATGTTAGAATAAGTGACGGTGATTGTATCAGGTGGTGGGTGATTGAAGTTGTTATATCTTAGCAGAATTATTATTTGTCAACTATGATTAATATTTGTTAGTAAAATTATTATTTGTCAACTGAAAGAGCTGCTAATCAATCAAAATTGTTTTTTTAGAAATAAGTTCTCGATTGAAATTGCTATTTGTCAAGAGAAAGAAGTAATTTGTCACTCAAAAAGAATTTATTAGTCAGAAATTGGTCATCAGCCACTGCCATTTGTCGACGGTCATTAGTTATCATCGGTTGTCATCTTCCATCTTTCTTGCCGTCACACCTTCATATTGTTATTACAATTTTTCCACACATCACATTTATGTAAACATGAAATGATCTAATAAAATTACTCTTGAATAATTTATCTCATTTTATTTTTTTGGTAAGCCAAAGTACCAAGTATTCTCCATGCATCTTACCTCAGTCATCAATAGTGTTACATGGTGGGTTTCTTAGACCAAGACATCATCTAAACATCTGTCCTACAAGTACGTCTTGAATCCGTCACCAGTATCATATAGAACTATGCCATTGATGTAATTTTATATAGTTAGCATGGTGTTGTCATGAAGCTTTATAAACAAAGTTGTATCTATACCTTGTCTCCTAAAACATTCTTCGGTCAAGAACTAACTGAAACAATCAACCATGAACATAATGCATGTTTTTTTTTGACAATGTTAATGCATGTTTTCAACTATATATATATATATATATATATATAATACACCCTTTCAATACATGACCTGAAACATTGGATTCTCATATTTAAGGAATTACTTAATATAGACGTCTTCCTTGATGATCGTTTTCTAGAACAACATTTATCATCTTCATCTAATAGAGTTTAAAATACTTAAGAGCAAGCAACTATAATGAACATGGGAATAATCTTTGAGCTAGCAATTGGTTATGCGTTTCATCAAATCATTATCTTCTTCGTTATACCCTCAGTCTACTAATTTGACCGTGCTTCGAATTATCAAAATCTTCTCGTTATTTGATTATAGGCGGCATTTGAAGATGATTTTTAAAAAGTAAAAAAAAAAAATCGACAATAGTTGTAGCATGACGTGGGCGGAGAGCTTTTGGTCTTGTTGTTCGCATCTTTCTTAGTGCGGGAGACGAGGTGTGTGAAAGGGAAAAAAAAAATTTCTAGAAGCGGCGACTCTTCTCTTTGTTTCTCTCTTTCTCATCCAAAAATTTTTCAAAAATGGCCGCGAACCCGCTTCGCCACCCAAGGGAGAGAGAATAGCCATTCTCTCTATCTCTCTCCTACTATGAAAATTACAGCACACGCAAGTTGGAACTAATGGACTAATGTTTGGGAATGTCGCGAGCCTTGTCAAAGATTTTAAATTTTAAAAAATTTTCAAACCCTTCTCCAAATGTTGCCTAAGATGTTAATGGCTTACCGTACGTTAACCTTTTGGAAGCCAATCTACCAATGTGTTAATATGTTAATTCACTAGTGAGTTAACTCTTGTTCAAATGTTAATGTGTCGAAAGATATAAAAATGTGAATGAATACTTTCACATAAGTTTGAATACTACCTATTGTGGTTGGTTCTTCGCAAAAAAAAAATCAACTAATACTTAACATGTTGACATGTTAATCACAAGTTAAAAGATATTGGAAAAAAATATTAGAAGAAGATAAATACTAATTATATGTTTAATTAAACGTGATATGATAGAGATGTGTTGTCAGATGACAGCAATAATTGATAATAATAGTAGAAGAAATTGGCAGTGGTGATGATCAATGCAATGATAGTGCATTTAGGGTGGAGGTGGGAAGAAAATTAATCTAATGACTTTTACACTACTTTGTTAAAAAATGATCTAATTTAGCATAACCTTTTGTTTCTTTTTTTTTAAAGGGCTCACACCAATCATGCTATTAGTTTCTGAGGTAACATGTTTTTTTTATGGGCTGAGTCAAGTTCGATGTAGAAAAGATGTGATAGCAAATTAAATTTTGGGTGTCATTGTGCCACATGGAGCACTGAAAATATAAACTTAGTTATGAAATTGTTGGTCCGGAGAAAAATAATGTAGAACGAAAGAGCCTAATCAGGTTTTGTCAAGTTAGTTTTCCAGTGACCAGCTATTGACTCACATGTCGTTACCTGCAGTACTCGAGATCTCTCTTTAGTTTCTCACAATGCTCTGGAGGCAACTATCGCGGTGTTAAGTGGAGGTTTTACTGGGAGTGGGAGAGAGTGAGTGTGACGTCATGATCGTTCGGATTGTGGTTTGACTAGTTTGTGGGCCAATGTGTGGCCAATAGGTAGTGTTTGGAGTTTTTACAGGTCGTGTGGGTGCCGTGGGCCGAATATGAACGTGACGTAGGTGTGTGTTGCATTATTAATGTGACAGACCTGGGTGTTCCGTTCTCATTGCCGTCGTTCGGGGTGTTTTGAGCGCATGCCTGATGAGTGGCGCGTGCAGGGCAGCCGCGTGGCGTCGACATTGGGAAGGCGACAACCTAAACGGTCACGTTCTTAACGCGACGACCAGATGCATCACGTTCTTAACTGTGATGAGTTAAGAATCTTAGGTTGGCCAAATAGAGCAGAGAAAGCTTTGTTCGGCCAGGAAGGGGTTTTACCGCTTGATTTGGGGCGATTCGTACGTATAGTGTGTGGTTTGGCATGCTCTCGATGTGAGGACGTTGTTCGGAGTGTGGGAAACACCAATTCATGGTTGTTCTTCACGTTCTTCGCGTAGGTAGGGAGATTTTGTTCATTTTCTTATTGTGATTGATGTAATCATCATGTTTGATGCATGAAACGAGTTCTATTTGATAGATGGAATGTTAGTGTAACTGTTAGACTAATTGTAATTGCTTTATATGTTTGTTTACCTGCATTGTGTGGGTTTACAAAAGTGGTACTTTCAGAGTGGGGCTCAACCTATAAAAGCAACGGCCCCAGGTGTCACGTTCTAAACGTGACAGCTCGACCCGTCGCGTTCACGTTCAGAACGCACCGTATCGAGGAGTCACATTCTGAACATGACAGAACCCCCTGTCACCTTCTGTCTTCCGAGGGCTGTTAGCATGTTCCTAGTTATGTGAGTGTCATGCTATGTTATTTCATGTATTTAAAGTATTATGATGGTGCTTTGGCACGTGTTGTGATCAAAGAATGTTGTTTTTGCATGGCTTGTGCATACGTGGCGAGTTGGGTAGTACGACGCCTTCCGTGGTTATCTTTCGAGTCGGGTATCGCAGGTTCTTTGTGAGACAGGCACTTTAGTGCTCGGGGTTTATCCCGGTACTATGTGTACCGTTAGGGTTTGTGGCGTCTTCCCGAACACCCTCACTCGTCTGTCGAGTTGTACGTCCGGCTGAGGGAAAGATGACAGTAGGGCAACGACTTGTGGTGTGTTGGTTCTCAGTTCGATCGCATGTAACGCGCTTGTGGTTGGGGGATGGACACCGGTAGACGTACTGGTCCCCAGCTAGTCTCGTGTTCCACAACCTCACTCTAAGGGTTCCAGAACTCTTAGAGGTGTGTTTGGCGTAGGTCTACAGCGTGTGTCACTGCAGGTGTGGTGTTGGTTGGTCTCCACAGCTTGTTGGCACTGTAGAGGTGGAGCGGCAACTGGACCTTTCGTCTATGGCTGCGAGACTGAGAAGTAGTTCTTTGTTGTTTGTCCGGGTAAGTAGCTGGTGTCGCGAACCAGATTTCATGACTCGAGTGTGGCGTTACCCTTCTTTAGCTCCTACACTTGTGCGTGGTTTGCCGTTTATTTATTATGGTCCAATCCATATTATCAGCATAGATTTGTTTATTTAATTACAGTTATAGTACCATGCATAGGTAGTTCTGTTAACTGTTTAATTTAGTTCTTTACACCTACTTCTCGTGAGATTGATGTTCTTTCGACTTTTGAGGGAGTTTCCCTATGGAGCCAGTGACTTGTGAGGCTCTCTCCTACTCCTTTCAGGTGAAGGAGAGTAGGAGAGTTTTCATCCCTCATCTAGTTCAGAGCCACATCATAGCGGAGTTGGGTCCGCACCACCAGCACTGTAATTCACTTTTTGTTGCACCTCGGGTATGCCCCAGACTATTGTACTTTGTACTTTGACATTAATTGAGAACTGGCTATGTAAATCTTATGTAAATATGTGTGAGATTGTACAAAAGACGTGATCTTATATATGTTTAATGTGTTCCTTTTATGTTCTCACGGACTTTAGTAATGCTCATTATTAGGTTAATGGGTTTGAACGATGAGGACCACTACAGAGAGAGAGGTCCATGTATGGGGTTTGAGGTTTTTTTTTCCTTCGTTCCCCATCTTGTAGCTTTGCTCGCCATTCGCGTTCCCATTAGGAGGGGAGGGGGTTCCTCGATTCTCGTTGGAGCCTCCTCCCCTCCGTCTTCTTCATTCATCGTTTGCGAATGGTGCTTCTTCTCTAGTGGAAACATTTTGAGTTCTTCTTCGAAGGAGATTTTGTCGCCGTCGTCTAGGATCCACCCTTTTTGTCTAAGGATTTTTTCTCCAGTTGGTTGGTGGGTGCTCGCAAGTTGCTGGAGATCCGATTGTGGCTTCTTGGTACGTAGGATCCTATTTGTATCTGTCTCTATGTTTATGCCTCCCTTGTTCTCCTCTTGTGTGGTTCGTGTTCGATGTGGTCTGAGGAGGCAGCCGTCCATGATAATCTCCAACCTACTCCTCCGATGATCGACGTGGTGTCTTTGTTTGATCTCCATCCTTCATGTCTATGGCTTCAATTGGTGGCATCTTACATCCCAAGGATGTGGTTTCCCCTGCCGTGAAATTGCTGGTGAAGATCAGTGCCTGCTCATGGCACTCTATGTGATAAGTGATTTCCCTGTGGATTTTGGGTTTGTCCAGTGTGTATGGACCTTGGGTCCCTATTTGTTTCATGGCTTTTGCCATGCTTTTTAGTTCTGGTTGTACGACCTCGACATGGAGCATCGGCGATGGCCTTTGTCACCCTCTGTCTGCTCTATTGTACTTTTTTGTATCTTTTCCTTGTGTGAACGATGGATCCTACTTATATTGTCAAAAAAAAAGTGGAGGTTTTACTCTTTTCCCCATCTCCATTTCTTCCTCTTCATGTTGAGTAAAATTTATTGTCTAACCCTCTCTTTCTCTCTCGACATAATTTGGAGTCACTTGTAGCACCATAATGGTGCGGCTGTCCTAACATTGTGCTTGAGCCCAATAATAAAATTATTCAACTAATCGACCAACAAATTTGACTCCTTTATGCTAAGACCTAATCCAGGTGTTTGCTCATGTGAAACATGAATCTCTCCTAGCAGTTCCTCTTATGTTATTTCGACAAAATGTCCTTTTTATATTATAGGAATTTTTTTAAAAATAACTTAGTTGGCTAGGCAATATTATATCATATTGTGCTGTGAAGTGGCACGTCTGATATCGTATTATAATAAATGAAATATGATTCGATTTGATATATTGATTAACTTTACTTTTAATAAATATTTATCAAAATATATTTAATTCTAATGTATTTATAAAATTATGACCAATTCTAACATATTTACAAGATTATACATAAATAATTTACACAAATATTCTATAACTTAGACAAATTTGTGTAAATGTGTCTGCTCATTTGCATCCGATATATCTCTCTTAGCACTTCCTTTGATATTGTTTTGTCAAAATACCCTCTTTATAATACTAGTTAAATCAACATGCTTCACACGTGTGGTTATGAATTATATATTTTATTGATTTTCTTAAAACTTTTCAAAATAATAAATTTATTAATTTTAATTTATGTCAAAAAATTACAATTATATTGTAATAATTTTCTATTGATAATTTGAGCATGATTCTTAAGAATATAAAATATAAAAAATTGAACATAATTGAGTTTATCTTAAATTTATATTGTTGTCACATAATAACTGTATAATTATGTGACGGCCCTCATTATACTGGTATGGTTGTACCAACCCACGTCGGTATAGTGAGAGTCCTCACAGTGGGACATTTACCCAAACGCTACAAACAGCTGAGATACACGCGAATATACAACAGAGTAGCGGAAGTAAAAGACAACAGTCTCCATTCATTCATCATCCACATTAAACATACATGCAGTTCGCAATTAACATAAAAGGAACTAAAGAGTTCACATAATTTAAATTGCTGAAATGGAAATACAAATGTCCACACTTTTACATTCTTTTCATAGTACTCTAATACAAGGTTCAATTACATACTTATGAAATACACAATCTCAAGAAACTCCCAACGCTAGCTAATCTCCGCGCTCGGAGTCTGTCTCTGCTGCCTCCTCCAAAGGTGCCACGTCACCAACTACACATGTACGCCGAAGCAAGGAGTGAGTCCACGAACTCAGCAAGCAACATTACTCATGATATACACTTACAAGTCCTAGTGGTTTCTACATGCACATTTTCAATTTGCAACACATAGCATGCTAGTCAATTCAAGTTTCAACCTATCATGAAAGTTTTACACTTTTATACATGACTCATGCTTTCAGATTTCCAAACAAATAAAATTCGCCTATCACATGATCTCTATTCAATTTACTCATGAAACTTTAATCTTTAAAGAGCTAAAATAAGAGAGCTATCAACATGAACATTTTACATGCCTGAAAGGGAACACAACTAGCATGAATTTTTCATATTTTTAAACACCTACATAGACCTTTTCACATGCTTTAGGTTTCTGATTTCATATGGTTTCATGGCTGAAAACCTATGCATGAGAGCTACAATAATGTATAACACATATCATGTTAACAACCATTCATGCTATCTTGTGCCCGTGTTCACTAATTATCCCTAACATGGATTCTAGACATCTTTGCACATTTAAACATGATGATAATAACATGAATTTACTGAATTCACATGGTTTCAGATTTTGTCTCACATAGGTTTCAATAACACATTTTTCACATCTTGAGTTTCACATTTTCTTTACACGAATTCCCTCTTTCACATGGTTCACTTTACACATACACATTCACATTATCACTTACACATTTACACATGGACACATACACGTTACACATTTCACATTACACGTTTTAGGTGCCGTGACACATAGTCCAAACCACCAAAGAAGGACATATACACATCACATTACACATAGACGCCATCTAGGCATTCCAATGGCGACTCTTGTACTGCGCAGACCGGGAGAACAAGTCTCCACCCTAACCAGTGGTACTTGTCCACCTCCAGGATTTCCCCCTAATGCCCTTAGCGTCACTTAACACACTGAACTTTCTCAGGGGGGACTTTTCCCTGATACAGCTCCACTGCCCTCTACGGAAGCAGTGTCACATTGGCACAGTTACACATTTACACATTTACCGTTTTACACATGGTTTTACATTTTACACTTTTCATCACATTCACTTTCTCACTTACATGAATATCTATGTTTTTCCTAACATGGTACTACAGAATTTCAAGAGTTAACACACAGTAAACACACTAATCATGTTGGTTTTTAGACGATAACTAATCACATTACGATAATATGCATAAATTATCACATTCACATGAAAATACATAACTTTTTATTTACTGATCCAAACGACCTGAAATTTTAACCACATGCTGTTTTCGGGTTCAAGATTTTACCCTCAATTTTTCAGATGTTTCTGAGCTACATGGAATTTACAGTAAATAAAACACCTAATTAGCATGCCATTCACAATTTAGCTTAACATGAGGTTTAACACATCTTGCAATTTACCACTTACTGTTTTAACAGAGGATACTAATATATATACATGATTTGAGAATACGAAATTACCCTAAAGCATACATCTATAGATTAATCATCACATCCATTCTTGCATGCTTTCATTTTATTCTACCGAATCGGATTTATTAGCAAGTTACACAAGCGTGGATAATTCACCAAAATTGCAAACACACATACTGACACACTAACCTTCATGATCAGACCAAAACCAAGGCATTCATACTAATTCTAATCATGAAACATAAATTTTCAAGAATCTCAATAAGTCATGCTCACAAGTTTAAGGGATACCATTTCCCACATTCACCATCACACCCCACATTCATTCACACACCATAAATAACAATATACATAGAGTATAAGGTTTACCATATATCCTCATCACGGAAACCATATCGAAATTAATGTAGAAGAAGGGCAGAACAGTTCACTGTTCTGTCCTGAAGAACTTGGCGGCGGTCTCTGGCCGCTGACTCAGGGTCAGCGGCATGGTCGATGGACGCCAAGCATGATCTGGGCGTCCAGGGACCTTGTCGTCGAATCAGGTCTGTGCAGAAACACAGACCCGAGCTCTGAAATTTGGGTGAATGGGAGGGTCTAGGACTCGAGGAAAAATGATCAAAAATCATAAAACCGACCTAGACTCATAAGGGAACACCATGGATAGGTCACTTGCCTTTCAAAAATTTCTCTAAGGGATCTAGGGCTTGGTGAAGACCTCCTTGGGCAGTCCCAAGAAAGTTGCAGAAAGGCCTCCAAGATCACCTTCCTCCGGGTTCTTGGATGAGCTCCACAGCAAGGGGACGATGGGGAAGCCTTCTCCTTTGCTCCAGCTTCCTTCTTGTCGGGGAAGATGGCCGGATCAACCTCCAAGGGGTCGGATTTTTGGGTGCCAAGGTGAGGTTTTCTCACAGCTTTTCTCTCTAGGGTTTTCCTCTCTCTTTTCTCCTCTTGCAAGGGTGAAGGGAAGAGTGGGGAGAGGCCATTTCAGGTTTAACCTGTAGGAGAGTCTCTCTCCCACTCACTAGGGTGATAGGACACCCTCAGAGCCGTTGGGGGACATCCCCTAATGGGTGGCCATACCTTGTTTCAGAAGCTTGCAGCTCTGCTGCGCATGCAGGCCAGAGAAATCGGCGTCCACATCGCTGGATGTCAGGATGAGTGTTGGCGTCCATGTCTGGACGCTGACACCAGATAAACGGCCTGGGGTTAACGCCAAGGTGGCCTTCGGCCAGAACTCTAATTTATGCAGAAAACCATGCATACCATGCATATATACATGCAACATACCTATGGTAGTGTATCCATACTATCATCATGCAATACATACATTATTTACATTTAACATAAACACATACACACGTAATTATACTAATTAATGCATACGTAAATATGTACATACATACACAAGCACAATCATGCACACTCAAATACAAATAAATGCGACGGAAATTCGAGGGTCTTACACCCTCTCCCCCTTAAAGAAACTTCGTCCCCGAAGTTAGAACGACACTACTCAAACAAAAGGGGATACTTCTTCTTCATCGCATCCTCAAGCTCCCACGTAGCCTCCTCACGTGAGAAGTTCCGCCATAGAACTTTCACCGACGCAATACTCTTGTTCCGGAGATGCTGAACCTTCCGGTCAAGAATGGCTATGGGTTGCTCGACATACGAAAGATCTGGCTGGATCTCCACGGGCTCATGACTAATCACATGAGACGGATCTCGGACATACTTCCTGAGCATAGATACGTGGAATACCGGGTGAACGCTAGCCAAAGCTGGGGGTAATGCTAGCTCGTACGCCACACTGCCTAAACGTCTGAGAATCTCATATGGGCCAATGAATCTAGGGCTTAGCTTGCTATGCCTGCCAAATCTGACAACACCTCGAGTATGCGATATCTTCAAGAAGACATGATCGCCAACCTCGAACTCCAAATCCTTTCTCCTGTTGTCGGCATAACTCTTCTGCCTATCCTGTGCCGCAACAAGCCTTTTCCTGATAAGCTGAATCTTATCCGAAGTCTCCTGAACTAACTCCGGTCCGATCAACTGCCTATCACCAGTCTCCTCCCAATATAAAGGAGATCTGCAGGGCCTACCATACAACGCCTTGAATGGAGCCATACCAATACTAGCATGAAAGCTGTTGTTGTATGCGAACTCCACAAGAGGTAAATGACGCTCCCAATCATCCTTCCAATCCAGAACACATGCTCTCAACATATCCTCGAGCGTCTGGATAGTCCTCTCGGACTGTCCATCGGTCTGGGGATGAAACGCAGAACTGAGCTTAAGCTCCGAACCTAACGCATCCTGAAGACCTTTCCACAATCTCGAAGTAAATCTCGGATCTCGATCCGAAATGATCGACTTCGGCACACCATGCAATCTAATGATACCACTAACATACAATCTAGCTAAACTCTCTACTGACTGCTTCTTCTTCATAGGCAAGAAATGAGTAGTCTTCGAGAATCTATCTACAACTACCCAAATCGAGTCATTTCCCCTTCTAGATCGAGGCAAACCCAAAACGAAGTCCATAGTGACAGCTTCCCACTTCCACACTGGGATATCCATCCTCTGCATAAGGCCAGATGGTCGCTGCCGTTCGGCTTTCACTTGCTGACATACTAGACATATAGACACATAATCTGCAACATCCTTCTTCATGTCGGACCACCAAAATGATCTCTTCAGGTCTTGATACATCTTAGTGTTACCCGGATGAATAGAAAATCGCGATCTATGAGCCTCCGCTAACACATGCTCACGGACATCTACCACATCGCGGACACAAACACGGTGCTGAAATCTAATCACACCGTCCTCATCACGAGCAATGCCCGCCTTACCCACTAACTCTAACAATCTAGGATCGGCTTTCTGCTGCTCAATCACCTCATCCAAGATTGAGGATCTAAGGGATAGCTGAGCTACAAAAGCCCGACACAACGATGGCTCTAACTCGGTCATAGAGCACGCTGCATCCTCCAACATCTTCCAATCCTGCTGGAGCGAAGACCTCTTCCTACTAAGAGCATCCGCTACAACGTTCGCCTTTCCAGGATGATACTGAAGGTCGAAGTCATAGTCCTTCAAGAACTCAATCCACCTTCTCTGCCTCAGGTTTAATTCCTTTTGGGAGAAAAGATACTTCAAGCTCTTGTGGTCGGTAAACACCTCAAATCTGACACCATAAAGATAGTGCCTCCAGATCTTTAGTGCATGAACCACAGCTGCGAGCTCCAAATCATGAGTCGGATAGTTCCTCTCATGCTCCTTCAACTGACGAGAAGCATAAGCCACTACCCTCTCTTGCTGCATGAGCACACAGCCTAAACCAATCTGAGATGCATCCGTATAAATGGCAAAGCCCTCTAGACCACTAGGCAATACCAATACCGGAGTAGAAGTAAGCTTAGCCTTCAATAGCTGAAAGCTGCGCTCACATGCCTCAGACCATACGAACTTCTCACCCTTTCTGGTCAGCTTTGTCAAAGGGGCGGCGATGGATGAGAAACCCTCAATGAATCGCCGATAATAACCAGCTAACCCAAGGAAACTACGAATCTCCGAAGGGGTCCTGGGAATCTCCCAATCCATAACTGCCTGGACCTTTGTTGGATCAACAGCTACACCAGCGCCGGAGATAACATGCCCGAGAAAATGAACCTCGCGCAACCAGAACTCACACTTGCTGAACTTCGCATAATGCTTGTGCTCACGGAGAACCTCTAAGACTAACCTCAAATGCTGACGATGTGTGGCCTCATCCGGAGAATAGACCAACACGTCATCAATAAACACAACAACAAAGCTATCTAGATACGGACTAAACACCCGGTTCATGAGATCCATGAACGCTGCAGGGGCGTTAGTCAATCCGAAAGGAAGGACCAAAAACTCATAATGTCCATAACGGGTTCTAAATGTCGTCTTGGACACATCCTCACTCCGAATTCTCAACTGATGATAACCATATCGCAAGTCAATCTTGGAAAAGACTGATGCCTCTCGCAACTGGTCAAACAGATCATCAATCCGAGGTAAGGGATACCTGTTCTTCACAGTCACCTGGTTCAACTTCCTATAATCAATACACAACCGAAGTGACCCGTCTTTCTTCTTGACGAATAATACAGGTGCGCCCCAAGGGGAAACACTAGGGCGAATAAATCCCTTATCGAGCAATTCTTGCAATTGCTTCCTCAACTCAGCTAATTCTGCAGGGGCCATCTGATATGGGGCCTTCGAGATAGGAGAGGTGCCTGGAAGCAACTCTATAGTGAACTCTATCTCCCTATCCGGTGGCAATCCAGACAAGTCATCGAGAAAGACATCTGGAAAGTCCTGCACCACATCGATCTCTGCAAGAGTCAGTGACAAACCAGCATCGGGTACTAGCATAACGCTGGCAAGAAATGCGTCACAACCCTTGTTCACCATGCGCATCGCCTTCATGGCAGAGATAACTAACTTTCCCGCTAAGTTCTTTGGCAAGGGATGAGAGAACTCATCCTCACCAGGAATGCAGAAAACAATCTTCTTCCTACGACAATCCACTAACGCATAGTGCTCCTCTAGCCAATCCAGACCAAGGATACAATCATAGTCCTTCATCTTTAGCTAGAAGAAACACCCATCTAGGAATCTATCCTCGATGCACACAGGTAACGACGGAATGCACTTCCTAGTCGATACCGTACCCGCAGGGGTGTGCACAGACAAAGGAACCTCTAACTCCTCAGACTCTATGTCTGACTCTAGGGCTAACTGCCTAGTGAACCGCTCAGAAAGGAACGAGTGAGTAGCACCCGTATCAAACAAAACCCGAGCATGCACACCAAAAAGTAAAATTGTACCTTCGGTGACATGCTCCGCCTGCTCGGCGTCCTCACGAGCTAACGCAAACACTCGAGCTGGGGCTCGAGGCCTTCCTGGTCGTCCTGTAGCTGGCGTGGCTGCCGCTACTGCTGGTACTGGCGCTCCACGCTGAGCTCTCTGCTGAAGTCTTGGGCAATCTTTGATCTTGTGGTCGCTGCTCCCACACTTTAGGCATCTACCCGCTACTAACCAGCACTCGGAACCTCCATGGGTCTTCCCACAATGGGGACACTCTTTCTTCGCACCGGGGGAACGTACAGAAGGTACCTGAGAGTTGCTGACTGCCATTGATTTCTGCGGTGTCTGGTACACCGTTTTCTTCTTATCCTGCCGCTGGAAAGTCGCTGCCGGCCTCTTCTGTGAAGCCTTCTTCTCCTCCAGGTATTGCTCCATTTCTCCCTCCTATCTGCAAGCTGCGTTGAGGGCCTCGTCTAGCGTGCGGTGGTCGAACGCCACGAGCCTCGTCCTCAGTGATGGTTTGAGACCCATCACGAATTTCTTGGTCTTCCTGCGCTCATCCTCTACTATATGCGGTGCATATTTAGAAAGTTCAGAAAACCTTGCCTCGTATTCCAGGACGGTCATTGATCCTTGCGTCAGGGAAAGGAATTCTTGCTCCATCTTGTCCTGGATATGCTCTGGGACGAACTTGGCTCGGAAGAGCCTCACGAACGTATCCCACGCCACGTCTACTGCTCCGTCCTCGAAGCGTGTACGTAGTAGGGAGGACCACCATACATCAGCTCTCTCCTACAATACACCTTCATAAGCTCTAACTAACAATTTCCAACTTGACAAACAACATACAAGCATAACTAAAGCATACATGTAGCATGTAGGTGGCTAATGTCACCTTGTCCTCATCAGGACACCTGATAGCTCGGAAGATTTTCTCCGTCTCCCTCATCCAGCTTTCTGCCATTAGCGGATCACTCTCCCCCTTAAAAGAGGGTGGGGTCATCCTCTTGAATCGCTCCATGATGGAAGGTCCACCATGGTCCTGAGCTGGGGCCTGAGCCTGCTACATTACATAATAACAATATACAATAAACACAATATCATGCAATTTAAATAGCAAACTACTAGGTTGTTTTATTATTCTACCTGGGCCTCCAATTGGGCCTGGAGTGCTGCCTGGGTGTGGGCCTGCGTCTGCATGGCTTGCACCAGACCTTGCATGAATACTCCATAGTCCACTGGCGGTGGTGGGGGAAGCACAGGACCCTGTGGGGCCGGGGCCTGCTGCTCCGCCCGCTCCTCACGCCTCTGCTCGTCGTCGCGAGCTGGCACACCTCCACGTCGTCCATGGGAAGCCATGGCTGTAATAAAATTTTAGCCACCCTTAGAGCTAGGTTACTAAGTTTTCTAACCATTTTCTTATCTATCTTTCACTTCCTATTAGTGTTTTCTACACATGTGGACATACTTAGCATGCAATGGGGATGATGACTTAGGTATATTCATGTGCAATCTCAACCGGTCTCTCTGATACCAATCTCTGTGACGGCCCTCATTATACCGGTACGGTTATACCAACCCACGTCGGTATAGCGAGAGTCCTCACAGTGGGACATTTACCCAAACGCTACAAACAGCTGAGATACACGCGAATATACAACAGAGTAGCGGAAGTAAAAGACAACAGTCTCCATTCATTCATCATCCACATTAAACATACATGCAGTTCGCAATTAACATAAAAGGAACTAAAGAGTTCACATAATTTAAGTTGCTGAAATGGAAATACAAATGTCCACACTTTTACATTCTTTTCATAGTACTCTAATACAAGGTTCAATTACATACTTATGAAATACACAATCTCAAGAAACTCCCAACGCTAGCTAATCTCCGTGCTCGGAGTCCGTCTCTGCTGCCTCCTCCAAAGCTGCCACGTCACCAACTACACCTGTACGCCGAAGCAAGGAGTGAGTCCAAGGACTCAGCAAGCAACACTACTCATGATATACACTTACAAGTCCTAGTGGTTTCTACATGCACATTTTCAATTTGCAACACATAGCATGCTAATCAATTCAAGTTTCAACCTATCATGAAAGTTTTACACTTTTATACATGACTCATGCTTTCAGATTTCCAAACAAATAAAATTCGCCTATCACATGATCTCTATTCAATTTACTCATGAAACTTTAATCTTTAAAGAGCCAAAACAAGAGAGCTATCAACATGAACATTTTACATGCCTGAAAGGGAACACAACTAGCATGGATTTTTCATATTTTTAAACACCTACATAGACCTTTTCACATGCTTTAGGTTGCTGATTTCATATGGTTTCATGGCTGAAAACCTATGCATGAGAGCTACAATAATGTATAACACATATCATGTTAACAACCATTCATGCTATCTTGTGCCCGTGTTCACTAATTATCCCTAACATGGATTCTAGACATCTTTGCACATTTAAACATGATGATAATAACATGAATTTACTGAATTCACATGGTTTCAGATTTGTCTCACATAGGTTTCAATAACACATTTTTCACATCTTGAGTTTCACATTTTCTTTACACGAATTCCCTCTTTCACATGGTTCACTTTACACATACACATTCACATTATCACTTACACATTTACACATACACATTACACATTTCACATTACACGTTTTAGGTGCCGTGACACATAGTCCAAACCACCAAAGAAGGACATATACACATCACATTACACATAGACGCCATCTAGGCATTCCAATGGCGACTCTTGGACTGCGCAGACCGGGAGAACAAGTCTCTACCCTAACCAGTGGTACTTGTCCACCTCCAGGATTTCCCCCTAATGCCCTTAGGGTCACTTAACACACTGAACTTTCTCAGGGGGGACTTTTCCCTGATACAGCTCCACTGCCCTCTACGGAAGCAGTGTCACATTGGCACAGTTACACATTTACACATTTACCGTTTTACACATGGTTTTACATTTTACACTTTTCATCACATTCACTTTCTCACTTACATGAATATCTCTGTTTTTCCTAACATGGTACTACAGAATTTCAAGAGTTTAACACACAGTAAACACACTAATCATGTTGGTTTTTAGACGATAACTAATCACATTACGATAATATGCATAAATTATCACATTCACATGAAAATACATAACTTTTTATTTACTGATCCAAACGACCTGAAATTTTAACCACATGCTGTTTTCGGGTTCAAGATTATACCCTCAATTTTTCAGATTTTTCTGAGCTACATGGAATTTACAGTAATTAAAACACCTAATTAGCATGCCATTCACAATTTAGCTTAACATGAGGTTTAACACATCTTGCAATTTACCACTTACTGTTTTAACAGAGGATACTAATATATATACATGATTTGAGAATACGAAATTACCCTAAAGCATACATCTATGGATTTCATCACATCCATTCTTGCATGCTTTCATTTTATTCTACCGAATCGGATTTATTAGCAAGTTACACAAGCGTGGATAATTCACCAAAATTGCAAACACACATACTGACACACTAACCTTCATGATCAGACCAAAACCAAGGCATTCATACTAATTCTAATCATGAAACATAAATTTTCAAGAATCTCAATAAGTCATGCTCACAAGTTTAAGGGATACCATTTCCCACATTCACCATCACACCCCACATTCATTCACACACCATAAATAACAATATACATAGAGTATAAGGTTTACCATATATCCTCATCACGGAAACCATATCGAAATTAATGTAGAAGAAGGGCAGAACAGTTCACTGTTCTGTCCTGAAGAACTTGGCGGCGGTCTCTGGCCGCTGACTCAGGGTCAGCGGCATGGTCGATGGACGCCAAGCATGATCTGGGCGTCCAGGGACATTGTCGTCGAATCAGGTCTGTGCAGAAACACAGACCCGAGCTCTGAAATTTGGGTGAATGGGAGGGTCTAGGACTCGAGGAAAAATGATCAAAAATCATAAAACCGACCTAGACTCATAAGGGAACACCATGGATAGGTCACTTGCCTTTCAAAAATTTCTCCAAGGGATCTAGGGCTCGGTGAAGACCTCCTTGGGCAGTCCCAAGAAAGTTGCAGAAAGGCCTCCAAGATCACCTTCCTCCGGGTTCTTGGATGAGCTCCACAGCAAGGGGACGATGGGGAAGCCTTCTCCTTTGCTCCAGCTTCCTTCTTGTCGGGGAAGATGGCCGGATCAACCTCCAAGGGGTCGGATTTTTGGGTGCCAAGGTGAGGTTTTCTCACAGCTTTTCTCTCTAGGGTTTTCCTCTCTCTTTTCTCCTCTTGCAAGGGTGAAGGGAAGAGTGGGGAGAGGCCATTTCGGGTTTAACCTGTAGGAGAGTCTCTCTCCCACTCACTAGGGTGATAGGACACCCTCAGAGCCGTTGGGGGACATCCCCCAATGGGTGGCCATACCTTGTTTCAGAAGTTTGCAGCTCTGCTGCGCATGCAGGCCAGAGAAATTGGCGTCCACATCGCTGGACGCCAGGATGAGTGTTGGCGTCCATGTCTGGACGCTGACACCAGATAAACGGCCTGGGGTTGACGCCAAGGTGGCCTTCGGCCAGAACTCTAATTTATGCAGAAAACCATGCATACCATGCATATATACATGCAACATACCTATGGTATTGTATCCATACTATCATCATGCAATACATACATTATTTACATTTAACATAAACACATACACACGTAATTATACTAATTAATGCATACGTAAATATGTACATACATACACAAGCACAATCATGCACAGTCAAATACAAATAAATGCGACGGAAATTCGAGGGTCTTACAAATTATATGATCTAATTAAGGGTGGAAATTTTCTCTTCTCAATAAATATATTTAAATAATTCACATAATCTTTCTTCAAGATGAGTCTTCATTTTTTAATGATTGATTTTTTCGCCTTTTTGTACTTCAAAATCTTCATGAGATCAGTCTTCATATGTTTGGACTTGATATCTATATTTTTCATGTTCACTCATGTGAAGTTGAATCTGAATTGTCGTTCTTTTTTTATAGGCTTAACAGTTAACAAGTAGTGTTTATTAATGTAGTTTTTCATAGTCGATATATCTTTTGAGATATACATCTCCTGCAAAGATAAAAAAAAAATTGTAAAAAGTATTTTAGAAGTTTTATATAAAGTAAAATACTTTACCTTCTTCTTTTTCAACTCTTCTATCGATAATCCAATGATTTTTCTTCCTTCTTAATTGAAAACGATAATCTATATATTTAATGTATTCGTCAACTATATTTATCTTCTAATAGTATCTATAATAAAAGAATTAAGTATCTTTTAAATATATTTAATTTGAATATATATAAAAAAGAAAAAATTAATTGGTGGTCCCTATTAGAAGGTATGATTTAATTCCTAGTCCCTATCAGAATTTCAAAAGCTACTAAGCCTTTACTTTTCTATGTAACTTAATTTCTAGTCCCTAATACAATATTTATGAGCCTTGAAAGATGATTTTCATCCTTTTAGTATCAGTACTTCTTTTAAATTCCCACTTTATCCTTGTGTATTTTCATCTCCCCATGGCCTATTTAAAGTAGTTACAGTAAGTCTATATTCTTCCTTATAGCATATGTTATGTCCTATTACAAGAAATATTATATATTAACCCCTATTACAATAAATGTTATTATCTGTTACAATATATGTTAAGTTCTATCACAGTTTATAATTGTAAACTTTAAGAAAATAAAAAATCTATTTACTTATGACTATTGAGATTTGAACTCAAGTCTTCATGGATCCAACACAAAGTCCTCACCACTAAGCTACAACCACACTTGTGTTATAATATAACATCTTTTTTTTCTCTCCAAGAAGTCTTGATATCACTTACAGTAAACATACACATCATTTACAGTACATCTTGGCATCACTTACAATATACATTAAGTCATGTTACAACAAACGTTATTGTCTATTATAAGATATGTTTATTCTCTATTACAACATATGTTACTCCTCGTTACAATAAATATTAATCTGTTACAGTATACGTTAAGTCATGTTACAGTAAATATTATTATCTATTACAGTATATGTTAAGTCTCGTTATAGTTAATGTTATAGTAAATATTATTCTCTGTTACGTTATATGTTAAATTCTGTTACAGTAAATATTACAATAGATATTATTTCTTGTTACATCATACGTTAAGTCTTGTTACAATATACGTTAAGCTTTATTATAGTAAACATTAAGCCTTCTTTATTGTAACAAAGCTTACTATTATAGTAAAACTAAAGTTTTGTTATAGTAAATATTAACAGAAGCTTATTGTTATAATAAAGAAGGTTTAATATTTATTATAACAAAACTTAACGTATATTGTAACAAAATTTATTGTTATATATAGTAAATACAAAACTTTGTTATAGTAAATATTAACAAAGCTTACTATTACAGCAGACACAAAGTTTTGTTATGGTAAATATTAACAAAGTTTATTGTTATAATAATGAAAACTTAATGTTTACTATAACAAGTTTAAGGTATCTTGTAATAAAGCTTACTTTTATAGTAAATACAATGTTTTGTTATAGTAAATATTAATAAAGCTTACTATTACAGTAAATATAAAACTTTGTTATAGTAAACATTAATAAAATTTACTGTTATAATAAAAAATTTAATATTTATTATAACAAAACTTACATATATTGTAACAAAGTTTACTATTATAATAAATACAAAATTTTATTATAGTAAATATTAACAAAGTTTCTGACAAGAATTCTTAATTAATTTTTCCATAAAAAAGACCTGCACGTGGGCGCACAAGCGTGTGGGGGACGTTGCTGGCCACGACGGGGCGCATGAGGGATGGTGTGCGGCACCGCGGTAAGGGGCTCACACATGGGCGCATGTGTGGATGAGAAGGGTGGGACGTACGTGCAGAGGGAGAGAGAAAAAATAGTAGGGAGAAAAGAGAGATCGTGGGAGAGAGAGAACGAGAGGATTGTACTTTCAAGCTCTTTCAAATGAGAAAGACATTCTGCACTTCTGAAAGTGTAGAAACGCTAAGTGATCTTGCACTTTCTCATTCTCATTGGTGGGAAAGAGGTGAGAGGTCTATGTACCAACTTGATTCTCACCAATGAGAAGAAGAAAGTGTAAGTTGACTTGGTATTTCTGCACTTTCAGAAGTACAGAAAGTCTTTCTCCTTTCAAATACACCATGGTATTCGTCCTCACGGAGATGGAGATGACATCTATCTGAATTGGAGTTTTGTTTGAATTAATAATATTTGATGGTTTTTCACACACTACGTAAAGAGTATAACAACGATGTAAGTGTTTTTTTGAATATATTACAGAAACATAAAATCATAAATTAAAATATATCAATAACTTAGTCTCTGAAAATCATATAAAAATGAAAGTCTTGTAAACATGACAGGTTTGCAAATGTAATATTTTTCTTTCTTTAAGTAAAAAATTATCTTCTAAAGAAAATGCTATCGGTGGTCCTTAGCTGGCGCTTTTGTTTTGATTCTTTATTTATATTTTCTTTAAATAGTTTTATCTTGTAATTATCAAATATTTAAAAATCTAAATATCCATAAAGAATAAACAATTTATTGATTAACTAAGAAAACTGTGTACTGCCGGATTTGTCTCCCTGCCTTATCTATCATAAGAGAGTTCAACTAATATATTGTTGAATGATAAGAGAGTCCAACTTAGTATTATTGATAGGATAAACTTTTTTTCAGATAAGAAGATAGAAAAGTTGAGATAGAGAGGGGAGTCTTACTATAATTATGGGTGACGAAAATAAAAGTAATCTATTTCTAAATATAGTTATTATAGATATAAGGAAAGTTTTAAAAATATTTTTAAAAATAAATATTAAGAACACCACGTGGCCACCTAAGCCCCCTCCAAACCCGCAAACGTAAAGTTTAGCCTACCTCCGTACACCACGCGGTCACCTAAGCTCCCTCCAAATCCAAACCCACAGGCCATAACGTACAGATTAGAGGTGTACACAGTTCGGTTCAGTTAATGGAGAAAATCGAACCGAACCGAACTCAAGTGGCGAACCGAACCGATCGGTTCAAACTGAAATCCACAGTTTTGACATTTTTTAGGTGTTTTGCTGACATTTTCTTAAGGTTTAAACAGAAAAAAAACCAAAACAACCCATTTCTGTTGCGCGTGGAGGGCGCATGACGCCGCCCTCCACTGCGCTACTTCTTTTTTTTGTTATGTTTTATTTTTATATAATTATATATTTATATTTGATTTATTTCGATTTTCATCTTCAAATCGAACTGAATCATTTGACCTACGAAATCGGATCGATTCGATTTTACGATTTAGACCGTATTATGAACGGCCCTAAACGCCCACCCACGTACGCAACAAACCAGGCGGGCAGGAGGCAACCGGTCTCGGGGACGGCAGCACCGGGATAAGCATGGCGAGGGGGAGAGGCGGCGCCGCCCCCGAGGTCGCCACGCTCTTCCGCGCCACCAAGTGGACGGCGACGGCGGCGAGCATATGGATCCAGTGCACCAGCGGATCCTCCTACTGCTTCGGCATCTATTCCCCCCTCCTCAAGTCCTCCCAGGGCTACGACCAGTCCACCCTCGACTCCGTCGCCTTCTTCAAGGACGTCGGCGCCAACGCCGGCCTCCTCTCAGGCCTCCTCTACTCCTCCGCCGAGGATCGCGGCGGCTGCCGGGGATGCGGGCCGTGGGTGGTCCACGCCGCCGGGGCCGCCCAGTGCTTCGTGGGGTACTTCTTAATGTGGCTCGCCGTCACCGGGGTCCTGCCCCGCTCCCCCGTGCCACTCATGTGCTTCTACATGTTCCTGGCGGCGCACGCGCAGACCTTCTTTAACACCGGCAACGTCGTCACCGCCGTGCAGAACTTCCCCAGCAACAGGGGCACCGTCGTGGGCATCATGAAGGTACATGCTTGAGGTGTGTCTCGATCGATGTGGTCCGCTTCGCATACGTACCTTCCTCGTTCCATTTCCTTCGGGGGGTCCCACAATTATACGTTGGACTATCATTGTTCCAATTCTTCCCTGTGGCTAGGGCTGCAAACTGGTCGGGTTCGGAACTGAAAACACATATTTCGATTCCAATAAAATCGGAATGATTAATTCCAATTCCGTTCCGATTCCGATAACATTATCGAAACTGAAATTCCGATAAGCTAAATGTTTACCATAGTTTTACCTTTTGAGTTTATGATAATTTATCGGAATAACCGATACCGATTCCGATTCTGATTATTTTTCAATTCCGATTCCGATTCCGATAGCTTATCGGAATATCCGATACCGATTCCGATAAGCTATTGGTATCATTTTTCGATTCCGAAACCGATAATTTTTATCGGAATCGGGTCGGAATATCGGAATATCGGGTTCCGTTTACACCCTACCTGTGGCGGAAGGCCCGGGGGGTGTGTGCCTGGCCCCCACCAGTGGTTGTCTGTACAGTTTTTGTAACAACTCTGTGGACTATTGAAATTTCCGTTAATGCCTCCTCCCTCCCTCCCCAAGAAGAAAATCTCGCTGTGCCTAATTGTTGTCCCTCTGCCCTCCGGGAATCGGTGCTGTGGGATCATGGAATTTGTGGAAAAGGAGGCGTAAATTTCTTAGAATTGTATCATTGGATTAGTTTCTCATCGTCTACTTCAATGTTCCATTATTCCATACGTGTGGCTATCCCAGTGGGGTTGAAGGTACTCCCTGATTGAGTGGAGGGTGGCAAAATTAATCATAGGCCTCATTTGGTTGGAGGCCATGTCCGATCTTGATCTTGATTTAGAATTACCTCTGGGAGTTATGCAGCACAATGGATTGATTGATTAGGACGGGCAATCATAAGTCAGTACACATCTCAGTGCAGTGGATACGTCAATTGCAAAGGGAATAGAGTCCATTTTGTTTGGACTAACAACCTTTGTAATAGATTGACACATTCCAAGGGAAAACTAAAGGTAATTCACGATTACACTTCCAAGGTCTGGTGGACCTGCCGACCAACTTGGAGACTATGGCAGGGATAGAGTAGAGAAGCAAGAGTTGAAGAATAAGATACAGTTTAGGGTTTGTTGGGGTGGTGGGTTGCACAAATACTGGCAATTTATAGCACTCATGACCTCTCCTGGCCATTTTTAGCCATTCTACAATGGCTAGCAACATGTAACCAGTGGCTAGCAGGCTGAATGGGTGACTGGAATGGCTGGGATCAGCCAGTTCAGTGGTCCAGATTGACTGATCCAGGATGGTCAGGCTAAAGTTTTTGTGAGCAGGTTTAAAGGATTGAATCAGTTAGGCCAAAAACGGTTGATGTACCCAGATCAATCCGACTGGATCCAGGTCGCCAGGCATTCTCTTGCCTGAATGCAGTGGTTTGTTAGTGATGCAAATGTGAGGGTAACGTAAGTTTCCTTTGTAATAATAAAGAAGATTGTTCCCTCAGAAAGTTAATGAGTTTTCTGGAGGGGAAGCACATGAGCAATGTCACATCTATATAAACTTCTTGGTTCCACTGTTTGACTGAAGTATACAGTTTATTCAGAGTTGCCTGAAGGTCATGTGCAAGAAGATCCTTCAACCGAGAACTTGTAGGATGTTGGGATGAGGATGGCTGACTGGCTGGCTGAGCATGCAAGCAAGATTGGTGTACTCAACGAGTGGAGAATTTTTGTCTTTTTTGTTTTTGCTAGTGCCAATATCAGGAGTTAAGCTATAAGTTATAATTTCTTTATTTTAGCAATTCTCCATTTAATGGTCAAAGCAGTAGGACAGGTAAGGATCAAGAACAGCGACTCAGCATCCTACCTTTGGTTGCCACTTTGTTCTGATATCGTTACGGTTCTGAAATGTTGACATTTTCAGTAGCATTGTTACTCTTTTTGGTGTTTTGAAAGAGGTCTATGGAGACTTCAAATTGCGGAGTAATTTGGTATCTGCTAATGTTTTTGGTAGAAGTTGAACAGAGGATGGTGATTCCACATCTTTGAAGTTTTATTTAGGTAATTCCTACATTGGGCTAGAAAACTAGACGTAAAGATTGTACTAATACTCATTTCAAGTCAAATATATGGGTTGCACTTCCATGGTTGGTGGGGGCAGATGTTGCCCTGGTCTACAAGAAGTACGGGGAGAATCAGGAGAACAATGAGTAAAGTTAGGAAGAAGATTGCTACCTTACTCGTTAAATCTTAATAAGAATTCAGTTGAGTCATTTCAGGCCCAAGGAGCAAGTCAAATGACGAGTTCCCCAGCACAGGTGTCAGCTATTTATTCCATTGGTGACAGTAATACCCCTAAACAATATGTAGAAGCTGTTATCAGATGATAAATATTGTGCGGATAATTGTCTTCTCTGCGGAAGCAGCACAAGAGGAAGTAAACTAACATTTTCCATCGCAGATTGTGGAGGAATCATGCAGGGAATGGAAGGAAGTGAAGGTTTCCAATCCATGTTTATAAGAGGATCTTGGCATGTCTTTGAGAAGTTCAAACCTCAGATCCGTGACAAGGGAGTTGATGATGAAGAATTGAGTCTTATTTAAGGGAGGACTTGTCACCCACTTGTCTAATTTAGTGAAGCCTTCCTCAAATGTCTGTGTGCATGACAGAATTGCTATGTAGGTATCAAAATATATACGTGCAGGGCAATCAGTACAATCATCTCCAATCTTGACTGAGACTCCAAATGGCTTACCTCACAAAGCATCTAATTCCTATGATTGTCATGTAAAGGGGCTGCCACTAAGTGGCCATCAGGCATTTGGTGTGACTTGGCTGCATATTAGCCAGAGCTATCCGTCAAGGTAGGATGGATCTACCAACTGGGTGTAGCCCAGTTGGTACCATGGGTGGGGAGGGAAGGGGAGACCAGGTTTCAAACCTGGGGTCTTGTTTGTTTATTATTTACCTGGAATGTGCTCTACCACTATGGTAGAAACCACAAGTAAAAAAATGGATAGGATGGATCTATTTTCCTTTTAAGCACAACTAGGAGGATAGAACTGCACAGGAGACACTCAGATGCCTGTCCAAATGGATGTGCATGCATGTTTGTGCAGCCTGTCGAAGGCTCTGCAGTATCTCTTTTGAAGGTATTGATGATGCCACAATGGATGTGCAAACATGGCGTCCATCTGGTCTTTTGATAGCATGGCTCTGAATACCTCACAACCGGCTGTTTCAGTGGGCCTGGCTGCACCAGTAGCAGTGAATGTGCATATATTGCTAAGATAACCAGATCAAGAAATGTTACATGTTTGCCCATGGATGTTAGTTTTGGCCAAAACTGAAATCGGCCGAAACGTTTCAGTTTCGGACCAGGGCGATCTGAAACCCGGGGGGGGGGGGTGCGCTGTAGCAACCCAAAACTTAAAATAATAATAATAAAATAATGGGTTTCGGATGAAACCGGGCCACTTTCGTCCTGATTCAGATGGTTTTGGCCTGAAATTGGCTGAAACCGGCTGAAACGGACGCCAACTCCCCTCTTAGATCTGAGAGGTTTTGGGAGTGGGGAGGTGGAGGAAAGCTGGGGGGAGCTTGGAGGAGGTATTTTTGCTGCCGGAGAAGATCCTCCCGTTGTCGCCACCGCTCTTTCTTGCTATTTACACTGCATAAACTTGAAGAAAGTATTTTGGTTTTTATGCTTTCTTCTATAGAGTTGTATGCAATAGGTTTGGGTTTAGGGAACATACAAGTCTTTTATGCATGGTTTAGGATAAAACCCTAAATTAAAACCTAATTAGTCCCCTAAATTTGGGGCTTTTGTGCAATTATATGTGGTTTAGGTAAATTGAAGCTTAATTAAGCTTTATTGACTATTTTAGGGTTCTAACATGCTGCTAATTGCATTTCATGTCGTGTAATTATGGAAAATTCCCTAATTAGGTCATAATTAGGTATTAGAAATTGAGGCTATTGTGTAATGAGGTATGTTTAGGGTCAATTGAAGCTTAATTAAGCTTCATTGACTATTTTTAGGATTCAAGCATGCTGCTAATTACATTTCATGTTGTGTCATTAGGATAAATTATCTAATTAGGTGATAATTAGGTATTAAAAATTATGGCTTTTTTGTAATTAGGAATGTTTAGAGTCAATTGAAGCTTAATTAAGCTTCTTTGACTATTTTAGGGTTCAAGCATGCTGCTAATTGTATTTCATGTTGTGTAATTAGGATAAAATCCCTAATTAGGTCATAATTAGATATTAAAAATTGGGACTTTTTTGGTAATTAGGTATGTTTAGGGTCAATTGCAGCTTAATTAAGCTTCATTGATTGTTTTAAGTTTCAAACATGCTACTAATTGCATTTCATGTCATGTAATTGGGATAAATTTCTTAATTATGTCATAATTAGGTATTAAATATTGGGACTTTTTGTAATTAGGTGTGTTTAAGGTCTATTGAAGCTTAATTAAGTTCATTGCAATTTTTCGGGTGGGAAAATGTTAGGTTGTATTTTACATTCTACTTACAACTTTTATGTTTGATTTTATTATTGTAAGATTATGGCTAGAGGAGAACAGAGCTAGGGACAAGACGATCCGGGATGGGCTCATCTCACCTTAGTTGATGCTAGGAGGAGAAAGTAAAATACAATTATTGTGGGAGAGAAATACATGGAGGAATTACTGGAGGCAAACAACATCAGGTAGGGGTAAGAGGAGAGATAAAACAATGTGACATAGCTCTCCGAGAGGTGAGGGAGGAAATGTGCCAGTGTCTTCTGGGCCAAAGAGAGAGTAGGTAAAGATGGGTTGAAAATGAAGCTGAAATTAATGAGAAGCTTTCAGACAGATTGAGTAGAAGGGTTAGGAGGGAGGATGATGATGTGTCCGATTTTGAGGATTCAGATCCTGAGTTGACAGAGGCAGTAGAGCGTGAGCGTGCAGCTCGATTGAGGGGAAAAGCACTTGGAGGATTAGGTAGTAGGGGCAATACAGGCACAGCTCCGCTGAGAGCAAGCTCCATGGGCAACTATGTATTTAGAAGACATATTTCAATACAACCCAAAGTCAAGTAGACATTAAGAGGTGTCAAGAAATCAGTAGAATCTGCAGGGCACACATTTAAAAACATTAGCAAGTGGTTCTTTCATGCAGGTGTGCCTGCCCATGCAGTTGAATCAGAGTATTTTCAGCCTATGATAGATGCTATGGCAGATGCTGAGTCTGGTTTCAAGGCTCTGTCACGTCATGACATATACGGGCGTGGCCTTGAGGGAGAGGTTGATGAGCTCCATCAATGTGTTGAAAACGTCAAAACATATATGGATGGAGAGGGGTTGCACTATTATGTGTGATGGTTGGACTAGTACCACGAAGAAGTTCATGGTTAACTTTTTTATTTATTACATCAAAAGTACAATATTTGTTAAATCTATTGATATATCAAATCATGAGAATAATACAAACTACTTATTTCATTTGATGGTTGACATGGTGGCAGAAATTGGAGAGGACAATGTTGTGTAGATAGTCACTAATAATGAAGCCAGTTACAAGGCTACAGGCAGGAGGTTGATGTAAAAAAGAAAGCACTTGTATTGACTTCCATGTGTAGCACATTACCTTGACCTTATACTTGAGGATATTGACATGGATAAAAATGTGAAGATCACAATTGAAGGGCACAACCGGTGACATGGTACATATATGGTCATCTTAGAATCATTAACATGTTTAGGGAGTTAGCAAATGGAGGCCGAGACATCATCCGTGTAGGGTCAATAAGATTTGATTTTAATTTCATATCTTTGGAGTCATTGCATAAATTTAAGAATGAGCTGAAGTCTTATCATATATCACAAGACCCTATGGGAGTATAGACAAAAAACAATGCTGAAAGTCAGATGGATTATTTGGATTGTTGCCATCTTATAGAAGATAGAGAATTCTGGGAGATACCCGTTATTTGAAAGTTGTCACTCCTCATGTGAAGGTGCTTAGAATGGTGGATGGCGATGATAAAAATGACATGGGATATTTATAGTATTTATACTATGCCATGGAACGTGCGAAGTTGGAGTTACGGTAGTCCCTCCCAAGAGACTATAAGAAGTGGTGGAAAATTATTGATCACAGGTAGGGAACACTTTACATCATGATTTACATGCAGTTGGTGAGCGATGAATCATTTCATTATCTATTTCCAATTGGAGTATTCTACATCTTACATTCACTTAATTATACACAAATGCATGTTATTTTCTCGATCCTCGATTGATGTATGCTGACAATGCACATGTTGATGGCAAGGTGCTTCAAGGCACCTTAAATGTCACTAGTTATTTATCCGTGACACCGGAAGAAAGGTTGGAGGTCGAGCTTCAGGTTGGTCTTCACTTGTTTTACGAGTTTTATAAATAAGAGGGAATGTTGGAGAATAGAGAATTGATGTTAAACTATTACTTTCTTCTTATAGATGGATTCATATATAATGAGCACTGAGACATTCTGACTCCCAATTGCACTATGCTATAGGAAGAGTCAGCCCCGGTATATTATATTTGTCCAACATGTATGCATATATTATGATGAGTTGATCTCATTTAAATCTATGTAATCTTCATTTTTTTTATGATTGGTGGACAATTGACTGGTGGATTATGGTAAAAAATAGAGATTAAGGCAGTAATGCGTTGACTTTTATTGTTATTTGGGTGTTTAGTCAAACAATACCAATCAGCCAATGTGAAAGGAATTGGAGTATGTTCGGCCTTATATATTCAAAGGCTTACAATTGGCTGAAGGCAGAGCGATTAGAGAAATTAGTTTACTACCATTACAATATGAGATTAAGGATAAAATATGAGGCTAAGATAACATTTGAGGGACAAACGACATGTAGATGATACAACTAGACAAATTGATGTCGACGCCTTATTTTAATGATGATAATCCCTTGCAATCTTGGGTTGAGGTACGAGAGGAGATTAATGACCCTGTTTTTGATCCTACTAATATATTATAGGTAGAAGGAATATTAGATGGAGATGAGCCAAGAGATTTAGAATTCAGAGTGTCAGTAAAAAGACCAAGAGCATCACCATCATCAAAAGAAAAGTAGCTTGAGATTGTTGACACTGATGAGCAACCTGAGCTTGAGCCAGCTCAATACTCAGAATCAGATAGCAGATCAGTCACTCCTACAATGGTGAAGCCACCTTCATCATTAAGAAGAACTATATCAGGGATATATATGACTGGGAGGCTAACTGCTACTGCTCGAGATGACCCGACAGTTGAGAAGATGAGGTAAATTTATGTGAGAGGAACACCAAGGGGAAAAAAACTCCATACAAAGATGCAAGAGATGGACCAACCAACAGAAAAGAAAAAAAGTCAAAGATTGGAAGAAGGTGTTTGATTTGTTATACTTATGAGGATAATGATGACAACGACGATGATGATGATTCTAGTGCAGCTACAGGTGCTACTCCTTGCGGTGGCATATATACACAGTCACAGGATGATTATGGACATAGTTCATAAGGACAAGGTTATTATGAACATGATTCACAAGGGTTGTATGGTCATGATTCATAGGGGCACTATGGACATGATTTAGGTTATGGTCCCTACGGAGGTGGCCATCAGGAGACATGAATGTATGGGTGGGCTTATGGACCTGAATTCCAATTTCAACCACTTCTAGCTAGTAGCAGTTATGACCTAGCATCCTCTTCTCATGCTCATGGTTCTTATTCTGATTCTGGATTCCAGTCAACCTAACAACCATTCACTCCAAGAGGGATCCAAAGACAGATGGATGAGTTGGTTGCATCTTTGTTTGGTTATAGTGAGTATTCCGAATATATGAACCCTCTTTATGGGTATCAATGACAGCAGCCATACTATTCCAGTCAACCCAACAACCATTCAGTCCAAGAGGGATCCAAAGAGAGATGGATGAGTTGGTTGCATCTTTGTTAGGTTATAGTGAATATTTCGAATATATGAACCCTCTTTATGGATATCAAGGACAACATTCATACGATGAAGGAGAAGGTTCTTCTGACTATTATCCATTGTAATGTTTGGGTAAGAATACTTAATTTCTGCAGCATTTATTGTGTTTGTAATGTTTATGGTAGTGCAAGACTACAAGTTCACTCCATGTTTATTGTTTAAATGTTTAACATCCATCTAATATTCTATGAACATGTCAAACACCTATATCTAGCACTTTGTCCATTTTTTTTTCAATCTTGAATGTATGTCCACTGATTATTTGTGTTCTGATGATTTTTTATATTTTTTTTCTGAAAATTTTCAAGTTTTTTTGATATTTTTTATGTAATTTTTTAATGTTTTTTTTTTAGGTTTCCGCCGGTTTTGGTCGAAACCAAAATTTAAATTGAAACGGTTTTGGTTTCGAACCCGCCTAAAACGGGTACCAAAATCGGTACCAACATCCTTGTGTTTGCCCAATTGTTGATTGAAGAGCAGACATGATTAACTACTGGCTCATGTGGAAAACCTGATGAGAAGGAAGATTTTGTCATTCTATATCCTTGATGGTGTAGAAATCTGGTAGAAGATGAGTATCTATCTTATGTTTATACACGATGCTACCTGGTGTTCTAAGCCGGTGGATGCAAACCCTAAGGCAGAAATTGGAAGATTGTCTTAAGAAAGAAATTATCTGAATCAGGTGGGAATCAGCGGGACACAATCCAATCTTACAGTAAACATACAATCCTGAAAAGTTTGTCAGTCGTAGTTTGGAATTGGTCGGAATCTGCAGGATAGCTCCAGGGCATTAAAGCCAACCAGATAATTGCCTTTTCTTCGAATAGCAACATAGCATACTCTAAATCATGCATTGCTCATGTGAATCAGCCTGGTTTCAGATCTAGTCAGGAACAGATGTTAGTGTGGTGATCTTGTGATATAATGACCTAATGGAATGTTGATACTATTGTATATTTATTGCAGATTGAAGAATCTATTTATATAGGCAGCTACTACTCAATATTGCCTGCTATCTGACTGAAGGTTCAGCAAAAATTTTTCTTTTCTTTGGGTTGCATGTATGTGTGGGTGGGGGCAAAACCTAGCCTGATAAATTTCTTCTACCATGGACCCATGGAAGGTCTCAACAAGGAGTTTAATGACTCTTTATTTTGGCTGTTGGCTTAACTGGTTGTTCTGCAAGTCTGCACCACACCTTCTATGCAAGGATGGGGGTGTCGGTTTCGGCCAGGTCCCAAACTGATACCGTTTCGGTTTCGTTTCACCCGGTTTCGACCGTATTGGGCTGCCTTAAGAGGGGAGTAAAACAGCCGGTTTCTGTCAGTTTTGGTCGGTTTCGGCCGAAACTGATTAAACTATTATTTTTAATGATGTCGGATTTGCTACAGTAGTTTCGTTCAGTTTCGGATCGTTCTGGTCCAAAACCGAAATGGTTCGGTTTCGGCCAAAACTCCCATCCATGCTTCTATGGGATGTATGTTTCAGGTGCTGCAGAAAATTCTTGTAAAGGAATGGAATTGGTATTGTTCTTTCTGAAATAGACCAACTTCTGTGAAGAAATTGCAGGATGTGGCAGGTGTGGAATGGAGCAGCTACGGAAGCATTGGTATATCTAATGTTTGGCATCGATGTTAATCGGGGGATGGCCAACAGGCATAGCACTGAGGAGGTTGGTGCCATGCAGCTCACACCTGACCATAGGTGAGTCTACAACCAAGGCCCCCAGTGGTTGGAGCACCCACATGAGTCACTCAGAAGCCCACACTAGTGGATGAGGAAGAGGACATAGTACAAGTGGGTTTGAGGCTCACGTTTGCAAGAGATGTAATGAATGTACTCGAAGCCCAGAGATGACATGTAACCTGTTCTACAAAGGTAAATGAGGAAGGAATACAGTGAGTGCAGCCATCATAATAGGAGCTCACATAATATGAAAGAGGGGAAAAAGGGGGATTCAGATTTTGGAATGAGGCAGTGAATGCTTTAAACAGTAGAATAGAGATTATTCTTGACCTTTGTCATTAGTAGGTGTGGACAAGGGATTTTTCTTTCTTTCCTCTCTTTCTTTCTTTCTCTCTTTTCTTTTTCTTTCATTCATTATCATCTCACCGTTTAAATATTCATTCGTTTGATTTTTGGATTGTGTTGCGGGGCGTGCCAGCCTGTCTAGCAGACAGAAGAAAGAGTCCGTGCAATGCGGAGAAAGGATTTTGATGTCCGTGGAACGGACGAGTGCGTCGTTTTCAACCTGAACTTCTTTGATTCCGCGCCTTTTAATCATCAGGCGATTATGGTAACGTGTGCTAGACCTCTGTCTCCATCGATCGGAATCGATGTTTTGTTTACATCGAGTTAAAAGCCTTTGGTGTTATTTAACACCGGTTTTGACCCGAATACCATTCACACCAAGGACGAGGAAATATGCACTTTTAGAAAATCCCAATATGATGTTTTTCTTCCCTTTTTTTGTTTGAAAGGTGTGATTTACTCCTTTTGGGATATTTTTGGCTCGAGCGTTTCATCTTGTAATGGTATGAAATGGTATGGCTGCCCATTTTCTTCGGGTTTAAAATATGATTTTAATGAGAGAACGGGTATATACCCGTGAACCTGTTTGAGGTTTAAAAATACATCGTTTGATTTGAAGTTTTGCTTGGAGAGTATGAACGGGGATCGTAAGTATGAGCGGGTATATACCCGTGGGTTTTTTTTTGGTTGTGGGCATATTGTGAATTTGGGCAGCGCTCCCGCATCGGCGGAGTTGCTGTGCAAATTTATAGTGTGACTTTGATTATGAACAACAAGTTTAGTATATTACTATTTTTTGAGCAAAATCGGAGTTTCTTTTCTTCTTTCTTTTATTCACGAGAACATGATTTTCGCGGACATATGGATATATTTCCGTGAGGATCCTTGTCAAAATGGAATTTCTCCCCAAGAAACTACCCATATGGATACAACTCTTTTATGGGTATATGGATATACCTCCAACAGAGTTTCTGCTTGTGCAGAGTTTTTTCTTTCTTTAGAAATGTATACATATAAACACAATATTCGTGAGCATATGGATGTATTTCCGGCAGAATCTCCGCTTAAGCAGAGTTTTCTTTTAAGAAGTATATGCATATAGGCACAGAGTTGTAAACATATGAGTATGTTTTTGGGTAGGACCTTCATTTAGACAGTGCCCTCAAGAAAAATATACACATATGAGCTGGTGATTATATGGATATGCTCTCGGGCAAAACCTTTGCTTGAACAGAGTTTCCCCTAAGAAACATATATATAAGCACAAATTTGCAATTCCGTGGATATATTCTCGAGCGGTATCTCTGCTTGAGTAGAGTTTCCTTCAAGAAAGGTATCTCTGCTTGGGCAGAGTCTCCTTCGAGAAATATATACATATGAACACAAGTTTATGATTATATGACTATGTTCTTGGGCAGAATCTCTGCTTGGGCAGAGTCTCCTCTAAGAAACATATACATATAAACACGAGTTTGTAGTTATGTGGATATGTTTTTGGACGAAGCTTTTGCTCAGATAGAGTTTCCCCTAAGAAACATATATGTGTAAACACAAATTTGTGATTCTAATGATATGTTCTTGAGCGGTATCTCTGTTTGAGCAGAGTTTCCGACTAGAAAGGTATCTCTGCTTGGACAGAGTCTCCTTCAAGAAACATATACATATGAGCATAAATTTATGAGTATACGAATATATTCTTGGGCAGAATCTCCGCTTGGGCAGAGTCTCCTCTAAGAAACATATACATATAAACACAAAATCCACCATCCCGGAGTCTTGCTCGACGGGCGGGGAGAACATATGCATCTAAATGCGCATACCCATAGAGTCTTGCTCAATATGGAGGCATTTAGAGCACAAAAACAAGGGTATTTAAATACCGTATATCCATAGAGTCTTGTTCGATATGGAAAGTATTTAAACCCCGAAGGATATTCCCATAGAGTCTTGCTCAATGTGGGAATAGGGACCGCAATATGATTTTTGAAGCCTTTCACGGAGACGAGCTCAGCATGAAAGGGAGGTTGTCACGCCCCGATATTTAGCAGCGGAATAAATACCGGGGGATGTGAACGATACAAATAAACGTATCACCGTTAAATAACGCAGAGTTACAATTAAACAGAAGAACACATTCGAGACTATAATATGGTCACCAAAAGTATACTTTATTCCATTTCATTCATCTAGTTACAACCTTGCATAGAAAGAACCAGCTAAAGGGTCCATTATTCAAATAAAACTTCCAGAAAAGTTTCACTATTACATAGACTACTCAAATATCTACTCCTAAACTGTCAACTACTCATATGGCGGGTGCTCATCACTCTTGTCCTGCCCCATCGGACTCCACTGGTTCCTCATCGCTACCTAAAAAGGGCAGGATGATAGGGTTGAGCGAACTAGCTCAGTAGGATTTACATCTCAATATTGTGCGGGCACTAATATACATGATTAACATTTTAAATAGGCAAGATATGAACATGAATATGATGACAATGCATGCAATATCAACATATCGAATAGCAGAGTAGAACGGATATCATTTCAGATCAAATGTCGAGTTGCATACATACAGTGGACAGATATTTCAAGAATAGGATCGTATCAAAAGAGATTGGCCATATTCAGACAGATATCATGCGTTCACATGATCAGACGTATCATATCAAATCATATCATATCAGATCAAATCAGACTTATCATATCAAACAAAGGGACATTCACACTAATCTTGCTTATTTGTTTGTGCTATGCCAAGCACCAGAAGTCCATACTCCCGTAGTTAATAAGTACGTTGGGGCGCTCCTCCCCAGGACCGGACCAGGCCCCTATTGCACAGGCATTGGATCAAATTTAGACCGGAGTCCCACGTTGTGCCGAACAAATAGATTCATATTATGGCCACAGAGTTTCAATGACAAGCTCATAGTAAAAGGAACATGATCATTCATAGAGTCAAGGTATGACAAATAGCTCAAGGGAACAAAGCAAGATAACGACGTATCTTATGTTTCATAATTCATTAATGTCTTGACATGAGGATGTTTCTAAAGACAGATCATATGCAGAACATGTGCTCTCAATTTCCCCAAGGAGGGTGTGCCTATTCGTGCAAAAGTGTAAGTGATGAGTCACGAATTTTTCCTAACAGGTATGCAATTGACAAATAATTAATTGAACACCGGAAAGCATGTAACTATTGAAACTCATATGCAAATCATGACATTAACACCACTAACAAATCCATACTAACATGTATTCATCCCCACATTTATATCATATTCTTATCTTATCAATTGACAATAAACAAGATCACAAGATAACCCAATGGACATAAGATCAATCACAATTACACATTAGAATCGTATTCATATCATTACTATTTTTCAATGGGTTGATTTATTTTAGGTTCATGCATACTATATAACATCATGCACATGCTAGTAGACATCATGAAATGATCAGACCCAAAATATGCATTTTTTTGTAAGGGTAGTGTCGACACAATGCTTATTGGTGTCGACACAATGCTTCAAACACAAGACAAAATAATGCAAAACTGGTCAAGTAGTGTCGACACTAGATCAAGTAGTGTCGACACTAGAGACAGCTTCCAGAAAATCTTTGGCCAATATGGGACAGTGTGTCGACACTAGATCATGTAGTGTCGACACTAGAGACTCTCCCAGAACACCTTTTGGGCTGTTTTGGGACAGTGTGTCGACACTAGATCAAGTAGTGTCGACACTAGTGGCCCTCCCAGAAAAAAAAACATATAAGTCAAGTGTAACCAGAAAACACGTCTCATGCAGCGATTCACTTTCCCCTCTTATAACTCTCTAACGAATGACATTTAGACAAAACGTTCAACACGAAAGATGACGAGGACAACTAGTAGAAGAACTTTGATGTTGGAGATTTGATCAAATTCGGTCTCGAATCCCAAGAAAACATGTGAAGAACATAAAGCTAAGTGCAGCCCGAAATCGTAGTATCATGCAGAGACTCTCTTACCATGCTTATAACTCTCTAACGAAAGACTTTTGGACAAAACATCCAACATAAAAGATGATCGTGACTACAAGTAGAAGAACTTTCATGAAGGACGTTTAGTCTAATTCGGTCTTGAATCGCGTGCATAATAAGAAGAACGGAAAAAACCCTAACTGTGCGCGACTTAGGGAAAATTACGAATACACAATGTGTAATCCATGAAAATTAGTCAAACCAACTGCAAATGAACCTAGACTCCAAGATCTACATGATGGTGTTGGTTTCCTTTAATCTTGGCCCGAGAACACCTACCTTTGAATGCTAAGAACTCTCTGCAGATTTCTGGGTTGATGCAGAGCGAGGTTGGGGAAGACCACGTTTTCCCCGGCCGTTCTCCACTCCTCCAGCGCTCCAAACTTGCTTCTCACGACCCCAACTTGTTGCTAAACCTTTCCCAAGAGTTTCAGAACGAGTTCTTATAGATTTAGGGTGTACCAACAAGTCCTAACGGGACTAGGAAAGGGGCTGCGAATTCTGTTTCCTACTTTCCATAAAATCTGGGATTCTCTCACCCAAAGGAGGTAGCAAAGGTTAGAAAACCACCTCTTAGAGTTGGGTTCGGTTTTGGCTTACCTTACATGACCAATCACCCATATTTTAACCCTAAATTGCCCTCCCTAATTATTGCATAATTACATACACAAATTTCTGGGTATTTTCTTGTCCCAATTTTTATCCTTGGGCCAAATGTACTCCATTGGCCCAATCTTGTTAATGGGTTATTAATACATAATGTTGTAAGTCTCTCCAACATGCTTATTTAATTTATGGTTGAGTTATTCTTCCGTGTTACAATTTCCCCGATGTGTTTTCTCTCGTATGATAATGGTACGTAAGTTTTATCGTTCCAATAATTACGGAATTTATTTATTCTCCTTTAATTCTAAATCACTAAATTTCCGGGGTGTTATATCCTCCCCCACTTAAGAAATTTGGTCCCCAAATTTACACATAATGGGTAGTTCGTACCTGAGAAAAGTTCTGGGTGGTTTTTCTTCATTCTTTCCTCTGTTTCCCAGGTGGCATTAGTAACTCCGTCTCGACTCCATTGGACCTTCACCATAGGTATGGTACGATTCCTGAGTCGTTGAATCTTCCGATCCAACAGTTTGATCGGCTTCTCTTCATAGGACAGGTCCTCCCGAATCTCCAAGTCCTCATGGTTGATTACGTGGTCGGCATTTAATAAGTACTTCCTCAGCATGGATATGTGAAACACATTATGCACGTTCGCCAACTGTGGAGGTAGTGCAAGTTGATACGCCACCTGACCAATCCTTTCCAGAATTTCAAATGGCCCTATGAATCTGGGACTCAACTTCCCTTTGATCCCAAATCTTTGTATTCCCCTTGAAGGTGAGACCTTCACGAAAACATGTTCGCCAACCTGAAATTCTAGTTCTCTCCTTCTCTTGTCTGCATAACTCTTCTGCCTAGATTATGCTATCTTTAGACGTTCCCAGACAATTTGAACCTTTCTGACAGTCGCCTCAATTAAGTCGGGTCCAACCCATTGGTTCTCCCCAACCTCTTCCCAACAAAGGGGTGATCTGCAACTCCTGCCATATAAGGCTTCAAACAGAGCCATCTTGATACTTGCCTGATAGCTGTTGTTATATGCAAACTCTATCAGGTACAACTGATCATCCCATCGACCTTTAAAATCTAGCACTAGAGCACGAAGCATATCTTCCACAATTTGATTGGTCCTTTCAGTTTGTCCATCGGTCTGAGGATGGAAGGCAGTACTAAAGTTTAGTTTAGTACCCATTGCTGCTTGTAAACCCTTTCAGAAATGTGAAGTAAATCTAGGGTCCCGATCCGATATTATGTTAGATGGAACCCCATGCAATCTGACTACTTCCTTAACATATAGTGCAGCCAATACATCCACTGACCAGTTACTCTTGATCGGCAAGAAGTGAGCCGACTTAGTCAATCGATCAACTATTACCCAAATTGCATCCATACCACTTCTAGTCTTGGGCAATCCCATGATAAAGTCCATACCGATGCTATCCCACTTCCATTCCGGGATTTCTAGTGGTAGCAGTCCACCAGCTGTACGAAAATGCTCGGCCTTGACTTTCATGCATGTTAAACAGTATGACACATGATCGGCCACATCCCTCTTCATGTTTAGCCACCAGTACGACCTTTTTAAGTCTTGGTACATCTTTGTTGATCCTGGATGAATCGTGTACTTGGACTGGTGAGCTTCATTTAGTAACCTCTTCTTGAGTTCTCCATGATTAGGGACACATGTTCTACCTCTGAATAGTAATCTTCCTTCAGATGATAGAGTAAAGTCAGGTCTTTGCTCTAGCTTCTCCTTGATCTCAACTAAGAATGGATCCTCTCCCTGTTTCTCCTTGATTTCGGTCAGTAGATCGGATTGTATCTGGAGATTTGAAATCATTACTTGTTTTTCCTTCTTTCCCACGTCTATGTTCAAACTTGCAAATTGCTCCAGTAACTTCCATTCGCCCAGCATCATACTAGCTAGCATAGCTCCTGGTTGTCTACTTAGAGCGTCTGCCACTACATTGGCTTTCCCAGGGTGATATTGAATGGAAAAGTCAAAGTCCTTAAGGTACTCTAACCACCTTCTTTGTCTCATGTTAAGCTCCTTCTATGAGAATAAATATTTCAAGCTCTTGTGGAAAAGACTTTAAATTGCTCACCATAGATATAATGCCTCCAAATCTTCAAGGCGAATACTACAGCTGCTAACTCCAGGTCATGAACTGAGTAGTTCACTTCATGGATCTTCAACTGTCTTGAGGCATAAGCTATTACTTTCCCTTGTTGCATTAGGACGCATCCCAGACCTGTTCCAGAAGCATCTGAATAAATTTCAAATCCTCCCTCTTCAGTGGGTAAGGCGAGGACAGGAGCAGTAGTCAGACACTTCTTCAAGTTGTTAAAGCTTCCTTTACATTCATCGGTCCACACAAACGGATTTTCCTTCCGGGTCAGCTTGGTTAACGACACTGCAATCTTTAAGAAATCCTTTATAAACCTTCGGTAATATCCTGCTAGACCTAGGAAGCTCCTGATCTCTGTGACGCTTGTCGGTCTTTCCCATTTCAGTACAGCCTCAACCTTTGATGGATCAACCGCGATATCATCCTTGGTTACCACATGCCTTAAAAAGGATACCTCCTCAAGCCAGAATTCACATTTACTTAGCTTGACATATAATTTGTTCTCCCTTAAAATCTGTAATGAGATCCTCAAATGCTTCTCATGCTCTTCCTTTGTCTTGGAATAGATCAATATATCATCAATGAATACCACCACAAATTTATTAAGATATGGGCGATAAATGCTATTCATCAACTGCATGAAAACTGCAGGGGCATTTGTTAGTCCGAAAGACATAACAATAAATTCATAATGCCCATACCTGCTTCGGAAGGCTGTCTTGTGAATGTCTTCTCCTTTGATCCTCAATTGATGATAACCGGATCTGAGATCTATTTTAGAGAAGTATCTAGCTCCAGATAATTGATCAAACAACTCATCAATCCTTGGCAGAGGGTATTTGTTCTTGATAGTTAACTGGTTTAGTTGTCTGTAATCTACACATAGCCTCATCGACCTATCTTTCTTCTTGACGAAGAGGACAGGTGCACCCCATGGCGATGTGCTTGGTCGGATGAAACCCTTCTCTAACAGTTCCATCAGTTGCTCTTTTAATTCCTTCAGTTCTGCGGGGGACATTCTATATGGTGCTCTAGATACTGGTGCTGCTCCAGGGACCAACTCGATGGTAAAATCGACCTCTCGCTCAGGAGGAATTCCTGGCAAGTCTTCGGGAAAAATATCAGCGTATTCGCTGACAACATGGATGTCCTCCACTTTGACTTCCTTCTTTGTGATGACCACAACAGCAAGAAAGGCCATACAACCTTTCCTTATCATCCTTTTAGCTTGTAGTGCACAGATAAGTGACAATCTCCTGCGGTTTCTATCCCCTGTGAACACTAGTTTTGGGTAATGGCTAAAGGTTACTCGACTTCTCTTGCAGTTGATACTAGCCCCATGTTCAGACAACTAGTCTGCTCCCAGTATCACATCATACCTCGCCATAACCATACATATTAAATTTGCTGGTAGGTTTTGGGTTTCAATCAACACTTCACTGGATGACATATGGTTTGTAAGATTGGTGCCAGGACCAATCGGGGTTGACACAACTATTCCGGATTTCATTGGGACAGGTTTCACAGGTAGGGTATCAACAAATGTTTGAGATATAAAGGAATGCGTAGCTCCCGTATCAAAGAGAACATATGCGGGTCGGGAAAGAATAGTAAGTGTACCTTCCGCTATACCACCTTCTTCAGCAGCTTCCGGTTCCTGAATAGCTTGCAAGTGGCCTTGCCTCTTCTGTTCATTCAGACGCTTGTCCTGAGGGGCTTGTTCTTTCAATATTGGGCAGTCCGAGATCCTATGGTCACGACTACCACAGCGCAGGCATCTCCCTTGCGCTCTCCAGCATTGTTCAGACCGGTGATTAGCTTTGTCACAGTGTTTGCACCTTTCTCCCGTCGTCACCACTATCTGCTTTCCTAACTCCTTGGGCTTTTTATCAGCTGGTTCATTTGCCCCGCCACTGGGCCTTTTCTTCCCAATGGTCGGCTGATACCTTCCTGCAGAAGACACTTGCTCCCTTTTCACGGATTTTCCCTTAATTCTTTCAGCAGTCTTCATGGCATCTTCCAGTAACTGAGCCTTCTTTACCATGTCAGCATAGGTCTGAATGTCCATTGGCGCCAGTTGAGTGATGAACTGGGGCCTCAAGCCATTCAGAAAGCGTTTTGCCTTCATCCTTTATGTCCCAATTAAATGAACAACATATCGGGACAGACGAGAGAATTGGGCCTCATACTTGGCCACATTGAGTCCTCTCTGCTTCACAGCCGCAAATTCGGCTGCTTTCCGTTCCTGGACCCTCTCAGAGAAGTACTTGGTGTTGAAGTGCTCAATGAACTGAGCCCATGTTAGTTGCTGGCCATTCAGCGTTGCTTCTACCGACTCCCACCATGCCCTGTCATCCTTTTCCAATTGGAAAGTCGCCAGTAGTACTTTGTTCTGGTCCGTGCATTGCATGACCCTGAATATCCTTTCAACTTCCTTAACCCAGTGTTCAGCAACATCTGGGTCAGTACTCCCTCCAAACCTAGGCGGATCCATATTCCGAAAATTCCGATGGAGATCACCGGCTCCGCGGTTACCTCCACCCTGGGTGGCTTGCAGGATAGCCTGAGTCAAGTTCTGTATTGTTTGTTGCATGTTCCTAGCCTGGGCACGTTCACCGGCTATTGAGGTAATAAGTACCTTCAAGATAATAATATGAGTCAGTCATCTAAATGTATCACATGTGTCTTCTATTCCCATGGTTCTACCCATGCTCACATTAGGTACGACAGATGTTGACTCGTGTGATCTAATTTCATTCTATGTTCCTATTTCTCTTGGACCCTAAAGTTTAGGCTCTGATACCAACTGTCACGTCCCGATATTTAGCAGCAGAATAAATACCGGGGGACGTGAACGATACAAATAAACGTATCACCGTTAAATAACACAGAGTCACAATTAAACAGAAGAACACATTCGAGACTATAATATGGTCACCAAAAGTATACTTTATTCCATTCCATTCATCTAGTTACAACCTTGCATACAAAGAACCAGCTAAAGGGTCCATTATTCAAATAAAACTTCCAGAAAAGTTTCACTATTACATAGACTACTCAAATATCTACTCCTAAACTGTCAACTACTTATATGGCGGGTGCTCATCACTCTTGCCCTGCCCCATCGGACTCCACTGGTTCCTCATCGCTACCTGAAAAGGGCAGGATGATAGGGGTGAGCGAACTAGCTCAGTAGGATTTACATCTCAATATTGTGCGGGCACTAATATACATGATTAACATTTTAAATAGGCAAGATATGATCATGAATATGATGACAATGCATGCAATACTAACAGACCGAATAGCAGAGTAGAACGGATATCATTTCAGATCAAATGTTGAGTTGCATATATACAGTGGACAGATATTTCAAGAATAGGATCGTATCAAAAGAGATTGGCCATATTCAGACAGATATCATGCATTCACATGATCAGACGTATCATATCAAATCATATCATATCAGATCAAATCAGACTTATCATATCAAACAAAGGGACATTCACACTAATCTTGCTTATTTGTTTGTGCTATGCCAAGCACCAGAAGTCCATACTCCCGCGGTTAATAAGTACGTTGGGGCGCTCCTCCCCAGGACCGGACCAGGCCCCTATTGCACAGGCATTGGATCAAATTTGGACCGGAGTCCCACGTTGTGCCGAATAAACAGATTCATATTATGGTCACAGAGTTTCAATGACAAGCTCATAGTAAAAGGAACATGATCATTCATAGAGTCAAGGTATGACAAATAGCTCAAGGAAACAAGGCAAGATAACGACGTATCTTATGTTTCATAATTCATTAATGTCTTGACATGAGGATGTTTCTAAAGACAGATCATATGCAGAACATGTGCTCTCAATTTCCCCAAGGAGGGTGTACCTATTCGTGTAAAAGTGTAAGTGATGAGTCACAAATTTTTCCTAACAAGTATGCAATTGACAAATAATTAATTGAACACCGGAAAACATGTAACTATTGAAACTCATATGCAAATCATGACATTAACACCACTAACAAGTCCATACTAACATGTATTCATCCCCACATTCATATCATATTCTTATCTTATCAATTGACAATAAGCAAGATCACAAGATAACCCAATGGACATAACATCAATCACAATTACACATTAGAATCGTATTCATATCATTACTATTTTTCAATGGGTTGATTTATTTTAGGTCCATGCATACTATATAACATCATGTACATGCTAGTAGACATCATGAAATGATCAGACCCAAAATATGCAATTTTTTTGTAAGTGTAGTGTCGACACAATGCTTACTGGTGTCGACATAATGCTTCAAACACAAGACAAAATAATGCAAAACTGGTCAAGTAGTGTCGATACTAGATCAAGTAGTGTCGACACTAGAGACAGCTTCCAGAAAACCTTCTGGCCAATATGGGACAGTGTGTCGACACTAGATCAGGTAGTGTCGACACTAGAGACCCTCTCAGAAAACTTCTGGGCCAATACGGGACAGTGTGTCGACACTAGATCAGGTAGTGTCGACACTAGATCAGGTAGTGTCGACACTAGAGACCCTCCCAGAACACCTTTTGGGCTGTTTTGGGACAGTGTGTCGACACTAGATCAAGTAGTGTCGACACTAGTGGCCCTCCCAGAAAAAAAACATATAAGTCAAGTGTAACCAGAAAATACGTCTCATGCAGCGATTCACTTTCCCCTCTTATAACTCTCTAACGAATGACATTTAGACAAAACGTTCAACACGAAAGATGACGAGGACAACTAGTAGAAGAACTTTGATGTTGGAGGTTTGATCAGATTCGGTCTCGAATCCCAAGAAAACATGTGAAGAACATAAAGCTAAGTGCGGCCCGAAATCGCAGTATCATGTAGAGACTCTCCTACTATGCTTATAACTCTCTAACGAAAGATTTTTGGACAAAACGTCCAACATAAAAGATGATTGTGACTACAAGTAGAAGAACTTTCATGAAGGAAGTTTAGTCTAATTCGGTCTTGAATCGCGTGCATAATAAGAAGAACGGGAAAAGCTCTAACTGTGCGCGACTTAGGAAAAACTACGAATACACAATGTGTACTCCATAAAAATTAGTCAAACCAACTGCAAATGAATCTAGACTCTAAGATCTACATGATGGTGTTGGTTTCCTTTAATCTTGGCCCGAGAACACCTACCTTTGAATGCTAAGAACTCTCTGCAGATTTCTGGGTTGATGCAGAGCGAGGTTGGGGAAGACCACGTTTTCCCCGGCCGTTCTCTACTCCTCCAGCGCTCCAAACTTGCTGCTCACTACCCCAACTTGTTGCTAAACCTTCCCCAAGAGTTTCAGAACGAGTTCTTATAGATTTAGGGTGTACCAACAAGTCCTAACGGGACTAAGAAAGGGGCTGCGAATTCTGTTTCCTACTTTCCATAAAATCTGGGATTCTCTCACCCAAAGGAGGTAGCAAAGGTTAGGAAACCACCTCTTAGAGTTGGGTTCGGTTTTGGCTTACCTTACATGACTAATCACCCATATTTTAACCCTAAATTGCCCTCCCTAATTATTGCATAATTACATACACGAATTTCTGGGTATTTCCTTGTCCCAATTTTTATCCTTGGGCCAAATGTACTCCGTTGGCCCAATCTTGTTAATGGGTTATTAATACATAATGTTGTAAGTCTCTCCAACATGTTTATTTAATTTATGGTTGGGTTATTCTTCCGTGTTACAATTTCCCCGATGTGTTTTCTCTCGTACGATAATGGTACGTAAGTTTTATCGTTCCAATAATTACGGAATTTATTTATTCTCCTTTAATTCTAAATCACTAAATTTCCGGGGTGTTACAGAGATAAAGGAGATGTCGATGCCGCATAAGGGAATCTCCTTATTCTTCTCGCATTATCAGGTCACTCCACGCCTCTCCATCAAGCCAAGGAAGTATCAATGCCTTCACGCCAAATAGAGGGAAGATGGGAGAACAAGTGGAGAAGAGGTTTCAAAGGGGAAAAAGCTTCTTGCAATTTTCTGGAATTTTTGGACAGTACAGGGAGATCACTGCGCAAGGGCTCCGCCGAGGACCTTATGGGTGGAAGCCTCTCTTTTTGCTTTCAGGAGAATAGGGGGCCTTTTATAGGGGAAGGCCCCCCATCCCTAACCGATGGTGACTCAGGATGATGTCACTATCGGTTAGGGGTCCCCTAACCGATGGTGAGTCATCATGACATCACCATCGGTTAGGGGAGGAGTCCCCTTAACCGATGGTGACATCGGATGGTCACCATCGATTAGGGGTCCCCTTAACCGATGGTGATTCACCATTGGTTAGGGGGAAGAACCCCTTAATCGATGGTGACATCACCATGATGTCACCATTGGTTAGGGGTCTCCTAACCGATGGGTGGGGGGAAGAAATTTCTATAAATACACCCCCCCCCCCCCCCTACACCCCATTTTAAATGTGCTGAATTGTTGGAGGTGCTGGAGATTTTGTTTCTCCTCGGAGTTCTGTTCGGCGAAAGATTAACTCTGCAAAGCTTCGGAATTCCATCTCGAGCTTGCGCTTGTACTTGTTCTTTGTACTTGGTCTTGTAGACCTTGTCTGCCGGATTTTTCCATGCCACGTTTTGTACAGAGAGAAGTACCTTCTTGAACTTTGATTTACTCGGGGGCTTGATGCCACTTGAGGACCAGCCTTCCTTGTTTAACTTGGAGGAAGATCCTTGGATTGTCCTGTCATTTAAGTAACAAGTAACTGTGGGGTTACTTTAACCATAGCTCACTTAGCTTTTCAAATGAGTTACCTAACTGGTTTGCTGAATTCAACCTCCTCTTTGGTAGCTATCAACTACCTTTTAAGGTCCAACAACCTTTTTAAGCGGGCTACTTAACTAACTTGTTGGGCCATTGTGAACTGGACCTCAACTAGCTAGTTTGGTGAACCACTATATAATGACTTATCCACTTCTCTTCTGGCAGATATCCACCACAACTTTTGGGGTTCAACAAATGCCCCCCACGGGATACGTGCCGGAATTGATAAGTGACGATACGTGGCTCGTGAAGATTCTTGTTTAGGATTCCGCCTTGCATTCTGAGATATTATTACTATATATTTTTTTGGCTGTTGCTTCTGCCTTTGGAATCTTGTTCCGCTGGGCTTGATGTCTTCATTTCCCTCTCTCATTCGTCCCTTTCTCTGTATCTTTTTAGGCTTTCATCATGCCTCGAGGCAAGAAGTTTCTATGCCGCGACAATTATACTCAAAAGACTCGTGACGGAGTTACTCCGAGGGGTGTCATGATGCCCGTCTTGGAGGAGCCCTATGTCACGAGAGCCAACTTATTCTCGTTGGACAGTGGTCATTATGCTGTTGCCGCTGTTAGTTCTGATGATCTTCCTTCTAATGGCAAGGTAGATCGCTCACGCATCAGCCGTCGGAGAGATTGCTACCACTATTTGCGGAAGGAGGATTACCCCAGGCACTTTCCGGTGGACAAGGAACTATATTCCTTTGTTTCATGGCTCATTCCTTCTCATATGTCTGCTGATGATCCCTGCCTATCTGCGGAGAGGAGATATCTGGAATTTGCCATTCTGAAGTCTCGTGATAGCCTTTTTGGTACCTGCACTTTTTCTTATCCCAGCTTCCCTGTGGGGTTTGCTGTTTCGGAATGGCTACCAGCGGCCAGTGACTTGGGCCCTTTTAGTTCAGATTGTGACTGCTATGCCCGGCCACAGAAAATTTCCCCGGCGATCTGGAGCTTAGATAATCGCCACAAGACCGCGATGGAGTGTGATGGCCTACAGTTGATGCCTAGTGATTATCGGTATGCTTCTGGTGGCCGCGACAATCGGTGCCTTCTGGACCGAATTGTTGACCATACTGCCCCTAGCTGGTATGGGAAATGGTGAGTCCTCCCTTCCCATGTCTTTCATTATGGGGCCTTAGAGTGGCTGACGGGGGTTCTGCATCATTATGACGAACTCCTCAAGTTATCTGGTATCTATGGAGCAGTCGAAGCAGCCCTATACAACTACCCGTGTTATACGGGAATTCTCCAAGCCCTGGTAGAAAGATTCAATCCCCGGTGGAACACCTTTGGGACAGCCGAGGGTGAAACTTGTATTGACTTGTGGAGTTTCCACCGCATCTCCGGACTGTCGATATCTGGTCGTTTCTATGAAGAGGTCGTCCTGAGTGACTTGCATAGCCATCGTAGTGACGGCTTCGGGCGGTACGTCCTCCCGTACAGTCTTCGCTACTTGACGAAGGTATGGAGGGACTTGGCTTACATCGGAAGAAAAGACGGAGCCTCCTTTTCTTCTTCAACAATGAGAGTGAGTCACAATGCCTGGCTTCGTTATTTTTACAACGGGCCGTTCTGTTTCTTTGATAATTTCACAGCAGAAGGCCGCCATTTGGAAGAATATCAGCAGTTGGAGGTGAAGAAGCCTTCTCAGGGGCGATACATTTATGCCCCAAAGGACAAGGGGTGGAACCCTCGACAGCTACCAGATCGCACCTATTTGGCCGCGTATTTGGTGTATTGGCTATCGAGCTTTGTGATTCCACATGGAGAGGAGGAAATGCTTCGGCCGGGATTAATTTATCCCGCCTGTCTTTTGGCCGAAGGTCACCAACTTGCCATAGCCCCTGCTGCTCTGGCTAACATATTCCATGGGCTGGGATCGCTAAGCTCACATCCCAGTCCTCGGGATCGGAAGACCCAACTGCCTACTCATTATTTGAGTGCGTGGGCGGGTCTTTTATTGCCCGGGTTATGCCAGACCATCGACTTGCCTCGCCCAACAGCTCCCTTGATTTTATCATTCAGGAATCGGCCTTCAGGGGATCCATTAACAGAACTTGTGGATGCTCGCTCCAACTTATCCTTCCTCCCGCAGGGCGAACAAAGGCTTCTTCAGTTCGATAATGCATCCCGAGGCGCCAGGCCCCATATTCTTCAGACTTCAAGTGGAGTGGATTATTATTTGCCGAACAGTGACAAGTCCGGTCAGTCCTTATATCAGGACTGGTTATATTGTATCCGACCAGGGGTACTGGTACATCGTGGGGGAACGACTCTCATAACGGAGCCTTACTACCCTTCACGATTCGCCAGAAATTTCGGATATGATCAGTCAATTCCACCGCATGCTGAATTTCCACTACCACTTCGTCTCAGCCGCAGTCATGATGTTCATATGACCGCGGCAGGCTGGTGGAACTATTTCTGTCGGAAGGAGACAAGCTCTACCTGTGCTATTCCATCTTCTGATGCAGTAGGGCGTATGGATCTTTATTATGCCCGATGGTGGTTCGATGGTAGCAGCATTTTTCGATTTTCCCGCCGGAAGCTGAGGGAGACCGAAGACTCTCGTCTTAAAAAGAAGGGTCTTCCTCTGATTGATATTGACAAGGAATTTCTTGATAAGCATTTTTCAAGCTTGGCTCGCTGGTATACCGAGCGACATAGGTCCGAGGCGCCACCGAAGGCTGACTCTGAACCTGATAAGTGTTATTATCAGGGGGAGATGACGCGTCTGGCACCTATGGAACTTTTCTGGCAGAAGGCTCCAACTAACAATGCCAGGCTCTCAGAATACTGTTGGTGGAGCCACTTATTGTCTGACTGCGGCCATTCTCCTACAGTTCCTTTATCGACGAAACTGCCTCCGGAGAGCGCTGGCCATCAAGCATGGGCGCGCTGGGAAAGGCATCTTATAAATGCCATTGGACAAGCCGGCCCTTTGGAGTTTATACCTCGGCTGGAGAATGCCGTAACATTCCAGGATGTCCGGAATATCATGAAAAAGGTGGGAGATATTTGTTTGGTCAGCTTTTCCCGGCTAATGCCGATACCTCCACCAGAATCATCAGGTATATCTTTCTCCCTCCGCTTTTTTTTTTTGTAACACTTTTATCTCAAATTTCCAGCTGCCCCGATTCTAAAAATCGGCGGAGACAGGAATAATGAGGTTCGCCGAGACACTTCCTCTTCTTCTAGAAATAAGATAGCTGATAAGAACAAGGAGGTGGTCTATGCCTCCTCAGATGGTACACTTTGCTCACTATTTTTTTCTTTTCTCATCATAGTCATCCTTCGGACTCTCTCCGCCCCTCCCTTTCTACTAATTCTCCCCCTCCTTTTTTTTGTATGTATACTCTCCTTCAATTACAGGTTCTTCTGCCTCGTGTAATGAGACAGATGAGGAAGATGCCATCCCGGTCCCTTCAAATGACCGGGATTCCTTGCCTGGAGGTTCCCCTCCCCTTTATGGAGAAGAATACGGGAGCACCTCGTAGGCGACTGTCGGCGTCTCGCATGAGAATGAGGACGCGCCACCCCAGTTTGGATTTTCCGGGACGGCAGCAACAGGCGGTGGTAACCCAAGCTTTACTTTTTCCGAACTGGGAGCTTCGATGGGACAATATTCTTCTGCTCTTGGGGAAGTTTATATTCCAGTGCCCGTTGAAGAACCTACTCCTGTAGAAGCGGCTCCTTTTGGTGAGTTTATCCTTCTGAGCTTGCATGCGGTCCTGGCACCACTATATATTTTTTTTCACATTACTCACGACAGCCTCTTCCTTGTCACATTTTTTTTTAAAAGGGCAAGGATTCTGCAATGAGCTATTTTCATGGGGGACAGTGGATCCGTATTCTATGCCTGCGGCCAATTTTTCCTTTCTGCCTTGGGGAAGTGCCGTAAGCCCATTTTTAGAGCCTTCAGCTTACTCCGCATTCCAGGTAGGAGGCACCGCGGGTGACGGCGGGGGTTTTCAGCAGACAGATCACAATCCTGCGCCGCCCGTCTTGCCATTTGATGGAGAGCAGTTTAACTCACATCCATCGGACCTTCCCTCTACCTCTCAAGGATTTTATTCCGAGCCGGTAGATTTCGTCCGTCCCTCAAGTCCCGAGGTGGGGGTGGGGGATAGGGATCCCCCGCTAGGTGAAATATACTGACTTACTTCTTTGCTTGTACTTTTCTTGCTTTCCTTCCGCTAATTATTCCTTTTTGTCTACTGGTGTTTTCAGCGGGTACCATGTCGCCTTTGAATGAAAGTGAATCTCCACCACTGGAGATTGGCGCTCCGTCTGGGCATGGCATAGAGTGGCCTTCATGTGAACAACAAGCTCCATGTTTTGATGATGATGGCTTTTGGAACTTTCTTGTTGGTAGAGTAAGAGCAGTGGTGGACTCAGAAAATCCGCCACCCATTGAGGCCATCAGACGGGCACTGGAGGAGCATACTATATCTGCCTTCCGTATGGGGATCCGCCGGGATCGTTGGATGAAATTTGTTGAAGATACCTGGAGCGGGGTACATCGCGGTCATGCCGGTGTAGCCTGGGCTCCCTATGACCAGCGGCTTCAGGTTCTAGAAAGCGACATATGTTCCTTGTCTAGCGATATTGATGAGCGTGACTCTCGGGTTGCTGAAGTGCGCAAGCGTCGGAAGACGCGGGGGCTGAGAATGGCCGCGAAAAAAAGGACATTACCCGGCTGGAACGCAAGCTTGACGAGGCAAGGTCTTCTCTGGATCAGGAGACCAGGGATGAAGTGAAAGACTCCGAAGAGGAGGCCATCCTTGGCAAGGACGGGGATGACCTTCGCCAATCCAGGTCTGCTAAAGTCAAGGAAGCCGAACGGCTGAAGAGGAAGAAACCTTCCTGCCTTTGTTTTACAGCATACGACTTGTATAGTGAGCTTGTTGCTTTGATCTTTTTTCTATCTTGTATGTGGTACCTGCCACCCTCTGTAAGTTTGTAACAGGGTGACTTGTAACTTTGTGGGTGTAAAAATAAAGGACAGAGAAGTCCCCATTTTCATTTTTCTTTTCTTTTTTTTTACATTACCAGTTTTAGCGCCCTTTCGGGTTTTCACTAAGACTGGCCCCTTTTAGCTTTTTCCAACGCGCCCTTTCGGGTTTTCACGTTGAGGGGTTATCCATTTTTGCTTGAAGTGCCCTTTTAGTTTTTCACCTCAGCCGGATTTTTTTTGATCTTTTTACCCTTAAGTATACAATGAACCGTATACTTAAGCCCATAAGGGTATCTCTATTTTTCAACCCCTATTTTGTTTTATTTTTATTATTATTATTTTTTTTACATTACCAGTTTTAGCGCCCTTTCGGGTTTTCACTAAGACTGGCCCCCTTTAGCTTTTTCCAACGCGCCCTTCCGAGTTTTCACGTTGAGGGGTTATCCATTTTTGCCTGAAGCGCCCTTTCGGGTTTTCACCTCAGCCGGATTTTTGATCTTTTTACCCTTAAGTATATGGTGAATCGTATACTTAAGTCCATCAGGGTATCTCTATTCTTAACCCCCCTTTTTTCTCTTTTTTTTTACTTGGCTGTTGAGCATTCGACTGGTTTGGATGGTTGAATGGATGAGGGTCTGGTTTTGATATGGATAAGTGAACTTGGATATGGTTTGGAATTTGAGTTTTGGCTATGATTGGAAATTTGGATTTGGATTTGTGAATTTGGGTTTGGACATGAATATGTTGGCTTACCTTTGTGGTATTATGGGCTTTTGAGTTTATATTTGGATTTGAATATGGAATTTGAGTTTAACTTGGCTTTGAATTTGGTTTTGGGTATTGATATGGATTTTGGTCTGGCTTTTGGATTTGGATTTGGAGATTGATATAGAATCTGGAATGGTGCTTATTGCTTGAATTTGGGATTTTGGGTTTGAATATGGCCTGCCTTGATGGCTTATTGGCCATGAGCTTGAGTTTGATATAGCCTACCTTTATGGTTTGCTGGCTGTAGTTTTGGAATCACATTTGGCGGAAGATGCAAAATAACCCCCCCAGCCTTCATTTGCTTTTTGGGTTTGTACATAAAGTGTTCCTGGCGTCATGCTTTGGCAGGGCGAAGGAATTTACAAATTCACATTGTGTAGCGAACAGGAGAAGATTTGATTCCTTTGCCCCCATCTATGGCAATCTTTATTTCAGCATCAGTTCTTGGCGAGAATACCTTTCATTCTTCTTCGGCTTCGTGCCTATCTGGGTGATTGGGCTTTTGCCTTGATGACTGGCCAGAGAATTCATGTTCTGGCGCATAGTATAGTTTCAGGTGCTTGCCATTGAGCGGAGGAAAGGGAACCAGTACCTTTGTGGTCCACTAGCCGATATGCACCTCCTTCATATGCTAAGGTGACTATATATGGGCCAAGCCAAGTGGGCTGCAATTTGCCACATGACTTTTCTGCCATTGCTTCTCTGCATTTGACCATGACGAGGTCTCCTTTCTTGAATGCTCTTGGCCTTGCCAATTTATCGAAGGCACGAGCCATTCTGGCTTGGTATACTTAGAGTGATTTATATGCTTCGAGTCGCCTTCCTTCCAGATTGGAGAGCTCCTCAAGTCTTTTTTCTATTTGACTTTGATCTTGACTTTGAAATTCATTTTGAATTGCCATCCGATAGGATGCCATTTCAATTTCGATGTGTATCATTGCCTCAGCTCCATATACCAAGGAGAAATGCGAACATCCGGTGGGGGTTTTATATACTGTTCGATAAGCCCATAGAGCTTCATGAACTTTTTCTCCCCATTCCCGCTTTCTATTGCCGACTATCTTGGCGAGCAGCTTGCAGAGGGTTTTGTTGAAGGCTTCTGCCAACCCATTAGCTTGTGGATTGTATACCGAAGATGTCCTCCAATCAATATGAAATTTGGCTACTAAAGCATATATTGTTTTGTTCCGGAACTGCGACCCGTTGTCAGATATAATCTTGTGAGGGGTCCCAAATCTGTAGATTATATTGTACTTGACAAACTTGGCGACTGATTCACCCGTTACTTCGCGTAACGGGATGGCTTCAGCCCAACGAGAGAAATAATCTGTAGCAGCCAATATGAACTTGTGGCCTTGAGACGAGGGTGGGAATGGTCCCACAATATCCATACCCCATTCGGTAAAGGGCCATGTGGGCGCCGTGGGGTGCAGCATGTTGGGGGATTTTCTCGGCATAGGGCCGAATGCTTGACACTGATGGCATGTACGGGCATATTGAATGCAATCTGCATACATGGTAGGCCATTAAAAGTCTTTTAATTTGATGTTGACCTTCATCTTTTCACCCGCTTGATGTGCACTACATAGCCCGGAGTGAACTTCTTTCATCATGATTTTGGCTTCCTTGGGAGATAAGCATCTGAGAAGGACTAGTCCCCTTCTTTCATGGGCCAATCTATACAATTGATATGCTATAAGTTGGTACGATGTACCCCTACGTAGGAGCTGAACTTTCTGAGCTCGATTAGAGGGTAGGCACCCTTTCTTGATTTGGATGATCGGCTCGCGCCAATCCTCATATTCACTTGCATCTTCTTCCGCGGTATACACTTCTTCGATTGTGATATTGGAGTCATCATCAAAGATGCTTGGCATGAGTCTTCTGTGACAGACAATTATGTTCAGCTCTCCTTCAGGGGGCAATTTTATGGCGGAGGCTAATTTGGCCAAGGCATCAGCCTGGGAGTTTTCACTTCTTGGCACATGAGATATGTCGAAGAAGTTGAATCTTTCCTTAAGCTTCATGACTGCAGCATAGTATGGAAGCAGTTGTGGTTTACGGACCTCATACTGGCCCAACACTTGTCGGACGACCAGTTGTGAGTCACCATAAACTTGTATGCCTTTAACCCCCATTTCAAGAGCCAATCGAAGCCCAATGATTATAAAGCTTCATATTCGGCTTCATTGTTTGTAAGTGGCTTCATGAGAGCACAAGAATTATATAAGATTCCTCCATGCGGAGTAACTAAGACAATTCCTGCTCCAGTAGAGAGGCTGGCAGAACCGTCGGTATAGTGGAGAGTTCGAGAAGCCCCATCAAAATATAATTCCCAAGAGGGTAATTCAATTGTGATAACCTCTTCAGGATTTGGATTTTCCTGAGCTTGATTTTCTTTCTCTTTTGTAGGAGAGAGAGTTTCTTCTTCTGGAAGCTCTATAGACAAGGGAGAATCTTCTGATACCGGATGTGCAGCTAGAAATTCAGCCAAACCTTGTCCTTTGATGGCTTTTTGTGGAATATAGATGATATCAAATTCCATGAGGAGCAGGGCCCATTTCCCGAGCCTACCTGACAATACGGGTTGCTTTAATAGATATTTGAGCGGATTATACCTGGAGATGAGTTTAACTTCATGAGCCAGCAGATAATGCCTCAGTTTCTTGACGGCAAATACCAGTGCTAGGCAGACTTTTTCCATTGGGGCATAGCGGAGTTCCGGACCGATCAGCTTTCTGCTGAGATAATATAGAGGTTGCTCCTTGTCTTCCTCGTTTATTTATGCTAATAGAGCCCCCAGAGAAGCGTCCATAGCTGCAATATAAAGTGTGAGAGGCTTTACAACAATTGGCGCCCCTAGCACTGGTGGAGTGAGAAGATATTCCTTGATTTGCTTGAAGGCGATTTAGCATTCTTGATCCCAGATGAAGGGAGTATCTTTCTTCATTAATTTGCCAAAGGGCAAGCATCTCCTTGAGAGATTGGATATGAATCCGCCTGATATAGGCTAGCTTCCCTTGAAATGACCTTAGTTCCGTCAGATTTTGAGGAGGTGGCAATTGCTGGATTGCCTTGATTTTGTCGAGGTCTATTTCTATTCTCCGATATTTGACGATGAAACCCAGAAATTTGCCACTTGAAACCCCAAATGCACACTTCATGGGGTTCATTTTCAATTTGAATTGACGGAGTCTTTCAAAAACACGGCGAAGATCATGCAAATGGTCTTCCCATTTTTTTGTTTTGACGACTAAGTCATCCACATAGCATTCAACTACATCATGGATCATTTCATTGAATATCTTAGTCATGGCTCTTTGATATGTAGCTCCTACATCCTTCAAACCAAAAGGCATCCTTTTGTAGTTGAAGATACCTTTGGGTGATCTGAAGGCAATATGATCTTTATCTTTGATTGCCATCCGGATTTGATTGTAACCCAAAGACCCGTTCATAAAAGACAAGGCTTCATGGCCAGTGGTCCCATCCACCATTGTTTCTGTGATTGGGACTGGAAAATCATCTTTAGGGCATGCCTTGTTTAAATCCCGATAATCAATACATATCCGGATTTAACCATTCTTCTTCTTTATTGGGACAATATTGGCGAGCCAAATTGGATATATGCATGGCTCAATGAAGTCCACCTCAGAGAGTTTGTCGACTTCAGTATTTACTTTCAGCTCGAGCTCATGCCGCATACGCCTTTGAGATTGTTTGACGGGCTTGGCTGTTTGGAGTATAGCTAATTTATGCTCAGCAACTGATGGCTCCAGCCCCGACATTTCTTTGTAATTTCAAGCGAAACAATCTTGGAATTCTAGTAGGAGAGCTTGATAAGAATGCCTTTCTTGTTCATCAAGAAGGGTGCTGATGAAGATTGGCCTGGGATTTTCTTGATTCCCGAGTTTGAGCTCAATTAATTCATTAATAGTGGCCTGCCTGCTATCTTCAATTCCTTGAGGAGCTGGTTGCAGGTCTATGAAGTCTTCTTCGTCGTCAGAATTGGCGACGTAGACCTCATAGAGATTTATACCTTCAAAATTTATGGGTGGAGATTGCTCTTCAGATTCTTCCGGCGATCCTTCATTTGATAGTTCTTTTGTAAGAGAGGAAGTAGTATTTTGAGAATTGGAGCTGGAGCATTCTTGGCTATTTTCTGGACTGCATACTTCTGGCAAGAGTCCAACAACATTGACTGTATAAAAGGACTCGGTATCATAACCTAGTCCTCTTGTATCTTTTGTGGAGAACGGGGGCTGTCCTCGGACTTGGGAGGGTGGCCATAATTGTTTGAAGAAATCCCTTCGGGAGACATCTTGCACCAGAGGGATATTTTGCTTCTTGCACATCTTTTTGATATGTTCTGGCATGTCAGCCATCTCTTGTATCGGCTCAAATTGATTATTGGGTCTATTTTCCCAGCCAAAATCATCTCCTACACATGCTTGAAGGATCGATTCCCCTTTGTAGAACAGAATGGGCCTTGCTGCCTTTCTGGCATTTTTCTTTTTCTCTTTTCTTTGATAAGTGAGGATGAATGTTTTCAATCGTTGGACACTTTGATCTTGCTTTAGGGAATGAATTTGCATACAATTGGGAGGCAGAGGAATGCTCCCATTGATGGCTTGACTTACGTGGTCAGCTTCATAGTTGATACTCCGCCGTTCCGGGCGGGTTGTTTCTCTTTGAGAATTCTTTGGACATGATTTGGCAAAGCCTTTGTTTACCACGAAAAACTCGCCAGTCTCACTGTCTTCATCGGAGCATTTAATTTGCTTACCCTTCCCTTTAAATCGGGCAAGGGGTTGAGGAATTGGCCCCCCGAGATATAAGAGGGCATCAGTCAAGTTGCATTCATCTTCCCGGAATGGGGCTTGATCAGTAAAGACAGTATGCTGCTTCCCTTCTCTTGCATATTTGATGCATTGATGGAGAGTTGACGGGACTACCCAATTTTCATGTAGCCAGGGCCTTCCCAGCAATACTCTGTATGTTGTGTTAGCATCAATAATAAAGAAGGTCACCTTGGTGATGAAATCTCCAAGAGTCAAGTTGACGGTGACTCTTCCGATGGCTTTTTCTGGATTCTGATTGAACCCAGTGATCTTTACATCCTTTACCCGCTGCATATAAGGTAAGAGATGTAGAGATTCAAAGGTTTTGTATGGCATTAAGTTGATAGATGCCCCCAGATCGATTAGGATCCGATTTAACTCAATGTCGTTGATCTTTCCCTTCATGTATAAGGACCGATTGTGATACAGAGAAGATAGCAGTATGTCTTCATCTGTGAATGTGACGTTTGCCGCCAGGGCTTCGTAGACTTGAGCTTTTTTTATGAGCTTCATAAGTTTCTGGCTCTTGGAGTATTTTGACAAGAGTTTCCCTCAAGTCTTTACTCCAAGTAATTGTTTCCCAGACAGTGATGTTGACTGGGAGCGATTTGAGTTGCTGAAGAATTTTATCGTCGGCCTCGGTGCGCGTCTGGTCTAGTTGGGAAGATACCCCTGGCGAGGATCCAGATGGCTCCTTTGGCTTGACGAGTTTCTTTTGGGAGAGAGGAGCTAACAGCTTCTCATTTGGAAAAGGAGGAACGTTGTTCGGCTCATTTGATGAAGCATATGGACTTTGGTTCCTGTCTTTTGGCTGGGAGGCTATATCAGGCAACCCCTCTTCTTCATCTGAAGGGTCGAAGACATAAGAATCCGCCCGAATTTGAGCTTCAGGCAGAGGTTTTGATTCTTCGCCACGAAAAAGTATGACTTTATGTAGATTTGCAATATCTGGCTTCTTGATAGTGGTGGATGCCGCTTTTTGTGGCCTACCACGACCTCTTGTAGAATGGCGATTTGGGTTATCTGCAGGCCGATGCTGGTATACGAGCGTCGTTGGTTTATCTGCATCTTGCGCAATGGTATCACTTGTGAAGATTTGCAGTTCTTTTGGAGGAGGGACGAACACCATGTAGCAAGAGAAGGAGCCGAACATAGAGTTCAACTGTTCCATAGTAATTTCTGCGCCTTCATTAAAGAGACTCAAGCTTGGTGAGGGAGGAGAGTCCTCCTCTTGTAGTGCTTCTTGCTGGACTTGGAGTAGCCAATCCTGGAGCCGCCTTTTTCGCTCGATCTCATCCCACGGGATGTACTGATCGAGTGTGGGTTTATCAGAGGGCCTGGGAGATATATATTCGTCCAGCTCATCAATCAGCTGTTGAAGCCTTTGGACGGGACATAGCAGCAGTATGCTCCATTTGTTTTTTCATCTTTCTTCTTTCATTTCTTTTTCTGTTTTTCTATCTATTTTTCATTTGTAGAGCTTCTAGGGAGTTTATCACTTCTTGCTCCGGAGATGGCTCAAGAATGCTTCTCCTATCAGAACGACCCTTGGCCATAGATTTACCGGGTCTTCTAGGGTTACTTGACTTTCGAGGGCCCACAGTGACCCATTCAGCTTCTGAGGCTTGTGCCTGGAAAGTTGATTTAATTGCTTCCTCAACAACTTCAGGTGGGAGTTGGTAGTAATCATCTACAAACTCCTCAGCTTGCTGCGAGATTGGCTCCGCCGCAACTTCTTCTGATATTCCATTTCTATGTTGAAATAGGCCAATTTTGAATTGTTCTATTTCAGCACTACTTCTGTATTGTCCATAGCCCAGTTGATGATGATAGTATTCACATATTTCTTGATATTGTGCTTGAAATTCCGGACTTGGATCATACACTTGTGGTGAGGGGGTCAAGAGATTTCCCTCCTGATCAATTACACCTAGAATATTTGTTTCGATCCAGTCATGGAAGTCCAGGCAATCTTTGGTAGAATACATGGCTCTAACATGATATTCACAGTAGACAGGCGACTGTTTTTCTATTTCAGAAACACAAGGTGCAGGTTTACGCGCCCTTATAAGCTCTCGCGCCTTGAGTTTCTCAAATATGAGTTTGGTATCTTTCAAGGCGAATGAGCGTTGATGTAGAGGATGCTAGTTATCATACCATCGGCTGGATAAATATGGATGCGGCATAGACGGTTGGCCTTCTGGTTCAGGACACCCAGAGGATGATGCATTAATGACATTCACCGAATGAGATCCGGGGTCAGCTGACCCACTTGGCGATGGCTGGATATGAGGTTGTGGAGGATTAATCAAGAGCGCACCCATATTGATTAGTCCTTGCTGGATCATTTCCTCCACCTCATCTTTGAATTTTATGCAATTTTCAATGTCATGGCCCATCATTTGATGGTAGGGGCAATAATTTGATAGCATTTCCGCTGGGGCACGAAATTCCATCCTGCCAGATCGCATGCATAGCCGAAAGAGAGATAATGCTTCGTGTCGAGGGAAAGAGTATAGTCTTTCTGGCTCGGCAGAACTTTGAGAATCATCTGGCAACCATCCGATGGAATCCGAGAATGGTGACATGAGAGGCAGCTCCGGATATGTTTGTGGATAAGTGAAAGCAGCTTGTGGAAGATAGGGTCCCTGAGTAAGAACATCCTGGCGCCTCTCCATACTTTGCATGATTTGGCGCAACTCTTGTTGGCCTTGTTGTAGTTGCTGGAGTTGCCTTTGAACTCTTCGCATTGCTTTCCTGGTGCCTCGATGCCTGGATCTTGGCAGAGAGTGAGCTCCAGAAGTATCTTGAGGTGGGTTACATGAGGGGCCAGCCTCAGGGTTGTTTGTGCTCGTGGCGGGTTCCGCCGTATGTATAACATTGACAGATTTCTCTGGCCAATCCCAAACATGGGGCTGTGGAGGATCGACCAGACCACTTTGCATAGATATAAGACCATCTTGAATCATCTTTTGAGCCTCATTCTTGAAAACATAGCAATCTTCGATTGCATGCCCCACCATACGGTGATACGGGCAATAATTGGGTTGATTAATTTTGCTGACATCCGCCGGCTTCTTTGGTACTGGCAGTGATATTAATTGATTGCCGAGATAGAGATCAAAGAGCTTCTTGGTGTGCTCCTTCTTGAAAGAATAGGGAGCCTTCATACGCTCGGCCAGTGTTGGCAGAGGCACTTTTGGCTCTGATTTCTTCTTTGGGGTAGTGGGGGTAGCTGTCCCCTTTGCTTCGTTGCCGGGTAAGAAGTCGACAGCATTAACCTCTTTCACCGGCGGGTTACGCTCTTTGGGGAGCTTACCCTTATAAGATGCATGAGCCGTTTGCTCGGCTAAGAACACCTCAATTTCTACTACAGCACAGTTCAATTGGTCGAAGCTCCTGATGTTTGTCCCCAAGAGTCTCTCATTGATTGCTGTGGTGAGGCCTTTCCGACAGATGGTGACTGCATCCTCTTGGACGGGAGGGTTGTCGCATTCCATGCTAAACCCTCTCCATCTTTGGATAAAGTCGATTGCCGACTCTCCTTTCTTTTGTTTGAGGGAGCATAACGCGGCAAGAGAGACTTTCCTTTCAGCCGTTTGAAAACGGTCATAGAATTTCTTTTGCATATCGGCCCAATTGGCCACCGAGCCAGACTTAAGTTTTGAATACCATTGGAATGCAACCCCGGTTAAAGAAGTTGCAAAATATCTGAGGAGATATGATTCATCAGATGCGAGGTCACCCATGGCGATAGTATAGTGTGCCACATGCTCCCGCGGTGCCCCACGTCCATCATACTTAGGCAACTTTGGAACTTTGGGGCATGCTTCCGGCAGCTTCTTGAGTTGATGATGTATAGAAAATGGAACTGAATATAAGCCCGTAGCCTGAATGCCTTCGCCCTGCTGGGCGAACATATCCTCAACAATCTTCTTTATTTCATGCCTTTGTATGGCAATATTTTGTAGCGCTTCCGCTTGAGGAGGTATAATATCAGACGGGTCATTAATATCCGGACCCGTAGCTTGAAGAGGAAAGCCACTTGAAGAAATTGCCGGGTTATTTGCCGGAGCGAATCCATCCGGAAGCTGGCCTGGCTGTTGATGTTGAATAGAGAGCGGCTCCATAGATTGCCGATGGCTTGAAGTAGCCAATCGTCTCATTTCATTGACCAGTGAAGTCATTTCAGTCCGCCAGTGTTGCATGGCTTCATATTTGTCGTCATCCGACATTGCTTGGAAAGTTTCTTTTGTTGGCAAGTCGATGACGTGATGAATAGCTAAGGCAGAGGGTCCACCTTCTTCGAATTGAATATTTGTTTCTTCAGAGAAGGGAACTTGGGTCCCCTCGTGTTGAACGCCAACCGGAGGAAGAGCTTGACTAGACGAGCCAGCTTGCCCCCCAAGGTGGCGGGTTCTTCTGGCGAATTGTCTAGTATTGGGGTGGATGACCTCTGTGGGAATATTGGGAGTGGCTTCCGCGATTTGTTCCGCCAGTTCGCCAGAGTCCCTCCCAGTGGCATAGCATGAGAATATTATAAGCTTGGGTTTTTCCTGAGCTGCCCAGGTAACACGTCGTCTTTTTGACGGACGAGTACTGGTGCTAGGAACTGTTCCCAGCCTATCAAATACTGAAATACACGGTATACGATCAAAGATCGATACGCGAGCTTTGAATTGTTGAGTTGGAATTTCTTTATCTACCCGGATATTCTCCGGGCCTTGAGGAATATAGTTTGATTTTCTGTACACCCTTTTCCTTTTCCATCCTCTGGGGTGTTCAGATCCAGCATGTTGAAGAGAAGTATTTTTGATATTGCTTTTTCTTTGAGCCATCTTTGATGCACTTGCTTGATTTTTCTTAAACTTCTGGGCTTCTTTCTTGGGAACCCAAATTTGTTTAAGCTTGGCAAAGTGCCGCGTCTTTTGCTTGACACTGGCCTCTACCGCGGAATCTTCATGTTTTCCTCGAAACCATCGTAGAGCTAAAAAGCGGTTCGAGGTTGGAATATTTGGCACATACCTATCACGAGGAGTGATAGGCGGACCTCCGTCAAGCCGTACTGCAGGTTTCCGACCATAACAGATTTGCCAGATCTGGAGGTGGCGGCAGACGGCCTTTTGCTCTTGTGATGTTTATATTGCCCCCGTTGTGAGGGGACGGGAGCTATAATGGTGGATGAAATCATATGGACCGAGTAGGTCCGAACTTGAGTGAAGTGGGGTCGGCCCCTTTTGACAGCATCATTCTTCGAGGGCATTGAAGTGCCCTGGCTGATAGTAGCAGGACGAACTTTGGTATTGGCATGTATCCTGCCACTCTTCTTTGTTGATTTGCGGGAGGAAGATTTTAGGACAGCATCCTCTTCCTGGCGGGCCGGAACCACCCCTAGGAAGTAAGAGGATCCGACGACTGTCGGGAAATCTCCGAACACAATCGGAGTCGCCAAGTAGCCGAACTTTGCATGGTTGTTGATGACGAGCGGTCCATAAGCGACGACCATCTTCAACAGTTTGTGGCTTGCCTTGTTGTTTGAGTACCTTCAAAGGAAAATATCAGTATTAGGATTTTCATGAAAGGTACACATGCCTCCTCCTTTTTACTGTGAACGGTGAGAAGAGGTCCTACCGAGCGTGCCAGCTGTGGACACGGGATTTTTCTCTCTTTCCTCTCTTTCTTTTTTTCTCTCTCTTTTCTTTTTCTTTCATTCATTATCATCTCACCGTTTAAATATTCATTCGTTTGATTTTTGGATTGTGTTGTGGGGCGTGCCAGCCTGTCTAGCAGACAGAAGAAAGAGTCCGCGCAATGCGGAGAAAGGATTTTGATGTCCGTAGAACGGACGAGTGCGCTGTTTTCAACCTGAACTTCTTTGATTCCGTGCCTTTTAATCATCAGGCGATTAGGGTAACGTGTGCTAGACCTCTGTCTCCATCGATCGGAACCGATGTTTTGTTTACATCGAGTTAAAAGCTTTTGGTGTTATTTAACACCGATTTTGACCCGAATACCATTCACAGCAAGGACGAAGAAATATGCACTTTCAGAAAATCCCAATATGATGTTTTTCTTCCCTTTTTTTGTTTGAAAGGTGTGATTTACTCCTTTGGGATATTTTTGGCATGAGCGTTTCATCTTGTAATGGTATGAAATGGTATGGTTGCCCCTTTTCTTCGGGTTTAAAATATGATTTTGATGAGAGAACGGGTATATACCCGTGAACCTGTTTGAGGTTTAAAAATACATCGTTTGATTTGAAGTTTTGCTTGGAGAGTGTGAACAGGGATCGTAAGTATGAGCGGGTATATACCCATGGGTTTTTTTTTGGCTGTGGGCATATTGTGAATTTGGGCAGCGCTCCCGCATCAGCGGAGCTGCTGTGCAAATTTATAGTGTGACTTTGATTATGAACAACAGGTTTAGTATATTATTTTTTTTTGAGCAAAATCAGAGTTTCTTTTCTTCTTTCTTTTATTCACAAGAACATGATTTTCGCGGACATATAGATATATTTCCGTGAGGATCCTTGTCAAAATGGAATTTCTCCCCGAGAAACTACCCATATGGGTACAACTCTTTTATGGGTATATGGATATACCTCCAACAGAGTTTCTGCTTGTGCAGAGTTTTTTCTTCCTTTAGAAATGTATACATATAAACACAATATTCGTGAGCATATGGATGTATTTTCGGCAGAATCTCCGCTTAAGCAGAGTTTTCTTTTAAGAAGTATATGCATATAGGCACAGAGTTGTAAACATATGAGTATGTTTTTGGGCAGGACCTTCATTTAGACAGAGTGCCCTCAAGAAAAATAGACACATATGAGCTGGTGATTATATGGATATGCTCTCGGGCAGAACCTTTGCTTGAACAGAGTTTCCCTTAAGAAACATATATATAAGCACAAATTTGCAATTCCATGGATATATTCTCGAGCGGTATCTCTGCTTGAGCAGAGTTTCCTTCAAGAAAGGTATCTCTGCTTGGGCAGAGTCTTCTTCGAGAAATATATACATATGAACACAAGTTTATGATTATATGACTGTGTTCTTGGGCAGAATCTCTGCTTGGGCAGAGTCTCCTCTAAGAAACATATACATATAAATACGAGTTTGTAGTTATATGGATATGCTTTTGGACGGAGCTTTTGCTCAGACAGATTTTCCCCTAAGAAACATATATGTGTAAACACAAATTTGCGATTCTATGGATATGTTCTTGAGCGGTATCTCTGTTTGAGCAGAGTTTCCAGCTAGAAATGTATCTCTACTTGGACAGAGTCTCCTTCAAAAAACATATACATATGAGCACAAATTTATGAGTATACGAATATATTCTTGGGCAGAATCTCCGCTTGGGCAGAGTCTCCTCTAAGAAACATATACATATAAACACAAAATCCACCATCTCGGAGTCTTGCTCGACGGGCGGGGAGAACATATGCATCTAAATACGCATACCCATAGAGTCTTGCTCAATATGGAGGTATTTAGAGCACAAAACAAGGGTATTTAAATACCGTATATCCATAGAGTCTTGTTCGATATGGAAAGTATTTAAACCCCGAAGGATATTCCCACAGAGTCTTGCTCAATGTGGGAATAGGGACCGCAATATGATTTTTGAAGCCTTTCATAGAGACGAGCTCAGCATGAAAGGGAGGTAAAGGAGATGTCGATGCCGCATAAGGGAATCTCCTTATTCTTCTCGCATTATCAGATCACTCCACGCCTCTCCATCGAGCCAAGGAAGTATCAATGCCTTCACGGCAAATAGAGGGAAGATGGGAGAACAAGTGGAGAAGAGGTTTCAAAGGGGAAAAAGCTTCTTGCAATTTTCTGGAATTTTTGGACAGCACATGGAGATCACTGCGCAAGGGCTCCGCCGAGGACCTTATGGGGGAAGCCTCTCTTTTTGCTTTCAGGGGAATAGGGGGCCTTTTATAGGGGAAGGCCCCCCCTTACATCGCATGGATAAGGATCCCCTAACCGATGGTGATTCACGATCGGTTGGGGGGATCATCCCTAACCGATGGTGACTCAGGATGATGTCACCATCGTTAGGGGTCCCCTTAACCGATGGATGATCGGTTAGGGGAAGAACCCCTTAACCGATGGTGACATCATGGTGATGTCACCATCGGTTAGGGGTCTCCTAACCGATGGGTGGGGGAAGAAATTTCTATAAATACCCCCCCACACCCCATTTTAAATGTGCTGAATTGTCGGAGGTGCTGGAGATTTCGTTTCTCCTCGGAGTTCTGTTTGGCGAAAGACTAACTCTGCAAAGCTTCGGAATTCCATCTCGAGCTTGCGCTTGTACTTGGTCTTGTAGACCTTGTGCTGCCGGATTTTTTCCGTGCCACGTTTTGTATGGAGAGAAGTTCCTTCTTGAACTTTGATTTACTCGGGGGCTTGATGCCACTTGAGGACCAGCTTTCCTTGTTTAACTTGGAGGAAAATCCTTGGATTGTCTTGTCATTTAAGTAACTGTGGGGTTACTTTAACCATAGCTCACTTAACTTTTCAAATGAGTTACCTAACTGGTTTGCTGAATTCAACCTCCTCTTTAGTAGCTATCAACTACCTTTTAAGGTCCAACAACCTTTTTAAGCGGGCTACTTAACTAACTTGTTGGGCCACTATGAACTGGACCTCAACTAGCTAGTTTGGTGAACCACTATATAATGACTTATCCACTTCTCTTCTGACACATATCCACCACAACTTTTGGGGTTCAACAGTAGGCTGAAGGATATCCTGTATAGGAATCTTTGGGGGAAATTGTAATTCTCTTCGTATTAAGAGTGACATCTTTTCTGTGCTTTTGGTTGGGAAGGGGGGCATGCTGTTGGTCCTTTCTTTTTTGCACTTGCTTTTATTTGATTTGCATCATTTGGTGCTAGACTACTTTCTTAAATTCGTTTCAAACTGAGGCATTTAGACATTCTGAATATGGTACCATTCTCAGTTGCTACATTGTTTGCATATCTGTTTATGCGGACTAAGTCATTTTCTCCTTCCTACCTGTTAGAGAAACTTTTTCACTAATGCCATTTGGTAATAATTTCAGAACCTTGTGGATCTTAAGTGCTCATCTTGTGCTTTTCTGACAAGTGAAGATTGAATAATCATCTTGTTTGTCAGATACCCCTGAAAAATGCATTTGATGGTAACACCTGCCTTAATTGATTAGTTATGAGTCTGGTGAATGTGCAATGTACTTGTTTTTATATTTCTTCAATCATGTTTTCTATATTCATGCCATTGTGATCAGCTTGCAAACAGAATTGAGATTCCTTCTCTGTGTGAATTTTCCCCCTTCACTTTGCATGAACGGTGGTTTCCAGCTTTGGTTATGCGAAAAGAACTAACCAACTACTTTTTCAGGGTTTTCTGGGTCTCAGTGGAGCTATCTTAATTCAAGTATATCGGACAACGTGTGAGGGAAAACCAAGCAATTTCCTTTTAATGCTAGCGCTTTTGCCTACCATCCTTCCAGTCCTGCTGATGTGTCTAGTGAGAGTCCACCATGCAACTAGAGGAGATGACAAAAAGCTACTGGATGGTTTTTCTCTCATCTCTCTCATTGTGGCTGGTTATCTCATGGTTATCATAATCTGGGAAAATATTCAGTCTTTGGAACTAGCAGCCCAGATACCGACATTTGTGATACTCCTGCTTCTGCTGGTCTCCCCGCTAGTTGTTGTAATTGAAAGACAGTCGAGAGATTCCATGTCATTAGAAGCGTCATCCTATGAAAGAATTCACTTGACAGATGACACTGAAGCACTGGACAAGACTTATACAGGAGCAGAAGCTGAGAAGGTTTACTTGAAATATGATCATGTTGTACCCAGTGAGGGGGATCCTGGTCCATCCAATCATAATAGGGAGAGCTGGCTGCCCGGAGCTGAAAACCTTAATCTCTTGCAGGCCATGGGAACAATTGACTTCTGGCTACTGTTTCTGGCCATGGCTTGTGGTATGGGCTCAGGATTGGCCACTGTAAACAACATCAGCCAGGTAGGAGGTTCTCTTGGTTATACAAGTGTACAAACAAGTACTTTGGTTTCTTTGTGGAGTATATGGAACTTCCTTGGCCGTTTTGGTGCTGGCTATGTCTCAGATTTCTTTCTACGGTTGCGAGGCTATCCTAGGCCATTGTTCATTGCCATTACTCTCGGAACGATGAGCGTCGGCCATGCTGTGATCGCCTCTGGACTTCCTGGCTCACTGTACGCTGGTTCCGTAGTGGTAGGTGTTTGTTATGGTTCCCAGTGGTCTTTAATGCCTACCATCACCTCTGAAATATTTGGTATCACGCACATGGGCACCATATTTAACACCGTCGCCGTTGCAAGCCCGATTGGGTCTTACATTCTCTCCGTGAGAGTGGTGGGTTATATTTATGACTTGGAAGCATCTGGCGAGTCGACATGCACGGGCACTCACTGCTTCATGTTGTCTTTTCTTATCATGATGTGTGTTACGATTTTTGGGTCTGCTTCTTCTCTCGCCTTGTACTATCGGACGAGAAGGTTCTACAGGCAGGTTGTATTTGAAACACTGAGGTCCGTTACCGCACCATAGAAAGTAGAAATACGCGTATGTCGGTATTTTCATCTCTCTTGCATTATATGCCCTGTTCTCATCTTCATGCAAACGTTTATTGGGTACATATCAAGAAGTTATCAGAGTGCACCATATTTTTTGCATTTCGTTCAAGTGTAGTACTTTTGAGTATAAACACTCGGATTACTTCCGTTTGAGAAAATACTTGTGGCTAGTCCCATATGTGATTGTAGAAGTTATTTCTAGCCTCCTGGGCCTGTAGGCCCATCATGACCCAATAGGCCACCTGGGCTCAGGTCATTAAGCCACGTGTCTTCGAAGCCAGTCAAAAGCTTTCGAGCACGCTCTGGCCACCAGCCGTCCAGGGTTTCCAAGAGCCGTCTTCGGATACCCATCAACCCGTTCGAGCAAGGCACGGTCTACCGAACAGACCACACACCTTCTGCTCGAACATCCTGTGGTCTATCGTTAGGCATCGTGCCGCTTCCGAGCATCGAGCACTGAGCAGCTTGCCCGGTAATTGAACGAGATTCTGCTCGATCCCTCGTGACCAGAGGGCTCTTAGTGACTCTTCACCTCTCGTAGACAGTTATAACGTCGACGTAATACGCGCCCCATGGTTAAAGGCATTAACCACCGAAGGACCTCAATAGGCGCCTCAACGGATCACTTAGGGATGCCAACCGCGCGCTCTTTAGGGCATCACTAAAGGAAGGCATGTTCGGGCCCTTTGTCTCCTTGGCCTATAAAAGGCCCAGGTAAGCTCCCATGCAAGGGCATGAAAACCAACACGACACAACACGCTACATCGCACTATAGCGAACCTTCTATTCCTGCCTCCCTTTTAGTCCAATCTGACTTGGGCGTCGGAGGGTTCCCTTCGGTTTATCAACCCCCCCTTGATTCTCTTCTGGGTTTTGCAGGCCATCGTCCGCACCGGCGACCCTCCTTCCCTTCTACTCTTAGTGGAGGCTCGTTCGGCCCAGACCCGAACAAAATCTTACATCCATATTTTTGGTGCTGTCTGTGGGAACGACAACAGTCATGGCTCGCGGACGAACCTCTCACCAGAACCCCAGCAGTCGGGCGACGCGATCTCGCCAGTCACGCGCAGACTCACGTGATCAAGTCCCTCCCGCCAATGATAACGTCCCCCCCCCCCGTTGGAGTGACTGATAATGGTCCCAATGCCGCCATGCCGGCAACGGCCCTAGAAATAGCAGAGCTCTGGGGGCAGATGCAGCAACTTGTGGGGGTTTGTCAAGGCCTCTAGGCTTAACTGACTAGGCAGCTGGCCCAGACAATCCCCCCACCGCTGGAGCAGCAGGTGGAGTCATCGAGTCGACGACCTCCCGCCCCGTCGGCGCATCAGGAGCAGTGCGAGGAGTCGGCCCGACTCTCGCGAAGGGTCCCATCGGCACACTGAACACCGGAGCGGCGGGACAACTCCCCCCGCCGGTCCGCGGTGGCCCCTCCTCCTCCGCGCTCCGTCGTCGACGCCAACTCCCACGGGTCCAAGCGTGAGGGCTCTGTGCACTCCGACCACGAGTTAGCCAGACGTCTTTGCTGCATCGTCAACCTCGAGCGTCGCATGGACGTGATGGTCCAGAGGGTAGAAGGCAGAGTTTTGGGGGACGACGACCTGGACTTCTGCTCCCCGTTCATCGCGGAGATCCTGGAGGCCCGGGTCTCCCCAAAGTTGCCCCTGCCTTCCATCGCGCCCTACGATGGCACCTCTGACCCAGCGGATCACGTCCATGGGTTTGAGTCGCACATGGTGTTCCACGGAGCATCGGATGCGGCCAAGTGCCGGGCTTTCTCGGCCACGTTGAAGGAGACCGCGCGCGCTTGGTTCGAAGCCCTCCCCACAGGCTCCATCTCATCTTTCCACCAGTTGAAGAAGTCCTTCCGGGACAACTTCCTGGGAGGAAAATCGCAGTCGCAAACAACGGCCTCACTTCTGTCTGTTTGGCAGAAGAAGGGCGAGGCGCTTTGGGACTACATTAAATGGTTCCAGACCGACGCGCTTCGCATCCCATGCTTGGACGTCCCCCTGGCCACCAGTGCCCTCATCCAGAGCACTCGAGATGGTTTCCTCCAGAGGATGCTGGGAGTACAGTAGCCCGCCATGCTTGCCGAGCTCCTTTCCACCTCCCAGCACCACGCTGAGTGCGAGGAGAGCCTCGCTGCCGGCTGAGCAGAGCAAGGCAAGCAGACGGATAAGAAGAGGCCTTCCGACAACAGTTCCGACTGCGAACGGAAGAAGGGCCGGTGCAACGGGGATTTGCCGCGCCAACCACTCCCCTTCACCGAGTACATCCCCCTCACGGGTGGCCCCCGAACAAATCCTGGCCAAAATTCGGGACGAGCAGTATGTTCGGTGGCCAACTAGGATGCGCTCTGATCCCCGCAGGCACAACCAGGATAAATACTGTCGCTTCCACAGTGACCACGGCCACGACACCTCGGAGTGCCGCCAACTCAAGGATGAGATCGAGTCCGTGGTCAAGCGCAGCTACCTAGGGCACTACGTGCGCCGGAACGAAGACCGCCCAAGACGCCGAGAACGCACCTCCAAGCTACCCATAAATAACGAGCCAAATGGGTAGGAGATCAACGTGATCGCGGGAGGATTCAGCGCAGGCGGGGAGAGCAGCCAAAGTCGGCGCGACTATGCTCGACGGGTGCATAAGGTCGAACGGCCCTCAGTGCCACGACCCACACCTTATCCTGGTCCAGTACTCGCACATTCCAAGGAGGCAATCACCTTCTCGGATAATGACCTTGTAGGGGTTACGACTCCGCACACTGATACGCTGGTTGTTGCGGCCACCATCAACCATTGTACCGTGCGTCGCATACTGGTGGATAATGGAAGTGCCCCAGACGTATTGGCTTACGACTGTTTTCTTATGATGGGTTTGAAAGCCGATCAGCTCACCCCTGTAGAGTCGCCTCTGTTCGGCTTCTCCGGAGTCTCGGTGCATCCCATGGGTCGGATCAACCTCCTGATCACCCTAGGAACAACACCAAAGAGTAAAATTAAAATGGTGGATTTTCTGGTAATAAGGAGCATGTCAGGGTACAACGCCATTCTGGCCGGGGCCTGATAGGCCGCATCCCAGCAGTACCCTCTTCTCTACACTAGAAAATGAAATTCCCGACTCCGCACGGCGTCGGAGAGGTGCTTGGCAGCCAGCGAGAGTCACGTCGGTGTTACATTCTCTCCTTGCGAGACAAATGGCCCGTCGCAGACCCAGAGGTGTTTCCCACAGTGACCAGCGAGCCCTCCACCAGTCGAGGAACTCCTGCCGAAGACCTGTTGTCGGTACGGGTGGACGACGACCCCAAGCACATCCTATACATTGGTGCGCTCTTGTCGGAGGCCGAACAACGACGCTACAAGGCTTCCTCCTCGCCAACTTGGGCGTCTTTGCGTGGTCGGATGATGAGCTGCCTGGTATCCCTTCCGGGGTGATGACCCACCGTCTCAACCTTGATCCGAGGGTGCCGCCTGTCCAGCAGAGGCGACGACCAGTCAATCGAGAACGGCAGACCGTGATCTATGATCACGTCGTCACAAGCCGAGCAACTTGGCTCCTCCGGGAAGCCCAGTACCCGAGGTGGATCTCAAATGTAGTCCTCGTATGCAAAGCCAATGGGAAATGGCGCGTATGCATGGACTACAAGGATCTCAACAAAGCTACGCCCAAGGACAACTTCCCGCTGCCACACATCGACCAGCAAGTAGACGCCACGTCCGGGCACGAGCTTCTCAGCTTCCTGGATGCATACATTGGCTATCACCAGATCAGTATACATCCCCCGGATCAAGACGCCACGACGTTCGTCACCGACCTCGGCCTCTACTGTTTCACCAGAATGCCATTTGGTCTGAAGAACACAGGAGCGACCTACCAGCGGCTGGTCAATAAAATGTTTGAGCAGCAGATCAGGCGCAATATGGAGGTCTACATCGATGACATGTTGGTCAAAATGCTCCCGAGCTCCAACCACATCACCGATCTTGAAGAAACCTTCGCAACCCTACGAAGGTACAATATGAAGCTCAACCCAGCAAAGTGTGCATTCGGAGTACGCTCGGGGAAATTCCTCGGCTTCCTCGTCTCCAACAGAGGAATAGAGGCCAACCCCGAGAAAATCCGAGCCATAATAGAAATGAGCAGTCCGAGGACCATACATGACGTCCAGCGGCTTTTTGGACGACTTGCGGCGCTCAACAACTTCATGTCCCGAGCAGCAGAAAGAAGCTTCAACTTCTTCAAATTGCTGCGAGTCCCCAAAGGCACCTCGCCGCAAGGGGGGCAAGTACGGTGGACCAAGGGCTGCGAAGCGGCCTACACCAAACTAAAGGCGTATCTTGCTGCCCCACCTGTTCTCTCAAAACCTGTGCTCGGGGAACCCCTATTCGTGTACCTTTAGGTCACCGAACATTCCATCAGCACAGTACTGATCAGAGAAGAAGGAACGGCACAACACCTTGTTTATTACATAAGCAAGGTGCTTCAAGAAGCTGAAAGAAGATATCTAAAGTGGAGAAGCTCGCCCTGGCTCTCGTTACGGCTGCTCGGAAGCTCAGACCCTACTTCCAGGCCCATCCGATCATGGTGTTAACCGACCAGCCGTTGAAACTCATCCTTCAGCGACCAGAGGCTTCTGGTAGGCTCATCAAATGGGCCATCGAGCTCGGGGAATTCGACATTAGCTATTGTCCAAGGACGGCCATCAAGGCGCAAGCATTAGCGGACTTCGTGGCGGAATGCACCCTTCCGACCGAGAAGTATCCTCCATTGGCGGACGAGCCCCCATGGGAGCTCTACGTCGACGGGTCCTTCTGTGTCACAGGAAGTGGAGCAGGCCTGGTTCTGACCTCCCCGTAAGGTTTGGAATTCTAGTACGCCCTAAGGTTCCGCTTCAATGCCTCCAACAATGTAGCAGAATATGAAGCACTCCTGTCCGGGATCCATATGACAAGGCACCTCGGAGCGCTTCGACTACGGGTCTTCAGCGATTCCCAGCTGGTTGCTAGCCAGGTGAGCGGAAAGTTCGAAGCCAGGGATCCCCGCATGGTGCAGTACCTCCAATAGGTCAAGCGCTAGATAGAAGGCTTCCTCTACTTCGAAGTCATGCACGTACCACGAGAGCAGAATGCGTAGGCTGATGCGCTTGCCAGACTGGCATCCTCTGGCGACATCACCCCTTCTCGCTCCGTGTTCATAGAAGATCTCGCCTCGTCGAGCGCCGAAGTGGATATAGCGGCCATCGGAACCGATCAACCAGCCTTGAGCTGGAAGGATCCTCTTATGACCTATCTGCTCCGAGGAGAACTTCCTCCCGACTAGGTCAAAGCCCGTAAGATCAGGATGCGTTGCCAGAAGTTCGCCCTAGTCGAAGGTAAGTTATACCGACCTTTCCGATCCCCGAAGAGCAATTGGCAAACTCGCCCCAAAATGGGAAGGACCTTATCGGGTCATGCAGGTTCTCGGGAAAGGCTCTTACAAGCTGGTACTCCTAGCGGCGAGGCCATACCTAGAACATGGCATGTATCCAATTTAAAGGCTTATTATCTATAAAAGCTTCCTGTTCGGCATCCTACTCTTCTTCCCGTCCGCGAAAAAGGATGTTCGGGCCATCCCTAATCGAAGCTCCTCAGCTCGAAAGACTAGCGCGATGCCTAAGTCCTAAAACAGAGGTGTTTGGTGCAAACCCCTAGTTGGAACTTTTTCAGTTCCAAAAACCTGTGCGGCACCTACGAGCCTCTAAGCGACCGACGAATTCCGATTCGAATAGAACATGGCAAGGGAAGAAGATAGAAAAAGGAGAGCCATTCATGTACTCAAAAGGTGATCTATTCAGTTCATTCCATAAGTACAAAAGGCCCGTTAGGGCCAAGTTACAAAAAGAGAAAGAAAAGATACATGGTCAGGGGGCCTGCTCGGAGGGGCCTGCCTCGTCGTCGCCAGCGGTCATCTGCCCCGCTTGGAAGTTCGCAAAACGAACTCTATTCAAGCGGGGATCCTGAGTCTGACGTCCCACTCTCAAAGGGCGGCCTCAAATGCCTCACGGGCATAGTCGTCATTGGCCAGCCTCCATCCTTGGTCCTCGTCGACCTTGAGTCCCACCTTGTAACAGTATGCGCCATACTATTCCAAGTCTTCTTGGAACTCTGGCCCGGCCTTGTACTCGGTGACTCCTTGAGCCTCAGCCTCGGCGAGAACCCTCGAAAGTGTGGCCTTCTCTGCTCAGGCGACGGTCAAATCCAGCTCAAAGGCTTTGAGCGCGATATAGAGATTCCTGTTCTCCTTTACCAGCTCGGCCTCCCGATGACGGTGCTGCTCCTCGCATTCTTCAAAAAATGTGATCTCGGCATACCACATCTGCTGGTGGTCTTGAGCCCGCGACGTGAGCCTCTTAAGCGCCTCCAGTAAACGCTTGATGTCGTCGACCAGCTCCCTGACGTGAACTTCACCACCGTCTTCTGAGCGGCGATCTCCTGGGACCTCTTCTGACCGCTCAAGAGTTTCCTCCAAGCCTACTACTTGGCACCTCGCCAGCACCTCAAGCTGGGAGGCGGTCGGACAGGGGGGCAGGTTCCTCGAGGAACCTCCCTGGAAACGCTCCAATGTAGCCTCCAAATGCTCCTCTGACGGCCGAGCAGGGGACCTCGCCTTCAGCACCTGCGACAAAGGCGCTCGGTCCTCCTCGTACTCTGCCCCATCTTCGGTAGCCGTGGTGTTCTCCCCGGCAGGGCGATCTGCCCCTTTGGCCGCTGGGCTGGTGACCCCCTCAGCGGCCTCCTCATCCTCATCGTTGCCAATGGGCGCCCTTTGAGAGGGTCTTTCCTCCTCTACGCCGACCACCTGCTCGGCGGCGGATGCAGGCACAGTCGCCGTCTGCGACTGGCCATCTACAGTGACGCCCGTCGACGGTGGGTGCTCCGCCGTTTCCTCCGGCACGACCCCTGAGGTCATTCCTTCAAGGCCCGCACCGGGGATGAACCCCAGTGCGGAGGTGGTTTCACCCTCTGGTGCGGTGCCTGACGCCTCCGCTGCAGTGCCCGATGCCTCCGCTGCGATGCCCGACGTCTCCGCTGCGGCGCCCGTCTCCTCCACATGGTCCCCCGCAGGACCTAAGTGCGTCAGCGCCCCGTCTTGCTCCTCCATGGAGCCCTCGTCTGAGCGGTCGCTAACAACGACTAGCACCTCTCCTCCGAGACCGAGCTCCGAGATCACGCCCTTGACCGTCAGGGACCTCGTCTCGGCTGCTAATTCCGGCCTCGTCTGCTCGGCTGCCTTCACCAACCTCCTCTTCTTTCGAAGTTGGAGCTGGGGGACCTCCTCCTCCTCCTCATCCTCTTCCTTGGCCTCTTGCACGGCCGCCCTTTTCAGGGATGCAAACTCCTTCCGGAGACTGATCTTCAGGGGCCTCTTCTCCGTGGTCCGTACGTTGGCGGGTCAGCTTCCTCCGGGTGCAATCCCAAGGACATCATCGCCCAGATACGTCACATACGACGTGATGGCTATCTACTCGGCGTATTCGGCCATGTCCTCCTGGTCCCTTCCAGCCGGCAGCTCCTTGGCACACAAAGGAAAAAGGAGTTAGATAGCGGTCCCCCAATAAACCAGCAGCAAAGGCGTTACATGGCACTTACCCCATGGTCGGCTGAGCCCGTGCTTGACCAGCTGGGCCTCCGTCAGATAGCCTTCTACGCGTTCCGCCAGCACGTTGTTGAGGCTATCCGAGATCCTCACCGCCTCTCGAATCAAGAAGGGCACCCATATCCTTCTTTGGGGGATCCCAAACTCGGGTAGGGAACCCCCACTCTTCAGCTCCGGCTCCTCGGCGGCGGCCAACGAAGAACACCCGGTGTGTCTAGCCCTTGTTGTTCGAGTACTTTGGCGAGAAGAAGATCCGCATCTTGTTCGGCCATTGCTTGATGTAGAAGACGTCGTGCCCGGTCTGCGGAGACGCTGCGAAGCTGAAGTGCTCCTGAAAGATGTCCGATGTGGGCACCATGTCCCGCAGCTTGCAAAGGATGCGGAACACGCAGATCATCCTCCACGAGTTTGGCGTCAGTTGGATAGGGGCGATCCTCCAGGCGTTCGGGATCCCCCTCACCACCTCCAGCAACGGCAGTCAGAACCCTGCCTCCAAGAGGTCCAGAGACAGCGCAAAGCACCCGGGCTTGCTCAGCATGTACGACTCCTTCTCGTTGGCAAGAACAATATCATACTCCTCGCCGATGCAAAAGCGCTTGCGAAGGCCGTCAAAGTACCTATATTTCGGTCCCCGCGTCGCCCCCGGTGCTGTTCCGTTGGCTCTGGCAACGGCAACCGCCTTGCTCCCTCTCTGCGACATTGCTAGTGCAGAGCGGGGAAGTGGGAGAGGAGGCGATCGGCGGCAAAGATGCAAGAAGAAGACAATAACAAAACAGTGGAGAGGGGAGAGCTTTTCTGGAAGTGGAAAGCATGAGCCCCCGCCTTCTCCCCTCCTCTTCCTTATAAGGAAGGGAGGCGTGAAATTCGAAGGAGAAATCGGCGGTTTTCCCACTCCCAATGAGCCGTTCGAATGTGCCGCCCTGCACTTATGGTGCGACACGTCACCACCTCCATCATCAAGTTCCGTCCTCGAGGAGAGCTCCAACGGCGTCGTTCTGAAGCCTTGCACACCACCGCAGTCAATGTCGCATTTAATGCGAGGCTGACGTTCGAGTAGACACCTCCCCTCTCAAGTGCTCTGGTACCCGAGCAGGCTTGAGAGCGTGGGGGGCAAGTGTAGAGGCTATTTCTAGCCTCCTAGGCCTGTAGGCCCATCATGACCCAATAGGCCACCTGGGCTCAGGTCATTAAGCCATGTGTCTTCGAAGCCAGCCAAAGGCTTCCGAGCACACTCTGGCCACCAGGCGTCCAGGGGTTTCCAAGGGCGGTCTCCAGATACCCATCAACTTGTTCGAGCAAGGCACGGTCTATCGAGCAGTCCACACACCTCCTGCTCGAACCTCCTGTGGTCTATCGTCAGGCATCGTGCCGCTTCCGAGCACCGGGCACCGAGCAGCCTGCCTGGTAATTGAACGAGATCTTGCTCGGTCCCTCGTGACCAGAGGGCTCTTAGCGACTCTTCACCTCTCGCAGACAGTTATAACGATGGCATAATATGCTCCCTGTGGTTAAAGGCATTAACCACCGAAGGACCCTAATAGGCACCTCAACGGACGACTCCCCACTTAGGGATGCCAACCGACGCGCTCTTTAGGGCATCACTAAAGAAAGGCACGTCCGGGCCCTTTGTCTCCTTGGCCTATAAAAGGCCCAGGTAAGATCCCATGCAAGGGCATGAAAACCAACACGACACAACACGCTACACCGCACTACAACGAACCTTCTGTTCCTGCCTCTCTTTCAGTCTAATCTGACTTGGGCGTCGGAGGGTTCCCCCCAGTTTATCAACCGGACCCCCCTGATTCTCTTCTGGGTTTTGCAGGCCATCGTTCGCACTGGCGACCGTTCTTCCCTTCTACTCTTAGTGGAGGCCCGTTCGGCCCAGGCCCGAACAGGATCTTACGTCCACAGTGATGATAGGACTCGGTCGGGTAACAAGGCAATCTTAATGAAGAAATTGGAAAAAAAAAACTTGAACACTTCAATACAGTTTTTTTTTTTGAAAGCCTTTATCATCCCATGTGAACTAATTACATTTACAAAATGGCGAGTCATAAATCACACATTACAATTACCCATAGCTTCTAGCGAACGGTAATAGGCCTCTCGTAGTGAGCGTTACACCCTCACCAAGAATTAAATTAATTTCAGGCTTTACAGATCATGCATAAAGGGCAAGTGGCTCTTGGTAAACAGTAAATATTGTTGGAGACGAGCCCCATAGTTGAATCTCCATTTCTTTTTTTTTTGACCTAAGGACGGTAGGACCATTTCATTTCATAGAATAGGAACACGAGATACAGAGAGTTCAGACAAAGGGCTCACATGTTATACCCGGCGACGATCATCCTGCTACCAGAACCCAATACAAAGCTTGGCTTACCTCAGAGAACCACGAGAAATAGGAGACAAAGGGCCTAACAAGGAGGGCAAAACCCATCGGACCACGAGGTGGGTAGATCCAACCTGGCCGTCGCACAGGGGGCCAGAAGGAGACGTCAATCGACGTCGGTGCTTCACGGCGGTGGAAGACGCGCCCTCGGATGACTCAATCGTCGGGGATGAGCTCGACAGTATGGGTAGAAGCCTCTAACAAATGTAGTCAGGAAGCAAGAAGAAGGGCTTGAGAAACGCAAGGCACCCACAAACAGGGAAGAGGTAGGATCTGAGCTTGGACGATCATCGATGTGAGCCGACACGCTAGAGATGTCGCTAACTCGCGAAGGTGGAATAGGAATGACGAGCACTGACACCCATAGAAACAATTCGGAGGATGCTCTGAACCAACGGATCAAAGGTGGAACATAACCATCTATTGCAACAAAATTATACTTGCAAAAAGGATACAAAAGGGATAGAAAAACCAAAGACAAAACAAAGCCGATGTTGGACTCCCTTGCCTAGACGATCACCTCACCGACGAAGTTAGAAGGTAGCCCTGAGTGAGGGGAAGCAAAATCTCCTTCGAGAGGAGGCCAAAAAATCTCAAACGAACTCCTGAAGGGAAGGGTTCCTCCAATCGGATCGGAGATAGAAAATAGGGGGGGGGGGTGGTTTCGCATAGACGACGAAATCCCCCTCCGATAAAGGGACTTAGGGTGATGGGGAAAGGAAGAAAATCCCTTTCATCAACTAAAAACAGTAGTCAAATTTATTGGGCGCTCTGTCGCATAGTAGGAGTGGTTTGATTGGTTGGACACTCCATCATATAGAGAAGTTCAATACCTAAATATGTTAAGTTCATAAAAAAATTTCTCAAAAATTATAAATAGTGAAGATTGAATAATCGCATCTTTAAGTCTCAAACCAAAGTTGTGTTTGTACAAAAAAAATTGACAACAATAGTCAAAATGTGTTATTATCTGATATAGGGCAAATGAAAATTATTTATTGTAAGAAAGATCTTGTGATAAATATAATGTGGATTGGCACAAGTTAATTTAAGGTCATATGAATGTGAGGCAATGCTATGGTAGTAATAGTCTAATAAATAGTGATGATTGAGGACGATGATGATGGTAGTAGTTAGTAATAATAGCGGGCCGTGGCATATAATTAACGATGGATAACAATGTATGGTAGGTGACGACAGCACATGACAGTTTCACATGACAGTTCGAGTCAGGTCATGTGACATCTAATGGGTGAAACATGGCACACACTTGTCGCAAAACTTTTCTTATAATACATATTACTTAGGAAAAAATTAATCCATGCATGGTGAGATAGCGAACTCCCTTCTTCGACTCAAGCCTCCACCTCTAAAAGATGGCGAGGTAGTGACCTCGGCTCCCCGTAGGCAGGTTTAGTGATGGATAGTATCTAGTCTAGGCTCCTTTTCAAAGACGAGAAAAGTTTGGTGTATTTTTATATTGCACTTAAGTGCAACATGATTAGGCACTAAACTCATGTGGCATCCCTTACATGGGGAGTGATAAAGTGGCAACTTAATTGTTAGGTGTCACATGGACTTAGTACCTAGTCATATTAGTGTAATATGAAAGTGCGCTAAGTCTTTCTCTTTCAAAGATAGACAAGCATGTTTAGGTAGAAATTTCAGTTTCCGTTCAAAGTCATGACTTAAAAAGGAGAGATTCGATCGACCCAGAGATTTTAGATTCAAATCCCAATAAAGTCATTTTTTTTTTAAAACTAAACATAAGTAGCGTTAACATAGTTAATCTTCTTCCCTTAACTCAAGTCGCTGAAAAGATTCCTTTGTTGTCATGGAAAGAGATTCTACTAAATTAACTATCAAGGATTACAAAATAGAAAGAAAAGAAAATAGGAAATACTAATAAAGAACCATATAGTAAATGAAGTAGAGACACAAATACATAACAAGATAAAAAGAAGAAAAAATTTGTTGCACTTTTCTATTACACTTCTGGTACATTTTTGTACTATACTTCTCTCTCTCTCATTTTTTTGAAAGCATATCATATTTCTAATTGGATGGGTACAATATATTAATATCGCATTGATTAATAAGAGATGCTCAAAATATATTAAAAATATAATAAAAAGTGCAACAAGTTTTTCTCAAAGAAGAAATCTTCTGTCACCACATTTTATACAAGTGTTTGGAAATAGAAATAAAATTGGTGTTTCCACTTCTATATCTATTCTTATTTTGAGTCAGAAAATGGAAATATGAACAGAAACTTCAGGTATAACTAATATAAATTTATAGATCGGTATGTACAAATGACATAATTAAATATGCATCCACGTATCTACATATTTTATTCATGTAATCTGCTAGACCTCATTTAATATAGGAAAGCTAGTACAACAACCTAGAAATAAAGATACTTCACTTGTAATATCATTTAGAGAACTATTAAACTTTGTAGACCCACAAGTCACGTAGATTAGCAAAGTATATAGATCCATCAAACAATTCAAATGTTAACCCATAGAGTCAGAAATTAAACAGCCATATAGTCTACGGCACCGTATTTAGTAAAATTCACAAAGAACAAATAAGCATACACTACAGGAAATGAAGGATATGTAGATGGCTAAAAATCGCGGCCGTCTACAAAAACAATATTTGTAGACGGCTAGAAAAAGCCGTCTATGAATATGAGATATATAGACGGCTTTACTAAGTCGTCTACATATCTTACATAGACGGCTTCAAAAACCGTGTACATACAGAGGGTATATAGACGGCTAAAAAAAACCGTCTACGTATCCTTTATACGTAGACGGCTTATTGTAGCGGTCTATGAACCTGTTTTGTAGACGGCTTAAAGCCGTCTATATACACAGGGTATATAGACGACTTATTAAGCCGTCTACGTATCCTTTATACGTAAACGGCTTTTGTGGCCGTCTACATATCTCCTCTAATTTAATTGCCCTCATCCCCTTCCCCCGCCCCATTTCGCCTTGCCCGCGCCCTCGCCCTTCCGCCTTGGCCCGCCCCGCTGGAGACGCCGCCCTCGCCCAGCACGCCGGAGACGTTGCCCTCGCCCAGCACGCCGGAGACGTCGCCTCCGCCGTCTGCCGCGGACACCGCCGTCGCCGTCGCCGTCGCAGTACCGGGTATTCATCCTCCCCCTCTATCTTTCTCTACCTCTTTCGATCCGAGTCGCAAGGGGCTGGGGGGGGGGGGCGGCGGTGGCGCACGGGTGCCCGGGTGGGGTGCGGGGCACCGGCAGTGGGCGGATGGGTGGGGAGGGCATAGGGGTGGCGAGGGGAAGGAGGAGGGGGGCGCGGGTGGGGGTGCCCGGGGGGGGGGGGGGGGGGGGCAGGGGGGCCCGGGGGGTCGGGGGTTTCGAGTGGGGGGGGGGGGGTGCAGTGGTGGCGAGGGGAAGGAGGAGGGGGGCGCGGGTGGGGGTGCCCGGGGGCGCGGCGCAGGGGGGCCCGGGGGTGCGGCGCGGGGGGGCCGGGGGGCCCTTGCCATCTTAGGGCTGCTGTACAAGGTCGGGACCTTCAGACTACTGCACAGATAGGTCAGTAACAAACAAGTAAAATCGAATGAGAAAATAAGTAACAAACAAGTTTTACGTGAAAACTGAAGAGTGTTGACATGGTAGATCTAGATGGCCGAATTAGCATCTGTTTTGAATGATGTTAGCTATAGCTAGGCAACGTGAAATCTGGAGGGTCAAGAAATGTAGTCTAACAAGTTTAACCTGCAATTAATAGCTAAATTAAAGAGAACGTTGGTAATCTTTATACATAATTTGAGTTTTGAAATAGTAATAGTCTAATTTTGAGAAGTAGTATCAGACTGAGGTCATGAATTCAATGTCTAGAAATATCGTTAGAAGAGAGATTGTTGGCGTGATATATTTGGAAAATTGAATGAGAAAATATTTTTCAAGAACACAAAAGTGTTCAAGACATGGTTTGGTAATACTTTTGAAGTGTAGATTTTAATTATTTAATGATTAAAATTTTATTTTTTCTCCCTCTAATTATCAAACAAGTAAAATAAATTTTGTATTGTGTAAAAGTAGATTTTAAGAGAGAGGAGAGAGATAGAGAGAAAAAGTGTAATGATGATGTGTTGAATTTTTGGTTTTAAAAAGTAATGTAAGAGAGTTTTTTAGGAGATTTAGAATTTTAAAAAAGTGAAATCCCTACAAATATTACCAAACAATGCCTAAGAGCTGTTGCTCTGAAAAGTCAAAGAAAGTTCAAAATATATTGTTTTTGACAAGGGGAAAAAAAGATACTTAAAAGATGCATATGGAGCCATAAGGTTGATGTTGGGTTGTACAAAAATCATAACAAGACCAGGGGGTGGTGGAAATTGTTGGTGTGTTGTGATTAAGCAGCACAAACCACTTAGAGATGGCACAAGTACACCAAGAACAAACTCATTAAAATTTGAACAAGAATAGCATGTCTCTGGATTTATTTGGCCCAATTATACCCCCAGAAAAAAGGTACTTGAAAGATGAAGCCATATGTGCTGAGACATGTTGATATTAGGGTGCATTAAAATCATACAAAAATAGTAAGAGGGGTTGGTGGGATGAGTTGTTTGGTGTCATTGAGCAGTGATGGTACACCAAGAAAAACTCATTAAGATTTGGATAGGAATAACATGACTCTGGGTTTATTTGGCCCAATTGATACCCCCTAGAAATGTCCTCTCTTTTAATATCTTGTTTTTATTTGTAATGAGCAAAGCAGTGCAGGTGCTTCTGTGGAAAAAAATAAATTATCTTGTTAGGCATTAATACTAGGATTTAGTATCTCAGTGGGGAATACATTTCAGACATTTTCAAAATATTAAAATGACAGAACGGTCACTTAAGAAGATCAAAATATAATCAGTTATCTAAGAAGATTTAAGTCAGTATAGTGGTCAAATAACATGCCAGTTCCACAGAGGCAAGTTGGATTACCCCTCCTGATTGATGATGAGCACTCAGCACCTTAAGTTCTCCAGTTTGTCTGATTAAAGAAGGAATGAGAATATGAAAACATGTAACCAAAAGAGGATGAAAAGATACACAATAAAATGACAATAATGGAACTGAAAGCATGATCCATTATCTGCATCTTTTAGGAAATTTAATGATACATATATATTAGTAAGATTCCATTCTTCTTAATGAACTGGAAAGTTGCTTCGCCCTTGTGAAGGGGTAAACATGCAAGTCCTCTTATACATTTTATTAATATATATATTTTTGTAAAATATGACGACATGTTTTGTTTGGAACAGCTGCGGAGATCGAGGTAGTTGCTTTCATCTTTTGAGGCTCTTTGTTCAGGTAAGATCCAGCGAACCTGGGTGGTGGCTCATCTTTATTTAATCCAGCGAGCCTGGGTGGTAGCTCAACTTTTTTATTATATGTGGATGTGTGAATATCTTTTTTGGTAGTTGCTTTCATCTTTTGAGGCTCTTTGTTCAGGTAAGATCCAGCGAGCCTGGGTGGTGGCTCATCTTTATTTAATCCAGCGAGCCTGGGTGGTAGCTCAACTTTTTTATTATATGTGGATGTGTGAATATCTTTTTTGCAGGATGTGTGAATGTATTTTAATGCAGGATGCAAGCATTGGATGAAACATATGGATGTAAGAATGAGTGGACCTTTTTCTTTTTTGCCCGTTCAAGACTTTTGTTATGATATATGTTTTTACTGTCTTTTGATAGTAATGGCATATATCGAGCATATAGTCTTGAATTGTCCAAGTTGGACAGTCTGTGGATATTTGATCATCTGATGTTCTTTATTATATGTGTTTGAGATTATCTTAAAATTTCGGCAGCATCTTCTCGCTCTTCTCCAATATACCTGCTAATTTTAACTGCTCTTTTTATCACTTGTATTTTATGCAAGTGATTTTTTGAGCATAGTTAAAATTAGTAAATAATGGTGGTATATTGGAGAAGTGTGGGGAGATGCTGCTGAAATTTTAGGATAATCTCAAAACACATATAATAAAGAACATCAGATGATCAAATATCCATAGATGGGCAAGATTTCATGTAGGTACCCCATTTTCTTTGCAGGAATGTATGAATATAGACTTTTGTGAAAATGTGGATTTTCTTCCAATATAGGGTAGATGCTGCCGAAATTTTTACTAAATTATACTTCATATATAATTATGTCATATAGTTTTAAATAAATTTACACATATGATGTGACTTGATTCATATCTGATATATTTTTTTTACTTCTTAATTCTAGATTATTTTGAAATGGCTGGAGTCGATAAGAGTTGGATGAATGTTACGGATCGTTTGGATCCTAGGTATGAGAAAGGAGTTGAAGAACTATTGGACTTTACTTTTCATGAAGATAGGAGGAGTTTCAGGCATGTAGATAACGAACAGTTGATACAATGTCCGTGTAAAAAATGTTGTAATGGATTGAAGTTCACTCGGTATGAAGTGAAAACTCATTTGATATGTGACGGGATATGGCTTCATTATACAAATTGGGTGTGTCATGGAGAGGAACCCGTTGGTGACAAATCCTCAGAGGAGATTAATGAGGAAGAACAACAGATGACTGCTGATAATACAATTCAGATGTTACATGAGCTGCAAGATGTTGATATGGCTGCTCAGTGTGATGAAGATGAACCAAATGCAAAGGCGAAGGAATTTTATAAACTATTAGATGATGCAGAAACACCTTTGTATCCCGGTTGCCAGAAAGTGAGTAGATTGACATTTCTTTTAAAACTACTACACATTAAGACAATGAATCAGGTCACAGGCAATTGTATGGGCATGTTCCTTGATCTTCTGCGTGAAATATTACCAGAAGGAGCCTATGTCCCTGAATCATGGTATGAAGCTAAGAAGGCAGTTAGAAATTTGGGATTAAGCCATGTGAAGATAGATACATGTGAGAATGATTGTGTATTGTTTTGGAAGGAGAATGAACATAAAGATGAGTGTCCGCAATGTCATACACCGAGGTATAAAGAAAGAATCGCACCTACAAATGATTCTTCTACACGCAAGCGAGTACCTAAGAAAATCTTGCGTTATTTTCCTCTGAAAGACAGATTGCAAAGAATGTTTATGTCTTCTATGGTAGCTAAGTGGATGACATGGCATAAGGATGGTCAGACGTTGCAAGAAAATGGGGAGATGCGGCATCCTGCTGATTCTGAGGCATGGACACATTTTGACAATGTCTATCCAGACTTTGCTGTTGAAGCCCGCAATGTCAGACTCGGTTTGGCAAGTGATGGGTTTAATCCATTTGCAAACATGAGTAGCAGGTATAGTACATGGCCTGTGGTGATAGTTGTCTACAACTTACCGCCGTGGATGTGTATGAAGCAAACATATACCATGATGTCTTTACTCATTCCTGGTCCTAAAGAGCCCGAAAATGACATTGATGTATACTTACAACCATTGATAGATGAGTTGAAGGATTTATGGTATAATGGTGTGCAAACATATGATGCAGCAAAAAAACAGAACTTCACCCTGCGAGCTACTCTCCTCTGGACCCTCAATGACTTCCCTGCATATGCTAATTTGTCAGGTGGAGCACTAAAGGAACATATGCGTGTCCGACATGTAACTACAGTACACATTCAAGAAGACTTAAAAATTTTCAGAAATTTTGTTATCTTGGGCACCGTCGATTTTTTCCAGTACATCACAGATAGAGGAAACACACATATAAGGATAGATTTGATGGCAGAGTCAAATTTGGGAAATCTCCAAAAATTTGAATGGTCGTGAGGTGTGGGAGCAACAACAACAGATGGTGCCTATTACTAGGTTTGGGAAGATTTTTAAGAAAGACATTGATAAACTGAAAGGATGGAAAAAACAAAGTATTTTTTTTTAGAGAGTTACCATACTGGCAAAATCTGCTTCTCCGTCATAATTTAGATGTGATGCATATTGAAAAAAATGTTTGTGACAATCTTTTGGGTACTTTAAATCTACTTGGGTCTGGTTACAGTAAGGACACAGTTAAGGCACGGATGGACTTAGAAGATTGGGGGATACGTCCGCAACTGCATGTGCCGAAAGATTAAGGAGGAAAACCACCTGCAGCGATTTTTTCATTGAACAGAACACAAAGGTTACAGATTTGTGACTTTCTAAGGAACATTAAAGTCCTCGATGGGTATTCATCTAATTTATCAAAGTGTGTGGACTTTACAAGTGGAAAGCTCACAGGGTTGAAGAGTCACGACTCTCATATTTATATGCAAGTGTTGCTGCCTTTAGCACTTCGCAACATTGTTCATGCATATGTGACTGACCCAATCACAGAGTTGAGTATGTACTTTAAAGATATATGTTCTAAAGTTTTGAGGCCTGAACATTTGCTAAAGTTAGAAGCTGATATAGCAGTAACACTATGCAAGTTAGAACAAATTTTTCCGCCATCATTTTTCACTATCATGATTCATTTGATATCACATTTGGCTTATGAAGCTAGAATTGCTGGTCCTATTCAATACCGGTGGATGTATCCTATAGAACGATACTTGAAGAAGTTGAAAGATTATGTGCGCAATAAAGCACGACCGGAAGGTTCAATTGTGGAAGGCTATCTTCTTGAGGAGACTATTTCGTTATGTTCTATGTACTTGCCCAATATAGTCACTAAGTTTAATCGTACAGAAAGAAATTGGGATGGCGCTCCTAGTCGCAGTGACGATGGTGATTTCTTGTCAATCTTTAATCCCCCAGGGCGTTTTTTGAAGGGTAAAGTTGAGAATCGTGTGTTATCTGAGACAGAAGTGCAGTTGGCACACATATATATTTTGAAACAGATAGAGGAGATTGATCCTTTCTTGGCTGAACATAAACGAAGGCTAGAAACTTGTAGAGGAATCGAGAAAGATTTCAGAAAATGGTTTCAAAGTTATGTTCAAGAATTAAAAGATGCAAATGATTCTCGATGCACTCAAGATATCCAAATTTTGTCACAAACACCATCAAGAATTGCTTATTCACATTCAGGCTATATTGTAAATGGATTTAGGTTCCGTACAAGAACTGCAGATTATACAAAGTAGACTCAACTATGTGGTGTTGTTGTGATTGCAGATCTTAATAATAAATGTGATGGCTATTATGGACATCTTAAGGATGTTGTGGAAATATGTTTTGACCATAACAGACGTGTTATATTGTTTGAATGTGACTGGTGGGATGTTTATCGTGAAGGCAGGGATTCCAAGTTGACAAATATGGTATCATCAGTCTCAACATCAATAAAAAATTGGGGACAAATGAGTCATTTGCACTTGCCCAACAAGTAGAGCAGGTGTTTTATGTAGATGATAATAGGACAGGATGGATCATTCCTGTAAGAGCACAGCCCCGAGACTATTATAACATGGCAGAACAGGAAGAAGTGCTTGAGGATGAAATGTTGAAGCTTATCAAGAAAATTTGGTTGATGTTCCTATCAATGGAGAAATATTTGATGTTGATGTAACTGAAGGAATTAATGTGAGAGTTGGTGAATATATGGAGATTTAAGTGGAGTTGTAATTATGTTATGTTTTTCTATTATAGAATGTGAATCTTTAATGTTTATAGTAACTCTGGTCATGGTAATGTATATGTTATATTGTAGAATGTGAATGTGTTTATGCATTTAATTTCTTTTTTACAGGATGTAAATGTCTCTTTTTTGCATTATATATCTTTATTTTTCAAGATGTGAATGTATGAAATTTTTTTCCACAGGTTGTGTACACATGTGGATATGCTCCTAATATAGGGGAGATGCCGTCAAATTTTCTTTGTAAATTATATACGCTGCTTATTAATATCAATATTTTCAGATATGAGTTTGCGCAGTGGATCTCGTGTTCGGAGAGCACGGACTGTGGATGACGTGCCAACTCATTCACCTGAAGACTCTGTTGCAGGTCATCCTTCTCAAGCCGTATTTCCTACCACTCAGGGGGCGTCTTCTGCTGCATCTGTATCTTCTTCTGTAGCAGGTATATTTTTACATTCAGTAGCATTACAATTTATATTTACTTTAGTTTCATAAAATCTAATCATTTTTTTATGTATATGTTTTTACATAGAGACACCATTGTGGGGTCGAGGGAGTGGTCGTCGGGGTCCCTCTAGAGGTGCCACGGAGAGGAGGCTAGAGCCTGGACAGAAATGGAATGTAAGAATCATTGGTGGATACGGGGTAGGCGAGCAAGGGACAAATTTTGTAACTCGTATGGGCATTATCATCAGACTGCATTGCAAAATATGGCAGAATTTTTTTTCAAAACTGCCTGAAGAGACAAAGAATGGAATATTTCGAGATCTCGAGGTAAATAGATTAACAATTAAAGTGAATATTGTGTATTTGTGAGATATGCTAATTAGATTGGTAATATATGTTTAGATGTGGTTTTGTTGGGATCGGACTCCTCAGACGGATAAGGAGATGTTACAACACATGACAAGCATGCACAAAGGCTGGCGTGGGATGTTAAAGTCGAAAGTAAGTATTTTTTTTAAGAGTATTTATTTTTTTTTTATGTTGATAATGAGTATTTTGTTAACTTTGTAATTGTTATTTTGTAGCATTATAAGGGCAAGACCTTTGAGGATGCTGTTGCATCTGTTCCACCTGGTGTTGATCCATTGATTGGCGGACAATGTGTCAAAAATGGAATTCAAGGGAGGAGCAAGTAAAATAATATGATTTAATTACACATGTACTTATGATTTTTCATTTCAGATTTTATCAAATATTCAAATATATGAATTGTCTTCTTCTTTACAGGATATTGCCGAGCATAACAAGCAGAATCGTACGCATCAAAATATGACGTATTGGCGGGGGCATACCAGTATTTATCAATTAAAAGATGATTTTGTAAGTTTTTTATTTTATTGAATGTAATTTTAATAATCTCTATTGATTTTTTTTCGTACTTGATGATTATACAATTAATTTTTACAGGTGAAGACTCACCAGCGTGAGCCCGATCGCATGGAGGTTTTTAAGATGGGGAGATGTAAAGACCTCCCTGACGGTACCCAGCGGTGGGTTGATGACGAAAGCAGAGATCGTTTTGTAAGTGTATCGGTCTTAGATAAATTATTTTTAATAAATTAGTTTATAATTTCTCATTTTTTGTTAATGAAATATATTTTTAATTGTAGGAGAAGATGACACAGATGACGACTCCTTCCCTCCAGAGTGATGATGCCGCTCCTATTCTAGCCGAGGATGCCTTCATAGCTGTCATGGGACGAGACAGGCCTGGCCATGTTTGTTGTGCGGGTAAGGATGAGACGCTCCGCACTTGGTATGGGAGGGGAGAGGGATCGAGCTCCTCAGGCGGCTACCACACTCAGGTGCAGCAGTTGCAGGATCAAAACAAAAAGGTGGAGGAGTTGTGTGTAGAGAGGAGCAGGGATCGCCAGGAGTTACAGGACTTGTGTGCAGAGAGGAGCAGGGATCGCCATGAGTTACAGGACTTGTGTGTAGAGAGGAGCAGGGATGCCAGGAGTTACAAGACTTGCGCAGTCAGATATCAGAGATGCGAGCCTTCATGCAGCAATATGCTGCTTCGCCATCCCAGCCGTCTCGTGCTAGGCGTGAGCTTGAGTGTGAGGAGAGTGACGAGTCTGCTGATGATTATGATGATGATGATGATTAGATTATTATAGTGGATGAGATATTGTATTTCTTTTGAATATGTTTATGATGTGTTTTAGATAATTTGTGTGTATGGTATTAATAATGTATGTATATGATGTGTTTTTAAATAATTTGTGTGTGCATGGTAGTAATGATTTATGTACATGAATGTTTTGATTTCTGTACTAACAGGGCAAAACAATAAAAATAAATTAAAAAATAAAAAAAATTGAAATGTGTAGACGGCTTAAGCCGTCTACAAAACTTTATTTGCACGTTTTATTAACCGTCTACATAAGTTTATGTAGACAGCTTAACAACCGTCTACATAAGTTTATATAGACGGCTTATAAACTGTCTATATAAATATTTATAAACGGCTTTAAACCCGTCTATACAAATATTTATAGACGGCTTAATAACCGTCTAATTACATTTTTGTAGACAGTAAACAGACTGTCTACTTAAGTTTTTGTTAACGACTTATGTTAGCCGTCTACCTATCTTCCTAGACGGCTTCAGCCGTCTACAAACAGAATTTTAGTAGACGGCTTCAGAAACAGTTTACGTATGTTATGTAGACGGAATTTTTGTTGACGGCTTTTTAGATGGCTGCGTAGCCGTCTACAAAACATTTTATAGACGGTTCTTAGAGTTTCGTAGACGGTTTTCAGCCGTCTACATATCCTTCACTTCCTGTAGTGATAAATGTATAAATTCACAGAGTACCAATGAGTTAATATAGGATTACTATTGTAGTAACAATATTTAAAGTTGTAGCCTAACAAAAAAACTAACATATTCACAAATTATACAATTCAAATGGATTTCTTAGATTAACTCTTACATGACAACACATACATATAATCTGCTACGTCATAATTGTATTTAGCACCCTGTGACTTTGTAACAATATAATTACTTATTAGTTAAAAAGATTCTAAATGTCTTTTTAAGTTTTTTATTTGAGATTCCAAATAAGTAATGCATAATTACTTAATAGTGAAAATTTTCAAATTAAGCTTGATTTTTATAGAAGTTAAGTTTGATAGAACTCAGTTCATCTACTATGTAAATAATTGAATTTGATAAAAAGATTACCTAGATAATAAACAAACAAGATTTTTAAAGATGAGTAAACTTGAATAGTTTTCTTACTTTTGCTTCTAATAAGGTTGGAGATATATGTGGTCGTCTGTTTGGAGCAAATTGAAAAAGAAGAGATATCTATAACTAAATCTTTGTAATCTAACTAATTTTAATTTATATCTATTATATAAATTATTTTTTAATGCACATCATCCTAATAAAAATTTTAAGTAACATTTATCATTTGAACTAATTTTGTTATCCAACCACAAACAAAAACTAATTATGTGTTTGAAAATAAAGTACTATTATGAAAACTAATTTAGTTGTCTTCAAAGACAAAATAAATAATCTATGTTGTTGCCCAGCTAGCTAGCCCAGAGGGGGGGTGAATGGGTTATTAAAAAATTGATCTTTGATTGAAACCTGTTCACTAATAAGATTACACAACAACTTAAACGAAAGTTAGAGTTAGAGGAAATGAAACAGCAAACGCACAAAACACAACCACAAGACACAAGGATTTTATCCTGGTTCGGAACTCCTATCCACAGGAGACCTACGTCCAGTCCCTGAGCAATACCTCAAGATAACACTATCAAGGGTACTATCCCCCTCACGGATCCTTACACCCAGCCACAACCGGTCTTCCTTCAACCTGAAGGGAAAACAACCACCCTGGATACCACCAGGTCTTCCTTCACACAGAAGGGAATACAACCACCCTGGATACTACCAGGTCTTCCTTCACACAGATAGGAATAAAACTAATAAAAGTAAGCACAATAATAGGCTTCAGGAACTAGCTCAAACAGCTATGATATGAAGCAAATAAGCCTCAAGAGAGAAAGAATTTTGACACTGGTTTCTCTCAAAAGACTTCACTAACTCTCACAGGAATTTCTTTTTCAACACAGAGAGCTAAAGAGCTGAGATCAGTTGGAATGGAGTGCTTCGCTCCTGTTTTCAACTACTGAAGACTTGAAGGATTGGCTATTCTCTATCACAGAATATTGTTCGCTTCAAAAGCATCTACTTCTCAGTCTTGTAGTCTTGTATTTAAGCTTCTACTTGAAATTTGAACGTTAAAGAACCGTTGTCTCTCATTCTGGTGTACGTTAGACTGGTCTACAAGGAAGCTTCTGATCTTCAGTCTTTTATCCTTTAGTACACGTCAAAGAAATGTTTGATATCTTGTATCTTTTGTGTCCAACGTTGTACAGATAAATCTTGTCAGGTATCTGCAAGCATATCAACAATAAATAGGAGACAACTAGGGCTATCACTGATTGTTAGTCACAGTTGGAAAATATATTGCTATATTTAGCAAAGCTCCTTCTTGTCAAAATAAAGATGTAGACAGAATAGCACAATAGTGGAAGATATCATCTGCATACATGAGAGATACGTTCAGAGTGCATTGAATGCATAGCAGTCAAACAGGCGAGACAAGATTTTGACTATTCAACGTATATTAAAGAATATTGATAAAATCGATATAAACAAAGCTGATGCCTTTATGACTTATGAAATCGTTATAAGTTGATAGGCAAATCGTTATGACAGAGAACCATTAAATCATAATAATGAAATCGTTATAAGCACTTATGAAATCGTTTTAAACAAAGCTGATGCCTTTATGACTTATGAAATCGTTATGATCAAAAGAGAATCGTTATGAGATGCAAGTCGTTGTGTTTCTGAAGAAATCGATATGAAACACTTAGCAAAAGGCAAGTCGTTGCGAGTTCTAAAGAAATCGTTACGACAACTTATAGAATCGTTGTGACGAGCAAGTCGTTATGAGCTCTAAAGAAATTGTTATGACAACTTAAGAAATAGTTACGGCGAGCAAGTCGTTGCGAGTTCCAAAGAAGTCGTTATGACAACTTAAGAAATCGTTGCGACGAGCAAATCGTTACGAGGTCTTAAGAAATCGTTATGACAACTTAAGAAATCGTTACGGCGAGCAAGTCGTTGCGAGTTCTAAAGAAGTCGTTATGACAACTTAAGAAATCGTTACGGCGAGCAAGTCATTACGAGTTCTAAAGAAGTCGTTATGACAACTTGAGAAATCGTTGCGACGAGCAAATCGTTACGAGGTCTTAAGAAATCGTTATGACAACTTAAGAAATCGTTACGGCGAGCAAGTTGTTGCGAGTTCTTAAGAAATCGTTATGACAACTTAAGAAATCGTTACGGAAAGCAAGTTGTTGCGAGTTCTTAAGAAATCATTATGACAACTTAAGAAATCGTTGCGACGAGCAAATCGTTACGGTGTATAAAGAAGTCGATGCAATGACTTAGGAAGGAATATGAAGTGAGAATTTTACCTGATTGTCTTGAACTTCCTTTTACTTTTATTTCCTGTCCTCAAGGCTCAAGTAATTCATTAGTATTGTTTTGTTAATCATCAAAATTAATATATAAATAAGTGAATTAATTTATATGGGGAAAGTTTGGTCATCAATCTCCCCCTTTTTGATGATGACAAAATATACTAAACAGCATAAATGAAAGACATGTTTTATGAAACAGACATGTTTTTAAGAGTTGCTTTAGTCTTCTCCCCCTTTTTGTCAATAAGCAAAAAGATAGTCTATGAGACAAAGAAGAGAGAAAGCTTTGGATTAATTAGGAGTAAGATAATACAACGGAGACAAAAGAGAGGCATGCTGGGAAATGACAGCCCATGCCTTGATCTCCATATCTTCAAAAGTCTGGTGGAAAACACCAGGAGCAACTGAGAAGGAAGAACCCATGGCTGTAGTGATCCTCTGAATGTATAGCTGCCGCTGCTCTTCCAGGAATTCTCCATACTGATCTCTGTCCAGTATGAATCTGAAGTAGGTACTTTTTCCAAAACTGGCACGATGGAGAAATCTATCCAGAGAGATTGGATAGAGAATCTTCTGATCAAGAAGATCCTTCTTTAAGGCATAGAATGCAGTATATCTGGCTGCCCACTGAACATAGATCTCTTGAATGGGATTTATAGAGTTGAGATCCAAGAAGGCTTCGGCTGATAGAATAGGCTTAGCTTGACGGATCAAGGAACTGTTGATGGCTTGCAACTGAAGATGGGGTTCCTTATAGAGCATTTCCCATACGGTGGGAGAAAGCCTCTCACACTCAGAAATGAGTGGAGCCAAAACTTGGGAGGAAATGCGGCCAGAGTGGTATTCTATGAAAATAAACCGTAAAAGGAAGGCATTCTACCCTGCTTAGCTGACATTCTGCCCATCTGCTTAGCAAACATATCAAAGGCATGGGAGCCTGCATCTGAGTCAAACACTAAGGAGTGTAGCTTCGGCAGAAGAACTGGAGAGTCAACTTTGAGGTTGGCAAAATCCACTGTGAGGGGAAGATTTATTGGATGTTCTGATCTCAACATCACTATGGCTGAATGCAATTGGTAGAACTGGACTTCAGGTAGCTTGTTCAGGTAGCAGAAATCACTGTACAACTGGAAGTTCTTGGCTATCCTGATCTCTTTCAGAATGAATGGGCCCCAAGAGGTCTTATGCCGAACAAGGAACCACTCAGAAAGAGTGAGTGGGTGATCTCTATGGGTAAGGGTTTCTGCACGGGCAGTCAAATATTTTGAGTACTGAGGCTTGTTTCCCTTGACGTTGGCCCACTGTGCTTCAGTCTTGAACTCAGTCCCCTCATAGATTTTGGATTTTTAAGGTGGGAGAACTGGCAAAGAGGAAGAACAATGTTTAGATGCTCAGAGAGGTTGAGGAAGGGAATACCATAGATAGTGGAAAGGATACATTTTTGAAGGTATTCCTATAGATGGATCTTCTCTGAGGTTCAAGGGTAAGAGAGTACCAAAGAGGAGGAAATAATGGTGTGGAAGGGATGCTGACAGAGGATGAATGTTTCCTCTTCTTCTTGGCAGGACTGGGAGGATCAGTCCTGTGGACATGAGTGGCAGTGGATAAATGGAGATGAGGGTACTTCTCTCAAAGTCATCCGGAAGATTGTGTCAAAGTCACTGTGAATTTGAGGTGATTTCGGAATGAAAGTGACAGAAGAAGGAGGAGTAGGAGGATAGAAGAGATGTTTGGATTGAAGGATGAAGATGGGTGAACTGGAGTAGTTTTAGAGAGAGGTGAAGATGGAGCTGAGGTTTGAGAGGAAGTGGGAGAGAAGGAAGGTTGAGATGGAATGATAGAGGATGAGGTTTGGGTGCGAGGCATAGGGTGTTTGAAGGTTGGTGGAGCTGGAGGGGCTGTAGAAGAGGATGAAGGTGAGGAGGGGATTGGAGTTGTAAGAGTAGAAGTTTCAGGGGCCTTGGTAGCTGCTACTGGCTCTTTCCCTTTTTCTTGACCTTCTCTGACAACTGCAGATGGCCCAGATGGCCCTGATGCTTGCACTGATGGCTCAGATGGCCCTGATGCTTGCACTGATGGCCCAGATGGCCCTGACTCTTGTGCTGGAGGCCCTGGTGGCCGAGGAACAGCTGCTGGTCTGCTCTGAGTAGCAGAAGGAGAAAGTCCACCTGTCCTGGAAATTGCTGATAGCATGGTCTTCATTTCTGACAATTCCTTGTTGAACCACCTCATAGCATTTCGGACTGAAGACAGTTCAGAAGTGGCTGTAGCTTGACTGGCAAGAATGCCTTGGACACTGGACTGAACTGATGATAATATATCTCCTTGAGCCTTTAGTATTTCCATAACAGGCTTCAAATTTACTTTCCTGTGGCTTTTTCCTTGCTTTCTGTGAACCACTCTCTTTATTTTTCTCTGAGGTACTGGTTCTTCAAATTCACCATGACCTATACTAGGTCCTTCATTTACTGGGGCATTTTCAATGGGCTCCCCCCTGTGATGATGCTTCTTCTGTACCAAGCTCTTGCTCCCCCTGAATAGGAGCAGATTTAACAACATTTTCTTGTTCCCCCAGAGTGGGAGCTTCTTCCAAAACAATGTCCTCACTGTGGCCTTCTGCCACTGATTCTGACATTTGAGGCTCACTTCCAATTGGCTCCACTTGGCTAGGAGCTTCCTCCATTTCAATGTGACCCTCGGCCACAGAAGTAGATACTTGAGACACACTTGCAATTTGCTCCCCCTCAGTAGGAGCTTCATCCATCACTACTTCCCCTTGCGCAACTGTTGGCTCCTCAGAAATAATATTTTATGCATTGGATCTTTCAATATGGCCTGGTGCCAAAGCTTCTGTCTCTGTAAGTCCACCTATTTCTGAAGTAACTGAGGTGGAAGGAAAGGAATCCAACACTTCTCTTAAAATAGAGGCAACTATGGAGGTGGGCAAGGGATCTGCCACACCGGCTACTGCTTCTCCCATTGGAGTTTCTGGAGGACGAGAGTCAACCTCCATAACAGGTGATCCTGAAGTTTCTGCTTGTTCTTCCACTGTAGGTTCTGCTGCTGCTTGTTCTACTGCTACTGATTCTACCTCTAATTCTGTTGGAGGATCTGCTGCTTCTTCTAGAATCTCTGGAACATCTCCAATGATGGCCTCTCCCTCTGCCACAGACGTCTTGGTCCATATCCCATTCTGCACTGAGAATCCACTTTTCTTTAGGTTCCTGGACCTTATAGACTGGCCCATCTTTTCCACAACTGCCCCAGATAGATTTACTCCAAAATGGTTGAAAATTTTGGTAAGTAGATGAGCATAGGGCAATGAGACATTCAATTTGCTCTTTGAATCCCAGATTTGATCATGGGCAAACTTCATTCTCTCCATCATGACCTCGGCCATGTTAATCTCCTTTTGCTGGATTACCCAGAACATCATATCCGAGTCTGCCCTAGTACAAGTTGAGAAGGTGGCACTGCGGGGAACTATGATTTGGCAGATAATAAAATGAAGTAAACAGTTGAATGCAGTCATCTGATTGATATCCAATTTCCCGTCTCTCAGCCTGAAACTTGGACCTATTGATAATTACATAATTGTTACAAATAATTGTTTATTTGATTGACAAATAATTGATAATTTCATAAGTTCTGTTATCATTTGATTGCATGTGCGATAATTGATTAAATCTCTTGTGTGTTGCATTTGCAGGATTAATGGGCCAAGAAATGAAGCTTCAATGGGCCAATGGATTTATTGGATCAAGAGAGAATAATGAGAGATTTTGATTTTTAAATATTCCCTCTCTCTCTTTCTTTTCAAAATTTAAATTCCCTCTCATTTTCCAAAAATCACTCTCCTCTTTCCTCTCTTTTCTCAATCTATTTAAAAAAGGGAAATCTTCTCTCTCTCATTATTTTCCTTCCCGCGAGCTCTCTCTCATTCGGGACTTATTCTCACTTTTCTCTCTCCTTCTCACCACCGACCCCTTCCTCCTCTCTTCTTCTCTTCTTCTTCCTCTCCTTTTCTTCTCTCTTCTCCTCTCTCCCGCGGTCTCTCTCTTTGCCTCTCCAGCACGCAGCCCCAGCAAGCGCCCCAGCCGCCCGCGCCCACCCCGCCTGCGCTGGCCACGTCCGCCCCGCGCCCCGCGCCGCCTGGCCGCGCCCGAGCCCGCCTGCTGCCTCGCCCCGCGCCCCGCCTGGCCCCGCCCGTGCCCCGCTTGCCCCGAGTCCGCCCGCACCCCCCTGCCGCAGCCGCCTGCCACGGCGCCGCGCCTCCTCCTCTCTCTACGTGCTGCATGCCGTAGAGGAGGAGCCCGTGCGCCCTCGCCTCTCTCCTCTCTCTCTCCTCTCTCTCCTCTCTCTCCCTCTCTCGCTCTCTCTCTCTCCTCTCTCTCGTCTCTCTCTTCTCTCTCTCTTCTCCTCTTCTCGCCGCCTCTCCTTCTCTCCCGCTCTATCTCTTTTCCTCTCTTCTCTCTCCTCTCTCCTCTCTCTCTCTCTTTCTCTCTCCTTGTTCTCTCTATTCTTCTTTTCTCTCCTCTGTTTCTCTCTTTTCTCTTAGTTCTCTTATTCTTTTTTCTCTTTTGTTATTGTACTTGTTATTGACTTTTATTAGAATAAAATCTTTGTGTTAACTCTTTGTTATTGTTAATAGTTATAACTTTTAATAGTGTTTTGTTTTCTCCCATTCCCTCTCTATTCTAACTTCATTTTATCTCCTTCTTCATTATTTAGCATAGTTTAGATTTATTTAGTGCAACTTAGTATTAATGTCATCACGTTATTTTCCTAAATAAAAACTCAAGGTTTTCAACTCTAAAATCTAGTTCCCCGTGGATTCGACTCGGCTCTCACCACTTAACTATTGTTAAAATCGTTAGTGTAAGCCGATAATTTTGAGATTGTTAGTCACGTGTTTAACGACGCATTCGTGGGCTATCAATTTTTGGCGCCGTTGCCGGGGAATTAGATTTCTAGTTTTGATAATCTTGGTGTTATTTGTATATATTCATGCTAACATTTTCTTTTTTGTAGGTATCAAATGAAAAGTGAAAAATCCTGAAAATTGCACATTGGAAGAATCTGTCAGAAAACTGTCGCTGAAAGTCAAATCTGTAGGTGAAAAGTTCTGTTTTGGAAAGAAAAATCCGAAAATTGCATGAAAAATCAGAAAAAAAAGGGGTCAGTGAGGTGAGTTTCCTTCTCTCACTCTTTCCATTTGTTTTCATTTCCAAAAGAACGAGGGATTGCGTTGGAGGTAAGTACCATTAAAATCCTCTTGATTTAGTTTCCTTTTCTTAGTTTCCATGTTTAGTTGAATTAAAAAAAAGAAACAAAATCAAAAATCTAAAAAAATCAATCACTTGAATCCAATCAAAGATGTCATGTCAAGATTAGAAACCTTCCATCTTTAGGACATGCATCATTTAGATTTCCATCTTTAGGTAATTTTATTTTTTGAAAATTTCTTTTTTTTGTCGAAGATTGCGGGAGGCAAGGTAAGTATCTCAATCTTTTAGAAAGCATGATCATGCATTGCCATGCTTGCATAGAACCCCTTGCTTGATTTTGTGGTGTGCACTTCATTTCTAAAATATTTTAAGGGCAGTTTCCTTAACAAGATAAGGTGGGGATTTGATCACCCTTCCTTAGCCCACAAACCACAATCTCCTGCATCTTTTGCATTCCCAAGCCCTAATAAAAGTCAGTAAACATTGGCCTTAGGGTTCACACTGAGGTGTAGGTCCACTTGGGCCCACTAATTGGTTTTGGAAACTGGTGTCTAAGGCTAGAGGTTAAAAGGCAACGCCTAAGCGGGAAAGTGGTTCTCTAATTAGGTCCCTACGAAAGTAGGGGGAGCCTCCCACTACCCCACCTCTTACCTGGCCAGTGGATATACCTAATAGTGGACTTAAGTTGGTCTATGGCCACTTTGTGAGAAATCTCACTTTCAAGTCTAAGATCTCTAGGTCAAATAGGGTATTTGTTGAAACTTGTTTGTCTTTGTTAAAAAAAAAAATCTAAAATTAAAAAATTAAAAAAAAATTCTCTCTCTTCTCTCAGTCGGTCCTAATGCATGCATGGTAGGAGATCACAAAGCCCTAATTTGCTAGGACCAATCCCAGAAATTGAGAGACTTCTCCATCAAAGGAACATTCTTTTGAAAAATCAAATGGCTGAAAATCAAGATAATCAAGAAATCCCCAAACAAATGAAGGATTATTTCATTCCCAATCAATATCAACCTTCATCTTGTATTCATCTCCCACAGAATCAAGCCATCCAATATGAGATTAAATCCAGCACCATCCAAATGCTCCCATCCTTTTATGGAAATACCAATGAGGACCCTTACAAACACATAGATGAATTTCTGGAGATTTGTTCCACTGTCAAGATCCAGAACTTCACTAATGATGCCCTCAGACTGACTCTTTTCCCATTCTCTCTTAAGGATAAAGCCAAATATTGGTTGGGCACTGTAGGGAAAACCATTAGAACTTGGGCAGAAATGCAACAAGAATTTTTGAAAAAGTTCTATCCCATAGGCCGAACCAATACCATGAGAAGAGCCATTACTGGATTTTCTCAAACACCAGGGGAATTAATTCATGAGTCATGGGAAAGGTTAAAGGAGCTTTTGAGAAAATGCCCCCACCATGGTCTCTCAAGATGGCAAATTGTCCAAGCATTTTATGAGGGATTGACTGAACAATATAGACAAATGGTGGATGCTTCATGTGGGGGAGCTTTCATGAGTAAAAGTGAGGATGAGGCCTATGCTCTCTTTGAAATGCTAAGTGAAAATTCAATTAATCATGCCTCACTTTCATCCTATGAGAGATCTGTTGGGCCATCCAAACGGGCTGGGTTATATGAAGTGAGAAATCAGGCTGAATTGGAGCCCAAATTCGAGAATCATCTCATGGCCCAAAAGTGGGAGAAAGTGGATACCATGGCCCAAACTGTTGCCTCTCTGGCTCAAAAGATGGACCAAATCTTGTCTAGGACCCATCAGGATTCCTTTGGCCCATCCCCCTCAAGCCCATATGTTGGCCCAGACTCATATCATCAGGAAGTTTGCAACTTGTGTGCTAGTCCAGGCCACCACATTAATGACTGCCCAACTGCAGCCCAACTCCCACCTTTCATCCAAGAACAAGTCCAGGAACAGGTCCAAGCAGCCCAGGGATTTCCCAAGCCCAATCTGGACCCATTCTCCAATTCATACAATCCTGGCTGGAGAAACCATCCCAATTTCTCTTGGAAGAATCAACAAGCTCCGCCTCAAAGACCAAATCCCTCCATGCCTCAAGCCCCAAAACAACCATTCCAGAACCAGTTTCAGGCCCAGCCAAATCCGTACAATGGCACTTATGCTAGAGGGCCTCAAGGCCCAATTCTCTCAGGCAGTCCAATATCCTCCTCCCCAACCCAAGCAAGTTCAGCCTACTTTTCAACAACCTCCTCAACAAAACTTTGAAGATCAGTTCAACCAACTCCAACAGATCATCTTGGCCCAACAACAGCAATTGCACCAACAACAACAACTTTTGGCGACAAACCAACAGACCATGGCTAGGTTAGAAGCCCAAGTGGGCCAAATGGCTGAAACCACCATGAGAAGGGAAGTGGGCCAATTGCCTAGCCAACCTGTGGCCAACCCAAGGAACCTACCACCGGCTTTGCTTCACAACCAGGCCTCCTACCTCAACCTGTCCAACAAGTCCAACCAAGAGGCCCACAATTGGAGAACATAAAAGCCATTTCAAGCCTGCGAAGTGGTAAGGTGCTAAGTGACCCACATAAGGGAAAAGAGGTTGTGAATAATCCTGAATTAGAGGCCCAAGATGATGCTAGTGATAGTGAAGAGGAACCTATTCAACCTGAGTTGGGGGAAGAGAACAAAGGAAAAGAGAAAGCTTCTGCAGATCCAAATTCTTACCAGCCCAAAGTGCCATTTCCAAGTGCTCTAGAATCCAAGCCCATTAAGAAGAAGAAGTCGGTCCAAGATGAGGAGTTGCTGGAATTATTCAAACAAGTCCACATCAATATTCCACTCCTAGATGCCATAAAGCATGTCCCGACTTATGCTAAATTTTTGAAAGAAATGTGCACTCCACGAAGGGAATCCAAGACCGCAATTCAGAAGATCTGGCTATCTGAAGATGTTAGTGCAGTCTTGACAAACCACCTCCCTAGGAAGTTGAAGGACCCTGGTGCTCCCCTCATTTCTTGTGATATAGGTGGCATAACCTTTGATCGTGCCCTTCTTGATTTAGGGGCAAGTGTCAATCTTCTTCCCACCTTTATTTATGAACAATTCAACATAGGGGAACTCAAGCCCACTTCCATCATTCTGCAGCTGGCCGATCGTTCGGTCAAGACTCCACGGGGATTGATAGAGGATGTAATTGTCAAAGTCAATGACTGTTATTTCCCCGTGGACTTTCTCATCCTTGACATGTCCACCAACCAGGAGTTGAAACACACTCCTATCATTCTTGGTCGTCCCTTCCTCGCCACTGCCAAAGCCAATATCAATTGTGCTACGGGGATGATGGACATTTCATTTGGGGGACAAAAGGTCTCGCTCAATGTTTTTAAAGCATCTCAATATCCAGATCCCGAAGAAGGATGTCATTCTATTGACATTTTGACTGAGTCCATTGAAATGATCTAGATGTTGACCAACTTGAGGAGACCAATGCTTTACATGACTCACCACTCCGTCTGGCACCTTGGTCCAAGGTCGAACCTCTACCGGCCTTGCAATCTGCACCAGCTCTACCTTCACTTCAAAGCCCTCCAGATCTTGAGCTTAAACCTCTTCCAGACTCCCTCAAGTATGTATTTCTGGGCCCAAACCAAACTTTGCCTGTTATCATTGCCTCCAACCTAAGTTCTACCCAAGAAGCTCAGTTGATAGAAGTCTTAGGGGAACATAGGGGTGCCATAGGTTGGACAGTGGCCGACCTTAAGGGGATTAGTCCATCTGTTTGCATGCACCACATCTACTTGGAGGACAATGCTACACCAAGCCGGGAAACGCAAAGGCGGTTAAACCCGAACATGAAGGAAGTGGTGAAGAAGGAAGTAGTGAAGTGGCTAGATGCTGGAATTGCCTACCCAATATCAGATAGTCAGTGGGTCAGCCCAACCCAAGTGGTTCCCAAGAAGTCTGGGCTAACAGTTGTGAAAAATGAGCAGGGGAGGAGGTACCCACTAGATTGACCACGGGATGGAGAGTGTGCATAGATTATAGGAAGCTCAATGCCATGACCAAGAAAGACCACTTTCCACTCCCATTCATGGATCAAATCCTTGAGAGACTGGCAGGCCAGCAATTTTTCTGCTTTTTGGATGGTTATTCTGGGTACAATCAAGTGGCAATTTACCCAGAAGATCAAGAAAAGACCACATTCACGTGCCCCTATGGCACATTTGCTTTTAGGAGAATGCCTTTTGGACTCTGCAATGCACCAGCCACTTTTCAAAGGTGCATGATGGCGATCTTCTCTGACATGGTGGGAGAATTCCTGGAGGTATTCATGGATGATTTCTCTATATATGGGGATTCTTTTGAAAACTGTCTGAAAAATCTGGAGAAGGTTTTGGCTAGATGTGTGGAGACAAACTTGGTGCTTAGTTGGGAGAAGAGCCACTTCATGGTTCGAGAGGGCATAGTCTTAGGCCACATTGTGTCTGAGCGGGGTATCGAGGTAGATAGAGCCAAAGTTGGCCTCATTGCTGATCTTCCTTCCCCCACCTCCGTCAGACAAATTCGTGCATTTCTTGGCCATGCCGGCTTCTATCGCCGGTTCATTGAAAATTTTTCTAAAATTGCCCGTCCCTTAACTCTTCTCCTAGCCAAGGATGTCCCTTTTCACTTCGATGATGCTTGTTTAGAGGCATTCACTACTTTGAAAGTGGCTTTGACCAAAGCTCCCATTCTTCAATCTCCTGATTGGTCACTGCCCTTTGAGATCATGTGTGATGCCTCGGACTATGCCATAGGTGCTGTTTTGGGACAACGCATGGATAAACGTCCCGTGGTGATCTATTATGCGAGCCGCACCCTCGCCGATGCTCAATTGCATTACACCACCACAGAGAAAGAACTTCTTGCTGTGGTTTTTGCCCTTGAAAAATTTCGATCTTATCTTCTGGGGGCAAAAGTCATCATCTACTCAGATCACTCTGCCTTAAAATATCTTCTAGCCAAGAAGGACTCCAAACCAAGACTCATCAGATGGATCCTTCTTCTTCAAGAATTTGATTTGGAGATTCGGGATAAGAAAGGTACTGAAAATGTTGTTGCTGATCATCTGTCCCGAATTCTCATCCCAGAAAGTGCTCCCATGTATGACTCCTTTCCCGATGAACACCTTCTTGCTATTTCCCATAATACACCCCCATGGTATGCTCACATTGTCAATTACCTTGCGGTGGGTCAACTTCCTGAAGGATGGTCAAAGAATGAAAAGGATCATTTCTTCTCTAAAGTCAAACACTATTTCTGGGATGACCCTGAATTATTTTTCATGGGTCCGGATCAAGTAATTAGGAGATGTGTCCCTGAGGAAGAGCAACAGAGCATCCTCAATTTCTGTCACACCCTAGCCTGTGGGGGACACTTCTCGGGGAAGAAAACTGCTGCCAAGGTCTTACAAAGTGGGTTTTACTGGCCCACACTGTTCAAGGATGCTTATGAATTCAGTAAGACCTGTCTGAGATGCCAAGCAGTGGGCAACAACTCTAGGAGAGACATGATGCCACTCAACCCCATTCTGGTGGTAGAAATCTTTGATGTCTGGGGGATCGATTTCATGGGCCCATTCCCTTCATCCTTTGGCAATGAGTATATCCTTGTGGCAGTTGATTATGTATCTAAATGGATTGAAGCCATTGCCACCCGCACCAATGATCATAAGGTTGTCATGAAATTTGTGCGGAGGAATATCTTCTCTAGGTTTGGGTGTCCTAGGGCCATCATAAGTGATGGGGGATCTCACTTCACTCATTCCCAATTTCGAGCTTTGCTTAAAAAATATGGGATAACTCACAAAATTGCTACCCCCTATCACCCCCAGACCAGTGGCCAAGTGGAAGTGTCCAATAGGGAGATCAAGAACATTCTCCAAAAGACTGTTAGGCCCGATAGGAAAGATTGGTCAGAGAGATTGGATGATGCTTTGTGGGCCTATCGGACTGCTTATAAGACTCCCATTGGCATGTCTCCTTATAGGTTGATTTTTGGTAAAGCCTGTCACCTTCCTGTTGAGTTAGAGCATAGGGCTTATTGGGCCATCAAACAATTCAACCTTGATTTAGCCCAAGCTGGATCACATAGAGCCCTCCAACTGCATGAGCTTGAGGAATTGCGCAATGAAGCCTATGATAATTCCAAAATTTATAAAGCCAAGACCAAAATCTTTCATGACAAACACATTTTGAGGAAATCCTTCCATTCTGACCAAAAGGTTTGGCTTTTTAACTCTAGGCTGCGCTTATTTCCAGGTAAATTGAAATCTCGATGGGATGGACCATTCATTGTTGTAAAAACTTTTGACCATGGTGCTGTTAAAATTCTTGATCCTAAAAATGGTCAAACACTCACTGTTAATGGTCAACGTCTCAAACCTTACATGGAAAACATGCAGCTCTCACCTAAAGAATCCATTCCCTTAAATGATCTTGAGTAGATGTGCAGGAACTTCATTGTGTCTGGCTGACGACAATAAACTTAGCGCTTATTGGGAGGCAACCCAATATTTTTAGGACATTTAACTTATTTTTTCTTTTCTATTGTGTTCTAGGTATTTGGAAGGCTAGTGGGCAACTCATCACCTTTAATGAAGCCAGTTTGCCACCACTCTCATGTGATCATCAGGTTGCATCTCTCCTTTCTTACTGTACTTTGGTTGTATTCTATGTTCATTACATTTATGCCATTGAGGACAATGTCATACAAGTTGGGGGAGGGCAAGTCTTTCAAATCTTTAAATCCTGCTGAAACATCCCATGCATTATTTTGTGCTCATTAACTTCACATATCATTTCTCATGGAAAGAATACCTCAGTCTAGAATGATTTTTACTCTAAGTATATACTGGTACTAGTGGCACGCTAAAGGATGAATTTTGTGGTTACATTCTTAGCATTTTCCTCAAACTACATTTGAAATTTGATAAAACCTTCACACATGTATTAGATAATGAATAAGTGTCATTCAAGAGGGTGATGAGAGTTTTACCTAATACTCATGATGAAGATTGATATTCTACACTCTTATTGAAAACTAATCGTGGGGAAAAAGCTACCTGCCTGCAAGTTATGAAAAAAAAAAATGATGATAAAATGAAGAAGGAAATCCCTAGCTTAGTAACCGGGCTTCAGCACCTCATGAAGTGTTGAAGTTCGCGTCAAACAGTGAACGGATATCAAAAAAAAAAAAAAAAATTGATGCTGAAGGATGAAAATAAAAAGGCAGAGTGAAAGCTACCTGTAATTCGAGGATTTTATTGTAGTAGTGTAGAGTTGATATCATCTCTAAGTAATGGGTCAAAAACTCATACATTGTCTTAAGTAATGCTTATTGATCATAAGTGCATTCGTGAAGGAAATGAAAATTTCAACTGTATCTTGAGGAACCGTCTAATAATATGAACTGCATGATTATCTTTGACACATGCTACTAGAACTGGAAATGCTTATTGTTGATCAGTCTTATCTCTACTTTCTTGACATGAGAAATGATGTTTTGAAGTTCCTGTTAGTCCCAATTATTCATCTGGGTGCATTGCTAAGGGACTAGCAATGAGTAAGTTGGGGGATGTGATAATTACATAATTGTTACAAATAATTGTTTATTTGATTGACAAATAATTGATAATTTCATAAGTTCTGTTATCATTTGATTGCATGTGCGATAATTGATTAAATCTCTTGTGTGTTGCATTTGCAGGATTAATGGGCCAAGAAATGAAGCTTCAATGGGCCAATGGATTTATTGGATCAAGAGAGAATAATGAGAGATTTTGATTTTTAAAATATTCCCTCTCTCTCTTTCTTTTCAAAATTTAAATTCCCTCTCATTTTCCAAAAATCACTCTCCTATTTCCTCTCTTTTCTCAATCTATTTTAAAAAGGGAAATCTTCTCTCTCTCTATTATTCCCTTCCCGCGAGCTCTCTCTCATTCGGGACTTATTCTCACTTTTCTCTCTCCTTTTCACCACCGCAGCCCCTTCCTCCTCTTCTTCTTTCTCTTCTTCTTCCTCTCCTTTTCTTCTTCTCTTCTTCCTCTCTCCCGCGGTCTCTCTCTTTCTCGCACAGCAAGCAGCACAGCAGCAGCCGCCCCAGCCGCCCGCGCCCCAGCCCGCCTGCGCCTGGCCACGTCCGCCCGCGCCCCCGCCTGGCCGCGCCCGAGCCCGCCTGCTGCCTCGCCCCGCGCCGGCCTCGCCCGCGCCCGCCTGGCCCCGCCCGCGCCCTGCTTGGCCCGAGTCCGCCCGCACCCCCTGCCGCAGCCGCCTGCCACACCGCGCCTCTCTCCTCTCTACGTGCATGCATGCACGTAGAGGAGGAGCCGTGCGCCTCTCCGCCTCTCTCTTCTCTCTCCCTCTCTCTCCTCTCTCTCCCTCACGTGCTCTCTCTCCTTTCTCTCGTCTCTCTCTTCTCTCTCTCTTCTCGCCGCCTCTCCCTTCTCTCTCCGCTCTATCTCTTTTCTCTCTTCTCTCTCCTCTCTCCTTCTCTTTTACGCTCTCTCTCCTTTCTCTCTCTTTTCTCTCTATTCTCTCACTCTTCTCTCTCCTCTTGTTTCTCTTCTTTTCTCTCTAGTTCTCTCTATTTCTTTTCTCTTTCTTTCAATGTACTTGTTATTGACTTTTAATTAGAATAAAATCTTTGTGTTAAACTCTTTGTTATTGTTTACTAGTTATAACTTTTAATAGTGTTTTGTGTTCTCCCATTCCCTCTCTATCTCCTTCTTCAATTATTTAGCATAGTTTAGATTTATTTAGTGCAACTTAGTATTAATGTCATCACGTTATTTTCCTAAATAAAAACTCAAGGTTTTCAACTCTAAAATCTAGTTCCCCGTGGATTCGACTCGGCTCTCACCACTTAACTATTGTTAAAATCGTTAGTGTAAGCCGATAATTTTGAGATTGTTAGTCACGTGTTTAACGACGCATTCGTGGGCTATCACCTATAATGCCAAGACCCTTTGCTTGATCGTCCACTGTGTGAACCCCATTGTGTCCAGAAGTCTTCACCCCAAACAACAAGTGCAAAAGCTCATGATCTACTTTAATTTGGATACCCTTTACAGAAGAGACAAGGGACCCATCTGCCTCTGACCTTAGACAGACATAAAAGGCTTTCACCAGGTCGGGATAGCTTACCTCGGTGAAGGTGGCAATATCCATCCACTGCATCCTTCTCAAAGTTTCTGCTATACTACTCATGCCGTTCTTTTCTAGATTTGATACATCCACTGCTTTATTTCCGCAAACCTTCGTCTTAACGAATGTAAACCTTTCTTGCTGCTCAGGGGACAAATACTCAGCACTGTAGCCCCCTACACTTCCGGAGATCACTGGAGCAGCCATGGGTAGAGTGGAGAACGGTTCTGGAGAAAGGAGATGATGGAAGGGATGGAAGCCCTCAAGGGATTCTTCGTGGGAAGAAGAGAAGGCTTCAAATCTTGCGGAGAGTCGATGCCGGAATCGTTAGGGCATCGGCTTTGGGCGAACAGATAAAGGAGAAGAAAGGGTAAAGGTGGGAGATGAGTCGTTCCCACAACGATTTGACTAATTAATAATACTTTATCGGAAAAAGGAGGCACCAAAAAGGGTAACGGCAGAAAGCGACAAAAAGGTTTGACGGGTCAAACTATTTTTTTTTTTTAACACAATAGCAGTCAAATAAAGTAAATAAGCTGAGTTTTGCTTAATGCCAGAGGGAGAGAGAAGATTTCATTATAATCTAAAAAATTTATATGCCAATTTAAATATAGAAATCTTTTCACAAATTGCACATCTCTAATTCCCTTCTAAGAGATGTAAATCTCTCTTCAGGTAGGGCTTTTGTGAAGATATCTGCCAATTGACCATTTGTATCTATAAAAGAAATTTCTAAGTTACCACTAGCTACATGATCTCGAATGAAATGATATCTAACCTCAATGTGTTTAGTCCTCGAGTGTTGCACTGAGTTTTTGGTGAGGTTGATGGCACTTGTATTATCACACAGTAGTGGAATTGACTTGATATAAATGCCGAAATCCTCAAGTTGTTGCTTTATCCATAGGAGTTGTGTACATCAACTTCCAGTAGCAACATATTCAGCTTCAGCTGTTGATAGAGCTACTGAGTTTTGTTTCTTGGAAGACCAAGATATCAGACATCCTGCAAGAAATTGACAACACCACTGGTGCTCTTTCTATCTACTTTGCATCCAGCATAGTCAGCATCAGAATATCCTACTAAATTTATTTCACAAGATTTTGGATACCAAAGACCTAAATCATGAGTTCTAGCTAAATATCTAAATATTCTTTTCACAGAAATTAAATGAGACTCTCTAGGGTCTGCTTGATATCTAGCACACATGCATACACTAAATAAAATGTCTGGTCTACTTGCTGTTAAGTAAAGTAATGACCCTATCATACCTCTATAGTTCTTTTGATCTACCTTTTTACCATTTTGATCCTTGTTCCATTCTGGTTGATGTGCTCATTGGCGTTGAAGTGGCTTTGCACCTTCAAATCCAAATTTCTTTAACAGCTCTTTGGTGTACTTGGCTTGACAGATGTGGGTGCCTTCCTTCCCTTGCTTGATTTGTAATCCAAGGAAGTAGTTTAGCTCCCCCATCATACTCATTTCAAATTCTCCCTGCATAAGCTTTTCAAAGTACTTGCAAAGAGATTCATCAGTAGATCCAAAAATAATATCATCTACATATATTTGCACAAGTAGTATATGTTTGACTTTTGATTTTATAAATAATGTACTATCTACTTGACCTCTAGTGAAACCATGATCTAATAAGAAAGTACTGAGCCTTTCATACCAGGCTCTAGGTGCTTGCTTTAAACCATATAAAGCCTTATGGAGTTTAAATACATGATTTGGAAATTCGGTGTCATCAAAACCTGGAGGTTGTTCAACATACACTTCCTCCTTGATAAACCATTTAAAAAGGCAGATTTGACATCCATTTGAAACAATTTTAAATCTAATGCAGATGCATAAGCAAGTAAAATTCTAATAGCCTCAAGTCTAGCCACAGGTGCATAGGTTTCATCAAATCTATGCCTTCCTCTTGGGAATAGCCTTGAGCTACTAGTCTGGCCTTGTTTCTTGAGATTACTCCAGACTCATCCAGTTTATTTCTGAACACCCACTTGGTGCCAATAACTGAATGATTGGATGGTCTAGGAACAAGTGACCATACTTGGTTTCTCTTGAACTGATTTAGTTCATCTTGCATGCTATTATCCAAGATTCATCAGTTAAAGCTTCATTGACTGTCTTAGGCTCTATTTGAGAAACAAAAGCTAAATAATCACAAGGAATTACATTACCTCTTGTTCTTACCCCTACGGATGGATCACCAATAATGTTCTCAAGAGGGTGATCTTTCTTATGTCTCCATTCTTTTGGAAGATTTTCATGTTGAATTTCAGTTTGCTGCAGTTTTCCAGAGGTGGATCTTCCTTGTCCTCAATTGAGGTATTCTTTAATTTTTCGGACAAGTCATCTGCATCATCAATGTCACTAATTTCTTCCTTTTTCAAGGAAGGGTTAGATTCATCAAAAATAACATGCACAGTTTGTTCAATTAATAATGAGCGTTTATTGAAAACTCTATAACCTTTGGGTTTAGAAGTGTACCCCATAAAGATGCCTTCATCTGATTTGGCATCTAACTTACCAATGTCCCTTTTTCCATTGTTATGGATGAAGCAAGGACATCCAAATATTTTGAAGTGACTGATCTTAGGTTTCTTTCCCTTGTAGAGTTCATAAGCAGTCTTCTTCAGAATTGGCCTGATCATTACCCTATTAATGATGTAGCTTGCAGTGTTGATGGCTTCGGCCCAAAAATATCTTGGCAAGTCATATTCTGATAACATTGTTCTTGCCATATCCAAAGAGTTCTATTTTTCCTCTCAGCAATTCCATTCTGTTGAGGTGTCCTTGGTGCTGAGAAGTTGTGCTCAATTCCTTGGTCATCACAGAACCTAGCAAACTTTTCATTTTGAAATTCACCACCATGATCTGATCGGATAGAGATAATGGTGAACTTCTGATCTTTCTGAACTTTCTTGCTGAAGCTGACAAAATTATCAAAGGTGTCATCTTTGTGCTCTAGAAAGGATACCCAAGTAAATCTTGAGTAATCATCAACTATGACAAATCCAAAATTCTTTCCCCCAAGACTGGTAGTCCTCATTGGCCCAAATAGATCCATGTGAAGTAGTTCTAACGGCCTTGAGGTGGTCATTACTGTCTTTGATTTGAAAGAGTTTTGGTGTGCTTTCCTCTTGCACAAGGTCTGCAATGCTATCCATTTTTGTGTTGACCTTTAGCAGTCCTTCCACTAGATTTCTTTTTCTGAGCTTGTTCAATCCATCCAAACTGCAGTGTCCCAGTCTTCTGTGCCACAGCTCAGTTGATTGATCTTTGCTGGCTGCCAAACAGACATCTTGATCCCTGAGTTCCTCAAGATAGAGTACATACAAATTTCTTTCTCTATATGCTTCAAAGATGACTGCTCCATCCTTTAATATGCTGCATTTTGATTCTTGGAACTGAATCTGATGGCCTTTGTCACACAACTGGCTGATGCTAATGAGATTGTGCTTTAATCCTTTGACCAGCAACACATCTTCAATAACTGATTTTCCTTTGTTGTTCACGGACCCACTTCCTATCACTGTGCCTTTTCCATTGTCTCCATAGGTGACTGTTCCCTCTTCAGCTTGGAGATTGACAAAGAACTTCTGGTTTCCTGACATGTGTCTTGAGCATCCACTATCCAAGTACCATTTGGATGCTTTTGAGTTTCCCTGAAATTTAAACATTAAGTTTTAGGTACCCAAGTTCTTTTTGGTCCTGATGGGTTAGTATCATTAATTTTACCTTTTATTATCCATTTTTTATGTTTTGTTGGGCATGTTATTGCGATATGTCCTAATTTGTTGCAGTGATCACAGCAGGATAATTTTGTTACCTTTTCTATATACTTGAACTCAGCTTTATATGCTATATCTTGTTCAGGTATAAACTTTGGTGTTGGATATGTTTTAGGGTAGACTATGGTTTCTTCATTTTCTAGGGGTTTATATCCTAACCCATTTTTCTTCTTACCGGTTCTCCTAGCACCTTTTAATATTAGAGAGTTTTTACCATTAGTAAATTTCTCTAGTGTGCTTGATAGTTTACCATTTTCTTCATTTAAGTTTTTAATTTCTTTTCTTAATTCATCTGTGCTTTCCTGTTTTTCCAATTTTGTTATTTGTTCATTCTTAGCTTTTAGGTCTTCACATAACAATTCATTTCTTCTTTTAAGTTCAGTTATTTGTTTCTCTAATTCTTCGTTTTCTGTTTTTAGATCTGAATTAGTGTTTTCTAAACAGATTACATTTTTCTTACTAACTTTAAGTAATTTAGATACTTCTTTATATTTATCATAAAGTTCATTAAAGCACTTTCTAGATTATCAGAATCTGAATCATTACAGGAATCAAAGGAAGAGTCAGAAGTTACCTTTTCTTCAGTGTTGGCCATGAGAGCCAGGTTGGCTTCTTCTCCATCACTGCTTGAGCTTGACTCACTGTCTGAGTCACTGCTGTTCTCCTAAGCAGCTACCATTGCCTTCTTTTTATACTTCTTGAATTTTCTGAAATTATCCTTCTTCTTGTGATCATTCTTCTTAAGCAATGGACAATCTGCCTTGATGTGTCCAGGCTTCTTGCATTCATAGCAAATCATTTCTCCTTTCTTCGAATCCTTTACTTCTGGTTTTCTGAAATCTTTATTTTTCTTAAAAAATCTTCTCCCAGACTGGAACTTCTTCCTATTTGCTAGAATTCTTTGAAGTCTTCGAGACAACATTGCTTCTTCATCATCACTGTCCTTACTGCTTTCACTGTTGTCCTGTGATTCTTCTGATATATCTTCATTTGACTTGAGAGCGTTTGATTGCTTCTTTCTGCTGGAGGATTCTCCTAATCTCTCCATATTTATCTCATGAGCCATGAGGGATCCTATTAACTTCTCCAATGACATTAGTTTTAGATCATTGGCTTCATCGATGGCTGTTACCTTTGGAGTCCATGAGGATGGCAGAGATCTGAGGATTTTCCTGACCATATCTGGTACATCATAGACTTTTCCTAATCCAGCTAACCCATTTGTGATATCTGTGAATCTGCTAAACATTTGGGTTATGGATTCACCAGACTGCATCTGGAATCTTTCATATTGAGTCACAAGAATGTCGATTCTTGTCTCCTTTACCTTATCTGTCCCTTCATAGGTAATCTTGAGCTTTTCCCACATTTCCATTGCGGATTTGCAGGCTGAAACTCTGTTGAATTCTTTCTTGCTGAGGGCACAACACAGGATGCTCTTGGCTTTGCAGTTTAAAGATATTCTTCTTCTATCATCATCTGTCCACTGAGCCTTTGGATTGGTGACTAGAAGATCACCTTCTTCTACAATCGACCAAATCATGTAATCATGTCCTTGTAGAAAGTACTCCATTCTTGTCTTCCAATAGGTATAATCTTCTCCATCAAACAAGGGAGGTCTGTTGATTGACTGACCTTCGAAGTTACCTTGGGCTGCCATGGATCTTTACTCTTCAGATCGTTGGATCTTCTTCTTTGTCGAAGAGACTTGCTCTGATACCACTTGTTGCCCAGCTAGCTAGCCCAGAGGGGGGTGAATGGGTTATTAAAAATTGATCTTTGATTGAAACCTGTTCACTAATAAGATTACACAACAACTTAAACGAAAGTTAGAGTTAGAGGAAATGAAACAGCAAACGCACAAAACACAACCACAAGACACAAGGATTTTATCCTGGTTCGGAACTCCTATCCACAGGAGACCTACGTCCAGTCCCTGAGCAATACCTCAGGATAACACTATCAAGGGTACTATCCCCCTCACGGATCCTTACACCTAGCCACAACCGGTCTTCCTTCAACCTGAAGGGAAAACAACCACCCTGGATACCACCAGGTCTTCCTTCACACAGAAGGGAATACAACCACCCTGGATACCACCAGGTCTTCCTTCACACAGAAGGGAATAAAACTAATAAAAGTAAGCACAAGAACAGGCTTCAGGAACTAGATCAAACAGCTATGATCTGAAGCAAATAAGCCTCAAAAGAGAAAGGATTTTGACACTGGTTTCTCTCAAAAGACTTCACTAACTCTCACAGGAATTTCTTTTTCAACACAGAGAGCTAAAGAGCTGAGATCAGTTGGAATGGAGTGCTTCGCTCTCTTGTTTTGGACTTGACTTGGAGGATTGGCTATTATCTATCACAGAATATTGTTCGCTTCAAAAGCATCTACTTCTCAGTCTTGTAGTCTTGTATTTAAGCTTCTACTTGAAATTTGAACGTTAAAGAACCGTTGTCTCTCATTCTGGTGTACGTTAGACTGGTTTGCAAGGAAGCTTCTGATCTTCAGTCTTTTATCCTTTAGTACACGTCAAAGAAATGTTTGATATCTTGTATCTTTTGTGTCCAACGTTGTACAGATAAATCTTGTCAGGTATCTGCAAGCATATCAACAATAAATAGGAGACAGCTAGGGCTATCACTGATTGTTAGTCACAGTTGGAAAAGATATTGCTATATTTAGCAAAGCTCCTTCTTGTCAAAATAAAGATGTAGACAGAATAGCACAATAGTGGAAGATATCATCTGCATGCATGAGAGATACGTTCAGAGTTCATTGAATGCATAGCAGTCAAACAGGCGAGACATGATTTTGACTATTCAACGTATATTAAAGAATATTGATAAAATCGATATAAACAAAGCTGATGCCTTTATGACTTATGAAATCGTTATAAGTTGATAGGCAAATCGTTATGACAGAGAACCATTAATCATAATAATGAAATCGTTATAAGCACTTATGAAATCGTTTTAAACAAAGCTGATGCCTTTATGACTTATGAAATCGTTATGATCAAAAGAGAATCGTTATGAGATGCAAGTCGTTGTGTTTCTGAAGAAATTGATATGAAACACTTAGCAAAAGGCAAGTTGTTGCGAGTTCTAAAGAAATAGTTACGACAACTTATAGAATCGTTGTGACGAGCAAGTCATTATGAGCTCTAAAGAAATCGTTATGACAACTTAAGAAATCGTTACGGCGAGCAAGTCATTGCGAGTTCCGAAGAAGTCGTTATGACAACTTAAGAAATCGTTGCGACGAGCAAATCGTTACGAGGTCTTAAGAAATCGTTACAGTGAGCAAGTCGTTGCGAGTTCTAAAGAAGTCGTTATGACAACTTAAGAAATCGTTACGGCGAGCAAGTCGTTGCGAGTTCTAAAGAAGTCGTTATGACAACTTGAGAAATCATTGCGACGAGCAAATCGTTACGAGGTCTTAAGAAATCGTTATGACAACTTAAGAAATCGTTACGGCGAGCAAGTTGTTGCGAGTTCTTAAGAAATCGTTATGACAACTTAAGAAATCGTTACGGCAAGCAAGTTGTTGCGAGTTCTTAAGAAATCGTTATGACAACTTAAGAAATCGTTGTGACGAGCAAATCATTACGGTGTATAAAGAAGTCGATGCAATGACTTAGGAAGGAATATGAAGTGAGAATTTTACCTGATTGTCTTGAACTTCCTTTTACTTTTATTTCCTGTCCTCAAGGCTCAAGTAATTCATTAGTATTTTTTTGTTAATCATCAAAATTAATATATAAATAAGTGAATTAATTTATATGGGGAAAGTTTGGTCATCATATGCCACACTTCCCCCCCCCCCCCCCCCCCCCCCCAAAAAAAAAAAAAAAAAAAAACTCATATTCAAAGCAAGGTTGGTCGTACCGCTCATGTCGGTCTTTTCTAGGCACTGTATGATAAGTTGACTGAAAATCTCACATCAGTCGACCGAACTTCGTCTCTGAGAGACAATTAGATTTGGATACCATTGACAGAAATTGGTTGACCAATCATGTGAAATCAGTCGACCGACTTTGGAGTTAACTTGTTGGGTATGCAAAAATACCAATGTGACCTCTTTCTTTCAATGGTTCTAATTTCTTCTCCAACTCTTCTCATAGCCATCTGCATGAAAAATTAGAAATGGACACTCTCTCCTTTAACACACAAATATGAACATTAGAAAGTAATGAATTTTTTTAACTAATCATCTTCATCATTTTGAGCGTGTATATCTACAAAACCTTTATAGTAGGGTATAACTTCCATCTCCAAACAATATCACATTATATGTGCTCTCCACAAAACACAAATAATCAGCGTAAGACATGTAATTCTCATACACTCTTTCGTACATATGCTGATATTCCATATATTGGCGTGCTCCTTAGCTCACTCTTGTAGGCCCCTGTGGTGGAAGGATCAGAACTTATATGTACCAACCATCATCTCCATACTGGTATCCAGTTGCATAATAGCGACCATACTCATGATCCTGTGCATATAGATCCAACTGTGAATGTCCTGAACAGAAACGGTGACAGTCACTGGCCCCTTAGTCGCTATGTCTTCATGTGTGCTCCATATCTCAAAATCGAATAGAATTTCTTAATCGCTGCTACTGTCTACAGGCCCTATGTGCCGCCCTTTGCCATCTACTTTCCACCTTCTTTATGACATTGGTGGAACACTGTCATCTGTACTGTCCTGAGTAGTATGCGTGAACTCAGTCTCACCTATAAAGTACATGCTTTCACCTTCACCACCACTACCACCACTAAGGCCAGCGCCCACTGTACCAGATGAAGATGAGGGATTTGATGAGTCATCTCCAGTACTCTGTCTTAGGGACGGCTCAGATGGCGAAGGAGTCACATCTGAATCATCCATTGTCGTGGCATCTACAACATCAAAGGGATCTTGCTGCTGCGTGCTCTTCCTTTGCTTGGACCCAAAAATCTTCGTTATCCATGTAGATTTTTTCTGTGGTCCTCCCTATCTATCATTCTTCTTCCTTTGTTGTTTTGAACTGACTGGCCAACCAACACATGCCTACAAGAGTATTATGACATTAGAAGCAACATAAATAAATAAAATGTGACGCATGTATTATAAATTAACATTCATCACCTGAGTCTAAGATGAACCATGACGGTGTGTAGAAGATGACTTAGAGAGAGATGGTGGTCGAGGAGGGGGAGCTCTAGGCTGAGAAGAAGGGGGAGCTACTAACTGTGACTGGGGGGGGGGGGGACTAGGCTAAATCAACCGATCTAAATCTGTTGTATCCATCTCGTAGTGAATCTGGATAGTAGGTCCTCTCTCGGCTCTAGTGCTACTTTCTATGACAATATCATTGTCAAAGTCAACTTTATAATCTGAATGATGAGCCTATACGACAAGTGCATCTTCGACATCCCTAGCATCTGCACCTGCCTCCATCCTCTTAATAATAGAAGCCAAGAATGTCTTTGACCGGGATGGATCTTCTGGATCGTCATCCTCCTCATCAAGCTCCATTTCTCCCCGTTTTTTAGTGGACCTGGAAATCTATGACACCATTAGATCTTCATCATCCCTAAGGTAAGACATGTCTATGAAATCATAGTCTCCCTCCTCTTTTTTGGCATCCAACTGCACATGTTTCAACCTCAGCCTCATATTATAGTGTATGTACACTAAGTTGTCTAACCTTCTGTGACTCAATTGGTTTCTCAACTTGGTATGAATTAGAGCAAATGTCTTCCAATTTCTCTCACAACCACTAGAAGATGAAGTATGTGTTAAAACTTAATTGCAATATCTCTAAGTGTCGATGCGCTTCTCCCATAACTAAGCCACCATTCTCCTACCACAATGAAAGATGAGTAGTATTAGTTACAACATGTTCTTCGTTATACATTCTTCGACTTTCATACGTGAACTGTATATATCTGGGTCAAGTCTTTGTCGTGATGCAATTGCTGAAGCGTTACCAAAGGAACCAATTCCTTCCTGAAAGTATTTTAACTGCATCGTAGAAGACAATGTAAAACTATGAATGCCATGATTCACATTAAAGATTCTTAAGTTTGCATGGTACTAGTGAAATATGTACCTCATTAAGGGCGGCTGCACCTTTCTCATGAGTCTGTGACATCTTATCCACCTCCGATATCACATCACCCAACAAATTGTGTGACGACCCTCATTATACCGGTACGGTTATACCAACCCACGTCGGTATAGTGAACGTAATCACAGTGGGACATTTACCCAAACAATAACATACGATTGAGATACACCTGAATATAAATACAGAGTAGCGGAAGAAAAGAACCACTGTCTTCATTTCATTCATCATCCACATTTAACATACATGATTCAACTGACAATTTAAAAGAACTAAAGTCCACATAATTGAAGTGCTAAAATTTAATACATAGTTGTCCACCAATTACATAATAGTTTCATTACAATGCCTCAATTACATACAATGAAAGCAAAATGTCACGACGACGACTCCACCAGGCTACTCGCCACGCTCGGAGTCACTCTCCACTGTCTCCTCCAACGGTGTAACGTCACCAACTAAACTTGTACGCCGAAGCAAGGAGTGAGTCTAAAAGACTCAGCAAGTAATACCACACACAACATACATGCATATATCACAGTAGGTTCCACATTCCATTTCACAGTGCGAAACTCATGACATGCTTGGACATTAATAAGGGACAACCTATCATGATAATTCTACAAAACTAAACACATGGTACATGATTTAAGACATTCTAAAATAAATAACCTATCACATGCTCTCTACTTATTCAATCACATGAAAACCACACTTCAGATTAAACTATAACATGAAACGGCTAAACATGGGATTCTCACATACATGAAGAAAATCATTCCTAGCATGGTTGCTACACATTTTTGTACACGTAAACTATCATTTTATACACTTTAAGATTTCTGCTTTTGTCATGGATTAGAAATTCATACCCTTCACATGAGAGCTACATTCTTAATTAAACTATGACATGATAACAATGAGACATGAAATTGTTCACACATATGCAAGAAGTGCTACTAGCATGAATTCTACGCATTTTTACACATATAAAATATTCTCATAGCCACAATTAGGTTGCTGTTATAACATAATTTCACATTATCCTATCATGTACTACAATTTCACAATCTCACATATTGGTTCCACATGTTTTCACAATTGCCCATTCGTATAGTTCTCTTTTCACACATTGCACATTTACACATATTCACACTACACAATTTACACATGATCACATTCACATTTCACATTTCACATTTCACAATTTAGTGCCGTGACACATAGTCCAAACCACCATAAGAAGGACACATCACATAACACATACACATAGACGCCACCTAGGCAATATATTGACGACTCTTGGACTGCGCAGACCGGGAGAACAAGTCTCCACCCTAACCAGTGGTACTTGTCCACCTCCAGGATTTCATCCTAAAGCCCTTAGGATCTTAACACATTGAACCTTCTCATGGGGACTTCTCCATGATACGGTTCCACGGCCCTCTATGGAAGCAGTGTCACACTTGGCACAGTCTTACACATTACACATACCGATTTTTAACACACATATTTACACATGGCGCACTCACATCTTTACATTCTCTCATTCACACACATGGCTCTGTTTTCCTAGCATGATACTACAGATGACAGAGATTACACATTCAGTAAGTTGCATAAATCAGGTTGCACGCGCATTTCAAATCATTTTCACAATAGCATGCATTATTCACATATTTTCGCATGGAAGTTTCGTATTGCATTCTATAGTTGTCCAAACAGCCTGAAAATTTAACCACATGCTGATTACAGGTTTATGACGTCACATGAAAAAATTTCACATTTTTCTGACTCATAATGCAATTATAGAAAATTAGATATCAATCCTCATATCATTCGTAATTCAATTTATCATGGCACACCACATGAATATTCTGTTTAACAGTTCGTAGCCCTGAACCCAACATACACAACACCACAGGAAATTTCCTCGGATTTATTACACAACACACAATTTACAGGAGATTTTACAAGACCAACACATGTTTTCTAATTCCATTTCAGAAATTTCAGTAAATCATGTGAGCATGGAGAAATTCTCAGAAATTCAAAGCACAAACTGAATCACCCACTCATGGTCTAACAAAATTAGGGCATCCAAATTTCCCACGGATCATTAGAATAGTGGGGGAAACATACATGGCTATTTCTTCCACATGCATTTCAATAAACTAATAAACTCTACCATCCACAAAATATGCAAAATCATTCTCCACACACCACATTAACTAGGGTACATAGCATATAGGAGTTACATTATATCCTATCGTGAAAACACATCGAAAATAGTCATATAGAAGGAGAGAACAGCTCACTGTTCTGTCCTGACGATCTTAACGGCATTCTCGGGCCGTTAATGGAGCTTAACGGCAACATCGTTGGCCATTAATGAAGATCTTGACGACAAGGGATCTTGCCGTCAAGTTCAGGTCTCTGCAAGAATGCAGACCCGAGCTCCAAACACAAGAAGAATGGGGGATCTAGGACACGAGGAAAAATGTGTAAAAATAAGAAAACCCTACTAGACATCTACATGGACGATGTGTGTAGGTTACTTGCCTCTGAAAATACTCCAAAGGGATCTAGGGTTCGTAGAAGCTCTCCTTGGGCAGTCCCAAGAAGCCTCCAGAAACGTCTTCCTCCGGGTTCTTGATCAGTCTCCTCAGCAAGCCAAGGTCGGGGAACTCTTCCTCGATGTTCCAGCTACCTCCTTGTTGCAGTAGAATGCCGGGAACACCTTCACACTGATGGATTCGAGCTTGCAAAGTCCAGCTTTTCTCACAGACCAGAACTAGGTTTTCTTCTTCTCCTCTTTGCAAAGAGCCAAAGAGAGCTCTGGGGGTTTGCAAGGGGAGGTTGGTTTAAAGGAGAGGGGTCTCTCCTTTCCCGCAGGGGTGATGTGAGGCCTTCACAACCGTTGGGGACAGCTCCCCAATGGCTGGGGTTGCTTGTCCCCAGAAATTCGGGCTCTGCATGCATGCATGTCAGAGATCTTAACGTCCATATCAATGGACGTTGACTTAAGTATTGGCGTCCATCGAGGTGGACGCTGACTCAGCATGGACGTCCATCCATGTGGACGCCAATTGGGTCCTTCGGCCAGAACTCAAAACATGCAGAAACCATGCTTAACTTATACACATATACATGCCATACATATTCTATCATGTACACACTACCACCATGCAATTCATACACTATTTACAACTAATTATACACATGCATACATAAGTATACTAACTAATACGTACGTAGATATGTACATCTATGCATACACAACCATGAATTATTTACACGTAATAAAATAATACAATAAAATTCGAGGGCCTTACACCTTCTCCCCCTTAAAGAAACTTTGTCCTCGAAGTTTAAACAAAACTACTCAAACAAACGAGGGTATTTCTTCTTCATCGCATCCTCAAGCTCCCAAGTAGCCTCCTCTCGCGAGAAGTTCCGCCATAGAACTTTCACCGACGCAATACCCTTGTTCCAGAGATGCTGAACCTTCCGGTCATGAATAGCTACTGGTTGCTCCACATACGACAGATCTGGCTGAATCTCCACTGGCTCATGACTAATCACATGAGATGGATCTCGGACATACTTCCTGACCATAGAAACGTGGAAAACGGGATGAACACTTGCTAATGCTGGGGGTAAAGCTAGCTCATATGCCATGCTACCCAATCGTCTGAGAATCTCATACGGGCCAATGAATCTAGGGCTTAGCTTACTATGCCTGCCAAATCTAACCACACCACGAGTAGGTGATATCTTCAAGAAGACATGATCACCCACCTCGAATTCCAAATCCTTCCTCCTGTTGTCGGCATAGCTCTTTTGCCTATCCTGTGCCGCAACAAGCCTCTTCCTGATAAGCTGGATCTTATCCGAAGTCTCCTGAACTAACTCCGGACCGATCAGCTGCCTATCACCAGTCTCTTCCCAACATAAAGGAGATCTACAAGGCCTACCATACAACGCCTCAAATGGAGCCATACCAATACTCGCATGAAAGCTGTTGTTGTATGCGAACTCCACTAGAGGTAGATGACGCTCCCAATCATCCTTCCAATCCAGTACACACGCTCTCAACATATCCTCGAGCATCTGGATAGTCCTCTCGGACTGTCCATCTGTCTGGGGATGAAACGCCGAACTGAGCTTCAGCTCCGAACCTAACGCATGCTGAAGACCCTTCCACAACCTCGAAGTAAATCTCGGATCTCGATCTGAAATGATCGACTTCGGCACACCATGCAATCTAACCACACTACTAATATACAATCTAGCTAAGCTCTCAACCGACTGCTTCTTCTTCATAGGTAAGAAATGCGCAGCCTTCGAGAATCTATCTACAACTACCCAAATCGAGTCATTGCCCCTTCTAGATCGAGGCAAACCTGAAACAAAGTCCATAGTGACAGTTTCCCACTTCCATACTGGGATCTCCATCCTTTGCATAAGGCTGGATGGTCACTGTCGCTCGGCCTTCACTTGCTGACACACCAAACACCGGGATACATAATCCGCCACATCCCTCTTCATGCCGGACCACCAAAAGGACCTCTTCAAATCCTGGTACATCTTAGTGTTATCGGAATGAATAGAGAATCGCGATCTATGAGCCTCCGCTAACACATGCTCACGAACATCTACCAAATCAGGGACACAAACACGGTGATGGAATCTAATCACACCGTCCTCATCACGAGCAATGCCTGCCTTGCCCACTAACTCTAAGAGTCTAGGGTCGGCTTTTTGTTGCTCGATCACCTCATCCAAAACTGAGGACCTAAGAGATAACTGAGCTACAAAAGCCTGGCATAACGATGGCTCTAACTCAGTCAACGCGCAAGCCGCATCCTCCAACATCTTCCAGTCCTGCTGGAGAGATGGCCTCTTTCTACTCAGAGCATCCGCTACGACATTCGCCTTCCCAGGGTGATACTAAAGGTCGAAGTCATAGTCCTTCAAGAACTCAATCCATCTTCTCTGCCTCAAGTTTAATTCCTTTTGGGAGAAAAGATACTTCAAGCTCTTGTGGTCGGTAAACACCTCAAATCTGACACCATAAAGATAGTGCCTCCAGATCTTTAGTGCATGAACCACTGCTTCGAGCTCCAAATCATGAGTCGGATAGTTCTTCTCATGCTCCTTTAGCTGACGAGAAGCATAAGCCACTACCCTTCCTTGTTGCATTAGCACACAGCCTAAGCCAATCTGAGACGCATCCGTGTAGATAGCAAAACCCTCTACACCGCTCGGTAAGACTAAAACCGGAGCTGACGTGAGCTTAGTCTTCAACAATTGAAAACTAGTCTCACACTTCTCGGACCAGACAAACTTCACTCCCTTTTTGGTGAGCTGAGTCAATGGGGCGGCGATGGATGAAAATCCCTCAATGAATCGCCGATAGTAACCAGCCAAACCTAGAAAACTACGAATCTCCAAAGGGGTCTTGGGAGTCTCCAGATCCATAACTGCTTGGACCTTTTCTGGATCAACTGCAACACCAGCACCGGAGATAACATGCCCGAGGAAATGAACCTCGCGCAACCAGAAATCGCACTTGCTGAACTTAGCATACAGTTTGTGCTCACGGAGAACCTCTAATACTACCCTCAAATGCTGACGGTGTGTGGCCTCGTCCGAAGAGTAGACCAGCACATCATCAATAAACACCACAACAAAGCTATCTAGATACGGCCTAAACATCCTGTTCATGATATCCATGAACGCTGCAGGGGCGTTGGTCAATCCGAAAGGAAGGACCAAAAACTCATAATGTCCATAACGGGATCTGAATGCCGTCTTGGACACATCCTCACTCCGAATCCTCAACTGATGATAACCAGATCGCAAATCAATCTTAGAAAAGACTGATGCATCTTGCAACTGGTTAAACAAATCATCAATACGAGGTAAGGGATACCTGTTCTTCACAGTCACTTGGTTCAGCTTTCTGTAGTCAATGCATAACCTAAGTGACCCGTCTTTCTTCTTGACGAACAATACAGGTGTGCCCCACGGGGAAACACTAGGGCGAATAAATCCCTTATCTAGCAACTCTTGCAACTGCCTCCTCAACTCGGCTAACTCTGTAGGTGCCATCCGATATGGAGCCTTCGAGATAGGAGAGGTGCCTGGAAGCAACTCTATGGTGAACTCTATCTCTCTATCCGGTGGCAATCCAGACAAATCATCAGGAAAGACGTCTGGAAAATCCTGCACTACCTTGATCGCTGCAAGAGTAGGTGACTCACCAGCCTCTGGTACTAACACCACGCTGGCAAGAAAAGCGTCACAACCCTTGTTTACCATGCGCATCGCCTTCATGGCAGAGATGACCAACTTTCCCACCAAGTTCCTTGGCAAGGGATGAGAGAACTCGTCCTCACCAGGAATGCGGAAAACAATCCTCTTCCCACGACAATCTACTAATGCATAGTGCTCCTCTAGCCAATCTAGACCAAGAATAGCATCATAGTCCTTGATCTTTAGCAAGAAGAAATACCTTCTAGGATTCTATCCTCAATGCACACAGGTAACGACGGAATGCACTTCCTAGTCGATACCGTACCCGCAGGGGTGTGCACAGACAAAGGGACTTCTAAATCCTTAGACTCTATGCCTGACTCTAGGGCTAACTACCTAGCGAACCGCTCAGAGATGAACGAGTGAGTGGCACCCGTATCAAACAAAACCCGAGCGTGCACACCTAGAAGTAAAACCGTACCTTTGGTGACATGCTCCGCCTGTTCGGCATCCTCGCGTGCTAAAGCAAACACTCGAGCTGGGGCTCGAGGCCTTCCTGGTCTTCCTGTAGTTGGCGCTGCTGCCGCTACCGCTGCTGGGGCTGGCGCTCCGCGCTGGACTCCCTGCTGAAGTCTCGGACAATCCTTGATCTTGTGGTCACTACTTCCGCACTTTAAGCACTTTCCCGTAATCATCCAACATTCGGAACCACCATGTGTCTTCCCACAGTGGGGACACTCTTTCTTCACACCAGGGGAACGTACAGAGGGTACCTGAGCATTGCCGACTGCTACTGATCGTTGCTGTGTCTGGTACACCGCTTTCTTCTTGTCCTGCCGCTGAAACGTAGCTACAGGCCTCTTTTGCGAAGCCTTCTTCTCTTCAATGTATTGCTCCATCTCACCCTCCTGTCTGCAAGCAGCACTAAGTGCCTCGTCAAAGGTGCGATGGTCGAACGCCACTAGCCTCGTCCTCAGTGATGGTTTGAGTCCCATCACAAACTTTTTCGTCTTTCTGCGCTCATCAGCCACAATGTGAGGTGCATACTTAGATAGTTCTGCAAACCTTGCCTCATACTCTAGCACGGTCATGGAGCCTTGAGCCAAAGAGAGGAACTCCTGCTCCATCCGATCTTGAATATGCTCGGGGACGAACTTGGCCCGAAAGAGCCTCACGAACTCGTCCCAAGCAACATCAACCGCGCCGTCCTCAAACCGTGTACGCAGCAATGAAGCCCACCATACATCAGCTCTTTCCTGTAGCATGTAGGTGGCTAATGTGACCTTATCCTCATCTTCACACCTGATGGCTCGGAAGATCTTTTCTATCTCCCTCATCCAGCTTTCTGCCAATAATGGATCGCTCTCCCCCTTAAAAGAGGGTGGTAGCATCCTCTTGAATCTCTCCATGATGGAAGGTCCACCATGGTCATGAGCTGGAACTTGAGTCAGCTACATCAAACAATGAGCAATTTCATATTCAACACAATATCATGAAATTTAAATAACACTGACTACTAGTTGTTTTATTAATCTAACCTGAGCCTCCAACTGTGCCTGGAGTGCTGCCTGAGTATGAGCCTGCGTCTGCATGGCTTGCACCAGACCTTGCATGAATACTCCATAATCCACAGGCGGCGGTGGGGGAAGTACAGGACCCTGAGGTGCCGGGGCCTGCTGTTCTGCCCGCTCCTTACGTCTCGGCTCGTCCTCACGGGCCGACGCTCCGCCACGCCTACCTCTCGAAGCCATGGCTGCAATAAATTTCAGCCACTATTAGAGCTATGTGATTTAATTTCCTAACCATTTTCTTACCTATTTTCCATTCATTATTAATCCATTCTACACATGTGGACAATCTATGAAGATTTAGCATGTAATGAAGATGATGACTTATATATATTCATATGCAGTCTCAATCGGTCGCTCTGATACCAATCTCTGTGATGACCCTCATTATACCGGTACGGTTATACCAACCCACGTCGGTATAGTGAACGTAATCACAGTGGGACATTTACCCAAACAATAACATACGATTGAGATACACCTGAATATAAATACAGAGTAGCGGAAGAAAAGAACCACTATTTTCATTTCATTCATCATCCATGATTCAACTGACAATTTAAAAGAACTAAAGTCCACATAATTGAAGTGCTAAAATTTAATACATAGTTGTCCACCAATTACATAATAGTTTCATTACAATGCCTCAATTACATACAATGAAAGCAAAATGTCACGATGACGACTCCACCAGGCTACTTGCCACGCTCGGAGTCACTCTCCACTATCTCTTCCAATGGTGTAACGTCACCAACTAAACCTGAACGCCGAAGCAAGGAGTGAGTCTAAAAGACTCAGCAAGTAATACCACACACAACATACATGCATATATCACAGTAGGTTCCACATTCCATTTCACAGTGCGAAACTCATGACATGCTTGGACATTAATAAGGGACAACCTATCATGATAATTCTACAAAACTAAACACATGGTACATGATTTAAGACATTCTAAAATAAATAACCTATCACATGCTCTCTACTTATTCAATCACATGAAAACCACACTTCAGATTAAACTATAACATGAAACGGCTAAACATGGGATTCTCACATACATGAAGGAAATCATTCCTAGCATGGTTGCTACACATTTTTGTACACGTAAACTATCATTTTATACACTTTAAGGTTGCTGTTTTGGTCATGGATTAGAAATTCATACCCTTCACATGAGAGCTACATTCTTAATTAAACTACGACATGATAACAATGAGACATGAAATTGTTCACACATATGCAAGAAGTGCTACTAGCATGAATTCTACGCATTTTTACACATATAAAATATTCTCATAGCCACAATTAGGTTTCTGTTATAACATAATTTCACATTATCCTATCATGTACTACAATTTCACAATCTCACATATTGGTTCCACATGTTTTCACAATTGCCCATTCGTATAGTTCTCTTTTCACACATTGCACATTTACACATATTCACACTACACAATTTACACATGATCACATTCACATTTCACATTTCACAATTTAGTGCCGTGACACATAGTCCAAACCACATAAGAAGGACACATCACATAACACATACACATAGACGCCACCTAGGCAATATATTGACGACTCTTGGACTGCGCAGACCGGGAGAACAAGTCTCCACCCTAACCAGTGGTACTTGTCCACCTCCAGGATTTCATCCTAAAGCCCTTAGGATCTTAACACATTGAACCTTCTCATGGGGACTTCTCCATGATACGGTTCCACGGCCCTCTATGGAAGCAGTGTCACACTTGGCACAGTCTTACACATTACACATACCGATTTTTAACACACATATTTACACATGGCGCACTCACATCTTTACATTCTCTCATTCACACACATGGCTCTGTTTTCCTAGAATGATACTACAGATGATAGATATTACACATTCAGTAAGTTGCATAAATCAGGTTGCACGCGCATTTCAAATCATTTTCACAATAGCATGCATTATTCACATATTTTCGCATGGAAGTTTCGTATTGCATTCTACAGTTGTCCAAACAGCCTGAAAATTTAACCACATGCTGATTACAGGTTTATGACCTCACATGCAAAATTTCACGTTTTTATGACTCATAATGCAATTACAGAAAATTAGATATCAATCCTCATATCATTCGTAATTCAATTTATCATGGCACACCACATGAATATTCAGTTTAATAGTTCCTAGCCCTGAACCCAACATACACAACACCACAAGAAATTTCCCCGGATTTATTACACAACACACAATTTACAGGAGATTTTACAAGACCTACGCATGTTTTCTAATTCCATTTCAGAAATTTCAGTAAATCATGTGAGCATGGAGAAATTCCCAGAAATTCAAAGCACAAACTGAATCACCCACTCATGGTCTAACAAAATTAGGGCATCCAAATTTCCCACGGATCATTAGAATAGTGGGGGAAACATACATGGCTATTTCTTCCACATGCATTTCAATAAACTAATAAACTCTACCATCCACAAAATATGCAAAATCATTCTCCCACACACCACATTAACTAGGGTACATAGCATATAGGAGTTACATTATATCCTCATCGTGAAAACACATCGAAAATAGTCATATAGAAGGAGAGAACATCTCACTGTTCTGTCCTGACGATCTTAACGGCATACTCGGGCCGTTAATGGAGCTTAACGGCAACATCATTGGCCGTTAATGAAGATCTTGACGACAAGGGATCTTGCCCTCAAGTTCAGGTCTCTGCAAGAATGCAGACACGAGCTCCAAACACAAGAAGAATGGGGGATCTAGGACACGAGGAAAAATGTGTAAAAATAAGAAAACCCTACTAGACATCTACATGGACGATGTGTGTAGGTTACTTGCCTCTGAAAATACTCCAAAGGGATCTAGGGTTCGTAGAAGCTCTCCTTGGGCAGTCCCAAGAAGCCTCCAGAAACGTCTTCCTCCGGGTTCTTGATCAGTCTCCTCAGCAAGCCAAGGTCGGGGAACTCTTCCTCGATGTTCCAGCTACCTCCTTGTTGCAGTAGAATGCCGGGAACACCTTCACACTGATGGATTCGAGCTTGCAAAGTCCAGCTTTTCTCACAAACCAGAACTAGGTTTTCTTCTTCTCCTCTTTGCAAAGAGCCAATAAGAGCTCTGGGGTTTGCAAGGGGAGGTTGGTTTAAAGGAGAGGGGTCTCTCCTTTCCCGCAGGGGTGATGTGAGGCCTTCATAGCCGTTGGGGACAGCTCCCCAATGGCTGGGGTTGCTTGTCCCCGGAAATTCGGGCTCTGCATGCATGCATGTCAGAGATCTTAACGTCCATATCAATGGACGTTGACTTAAGTATTGGCGTCCATCGAGGTGGACGCTGACTCAGCATGGACGTCCATCCATGTGGACACCAATTGGGTCCTTCGGCCAGAACTCAAAACATGCAGAAACCATGCTTAACTTATGCACATATACATGCCATACATATGCTATCATGTACACACTACCACCATGCAATTCATACACTATTTACAACTAATTATACACATGCATACATAAATATACTAACTAATACGTACGTAGATATGTACATCTATGCATACATAACCATGAATTATTTACACGTAATAAAATAATGCAACAAAATTCGAGGGCCTTACAAATCGTCTCGATAAGCAACCTCATACTCGTGTTGGAATGTATGATGGAGATAATACACTGTAAGTTAGGATGATAAATGTCAGTCTAAGTCAACTTCCAGATGATTATAGACATAGGTTTGTATTCATTTACCTACCATATGTAAGTCTCTACTCATTTGGTAATCCCATCTATCCTCAATGATCTCTATGAACATATGGGTATACTTGGATGATGCTGCAAATATATGTTTCTTGGCAACCTCCAAATTTGCATATACCAACTCCATCATTGGTGTTCTATCACAATTTACAAGTCTCAGGACCTCATAATGAAACTCAATCATATGCACAATCTTATTGACCATCGACCAAAAGTTGGAGCTGTTCACCAAGACCTTCACCTCCCTGCCATCGCGTGAAGTTGTAAAATGTGAGGATAGCCACTGATCACTTCTGAACATCTACTTCAATCAATCTCTATGTTTCAAGAGGCTATCTAAGGCAATATAATTTGTCGCAAAGTATGTAATAGCTGGCCTCAATATCTCACCACCATAGAAATCTCTCATCTATCGTAGCACAAGGGTGTGATTATAGATGTATCGTATAATGTTCTGTGCTGCCTCAATGACCTGCTTAACTTTCATATCCATACTACATTATTTTTTCATTATCATTTAAGTTGCAAGAAATTTACATATAATATTAGAGACAATGATGACAATGAAGTTTATCGGGTGAAGTTGACCAATCTCTTTCAACATTAACTCCACACAATGAGCTGCACTAAGGGTCCAAAAAATTTGAGGGGTGAGCTTTCATCAATTCTTCCCCTACCATCTTGTAGTTTGACCCATTATTCATCACCACTTGTACAATGTACTCCTTACCAATCTCTGCCACTATCTGCTCCATTATCTGTAAAATGTACTGATGGTTATGAATATGGCCAGAAGCATCTACGAACTTGTGATAGAAGACTTGTCGATTGTAGTACACTATAAAGTTTATGACACTACTTTTTGTGGTGCCCGACCATCCATCACACATAAGGGTGATGCCGTACTTTTTCCATTTTCTCTTGAAAGAGACAATGTAAGTTTTCAATTCTTCAACCTCTGTCTCTAGGTAAACACCAGCAAGCTCTTTCGCTGTGGGAGGCTGTGCATGCTTTCCAAGGTTTTGGATCTCTTGCACCATTGGTATGTAGTATTTACTATTTACAACATTAAAAGCTAATAATGAATGATGCCGAAATTTGGCAACAACCTTGCCCAACAGCCATCTCGGCCCTTTACTCTGCTGACAGTTTTCAATCTGGGTCTGCTTTCCATGCTCCCTTTGAAATATATAGAGGTCAATGTCCTGCACATCTAGATCTGTGTTCCTCTTCCTTTGGGATATGGAAGAGGTTGAGTGGTGAGGAGGATTAGTGAAATAGCGATGAAGGTCTTGGGATCCAGCATGTTGTGAGGATGAGACTCCTTCATCGCAAACATGTGCTTCTAAGTCACCCTTGGCCCATGTCTCAGCTCTGCTCTCGCGTAGAGCCCGTTGAAAGTCTTTCTCGAATGAATCTCGAACTGTGACATGGATGCCAAGGATCTGGGATGAGAGTTGTTGTTCATCATATGATCCTCCCTCATCATCTTCTAATGTAACCTGTGTCTACATCCTCTTCTCTGCCCTAACCTGTGTCAAATGCTATGCCATCGCAATCTTGGCATCATATGACATGCTTGGACAACCAATGACTTCACTATATCTTGTACCCTTGCCGCCCGCCAAGTGTTTTTTTAAATGGGAGACACCTCCCCCATGGAACTAGATGGAAGAATAATTGCATTGGAACCAATGTCTGTTTCCCTGAAGCATTCTCCCATGTTGCCACCCAATGTCGTCACTCTTTCCTCATGGAGGCATCCATAATGTTCAAGCAATCACAGAGGACAATACTATTAACATGCATTAACAAGCATTAATAAGTAGCAAACCAAGAAATTGATCGGCCGATCTCCCCAGAGCCCTTGATTTCCGGATCATGGGAAGATCAGTGGATCAAACTCTGTGTTTCGATTGACCAATCTTCCCAGAGCCATTGATTTATGGAAGATATGAATATCGGTCGATCGACATGTGAAAATTGATCGACCGATAATAGAAATAGATTTTGTAAAATAGGATGGATCTATGGATTTCCTTCTTGAAAATAATTACTAAACCTACCTAAATCTTGCTTTCAAATGTAAAGAAAATGAAAAATCTGAGTAGATGTAGGATATGATATATACCTTGAAGATGGAGTCTTCCCTTCAAAAAATCTTGAATCGTAAGTTGAGAAGGAAGAATGTACACTATTTACATCCTAAATATGAAAAAAATAAATAAAATAAGCTAATCATATGAAAATGGTGAGGGGGTAGAAGGGAGAAGGAAGAGAGGAAGAAGAGAAACCTTACCTGCGTTGGGGGGGGGAGGGTTGGGAAAGTGGAGATAAGAGAAAGGGGAAAGGAGGTATGGGTTTAAAAGGGGATCCAACTGGGCCGCTACGGGCCAATTGGATCCCATAACAAATCTGGCTTGGATTGTACTGAACCGGACCACATCGAGTTGGTGCGGGTCGCCCCTTGGGGGTGACCCAATCGTGTCGTTGTGGTACGCAGTGGCACGTCCAACCCTAATTCCAAACCCCTTCCCTCTTTCACCCTAAACTCTAAAAAAGAAGAAACCTTCCTCCTCTTTCACTCGCACCCTTGCAAAACCTTTCCGCTCTTGCCACTCCATAAAAAGTACCGTACATAAAAGGAAATGATAATGCCATGTCAGACTCTTTATACACATCACCAAACCATTCCATGAAGATAATGAAATAGGGATTTTTTTTTAACCTATTTTGTCACAACTAGGAAGAAAGTCCTTCCCTTCTAGTCACACGTCATGTGTTTAGGGTAGCAGTGTCAACGGACCAGATCTGAATTGGATCCTTGGTGATCGGAACACGGATCTGCATTCACATGATTTGATTAAAATCCAAGTCCAAAATTAGAATACATATCAGATCTGGATTTGGATCTAGATTCAAAATGGAATCTTGAATTCGAGTCAAGATTCAAATCCAATTTCTCACCTCAATCTCTCATGCCCTTCTTTTGGCCGACGAACACGCCGGGTACTTTCATAATAGCTGTGGCGGAGGGGTCCTTGAGGTGACCTAGGAGGGTTCCCTTGGTGAGGAACTCAAGTGCCAAGTACCCAATCAAAAGCTTCCCATCGCCGCCCGCCTCGATTTGCCTCTGTAGTGGCCCGGGCGAGGGAATTCTCCTCAATATATCTTGGCCAGCTTCTTGGTTGGGTCCGATCACACCACCTCCACCTAGAATCCCATTTCCTTTCAAAGCTCCACCAGCTTCTTCTCGTTCTCGATCCCCTTGACATATTCCTAGAGATGATGACCAGCTTGACCCCACCGTAGATGACCTTACAACACACACACTGTCCCTTCTACGGCCCAGTGTGCCAAAATTATCAAGAATTTTTGTTCTGATGTACTTTTTTCATTAAATATTTTGGTATACCCACAATTATAATTAATTAATATTATTATCACCAAAATTTAAGTCAATTAGATTGTTAATTTCATATCAAAGAGACCTTGTTCATCAACACTCATAGTGCCATAGGGACACGTTTTGCCAAGGCTCAAGAGTTTGAGGACTTGGCCTTGATGAGTGGTGTGTCATTTCAGGATGAAGATCCCAAGATGGGGCTATCCGAATTGGATTTTGGTGGACCAAACCCATGCCCTTCCTTCTACGGTGTTGGTCAACGACTGAAACCTAGAGGGGGGGGGGGTGAATAGGTTGATAGAGAAATTGGAAACAAATTAACCACTTAAAACTTTTGATTAGTGAATGTAATCATGTGCAATATAAATAAAGGAGCGGAAGTAATCACACATAAAGAACACAATGTGATGCTCCCCCTGAATTGTTGTTTGTCAAAGCTTCACACATTCTCCTTGTTGTTCAACCTATTTGACACCATCTATCGACATGTGAACCAAAAAGTCGACTCGTGTATTTTAGTTATGAACGATGTGGCCTCCTAGGATGCGTTCTTGTTCCTTCATTGAAGATGATAACCATTGGTTCCTTCATGGGGAGCTTGCTGCCTCTTTATGGATCTGGTTCCTTCCACTTGCAAGCTCTAAAGTTCACCTGCATAGCCACATTACAATGAGAATTTGGAGTTTCCTAACTGTCACTAATACATCGACCCCTATTGGGTTTGTATCCATCCACTGTCTCATTCTGTTACTTTGGGAGATTTGGAAGGCGAGATGCACAAGTAGATTTGAAGATAAGAAAACTTCTACAGGGGCGGTCATCAGAAAAATTAAATTTGAGGTAGCTCATTCTTTGGAGTCGATCCATTTTAAATCTGCACCTTCCTTACCAGATATGAAGATCCTGTTGCAGTATGGTTTCTCTGTCAACTGGGTTCTAAAAAGCTTCAAGTTCATTCGCTGGATTCCACCGATAGAATTTTACTCTTTAAATGTGGATGGCGCAAGTCATGGAAACCCAGGTGTTTGTGGGGGAGGAGGTTGTATTCGTGACAAGATCGGTGCAGTTGTGGTGGCCTTTGCTTACCATTATGGTTATGGAAATAGTTTAATTGCAGAGTCTAGAGCACTATGTGATGGAATTCGCCTGGCTAGTTTCCTTGGTATTCAGCTTGAGAAAGTTAGCTCAGATTCTCTAATATTGGTTAACTCTTTCAAAATAGGGATATGTCCATCTTGGAAGGCTTTCTACTGGTGGAGGGAAGCACGAGCAATGAGTCTCCAGATGAAGCTTTCTATTGTTCATGTGTATAGAGAGGCTAATCAGGTAGCTGACGGTCTGGCTAAAGCAGGATGTTTATCTAATGTCAATCAGGTGTTCTGGGGGTCAATAAATCTTCCAAAAGTTTGTAAAGGGCCCCTCCTGTTGGACAAAACTGGTCTCCCTCATTTGAGAATTTTGTAACCGGTCTGTCATCTTTATGTACTCCATCTTTTATTATAATTCCAGGCCCAAGCTCTCTCTGGTGGAGTGGGTTTTCTTTTCCCCACTGGGGAAGGGTGCACTCTCCTAGATGAGATCCTGAGGACCTCCTTTTACTAGGAAAAAAAGGATGCGTTCTTGATTCTGATTGGTTTAAGTGTGGTTTATCGGACAAATAGAGGAGGGAGCTATGTTCGGCCAAAGGAGGAGCTATTGTGGGTGCTCTGGGAGATTCTGGCTTGGGAGCTCTGATTTTGGTGTGGTTTCTACGCGAGGAGGATGTTCAGAGCATGAAGATGTAGCCAGTGCATCATTCTTCGTGTTCTTCATGTTGGTAGGGAGGCTTTCTCGCTTGTTTGTGTTGTTTGATCATTTTAAAACATGAAAAGCATGAGTTAGTATGTATATGTGATTCTTGAATGAGTTAATAGATGTGTGTAGTCGTGGGTTAATAAAATATGAAGGTTTCTGTGTGGTTTCTAGTTGAGAAGTTGAGGTTAGGGTTTAGTCTGAGAACACGGTAGGTCGAGGCGACGTTTCATGATGTAGTTGCCAACCCTGATGCATTCTTATTGTGAACGCGGCATGTCATGCGCATGCATTCTTAACGTGCCCTTGGGCCTTGACGCGTTCAACTTCTCGAAGTGCTTTATGCTGGGATTGGAAATGTGGGTCTTGTGTGGACCTGATTTTGTTGGTTGAATGACTATTTAAGAAGTTTAAAGCATGTTAATGTTAGTAAAGCATGAATTAGTGGTAATGGTTCATGTTATGGTCAATTAGTGATTTCTTTTTACTATGTTAATTATATTAAGAATGTAAGAGGTGTATGGTTGATGAGTATAATGTTTACATATGTGAATATATGAGCTAAAGGTTATGTGTTAGACGATGTTAAGTAGTTGTGGGTTGTCATGGTTTTTGAATGAACAATTTAAGGGTGTGATTATGTGATCAGTTGTAACTTGTGGTAGTTTGTCGAGTTTGGTGGTCCGACACTTACTTTGGAATACCTCTCCAGTCAGGTACCCCAGGTTCCTTGTAAGCTAGACACATTTGTTCTTGGAGTTTGTCCCAGTACTATGTGTACCGTAGAGGTCAATGTCATCTTCCCGGACACCCTCACTCATTTGCTTGTTGAGTTGTATGTCCGGCTGAGGGAAAGACGACGTAGGGAAGCAACTTGCGGTGTGGGAGTGTGATCGATCATAGCATGCTTATGGTTGGGGGATGAACACCAGTAGACATACTAGTCCCCAACTAGTCCAGTGTTTCCGCTTCCTCTCTCTAGGGACTCCGGAATGCCTAGTAGTGTTAGGTGTGGGTCTGCAGATGGTGGATTGGTCTCCACAGCTTCTTGCACTTGTAGAGGTGGGGCTGAAATTAGACCTTTCATCTGTGATTGCAAGACTAAGAGGTGTTTTCTATGTTAGTTTGTCCGGGTCGGATACTAGCATCATAAACCAGTAGTCATGACCCATGTGCTAGCGTCACTTATTCTGACTCCACTTGTGGTTTGCTCCATAGTGAGTGTGGAACAGTTGGATTAGTACCACTTGGTCCTACAGTTGGTCTTTCCGTTTCTTTAATGTTCTCTTAATGGCTGATATTTAATGCTTACTGAGCTTAGTGGCTCTTAGTTGGCAGTGTGCTTCTGGTTAATTGTGAGGTTATGGTGATGCCTGTTAATTGCATATTTTTATACTTAATTAGTTGTTTACTTGTGGGAAGCATGTTGTTATTTATGTTCATTAGAAAGCATGTTTAAGTTCCGGATTTCGTTATGTTTCCTTTTAATTGTCATATTTGAGCTGACCAATGGATTGACGTGGTTTTGTGAGGCTCACATCCCTACACCCCCCCTTTTAGGTGTTTAGTGAGCGTGGTTTCGTGGCAGTGGACCTGTACCACCAGCAGTAGTGTGAGCTATGGCTCTTGTTGTACACCTTGGGGTATGCCTTAGGCTCTTGTACTTTTCCTTTGGACTTGTAATAATATAGTGGGACAATGTAATTTTATGAATGTATATAAGATCATGTACTTTATCATGTATCTTTGTATAGTGTGGTTGCCTTTTATATTTTTACTGAACACGTGTATGAGATATCTCTTGTGAGACTTCGATTTGTTCATGGGAGGCAGGTTTGGATATGGAGCCTTTTTGGCCATAAGTATCCAAGGTCGCTACAGTTGGTATCAGAGCAGAGTCTAGTTAGAATATGAAAAGACATGAAAATTACAATGTTCTAAATATGATTTAATGTCCACTATTAGTAGTATATCTATGAGTTTTTGTATGAGTTTTTATGTATAGGTGTGTTATTTTATAATTTGTGATGTTGTTAGTGTGATATGGAATCATTATGAGAAGCAATGCAGTTGAGAAATGATTTGATTTGGCATGTTAATTTGTGGAAATGAGATAGTTCTCTGAGAAAAATGTGATAGAGAGTGGTATGTTATTGAAGTATCAACAAATTTAACAAGATTAGTGGTATAATGTTAATTATTCAGGTATAAAGAGAGGCAATTAATGTAGGTACGTCAGTGTGTTAGTTTTGCTACAGAGAGGTATGATTGTCTGAAAGCTAGTGGTTATGGAAGACCTAAGGGATTGTAATAGAGATATTTAAGGCATTTGTGGATTGTGTCCATAAAGCGTAGGAAGGTTGTTCAGAGGGTAAGATGATTAGAATTTCTGAAGGTTTCAGATGACTCCATGATTAGGATTGATCGCAGATGATGGATAGTTGAGTAGAGAAGCAGTAGTTTATGGCAGTAGGTTTGAAAATGGTGTTGTTAGTAAAAGAGATAATAGTGTTAGAAAATTTTGTAAAAAAGTTAGTAATAGTGTGTGCAGATATGAGTAGTTTGTTACAGAAAGCGTAGAGGAAGATAAGTATTGGGTTAAGTTTTCTGAGAGTTCTGAAGATAGGTTATCTAGTTGGCAAGTGGTAGTTTGTGGTTATTCAAAAAAGAGATTTGTTAAAGATTATGGTATTAAAGGTATGATTAGTGAGGTTTAGCAGTTGTGCATAGTGTATGGCAGTGAAAAGCGAAGTATGTATCAGGAAGGATTAAAGCCAGAAATGTCAAGAGCAAGATAAAGCTATTTAAGTAAGATTAGATAAGGTAAGGTATGATGAGCAACGTTATGATTTCAAGGATTTGAAATGGAGGTTTTCTAGTAGAAAGGATCAAGCAGAAAAGGGTAAGTCAAGTAATAAGAAGATAAGAGATGTCAATTTGTGCAAAGTAAAGATAGAGATTATGAAAGGATAAGAGTTTTAGTTGAGGTAATTGAAGGGGTTTGAAGGGAATTTGGATCCGTGATGGTAGTGTTTCCAGTGATTGAGGATGGAACAATTGTAGTAGAGTAAGCTGAAAGGTAGATGTTGAGGTTATTTGTGTATAGATAGAGATTTCAGATTTTGTAGAAATTGTTTAATTTTAATGAAAGTTGAATAGCAGTTGATCAATGCAGATTATAAAGTAGTAGTGTAGAATAGAGAAACAAAGAAAGGGCAGATCATTGTAATTAAGGAAATGGGTGTTTGAATTCCAAGTTTGGCAATGTTTCAGTGAAAGGTAGTTATATGCTAAAGGAGAATTACAAATATGATTTAAAGAATTTTATTGGTGCAGTGGAATTAATAAGGTAAGAGGATAGTCAAAGGGTTATTTTGCAGAGATGGTACTTTGTTCAGTATAGTTAATAGTAAATTTAAAGTTTGAGCATTATTGATCAGAAGAAACGATGAATATGGTAGATTATGTGATGATTATAGTTAATTGATTAAGACAGAGTTCAATAAGAATTTGTGTGATGGTGTAGAGTAGATAAGTCATTTAAGTAGAAGTATTCTTCAGTAATAACATTTTTAGAGTTTGATGTAAGATTAGGAATAGATCTGTCACGTCCCAGGCGTTACGCAGCAGATATAAATTATTCAGAAATAATTTGAGACAAGATCCCGAGACGTGAACAGTCGGCAAATAAGTCTCTAGCTAGCACACACTAAATGTATAACAACATACATCATCATAGGGCCCAATTATTAAACTCAATGGAAATTGTGTTCAAATCTCATATTTGTCTCAGAAAAACTAATACAGAACTAAGACTCAATAAAAGGAAAAGTACATTTTATTCCTCACTTCCTACTACATGAATCTAACACTCAAAGCAAACTACTATAACTAGACTCATAGTTGGAACGCTCATCACTCGGACGCATTCCCATCTTCGATTTGCTCCTCCTCTTGAACATCATAGTCACCTAGATTGGGGTAAAAGTAGGGGATGAGCAAACTAGCCCAGTAGGATTGATATCTCAATGTGCGGGCAATGATATAAGTGATTAACAATTTAGAACTAGGTAAGCACGATGAATATCATGATATGCACGTACGAATAAAACCCATTAAAACATGATACATGAACAAGCTAGATAGAGTGATCATGATAAAACAAGATGACAAGATAGAACTAGCAACAAATCACTTTGTACAAGCACGCAAGATTTCACTTGATGTCAATAGTTTTCAAGAACACAAGATATCACTAAGTGCAATAAATGCAGGATGACCATATCACGGAAGCACGCAAGCATGCACGAGCACGATAATGTAACACTAATCAGGCACGTAGACACTAACGTACACCAAGAAAAGATCCATCAAGAATGTACACCAGGACACGTGTATGTGGTTATTGTATCTATCATTCAACACCGACGCACGACTCCCAGTGCAGATGCAACGCCAGTAATCATTATACCCTATGGTTAACAGTATATTTATGACTCTCCGTCATTGGGGCTAGACTGGAGCCCTTGGACATTCGCCGTGCCTGGTCAGCATCTCACTTAAATTTTTAAATGTAGATACCCACAGTCATTAATAATGGCTAATGAGAGTTTCAAGATGTAAGCATCTGTAACGTCATTTTCATGATGATGATGAGAACAAGTAATAAGTAAATTGAACATGATTTCATGAGAACAATGGTCAAGAGATAAATTCGGCAGCATAACGGTACGATTTATACTTTAGTTCAATCTTTACATTGATGGCTTTAGTCTAGATTGTAAATCACACTTACGAGAACAAGATGAGAGAGGAAGTGCACGCTATCTCCGGGGAACGTCAATGGTACAACCAACTCGGCCTCCATGTGGGAATCCACGGAGAGCGGAGATTTATGGAGGTCTTAGAGAAAAGGTCACTAGTCTACCGATTCGGAATGACCGATAGAGAGCTTCCAAATCCCCAAGAAAGGGCTGTCTAGAAGTGCAAGTGTGTAGTGATGTACGCATCTCAATCCACAATCCACCGGTTTCAAACTTGTGGAAAACAATTAACATGATAACATGAGATGAAACTATGCAATTAACTAAACATGGTTTGTAATATTTTAATATAACAATTATCATTTTAACAAGATAGAACAGTAAGAAGAGTAAATCACTTGTTGCATGAATGGTCACATCATTAAAGAGAAATTAGAATAACATTCATGTAGTTATAGCTTTTTCAATGGGTTGATAACTTTTAGGCCACTTGGCTGACTGAACAATACTTTCTAGTAATCATAACATGCAAGACATATGGCCTAGTCTGACTGAAAAGTCTCGGGTGGGTTTTAGAAATTGCGACGAGTTTAGTAATCGTGGATATTCATGGTTTATACAGAAAAATATGGCTTTCCTAGACGTAAAGTGGTTACGACTAAAAATCACGACGGGTTAAGTCGTAGCGGTTCACAAATGACCGAAAACCAAAATACCATGCAAAATGAAGCATATGGGGGTTAGGGTAGACCTATAAGTCATGATTGGTAAAATAAAAATCATCAAAAACAAGTCAAATTAGCATCTGACACAGTGGCCGTGATTTAAATCACTGAATCGCGTCCACTGTACTGGACGCTATTCAAGCAGGCAGACAGATTGTGAATTGGGTTGCACGATCTTGTGTTTTGGCTCGAAACTCAAGGTTATAGAGGTTTTTTGAGAAAATGCTCAACATGAAACTTGTTGGAAACTTGGAATAAAAGAGAACTATGGTTTTAGAATCATTCAAAATGGCCTCGGGATGTGCGACTACACGAACATAAAACGTGATTTACATGCGCGACTTTGGGAAAACACTTATAACTCAAGATATACTCAATGAAATTCGATGAAACCACTTGGACATGAAAGTAGACTTGATGCTCTACACATTGGTATATGATTTATTAAGATTTGGCCCGAGATAACCTACCTTCTGGGTTGATGAAGTCTCATTCTTCATAAATCCCTTGTTCAAACCACTATTTTAAGAACGCTTAATACTCCGTATATACTGCACAAAAATTAGGCATTCCAGTTGGGGTAGAAAGTAGACTTGACCCTCTTTCTAGGGGTATAAGCCTTGCAAGATTTGGTTATGGTTTGACTCACCTTTGGTCGACCACAAGAAGGGTTGTCTGCACAGGTTGAAGCAGAACGTAGCAGGGAAGAAGCTCCGAGTTGGGGTGGTTTCCTCCTCCATTGGGTGCTCAAGACCAGCCTCCCATGACCCCAACAATGTATATTTTCGTCCCCTAGGGTTTGGGTGAAGAGTATTTAAGCTACCATGGTGTTTAGGAGTCCTATTGTGACAAGGAAAGCCAAGTTGCGGTTTTGGCTTATTAGTTTCCTAATTTGAGGATTTCTTCCTCCATTAGAGTGTGTGAGGCTTGAGGAAACCTCCCACCATAGTTAAGCACGAATTTGGGTTGCCAAGAATGCATGTTCTCATCCCAATTCAACTCTAATTGCCTCTTTCTAATTTCAGCTTATTTAAGCTACGAATTTCCATGCATTTTCTTGGTTCATTTGATTTTTGGGCCAAATGTTGTCCATTGGCCCAATTATGATATTGGGTCATTAATATATAATGTTGGAAGTCTCTCCAACATTATTATTAAATTTTTGGTTGCGTCGTATTTCCGTGTTAACGGTTTTCCGACTTATTTCCTAATTTGGATAATCGGTCACAATAACTCTTAAACCTAACCCAAATGATTTTTATTGACCCAAATCTCTTGATGGGTCATTATAGGATATTATTTTAAGTCCATATATGATTTTTATTAAATTTCCTGACTCATCTGAGTACGTGTGATAATAATTTTTTGACTTATTCATGAATTACGATAATAAGTCACAGAACACTTTAAACTTGGCTAATCCAATTTTTCTTGGCACAAATTTCTTTGTGGAACATTTAGTAATAATGTTTAGGGTCGATTTATAATTTTTACGGAATTGTTCGATGTGTTTTAGCACATACAATAATGATACATATGTTTAAATACTCTAGTATTATTAGAAATTATTTATTTCCATTTATTTGAATTTTTTTATGTAATTAAAATTTTCAGGGTGCTACACCCTCCTCCACTTAAGAGAATTTGGTCCCCAAATTCCTAGATCATTAATTGTCTTTTTATAGTTATGATCTTTGAGCTCGTTTCGGATTTAATTCCGCTAACTTGTTTAAACATCGTGAATGCTAGTCCAACATCTACATCTATGGCCACCGTATTATCGATTTGGTTCCTTTCACTCCTGTTTTCTTCCACGGTTGTTATAACTCCATCTTAATCCACAAGATGAACTAGGGTATAACCACTAGATTATTCCTTTTCAATTTCTCCTTAATGATCTCCCCTACTTAGAAATGTACTAATAAGATAACATCATAAGATTAATCTAGGGGTTTAATAATCATACTCCTTCCGGGAGCTCCACTTGTGTTACTGCATTCACACGTCCTTGACGCTTTACCACTCCCGGGTTCCTTCCAACTTGGTCCTTTAGCATGGGACAGTTTGGTATACGATGTTCCTGACTCCCACATCGCAGGCAAGCCCCGACCTTCTTCCAGAACTTGTCCACTTGGTGCCCTGAATTGTCGCAGAATTTACAATGTTCCACCATCGTTGTTTCTTCTACTTTGATCTTTTTCTCCATGCCATAGTCCTTCCCAATGGTTGGCCTTTTGTTGTTGTTGTAGTTGTTGTTATTGTTGTTGTTGGGGAAAGTTCCAGTTGTATCGATTGCTCCCCTTTTTATAAAGATCGGCTTTGAGATGTCCTTCCCCCTCATGCCTTCCACCTTAGCCATAGTGTTTTCTACCAGTTGAGCTCTTTAGACCATCTCAGTGTAGGTTTGTATGTTGTGAGGTCCGAGCTTCTCGATGAACATGGGCCTGAGCCCATCCATGAAACGATTTGCCTTCATTCTTTCAGTTCCCACCAGATGTGGGGCATACACAGCCAGCCGTGCGAACTGAGCCTCATACTCAGCCACGGACATTCCTTTCTATTTTAGTGCGGCAAACTCCACTGCCTTCTTCTCCTTGACTCTCTCAGAGAAATACTTTCCCCGGAATATCTCCAGGAATCCAGCCCACTCCAGTTGGCCAACATTAGGTAGGTGGGCCGATGTGGCTTCCACCATGCTCGGGCATCCTTAGTAAATTGAAAAGTGTCCAGTACCACTTTTTCCCTATTAGTGCATTGCATGACTTGGAAAATCCTTTCTATCTCCTCCTGCCAGTTCTCCGCTTCATCTGGATCAGGGGACCCAGAGAAACGAGGAGGGTTTAAACTCCAAAAATTACGGTGTAAATCACCCACTCCATTCCTAGCAGCAACAACCTGATTTCCAGCCTGAACCACATTTTGTAAAGCCCGAGTCAATCCAGCCACGGTTTCTTGCATAGCTTGCCACTGATTGCGAGCCATTGCAGTTGAGTGAGAGAGTTATGAGGGTTCCTGAGAAAAGGATGGAAACCAATTAATGTCTCCAGATACATTATAAGAGTCAATGGGTAAGAAGTGTTTTGTTCATTCTAACATATTCCTAGTCTCTACCCATTCTCACCAGGTATTATTTTTAATTTCCATGACCTAGATTCCATAGGTATCTCCTAATCCTGAAACATATATCCTATTTGGTATTCCTGGGCATTTATACCACTAAACTGTCACGTCCCGAGCGTTACGTAGCGGATATAAATTATTCGAAAATAATTCGAGACGAGATCCTGAGACGTGAACAGTCGGCAAATAAGCCTCTAGCTAGCACGCACTAAATGTATAACAACATACATCATCATAGGGCCCAATTATTAAACTCAATGGAAATTGTATTCAAATCTCATATTTGTCTCAAAAGAACTAATACAAGACTAAGACTCAATAAAAGGAAAAGTACATTTTATTCCTCACTTCCTACTACATGAATCTAACACTCAAAGCAAACTACTATAACTAGACTCATAGTTGGAACGCTCATCACTCGGACGCATTCCCATCTTCGATTTGCTCCACCTCTTGAACATCATAGTCACCTAGATTGTGGTAAAAGTAGGGGATGAGCAAACTAGCCCAGTAGGATTGATATCTCAATGTGCGGGCAATGATATAAGTGATTAACAATTTAGAACTAGGTAAGCACGATGAATGTCATGATATGCATGTACGAATAAAACTCATTAAAACATGATACATGAACAAGCTAGATAGAGTGATCATGATAGAACAAGATGACAAGATAGAACTAGCAACAGATCACTTTGTACAAGCACGCAAGATTTCACTTAATGTAAATAGTTTTCAAGAACGCAAGATATCACTAATTGTAATAAATGCAGAATGACCATATCACGCAAGCAAGCAAGCACGCACGAGCACGATAATGTAACACTAATCAGGCACGTAGACACTAATGTACACCAAGAAAAGATCCATCAAGAATGTACACCAGGACACGTGTATGTGGTTATTGTATCTATCATTCAACATGCACGCACGACTCCCAGTGCAGATGCAACGCTAGTAATCATTATACCCCATGGTTAAAAGTATATTTATGACTCTCCGTCATTGGGGCTAGGCTGGAGCCCTTGGACACTCGCCGTGCCTGGTCAGCATCTCACTTAAAATTTTAAATGTAGATACCCACAGTCATTAATAATGGCCAATGAGAGTTTCAAGATGTAAGCATGTGTAACGTCATGTTCATGATGATGATGAGAACAAGTAATAAGTAAATTGAACATGATTTCATGAGAACAATGGTCAAGAGATAAATTCGGCAGCATAGTGGTACGATTTATACTTTAGTTCAATCTTTACATTGATGGCTTTAGTCTAGATTGTAAATCACACTCACGAGAACAAGATGAGAGAGGAAGTGCACGCTATCTCTAGGGAACTTCAATGGTACAACCAACTCGGCCTCCATGTGGGAATCCACGGAGAGCGGAGATTTACGGAGGTCTTAGAGAAAAGGTCACTAGTCTACTGATTTGGAATGACCGATAGAGAGCTTCCAAATCCCCAAGAAAGGGCTGTCTAGATGTGCAAGTGTGTAGTGATGTACGCATCTCAATCCACAATCCACCGGTTTCAAACTTGCGGAAAATAATTAACATGATAACATGAGATGAAACTATGCAATTAACTAAACATGGTTTGCAATATTTTAATATAACAATTATCATTTTAACAAGATAGAACAGTAAGAAGAGTAAATCACTTGTTGCATGAATGGTCACATCATTAAAGAGCAATTAGAATAACATTCATGTAGTTATAGCTTTTTCAATGGGTTGATAACTTTTAGGCCACTTGACTGACTGAACAATACTTTCTAGTAATCATAACATGCAAGACATATGGCCTAGACTGACTGAAAAAGTCTTAGGTGGGTTTTAGAAATTGCGACGAGTTTAGTCATCGTGGATCTTCATGGTTTATACAGAAAAAATATGGCTTTCTTAGACGTAAAGTGGTTACGACTAAAAATCACGACGGGTTAAGTCGTAGCGGTTCACAAATGACCGAAAACTGAAATACCATGCAAAATGAAGCATATGGGGGTTAGGGTAGACCTATAAGTCATGATTGGTAAACTGAAAATCATCAAAAACAAGTCAAATTCACGTCTGACACAGTGGCCGCGATTTCAATCACTGAATCGCGTCCACTGTACTGGACGCTATTCAAGCAGGCAGACAGATTGCGAATTGGGTTGCGTGATTTTGTGTTTTGGCACGAAACACAAGGTAATAGGGTTTTTGTGACAAAATTCTCAACATGAAACTTGTTGGAAACTTGGAATATAAGAGAACTATGGTTTTTGAATCATTCAAAACGGCCTCGGGATGTGCAAAAAATCCACACGAACATAAAACACGATTTACATGCGCGACTTTGGAAAAACGCTTATAACTCAAGATATACTCAATGAAATTCAATGAAACCCCTTGGACATGAAAGTAGACTCGATGCTCTACACATTGATATATGATTTATTAAGATTTGGCCAAAGATAACCTACCTTCTGGGTTGATGAAGTCTCGTTCTTCAGAAATCTCTTGTTCAGACCACTGTTTGAAAAACGCTTAATACTCCGTGTATACTGCACAAAAATTGTGCATTCCAGTTGGGGTAGGAAGTAGACTTGACCCTATTTCCAGGGGTATAAGCCTTGCAATGTTTGGTTATGGTTTGACTCACCTTTGGTCCACCACAAGAAGGGTTGTCTGCACAGGTTGAAGCAGAACGCAGCAGGAAAGAAGCTCCGAGTTGGGGTGGTTTCCTCCTCCCTTGGGTGCTCAAGACCAGCCTCCCACGACCCCAACAATGTATATCTTCGTCCCCTAGGGTTTGGGTGAAGAGTATTTAAGCTACCGTGGTGTTTAGGAGTCCTATTGTAACAAGGAAAGCCAAGTTGCGGTTTTGGCTAATTAATTTTCTAATTTGAGGATTTCTTCCTCTATTAGAGTGTGTAAGGCTTTAGGAAACCTCCCACCATAGTTAAGCACGAATTGTGGTTGCCATGAATGCATGTTCTCATCCCAATTCAACTCTAATTGCCTCTTTCTAATTTCAGCTTATTTAAGCTACGAATTTCCATGCATTTTCTTGCTTCATTTGATTTTTGGGTCAAATGTTGTCCATTGGCTCAATTATGATATTGGGTCATTAATATATAATGCTGGAAGTCTCTCCAACATTTTTTATTAAATTTTTGGTTGCATCGTATTTCCGTGTTAACGGTTTTCCGACTTGTTTCCTAATTTGGATAATCGGTCACAATAACTCTTAAACCTAGCCCAAATGATTTTTATTGACCCAAATATCTTTATGGGTCATTAGAGGATATTATTTGAAGTCCATATATGATTTTTATTAAATTTCCTGACTCATCTGAGTATGTGTGATAATGATTTTTCGACTTATTCATAAATTACGATAATAAGTCGCAGAACACTTTAAACTTGGCTAATCCGATTTTCCTTGGCACAAATTTCTTTGTGGAACATTTAGTAATAATTTTGGGGTCAATTTATAATTTTTATGGAATTTTCCGATGTGTTTTAGCACATACAATAATGATACGTATGTTTAAATACTCTGGTATTATGGAAATTATTTATTTCCATTTATTTGATTTTTTATGTAATTAAAATTTTCGGGGTGCTACAAGATCAGTTGGGAAATAGTAAGCATAGTGAGCATGAAAAAAAGAGAATTGTGATGTTCAGTGGGTAGAAAAGAGAAAAATATGATGATAGTAGTATGGTAGAATTCAGAATCAGAATATGTTGCATAAATAGAATTAACGAAGAATAGAAGTGTTAAAGAAAGTAGTTTAAGAATTTAGGTATTTTCTTCCAGCAGCAATTGATTGAGTGTGTGTTTGAAGTTTACATCAAGTGGTTCTGATAAGTGAATGAAGCAAGAATTTGATCCAGTCAAAGTCAGAGTAGTATGGAAATGGTAAGAGTCGAAGGTAATAACAAAGAGCAAAGTTTGCGAGATATTATAAGAGAAATAAGATTTAAATTAGAGTGGCGCAATAGAAGCGTGGTGGGTCCATAACCCACAGATCCCAAGATCTCTCAGGATTGTGGTATTACAGATTTAATTAGTTGAAAAAGAGTTTAAGATCTTTGTAAAGTTAATTGAGAGGGTAATGGTTTTTGAGGAAATCTGAGTTTAAAGCAGAGCAAGTAGATGGAATGTTTGAAAAAGCATGCTTTCAGATCGGCCTATTAGTTATTGTTGATGCGTAGAGTAAAGAATAATTTAAGTCAGATGATGATTGTGGAGTGAGAATTGCACAGAGTGGTAGCGAGTATTCCAGCTGAATGAGGACCCCGGTTGGGTCGATCGGTTAGAACTCTTGCTTAAAAGCAAGAGGTCTTGAGTTCGATTCCTGAGGGGGGGGGGGGTTACCTAATTTACATGTAATCCTCAAGGTGTATAGATCCGAGATTTTTCCGGTCAAGTGGGGTAAAGGGAAATACGGGTACACGGAAAGTAGGAGCTGCCAAGTCCTAACCTTGGAGTTCATGAACACCAATCCCTGAGCCCACAAAACCACATGGGGCGGGATTTCCTCGTTACAAAAAAAAAGAGTATTCCAGCTGAATCAGTTAATAAATGAATGCTGAAGGCATTAGTAGAGTAGAACAATAAAGAGCAAGGTAATAAATACATGCATGAAGTAATGGTAATAGAGAAATAACCTGAGGATACAGTGGAAATATGCAAGCAATTGTTGAGGTAAAGCGCAAATGGTATGTAATGCAGAGGATTCAGATGTTGTGTTTTAATTTCTTTTGAAAGAATTGTCAGTTTAAGTAATGTGTAAAATCAAGGCAGAATTTCAGTTAGCAATGATAAACAGTTAATGGAATGGTAGAAATAAGCAAGCACAAAGAGATAATGGATTAGAAGATGGTTTAATGTGGCATAATATTCAAAGGTAGAGATTTATTGTAAAAAAAAATTAATCAGGTTGAATGGCACAGAATGAAATGTTGCAGACATATCTAGGAAAATGTGGAAGCAGGTTGAGTTGAAGGAGATAAAATGCTGATGGCAAAGTAGAATTGCTTGTGCTAAGATGTGCAGTCAATAGAAAGATGTGGCAAAGAGATAGAGAAAATAAAGAAAGAGCAGATAGAAACAACCAAAACATAGGGTTTATAAAGTGAGTTAAATAGGAAGGAAAGCCTAGGACAATTTGTCAAAAAAGTGCAATGAAGTGTATCCATACTTGTTTGAGTTGTGAATTTAATTTCAGTTATATATTTAATTGTGTAATGTACCTTGTTCCAGGTTTCGTCCTAATGTTGAGAACGATATTTCTTTTTAGGTGGTAGTAATATAGCATCGTAGTCATTCCGATCCAAGTTTAATTGTTTTAGTGTGGTGCTTTGGGCCAATGTGTGGCGATTGGTTGACGCATGGCAAAGTGTTTGTGAACATGGCCGCCAAGTACAACACTTTATGAATGCGGCAGTCTCCTAGGGTGCGTTCTTGATTCCGGTTGGTTTAAGTGTGGTTTGTCGACCAAACATAGGAGGGAGGTGCTCTGGGGAATTCTGGCTCAAGAGCTCTAGTTTTTGTGTGGTTTCCACACGAGGAGGATGTTCGGAGCATGGAAACGTCATCGGTGCATCATTCTTCTCATTCTTCGTGTTGGTGGGCAGGCTTTCTCACTTGGTTGTGTTGTTTGATCATTTTCAAGCATGAAAATTATGAGTTAGTATGTATATGTGATTCCTAAATGAGTTAATAGATGTGTGTAATCATGGGTCGATGAAATATGAAGGTTTCTGTGTGGTTTCTGGTTGGGCAATCGAGGTTAGGGTTTAGTCTGAGAACGCGGGAGGTCAGGGCGACACGTTCTCATTGTGAATGCTGCGTGTTGTGCATACGCGTTCTTAAAGTGCCCTTGGGCCCCGACGTGTTCATCTTTCCGAACTACTTTGTGCTGAGTTTGGCAGTATAGGTTATGAGTGGATCTGGTTTTGTTCGTTGAATGACTATTTAAGAAGTTTAAAGCATGTTAATGTTAGTAAAGCATGAATTAGTCGTAATGGTTCAGGTTATGGTTAGTTAGTGATTCCTATTTACTATGTTAATAATATTAAGAATGTAAGAGGTGTATGCTTGATGGGTATAATGTTTACATACGTGAATATATGAGCTAAAGGTTATGTGTTAACCGATGTTAAGTAGTTTTGGACTGTCATGGTTTATGAACGAATGGTTTAAGGGTGTGATTATGTGATCAGTTGTAATTCGTGGTGGTTTTTCGAGTTTGATGGTCTAGCGCTTACTCCAGAGTATCTCTCGAGTCAGGTACCCCAAGTCACTTGTGAGCCAGGCACATGTGTGCTCGGGGTTTGTCCCACTACTGTGTGTACCGTAGAGGTATGTGTCGTCTTCCTAGACACCCTCACTCATTTACTTGTTGAGTTATACGTCTAGTTGAGGAAAAGAGGACATAGGGCAGCGACTCGTGGTGTGGGAGTGTGATCGCTCGTAGTACGCTTGTGGTTAGGGGACGGACACCCAATAGACGTACTGATCCCCAGCTAGTCCAATGTTTCCACTGCTTCTCTCTAGGGACTTCAGAATCCTTAGTAGTGTCAGGCATGGGTTTGCAGTTGGTGTTTGCAGGTGGTGTGGGTTGGTCTCCACAATTTCTTGCACTTTTAGAGTTGGAGCTATAGTTAGACCTTTCGTTTGCGACTGCAAGACTGAGAGGTGTTTTCTGTGTTGGTTCGTCCAGGTTGGGTACTAGCGTCATGAACCAGTAGTCGTGACCCGTGTGCTAGCATCACTCCTTCTGACTCTGCTTGTGGTTTGCTCCGTAGTGAGTGTAGTACAGTTGGCTTAGTACCACTTGACACTATAATTGATCTTGTTGTTTCTTTAATGTTCTCTTAATGGTTGATCTTTAATGCTTATTGAGCTTAGTAGCTCTTAGTTGGCAGTGTGCTCTTGGTTAATCATGAGGTTATGGTGATGCTTGTTAATTGTATATTTTATTGTTAATTAGTTGTTTACTTGTGGGAAGCATGTTGTAATTTATGTTCATTGGAAAGCATGTTTAGGTTCCAACTTTCGTTATGTTTCCTTTTAATTGCCATATGTGAGTTGACTAGTGGAGTGGCGTTAGTTAATGATTTCTTTGGTTATACGTGGATTATGTGTGTTGTGGCTGTTTTGAGGAGTTTCTTTACTGAGCTTGTGACTTTGTGAGGCTCACACCCCTACACCCCCTTTTCAGGTGTTTAGTGAGCATGGTTTCATAGAGGCAGACCTGTACGACTAGCAGTAGTGTGAGCTGTGGCTCTTGTTGTACACCTCAGGGTATGCCCCAGGATCTTGTACTTTTCCTTTAGACATGGAATAATGTAGTGGGACAATGTAATTTTATGAATGTATATGAGATCATGTACTTTATCATGTATCTTTATACAGTGTGGTTGACTTTTACATTCTTACTAGACACGTGTGTGAGATATCTATTGAGAGACTTCGGTCTATTCGCGGGAGGTGGGTCTGGATATGGAGCTTTTTTGAGCATAAGTATCCAGGGTCGCTACAGTGCACCTATTGGTACAAACCCCAGTAAGGTTCCCACTGGTATAGACCCCAGATGGTCTTCCCACACAAGGGGAAATGCCCCACAAAAAATGTCTCTTTACAGACTGATGAGAGGCTATGAGAAAACACTAAATAAAAAGCACATAGATCAAGAAAATGGGATGAGGAATCAGTTGATCTTTTGATGCTTCAGCAAGCTAATGAGGAATGCTTTGTTGCTGAAAACTGCTTTCGATCTTTCTTCTTGTTAACAGCTTTTCTGAATGCTTGTTTTCTGAATGGAGGAAGATCAAAGCTTTGACTGCAGCAAGGTGTTGAAGAACTTGATGGGCTCGAGCTCTTTCTCTCTTTTCTTTGAGTGTGTATGTCATTCAGGCTCCTCACTGGATGTACACTTTATCAGAAGGATCTTCAGGGCTTCTCATGGTGGTATTTTCTCTTCAAAGCCTTCAACCCTTTATAGAGCAGCTGAAGAAGACCGTTGAGGAGATAACCATTGGAGCTTCTTATTCTTCTGCTGCTCTTCTTGAGTCTAACAGATGCTTGGAACATAAGAGTGTCTTCTTATGCATATTTCCAAGGTCTTAGTTGTGTCTAACATTTTGCTTCATGAGAGAACTGGACACCTACATACATTTAATGCACAGAAGAAGGTGTTACGTAAGATAGGTCATGTGTCAGTCAACACCCATACCTCTTGTGCAGAAGTCCATATTTCCAACTGAAATCCTGCTATACTAGGTAGTTGCTTTTCTGTCTTAGCAAGAAAGAGATAGTAAAAATGTAGCTTCAGTTAGAGAAATGATAAGTTAAAGATATACAGTACATTTGAAATTTCATTGCCGCCAAAATGCTAGATATCAGTATTCAAATTAAAGATATAACCAATCAATGCATTTGACTTAAATTATTCACCAATAGGAACATGCATAACACCAATCAGAACAAAATAACGTAAGTGTTCACTAATCAAGGTAAAATAACAATAATTGAAACATTATAAAGTAAATCTTCAATAATTGAAATAATAATAACACCAATCGAAATGAGAAATAAATGTTTGTTCACCAATCAGAAGGAATTGAACTAATCAGTATATTGTTCACCAATCATAATAACTTAAACACCAATCGAAATGATTACAAACCAATCGATATAAATTTGTTCTCCAATTGATAGAGACTTTTGTTCACCAATCGGAAGAACATTTCTTCTCCAATCAGAAGAACACTTGATCTCCAATAGATAGAGACTTATTCTCCAATCAATAGAAATTCTTCAACAATTGATGTAGCACTTTAGTCCACAATGATACACATGGAACTATAATCGATATGAAATTTTAGTACATTTTTTTCCAGCGATAAAAATTATCATATAAAATATTTTTAAATATATTAATGATATTTAAGTGTAAAAATATTATTAAATATATTTTAATATTCATAAATTTTATTTATCGTCAAATTAAATAAATAAATTTATGGGAGTGATTCAACATACGGGAGCCTATTGTAAGAGAACAAGGAGCCAATGAATTGTAGCTCTCGATCTCCTGACCTGATGGGCTCCGTGAACAGATTCAAATGGCCAAATCAGCTCTATCCTTCCACACTAACGACACTATCTATAGATTGCTCAACTATGGGATAGGTATCCTTCTACAGAAGCATACGTCAGTCCACTTATTTTGCCTCTTAGGATAGCTCCTCCAGTTAGCCTAACAACCCAATATTTAGGAGGATAGATAGAGATAGTACTTGAAGAAGATTTTTCCTTATTCTACGTAAAATTTCATATAAACAATGATTTATTTGATATCTCTGAAAAATGAATCCATGAAAATATTTTACTTAAAATTTATAAATTTTAGCATTTTTGATGAAATTCGGTAAGTCATTTTTCTTGATTTTTTTTCACGTAAGATTTTTATGAGTAAGACTACAAATTTTGCTCTCATTTCTAGTGTTTGATGCTCGGAGTTTGGATCTAGATAGCTAGTGATCGACACCGGCGTCTGATCACCTCTCGACACCCGACGCCCGATGGCCGATGCCCAATGGCCAACATCTGGTGCTTGGCGCCTAGTGTCCGACGGTCAACGCTCGAACCCTATAGCCGATGATATTCAAAGGCGACAAGCGACGACGGTGGTGGCCGACGGGGACCGACAGGCGGCAGTGATCGGTGCCAGGCGTCCGAGCCGCGATGCTTAACGGCTAGTCGCGGATGGCTGGCACTTGACAGTCGATCCCTAGAGCTTGGTGGCGGTAGCAGTAGTTGGCGGCCAGCGCCTGACACCCGACGCCCAACAGCCAGTCGCCACTGACCATCGCCTGACACCCTACAACCAACTGTTGGTCGCCAACGGCTGGCACCCGACAACTAGTGGCAGCGCTAGTAGCTTGTGATCAGTAGCTGCGCCTGTAGTCGATGGTGACCAACGTCCGATGTCCGACGACGACACTGATGGCCAGCAACTGACGTCCAATATTTGGCAACTGATGTTAGAGACCTGTATCGGCCACGACACAATAGACATTAATTAAGATTTATCAAATACCCCTAAAACCTACAATCATTGTGCTGGAGATTTTTAAATATTTTTTAAATTTTATTTCTGAAAATTATTTTACTAGAAAATATACACTTAAAAATCTTTTCATAAAAAATATTTTCGTAGATATTAAATAGATAATTATATTTTTTATTGTTCTATAAATTCTCTTTTTTAGAATTTTTTTCTTATAAATATATTTTACAATCAACCAAACATACCTTAATACATTGCCAGCGTGTGCATGAAGTTAATGTGTCGCTTATTTATTTCTTTTGAAACACTTATTGTTAATAAAAGATTTCTTTATTATTTATATGTCTACACATCTCGAAGTAGAGAAAAAATAACTACATGCACACCGTTACTTTAGACCAATTGAGACTATAGTTTCTCTATTATTTTTTAGTCTTGTTAATTGTTAAATAAAATAATTGGATTGTATAGATGCATCGTTTGATGTGACCGAACCAAGATTTTTTTTTTAAAGGCACATAGCTCTAGCGATGCACGAAGTGAGGAGTATTGTCATAATGGCGAAGTTATTAAAAGCAATAAAAAAAGACACTCCTGTCAATAAACTGAGAGAAGAAAAACACTGTGTTTTATAAGGAGGACTGTATCGACCCGAGAACCTGACCTTCGGCCCATGCCGAGGACCCGATTTTCGCGGTCGTCGCCCACGGATCTGGGGACTCGGAAGGGCTATAATCTACGTCTAACAGGATATGTAGCGAAAGTAAACATCAACTGCTAAGCTAGAAGCGTACAAGTGGAAATAGAAAAGAGAGCGAGACCGCCACGTACCGCTCTAAGTACAGTCCCAACGCACGCACGCTAGTACAAGTAAAAGGCATGGGAAGAACAAGTCCCTTAGGGGCATACCCCGAGGGTGACGTACACTGAAAAAGGGGAACCAGTGCTAGCTACGGGGACCTCGCCTACCGCCCCGTCTCCTCCGCCCTGCCGCTGCTGAGAAGTCTCACCTGGGAAAAGGAGGGATGAGCTTCACAACAGAAGCTCAGTAGGGACTACCAATCTCCTACTGGCTCTAAACAGGTAGAAGAATATAAATATGAAATAAATAACAACAGTTTATATCTTCTATCTACAACCAGAAATGCGGAAGCAAAACTACAACTAACACAGTACGGAAAGTACACACGGTCGGAAACTCCATACAACTGCTCGTCGTGACCACTACACGGCTAGCAAACATAGACGGAGGGGACTTCGCCTGGACAGGTAACACTAACTATGGGAAGCACTACCACTAGTCAAGGTCAGGTGCGCCCACAGACATCTTATCCTCGACCCAAGTCTTGACCCTCACGTCTCGTCAGAGCGAGGTAGGACACAAAGTAACACAACAGTAACCGCTGTAGTCTGGCCGGACTACGGTCCCACGCCTGGCCTCTCTAAGCGGTTCCAGGGCCGCAAAGAGTGAGGCAGTGAGAAAAGGACTAGCTGGACTACGCCGGGAAGAACTCCGAAAACTGACCTCGGCGTCCCAGTCCAACCACGAGAGCTCTGCAAGCGAGTCAACACCACTGTCCTAACCACCATTTTCCCCTAAGCTCCAGAGTCCACCTAGTGGCTGCCAACTCGAGCACACTCGTAGCCCAAAGTACTCCCTCAACAGGCTCCCGAGGATGGGGGTCCCAGGCAACGATAACAACCTCTAACACGGGACAAGCCCTCAAGTGCCGAGCATCGGGCGAAAGACTAGTGTAGCCCGTGCTAGGGAACTAGCACAGGTGACACGGTACAGTAAAAGAAGCGGAAACGGCAAGATCGAAAATCTATCTCGTGGCTGAGGTCGTGACGCATCGGGCCGTCGCGACCTGGTCGCAACGCCCTATCCTGTCGCGATCCCGTCGCGACGGCCCGAGCCGTCGCGACCAGGTTGCGACACCCAAAAGTGTCGCGATCCCGTCGCGACCGGCCAGGCCGCCGCGACCGGGTTGCGACACCCAAGAGCGTCGCGACCGGCCAGGCCGTTGCGACCAGATCACGACACACAAGAGCATCGCATTCTCAGACAGAGGGGGGTTCCGGACCAACCCCTTCGAGAACCACCCCAAAAAAGGGGAAACAACCACACAAGGGGGAGGGGATCATGCTCAACACGCTAGAAAGCTAGTAAAGCATCCAAACCACCCTTAAAACCCCACAAACATGGATCTACATTCGAAGAGGAACCTCACTCAACCTCGAGCATGGAGTTCTCACACTCCCAAGCTCCAAACCACAGAGAAACCACGCTTTAGAGGGGGAAGGGAGCATGCTTAGGGCGAGAGAATCAAGAGTCCCTACCTCCATGCGAAGAACGAACCCGTTGTGGACTTCTCGTAGGAAAGGACACCTCCTCCTCGCTCCAAACGACACGAACACGTCCCCTGCACGAGCGGGATGACACCACCTCAGCACGAACGCCTCAAACACTAAGATCCGCCTAGAATCCGCAAGGGAAACACGAGAGGGAAAGGAGAGGGGAGAGAGAGAGCTGAGAGGGCGAGACGGGGACAGGGGGCGCGACCTTGGGTTTTAACCCAGTGGCCCCCAGTTCGCTTCTGTCGCGACCCCAAAAAGTGGGTCAAACCTCGAAGACCAAGAAAGCGATCGCAACGGACGACCACGTCACGTTCATGCGCATGCGCCTGACACCTGACAGAAAGGATAGCGGTCACATCTGTCAGAAAAGCCATCACGACGCCATCGGATGTCGCGACCAGAATGTGACGGCCACAACGTCGCGACAAGAACGCGACAGCCCTGGTCGTCGCAACCTGAACTCGTCGCGACAGGCTTCCTATCGTGACCACGTCGCGACCAGGAGCATGTCGCGACTCTGAGGACGGGACCACAGGGCCTAAGGGGGCCGGGTCTTACATCCCACCCACCTTAAGACATTTCACCCTCGAAATGAAAACAACTCGGTCTCAACCCGGAAAGCAGAAAAAAGGAAGATAGCATACCAATCAATTAAAAAAATAGGGGAACTGCTTGCGCATCTCATCCTCACGCTCCCAGGTGGCCTCGCCACCAACGCTGTTCTCCCAGATGACCTTCACTAGCGGAATCTGCTTCCGGCGCAACTGCTGAACTCTGCGGTCGACAACTGCTGAACTCTGCGGTCGAAAACCCTTTTTCTATAACTTTTTCAAATTTTAAATTGGGGTTTTTTAAAAATTTCCCCCCTACCCCCTCATGTGATTGGTGACTTACTGAGTTGGGTCCTCCCTTGTACTGGGAGGATCCCAACTCTGCTACCTCCCCATATCTTACTATTTATAATAAGAAAAACTAATTAAAATTCTTGTCAAAGAGTTAATTTAATTTATAGTATCTGTCAGAAGATAAAAAATTATATAATTTTTTTTACGTTGTTTAATTTCTAATCTCTATTTTTAGTTTCTCAATATTTATGAGTCTTGGGAGACGAGTCATCTTTTAACATCAAATTTTTTCTATTTTACCCTTTCTTCTTCTGGTCTTTCCCTATGTAGACTTACATTCATTACAATTAGTATACATATCGTTTACAGTAAGTTTTGATATCACTTACAGTAAATCTATATATCACTTACAGTAAATCTTCATATCACTTACAGTAAATCTTCATATCACTTATAATAAGCCTTTGATATCACTTACAATAAATCTTTATTTCACTTACAGTAAGCCTTTGATATCACTTATAATAAGTTTTTATATCACTTACAGTAAGCCTTTGATATCACTTACAATAAGTCTATATATCGCTTACAGTAAGTCTTCATATCACTTATAGTAAGTCTTTGTATTACTTACAGCCTACAGCTATAAGCTTTTAGAAAACAAAAAGACTCTATTTATTTGTGAGTGCTAAGATTCGAACACAAATCTCCACAAAATCAATATGGGATATCCTTACCACTACGCTACAACCACACTTGTGTTACAATATAACATCTATTATATTTCACTAAATATTGATACCACTTACAGCAAGACATCACTTATAGTATATGTTAAACTTAATTACAGTAAACATTATTCTCTATTACAATATATATATATTCTTTATTATAGCCTATGTTAATCTCCGCTACAGTAAATATTATTCCCTGTTATAGTATACATTAAGTTATGTTACAGTAAATATTATCATCTATTATAGTAAACGTAATTCTCTATTACAATATTTGTTTATTTTCTATTACAACCTATGTTAAGTCTCATCACAGTAAATATCATTCCCTGTTACAATATACATTAAGCTCTATTATAGAATAACATAGGTTAATATATATTGTAACAGAGTTTAATATACATTAATCTACATTAATAACATACATTAACATATATTAACTTATATTATTGTTACAGAATAACATGTGTTAACATACATTAACCTATGTTATACATTAAGCTATGTTACAATATACATTAACCTACAGAATAACATTAACCTGTGTTATTTTGTAGATTAATGTGTATATTGTAATAGAGCTTAATATACATTAACCTACATTAATAACATACATTAACCTATATTATTGTTATAGAACCTATGTTAATATACATTAACCTATGTTATACATTAAACTCTGTTATACAATATACATTAACCTATGTTATTCTTTAACAATAATATAGGTTAATGTATGTTATTAATGTAGGTTATTAATGTAGGTTAATGTATATTAAGCTCTATTACAATATACATTAACCTACAGAATAATAAACATTAATCTATGTTATTCTATAACATAGCTTAATATATATTGTAATATGGAATAATATTTACTGAACCAGACTTAACATAGGTTATAATAGAGAATAAACATATATTGTAATAGAGAATAACATTTACTGTAATTGAGTTTAACATATACTATAAGTGATATGTATGTTTGGTGTAAGTGATATCAATACTTAGTGAAATATAATAGATGTTATATTGTAACACAAGTGTGGTTGTAGCTTAGTGGTAAGGATATCCTATGTCGAGTTTGTGGAGACTTGGGTTCGAATCCTATCACTCACAAATAAATAGAGTTTTTTTTGTTTTTTAAAAGCTTATAGTTGTAGACTATAACTGACATCAAGACTTACTGTAAGTGATGTCAAATACTTATTGTAAGTGATATGAAGGCTTACTGTAAGTGATATATAGACTTACTGTAAGTAATATCAAAGACTTACTATAAGTGATATCAAATGCTTACTATAGGTAATATGAAAACTTACTGTAAGTGATATCAAAGGCTTACTGTAAGTGATATTAAAAGCTTACTATAAGTGATATGAAGACTTACTGTAAGTGATATATAGACTTATTGTAAGTGATATCAAAACTTACTGTAAGTGATATGTACACTAACTGTAATGAATGTAACCCTACAGAGGGAAAGACTAGAAGAAGGAAAGGTAAAATAGAAAAAAGTTGATGCTAAAAGGACGACTCATCTCCCAATACTCATAAATGATGAGAAACTAAAAGTAGGGACTAGAAATTAAATAACATAAAAAGAAAGGACTATATGACTTCTGGTCTTCTGACAGGGACTATAAATTAAGCCAAATCTTCTGACAATGACCTCTAATTAATTTTCCCTTTATAATATAGACTGCATTATTCGCTTGCTTGGGGAGGAAGACACTCTAGGGAAGTGGGGTCGTTGCGGTGTGTGGGGACATACAAGGGTAGGATGGGATGACGTCGTTGATGGTGCACCCACCCTGATCCCACTGGCAAGGTTGTATTAACCCATGGCTCACAGGATGTGCTCTATGTCTCGCATGTCGTTGGCAGGGGTGTTTACGATTCGGTTTGATTCGATTTGAATAAAAAAAAGAATATTTAATGGCAATTCTGAGTTTCAAACTCGAGATTTCTCATGCAAAGTGAAGCACACTAATTACCAACTGACCTTGTCATCAATGTAGGCGGCACAAAAACGGGCAAGAGTGCAGTCCTAGGGGTCAGCAGGGAGGATGGGTTGGCTGAAGGACCAAGCCCCTCGTCAATGTACTGAACGATGACGAGGGACACGTAGATGGGGTCGCCGTTGTGGATGAGGATGGGGATCTTCTTGTAGACAGGGTTGGACTTAAGCAGCAGCTCGATCTTAGGGTTCATCGTCTCTACCACGAACTCGTAGGCCACCTTCTTCAGGTTGAGTGCGATCCGCGGCCGCATCGAACACCCAGCACCCTCACATCCTCAGCGCCCACCATTTCTCGCCCTCTCTCTCTCTCTCTGCGCCCTCCCTTCTGATCTACTATAGCTAGCAAGCCTCTCTGCTAATGCTAGACCCGTGTGTCTCTGTTGTTGTTGTGGCATTGCTGCTTCCCCATACCCTGTTATGAGTAATACTTGTTGTACACTTTTTAGAAGCGTGTGGGTGCAAACCACACCCTACTTGGCTGGCGCCATCAAAGTGAGGTGACAGGTAGCCAATGACTGTCTGATTTGCGTGCACACCATCTATCGGTGGTGTGCACCAAATATTGCTCCCTTGCTATTTGTAATATGAGAAAGAGGTTTTTTTTTACTTCCAATCTAAAAAATACCTCTAAAACTAATTTTACATCCAACATTTTAAAAATCAACTTTAAGTCTTAAATTTGTTAAATATTTAATTTACCCTCTTTTCTATTATCTCCCCCACCTTTTTTCCCCCTAAAACCTCATTCCACCCCTGAGAAACACAGCCTCATTCACCCCCCACACCCCCCACCCCCACACCAAAGAAACCTAGGTTTCCATTCTCCATAGACTCTCTTTCGTGGGGCACGTGGAGAGTCCTTCTTCAATGGCGTCTTCTCCAGTGACTCTCCTTCGCGGCGCACATGGGGAGTCCTTCTCCGGCAGTGTGGGGCATCCTTCTCCAGCGACTCTCATTCGTGGCATACGTAGGCTATAGCAGTCCTCGCCGTTCAAACCCGTTAACCTGATAACGAGCTTGACCTGACTCCGCCTCCCACGAATGAGCCGTAGCCTCGCAAGGGATATCATTCACATGTCCGTGAAAATATAAAAGAAACAGCTCGAATATATATAAGATTCCACATCTCACAAATATTTACATGAAATATACATAGCCAGTTCTCAACTAGAGTCAAGTACAAAGTATAGCAACCTAGGGCATATCCTGAGGTGAACATAAAGTAAAGATTACATTGTTGGAGGTGCAGGCCCAACTCCGCTATGGTGCGGCTCTGAACTAGATGAAGGACGGGAAGCCTCCTGCTCTCCCTCACCTGAAAGGGGTAGGGGTGATCCTCGCAAGTCACTGGCTCAGTAGGGAAACTCCCCCAAAATCCGTACAAAACCAAACTCACAAAGTGCAAAAACAAGAAGCTACTTTAAGCAATTTATAATACTATCTACACATGATGTTAAAGCTGTAAATAACAATTATCACATGCTATTAACAAAAACCAACCTTTAATAAATAAACGGCAAACCTCGTTCAAGTGTACGAGCTAAAGTAGAGTAACGCCACACTCGGGTCACAAAGACTAGTTCACAACACTAGCAACTAACCCGGACAAACTAGACAGGACTACCTCTCAATCTTGTAGCCACGGATGAAAGGTCCAGCTGTCGCTCCACCACAACAAAGCCAAGAAATTGTGGAGACCAACCAACACCACACTTGCAGACCACACTACCGCAGGCCTATGCCTGACACCTTTAGGGACTCTAGCCCGAGCTCCCTAAAGTGAGGCACTGGAAAACAGGACTAGTTAGGGCCTAGTACATCTACTGGTGTCCGTAACCCCCAACCACGAGCGCGTTGCAAGCGACTAAATACAACTCTCACAAGTCGTTGTCCCTTTGCCGTCTTTCCCTCAGTCGGACGTACAACTCTACACAAGAGTGAGGGTGTCTAGGAAGACGACATAGACCTCGACGGTACACAAGTACCCGGACAAACTTCGAGCACTAACGTGCCTGGCTCACATAAAATCTGGGGTACCCGACTAGAGAGGTAACCATGCTAGGCGTCGTACTACTCGCCACGTACTCACAAACAAAGCAAACACGGTAGTCCTCTACCTCGACATATGCCAATGCACTGCTTATCATTGCTATGAATAATAAATAAAGCCAAACAATAATCACGTAACCATGCACAAACCCATAGCCTTCAGAAGCATGAACGCGACACGGTGCTCCATCGCCTTCAGAATGCGACGCCTCGATATGGCGCGTTCTGAAGTAGAACGCGACGGGTCAGGCTGTCGCATTCTGAATACGACACCCAGGTCTATCGCCTTCACAGACATAGCTCCAACTCTAGGGTTCCATCTTCGGATACCCCTTGCAAACCATGCAAACATCCATGAAAAACATTTATAAACACTCTAACCATTACACTAGCATGCCATCTACCATCTAAAACTCATATAATGGATTAAACATGCTTAACATATCATTCACAATGAGAAACAAGGTAGAATATCCCTACCTTCACGAAATACGTGAAGAACAATGATAGTTCGGAGTTTCTCCAGCTCCGTTCCACATCCTCGCGACGAGAGCTCACCGAAAACCACACCAGAACCTCAAATCGCCGAAAGCCACCCGCAAAACCTTCCTCCTGGCCGAGCAGAGCTTTCTGAGCTCTGTTTGGCCTACCTAGGTTCTTAACTCTTCAAAATTAAGAATGCGACATACCTGGCTGTCGCGACAAGAACGCGACAGGGTAGGCCGTCGCCTTCTCACCACTGACGCTAGCCGGTTGCCCTGCGCGCACCATGCAGCGGGCATGCAGCCGAACAACCCTAAACAGTGGTAATATGAACGTGACGCCCTAGACCGTCGCATTCAGAACATGACGTCCAGGTCTGTCGCGTTCATAGACAGAGAGCCAGTGGGTGCCCTGGGTCTGAATTCGTAGCCCACAATGCCTAAACAACCTGTGAAACACTTCAAACGCAAACCAAAGGCCACACACTAGCCACCATAAGCGATAATCCCCAATCCGAATGGTCACTACGCTACATTACTATCACCTAAAAGAAATTTTGTCCTCAAAATTTAAGAAGAAATGACAATATAAAACTTTCAATTAACCAAACATGGTACTATCACCTAAAAGAATTCAAAAGCTAACTCAAACAAGTATGGATACGCTTTCATCATTTCCTCTGCCAATTCTCATGTGTCCTCTCCACCCTGTCTATTTTCCCATCTAATTTTCACTAGATCAATCTCTTTATTTCTCAGCTTCTGGGTTCTTCATCCTGTAATTTGTACTGGATATTCTGGCATCGACATATCTAGTTTCAGATCATCTCGGGTGTAGCTGACTATCTGGGAGGGATCTCGAATATACCTTCTCAGCGTCGACACATGGAATACATCATGTGCATCTGTAAAGTCTACTAGGAGATATATTATGTAAGATGTTTCACAAATTCTTTTTAAAATTTAGAATGGGCCAACATATCTCGGGCTCAATTTACCTTTCTTGCTAAACCTTAACACACCTTTTGTAGGAGAAACTTTAAAAAACACATAATCACCAGCTTCAAATTGCAACAGTTTGCACTTGGTATTTGCATAGCTTTTTTGATGACTCTGGGTTGTCTGAAGCTTTTCCTTAATAAATTTGACCATTTCTGAGCACTGTTGAATCAATTCTGGTTCCATGACTTGCTTTCACCTACCTCATGCCAATTTAATGGTGTCCTGCACGGTCTTCCATATAGAGCTTCATAAGGTGTCATTCCAATACTTGCATGATAACTGTTCTTATAAGCAAATTCTACCATGCTCAAATGGTGCTCCCAAGTACCTCCCCATACTAAACAGTAAGCCCTCAACATGTCTTCTATGGTTTGAATTGTTCTTTCTATTTGTCCATTTGTCTGCGGATGATAAGCTGAGCTGTACCTCAATTCAGTGCTAATTACTCTCTGTAAACTCCTCCAGAAGTCTGAAGTAAATCTGGGATCTCTATCTGAGACAATTGTAACTGGAATTCCATGCAATGGTACTATTATGTCTACATATAATCTGGCTAATCTATCCATAGTCCATGACATGCTCACAACCAATAATTTGCATTCTTTAGTCAATCTATCCACAAACACCCAAATTCCATTGTGACCTATTGTTGTTCTGAGCAAACCAACTACAAAATCCATAGCTATGTCATCCCATTTCCACTGTGGAATAGACAATGGTTGTAATAATCCTCCTGGCCTCTAATGCCCTACTTTTAATTGCTGACATACTAGACACCTCGATATAAATTCTGCTATTTCCTTCTTCATATTCGGCCACCAGAAATGCTTCTTCAGATCTTGATACATCTTGGTGCTGCCTAGATGAATAGTGTACCTAGACCTGTGAGCCTCTTCTAATACCTTTTGCTTCACCTTGGCTTCTGGTGGAACATACAATTGGCCTTTAAGTCTAACCACACTGTCATCATCAAGTGTAACCTCTTCCATTCTTACAATATCCACCAGATTCTCATTTGTTCTCTGTGCTTCTACTATCTGCTAATACAATGAAGGTTCCACTGCATTGTTTGCTAACACTGCTCATTGCTGACTATTTGGTACAAATAGTGAATTCTCTGCTACATCTCCATATAATTTCCATTCTTTAATCATCATTTGGCTAAAAACTGCCTTTCTGCTCAATGCATCTGCAACAACATTGGCTTTACCTGGGTGATATGCTAAGCTGAAATCATAATCCTTTAGATACTCCATCCATCCGCGCTGCCTCAAATTCAAATCTTTCTGTGAGAAGATGTACTTTAAGCTTTTATGATCTGTAAAGATTTCAAATCTCTCTCAATACAAGTAATGTCTCCACAATTTCAATGAAAAAACCACTACTGCCAACTCTAAATCATGTGTAAGGTAATTCTCTTCATGCCGCTTCAGCTGCCTTGATGCATATGTCACTACCTTTCCATGTTGCATTAATACTGCCCCCAATCCTCTTCTGGATGCATCTGTATACAACACAAATCCTCCACTGCTTGATGCTATCTCCAATATGGGTGATGTAGTAAGCCTCTTCTTCAGTTCTGTAAAGCTCCGTCGACAATCTGAAGACCACACAAAAGGCACTCGTTTCATGGTCAATCCTGTCATAGGTGCTGCAATCTTTGAGAAATCCATGATGAATCGCCTGTAGTAGCCTGCTAGACCAAGGAAACTTATGATTTCTGATACTGCTTTCGGCTCTTCCCATTTCATAATAGCTTCAACCTTAGCTGGATCTATTGCTACACCTTGTCTTGAAATTACATGGCCCAAGAACTAAATTTCCTTTAACCAGAACTCACATTTACTGAACTTAGCATACAACTGGTGATCCTGCAAAGTCTGTAATGTAATCCTCAGATGTGCTGCATGTTCCTTCTCTGATGCTGAATACACTAATATATCATCAATGAATACCACAATAAACTGATCCAGATAAGGGTGAAATATTCTATTCATCAAATTCATAAATGCTTCTGGTGCATTAGTCAACACAAATGGCATAACTACAAACTCATAGTGCCCATATATGATACTGAAAGCTGTCTTGTCAATATCTTCCTCCTTAATCCTCAACTGGTGATATCCTGATCTCAGATCAATTTTAGAGAATACCCTGGCTGATTGTAGCTGATCAAATAAATCATCAATTCTGGGAAGTGGGCACTTATTCTTAATAGTGACATTGTTCAATTGTCGGTAATCTATACACATTCTCAAACTGCCATATTTCTTTCTAACAAATAACACTGGTGCTCCCCATGGTGAATGACTGGGTCCGATAAAATCTTTCTCTAACAATTCCTGTAGCTGCTTCTTCAACTCCTTCAACTCTGCTGGTGCCATTTTATAAGGTGCCTTTGAAATTGGCATATTGCCTGGCTATAATTCCACTGTGAATTCCACCTCCCTATGTGGAGCTAACCTCGACAACTTTTCTGGGAACACATATGCAAATTCCTTAACCACGGGTACCATTTCTACAGACTTGCCTGACTCAACTAAACTAACTGAAGCAAGATATGCTACACACCCAGCATTAATCAACCTCCTAGCCCTAAGTGCAGAAATAATAAACTTAGGAGTGTAAAACGACATACCTTTGAATTCAAACATAGGTCCAGTGGGTTGACAAAATCTAACTCTCTTCTTCCTACAGTCCACCACTGCCCCATAGGCTTCTAGCCAATCCATTCCCAAAATCACATCATATTCTTTCAACTATAGTGCATACAACCTTGCTGGTAACTGATTCCCTTGTACTATAATCGAAACTTCATCTAAATAACATGAGGTGAGCATAAAACCACCAGATGGAATCTCCACAACTAACTCACACTGCCTCTCTTGTAAAGGGTGAACCATACTATCCATGAAATCTTCAAAAATAAATGAATGCGATGCACCTGGATCAATTAATACTCTAGGAGAAAATTCAAAGAGAGGTAACATACCTTCAATCAGGTTGGATGCCTCTGCCTGTGCCCTGGTAACAACCATAACCTGACCTCATCCCCTCTGGAAAGGTGGACGTCTACCTCGCTCTATTGTTGGCTGCTGGAATGGCTGCTGCCGCTGCTGTGCCCCCTTTCCATAGCTATATTCTCGGGGATGTGGACAATTTCTAGCTAGATGCCCTGGCTGCCCACAATTATAACACCTGAAACCTGGAAAAGCTGCGAGCTGCCCTGCTGTGACTCCTCTGGAGCTGTCCTAAAACCTCAGCCCTGCTGAAAACCCGACTAGTAACTCTGCTAGAAACCCTACTGCCTACCACCACCTCATCCTCTGAATATCTTCTTTAATTTATTATCCCACTTAGCAATTCCAAATGATGATGATGCTCCCGAGGGTGCCTTACCCTTACTGATATCTGTGGATTGCTGTGGAAGTTGGAAGCTACCTGTTGTAGACACCCATTTTTGGCCCATAAGTCGAGCAAAATCCCTTGTCGTATCATTGACGCCCCACGTTGGCTCATCATCGTCAAGCTGGCTTTCTTCGATCATGACATCATTCCAGTAGTTCATCGCCCTGGAGGACTCTTCCTGGTCAAATCAATCTCTTTCACTATAAGCTCTCTGAGTATAAGTCCGATGTTTCATTCCGAAGGCTGTGCATGGCTGGTTGGACGCATTACGTGCCGAAATTCAGAAAAGACCAGAAGGCGACAGGCCCTGGGTCGCCTTCCTGAAGACGACGGCTCCTATGTCGCGTTCATAATTCCATATTTTAAATCCTCAGAAAATCGCAAAATGACTCAAGTCAGCCTTCCATATGAGGAAAGCGACGTATCGAGCCGTCGCGTTCAGAAGGCGACACCCAGGCCGTCGCGTTCAGGGCCTTAAACAGGAAACTCAATCTGAAGCCAATTTGGACCCATGCTATTGATGGTAATTGCTTTATTTGGACGTCCAAATCAAGTCCAAATCCTCTCAAATTCGGAGCAGACCTTCCTAACATGTTCCTTTCTGAGTTCCAATAGCCCTTGCACAGCCATACTTGCCCAGAGTCGGACTCTTGCCCATTATTCCTCTCAGACCCAAGTTGGGAATAATCACCCATAAGTACCTCATCTCTGCATCTTTTCGGGCAAGGCCAGATTCTTTAGTTTGCTGAGCAAGAGAACTTCATCTTCCACGAAGAGAGTTTTCCCTCCAGACGATCAGCAAGAGCCCTCCAGGGCGTTTTTCCATCGGCTACACAATTCTTCTTCCCTTCTTCTCTTTATTTCTTTGATTTCATGCATGCATAGCTTTGTTTTCTTTCTAGTTTAGCATTAGATCACGACACACACACCTATTCTTAACACCCACAGGGGTTAAAAGCCCCAATCTCGTGAGTTCCCTCCATAATAGTTCATGATTTCATGCTTTTCATTGAATAGATCTTCTACACACGAGTTCTAATGGGTGTTTTGTCTGTTTAAATCACTTTGGCAGGTGTTTAAAGGTCAGAGCAAGGTGAGGCTCTTGCCCCTCGGCCGGATGAGGAGCAGGAAGACGAAGAACCCAAGTCTCCATCCACTGAAGAAGAAGGCGACGACCACTGTGTCGCGATCAGGAAGGCGCCAGCGCCTACGTCGCGTTCATAACAAAGCATAGCGACGCCCGCTCTGTCGCGTTATCAGGTACGCTTTCCTCTTCATCCTTCCTTTCCAAGGTAGTCAGTCCTCCACCTGAACATCAAGAGGCGACTGCGTTGGTGGCGATCACGATCAGTTCCTAATCCCTACACCTTTCACAATCAACTTCAAAAGGGGATACAAATCCCGTGATTACACCTTTTGGCGATCGCGATGGGACCACTTGTGCCCATCACGCTTGTTCTTCCTTTCCCTGCCGTCCCTATCCTCTAACAGATGTGTTGTTTGTTAGTTTTCCTTGTTTGTTCTCTTCCTCTGAGTTTTCATAGTGCTCTGCGGTTCTGGGTGAGAAGGCGACAACCAAGGCATCACGATCCGAGTAGCGACACGCTGCACATCGCAACCAGGTTAGTACACAGCTTCTGTCTTGTCCGGTTGTGTGCAGTGTGCTGTGAGAAAGGCGACGTTTTGATCGTCGCGTTAAAGAAAACGACAGCAGCAGCGTCGCCATCAGGTACGCGCTCTATCCATACACCTTTTTTTCATTATTTAAAGTCTGCTGAAGTCTGGGAGGAATGCGACGAGGGTCGCGTCGCGTTCAAGGAAGCGACAGGGGCATTGTCGCGATCAGGTCAGTACTCTGGTTTCATTGAGTTTCCTTGCAATTTTGGGTTTGCTTTCACATACTCCATTCAGATTTCATCATGCCATGCTCTGTTCAATGCTCTTGAGAGAGTGCCACTCTTGTATTTTATAGGGTTGTTTGACTTTTTCGTGCATAATTAGGACTTAATTGCCCTCTGTCCACTCGAGAAGCAACGCGACAGGGTGATTGTCGCTATCTTGGTAGCGACATCTTCCTTGTCGCCTTCCCTCTCTGAGAGCAATTAGCCCTAATTCTTGTTGTGTTAGTACTAGGTTAGAATCTTGCATGCACTCCGGTGCACATAGGATTTGCATACATCTTTCCATATTCGTAGTATAAGTTTCCTCCTCAGCGATGCTCGCTCTCTGGCCACATATTCCTTGTGTCCGACTAGAGCACTCGCTCGAGGGCCTCCGTAAGTCCCCGCTGACCGTGGATTCCCACACGGTCGCCGGGCTGGTTGTACCCGTCGCCACCTAGGATCGAGTCTAGATTCATTTGGCAAGGTAGAGAGAACCCTAGTCCTACCCGAAGTTGGAAGCCTTCTCCCATTTAGGAAACCCTTCCTCATTTGGAGAGAACTTGCTAAAAGTCAAAATCACTAAAAGGCAAATTCAAATCAATTAAAAGTAACCATCATCATTGCCAACTGCTTGCTTTGGGTGAGACGTTTTCTCTTTCCTTTTGTCTGCATAGGATTGTTTGTTTAGGAAACTAAGAGTCTGTCTAGGTTAGGTTGTCTCTCTCAAGTCTGGAAAGGTTCTCCCCATCTCTCTCCACCCACTTTCCAGACATGGAGTCTTTCTTGAACCCAATCTACAATAGTGAGAATCCCGATGCTGCCCTCAAGAATTCCCGGGATTACGAAGAGTCCCTCCCCCATGATCTCTTTGACGAGGTAACACCGCCTTGGGTCGCTACCGTCCATACCTCTGAGGGTTGCTGTCGTGACGAGGGCAGCCCGTCTCGGAACACCCACCCTCCTCAATCGGACGATCAAGCCGCTCAACTCTTGCACCTAATTCCTCAGCTTGATCAGTCCCAAATCCAGACCCTCATGACGGCCCTCAAAGGAAAGGCCACTTCCTCACCCTCACCCAGAGCGGGCGCGTCACGCCCCGCAGCAGCTACATCCGGCCCCCACGTCACCATGGGACGAGCCGACAACACCCCCATCCGACCGCGGACCATCCGGTTTACGCCATTTGAGTCTGAGCACTATATTCCTCGTGAGTCGAGGCTGCGGTCTCCACCATACCAGCCATGTTACTCCCCTCATCGTCCTGAGCCATGCGCCAGGCCCACCTCTCGTGCCTCGTCCATCTACGTTCAGCTATCCGCCGCACCGGACATGATGTCCGAGTGGGCGTCCATCAAGAAGGAGCTCCAAGAGCTCCGTAAGCAAGTCGACCCTAGGCAACACCATGATGTGCATATGCCAAATTTCAATGGCCTATGGGTCCCCTCTCCATCCGAGCTGCCAAAGTACCGCAAGTACAACGGTTCAGGCAATCCTTACACTCATATCAAGGACTTCATCTATGAGTCTGCTCCCTACCAACATGACCGCCGTCTCATGGCATATCTCTTCCGCCGGTCGCTGGACGAGCATGCTCTTGATTGGTTCTACTCCCTGCTACCCGAGGACGCTGAGGACTTCGCTGTCGTGAAATCCAAGTTCCTCGAACAATTCCAAGACAGGGTCGGGCCTGAATATTCTCTCACGGATCTCATGGCTGAAAAGATGAAGCCGGATGAGGATTTCTCAGCATATGCCGATAGGTGGAGGCAAATGGCCACCAGAGTTCTGGGGTACCTTCCAGAGGGGGAGAAGGTAAAGATCATCATCGCCAATGCCACACCTGCCTACCGCAACATTTTGGCGATGAACGATATCTCCAATATGCATCAGCTCTACAGCCAGGCCCGGTTCATCCAGACCCAGCTCAAAGATTCTCCCATCCATTCCATGTTTGAACCCCAGAAGTCTCATTTCCAAAGGAAGCCTCAGGGGCCTGTCACCGAAGGCGTCCAAGTGAACGAGCAAGTAAGCGCGTTCAACCCTACCGGCCAGAGCCAAAACCGCCAATACAATGCCCAGGGTCAGAACCTTACCAATCCGCCACAAGGGCAGCAGCAGCGCCAATACAACCAAGTACCACCTCCTGATGGCTCTCAACAAAGGCGTCCCATGGGCCCTAGGAGAGCTCACTATCCACCATTGCCGGAGACACTCTCCGACATATTCTTGGCCTTGCTCTCCACAGACGCCATTAGGCTCCCTCCTGAGAGACCTCTGAACCCAAGTGTGGATCAAACCCGATACTGTGTCTTCCACAGGCAGCCTGGTCATACCAACGATCAGTGCTTCACATTTAAGGACTTGGTGTATGACTTGCATGAGCAGAAAAGGATAGACTGGACAGCCCTCCGGCAGGTGATCAGAGACATCAAAGAAAGGTAGAGACAACAATAGCAGCAAAGGCAGCAGCGCCAACCACCCCCTCCACAACAACAACAACAGCAACATCAGCAGCCACTGCAGGACCTCGGGATCGTCCACAACCCCTTACCTAACCATCCACCAGCTCCGAACCCACTACCACCACAGCAACCTGCCCAGGTAAACCCCATCGTCCACCACCCTCCTCCGCAAGCAAACTGGACGTACGATGATGAGCTGGACGTTCAGCAGATGATGGCCATTAACCAGTATCCTATCCAATCCCAAACAATACAACCAGCCTACACGGCTCCCCAGTCAGTCCCTTCTGTAGTTTCCATGGCCAACGCCGTCATACTGCCCGTCAGTTCAGCATCCGCGCCAGCTGTTAGCTCACCCATCATCCTACCTTTCGCTCCACCTGTCTCCATACCTCTACCCCCTATCATATCCACTCCCTCACCCATCATCCTACCACCACCTGGGCCGGACCAACCCTCCGCCGCAACATTATCCTCCGCTAGACAGCCACCTACCAATCCGACCACCCTACGGAGCGGGCGAGTCTTTCGCCGCCCATACCCACCTATCTCCACCACCACCACGTCCACAAACCCCCAGCAGGTCCTGCAGCCGCCACAGCAACAGCAAGCTCCGCAACAAGCACAAGATGAGGGGTTGATTGAGCCACTGCCTGGAACCCACTATGACATCCTCAAGCACCTGGACCACGTGCCAGCCAAGATCTCCATTCTGGAGTTGATAAAGAGTCTAAAGAGCACCAGGAAGCCTGAGGAATTTCCTGCAGAAGGTGGTAGTGAATGAAGACATGATGGCAGACAAGCTACCTAGTGCCCTGGCCATGGTGACTCGCGGGCCGGCAATCACATTTGCAGAAAGCGAATTAGCACCCCCAGAAGCCAGGAGGCTCCCCCTCTGTGTCACTCTAGTCATCAACCATATAGCAGTGGGAGCGGCACTGGTCGATACGGGGGACATCCATAAATGTCTGCCCGCTGAGTACGCTAAGAGCTTGTGACCTGTCAGAAGGTATGCTGAGGCCGACGCCCACCACCATTGCCGCATACGACAATTCTAGAAGATCCTGCCACGGCATGGTGACTGTGCAAGCCGAACTGGGACCCCTTGCCGTCACAGTGGACTTCTACGTCCTAGATATCGATCCCATGTTCAAGGCTATTTTAGGGCGCCCATGGTTAGAGTCACTAGGAGCTGTGCCATCTACCGCGCACCAATGCCTGAAGTTCCCGTTCCAAGGGAGAATCATCAAGGTCAAGAGCATAGCCACCACTCACTCCGTAGATGCCCTCCACGATACCCACCTCCCAGCTGTGTGGCCAGCCAACAAACCCATCGTCTCGGTGCTAGACATCAACTACCCCTGGAGCTACACGTTCCAGTCCCAGCGAGAGGTCAACCTAGCCCTGGCCAATGCGGTTAAAAGAAAAGAGCCACTAAGCACAAAGGGGTGGCAAATTATGATGAAGTTGGGGTATGAAGAAGGCAAGGGCCTAGGGGCAGAGCTACAAAGTATAGTCAAACCCATCCCCGACATCGTCATGAAAAGCCGATGGGGCTTAGGGTACAGGGAGAAATCCAAACCATGGTCATCCAGCACATCCACTCTTAAGGCCGACCGAGAGCCACTCACCTGGACACTCTGGTGTCACTTTATCAGGGGCCTACCCAACCTGGATACAACACCGTGGTAGTCGAGGCAGAACTCTCACAGCACGAGGTGCATGGCCGGAACTTCTCTCGGCACATGGCCCCGTTGCTGACCTATAGAGCCCTAGAAGCCCTCCGTCCGACCAGGAGGAGAAAGACCGGAGACCCAGAGGCTGAGTGGTATAGATGGTTCGACATAGAAGACATCACCATCGCCTTCAGCCGACTGTTCTGGGAAGAGGAGAGAACCTGGCCGCCAGCTGCGGAAGAATTGCTAGATCCACCCGTTGCTATCACATCCAAAAGGCAGCTCATGAGCGATGCCTCAGACGTAGGAGAGCCGGACATCCCCTACGAGGAGGGGAACACTGTTGATGAACTCTGGAGAGGCACCTGCCTAGCCATCCACCCATCCCTCCTGGATTCCCTCCTTCCCAGTCTGGTCCCATCCTCTCCTCCTTTGCTGATCCAGCTGACTCCCCAGCTCCTCACGGCGGCGCACAGCCTCCTCACACCCCAGCTCCCACCGGCTGTCCTCTCCGCCCTTCAAGCTGATCCAGGTGACCACGAGGTCACCCTCTCCTGTTGCATGCTCTCCTCCGATCTCCAAAAAAAAAACGTCCACTTTCAAATGCATGTTGAGGTCGAGGAGCCGGCATACGTCCTGCACTCTGCTGATCAGGGGCACCCCTCGACTGAGGGTCCCCCTCCTGCTCCTTCATTAGGAGCCATTCTCTTCGAGGACACCATGTCCTCCCCCAGTCCTGTAGAGTCGTCTAGTTTAGGAGAGTCTAGGGTAGGTGAGTCTAGAGTAGATAGGCCTAGGATAGAGAGTCAGGTCAGCCCGCCATCCGCCAATTCCAAGCACCGTCCTAGGAAGCAGCGGGGAAAAGCTATTCCCCGGAGATATCTTCAAGAGCTAGCTCGGCGGTGTCAAGCGCTGCTATTGATAGAGGAGTTCACGAGAGAAGCGCTGGTATTCGAAAGGTGTTTGAGCAGGATGGGGTGTTCATAGACGACGGTTTGGTGTCTACGAAATAATGAATGATGAGGACCCAGTCGATGAAGAGGATAGCGAAGTAGATGACGCTGCCAAAAATATGCCAGTGGAGTAAGGAGGTTCGATGAGCCTACAACGGCAGTGGATGAATCTACTAAGGAAGTCAACCTTGGAACAGAAGAAGATCCCAGGATTGTGATTATCTCAGCAAATCTCCCTCCGATGAAGAAGAGGAACTGGTGCAAATCCTGAGGGAGTACAAGGATACATTCGCCTGGTCTTACGAGGACATGCCCGGCCTAGACCCCTCACTAGTGGAGCACCGACTGGTACTGAAAGAAGGGGCAAAGGCAATCAAGCAGAAACTCCGAAGGTTCCACCCACTCACAGCCCTGAAGATGAAGGACGAAGTAGATAAACTCCATAAGGCTAGATTCATCAGGGTAGTGCTTTATCCGAACTGGGTGGCCAATATAGTCCCTGTCATGAAGAAAGACGGCAAAGTCAGAATCTGCATCGACTTCAGGGATTTGAATAAGGCATGTCCGAAAGACGACTTCCCGCTTCCTCATCTTGATGTGCTAATCGACAATACTGCTGGGTATGAGACCCTCTCATTCATGGATGGGTATTCAGGATATAACCAAATCCGTCTATCTCCTGAAGATCAAGAGAAAACATCCTTCACCACACCCTGGGGAACATACTGCTATGTAGTCATGCCGTTTGGGTTAAAGAATGCCGGCGCTACTTATCAGAGGGCGATGATGGCCATTTTCCACGATATGATGCACGTTTATGTAGAGGTATACGTGGATGACATCTTGGTGAAGTCAAGGACCAGGAGAGAACACCCCGAAATCCTAGCCAAGGTGTTGCAGAGGTCTAGAGAGTATCAGCTGAGAATGAATCCGAAAAAATGCGTGTTCGGGGTCTCATCAGGAAAGCTGTTGGGTTTCATAGTCAGTAAGCGGGGCATTGAGATCGATCCAAACAAGGCCAAGGCAATAACAGAGATGCCGCCTCCAAAGAACATCGCGCAATTAAGAGGGCTGATCGGGCATTTACAATTCATCAGAAGATTTATCTCCCAGCATTCGCAAAGATGTCGCCCATTTTATGATCTCTTGAAAGGAGGGGCAAAATTCGAATGGAATGACAAATGCCAAGCAGCCTTCGATGAGCTGAAAAGTTATCTCATGAATCCCCTAGTCTTACAGCCTCCTGTACCCGAGAAACCGCTAATCCTGTATCTCTCAGTCATTGAGGACTCCCTAGGAGCTGTCCTGGCACAACATGACGAGTCTGGGAAAGAAAGGGCAGCGTACTACCTCTCTAGGCTCTTCAACCCCGCTGAATCCAAGCTCACCACCGCGGACAAAACTTGTGCCGCACTCGTGTGGGTAGTCCAAAAGCTCAAGCACTACTTCCTAGCCCACGAGGTCAAGCTGATCTCAAGGATGGATCCACTCCATTATCTTCTTGAAAAGCCCGTCCTTTCTGATCGGCTGGCACGCTGGCAGAGTTTCCTCTCCCAGTTTGACATATCCTTTGTGGTCCAAAAGGCCGTCAAGGGGTATGCCATCGCCGAGCATCTAGCCCATCTCCCACTCCCTCACACCGACTCCCTCCGAGAGGAATTCCCCGATGAGGAACTCTCAGTCATAATCAAAGACCCCTTCTGGTCCCTTCATTTCGATGGTGCGCTCAACTCTCAGGGACGGGGCATTGGAGCCGTGCTGCTTACCCCGAAGGTATCACCATCCCCTTTGCATATCAACTCACCTTCCCCGCTACCAACAACATGTCAGAGTATGAGGCTCTCCTTGCTGGTCTCAAGCATGCTTATCTGCTGGGGGCATCACACCTCAGAATTATAGGAGACTCTCAGCTCATCCTGCGGCAGGTGCTCTCAACTTACTGCACTCGTGACCCAAAGCTCAAGCCATATCAAGACCTGGTCACGCTGTTGGCAAGGCAGTTCCGTAAGCTTATCTATATCCACACTCCTCGTTCCCAAAACATCCTGGCCGACGCTCTAGCGTCGCTAGCCTCATCCCTATCCTTCCCTCTGAGTCGCCGGACTGAGACAATCATCGTCCAGTGTCTCGATGTTCCATCTACCCAGGACCCTTGGTTTAGCGATCTTAGGGCAACCTTAGAAGAGAAGGCTAGGAAAAGAGGAGCGCAGCAAGTCATGTTAACTGAGCTCGATGAGATCCTGAATGAAGAGGAACTGCCATGGTACTTTGAGATAGAACAATACTGCAGGGATGGAACATATCCTGAAGGGGCAAGTGGAGAAGACCGCAGGGCCATCAGAAGAGCCGCCTTAAGGTACACAGTTGTCGGAGAAGTTCTGTACAGGCGAGCCCTTAATGGAGTCCTTTTAAGGTGCCTTACCGATGACGAAGCTTGGAAGGTGGTGGAAGGGGCCCATGCTAGCGAATGCGGAGGGCACGTCAACAGTCAGATGCTAGCAAAGAAGATCATTAGGCAGGGCTATTACTGGCCAACCCTAGAGGAAGACTGTACCATCTACGTCCGTAGGTGTGTCAAGTGTCAACTCCATGCCGATAAGATCCATGCCCCTTCCTCCTCACTACACCCACTCTCCACACCATGGCCATTCTCCATGTGGGCTTTCGACATTGTCGGTCCTCTTGGTGATTCTAATGCTCAAACCAAACAAAAGTCATTTATCCTAACTGCGACTGAGTATTACACCAAGTGGGCGGAAGCTGAAGCCTTCACAGAAATCAAAGCATCCACGGTGTGCCGCTTCATCATGAGAAACATCATCTCGCGGTTCGGAGTGCCAAGCAGCATCGTCACGGACAATGGGCCGCAATTCATCGCACAAGAGCTCCAGGACCTCTGTAAGAAATACAACATCACGCTGCATCATTCATCGCCGTATTACCCACAGGGCAATGGCCAAGCTGAAGCAACTAACAAAACCCTTCTTAAAATCCTAAAGAAAACCTGTGAGTCGCATAAATTCGCCGACTGGCCAGAGAAGCTAATAGAGGCTCTATGGGCCTACCGCACCTCCGTCCGCACTCCCACGGGACAAACCCCGTACGCTCTCACCTACGGGATGGAGGCGGTAGTTCCATATGAGATCCTAATTCCTTCACTAAGAGTCCAACTAGACAAGGAACTTAATCTTGATGAACGTCGAGAGGCGTTACTAGTCCAATTGGAACTCTTAGATGAAAGGCGGCTTATGGCAGCCGACCATGTGCTTTCCTACCAAAGGCGAATCTCAAGGTCTTTTCAAAAGAAGGTAATTGAACGAAAATTCCAAGAGGGTGATATGGTCTTGAAACGCATCTTTATCAAACCCGGAGGTCCTAGGTCCAAACTGCAACCAATTGGGAGGGTCCGTACGTTGTGAGGGAGGTCTACCCTGGAAATGCATATCGCTTAATCAATGCTGAGGGCGTCGAATTATCACATCCGTGGAACGGGCTGTACCTCAAACGTTTCTATCCTTAGGCCTATAGGTGTGAGGCCACAACACCTAGATCGGGGAGTAGCCCCATGTTGGGAGTCTAAGATACCTCTCTAATCGCCAAGGGCTGCTCTAAGTTAGGATTAACACACACGCACACGGCAAGCCCGGATAACTACACTCGGTAGGTGCTGCAATTATGCGGGCCCTACTCTAGCGATGCATCGGTCATTCTCTCCTAATCGGTCGAAGTGTAGGGGCAAAAGGGTCGTAAGGGTGAGGTCGTCAACCTACAGCATACCCCGACGAGAGGAAGTCTCAAACAGGGACGGTCAAAATGACAAAAGGCAAAGAAGCAAAGAAACGAAAAGAAAAGAAAATCCATAATACAATAGGGGCATGGCAAAGAGTGGCAAAGTCCCCGCGGGACACTAATGAGCCCGGTCGTACGCATGCCCCAAAGCAAGGCAAGTCCATAACAAAAGACCATAAAGTCCCTCCACAACAGACCCAATCTCCGAATGGTATGCTGTAGGAAGTAGCCGAACCCAACATCCTTATACCCACATAAGACTTTCCTTAAATAATCTTCCATTTCTCCCTATAAGGCTGAGTCACCTCTTGGGTGGGGCTTAATTAGTCACAGCATCAACCAAGGGTAGGTTTTCCGAGGCATTGCCACCCCTTACGCACGTCCTAACTTAGAAAGCCCTGTGGCGAGAACCGGAGGTGATCAAGATTCCTAACCAGCGGCTCGAATCGGTTTAAGTGTTGTGGCCCGAAGATGCGAGTACCTTCCGTCTCGCGTGTCTTATTTTAGGAAGGGCTAACGCCGGCTTTAGGCGCTAACAAAAACCCCAAAAAAATCAAATATTTCCAAAACAAAAAATCAGATATTTCCAAAACTAAAAAAAAATCAAATATTTCCAAAACCCCAAAAAATCAGATATTTCCAAAACCCAAAAAAATCAGATATTTCCAAAACTCCAAAAAAATCAAATATTTTCAAAACTCCAAAAAAAAAATCAATATTTCCAAAATTCCAAAAATCAAATATTCCAAAAATCTTAAAACATTAAATGATTCCAAGCCGTTTGCATACATGCATTTCATTTGTTTATTTGTATCTTTTGCCTATTTAATAAGGCTTAGCCCCTTGACGAATTATCAAGGTCGCTCACTCGTCGCATTTTTAAGGCAAGGGCTAAGCCTAAGAACAGATCTGACTTGTTTCGTGGTTGTCTAAGTGTGCAGGACGGAAAAGAAAGCGGCACTCATATCTCACTCATCACTCTCACTCAGTCGCAAACCATAAAAACACAAAAGAGTTCCATTCCATTCCATTCCATTCATGTACACCATCATAACAAAAAGAAAGGAGCAAAAAGTACAAACCCTCAACCACTCTCCCCCGTACCCTCAGGCGGGCGGGGAGATGGAGGGGCCATCCCTCTCGGTCCGGTCTCGCTCCCCTCTGGCGCTCTCTCGCGCCGTCGTCGCTCCTCCTCCTCGTTCCTCCGCCGTCCGGAGGAACCTGTCAGATAGTGCCCAGCGGACCCGCTCGGGATACCGCTCCGGCTGGTCGCTGATCGGCTGCGCCCGACCAACGCCAGGGCCCTCTCTAGCCCCCTCATCTCGGATCGCAGCATGTCGCCGCGATGCCTCTCCTCCCCCAGCTGGGTGCGGAGGTCCCCAGCCTCGACGCGCAGTCGTGCCGCCTCCTCCGCCTCCTGGCGCCAGCGCGTCGCCTCCGCCGCCTCCTGCTGCCAGCGGGCCGCCGCCTCTGCCTCCTGGCGCCACCGCGCCACCTCCGCTGCCTCGGGGCGTAGGCGTAGCTCCGCCATCTCCGCCTCCAGCGTGGTTGTCCGCGCCAGGGTGGTCCTCAGCTCCTGCTCCTATAATAACAGAAAAATCTTGTCAGAAATCACGAAAGAAGCAAAAAAACAGGGGCATCTAAATAAGTAACTTACCCGCTCCCGCAGCTGGGCGAGGGCGTCCTCTGCTCGGGCCGCCGCCACTGCTAACTGGCCCTCCAAGACGGAGCGTCCGGGATCCTCTCGGGAGGAGGAAGCTCCTCCCACCATCTGCTGCGCACGGTCCAGCTCTGCCCACTGCAAAAGAAAACATTAAGGGTCAGTCAACCACAGTTAGAAGCAGAAGGGTAGGGTGCAGAGTACTTACCAGCTGATCCACCACCGCCTAGAGGTCATCCCGCTGCTGGATGGTGGAATGGAGGATGCCCTCGAGCGAGGAGATCCGCCCCTCGGGGTCAAGCTGCAATCACAAGCCAAGTCAGTCACATAATCAACTAAGAACTCAAAGAGACTGAAAGCAGTAAAATACGTACCGGTCGTCGGGACCCCTTGTACACCTGGGCCCCGTACTTCCGGGCATAGGCCCAGAAGTAGTCCTCGTCGCTGGCAGCCTCAGAGACCACCTCCTTGCCACGCCGCTCCCAATCGTCCAGCTGCTCTCGGACCCGGACTGTCCAGTCCGTAACCTGCTGGATCCCGCGGAAGCTCTAGCCTGGCCTCTCCCATGACCTCTGTCGGGTCGGGAACTCCACCACAGCCTGGTGGAGTCCCAGTGTCAGCGCCACTAGCCGGTGGTGGAGCGGGACCACTGTGTTGAAGCAATGAAGCCAAATGTCCCTACCGAAGTAGGGACGGCCCCGCTCCACCCACGGCTGGGTGGCGTCGTCTTCCCCGACATAGGGAGTCCACTGTACCTGAACACCACAAGACCCGTCAGTCAATTGTCAAATAAGCGAAGTAAAGGAAAAGGTTAAGGCTAGAAGTACTTACATGTCCGAAGGGGATGGTGTCCAACGCGTCATGGATGAGCGTCACCTGTCGCCGCAGGGACCGCTCATCGTGGCAAAACCGCCAGCGCTGCAGGAGAGGTACAGCGCCGCGTCACCTCGGCACACCCCGACCCAGTGAAGGGAGGTGGCAGTATGCCCACACCTGCAAAAGCAAAACGATCAGTGCCACAGTTAATTAAGACAAGCAGCAAAAGTAGCAAAGGGTAAGGGTGAGAAGCATACCTGTAAAAGCGGGAAGAACCCCGCGACGCCGGTCTCCCTACTAGAGGTGCCCAGGCTGTCAAAGAGATGGGCCAGGAGGGCCGCACCCCATGCATAGCTCCCCACCTGGGTCAGGTCCTCTAGTAGGGGCAGACACTGACAGCTCACCGGGTCTCCTTGCGTACCCAAGATCAACTTCCCGATCATGAGGATCAGGAAGCGCCTCAAGTCGCAGTCCGCTGCCGCTCCCTCCTCCTTCGCCAGTGCTGCTCTGGCATCCGCTGTCAACCAGGCCATGTACTTCGCCTGGCCCTCTCCAGTCTGGTGGCGCGCGTCTGCCACCCCGAGGCTCGCCTGCAGCCTCGTCCTCGGCACCAGGGAGGATCTCTCCCGCGTCACCTCTAGCCCCAGAAGCATCTCCACCATCTCCTGATAGCTGGTATAAGTCACCCCGGTCACCGCCTGACCATCTACCCTCAGGCCGGTGATTCGTGCCACGTCCTCCAGTGTGGGGATCATGTGACCCCACTGGAGAAGGAACGCCTGGCACTCCGGGTCCCATCGCTCCTTCAATGCCTGGATGAGCGCCACGTCCGGTGTCAACTCATCCAATCTCAGAAAGGGGCCGAACCTCATCTCCTCCAGCCGGGTCCTCTGGAAATCCGGCAACCCCTGATAGATCGCCCGGACAACGGACCACCCCAGCCGGGACCGTAGCTCGCTCTGCAAAACAATCACAGAAAACACAAGGATCAGCAAGGGATCAGTAGAACATCACTCTGTTCAGGTAGCTACGGGTATGTTGTCGCCTTCAGAAGGCGACATCAAAGGAGTCGCCTTCCCCCTGTGAAGGCGACAAGCAGGCTGTCGCCTTCTGAACGCGACGCTTAGGGCGTCGCGACCTGTCTGGTAATGCGACACCCACCCTGTCGCGTTCACAGACTGGCCGAAAACGACAAGAATCCGTTTTCCGGCCGTTTCACCTTGGGCCAAAAGGCCCTACATCCCCTCTCCACTCCATACATTCAAGGTCTAGGGCTCGGTTGCCTACCTTTTTGGGCCCGACGAGCTCGTCCTCGTCGCCCGGCATCACCGCGGGCTCCTCCTCCATCGGCACGACCGGGGAAGCCTCCGGGGCCGCCGTCGAGCTCCCCTCACCCGCTTGCCGGTACCGGATGGATTTCTTCCATCGCCGCCCCCCGCCATCGCCGCCTTGGCCTTCTCCGCCACCCTCCATCGACGGTCACCGAGGGAGATAGGAGAGAGAGGGAGAGAGAGGGAGATAGGAGAGAGAGAGAGGAAGGAGATGAGAGAGAGAGAGAGGGAGCTCGCCGGAGTAGAGAGAGGAAGGCCGGGAAGAGAGCTCGCCGGAATCGTCGGATAGGGGGGAAGAGAGGAAGAAGGAAGTTTCGAAAAGAGGGAAAGAGGGAGAAGGCGCTCGGCCCGAATTCAAACCGCCCCGGGACCTGTGAACGCGACAAGGTCTATGTCGCCTTCTACACAGGTGGCGACGATGCTCATGTCGCCTTCACTTTTTCTGGTCGCGACCGTTGACCTGTCGCCTTCTTGGTAGCGACAGGTCTAACATCGCCTTCTTAAACCAATGCACAAAAACCCCTAAAATTCAATGCTCATTGCAATCATCCAATGCTTACATCAATAACATGTCTCCCCTTACATCAAGCACCAATCTCCTATCTCATCAAGCCCACCAAGTCCCAAAAGCCCAAAAGTGCAATCAAGTCTATCTCTCTAGCTCACGGTCCCCTCAGTGGCCGGATCTTCTCATGCTCCAAGAGGTATGCCTGGTATGTTTCCCGGTCCTCGTCAAGTCTCAGCGGGAGTGCATGGGTAGCGCACGCCCTCCACAAGGCCAGCGTGCTCCGCACGGCCTGCTCATCCTCCGGGTTCCCCAAGCGTTGCTTCTTCACGGGAGGCAAGTGTGATGGTGGAAGCACTCTCGTCCTCGGCTTCCTGATCTGTAGGTAGCACCGCTGCGGGTTGTAGAGCACGGTCGCCATATTCCCTATCAGTTGCAAGTCCAGGCCGCGTCCGAGTGGTAGCCGGATCTCCGCTCCACGAAGTGCCGCTATGCCTAAAGAGAAGTGCTCCACTGGTAGGGTGCTGAAGTAAAGGCGCCATGCACTCCTTGTCTTCTTGTCCGCCGTCCTGCATAAAACCTTGTCGGAGAACTTGGCCGCGCCGCCAATAAAGTTCAAAGGATGGCACCCGAAGATCCGACTGTCGGTGGTGGGGTTGTCTACCGGTTTGAATTTAATCCTCACACCCAACCAACACTCTAGAAGGATCATAGAGCCATAAAGGAAACCTCCCATGGAAGCCGAAGTGAGACTCGAGTAAAGATACGCCAAGACGGCGTGAGAGAGTGAAAGTCCTCGCCATACCCCACTAATTGCGCTAAGGCTAGCATAGTCTATGAGGTGATCCCCGGATGGGAAGAGCACCACCCCACATAAGCATATAGCCACGGCCTTTGCGATCTCCCGGTGGTCCACGCTCTTATCCTTGCACTTGGATATGACCCACTTAGACAATGGCACTAGATGTATGAATTGTGGGCTAATTATGGTGTAGACATCCCCCGGATCGGTCATGAACTCCCCAAGGATAAACTTCGGGTTAATGGGCTCAACCGTGTAGCTTATGTTTTGCTCGTCCCCGGGTTTAGTCTTGGGAAGAGCAAGGAAGGCCTCGACCTCCTCTAGAAGGACGGTCGCCTCAAATTTGGGAAAAATGAAAGTATGGGTTTGTGGGTGCCATAATTCTATCAAGGCCGTGATACTATGCCAATCAAAGGAAATTTTGTGGTAGTTGTGAGCCGCTATCAAAACCCCACCCAAACCCCACTCTCTCAAGAACCTAATGACATACATGGGTAAGGCTTTGATCATCGGGGCAATCCAAGTGAGCTTAGAGTAGCGGCGAGAGCCGGGGAAGAGCTAGGGAAGAAAAGAAAAGAGAGAAAAGAGGAAGAACAAGAACACAAAATTAATGATGAAATTCGGAGTATAAAATCATGAAAATTGGAAACACCAACCAACTTACCTCTCTCACTTCCTCGCTCCGGCTCAAGTGGTTGGGAACGTCCGTAATCCTCATGAGAGCTTCAAAGGTCGCCCGAGCACGCTTCGGACCTTCGTAGACCGCCTCCCCACCCATGGGATCAAGAGGAGCTCTCTTCATGGCCATGAGAGCTTGCAAGACTTGAAGAAAGAAGAGAGAGGTGAGAGCTCCGAATTTGGCCTCTCATCCCCCTTATTTATAAGCTATAATACTCCTATTCCTGCTAGGAAAGGGTAGGGGAGACCCATTAGGAGTAGGACCTTGAGTGGAGAGCAATAGGAGTCCAAGTGAGAGTCAAAACCAAATCATATGCTGAAGGCTTTTGAGCTCGGGCTGAGAAAACCTGTGAAAGCGACATATCGAGTCGATGGCGACAGGCATTGTGTCGCCTTCTTCAGTCAAGGGTCGCGACAAGTCCTATGTCGCCTTCTGACCAGTCTGTGTTGTCTTGCTTATTCTTCTGTGACTGTTCAGAATATTTGCACATATGCTTTGATGTCATTGTTTGGTGCATTGTATTATGTCTATCCTTATTGCTTTGATTATTGAAAATCCATAAAAATCAGAAAATGAAGGAAAATCCATAAAAATCCAGAAAATTCAGAAAATCAAGAGACGTCCGTCAGGTAAGTCAGGTAATTATATCTAACCCTAATCCCTCCGCATTACTATATGATATCTACGCTATTATATCAGCTCAAGGACCGGCTGGTTTCCAGTGTGTTCCAGGATCTGAGTTCCCCTTCATCAAAAATGAGGATGATCTGAGTACACACTGCTAATCGCTGGATAGGCCGTTGGGTGATATGACTCGGGGACGATGGATTCTATCGCACGTCGGGGATGCGAAGTGTCTTGACCCTTGCTCATATTGTCTAGCAATATTATCCTTGAATACTTGTTATTTTCTCTCTTTCTTTGCATTCGCTTTTATGATTTCCTTTTTCTTTAGCCCAGCATGCATCATGTAGGGATTTTGAGCTTCACGAATCACGATTCGTCAAAGTCAGCTTCTCAATAATGTCCCAACCCAGATCCTCATTTTCAGACAAGAATTCCACTACGAATTTGAAAGTTTTCCTCGAGCTTGTGCTCGGTCCAGTTTACCAATATGGTTCCTATGAAGGATTCCTCTCATCCCCATTCATTATAACAGTCATTTCCTTTATCCCCGATCCTCTCATTAGTCGTGACCCACTCGAAGGCCAGAGTCGAATCGACCCGCCGGGCAGCACCTATCCCCTAATGAACGAAACCTGCACGCTAAGATAGCCAGGGTACCTCTTGAATCAGGAGGTTGATCATTCTTTTCTTTGATTTTCATTCGTCCCCAATAGGAACCATCCTCGCACTCTGTTCCCAGCCATGTTCAAGGTTAGCCGGATAATTCTCGCTGCTTATTCGTCCAGAATGGGTGTCTCTTTACCTTGATGCCCGCTTTTCAGCTCATTCCGCTACATTGCCGTTTCACGCCTCTTTCGCTCCATCACCGCTCCACTCCCTTGCAAAGCAGGCATCAAGGAGGGGCAATCTGTAGACACCCATTTCTGGCCCATAAGTCGAGCAAAATCCCTTGTCGTATCATTGACGCCCCACGTTGGCTCATCATCGTCAAGCTGGCTTTCTCCGATCATGACATCATTCCAGTAGTTCATCGCCCTGGAGGACTCTTCCTGGTTAAATCAATCTCTTTCACTATAATCTCTCTGAGTATAAGTCCGATGTTTCATCCCGAAGGCTGTGCATGGCTGGTTGGATGCATTACGTGCCGAAATTCAGAAAAGACCAGAAGGCGACAGGCCCTAGGTCTCCTTCCTGAAGACGACGACTCCTATGTCGCGTTCATAATTCCATATTTTAAATCCTCAGAAAATCGCAAAACGACTCAAGTCAGCCTTCCATATGAGGAAAGCGATGTATCGAGCCGTCGCGTTCAGAAGGCGACACCCAGGCCGTCGCGTTCAGGGCCTTAAACATGAAACTCAATTCGAAGCCAATTTGGACCCATGCTATTGATGGTAATTCTTTATTTGGACGTCCAAATCAAGTCCAAATCCTCTCAAATTCGGAGCAGACCTTCCTAACATGTTCCTTTCCGAGTTCCAATAGCCCTTGCACAACCATACTTGCCCAGAGTCAGACTCTTGCCCATTATTCGTCTCAGACCCAAGTTGGAAATAATCACCCATAAGTACCTCGTCTCTGCATCTTTTCGGGCAAGGCCGGATTCTTTGGTTTACTGAGCAAGAGAACTTCATCTTCCACGAAGAGAGTTTTCCCTCCAGACGATCAGCAAGAGCCCTCCAGGGCGTTTTTCCATCGGCTACACAATTCTTCTTCCCTTCTTCTCTTTATTTCTTTGATTTCATGCATGCATAGCTTCGTTTTCTTTCTAGTTTAGCATTAGATCACGACACACACACCTATTCTTAACACCCACAGGGGTTAAAAGCCCCAATCTCGTGAGTTCCCTCCATAATAGTTCATGATTTCATGCTTTTCATTGAATAGATCTTCTACACACGAGTTCTAATGGGTGTTTTGTCTATTTAAATCACTTTGGCAGGTGTTTAAAGGTCAGAGCAAGGTGAGGCTCTTGCCCCTCGGCCGGCTGAGGAGCAGGAAGACGAAGAACCCAAGTCTCCATCCACTGAAGAAGAAGGCGACGACCACTGTGTCGCGATCAGGAAGGCGCCAGCGCCTACGTCGCGTTCATAACAAAGCATAGCGACGCCCGCTCTGTCGCGTTATCAGGTACGCTTTCCTCTTCATCCTTCCTTTCCAAGGTATTCAGTCCTCCACCTGAACATCAAGAGGCGACTGCGTTGGTGGCGATCACGGTCAGTTCCTAATCCCTACACCTTTCACAATCAACTTCAAAAGGGGATACAAATCCCGTGATTACACCTGTCCCTCCTAACTGTCTAGCCTGCACAGTCCTCTGTTCTCTGCGCTGCTTCCTCCACCGTCTTGCACATTAGAAGAATCACCGCATCTTGTAGCTCTGGTCGCAATCATCGAATAAAATACTCCACCATCATAGCATTATCTGTACCACATAATGTCAATGCCATAAACCTTATATGATATTCTAATACTGACAAGTTCCCTACTGCAATGTTCTAAACTGCTCTCTCTTGGCCTGTTGTATCTAGACTGGAAAAAATGTATCATTGAATACCCCCAAGAACTCTGGCCAGGTGATGGTGTCCTCCATTGTAGCAACCCGGAAATTTTAAATACATAAAAACATTCAAAATAATAATTTCTTTAAAAACGAAATAATAGAAACATACGTACCATTATCGTATGTGCACAAATACATCGAAAAATTCCGTAAAAATTATAAATCAACCACAGACATTATTCCTAAATGTTCCACGAAGAAATTCGTGCCACGAAAAATTAGATTGGCCAAGCGTATGTCACAATGTGACTAATTATCCAAATTAGGAAACTAAGTCGGAAAACCGTTAACACGGAAAAATAACGCGCTCATAAATTAAACGATCATGTTGGAGAGACTTCCAACATCATGAAATGATTACCCATTATCAGAATTGGACCAATGGACCTCTCATAGTCCATGAATAAATCAGGTAAGAAAAATGTAATAAAAATCCGTAACTCTATTATTCACTAATAAAAGGAAAATCCCAAAAGATAAAATCTAATAAATAATGGCTTTGATAAATCGACCATATAAAATTTATTGGGCCATAATATGTATTTTTAAAAGAAGAATAATAAAAAATACCCTAAATTCGGAGTTTAATTATCTCCTAATTGGAAAAGGGTTATTAAAGCAATAAAAGTGGCAATTAGAGTTGGAATTGGATTCCTAAACCTACCCCATGTAGTCTAGCACGAATTTAGATACTATCCTAACCCAATTAGAGATTGGAAAGCAAGAGAGGAAAGGTGGAGTTAGGAAATCTCGGAATTAAGAGGAATTTGAGTAGTAGTAGGAATATGAAGTTGTGTTTATATAAATACACCTCTTAAATCCTCATGGCCGACCCTAGCTCGTGCAAAGGGGTTTTTGGACGTGGAGAAGAGGCCAAAGAGGAGGAGAAATCAAGGAGAGGAAGATCCATCAAGCTTCTTCCTTCTTTCTTGGAGTTCTAAGCCCTAGAAGATAAATCGAGTCAAAGGTAGGCATTCTCATGAGCAAAATCAAATTAAACTCTTCTGTAGGTAGTTCTAATCACCAGGAACAAAAGCCCTCTTGTTTCATAATTTTTCATCGAGCCAATCTTTTGTTCCTGATTTTTGAAGTTCTGCATACATGATAACCTCGAGTCATCATGTTTAAATCAGATCTCCATGTACACTTGTTCCCATGCTACGAAAATTTTACTGTAGATACTGCTTGTTGTTAGGGATCTTTTGCCCCTAAAGCCCTAATTTTTATCAAGCATGTTGCCCGAATTAAATCATTCATCTCTGCTGCACCTGGAATCAGGTTGCTTCTTGTTCAACTTGTTAGAACTATGTCGATACCATGATTGTTTTCAAATTCTTAATTACTGGAAGTACCCTTGCATGTCTAGATCAATTTAAAACTGGGTTCATGATTTTTCATAGTATATACGATTAGTTATGATTTTCTAAACTACCCTATGTCAAAAAGGCAAGTTTCTGGACCGCAATCCAAGATAGAGCAGAACTCTATCAGACTCAGTCCACGGACCTGAGAATGCGATGGCCCGACAGGTCGCGTTCTCAAGCCCGTCGCGACGCCTTTCTTGTCACGTTCTGAACGCGATAGGAGACCCCGTCGCGTTCTGGCCGCCTGAGCAGACAACCCTATCGCGACCCTTTGCAGGCCCTGTTGCTACCTGCCCTACCCCTGTCGCAATCCTTACGGGCCTACGTCGCCTTCACAGGATTTTTGATGAAAACCCATAAAAATTATTTCTGTCACTTTTTACAGTTATACCCCCAGTAAAAACTTGTTTTAAAAATAGAGCTACATTGAACGATTTAAAATACATATTCACGACTTATTTCTATCTATGATTTCTCTTACACATGCCACACATGAGCCACCCTATATGACTGAAATCTAGCATAAAATACTCATATGGTATCTGGGAATTTATTGCAATAAAGTATATTAATGGCCCTATTTTAAAGGACTTGTATTCGTTTCTTGCGTTGTTTATATACCGATATCGACGCTCCACTATTCTAGAATTCCTCTAGAACGTCGAGCACCTACTTTTATACACACTTTACTTGGCTTGTGGTGAACTCTCTGTTGGATATTCCTTTCGCCGACTAGTGAACCACCCTTGCACAAGGCCTCCGTAAGTCTCCTCTGTCCATGGATTCCCACATGGTCGACGAGCCGGTTGTACCCGAACACCTGTTACACCCTTTAGAGATCATTATGATCCAAACGGCTATTAGAAGTTCACTCTCGTCTTGAATTCACACCGGACCTCTGGGCTTGTGCTTAACCTGGCCAGCGGGAGGGTTGTGAGTTCCACCTGACTGCCAACACCACGTGCGCGTGTTGTGCAACTGTTACTATCGCCTGTTTACTCGACGTATTACGTGCAATGTCCACTAGCTCTCATCTATACTCTACTCGCTCATCTATTCACGTTCACTCTACTATCTCATCTATTCATCTAGTGCTCTTATCTATTTCTTGGTACTCTCAAATTGGCCATTAATTGATTGTCTAAAGATAAACAATATAACCAATGCCAGCGCAATAGGGCCCAATCAGGTCCTGGGGGGAGCGCCCGAAAGTGCCATTTGTCCTCGGGAGTTAAATGATCAGGATGTCGGCATTACATCCAAGTGCCATACTATCAAGATTAATCTAAGACAATTAACACAAAGTGCTATATTCTCTCGTTGTTTTTTTTTTTTCTCTCTCGCTATCTTCGGATAACCAAAGTGCAATTACTATCTCGATTGACAAGAAAGTTATCAAAAGTGCTATACTATTCGATTGATAAGAAAATCAATCAAAGTGCAATTTACTCTCTATATGGCCAACTACTTTCTCTCTCCTTACTATACATGTTGCTTGATATTGCTTAACGTTGACGCTATGTACCATCGTGTTGTTGTGTTGCTTTCTTTCGTGACTCGATCTTATTCATTGTACTATACTTGATTCATCTGCTATTTGAACCATGTTACTTGTGCTCTTACTTTCTCGACTTTACATGACTCGCTCTATCTTTAGTTACTCTGCCATTTAATGCACTAATTATTTAAAGCCTGCTTGAGCCTGAGATTTAAGTCCTACTGGGCGTTATCGCTCACCCTTCGTTATTTGTCTTGTGTGCCTCAGGTATGTCGGACTCTAACGTCACACACACCAATGGGACAAGACTAGAGTGATGAGCGACCCGAAGTCAACTCACGAAGTTACCTTAGTACCATGGAGTCTAGTAGTTATTGCTTTAGATTCTTTTCAATGTAATGATGTCATTGAGCCCTGTGTATTGGCTCCGAATTAGCGGTTGTAATGGTCTTAGTGATTTTATAATGAAATCAAGAGTTATTTCAATTATTGTTCATTAGATGCTCTGATGTTTGCGAAAGTATGCGCAATTGTCGTTACCATACTCGTTGTTCGCGTCTCCCTCTGATTTATTCCGCTGCTAAATTGGAGGGACGTGACATCTATTCTCCCAACAAACACTGTCTGCATCTTTAATCTCCACCACTCCTGTGCAAATCCCCGCAACTGATAGGTAGCTAGTATCACCCTATCAGCCTGTGGACATCTCATAGTAACAAAGACTCTCTCTATCTCATATACCTAGTGCTCTGCTGTATCTGGATTTGGGCCTCCTGAGTAAGTAGGTGGCTGTAATCGCAAAAACCTCTCCACTAATGCCGTAGACTCCTCTACACTGGTTGGTCGTGTTGGTACTGCTAGAAGTACGGGTACAACAGGTGGTACCTCGACTCCCAATGGTGGTGGGGGTGGTACTGGTACTGCCTCCTCCACAATCTGTGGTGCCATAGCTGCTGGCTATACCGGTGCCTGCTGATCTAACCTCGTCTGAATCTTTGTAATGCTTTCCCATAGCCTCTCAATCAACTGATGTGTAGTCTCCTCTGTCTCATATCCACCTCCTCCCCAATCTCTCCTATCTTCCATTTCTGATCCTACACATGCATCATTCCAACCACATAACATGCAAACACATCAATACAAAAACTAGGGCCAACTACCAGTAGTAGACTAAAGTAGAGAATAGGCTATGTAAATTTCCGATTCCTTTATATTTACAAGGATCTTGCCCTGATACCAACTGTAGCGGTCCTCACCGTTCAAACCCGTTAACCTGATAACGAGCTTGACCCGACTCCGCCTCCTGCAAACGAGCTGTAGCCTCACAAGGGATATCATTCACATATCCGTGAAAATATAAAAGAAACAACTCAAATATATATAAGATTCCACATCTCACAAATATTTACATGAAATATACATAGCCAGTTCTCAACTAGAGTCAAGTACAAAGTACATAAACCTGGGGCATACCCTTAAGTGAACAGAAAGTAAAGATTACACTGCTGGAGATGCAGGCCCAACTCAGCTATGGTGCGGCTCCGAACTAGACGAAGGACGGGAAGCCTCCTGCTCTCCCTCACCTAAAAGGGGTAGGGGTGAGCCTCGCAAGTCACTGGCTCAGTAGGGAAACTCCCCTAAAAGTCGTACAAAACCAAACTCACAAAGTGCAGAAACAAGAAGCTACTCTAAGCATTTATAATAATATCTACACATGATGTTAAAGCTATAAATAACAATTATCACATGCTATTAACAGAAACAAACCTTAATAAATAAATGAGAAACCTCGTTCAAGTGTATGAGCTAAAGTAGAGTAACGCCACACTCGGGTTACGAAGACTGGTTCGCGACACCAGCAACTAACCCGGACAAACCACACATGACTACCTTTCAGTCTCGCAGCCACAGATGAAAGGTCCAGCTGCCACTCTACCACAACAAAGCCAAGAAACTGTGGAGACCAACCAACACCACACCTATGGACCACACTACCGCAGGCCCATGCCTGACACCTTTAAGGACTCCGGCCTGAGCTCCCTAAAGTGAGGCACTGGAAAACAGGACTAGCTGAGGCCCAGTATGTCTACTAGTGTCCGTAACCCCCAACCACTGCAAGCGAATAAACACAACTCTCACAAGTTGTTGTCCCTCTGTCATCTTTCCCTCAACCGGACGTACAACTCTACACAAGAGAGAGGGTGTCTAAGAAGACGACACAGACCTCGACGGTACACAAGTACCAGGACCAACCTCGAGCACTAACGTGCCAGGCTCACACAAACCTAGGGTATCCGACTGGAGAGGTAACCACGGTAGGCGTCGTACTACTCGCCACGTACTCACAAACCAAGCAAACACGGCAGTCCCCAACCTTGACGCGTGCTATTGCACCACTTATCATTGCTATGAATAAAAAATAAAGCCAAATGATAATCACGTAACCATGCACAAACCCATAGCCTTCGGAAGCATGAACACGACAGGGTGCTCCGTTGCCTTCAGAATGCGACGCTTCGATACTGCGCGTTCTGAAGCAGAACGCGACGGATCGGGCTGTCGTGTTCTGAATGCGACACCCAGGTCCGTCGCCTTCACAGATAGAGCCCCAACTCTAGGGTTCCATCTTCAGATACCCCATGCAAACCATGCAAACATTCATGAAAAGCATTTATAAACACTCTAACCATTACACTAGCATACCATCTACCATCTACAACTCATATAATGGATTAAACATGCTTAACAAATCATTCCAATGATGAACAAGGTAGAATATCCCTACCTTCACGAAATACGTGAAGAACGACGATAGTTCGGAATTCCCCTGCTCCCTACCACGTCCTCGCGATGAGAGCACACCGAAAACCACACTAGAACCTCAAATTGCTGAAAGCCACCCGCAAAACCTTCCTCCTGGCTGAGCAGAGCTTTCTAAGCTCTGTTTGGCCGACCTAGGTTCTTAACTCTTTTAAATTAAGAACACGACGTACCTGGCTATCGTGACAATAACGCGACGGGGTAGGCCGTTGCCTTCTCGCCGCTGACACCAGCTGGCTACCCTGCACGCACCACATGGCGGACCTGCAGCCGAGCAACCCTAAACATCGACAATATGAACGCGACGCTCTAGAACATCACGTTCAGAACGCGACGTCTAGCTCTGTCATGTTTACAGACAGAGAGTCAGTGGGTGCCCTGGGCCTGAATTCTTGACCCACAATGCCCAAACAACCTGCGAAATACTTCAAACGCAAACCAAAGGCCACACACTGGCCACCAGAAGCAATAATCCCCAATCCGAATGTTCACTACGCTACATGGGGAGTCCTTCTCTGGTGGCGTGGGGCGTCTTTCTCTAATGGACTCCTCCGACAATGACAACACACTACAAGAAAAGGTGAATTTTTCGACTGACATTTTCCGTAAAAAATCCTTTGGAAAAACATCTTCTTGAGGGCTTTCTGGGTAATTTTTGTCGGAAAGTGTCCGTCGAAAAAAAAGGCTCGATAATTTTTGACAAACACAATTTTCGTCGAAAATTCCATCAAAATTTTAGATGGAATAATTCCATCGACATTCTGTCAGTAGTTGCCGATAGAATTATTCTGTCGGTAACTTCCGTCGTAAAATGACCGACAGAATTACCGATGACATAGTCTGTCAGCAATTCCTTCAGTAAAATTTACTTTATTACCGTAACAAACACGAATTTACACTGTTAAAAACATAATATATCCATAAAATACATCTATAGTGATAAATATCTATAAATATCATCAATAATAATAAATAGATAATAAAATCATCCACAACACCAAATCTTTGTAAAACATCATCAACAACAACAATATATCAAATAGAAAAAATCAAGATAGATTTGCTGCATCGTCCTCTCCGTCTGCCTCATGCTCATCATGTGCAGGAGGATCTTATATTACAAAAAATTAACATTAGAAATAAAAATAAAATAAATTATTTATTTTTATAAATTTTAAAAAAGACTATATAAATATTCACTTAGTAAATTTGAAGAATGGTTTTTAAACGTCAAGTTCAAACTGGGTTTTCGATTTGGATTCTGTCAACTCTCTCATGTCCCTTTCATCACCCTGGTCATGTAGGACCAATCGACACGTCAATCGAATCGATATTTCACATTTTGGACCCCCGACTTGTTATTTTCCTTGCTTTATAATACGTCAATTTGGACAACGGTTCTTTGAGCATCGAGCTCAAACCGAGAAATTTGATTGAATTCCTTCAATTATCACATGCCACTATCATCATCCCGGTTGTGTAGGATCGATTAGCGTGTTGATCGAACCGATATTTCACATTTTGGATCTCTAATCTTAGTTTTTTCTCTTTCTTTACACTAAGTCAATTCAGAGAATGGTTCTTTGAGCTCCGAGTTCAAGTCTGGTATCTGATTTGGATTTCTTCAACTCTCGCATGTCCATTTCATCACCCCGGTCGTGTAGGACTGATCAACATGTCAATCGGATCAGTATTTCACATTTTGGACCCCCCGACTTGATATTTTCTTTTCTTTATATAAGTTAATTTGGACAACGATTCGTTGAGCGTCGTGCTCAAATCGAGAATCTGATTTGAATTCCCTCAATTCTCGTGTGTCACTGTCATCATGCCGGTTGTGTAGGATCAAGCGGTGCATTGATCGAACTGGTATTTCACATTGGCCCCCTAATCTTAGTTTTTCCCCTTTATTTACACTAAATCAATTTAGAGAATGGTAACCGGGTATCCGATTTGGATTCAGTCAACTCTTTCATGTCCCTCTCATCACCCCGGTCGCGTAGGACTGATTGACATGTCAATTGGATCATTATTTCATATTTTAGACTCCCCGACTTGGTATTTTCTTTTCTTTATAATAAGTCAATTTGGAAATGCTTCTTTGGGCGTTGAGCTTCAGCACGTTGTTCAGACCGATATGTATCATTTTGGACCCCTAAACCTTTTTTTTAAACTTTCTTTACACTAAGTCAATTCGGAGAATGGTTCTTTGAGTGTCGAGTTCAAACTGGGTATCTGATTTGAATTACATCAACTCTGACATGTCCCTTTCATCACCCTAGTTTTGTAGGACCGATCGGCACGTAAATCGGATCTATATTTAACATTTTAGACGCCTGACTTAGTATTTTCCTTTTTTATAATAAGTCAATTTAGGTAATGGTTCTTTGAGTGCCAAACTAATCTAATTTGAATTTTCTTAATTCTCACATATCACTGTCATCACCCCGGTCATGTAGGATCGATCGACGCATTGATCAAATCAATATTTCACATTTAGGATCCCTAATCTTGGTTTTTTTTCCCCTTTCCTTACACTAAGTCAATTCTTGCACGTCACTCTCACTCTCAACTTAGTTTTTTTCTTTCTTTATACTATGTTATTTATGCATGTTGTGTTGCACCAATTCTAACTTTGGGTAATGAATTATATAGCAATAATATAAGTCTAAATTATGTGAAATTAAAAAATAATAACAAACACTCACTCGAGGGGTTGGCGCTGAGGTGGATGCTCCTCCTTGTGACAATAAGCCAGCTTGGGAGAGGAGGGCGGCCACCACCTGTGTTATGTGTAGTTTGCTGCTCGTCATCGGCTGCTGAAGATCAGTACAAAATTGAGATATCTCCTTGCGACCTGTGTCCAAAATCTCACACTCTCCACTAGAGGGCATCGTGAATGCACTCATACAGGTCAGAGGAGTGCAAGAACTTTCACACGATGATATCACTGGAGCAGTGTCTAAGCTATCTCCAAATTCATACAAATGGCCTTTTCTTGGTTGGCCCACAGCTACCACCCATGCATCTGGATGTAACTCTGGATGAGACGTGTCATCCCCATACTTCTCAATCATCTTTCTGTCATATGAATCCTACAAAATAAATTGAAAAGATTATAACTCTCATATTAATTTTTTCATATTTAAATTTTAAACTAAAAATTATATATGTAAGCTTACTAGAATCGAGCGAGCACTCTTGCTGACAAATACATCAGTCCCCCTCCTCTTATGAGTCCTTTCAAATACCTCACAAAATGAGGGGGGACACTAGAGCTTCTGAGTCTATTTTAAATTCATAAAAAAATAGGATATATATTAATAAGGTATTAATTAATTAGAAAGTTTCTTATTATTTTATCTCTATAGGTCATGTAAGACAACGACCTACTCGTATGTAAATTTTTTTCTGGTTGCGTGGCTTGATTAGCTTTGGCTACTTGGGACTTCCTTTTCCATTGAGAACTAACCCATCTGGCACAGAGTTGCTCCCAATACTCCCTCTTCTTCCGCCCCAGGTTGTACACCTTCCACATATTTGGATCCTGGCTACCAGAAAGTTTTGCTGCCTTATCCTGGGCCTCCTACACTGTCTTTATATAATTGGTTTGGGTAGTAGCTTCCCATACATGTCGTGCTCGTGGGACATCGGCTTCCCTCATGAACTCATACCGACACTGTAAGGAAATTAAATTACCCAAGTTAGTATAATGAATGACAACGATGAGAAAGACATGACTTAAAACGATTAAATTTTATATTGTGATTGTAACGTCGCACATTTTTTGGATCCTCGTGGATCCTTGTTTAGCGGGTTTGGTGGCCAATGTGTGGCCCATTAGCTTGTGTTTCAGGTGTCCGCGTGGGTTGTGAGGCTTTGTGGGCCGGCAAATTGGGCCCAAAGCGCTCACAGGTTCTCTGCCTATGAACGCGACAGGGGTATGCATCGCGTTTTGAACGTGACGGCCCTGGTGGTCACGTTCATGTTGCCGCTGTTTGGCGGTCTTCGTCTGCATGGCTGCCACGTGTCATGCACTGGACAGTCAGCTGACGTCGGCCTTGGGAAGGAGACGGCCTCCTACGTCGTGTTCAGGTCGCAACGTAGGACTGCATCGCGTTCCCAACTGCTATGCGTTTTTAAAGAAGTTTTGGCCGGACAGAGCTGGGGCAAGCTTTGCTCGGCCAGGGGAGGAGTTGCTACAGTTTCTCTGGGCGATTCGGTGTTTTAACGGGGTTTTTGGCGTGCTCTCTCTGCGAATACATCGCGTGGAGCGCGGGAGATGCCGTACCGTGGATGGTTTGCATGTTCTTCATGAAGGTAGGGAGTTCTACCTCGATTTGCTATGTAGATTGCCTGTTAGCTTGTTTATCGCATTACAAACAGTAGATACCATATATAGGTGATGAAATGAACATGAAAACCGGGTTGGTTTATTGTTTAGGGTGGTTTGCATGGTAAATCCGGAGAGAGGTTCCAAATTAGGGTTTTCGCCTGTGAAGGTGACAGACCCTTCCTTCATGACCAGGTCGCGACAGGCCGACCCATCGCATTCTGGTTTTTAACACGACATGTTGGGGTGTCACGTTCAGGTTTTGAACGCGACATATCGAGATGTCGCAATCTGAATGCGATAGTACCCCACGTCACGACCTCAGTCGTGAGGTCTTTTTGTGCATGTTTTCAAAGTACGGTTATCCGATTATTTGTTAAGTGTTGTGCATGGCTTTGGTAAGTGGTGCATTGGCACCTGTAGCACTCTTTGAGCGTCTCGTTGTGTTGTTAGCATGCTGTTTACGCAAGTGGTATGTCGTTTACATAGATTAAGTGTGTGTGTGCATGGCGCACACAATATCGTGGTATACCTTTATGGTTTGTCGTGGTAGTTGGGCAGTGAGGTTCCAGTGTGAACCTAGCCTTGATCTTTAATGTCTTTTATGGGTCCTTTCAGATGGTTTAATTAGTATAGCCCGAGTAAGATTAAGAGTTTGTGCACGATTATTGCACATGTTGTTTAATGGGGTAAAGGAGGTCATGAAATGACCGATGATTAATAATTAATGTAATTCGTGTATGTGTTTGAGTATGTTAGCCTGTAGGTCACATGGTGACTAGAGACAAGCTACTCGTGACACTTGTACCATGGTTTGAAATAAATATTATGTGTATGTACCGTGGTTTGAGCGTGCCGAGTTTGGTGGTCCGGCGCCTGTTCTGGAATACCTCTGCAGTCAGGTACCCCAGGTTCTGTGTGAGCCAAGCACGTGTGTTTTTTGTGCTCGGGGTCTGTCCCGGTACTTGGGTTGTACCATCGAGGTCTGTGTCGTCTGTCCTAGACACCCTCACTCCTGTGTTTGAGTTGTACATTCGGCTGAGGGAAAGACGGCAGTGGGACAATGACTTGTCAGAGTTTTTGTTTGGTCGCTAGTAGCGCGCTCGTAGTTGGGGGTACGGACACCAGTAGTCGACACTGATCCTCAGCTAGTCCTATTTTCCAGTGCCTCACTTTAGGGAGTTTAGGCCAGAGTCCCTAAAGGTGCCAGACATGGGCCATCGGCTGTGTAGTCTGCAGGTGTGGTGTTGGTTGGACTCCACTATTCTTTGGCTTGTGCTTGTGGAGCAGCAGTTGGACCTTTCATCCGTGACTGTGAGACTGAGAGGTAGTTCTTGTGGTGTGTTGTCCGGGTTGGATACTGGCGCCATGAACCAGTAGTCCGTTCCCATGTGGCAGCGTCGTTCCTTTCCGACTCGTGCTTTGCTACTGGTTGTAGTGTGTGTGTAGTGGCTTGTTGGTTGTGGTTTTACCCGTTGAGGTGTGCCCTGGTGTTGGCACGGTTGTAGTTGTGGTTGGTGAGCGGAGACTCACTGGTTGTGGTTTGACTCGTGGTGTGCCCCGTCGTTGGCACAATTGTGTCAAGGTTTTGCTTGTGGTGGCGTGCTTTGTGGTGGCACTGGTTTAGTTGTGGTTTTCGTGGTGGTACCTCGTGGTAGTAGGTACCTGTACCCTGTTTGGGTAGTGCTTTATGGTGGTATGCTGTGTACCAGTCTTTTCAGGTGTTGAGGTGGAGGTCGTGTGGTGTGACCTTCCACTTGTTGTGTTTTACCCTTCTTCAAATAAACTTCCGATTATGGTTTCAGTGCGTGATGGACTGGCATCGTTGTAGCCCGTCCTACTACCTTGTGTGTGGCTCCCGATGTTGGGTTGAGTGTGTTTTGGAATTTCCTAAAGTTGTATTTTAATGATAACCAATGAACATCACTCATACCTTGATTTTGATGATGACATATTGAACATGTTATACATTTTATACATATCACAACAATGCTTAAACAACATGTTTTTGATGTTTAATATCTCACATTTTAATGATAATATCTTGTATTAATGGTTTACACTTTATATTTTCAGGTTTACACAAATTTTTCCCAGTGGTGACGACACAGTCCACCTGTGTGTCGACACTAGATGACTGTCCCAGGAAGCAGTCAGAACAGTTGAAGCCAGTGGTGTCGACACAGTATGCATGTGTGTCGACACACTTCGACTGAAGTTCAAAAATGAGAATTTTCTTGGACACGTGTCTACATGGGAATCAAGGTATTTGACCTAGATTTCTGTGCCCACGCACCCCAAGGCACCACATGGACACATGGGGCTATAAATACCCATGATTCTTGTACTCCAAGAGAGTGAGACTAGACATATCCAGAAAAGGGTGTGGAGGCTGCAGAAAGTGAAAAAGGGAGTCTGTGTCCAGAAAGGGAGAAGAGCAGTGCTGTTTGGAAGTAGAACGTGAAGAAGAAGAGAAGAGAAGAGACGAGGGGAGAGGATAAAGTATCTGCATCCAGAAAGGGAGCAGAGCATCACCATCAGATTGAGGAGCAGAATAGCAGCAAAGGAAGAAGAAGAACTGGCAATCCGGATGCCACTGAAGCAGAGCATCGTGGATTGACGAAGAACTCTATCGAATTCCTTCAAGCGTCTTCAGTCCAACCTTCTGCAAGTTTTCTTCATCGAGGAACATCCAAGTCACATCTATTTCATTTATTTTCTTGGAGTGTTCATCTAGTTTTTCATTGTGTGATCTGTGTATGTGTTCTACACATATCACTTAATTCTGTCAGTTCTATTTTTATCATTGTATTGAGATAGATCGGGCTAGAGGATCTATTCTCTAAGTCAGCTTGTTCTAGCAGAACTTGGATCCTTCGTGGTCCAAAGGTTTGGAGCCGTAGTGCTCTGGTTTGGAGCCTTAGTGCTCTTGAGCCGTTGTGCTCATGTGCATGTGAGTCGTCGTACTCACAAGTGGTTTATGGTGTAGGTCGTTGTGCCTATCTCCTGAGTTTTCTTTAAGTCATCGTACTCAAAGGGTTTGGAGTCGTCGTACTCCGGTTGTGTCTTGAGTCGTCGTACTCAAAGGGTTTTGAGTCGTCGTACTCCGGTTGTGTCTTGAGTTGTCGTGCTCAAGGGTGTTCTGGAGTCGTCGTGCTCTAGTGTGTGTTGTACTCAAGGTTTTGAGTAGTGTGGCCTTACTGTTAGGGGTGGACGTAGGAGTCACTGGAGGTGATTTCCGAACCACCTAAAAATCCTCTGTGCAGTGGTTTGAATTGTGGTTTGACTTTGTATTGCGCTAGATGCATGCATAGGGATTTCGCTCACACTACTAATTGATTTGCTCACACACACTAATCACACATATTGCATCTGTTCAGTGAGGTTTTATTTGAATAGATATCTTAATTCGAAGTAATTTTTAAATTGCTTTAGTTTCCGCTACAAATCTATTCAACCCCCCCCTCTTCTAGATCTGATCCATCCATCTATTCGATCCTACAATTGGTATCAGAGCGGGTTAACCACTCTAACTGTTAGATCTAATTCCTTGTTGCACTGTTTCACTGTGAATAGATCTAATAGTCTTTTGAGTTTTGGTATAATGGAAAATTTCTTTAATCTGCATGAATTTACTGTTATAATTTCAGAGAAATCCCCAATCTCACTTTCATCAAGTTTTTCAGAGGAGGCACAAAGAAAAGGAGCAAAAGGAATTCACAAATGCTCAATGCCAAAGAAGAACTTCAGTGAATCCAGAAAATCACCAATTCAGAAAACTGTGGCTCCCACAGCACATTGTAAGAGCTCAGAGCATTCTTCATCCTCTTCAAAACACAAAAAATCAGATGGGTCTACAAGGTCAGTTAAATCCACTCTAGACTCATCAATGTATTCTAACTCTGATTCTGATGTAGATGAAGGAATGTCTCAGGTTAATTTGATTGAATTCTGTGAGAAGATACAAAATCTTAATGTACAGCTGAACACTAAAAATAAAGACTTGAAAAAGACTTTAAAACATTGCCATGAAGCAAATGAGAATTTGAAAAATTAAATTCTGAGAAAGAGAATTTGGAAGATGATGTCCAAATATGTGAAAATAAGCTGAATGGATTAAAAGATAACTATGAGCTATTGAAATCAAAAGTCATTAATCTAGAAAATGAAAAAGAAGAATTGATTGATCTCAATGAAAACTTCAAATCTAACAATGATCAATTAAACAAACAGATTTCTAACTGGCTCATGATCATCAAATAACTGAAAGATGCAAACAACTTGTTGAAGAAATTGTCACTTAAAGAGAAAGATTGAATGCTTGTTACATGGCAAACCATTAGATAATGATTGTAGCAATTTCAGTAATAAATTTGCTGATATGGAAAAACAAATTGCTCAATTTGAAAATGAAAAGAACAAGATGAAAAATGGTTTGGATGTCATGCTAAGCAAGCTTCAAATTTCAGAAAAAGAAGTTGTTACATTAAAAGCTGAAAAACAGAAGCTTCAACATGAATTGAAGAATACTAAATACACAAGTCTTGCTTCTGTGAGAGATAAGAAAAATGAAAATAAAACAAAATTAATATTTGTTAAAGCTGCTGCAAATAAGAACTCTGCTAATTCTAATGAAAAACTAGTGAAAGTTCTTGTTCAAAAATAGACAGAGAAAAAGAAAAATGCTACTGTCAAGAAGATTTATCTACTTCCTCCATCATTCTAAAAAGCTCCAAGGCAAGTTCCAAATTCACATCATGCCAAGAGCCACCAAAAAGTACCTCCTTCTCCTCATGTTAAGCTTCCTCACATGAAAATGAGATTCCAGCAAATGCATACATGCCAAGGTAAGTACCAGGTAAGAAATGATCTCATTTGCTTTAATTGTAATAAACCTGGTCATTTAGCCAAATTTTGTTAGAAAAGAGATCAACATTTCCATAAATATGTCAAATCAGTCCAGTGCTTCACATGTCATAAATTTGGACATACTTCTAGAAAATGTTGGCATAGAATTGATAATCTTGTACATGCTTCCATGTTTCATGTTAATGTACATAAGAATAAAGATCATGTTCATGCTGAAAACACTCAGAAATTCCATGTACATGAAAATAGAATTGTTGCACAAAAGATCTCTTCTGAATTCCATGTTAAAAATCTCAATGATAAAAATCTGAAAAATAGAAAACAAATTGTGCAGTATGTCAGTGGTGCATTCTATACTAATAACTCTAAGATTAGAAACCAAGATTCTAGTGTTTCTAGTCTTCAGAAAAATGCACCCAATATAAAATCCTTCTGGATTCAAAAATCGTTGATGCAGATTCATGGAAGATCCTTAGGACCCAAACAAGTTTGGGTTCTGAAATGTGCTACTTGAATGCTGGGTGCAGGGATCCTTGTAGTCAATTTTAAGATGAAGGCTTCATGACTAAGGCTACAAGGAAAGTAAGTGAAGAGAATAAAAATCTCACCAGGTAAATACTTCTGAGAGATTCCCTACTAAATAAAAACTAAAATCAATTGGGACTCTTATGCAAAGATCAATTGGTATATCAAATGGTGAACTGTGGAAGGACAAGTCAGACTTGTCTGGAAACTATCATTATGTGTGAGGAATAACCTCCGTCAAGTATCAATGATCTTCCTTGTGTAAGAGTCATTAATTTTTAAAAACAAAAAAATGGTTGTGATTGAAACATGACTGCTTGTTTATTTCATTTCTTCCATGATGATTTTTGCATGAATTACTTGCAAAAGTTTTCACATCATGCACATGTAACTAAGAATCATGATTTTGTTGAAAAAGCTCAAAAACTCCATGTGAATATAAATTGAACATTTCATGAAAACATAGGTGCATTAAACAAAGAATAATTGTGTTATGGAACTAATGCTGCTTATAGTTTCATTAATGACAAAAGTGCATCTATACCAAAAAGAAACTTCTCTTGGATTCAAAACGGTTCATTGCTGCAATCTAACTTTTCCTCCACTACAGGACCCAAGTAGGTATGAGTCCCAAGGCCAACTTGATCAGCAAGTTGATGAGCCTTGTAACCATACTTTTCCATCTGAAATCAAGACAATGGCTATGAAAGGCAAGAAAAATTGGAAACCACAGGTAAAATCCAAATGAAGACTGTTCAGGTAAAACCTCATATCATTTCCAGATTCAACTGCTTAAGTTAAAGAAAATTCTTAGAGTCTTATCTGAACAATAAAGAGCGTGTTTTGATGTTGCTCCCAACAATAACTTTGTGTCATAACAATTGAAATCATGTTTGAATTATCATGCTTGCTTAACTGTGCCCATGATTCTGTGTGCATATCAACTGCTTTGACTTTTTGGTATATCAAATAATGACATGTGGAAAAACAAGTTATGTTTGTTTGGAAGCTATCATTATGTGTGAGTAAAATACTCCACCAAGTACTAGAAGTCATATTATGCTTAAAGCTAATTGTGTGCATAATCATGTGTGAATTGCTTGCTAGATTTTTCATTCCATGCACATATTAAGGGAGAGTAAATTTGAAAAAGTACACAAATGTTCTTGAAAATGCAATGAATTTCATGCTAAAACTAAAGAATAATTGACCTTTTTGCAGTGACTATGTGGTATATCAAATGGTGAAATGTGAAATGACAAGTTAGGCTTGTCTAGAAACTATCATCATGCATGAGAAAAATTCTCCGCCTAGTATCAATAGTCTTTTCCCGCATAAAGGTCATCAAGCAAAATGAAAATCTCAAAAACTTTATTTTAAGTCTTTGAAAAACTTCTCTCTTTCAATAAAACATTCTTGTTCATTCTATTTTCACTTCATTCCATTCCTATTTCTTCAATAATCTTCATGTTCACCTTATGAGGGGGAGATACATGAAAGGGGGAGTCATTGTCACATTCCTTGACCTTAGTTGTCTATCTTGAACTCCAAAATTATCAGAATTTTTGAGTCTCTGTGCTATTTTCTTATGAAAGAATTAAGACATTGAAACTAAACTCATTGTGCATTTAGTTTATTTTTAAAGATTCATTATCATTTCAAGGTTAAGCAATCTTAATACTGAATGTCTTTAAAATGACTTGCAAAACACTTGTAGGCACATGAGTGGTTTTAATATTTAACATGTGCATGTTTAAGCTTCATTTTTACCACATGTTAAGAATATTTTTTCTAATTCGTAGTCATGACTTTTCTGGTCAAAGCAAACATATTCCTGCAAAACATCAAAAGAAAATGATCAATAATCTGGAAAGATACAAACAGAGCAATGCAAATTCTTGAACCACTGAGTAACCAGGCCATTTCACCTAAAAAGTGATTTGTTTCGCTTCAAAAAGTGGAGATCAAAATTTTCAACTCTGTATAAGATAATGAAAGTTAAACCACTGAGTAATCAGGAGGTCTTGCATCTGATCAATGTGATCTCTTGCACTGAAAAGTGAGATTTAACTAATTTATTCTTGTATTCTTTTCCAGTTAAAAAAAAGAAAGAAAATCAAATTGACAGGATGGAAAAGCTTAAGACCTTAATAAAGTTCATGTATACTGAGTTTAGACCTATTATTCTACATTATGTTAAAATTAAAGCTCCTAACATCCTTGTTAAATACTTCTGCTCACTCATATAGGTCACTTTACTTCACATTTGCATCATTATTTTAACTACATTCAGATCATTATATCTTGCAATACCTTGTCTTGTGTCTTTGTGATTAAATGTTGTTGTACAATAACAAAAACACAATAATTTCTCTCATTTGACAATATCACTTTGCCACACTTATTTTGATTATTTCTGACAATTCATTTCCTACATTTCATTTCTTGATCTCCTATAATCTTTGTTTCTCTCTCTTATCTATCTTTTTGATGTTGTCAAAAAGGGGAAGAAAGTTCTTTAAAGGGGAGAAAGTTTCTTATGGGAGAAAGTTTAAAGGGTGAATATAGTCAAGGGGAGTTATTGCAGTCAAGGGAGTCAGGCTATTGGGAGATTGTGCATATATTTTGTCATCATCAAAAAGGGGGAGAATGTTGGGTTGAGTGTGTTTTGGAATTTCCTAAAGTTGTATTTTAATGATAACCAATGAACATCACTCATACCTTGATTTTGATGATGACATATTGAACATATTATACATTTTATACATATCACAACAATGCTTAAACAACATGTTTTTGATGTTTAATATCTCACATTTTAATGATAATATCTTGTATTAATGGTTTACACTTTATATTTTCAGGTTTATACAAATTTGTCCCAGTGGTGTCGACACAGTCCACCTGTGTGTCGACACTAGATGACTGTCCCAGGAAGTAGTCAGAACAGTTGAAGCCAGTGGTGTCGACACAGTCTACCTGTGTGTCGACACACTTCGACTGAAGCTTAAAAACAGAAATTTTTCTGGACACGTGTCTACATGGGAATCAAGGGATTTGACCTAGATTTCTGTGCCCACGCACCCCAAGGCACCACATGGACAAATGGGGCTATAAATACTCATGATTCTTGTACTCCAAGAGAGTGAGACTAGACATCTCCAGAAAAGGGTGTGGTGGCCGCAGAAAGGGAAAAAGGGAGTCTGCGTCCAGAAAGGGAGAAGAGTAGTGCTGCTTGGAAGTAGAACGTGAAGAAGAAGAGAAGAGATGAGGGGAGAGGATAAAGTATCTGCATCCAAAAAGGGAGCAGAGCAGCACCATTAGATTGAGGAGCAGAATAGCAGCAAAGGAAGAAGAAGAACTGGCAATCCGGATGCCACTGAAGCAGAGCATCGTGGATTGAAGAAGAACTCCATCGAATTCCTTCAAGCGTCTTCAATCCAAGCTTATGCAGGTTTTCTTCATCGAGGAACATCCAAGTCACATCTATTTCATTTATTTTCTTGGAGTGTTCATCCAGTTTTTCTGTAAGACCCTCGAATTTCCGTCGTATTTTTTTTCGTATTTATGTGTGTATATTGTGTTGAGTATATATGTACGTATTTTACGTGGATATTAAAATAGTATAAATACGTGTACATGTGTTTATATTGAACATAAATAATGTACTTATTGCATGATGGTAGTGTGGGTACGATACTATATGTACATTGCATGTATATATGTCCGGTATGCATGGTTTTCTGCATAAATTAGGGTTCTGGCCGAAGGCCCTATTGGCGTCAATCCCCAGGCCGTCGAGGTGGTGTCAGCGTCCAGCCCTGGACGCCTACACTAGATCCGGCGTCCAGCGATCTGGACACCAACCTCTCTGACCTGCATGCGCAGCAGAGCTGCTATCTTCTGAAACAAGGCATGGCAACCATTGGGGGGATGTCCCCCAACGGCTCTGAAGGTGTCAAATCGGTATGGTGAGTGGGTGAGGGGCTCTTCTTAGGGTCCAACCCGAAATTGGCTCCTCTCACTTCTCCCTTCACCTTGTGAGAAGAGGAAAAGAAGAGAGAAAACCCTAGAGAGCATTCTGTGAGAAAAACCCCAGTTTGAACCCCTAAAATCCGACCCTTGGAAGCTGGTTTTGGAAATCTTCTGCATCAAGGAGGGAGCTGAAGCAAAGGGGAAGGCCTCCCCATCATCTCCTCGGCGTGGAGATCACCCAGGAGCTCGGAGGAAGGCGTTCTTGGAGGTGCTTCTGCAACTTCTTGGGACTGCCCAAGGAGGTCTTCTTCGAGCCATAGATCTCTTGGAGGATTTTTAAAGAGGCAAGTGACCTATCCATGGTGTCCCCGTATGAGTCTAGGATGTTTCTATCATTTTTATGAAATTTATTTCGAGTCCTAGACCCTCCATTTCACCCAAATTTCAGAGCTCGGGTCTGTGTTTTTGCACAGACCTGAGTAAACGGCAATGTCCCTGGACGCCTAGGATGAGCTTGGCGTCCATCGACCGTGCCGTTGACTCTGAGTCAGCGGCCAGAGACTGCCGCCTAGTTCTTCAGGACAGAACAGTGAGCTGTTCTGTCCCTCTTATACATTTAATTCCGGTATGTTTATACGTTGAGGATATATGGTATTCCTATAAGCTATGTATATGGTACATTGTGGTTGTGGATGTATGTGAGTTGTGTGGGTGAATGTGGCTAATGATGTCTTGTAAGCATGTGAGAATAACTTGTAGATCATCTTGCAAAATCCATGATTCATGATTTAGATTAATGTGAATGCCTTGATTTCGGTCTATTCATGAAGAGTTGTGGGACATGTATGTGTGTTCTGAAATTTTGGAAATTATACATGCTTGTGAAATTGCTAATAAGTCGGTTCGGTAATATGAAAGCATGTAAAAATGGTTGTGGTAAACGATTTATAGATGTATGAATTAGGGAATTTTGTACTCTAAATTCATGTGTATACATTGGTAGTTTATGTTTAAACAGCAAGTGATAAGTTACATGATGTGTGAATTCCATGTTGATGAAAAATGTGAATAACATGCTAATTAGGTGTTTGATTTTCTGTAAATCCTATTTAGCTCAGAAAAATCTGAAAAATTGAGCGTATGATCATGAGCCCGAAAGCAGCCTGTGGTTAAATTTTCAGACCATTTGGACCCGTAAATAGAGAGTTATGAGTTTTCATGTGAATGTGAATAATTCGTACATATGATCGCAATGTGACTAGATTTTTGTTTAAATCAGCATGATTTGGATGTTCACTGTGTGTTAAAGCCTGAAACTCTGTAGTACCATGTTAGTAAAAATAGAGGAGTTCATGTGAGTGAGGAAGTGAATGTGATGGGAAGTGTAAAGTGTGAAAACCATGTGTAAAACGCTAATTGTGTAAAAGTGTAAATTGTGCCAATGTGATACTGCTTCCGAGAAGGCAGTGGAACTGTATCAGGGAAAAGTCCCCCTGAGAAAGTTCATTGTGTTAAGTGACCCTAAGGGCATTAGGGGGAAATCCTGGAGGTGGACAAGTACCACTGGTTAAGGTGGAGACTTGTTCTCCCGGTCTGCGCAGTCCAAGAGTCACCATTGCATTGCCTAGATGGTGCCTATGTGTTATGTGATGTGAATGTGTCCTTCTTTGGTGGTTTGGACTATGTGTCACGGCACCTAAATTGTGTAAATATGTGTAAAGTGTAATGTGTAAAGTGTATGTGACCATGTGTAATGTGTAAGTGACATGTGGATGTATATGTGTAAAGTGTAACCATGTGAAAAGAGGAAATTGTGTAAAAAGGGAATGTGAAATTCTAGATGTGTAAATGTGTAATGAAACAATGTGAGACTAAATCTGAAACCAAGTAAATTCTGAAAATGCATGTTATTATTCTCATGTTATGTATGCAAAAGTGCGTAGAATCCATGTTAGAGACAACTAATGAACATGTGTGTGAAAAGGGCATGATGGATTGTTCACATGTGATGTTTAAGCAACATTGTAGCTCTCATGTGTAGGTTTATAGTCATTGAACCATGTAAAAATCAGCAACCTAAAGCATGTTGAAAAGTTTGGTATGTACTTAAGAACTTGTGGAATCCATGCTAATTACGTTCCCCGTTCATGTATGTCAATTGTTCATGTGAATAGTTCTCACGTTTTGATCAAAGTCCCATGAGTAAATTGAATAGAGATCATGTGATAGGTGGGTTTCATCTTAAAAATTTGAAAGCATGCCTTATGTATAAAACTGTAGAACCTTCATGATAGGTTGAAAACTTGCATTGACTAGCATGCTTGTGTGTGAAATCTGTAAATGTGCATGTAGAAACCACTAGGACTTGTACGTGAATATCATATATAGTGTTGCTTGCTGAGTCTTTAAGACTCACTCTTGCTTCGGCGTACAGGTTTAGACGGTGACGAGACCTTCGTGGAGGAGACAGTGGAGATAGACTCCGAGCGCGGAGTTTAGCTTGTGGAGTTGCACATCCCTTTTGTTGTAATCTTCATAGTATGTACTTGAAACATTATATTAGAAGTATCATGAAGAAAATGTACTATGTGGACATTGGACATTTTGTATTTTATTTCAGCATTTAAATTATGAGAACTTTAATTCTTTCTTTGCAAATTGTAAACTGCATGTATGTCTAATGTGGATGATGAATGAATGGAGATAGTTCTCTTTTACTTCCGCTACTCTGTTATGTATATTCGCGTGTATCTCAACTGTTTGTATCGTTGGGTAAATGTCCCACTGTGGTAGCACACTCGTTATATTGACGTGGGTCGGTATGACCGTACCGGTGTAACGAGGGCCGTCACATTTTCATTGTGTGATCTGTGTATGTGTTCTACACATATCACTTAATTTCGTCAGTTCTATTTTTATCATTGTATTGAGATAGATCGAGCTTGAGGATCTATTCTCTAATTAAGCTTGTTCTAGCAGAACTTGGGTCCTTCGTGGTCCGAAGGTTTGGAGCCGTAGTGCTCTGGGTTGGAGCCTTAGTGCTCTGGAGTCGTTGTGCTCATGTGCTTGTGAGTCGTCGTACTCATAAGTGGTTTATGGAGTAGGTCGTTGTGCCTATCTCCTGAGTTTTCTTTGAGTCGTCGTACTCAAAGGGTTTGGAGTCGTCGTACTCCGGTTGTGTCTTGAGTCGTCGTGCTCAAGGGTGTTCTAGAGTCGTTGTGCTCCAGTGTGTGTTGTACTCAAGGTTTAGAGTAGTGTGGCCTCACTGTGTGAGGGGTGGACGTAGGAGTCACTGGAGGTGATTTCCGAACTACCTAAAAATCCTCTGTGCAGTTGTTTGAATTGTGGTTTGACTTTATATTGCGCTAGATGCATGCATAGGGATTTCGCTCACACTACTAATTGATTTGCTCACACACACTAATCACACATATTGCATCTGTTCAGTGGGGTTTTATTTGAATATATATCTTAATTCGAAGTAATTTTTAAATTGCTTTAGTTTCCGCTGCAAATCTATTCAACCCCCCCCCCCCCCCTCTTCTAGATCTGATCCATCCATCTATCCGATCCTACACCCGACATATTGTGGTCTAGGGGTATAATGGGCTAGCTCTTGGTCAGCGGTTCTGCTACCCGTGTGTTTGGGGTTCGCCTGTGAAGCTTGTAGCCTAGGCAGTGGTTTGCCTGTGTGGCTTGTAGCTTAGCTGACTAGTTGTTGAAATAATGTGCCTGTGAGGCTTGTGACCTAGGCATTTCAGTTGTTGAGCGGACTAGTAGTGCTGTGCTAGTCCTATGGTTCCTCCTTCTTTCCGAGGAATATGTATTTGTTTATAATTTACTATTTAAGCTATTATTTATTATAAATGTTGTGAGCATGATATGGTTTGGCTATTTGAGTTTCCAGTGAGACCCTCTAGGGTTGAGGTTTTTTAGTGTTGCGTGTTGTTTTGGGTGGTCCCCTACTGAGCCTGTGGCTTATTGAGGATCACTCTCCTATAGTTCTTTTCAGGGCTTGTCATTTGTGTGACTTGCGGAGGCGTTGTGGCAGACTTGTACCACCAGCAGTTGAGTTGTAGTCATGTTGTGTGAGCTTGTGCTCCCTCGGGGTATGCCCCAGGTAGTTGTACTCTTTAATTGGACATGCAACAATGTATTGGGACAGTTGTACAATGTGGTTTACAGATATGAACACATGTACTTTCTTGTGTCTTATAATGTAGTTGTTGTCTTTTATATTCTTACTGGACACTTGTGTGAGATATCCCTTGTGAGATTTTGGTCCGTTCGCGAGAGGCGGATCTGGATATGGAGCCTTATTGGGCATAAGTATCCAGGGCCGTCACAGTGAACATGTCGAACAATAAATCTGAGACGCCCATCGAAAATTGTCGAGTGGAGATTACAGGCTCGAGAACATGTGCTTGAAAGAGAGATGTAATATAATGGGAATTCCCACCATGATCTATTTTTTATCTGCAAATGCACATGCTAAAATAGTTTGTATTACAAACTTTATGGAGTGATAACAAATATATTTAATGAATTATTATGTTTACCCAAAAATCCAGCACAACAAGCATCCTAGACTGACCTCTCGCTCATCGCCCTCATGATGGTTGACGACATTTGTTGCAAATAAAATCATAGTAGATCATCAGTCTTTTCATAATTTTTATACTATTATTTCAACATCTAAAGATAAAAATGTTGAAAGAATCACAACATGAATGTACTAGTCAATGGTGTCGAGAGTAGTGATCTTGATGCTGACGGTGTGCCCTCTACAATTGGTAGAGGGGCACTCGAGCCTATAAAAAATCAAGCGTCATTAACAAATATACAATTAACATACACATGTGCGTAGGCAGAGATTTGAGTCAATATATATGTGCCTGCAACAAACAATGTAGAGGAGGAAGTAGAGCCCTTCTGAGTGCCTTCTCCCCTCACATTAGCAGATCTTGTAAGAAATACATCACATTAGGATCAAACTAATGACACTTAAAATAGAAATACATTGTTGCCTTGTCCAAAATATTGCAATTCTAAAACTTTTTCAAGAATACCATAGTAGTCTAATTTATTTTCGTTGTAGTTACTTCCCTTCACAAATACATCGATGTTATTGTAAACTTATCCCGTCCATAATCCCTCGTGTGAAATCGATATCTATTGACAATGAAGCCTGGATGGACACGTGCAATTTTGGAGGGCCCATAACTTATCTCTTGAACTCTTTCATCAGTAATAAAACATTCGTCAACCTATATAAAAATTAGGCATAAGGTTATCAAGATAAATAGCATGTGTACTTATGTATAAATACTTGATATCTGAACCAACTGGAAAAAGACTTCTCTCATTCTTTTTCAACATGTACGTTAGTGAGCCGTGGATTTTTTTGGAGTAATTTTGAGTCAAATTCTCTGCAATGTAAATGCAACACTACTTTAAATGACGAGAAGGACAAACAACTTAAGTACTTAAAGACATGTGAGTGGAGGAATAACCCAATATAAGGTTCAATCTCAATACAATTCATAAGGATGTAGATCTCTGTGGCTAACAACTCTCTTTCTTCGAGTATGCGAGTAGAAAAATATACGAACACACGTCCATGATACTTAAATATAGAGAGTCGGTCGGACACAGTAGTATCTCCCCCATCATCATTACATGGAGGTCGAGTGCGTCGAGTTTGTATCTTGGGTTCAAAATTCATAGAATAAAAGTTCAATATTTCTTCAATAATGTATGTCTGGGTAATCACTTATTGTTCATATTAGAGCAACCTTCATAGTGAAATTCTACTTTCTATTTGCATCATAAGTAACAACTCCATCTGAAAATAATAATTTCAGCTCATCAATTAAGGGTCTAAGGTATATATCTAAATGTTTTTCCAGACTTTTTGAACCAAGAATCAGTAAGGATAAAAATAAATTCTCTCGCTTCATGCACATGCCTGGTGGAAGGTTGTACGGTGTTAGGAATACTGGTCAACAAGAGTAATATGCCATTGAACTTCCAAATGGATTGAAGCCATCAGTGTATAAACTCAGTATAACATTACGTAACTCCCTTGAGAAGAAAGAAGGAGCACGGTTGAAATGAGTCCAAGCTTCACCATCGAAAAGATGACTGATTTCATCATCATCACAACGAACACTTTTCACATGTCATGTCATATGTCGGGCTATCTTCGGAGACATATACATCCGCTGTAATTTGGGCGTCAGAGAAAAGTATCGCAATGACTTGTAAGGTACATCCTTCTGCTTTGAATTATCCTATCTCTTAGGCTTGAATTTGTCATGTTGGCAAATAGAACATGATCTCTTATCTGCATCATCTTTGTAATATAGCATATAATGATTAGGGCATGCATCAATTTTCATGAATCCAAGCCCTAGATCATTTACTATCTTCTTTGCACGGTAAAAATTTTCAGGCAACCTCTCAGATCGAGGCAACATACTCTTGATGAGTAGGAGAAGCCAGTCAAAATCACTTTGACTCATATGAAATTTAGATTTCAAATTTAGTTGCTGGGAGACCGTTGACAACAGAGTGTGGTTTTCACAACCATCCCATAACAGCTCATCAGCATCCTGAAGTAATTGATAAAATCCTTCAACTGTATTGTTCAATATCTCTTTGTTGTATTGGTCTTCGTAAACATTAAAGTCCGGACCAACAACATCTATAACCATATCCACAAACGTACTTGTGCGTGCAACATCGGGCTCATACTGGACATGATCACCATGACTTGTCCAAAATCATAATTTGGAAGAAATCCTTTCGTGTACAAATGGTGTTGGACATCCCATGGTGAAATCCACTTTAAGTTTTTGCAACTTGAATAGGGGCATCAGATGTTACCCTATTGGTCTACTGCTACAGTTGGATTCCCCAATGCAAACTGAATAAAATTGTGAACTCCATCTTTAAACTCCTCTGACACCATCCGATTAACTATTCTATGATATATCCATGAACAATGTTGAGACATTTTCATGTACCCATTAAATGTTAACTTACAAGCGATTTAGAAATTCATAAATTCTAAGAAAAGCTTGACCCACCCTCACATCGTTTGACGAATACAACATGTATAGGAAGGGAATATTATTTAAATTATCACTTTTTAACCCATCTGTAAAGGTTTGATCTCACGATCTATTACTATATGTGTTGTACAATATGCTGAAAATTTTAACAGCATCACCCACACCTCTCCGATATATCACAAAAAATTATTGATTAAGAATTTTTCTTAAACACTTACTATTAAGTGGTTAAGAAAATACTAATAATCATAAAGGTATATCAAAAAGGAGTGAGTAGACGCAATCAAAATTTTCAACATACAGTACAGACACATATAGTAAGTGACTATCTAAGTGTGATCAAACATTCATGGACTATCCAAACTGGACAATTCAAGACTTTGAGTTAGATATATACATTCTCATCAAATAAATGAGAACATATACATCAATCCCAAAGTCTTGAACATGAAGGTTCATTGACACTGACTTAACACACTCTTCTGAGGTGCGTGTAGTGTTAGGATGCAGTCACGCACCTCAGCTCACATGGAACACTCAAAGTACTTAAATAACATCAATTTTAAAAACATCTCATTGATATGTTTGCATATAATGAATTAAACGACATCTAATTAAAAGAACATTCAAATAAAGAATGTTTAACATTAAAGAACATTGAATTAACTCAATAGTAGTAAAACATTGACATTAACCGAACATCAAATAATAAATATATTGATGCAACATTGACATTAACAATATAGGGGGAGGGGGAAGAGGTCGGCGGGGTGGGGGTGCGCAGTTGGGGAAGGGGGAGGAGTTTGGTGGGGTGGGGGGTGCCCAAAAGGGGGACAAGGATGGGGAGGCTGGCGAGGTAGAGGGTGCACAGGAGGGGGAGGGGGAAGAGGTCGGCGTGGTGGGGGGTGCGCATTTGGGAGAGGGGGAGGAGTTTGGCGGGGTGGGGGTGTGCCTAGGAGGGGGACAGGGATGGGGAGGTCGGCGAGGTGGAGGTTGCACAGGAGGGGGAGGGGGAGGAGGCTGGTGGGGTGGGGGGGTGCGCAGGAGGGGGATGGGTACGGGGAGGCCAGCTGGGTGGGAGGTGCACTGGAGGGGGTGGAGGCTGGCGGGGTGGGGGGTGCGTAGGAGGGGACGGGTATGAGGAGGCCTATGGGGTGGGGGTGCACAGGAGGAGGAGGAGGCTGGCAGGGTGGGGGGAGCACAAGAAGGGGATGGGGACGGGGAGGCTGGCGGCCAGGGGGGGACTAGGGTTTGGCTAGGCGGCAGGAGGGTGGCAGCAGTGGGGTGCAGGGGATGGGAAGGATTGGGGGGGTTGGCCAGGAGGGGAGGGGGCAGCAGGAGTGAGGGTTACCTGCTGCAGAGGAGTCGGCGGCGGCGGTGTTGGTGGTGCAAGCGGAGGTAGCGGCGATGGTAGTTGTAGAGGCAACAGTCAGAGGAGTCGCGCCCTGTCGAGGGTGACGAGAGAGAGAGAGAGAGAGAGAGAGAGAGAGAGAGAGAGAGAGAGAGAGAGAGAGAGAGAGAGAGAGAGAGAGAGAGAGAGAGAGAGAGAGAGATGAAGGTGGGAGGGGAAATAGAGGATTTTTCGATGGAATAAATTCCATCGAGAATACCAATAGAATTTTTGACAGAATCATTTCTGTCGAAAATTTTGACGGATATTTTGATGGAAACAATCTCGTTGGAATGGCCAATGGTATTACAGATGGAAAATTTCCACTAGTAATTCTGCATTTTCTTGTGGTGACAAGTAACCCTATCCCCCCCCCTCCCCGCTAAACCCTTATCCCCCCTCCCTCTCCCCACCCCATCCCACCAACCCCCATCCCCCACACGCGCAACCCCCCTACTCTTATCCCCCTGAGCCCTCCAATTGGTGTATTTACAAAGCTCCCCTCTGTGCAACAACCTCTTCACATCCTTCTCTGGTGGACTCCTCCGACAGGGGCGTGGGGTGTCCTTCAACGACAATAGATAACCCTATGCCCCCTTCCGCCAATCCCCCATCCCTCCCCTCATGTGCAACCCCCTACCCCCATCCCCCTTAGCCCTCTAACTGGTGTATTCACAAAGCTCCCCTCTACGCAACATTGAGGTTCATGTGTGATCTGGGCACTGTGGATGTTAAATCTAGGCAAAGTTGAGGTTCCTATCTGATTTGGATGTTAAATCTAGGCGAAGTGTTAATTTGAAATAAAGTTACATGTGTTTTGAACTACAAAAATATGATGAAGGTTGACGACTCCTATTTAATCAAATTAATTTCATAGTTGGGATAGGTTGTCCAGATTATGTGCTTCGATATGTTTCTATGTGGATTGATTGTAATGATATTTATGCTTAATGATTGACTAAATTTCTATTGCTTGTGTAGACATGGATCTTATTCCAGAAATTTTCACATTCAAGAATGCAGCCTATGTAATTCCTATTCATAGAGGTGTGGAAATTTGTAGCATAATTATGTTTCTACTAGATGAACACTTGTGAAAGAGCAAGTGCAATTAAAATGCCACATCCTAGAGATGAGTAATTCTATGATGAAATTGTTAAATGGAAGGGACATTGATAGAATAATTGACATGCATGAAATCCTTGGACAAAAAATGACTAACATTGAGGTTCATGTGTCCGGTTCGAAGGAGGTTATAAGTTGCAGGTGATGATATCTTTCAACTTTTGAAATGTGCAAACTCTTTTTGTTTTCTTAAGTGTTGTCTATTTTATTTGCAGAGCATCTGAAGAGCAATCTTCTGTGAATAATAACATAGGGTCCAATATTTCTGGAAGTTCAAGTCAAGAAATGCGACTAAGATCAGATTTATGGCATGATGTTATCCATTCTATTGGTTAGATTTTTATCTCTGTTGAACAACTTTGGAATGATTTAACAAAGTATGCTATTTCAAGAGGATTTGACTTCATGTTCATTAAGAATGACTCTACCTATGTTACAGTGCGCTGTAGACTTGCTACTTGTGCTTGGAGTTTGCATGCTATTAGAGTTGGGTTAGGACCTCAATTTAAGATCAAAGTTTTAGATAATGTGCACAGTTGTGGTGGGGGCTTCAGCATATAGAAACATCCTATAGGTTCAGGAGAAAATTGTGGATGCACCATTATATAGGCCCAAGGACATTAAGAAAGACAACTTTAAAGAATATGATGTTGAATTGTCGTACCACCAAGCTTGGTTAAGAAAAGAAGTTTCTTATAAAGAAAAATCTGGAGATGAAAAGTGTTCATTTAAAGAGCTTCTGTGGTATAAAGTTGCAGTTGAAAGATCCAACCTAGTCAGTGTGGTGGATCTAGATGTGATAAATGAAGGTCGTTTCGAAAGATTCTTCATATACTTTTATGCATGCATCGTTGGCTTTCAAATAGGTTGTAGACTATTATTATTCATGGATGGGACATTTTTAAAAAATAAGTATCATGGTAAATTACTTGCTTCTACTACTTTGAATGGACAAAATAAACTATTTCCTCTTGCCTATGCCGCATGTAATGCATAAAATGAAGAAATTTGGAAGTGGTTATTGACTTGTTTGAAGAAAACTATTTCTCTAGATCAACAAATAACTTTTATCCCTGATAGATGTAAGGGCTTCAAGCAATTCCACATGTGTTTCAAAATTAACATAATGCTTTTTGCTTGCAGCATTTGGTAGACAGTTTTTCAATGTTTTTAAGAGGAAAGTGTTCTTCTTCTACAAAGGATGATCTAATTGAACTTTTAAAGAAGGCAGCTTATGTAATGACAATAGTGGAATTTGAAAAAGCAATGCATGGTAGAGATGCATGAACTTTGTGTACAAGCTGAAATGTGGACGTGAAAATAAAATCCTAATTATTGGGCCAATACTTTTTTCAAGATGAGCATTATGGTGAATGTATTCAAATCCTGCTGAGTCATTTAATAGTTGGATACTGAAGCGAGAAATCTACTTATTCTTCCTATGATTGATCGCATCCGAACACAAATCATGACTTTCCTAAACTTGATGCATACTTGAGAAACTTAATGGATATGCTCGTGAGATTGTTGTGAATTGTTCGAGTGGGAAATTATTTGAAGTCTTGACTAGGCTTTCTCATGTTGTGGATTTACAGGTGGGTGAATGCACATGCAGGGAATGACAAGTAAGGCGATCGCCTTGCAAACATGTTTGTGTCATAGCCCATAAAATTGGATGCAATGTGGAGGAATATTGCTCTTTATACTTTAGTACTCAACGTTATCAAAATTGTTATGTTGAGACCATCAAGCCAATATCAAATCAAGATAGACCACTTGTGGATTTTGAGAATGTTGAAATCAAGCCACCCACCACTAAGAGAAGAGCCGGATGACCAAAGAAAAAGGGATTCCTTCACAACAAGGATTGGAAGTAAAATTGACATACACATGTTCTAGGTGTAAGTAGAAAGTACATAATCGAAAATCATGCTCAAATCCTACATTTGAATAAGTATGTATTTGCATGTTCGCATGATTCTTTGTTCTCATGATTTTCTATTTTTTTTGTTATCATGTTTGATTTCATTTGTTCACTTGTATAGCTTTGGGGGGCTTGAGCCGCTCTCCCATCCCACCTCCACCGATGAGATGTATTAGAGGACATGATTATTGCATTGTGAGAACTAGCAAAATAGAAAGAAATCTAATAAGAAAATTCTACAAATGCAAGGTAAATTAGCATAGGTTGTTTGCAATCGATCTCTCATATTTTTAGTCTACTAATACGTAATTTTCCTTCATCTTTTCTTTATAGGATGCCAATTGTGATTTTTTAATGTGATGTGATGAAGTGCAAAGGTTTGTGGATTCAACACAAACTTGTACTTGCAAGAAAGATGAGAAGGTAAAAAATCTAGAGAATGGAGTTACACGATTGGAGGATGAGTTGAGGGGATTAAAATGCCTTATAGACAAAACAAAAATGGTTGTGCAATCTTACCAAAGGCATTTTCATTTTTAAATATTATGGATGAGCATGTGGGTGATGGGAGTGATGGTGACTCACAATTGGGCATGAGTGTGTAGGGAAGTGTGTAAGGGCATTAGATACGTAGTGGAAGTAAACATAAAAACAAAAACACATTCCCCACAAGAACTTTTCGGACTGAGATGATGTCTGTGTAACAACCTAGATTTTTAAATCTTAAATAAATAGGAATGAAAAATATACATGTATATATATTTTTAATTAGTAAAGAGGTTTGATTAAAGGCACACCAATCGATATGACAATGGATAAAATAGTCAACAATTGATATGGGGTGGTCAACAATCGATATTTAACTAGGTTTATAACAACAATCGGTCGAAATATAATAGCAATCGATGTTACCTCAAGGCAATCAATGTCTGCTTAAGAGCAATCAATTTTATAGAGACAATCGATGTTTGATCAGCAATCAATGTTTAAAGACAATCAATGCTGGTCAACAATCCATGTTTAAAGAGACAATCGATGCTTGGTTAGCAATCGATGTTTAAAGACAATCGATGTTGGTCAGCAATCGATGTTTAATGAGGCAATCGATGTTTGGTCAGTAATCGATGCTTAAGGGCAATTGATATGTAAGGCAATCGATATATCAATTCGACTGGCCAAGATATAATGTTGTCAGTCGAAGTGCAACTTCGGATATGACGAAATTAGACTTCGAATATGATGAAGTTCAGCTTCGACTGATCAAGATCAAATAGCTTATGACGAAGTGGGACTTCGTATATGACGAAGTTCAACTTCGACCGATCAAGACCAAATCGTGCATGACAAAGTTAGACTTTGGATATGATGAAGTTGAGCTTCGACTGATCACGACCAAATCGCACATGATGAAGTGGGACTTCGTATATGATGAAGTTCAGTTTTGACTGATCAAGACCAAATCATGCATGACGAAGTGGGACTTCGTATATGATAAAGTTCAACTTCGACTGATCAAGACCAAATCAAATATGACTTCGTTCATGACGAAGTTACAGGTTATTACCAAACTATAAAATTCGTGTTAATTTTATACTCGATGGTAAAAAGGGGTTAGTTAAGATAAACATGGAAAGTATGAGCCATATATCATGTCTAAACCAAGTCTAACTTGGAAACACGGATTTGCTTCCTAAAGCTTAGGGATGGATTGATAATGAAATAACTTATATGGAAGTTTTGAACATGATAGGACTCCTAGAGAGAGTTAGGGAAACTAAAAATTCAGAAATTACACCATCACAACACTGTAAAAGCATTGTGAGACCCCCATAACCAACCCTAGATCTTTCTCTTCGTTGCTGAACGTGGGAGGAATTTTCAGAAGCAAAGAGGAAGAGCTAGTAGCAAGGTTTTGAAGATCCTTCATCCCTGAGCGTCTGCTTTGACCTGTCAGAACCTTGTGTTAGAAGCAATCAAAAGTAGGTAATCTTGGGCATCAACTTAACATATAGTATATCATCTGAAAGTTCTTCAAGTCTAGGCTCATATGTCCCTATTTTATTGATTCTACCGTTTATGTAAAGAGTATCTAGTTGTTTCTGAATTTCGTGCATACTCTGAACCTTTGGTTCCTTGTATCTCATGTAAATGGGTTGAACCAAAGCCATAGATCTGTTTACTTTTCGTTCCCAGCAACCCCTTTCATTTATAGTTCGTCCCAAGGACTCAGAGTATAGATCAAGTAAGTGAGTCGGCATCATTTTCTTAGTCTTGCCAGTACGATGACCAGACTACGTCTATATTTTAAAAGTTATCAACCACATGTTAAAAATATTAATTACATGAATATGATTCTAACGTTCTATATCGTATTATTGATCATACTCTTCATTGATTATGCCTCTTGTCCTTATGTTCCAATGCATAGTTATAACATTTTGATAAAAGCTGTGAGAGTACATGCATGCTAGGTTTCGGCATGAGTCTGCCTTGTTCTCTTCCCATGACCCTATTATGTCCTGATATACTTGCCGATTATTACATGAACTGTCATTCCTTGCTGTTGGATCGAATAGATTAGATGAACAGATCTAGAAGGGGGGTTGAATAGATCTAACACCAATTACTACGGAAGCTTAAGCAATAAAAAAATCACTTCGAGTTAGAGATCCATCAAGCAAGAAATCTAACTGATCTGATGTGTGAATATGATGTGTGAAGCAATTAGAAAGAGAGTGTGAAAGCGAAATCCTATGCAAGCATCTAGCGCAAAGAGATAGATCAAACCATTGCACACATAATTTTTAGGTGTTTCAAAATCACACTAGTGATTTCTACATCCACCCCTCACACAGTGAGGCCACACTACTCAAACCCGAGTACAACACACACTGGAGTACGACGACTCCAAAAATCCTTGAGCACGACGGCTCAACATACAATCGGAGCACAACGACTCCAAAACACCTTGAGCACGACGACTCAACACACAACTATGAGCATGATGGCTCAAAACATACAACTTTGAGTTCGAAGACCCACAAATTGAGCACGACGGCTCAACCCACAACTAGAGCACGACGGCTCAAAACACAAGCTAGATCAAATTCACACAAAATCAGATCCTCTAGCAATGATCTGATTCACAGACTCAACAAACACGGAAATCTACACAGAACTTCATGTACAGATCTCACAAACAAAAATGAGATGAACACTTCAAGAATTAAGTGAAGGAAATATGAGTTGGATGTTCCTTGAAGAAGAAGTCTTGCAGAAGCTTGAATTGAAGACGCTTGAAGGAATTTGATGGAGATCCTCTTCAATTCACGATGCTTTGCTCCAATGGCATCCGAATTGCCAGTACATTTTCTTCTTCTGCTGCTCCTCTTCTCAATCCACTCCCCTCTTAGCACTTCTCTTCTTGGTCTTGATCCACATGTCCTCTTGGATGAAATGGCGGGAAGGCTAGAGGCTCTGATTCCGATTCTTGGATGGTTCTGATTAGATGAGATAGGAGAGCTTTTATAGCCTCTGTGCAGTCTCACATATGTGAAAGAGATGTGCACAGAAACCTAGAATGATCCTAGACTGCCACGTGTCCAAAAAGGGCTTTACCACATTGCCACTTGGATGACATGGCATTTTGGCAATTATGGAATCTCCCATACAGATCTCAGAAGGAGATCACAATCATTGGATTCTATGCTCTGCATAATTCTGGGTTTACAGAAAAAGAGAGTCGACTCATGTTTCCAATAGAGTCGACACTACTGACCAGAAACCAATTTCTGTTCACTGACAAAACACTAGTGTCGACCTGACAGACCACTAGTGTCGACCTGATCACCAGGTAGAGTCGACCTGATCTGCAACTAGAGTCGACCTCCTGTGTTATTCCGCCAAATCAGATTCACTGGATGGATGCTAGTGTCGACCTCACTTTCAGCTGGAGTCGACACTACTGTGACTTTTTCTTCAGAGACTTGCTCGGCAGACTGTTAGAGTCGACCTGTCTATCAACTGGAGTCGACCTATCTATGACTTTTTCTTCAGGAGCTTTGCCGGACAGACTGTTAGAGTCGACCTGTCTGTCAACTAGAGTCGACACTACTTTGACAAGAACTTTGTAAACCTGTATGAATGAAGAGTAGACCATCAAAACATGTCATTCACAGTAAGATATGAGATATTAAATATCAAGAGCATGTTGTTTGAATATTATTATAATATACTCAATATGTACAGTATGTTCAATATGTCATCATCAAAATCAAAGTATGAGTGATGTTCATTGGTCATTATTAAAAATTCATCTTTGAGAAATTCCAATACACACTCAACACAACACTTGCATGCGTAGTTAGAAAAGTCTTCGTACTCTATGGATGTGCTCATAGGGACGTAACCGATTGTACCTTGAAATTCCTTGAAGTTACAGGACTTTTTATTCTGTGTGTCTCCTATTCTATTTTGGTCAAGTCATTAAAGTTTATGGGACTTAAAAATAAGTCGTATGCTGTCCGAATTAATCTCTCGAGCTATTGCCATATCTTTGAACTCCATGGAAGATCCTTGTTCTTATTACTATCTGCATGTCTTGGAAATCTGTGGCCATAATATGTATATGTTTGATCGACACAACGTGGGACATAGATCCAATAACCAATGCATGTGCAAATAAGGGGCCTTGTCTGGTCTTGGGGAGGAGCACCCCAACATACTTATTAACCGTAGAAGTATGGACTTGTGGTGTGTGGTAGGATACCAATATGATGTGCAAGATTTGTGTAAATGTGCCTTCATTTGATATGATACATTTGATCATGTGAATATGTGTTATTTGTGAATATGGCCAAATCTTGTTTATGTGATACAATCTCACTCTTGACTCATTATGTACCACTTCTGAAAGTCATTACATGATTCGTATGCAATTCTATCTACACTGTTATCCGTTGAACTCGTAAGTAGTGCCATGCATGTCTTGTTATCTGGTTCATTATAGAAATTCTACTATTTAAAATGCTAAAGATGTATATCATTGTTCGCACATTGAGATATAAATCCTACTGAGCATTAACGTGCTCACACTTGCTTTCCTAAACGTTTTCAGGTAATGATGATGAGGCAATGGATAATGAAGGGGAAGGGAAAGAGTGAAGAGCACCACAGATATCTTGTAGCATTGGAATAGAAATCTTAGAATTTCCAATAGAGTCTGTAGTAACTTATTCTTGAGTCTATTATGTATTTGAACAATGCGCCCTATGGTTGGCTTTGAAGTTTTATGGATGTAATGAGGAGTTATTATTTGAATTAATATTTGCTTATGGTTTTAGTGTTGTCATCTCCTTCTGCTATATTTATGATCTGAATACAACCACGCGTGCCGAATTTTCACGTCGGGGTGTGACAATATGGGTGCATGACATTCTTGCAATTCATACAAGGGTGAGACTTTCTCACCAAGGGGAGCTCATATATCCTCTGAAGAGTAGAGACGGTCCCGCAGATGAAGGAGCTCATGTGACCTCCTTCTAGAAGTGTCCTCATGGCGGTCTCCGATGATGACGACTCCTCCTCTCATTGCCGTCTCCTCCCTTGTGTGCACCTTCGAGGTGCACCAACAATAAGGGCCGCAGCAGCAACAATCACCATAAGTGTAGCAACAATAACAATAGGTGCAACAACAGTAGTAAGCAGGAGCGGGAGAGCTCTGCTCTCTCTCTTCTCTTTCTCTTCTCTCCTTGGAAGAGACTGAGTGAGAGCAACTGGGAGAGTGGAAGAGTGAGTGAGGGTGTGAGACCCTGAATTTTCTGTCATTTTATATTGTGCATTTTCTCGTTATGCATATAGCATGTGTATTAAAATTTTGCATCTTAAATTATTAAATTGTTCATGTGTATACGCATGTACCAACATTAGTTTCTGTGGGTATAGGTAAATAACTAATTTGTACATAAAGTACTTATTTAAATACTATGCATAGTATATTTAAGTAATGTTGTGTATGCAAATATGTGAATTTTGCTATACATCTTCTAGGTATATATGAGTTAATTTTATTGCATGTAATGTGTATATAGGTGCATGTTGAATCTATTTATGGAAGTACATATTGTATTTACTTATTTCATGTACAATATATGTAAATATATTGTGTAGATGTGTATATATATATATATACATATATGTCAATTCAAGTGTGTGTGTGCAAATTGATTATTGTCGTATAGATTATTCTTATTTAACTTATTGTATACTGCATCTTATAATACCGTACGTGTACTATCTAACTATTGAAGTGCATATTATACTATTTATCCCATGGATATTGTGTGTAAATATACGTTGTACATATGTATATATGTATGTTATCTTATACATGTAATATATAAATAATTCTATACACATTAAGTTGTCTATAGTATATATGGTACTTAAATAATATTGTGCATATGATAGGTAAGTATTGTTATATACCTTATAATTGCATGTGAGTTATTTTTCGTACATGTATATCTTTAAGTCTGCATGCATTATCTTACTATCGATGTACATGTTATGTTTAATTATTCCAAGCATATTGTATGTAACTATCATGTGTATATGAATATATATATATATATATATATATATATATATATATATAATATATATATATATATATAAGTTTATTTTTTTGTGTTTAAATGTGCATGTAGTGTCTAACTAAGGATGTGCATGTTGTATACATATATTCATGCATAATGCACATAATTATGTAGTATGTAAATATATATATATGTATGTTATTTGTGCATATTATCTTTAATTGAGATTTGTACAAGTTATATTTAAATAAATAATATGTAATGCATGTAGTTTATATGGTGAATGTATATTTATTTATTTCTGTGCACATTTAGTTGTCGTGATGTAATCTTATATTTATTTTAATGTATACTTATTTCTGGATGGGGGACATAGTTGGCGGCCTGATACCGTGCCACTGACTGCATGCCTGGTGATTGGCGTCCAGATCGATGGATGCCAACCATTGTGTAGGCGGCACCAGGTCTGGACGCCAACCCCATGTTGACTGCACTAGATGTTGACGCCAAGTTCCCTGCTGTGTAATGGTTTCAGATTTGCTAACGCTCGCATTTTTCCCAGTTCCAGTTTAGGAAACCCACCTAAAACCGTAGGAAACCTACCCTTACATGTACCCCGACCCCGTGGCCTATAAAAATCTCCCTACTTCGGCTGAGGGAAGTCTTTTGATCTTTGGGGAGAGCTAGGGTTTTCTGTGTGCGAACCTTGATCTTGGAAGAGCTGGATCCGGCGACTGGAGGGACCTTCTGGCAAACTGCACTGACTGGACGATAACCCATACATAGGAGAATCATCCCCAACTCCGAGGATCAACCCACATCAACAGAAGAACCGGATCGAAGGTAGTTTTGAGCACCCTCTTGGCCTGGCCGAGGAGGGCTTCACTGAAGAATCTCAATCTCTGTAGATTTATTTAGGGGCAAGTAACCTATGGATGTCAATCTTACACATGTCCCCTTAGGTCCTAATATTTTTCTGGATTTTTCCTCGTGTCCTGGAACCTTCAGATTCCCCTTGTTTTGGTGTGCTGTCTGCATGGTGTACTGGTAGGAGGTTGGCAGCCACATCCTGTGCTGCCAAGATCCTGTGCTGGCGGCACTAGAGTGTGCCGTTTACGGTTGGCGACCACATCCTGTGTAGTTAAGTTCTTCAGAGTTTTAAAAGTGCACTGTTTGATATTTAAACTATATTATTTAGACTTCTGGATGAATATGCATGCTGTAAATTTTGTGTGTGGTCAAGGGTGATCAGTAGGTCATATCATTGCTGGGTTTACATGAATTTGTATTTGATGATTGTTTTTGATGATGAACAATTGAAAAGCAATACTTGATGAACACTTCATGAACCATGCAAACACATGTTCAACTTGATCATTTAAATGTTCACGTTATCGCACTAACTATGGTCTTACATGTAGGTGAGGTTGCACAAAAGATAGTGTGTTAAAACAAGAGCAAAAGATCAAGCAAAGCTCAAAAGACAAGCACCTGTCGACAGCTTCTCAGCTGCCTGTCGAAAGATAACTATAGACAGAACACACCAGGTTCTGGACATAGCCAGCTGTCGACAGATCCCAGTCGACTATCGATAGCTACCTACAGGAAAACCCTTCCCGGAAGTTTAGAGATCTGTCTAATGTGAATCTGTCTCTAGCTGTCGACAGATGATCTAAGGTCTATCGACAGACGTAAACAGAATCTCAATACGAGATCTCCATCTGTTTCCTATGTGGGTGTTTCCTTGTTCCACGACTCTCTATACTTGAACACCCATATAAAAGGAACTCTTTGGAGTTAATTTTGTACACAAGCAGCCACCACCCAATACCCTAAGAAAAACTCAAGAGAAGAAGTCTCTCTGCTGCTCTGCTTCAACCTGCCGCCCAGAAATCAAGAAGATCCATCTTCGAAGTGTAGGTGAAGTCAGTTCGTCAGTGATTCAAGCTTCTACATCAATCTGAACCTGTCAAGATGAAGTTTGAAGATCATCCAGACGACCTGTAGAAGAGTTCTACATAAGGATTTGATTCTCCAACTCAGAACCCTTCTAAGTCTCTATTTTCACTTCTGTGTGTGTGGTTGTGGATCAAGTGATTCTTGTACTTGATCTACGTGGTTTGTGTTGATCTGATCGTGGTTTCACATCAGACAATTCGTGTGTGTGAGTTGTAGTGTTGAACTAGCTCATAAGCAGTGCTTCTGCGTGTGTGCGTGGACGGTGGACGTAGGATACACAAGTTGTGTACTCCGAACCACCTTAAAACCTCGTGTCCTGTGGTTTGCACGTCTTTACGTTAGATGTTTGGTAGGCACGTTGTTTACACACATGCTAGAACAGTTGCTACTCTATCTATCTACAACAAACACATCTCAGTTTAGTTTACACTTTGTTGCAAGTCTCAAAGTTGTGTTTTTCGTCAAAAGAAGGTGGTAGTAAATTTTAATTGGTAGTAATCTATTCAACCCCCCTTCTAGATTACCATATAGTATAATTCTGCAACCTTTCAATTGGTATCAGAGCGAGGTTTCTCCGATTTACTGCTATATTTATTTGATCTTACGATCAGGAGAGTCTCAATCTCATGGAAACTAATAAGGGGTACATGGCCGAAGGACACTCTGTGACCAGGCCACCCTTCTTTGATGGTACTGATTATCCCTATTAGAAAAACCACATGCAGGAGTTTTTGAGAGCGCAAAACTTCGAATTGTGGAAGATTGTCAGCAAAGGAGCATACACACTTCCCGAGGACGAAGACACCTGGACGAAGGACCAGATTGCGAAGGGAACTCTCAACAGGAGCGCCCTGAACATGATGCAGTGCGTAGTTCATCCCAAAGAATACTCATGGGTCTCCACATGCACTTCAGCAAAAGAGATGTGGGTCAAACTGGAACTGATCTACGAAGGTACGTCCGAGGTAAGGGAATCAAAAGCAAGCATGCTAATTTCTGAGTATGAAATGTTTAAGATGGACAATGATGAAACCATCTCAGATATGTTTGCAAGGTTCACGCTAATAATAAATGGTCTGAAGGGTCTTAAGAAAGAATACTCAGAAAGTGACTTGATGAGGAAGATACTTCGGTCTCTTCCATCCTCATGGAACACCAAGGCCACTGTCATTGAGGATTCAAAAGATCTCACAAAATGAAACTAGATGAACTAATTGGCTCCCTGATGACATATGAAATAAATGTGAAAAGAAAGAAACTGAAGAAAACCCAAAAAGGTTAATCGCCTTAAAAGCCTCCAAGAAAAATTCTTCAGGTTCCAAAAAGGATCAACAGGAAAGTGATGAGCTTGAAACTTCTAGTGATAGTGAGAATGATGACATGGCCATGCTCACTAGACAATTCAAGAAATTTCTCAAATTCAAAAGGAAAGGGTCAGGTAACTCTAAACATTTTCAAAAGAAAGATTTTTCAAATAAATTTGAGTCTAACAAAAAATCTGACGTTGTATGCTATGAGTGTAAGAAACAAGGGCACATGAGAGGAGAATGCCCTGAGCTCAAGAAGAAGCTGAAGAAGGAGAAATTCACCTTCAAGAAAGCCAAAGCAATGATGGCTACTTGGAGTGATGAAGATGCAGATGAGGACGAACAAGCTACCTCTGGAGATGAACAAGTTCAATGTCTAATGGCAAGAAGCGACGACTCCAATGAGGTAAATTCTTCCTTTGAAAGTTATACAATTGAAGAATGGGAAGAAGCCTATACAGTCTTGTTTGAAAAGTTCTGTCAATTTAAGTCTGAAAATAAAGCACTCAAAAAGAAAATCAATTCTCTTGTTCATGGCACTAATAATGATGAACCAATTTCATCATTGAGCAAAGAGATTGAGATGATGAAAATTGATGAGAAAGCTCACTGTGAGGAGATGGACAGTTCGAAAATAAAACTGCAAGAAACACAAAAAGAAAAGGAAGGTCTAATGAACTCCCTTGAATCTCTCCAAAGTGAACATAATAAGTTAAAAGAAAAATTGGAAAAGGCTGAAGAGAACCTTAAAGGAAAATCTGAAGATCTATCAAGGTTTGTAAAGGGAAACAAAACCTTGATGCAATTCTGGGATCTAATGTATTTGTTGCAAAGCATGGGATTGGATTTCAACCTGTAAAACCAAAGGTAATTGGTAAAAATTTGCTAACTTCCTTTGTTGATTCTAGCCCAAGCACAAGTAAGCAAATCGCCTCAAAGATCAATAAGACTCAAGCCAAGAGTAAGAAACAGGAACCAAAGAAAATCAAATCAGTTGTTAACCCAACTAAGAAATCTGTCAACAGCCCCAAAGAGGGTTGTCGACAGGTCTGGAAACAAGCTACCCAAGAAAAGCTAACAAGGCAACAAAAGGGTAAAGTGCCCATGCATGTTCCCAAGAATAACAAGCCTACTGTTGTGAAAAAATCATGCAATGTCTGTAAGAAAAATAGGCACAATGATAAACAATGTTGGAATAGTCCAAATAAACTGAAAGTCAAACAAGTTTGGATTCCGAAGCATTTACTGTTTGGCATGAATGATACATTGGGACCCAAAGTAATTTGGGTACCAAAACCTCTTGTCTGATCTATATATGCAAGAATGCCTAGCAGCCCAAAATCAAAACAAATGGTACTTGGACAGTGGCTGCTCGAGGCACATGACGGGCGACAAAGGAAAATTCTGTTTGCTGGTTGAAAAAGACGGAGGTCAAGTTATCTTTGGAGGTAACAATAAAGGCCAGATCATCGGCACAGGTAAGGTCGGTAAGTATGCCTCCAACTCAATTGATAATGTACTGTTGGTTGAGGGCCTTCATCACAATTTGCTCAGTATAAGTCAATTGTGTGATAAGGGTCATAACGTTATCTTTGAATCAAAATCATGTCAAATCATTGATAAGGAAACAGGAAGTCTAAAATTCTCTGGAAAAAGGGTGAACAACATTTATTTGGTTGACTTAGATGATCCAAAAAATGAAGACTTGTGTCTTGTGGCAAACAAGCAGGATGAGCTTACGTTGTGGCATCGTAGGCTTGGCCATGCAAGTTATAACGTCTTGCACAAGATCATGAGGCTTAAACTGGTAAATGGACTTCCTGAAATTTCCTTTAACAAGAATGAAAGTTTTTGTGATGCATGTGCACAGGGAAAACAAACCCGAAAATCCTTCAAATCAAAAGCACTGGTAAGCACTTCTAAACCTTATGAATTGTTGCACATGGACCTTTTTGGACCTACTAGAACACTGAGTCTCAATGGCAAACGATTTGGTTTTGTCATTGTAGACGATTTTTCCAGGTTCACTTGGGTAAAATTTCTGGCTCACAAAAATGAAGCACTGAAAATCTTTGAAGAATTCTTTAATAAAATTGAGCATGGAAATGTCAATAAGATATGCTCAATACGCACTGATCACGGGGGAGAGTTTGACAACAACTCATTTTCTATTTTTTGCAGGCACTAAGGAATAGAACACCTATTCTCCTCCCCGAGAACTCCGGAGCAAAATGGTGTAGTGGAGAGAAAGAACAAAACCTTGGTGGAAATGGCTCGAACCCTTCTGGTCGAAAGTCAGCTAGCAAGGACCTTTTGGGCAGAAGTGGTAAACACCTCATGCTACATCCTTAATAGAGCCATGGTAAGACCTGTGATAAAGAAAACTCCCTACGAACTTCTAAAAGGTAAGAAACCTAGTATTGGGTATTTTAGAGTTTTTGGTTCAAAAGTCTTTATTCATAATAATGATAAAGTTGACTTGGACAAGTTTGAAGCCAAAAGTGATCAAGGTATTTTTCTGGGATACTCAGAACACTCTAGAGCATATATGGTGTTTAATCTTAAATCTCAAACAGTGGAAGAAACTCCACATGTTATTTTTAATGAGTATCCAGCAAAGCCTAACAATTCAAATGCTTACAGGTTTGAGGATGGAGATTGAGAAATAACACTTGGGGAACTACAAATGAAAGAAAAAGAAAACCCTAAAGTAGTTTCCAAGACTAAAAGTGGATATCTTCGCAGGTACAATGATGAAGATGACGTAAATCTGTTCAGAAATCAAGACGATGAACCTGAACAAAATCCACAAGAGGAAGAACCTCAAGTTGAAACTCCTCAAGCACACCCTCCTCCAGAACAACCTCCTCAAGTCCAAGATCAACCCGGACCTTCAACAGTGACAAATGTCAGGTATTCTAAAGATCATCCACTTGATAACATCATAGGAGATATGAATGAAAAAGTTCAAACTAGGTCTCAAGTTAGACAAATAGTTGAACAGGATCATCTAGCTTTTGTCTCTCAAGTGGAACCCAAAAATGTTGAAGAAGCTTTAAAAGAAAATTCATGGATTGATGCTATGCATGAGGAGCTTGGGCAATTTCAAAGAAATAATGTCTGGAGTCTAGTTCCTAGAACCCCTGAAATTTCTGTCATTGGAACAAGATGGGTCTTTAGGAATAAGCTAAATGAAGAGGGTAAAGTGGTGAGAAATAAGGCTAGACTGGTAGCAAAAGGATATAATCAAGAATTTGGTGTGGACTTTGAAGAATCCTTTGCTCCTGTAGCTAGGTTAGAAGCAGTTAGGATCTTGTTAGCATATGCATGCTCAAACAAGTTCAAACTTTTTCAAATGGATGTTAAAACTGCCTTCTTGAATGGCTACATCAAAGAGGAAGTCTATGTCTCTCAACCACCTGGCTTTGAGGATCATGATAAACCTAACCATGTATATAAATTGCACAAAGCTCTCTATGGATTGAAACAGGCACCCCGAGCTTGGTACGACAGACTAAGCACTTTTCTGGTAAGCAAACACTACTCAAGAGGTAAAGTAGATCAAACTCTCTTCACTAAGAAAGTTCGCAATCACATTATTGTTGTTCAAGTCTATGTGGACGATATCATATTTGGTTCTACTAACCCATCACTGTGTGAGGAATTTTCAAATCATATGCACAGTGAATTTGAGATGAGTTTAATGGGGGAGCTTCAATTCTTTCTTGGTCTGCAGGTAAAGCAACTAGAAGATGGATTTTTCATCAACCAAGAAAAATATGTCAAGGAGCTACTGAAAAGGTTTCAGTTTGAACAAGCTAAGCCTGCTTCAACACCAATGAGCACAAGCTTGAAATTGGACAATGATGAGACAGGTAAACCGGTAGATGCAAAGCACTTCCGAGGTATGATTGGTTCACTCCTTTATCTTACTGCAAGTAGACCGGACATACAATTTAGTGTTTGCCTTTGTGCTAGATATCAATCTAGTCCAAAGGAAAGCCATTTGGTTGCAGTTAAGAGAATATTCAGATATCTCTCAGGTACGCATGCCTTGGGTCTTTGGTATCCAGTAGGGAGTAGTTTTGATTTGATATCATATTCCGATGCTGATTATGCTGGATGTAAAATTGATAGAAAAAGTACTAGTGTTATTGCCAACTTCTTGGTGGTTGCATGGTTTCGTGGGCATCCAAGAAGCAACACTCGGTTGCACTCTCCACTGCAGAAGCAGAATATGTTGCTGCAGGGAGTTGTGCAGCTCAAGTGTTGTGGATCAAAAGTCACTTGTCTGACTACAATATTGACATTGGATGCACACCTATCTTATGTGACAACACTAGTGCCATCAATCTTTCAAAGAACCAGTCCAACACTCTAGGACAAAACACATTGAAATAAGACATCACTTCTTGAGAGATGAGGTAGCCAACAAAACCTTGGAGATTAGCTTCGTACCTACTGAAAAACAATTGGCTGATATTTTTACAAAACCACTGGCTGAGGATAGATTCACAACATTGAGAAGAGAATTGGGTTTGTGCAAAATGCAATGAAACTCATACCAAATCTTGAGTATATGTTCCTTGTGTGCACCAACTATGTGGTATATCAAATGGTGATTTGTGGAAGAACAAGTTATGCTTGTTTGGAAACTGTCATTATGCGTGAGAAAAAATTCTCCGCCAAGTATCCATAGTTAAGTTGTAAATAAGGGTCATTTACTTTCTATAAGGTATTTAGTTTCTTTTCACTTTGCCCTTTCTTTCCTTCTTAAATAAATGGATTTCTTTAAAGTCTGTCCTTATTCATGAAATTGTGTGCATTTGATTGTCCAAGTTGTGCAAATGTGTCATGAAGTACTTGATTGTCTGTGTCCACATGAGCACACACTATGGGGGAGCAAGTTCAGGTTAGATGACTGAAATCTTGAGGGAAATTAATCATCTTTCACACCTACTTTTTTCCTCACATGCCATATCTCTTTTCCTCTTTCTCCTAGCCTTCAATATGTTCTGCACAAGCAACTGTCAACAGCCCTGCTCCATTCTGTCGACAGATCAGGCTCCACAGACACCTATTTTTACATTCTGTTTGTTTCTGTCGACAGACAACAATTCATCTGTCAACAGCCAAGCACAGTTTCTGCCTCCCAGAACAGCCAGTTTTCTGTCTGTGTGCTTCTGTCGACAGGCTTCTTCTAGCTGTCGACAGCCACACACTTTCCATGCCTTTCTTGGATATCTCACAACATTCTCCTTGAGCAGGTTCATGCCTTTCAAGTAAGGTGTCACTTGGGTGTTTATGCATGTTTTAATCATTCATACCCACATGATATTAAAGCCATTGTCTGTATCACCATGATTTTGACATACTACTCATGCAAGAGTCTAGGTTGTATCATTCGGAGAATATTGATCTAATCTAGTGGATATCACCTAACTCCCTTGCATAACTCTCTTGTAGGCACACACTATTCACAAGTGTCTTGAACAGTCCTATGGTCATTGAAATCTATGTCTAGCATTGATTGTTAACCACATACATTATTTGACCTTGATTTTCAAACAGAACATGATAAAATTCAAAACAAAAGGGGAGAAAAGCTACCTATTTCTCATATCTCAATGCAATTAAAAAATTGGGCTCAAGATAGAGCAATGATGTGTATTGCTGAGTAACCGGGGATATGGGCATCACAAATGTCTGTCATCACGTCAAAAAGCTTACTCATTAACTCTGTAGAATGGTATGATGGTCACTCTCACTGAGTAACTGGGGGTAAGGGCATTGGAAGTGTCTATCCTCACGTCAAAAGGTGTTCGTGAACCTAATTACCACTTTTCCATTGCATTTTGTTAAACAAAAAAAAAATCAAAATCAAAACAAAAAGAAATAGTGTGAAGCCTCCACTGTTTGATTAATTCCCAGTCCATTGGTGTCTATGGCTAGCCATCTAAATAGACATTTTCTTCATCAACCATTTGACCATTCTTTACTTGGAATCGTGTTCGTCTACAATAGTTTGTTATTCAACAGGGGTTATGGTAATCCCCTAAGTTTTGGCAAGATGTTCTCTTCATGCTCCAACCTGACACTTTTTGAGCATTATGTTTAAACCATTGAGGATATTGACTTGAATTTATCTCAATGAGTATGACAGGTTAAACTATGTGTCCACCCATTTTACACCTTCAATAATCTTTGGATACACACTGCTCAGCAATTCCTCAACAAATTCCTCAAAAATTCCATTCTGGCACATTCTCTGTGTGCGCCTGTCGACAGGCCCCTGGGCATCTGTCGACAGTCGGCGGCCACCCTGTTTTGGGAAACCCAATGGGCGCGCCGCTTCGGGGCTGATTTGGTGGGACCCTTGCCTTTTCAAATCCCATCCCAACTCCTTAAAAAGGCACCCACGCCCCTTCTTCCTTCCCTACCACCAAAACCATCCCCAACCTAAAAACCCTCCTTCTCCACAGAGCAAACCCTACCCCGTCCCCCTCCTGTTTTCTCTCTTCCGTCTGTATCTCTCTTCCCTTCATCGCTCTTCTGTATTTCCCACTTGCCATCCACATGGCTTCCAAGGCAAAGAAGCTGGTCTCTCGTCGTCGTCCCGCTTCCTCTGAAGCAGGCGAAGGCTCCCGGGCTCCCGCTGAGCGCCGGACGAAGCATCGGGATGATCGGTTGCCCGAACTCGTGGTTCCTCCTCGTCTGAATCTCACACGGGCTAAGGGCTCCTTTACCAAGCTTGTACAGCCTTGGTATGTTGATTTTACTTCCTTGGAAGACCTGTTTCCGAACCTCCAACCCCTCTTTGACACTCAGGGCTGGACGGTCTTTCTCTATTCTCATATGGTCTATTCTCCTACTGCCGTCAGTGAATTTTTCAACAATCTTGGCTACTCTGAGGACAATGAGTTCTACACCTCTGTCAAGGGAACTCCTTTCAAACTCTCTGCTAATCTCTTTAGCACAGCCCTTCAAATCCCTAACTCTGGGGCTGATATACTCACCCATCACCCCTCTGCCTCTGAGTACTATCACCTCATCACCCTCCAACCATATGATGGCACCAAGAAAATTTCTAAACTCAATGCCAACTCTTTTCCCCCACTGAACAGGATGATTCACCATATCTTCACCACCCTGATTGCTCCAAAGCATGGCAGTCGGGAACTCGTCACTGAGGTTCATAAGTCTCTTTTTACCTTCTTCCTCAAGTGCGAGCAGATCAACCTCCCTGCCCTCATGCTAGGATTAATCCGTCACTGCTTTTACAACCCCTGGAGATCCATGCCATATGCCTGCCCAATCACTTCCCTTCTTCGGTTCATTGGCATTAACATTCCTGACAGTGAATGTCTCCAGCTCAACTCTCGCAGTAGTTTTGATCTCACTACTGCACATAGGATGGGGTATAAGCTGGTTGATGGGGTTGTCACACACGAACTCAAGGGTAAGGCACCAGCTGCTGACATGGATGAAGATCAGGAGGATGATGACAATGATGGTGATCATGATGAAGAAGCTGATGAAGACTCCTAGTCCGAGCCTCTCGATGCTCCGGGAGATGACGTTAGTATTGAAGCTAGTGATTCTGCTGCTGAGCCTTCCGTGCGTGATCTTCTAGCACAATTACAGCTTCAGATGTCCACTAGTTTTGATAAGCTCCATGCACATTTGGACATAGTGGATACAAGCATTGACGCACTCGCGGATACTCAAGTCCAGCTCCGCTTCACTAGGCTGTCTACTGAGCTTCGTGACATCCGTCGGGCCTCTGCACCGCTTGGCGATGATGCTGCTTAGAGAGTCTAAGTGTCTTTTGTAGTGGGTCATGGTCATAGTGTTGTTGCACTAGTTTGTCTTGGTTGTGATGTTTTCTTTTTTTCACTTCCTCATGTTGCGTTATTTCATCTATTGTAACTGTGTGTAATGATTGCCACATCAATGAAATTCATCGTTACTTGCTCTCTTCTTGTGTGTATGACGTATACTTTTGGATGTTGTCAAAAGGGGGAGAACTCAATTACAACTCAATTATGCATCAATTGAAAATTTTTGTCATCATCAAAAAGGGGGAGAATGCTGGGTTTACATGAATTTGTATTTGATGATTGTTTTTGATGATGAACAATTGATAAGCAATACTTGATGAACACTTCATGAACCATGCAAACACATGTTCAACTTGATCATTTAAATGTTCATGTTATCTCACTAACTATGGTCTTACAGGTAGGTGAGGTTGCACAAAAGACAGTGTGTTAAAACAAGAGCAAAAGATGAAGCAAAGCTCAAAAGACAAGCACCTGTCGACAGCTTCTCAGCTGCCTGTCGACAGATAACTACAGACAGAACACACCAGGTTCTGGACATAGCCAGCTGTCGACAGATCCCAGTCGACTGTCGACAGCTACCTATAGAAAACCCTTCCCGGAAGTTCAGAGATCTATCTAATGTAAATCTGTCTCTAGTTGTCGACAGATGATCTAAGGCCTGTCGACAGACGTAAACAGAATCTCAATACGAGATCTCCATCTGTTTCCTATGTGGGTGTTTCCTTGTTCCACGACTCTCTATACTTGAACACCCATATAAAAGGAACTCTTTGGAGTTAATTTCGTACACAATCAGCCACCATCCAATACCCTAAGAAAAACTCAAGAGAAGAAGTCTCTCTGCTACTCTGCTTCAACCTGCCACCCAGAAATCAAGAAGATCCATCTTTCAAGCGTAGGTGAAGTCAGTTCGTCGGTGATTCAAGCTTCTACATCAATTTGAACCTGTCAAGACGAAGTTTGAAGATCATCCAGACGACCTGTAGAAGAGTTCTACATAAGGATTTGATTCTCCAACTCAGAACCCTTCTAAGTCTCTATTTTCACTTCTGTGTGTGTGGTTGTGGATCAAGTGATTCTTGTACTTGATCTACATGGTTTGTGTTGATCTGATCGTGGTTTCACATCAGACAATTCGTGTGTGTGAGTTGCAGTGTTGAACTAGCTCATAAGCAGTGCTTCTGCGCGTGTGTGTGGACGGTGGACGTAGGATACACAAGTTGTGTACTCCGAACCACCTTAAAATCTCGTGTCCTGTGGTTTGCACGTCTTTACGTTAGATGTTTGGTAGGCACGTTGTTTACACACACGCTAGAACAGTTGCTACTCTATCTATCTACAACAAACACATCTCAGTTTAGTTTACACTTTGTTGCAAGTCTCAAAGTTGTGTTTTCGTCAAAAGAAGGTGGTAGTAAATTTTAATTGGTAGTAATCTATTCAACCCCCCTTCTAGATTACCATATAGTATAATTCCGCAACCTTTCAATCATGAGGTTTTGATGAGTTTTCATGAATTGTGTTAATTATTAAAATTTTGATAATTGAACTGTGAGCATAATATGACCATGTTTAATCTGTGTAAATAGGTCAGTTGTGGGTTAGGGTTTCATAAAGCTTTTGCAATCATGTGATGACTGTCTTTACGCATTGGCATTGTTAGATTTGACTGTTATACTGAAATTCCTACTTAAGAAAAATTAGTGATAAATACACCTGTAATTAATTTTAATTGTTATAAATATATTTACTATTCAAAAAAATCTGTAAAATTGAGCATATGATATGTTTACTGTTTTAAACCTGTTATAAAAATTTCATGATGTTTTAATAATAGTAGGTACTTTTATGGTTTTAAATGAGAAAATGACCATATTGAGCATGTTAGGTTTAATTATGTGTAAATTAAGGATTAACATCATGTTAATATCTTGTTTTAAGTTGTTTATCATTGTTAAACAGTAAGAGTGAATTTTGTAAACTGAAAGGTAATTGTTATGTAAAGTGTATGTAAAAAGAGATTAAAGTGTGTATATAAGTGTGAGAAAAATGTGACGAAGTATGATAATGTGATTAATGTAAAATTGGGCCGAGATTGACACTGCTACCATAGGGGTCTGAGAGCTATACCATAGAAAAGTCCCTATGGAAGGCTCAACGTTGTGAAATATATCCTAAGGTCATTAGGATGAAATCCTGGAGGTGGACAAGTACCACTGGTTAGGGTGGAGAGGACTTCTCCCAGTTCTGCGCAATTACCTAGGTTTGTCACTAGCTTGCCCAGGTGACAAATATGTGCAAGTGAGGTGCTAAGTGCTATGTGATAAGCACTAAGTGCTAAAGTGAGTGTTTTTCCTCTAGATGGTAGTTAGGACTATGTGTCGCGGCAACTTAAGATATTAAATGTGAATAAAGTGCAAAGTGATAAGTGAATTTGGCACGTGGTAAGTGCAATTGTTGTGATATGTGATGAATGTGAGTGCGAGAGTAAATGAAATGGAAGGAGTGTGTGAAATGAAATGTAAGGGAGAGTAAATGACAATGAGAGTATAATTGCATGTGAAAACCAATGTAATAATGCATGTATATATTCATGTCATTCATGTATCATAAATGAAATATCATGTTCAATATCATGTTGTATAGTTTAATAACTTCCATGTGGTAATGTATATGAATATGTGTAAGTAAGCATGTAAATTATGCAATGCGAAAGATGAATATGTGGAATTGGTAAATGAATAAGGAAGCATGTAAACAAAGGCAAACCCATATGAATGTGTTTAATTCATGTTAAAACAGCAAGCAAAGTGAGTTTATGATTGTGATAAATACATGAAGTAATGTCTAAGTTCTATGATAGATATACTATTTACTTAGTACATAGTTCCATGCTTAAATTGTTTATAGTTGCCAACCAACTTGGATATGTTTTAAACCTTAAATTCATGTTTAATAGAATGTGAAATCATGTATAATTGTGTATATTAAAATAGAAAATGAAATGTGTAATTAAATGTGAAAAGTGCATGTGAAATATGAATAGATATCATGTTAGGTTGTTCTTTATTTTGTGCTTAACTCCATGTTCTAGTTGGTAGAGTTGTTCCATAATATGCATAATGTTTAGATTAATAAATCATGTTACATGTTAGGTGTATAAGAGTGCTTATGTTCATGTCATGTATGTATTAATATGATTAAGCCTAATTATGATAGAATGTTTAGTATCATGTTATGTAGTTTATTAAAATGCATGTGCAAGGGTCAAGAGAGTGTGATAATTTTACATTAAAAACAGAAAGTTAAATGTGTGATAAAATGATATAATTGCATGAAAAAATGGTTAGATACCATGCTAGGAGTGTTCATTGTCTTGTACATAACCTTATGTTTTAAATTAGTAGAATTGTGCAATGACATGATAAATATTTGAATCATGTATCATAGGATATATCATGTGTAGAGAACTTGCGTAGGTGTATGTTTATTTTCCATGATTTAATATGAGTATTTGTTAGTTAGGAACGTGTTTGGGTGAATTATATGTAGTTGACCATATAAATCATGTGCCATGTAAATTGTTATGGTTAGAATGATAGCATGTGTTTCCTTAGTGTTGGTAGCTTAGTGTGTATATGATGTGTGTAAGGTTGATATTTTAGATTGCTTGCTGGGTCTTTTAGACTCATTCTTGCTTCGGCGTACAGGTGTGACAGGTGGTTCCATACTTGAAGAGAGGGTAGTGAAGGTCGACACTGGAATCGAGGAGTAATAATTGTGGAGACCTTTTAGTAGATATTTTCCCTTTCATAGTATGAATGATGCTAATTGCATTGACACTATTATGGACAATGTAGTTCTTTTGAAAGTGTAATAATGTGGACATTGTCATTTTCTTTTACTATATAGACTATGAAATGTGTGATGATGATGGATTGAAGTTGAGTTATTTATTTTATTCCGCTGTACTCAATTATATTCATGTACATATAAACCTATCGCTTAGTGTTGGGTTATTATCCCACTGTAATGACGCCCTTTGTACCGATGAGGATTGGTATAATCGTACCAGTATGAAGAGGGTCGTTACAGAGATGGTATCAGAGACCAAGGTTGAGATTGTACATGTATAAACCATCATCTTCACAAGATTGCAAAGTCTTTATAGAAATTTGTCCATATATGTAGAAAGTAATAATAAGGATCGAAAGATAGTTAAGAAAAATAGATAGGATTTAGAAACTTAGATTCTAACTAGATTAATTGTTTTGCAGGCAATGACGAGTCATAGTAAGATGAGTGCTCGGGCTAGGGACTTTGAGCAGAGACGTTAAGTGAGAAAGTTCATAATGAAGCTCAGACCATCACTAAGAGCTAGACTTTTGGAGTTTGACCCCGACACTCTAGAAGAGGCTCTTAGAGTAGTGAGCAAGCAAAAGAGTAGGGTGGATTCGTAGCAGAGAGAGGCGCTCGAGTGCGAGCGATGCGGCAAACGTCACGGCGGATACATGTGCTGGTTAAAGGAAGGAAGGTGCCTCAAGTGTGGCAATAAGAATCATCGAATTAAAGAGTGTCCGAAATTGAAAGAGCTCGTTGCACGAGATGCTCCATCCAAGGAAAATGAGGATTACATTTTATTTCCGGAGATGGCATTGACGACGTCACCACAGGTACTCGATTCGATCCTCGAGGACGAAGATCTTTTCTAGGGGGGAGAGTGTGAGACCCCAAATTTTCTGTCATTTTATATTGTGCATTTTCTTATTATGCATATAGCGTGTGTATTAAAATTTTGCATCTTAAATTATTAAATTGTTCATGTGTATACACATGTATCTATATTATTTTCTGTGGGTGTAGGTAAGTAACTAATTTGTACATGAAGTACTTATTTAAATACTATGCATAGTATATTTAAGTAATGTTGTGCATGCAAATATGTGAATTTTGCTATACATCTTATAGTTATATATAAGTTAACTTTATTGCATGTAATGTGTATATAGGTGCATGTTGAATCTATTTATGGAAGTACATATTGTATTTACTTATTTCATGTACAATATATGTAACTATATTGTGTAGATGTGTATATATATATATATATATATATATATATAATATATATAATATATATATATATGTCAATTCAAGTGTGAGTGTGCAAATTGATTATTGTCGTATAGATTATTCTTATTTAACTTATTGTATATTGCATCTTAATAATACCGTGCGTATACTATCTAACTATTGAAGTGCATATTATACTATTTATCCCATAGATATTGTGTATAAATATACGTTGTACATATGTATATACGTATGTTATCTTATACATGTGATATCTAAATAATTATATACACATTAAGTTGTCTATAGTATACATGGTACTTAAATAATATTGTGCATATGATAGGTAAGTATTGTTATATACCTTATAATTGCATGTGAGTTATTTTTCGTATATGTATATCTTTAAGTGTGCATGCATTATCTTACTATATATCGATGTACATGTTATATTTAATTATTCCAAGCATATTGTATGTAACTATCATGTGTATATGTATATATATATATATATATATATATATATATATATATATATATATATATTATCTTCTGTGGATATAAAATTAGCTAGGTACTATATATATATATATATATATATTATCTTCTGTGGATATAAATTAGCTAGGTACTTATATCCACAGAAGATTATATATATATATATATATATATATATAGTTTATTTCTGTGTCTTTAAATGTGCATGTAGTGTCTAACTAAGGATGTGTATGTTGTATACATATATTCATGCATAATGCACATAATTATGTAGTGTGTAAATATATATATGTATGTTATTTATGCATATTATCTTTAACTGAGATTTGTACGAGTTATATTTAAATAAATAATATGTAATGCATGTAGTTTATATCGTGAATGTATATTTATTTATTTCTATGCACATTTAGTTGTTGTGATGAAATCTTATATTTATTTTAATGTATACTTATTTCTGGCTAGGGGACACACTTGGCGGCCTGATACTGTGCCGCTGATTGCATGCCTGGTGATTACCGTCCAGATCGATGGACGCCAACCATTGTGTAGGCGGCACCAGGTCTGGATGCCAACCCCATGTTGACTGCACCAGATGTTGACGCCAAGTTCCCTGCTGTGTAACGGTTTCAGATTTGGTAACGCTCACATTTTGCCCGGTTCTAGTTTAGGAAACCCACCTAAAACCGTAGGAAACCTACCCTTAAGTGTACCCCGACCCCGTGGCTTATAAAAATCTCCTTATTTCGGCCGAGGGAAGTCTTTTGGTCTTTGGGGAGAGCTAGAGTTTTCGGTGTGCGAACCTTGATCTTGGAAGAGTTGGATCTGGCGACTGGAGGGACCTTTTGGAAAACTGCACCGACTGGACGATAACCCATACATAGGAGAATCATCCCCAACTCCGAGGATCAAGCCACATCAACAGAAGAACCGGATCGAAGGTTGTTTTGAGCACCCTCTTGGCCTGGCCGAGGAGGGCTTCACTGACGAATCTCAATCTCTGTAGATTTATTTAGAGGCATGTAACCTATAGATGTCAATCTTACACATGTCCCCTTAGGTCCTAGTATTTTTTTGGATTTTTCTTCGTGTCCTGGAACCTCCAAATTCCCCTTGTTTTGATGTGCTGTCTGCAAGGTCTACTGGCAGGAGGTTGGCGGCCACATCCTGTGCCGTAAAGATCCTATGTTGGCGGCACCAGAGAGTGCCGTTTACAGTTGGCGACCACATCCAGTGTAGTTAAGTTATTCAGAGTTTTAAAAGTTCACTATTTGATCTTTAAACTATATTATTTGGACTTCTGGATGAATATGCATGCTGTAAATTTTATGTGTGGTCAAGGGTGATCAGTAGGTCATATCATGAGGTTTTGATGAATTTTCATGAATTGTGTTAATTATTAAAATTTTGATAATTGAACTGTGAGCATAATATGACATGTTTAATCTGTGTAAATAGGTAAGTTGTGAGTTAGGGTTTCATAAAGTTTTTGCAATCATGTGATGACTGTCTTTATGCATTGGCACTGTTAGATTTGACTGTTATATTGAAATTCCTACTTAAGAAAAATTAGCGATAAATGCACTTGTAATTAGTTTTAATTGTTATAAATATATTTACTATTCAGAAAAATCTGTAAAATTGAGCATGTGATATGTTTACTGTTTTAAACCTGTTATAAAAATTTCATGATGTTTTAATAACAGTAGGTACTATTATGGTTTTAAATGAGAAAATGACCATATTGAGCATGTTAGGTTTAATTATGTGTAAATTAAGGATTAACAGCATGTTAATATCTTGTTTTAAGTTGTTTGCCATTGTTAAATAGTAAGAGTGAATTCTATAAACTGAAAGGTAATTGCTATGTAAAGTGTATGTAAAAAGAGATTAAAGTATGTATATAAGCGTGAGAAAAATGTGACGAAGTATGATAATGTGATTAATGTAAAATTGGGCCGAGATTGACACTGCTACCATAGTGGTCTGAGAGCTGTACCATAGAAAAGTCCCTATGGAAGGCTCAATATTGTGAAATATATCCAAAGGGCATTAGGATGAAATCCTGGAGGTGGACAACACTACAGGAGGACCAACATTTATCAACGAATATATGTCCACGGCTGACAATTGAACGACAAAGAGATATAAGGCAGCGGCTATTGTAGACCGCTGCCATAAAAACGTTTTGTCCGCGGTTAGCTGTACGCGCTGATAAAAGTGCAGTATACGTCAGCGGCTAAAATTTGACCACAGACAAATGTTGAGTTAAGGCCGCGACTTTGTTTAACCGCGGACATATACGCATGTTATGTCTGCGATTCTACAAACTACTAACATAGAAGTATTAGTCAGCAGCAAGTAGCCGCTGACAAATATAAAAATTTATATTTTTTTTCATTTTTAAATAAAAAAACTTCTAATAAGACATATCTAGAACATATACATTTTTAAATAATAAGTTATTTTCGTTTAGTGATTGATATATACATATGTTATTTATATTTGAAATGAGCATTTTGCCCATGTGGCACCATGCACATGTACTTTTTGCCCATGTGGCACCAAAATAAACCCATGTGGATTACACTTGTGCACTTGTGCAAAGTGCATAAGTGTCACATGGGCATTTTGCCCATGTGGCACCATGCACATGTACTTTTTGCCCATGTGGCACCAAAATAAACCCATGTGAATTGCACTTGTGCACTTGTGCAAAGTGCATAAGTGTCACATGGACATTTTGCCCATGTGGCACCATACACATGTGCTTTTTACCCATGTGGCACCAAAAAAACCCCATGTGGATTGCACTTGTGCACTTTGCACAAGTGCAATAAGCTTTTCTCTCTATATATATATACTTGTAATATTCTCAAATATAAATATATTATACACAAATTTAGTGAACATATATATATATATACATATAAATCTAATATGTAGAACCTGAGAAGATTATGGATGAACAAGATTGATACTGTTGCTACCTCTTATATAGAGATTTGATATCTTCAACTGGAAGTAAATGGTCCAAGAAAATATCCTGGCTGTCCTGAATGTCAACACTCTCAAGCTCAAAATCTCTGCACCCAGAATGCTCACTCCATTCAACCCACATTTTTTAAATGAGCTCTTTTCTGAAGCAGGTATGGTGATCTCTCTCTTCAGGAGAATCAGCAGCAACCAACCTATAGGTGTAAACTTTCTTGGTCTGCCCTGGTCTAAATGCTCGCCCAATGGCTTGGCGAGATACACAAGGATTCAGATGAACATCTAAGATAATGACTCTTGATGCTCCTACAAGCGAGATGCCCTCTCCACATGCCTTGATTGAACCAAAGAGGACCTTAGCATTAGATGGCTGGTTGAATTGTTCCATCGCTTTTTCACTGTGTTCAGTACTAGTATCACCAGAAATCATAAAAGTTTCCTTTCCTGACCGCCAGCCCTTAATCTTGAGAATTAGCCTCTTCAAGAATCTGAGTGGAAGAATGTATTGGGGCTGAACACAAGCACTTTCTTTCCGGCAGTGTCTTCCATTGACAAAATGTTCAGAATGAATTTTGTCTTTACTCCATGTTGCAAGTCTATGGATTCCAAAAGATCGTCAATTTCTTGATCTTTCATGCTGGCACTTCGGCCTGTCTCCAAGAGCATAATCAACACAGTCCGTTAGGCAGGGATGCAAGTACGTACACTGCACTACCAACTGCTTGGAGCTAAGGTTCAGTAGCACAGTGAAATCAATATAACCAGCTGGTAACTCGTCCAAGAAATCACCTTTAATTTGTAGTAATGCAAGAAATCACCGAGGCTCGCCTTCTAGATTAATGATCATCATTTTGCAATATTTCTTCCACTATATCACAGAAAGTTCCCTCCATCTTAGTTTTCAGGTACCTCCTGTCGAAACCTATAAGTAAAATATCTGATAAGGATTCCTCATTAATTTATCATATTTATAAATATAAAAATTATAAATATATTAATATCTATAGTAAACATATATTTTTTTAAAGTTTAATTTGTTAAAATTAATACATATGGCAGCGGCTATTAGCTGCCGCCATAAAATTATATGGTAGCGGCTTCTATTAGCCGCTGCTAAATACTAATATGGCAGCGGCTATATACACTACAAGAAAAAGAGGGATTACCGATGGATATTTCCAATGGATTAATTTCCGTCGGTAATTCCGACGGATATTCTGACGGAAATATGTCAGTCGGAATATCCGTCGGCCGTTCCGACGGCAATATTTCTGTCAGACATATCCGTCAGTAATGAAAGCATACCGACGGATATTCCGACAGACATTTGCCGTCGGAATATCCGTCGGTAATCTCCTATACCTTGTCCCGCGAAACCCCCCTCTTTCCCTCTCCCGCTCTCTCTCTCTCTCTCCTCTCTCTCTCTCTCTCTCTCTCTCTCCTCCCTCTCTTCTCCTCTCTCTCTCTCTCTCTCTCTCTCTCTCTCTCTCTCTCTCTCTCTCTCTCCCTCTCTTCTCTCTCTCTCGCCGCCGGTCGCCGCTGCTCCTTCGCCGCCGCCCCTGCGCCGCTCGCCGTCGGCGCCCCTCCCTCTCCCGGTGAATTCCACCTCCCCCTCTCTCCCCAGCCCCGCCACCTTCCTCCGGCCCACCTCGCCTCCCCCCCACCCGGCCTGCACACACCCCCCTCCCCTTCCCACCCCGGCCCCCCTCCCCCCTGCGCGATGCCCCCCTCCCCCCTGCACCTGCCCCCTCCCTCCTACACCCGGCCCCCTCCCCTTCCCACCTGGCCCCCTCCCCCCTGCGGGATGCCCCCCCCCCCCTCACCCGGCCCCCCTCCCCCCCCCCCCCCACCCCTTCCTGCACACCCCCCCCCCCTTCCCACCCGGCCCCCCTCCCCCCCTGCGTGATGCCCCCCTCCCCCCTGCACCCGGCCCCCCTCCCCTTCCCACCTGGCCCCCTCCCCCCTGTGGGATGCCCCCCTCCCCTTCCCACCCCCCCACCTGCCCCCCCTCCCCTTCCCACCTGGCCCCCTCCCCCCTGCGGGATGCCCCCCTCCCCTTCCCACCCCCCCCCCCCACCCGCCCCCCCCCCTCCCCCCCCCACCCTGTCGCCCCCCCCTCCCCCTCCATTCCTCACCCCAGTCACCCCCTTCATTTTTCTAAATTTTCTGATAGAATGTATTTAATAATTTTGTGAGATTTGTGCGTATTTATAGGTTTTGACGGTTCTGTCACAGTGTGTTGAGCACTATGAGAGGATCATGGAGCCTCGAATATTTTCTTGATAATTATAGAATTTATATATTTTTTCTTATATGAGAATTAACCATATGCATGTTAAATTTAATTTTTGTAAAGTAGTTATACCATGAATTATGTTTAGAATATTTTGATCTAGGATTTTGAGTATCATAAGCTTGTTATAGACTATTTAACCCATTTTATCCCTTTTGTAGAATTTTTAAGCATTTACATAATATCCTCTTGAAATTTGATTTAAATTCAAAAGATAGTTATAATGCTTCAAAAATTCTACAAAATTATAAATGTGTTTATTTCACATGTAAGTAGCCTAAGATAAAAATCTTAGCATGTTCTAACTTCTATTTTTAATAGTTATGAATTTATGAAGTTTTTATAATCATGATAAGCATGTTTAGTAAATCTCATTTAATCAATGTTTAGTTACTGTTAGATAGTAACATAAACTTCTGAAAAGTTTCTAGCATGTGTCCATGTCATAAGCATGTGTGCATGAGTAAGAAATAAAAAAACATGTGTTATATATGTAAGATTAAAGAAATAGTGTGCTAATGTCCGTCGAACAATAAGTCGGAAGTTCCGATGGAAATAATTCCGTCGGCAATATCCGTCGGTAAGGATAATACCGACGGATCTTCCGACAGACATATTACCGTCGGATATCTGTCGGTAGTAATTCCGACGGATATTCCGATCCGTCGGAAGTTCCGACGGATATTTGTAGTCGGAAATGCCGTCGGTAAAATACCTTTACTTCCTCCGCCGAAACACCCACCCCCTTTTCCTCTCTCTCTCTCTCTCTCTATCTCTCTCTCTCGCATTATTTGGTGAAATTAAGTGAAGGACAAGGTAATGCATCAAGTTCTAGTAGTTCTAGAATTCCATTGCAAGGATCTTCTTCCACTAATGAAGTGCAACAACAAAATGTAGCACAATTAGAGGAACATTTGGACTTGACTTCTTTAGAATCAGATCCAGGATTAAGGAAAAGATATCAGATTATCATCCAAATATGCAAGATGAAGTGAGAAGAGCATATTTGTTGAAAAAGATATCAGATTATCATCCAAATTTGCAAGATGAAGTGAAAGAGCATATTTGTGTATGATTGAAATATTTTTTTAATTTTTTAATAAAATATAATAAATTATCAAGAAATCTTAAAAATTGGTCCAAGTGACCCCACTGGACTAAGTTTCAGGATCCGCCACTGGGACAAAGCACTGCAGGAAGTTCTAGTAGTTGTAGAACTCCACTCCCAAGTCATCAAGAATCTACTTCTGTTGATGAACTTGATTTGACTACTTGAGAAATATTTGTTTGAGAATGTAAGCAATGAATCTATTATTGAAGTGTTTTAAAATATGAAAATTCGTCGAGTACAATTCGTCGAGTACAAATGCCCTCCCTCCCCCTCCCTGTCCCAGCACCCCCTCCCCATCCTGGCGCCCCCCTTCCCCTACAAGTTCCTTCTCCTAATTGCTTATATTCAAAGCTTTTGGTAAATTAAGTTATTTTTTATTTATCTTGCTCGCTGTTATTTTTTTACGCTTGACATGAAAATAAACAATGCAATGACTTTCTTTGTTAAACATATTGTTTACTTTCACAAATTTCACACTGCAAGTTAATCATTCAACATTCGTATGTTTATTTGTAGCCATTTGAGAGATTTTTTCATATTTACCATATTATGATTTAATTTCATATGAGCGAGAGTTGTTTTGACCGGCTTCTCTTACTGGTCAAGAGCATGCTTCCTCAATCAGAGAGGTTACCTGCATGAATTCCAGGATGATGATGAAGATGATGCTGAATTAAACATGTCTTCAGCATCTGATGATGAATATAGATAATATATTGCATATTTTGTAAGAAATTGGTGTTGTTGTTAATTACATGTTCATAATAAATTGCTACTTCAAATTGAGTGCTGATGACTTGCTATATCTTTATTTGTATCAATAGAGATATGGTACGTGGAGGACGCAGTCGGACGGTTGCCACGTCCGTTGGCAGAGGGTCCGCGACCCCGTCCACGACAGGTATACGTATGTGTAAACACAATATTCTAGAATTTATTGTTCATATTAAATGCATGAGAACTAACGTACATACAAGAAAACAGGGACTGCCTCCCCGTCCACGTCTGCCTCTAGGTCCGCGACAGGTATATGCATATGTACACAAAAAACCATATGGGTATTATTGTTTATATTGATTTCACGAGAACTAACGTACATACAATTTTACAGGGACTGCCTCCCCGTCCACGCCCGTCTTCCTAGTGACAGGTAAATTTCTATATTGTTGTTTATTTGAAATTCATAATCTAATGTGTATGAAATTTTGCAGGGACTGCCTCCCCGTCCACGCCCGTCTTCCCAGCGACAGGTAAATTTCTATATTGTTGTTTATTTGAAATTCATAATTTCTAATGTGTATGAAATTTTGCAGGGACTGCCTCCCCGTCCACTCCCGTCTTCCCAGCGACATGTAATTTTCTACATTGTTGTTTATTTGAAATTCATAATTTCTAATGTGTATGAAATTTTGCAGGGACTGCCTCCCCGTCCACGCTCGTCGTCCCAGCGACAGGTAATTTTCTACATTGTTGTTAATTTTCTACATTGTATGTTTCAATAGATTAGTATGTTTGGTCTCTTGCAATTTATACAATAAAAGTGTACTAAATTGTTTTCAACAGAGGTGGAGAGCCAGCATCCAGCAGCTGAGGAGGGGCCTCAGCTACCAAGACGACAACCATGCGGAATCTCAAGGTAAAGTTCATCATCTCAGTGTTACTGTATTTGTTATTTAGGATATACATTTCATGTAGAAAATTAATGTGGAATTGCAGGGGGAAGATAGATCCCAGTCTTGCTTCCCTCTATATTACGACGCTGGTCCACGCACATATTCCAGGACCAGTGGATGCATGGAGAGACTTCCCGGTGCCAGTCCGGGATTTATTATTTGACATGTTTACGGTATTTTTATTTTCTAGAAGAGTTGAAGTCATTTATTCAATTATTATTAATTTGGGTTTATTACAAAACATTGTTTAATTTTATTTCTTTACAGCGGAGGTTCGCGTTCACGAGACCCGAGGATCTCCCTCGAGCTCGAGCCGTCTGGGAGATTACGGCCCAGACTAATTTAAGAAAGTCGATGTGGGAGGTACGGGACAAGGCAATGAAGACCACAGGCAACCGGGATCCTATGGCTTGGGTGGATTACGACCCTATTTGGCTGCGGAGGGACTATTGGGAGTCCCTTTGCGAGCGTTGGGCTGCTGGACCATGGCAGCAGCGGTCACAGGCGGCAATACGGAACAGAGCAACTCAACCGGAGAAGAATGTGCATACTAGTGGATCCGTATCTTATGCGACCCACAGTCAAAAATTGGTAAGTATTTTATTGTTCGATTCATATATACATATGGATTATTATTGTGAAACTAACTAATTTTGTTGAATTTTAAGCATCACGACCTGGAGCGTGCCCCTACTTTCCGCGAGTTATTTGACCGGACTCATAAGCGGAAGGGGACGGATGACTATGTTACCGAGAGTACCCGCACGATTGCTGTAAGTCAAGCTTTAAATTATGAATTCAATTATGATATTAAAGTAATTTGTTTTCAATAATTTAATTTTAAATTATTTTACAGGAGACGTACGACAGGACGATGGCAGAGCGCTACACAGAGGGCACTCCCTAGCCAGATTTGGATGCGGATGCTTGGGTCGAGGCAGCGGGAGTGCCGAGGAAGGGTCGAGTGTACGGCTTTGGGGACAGCCTGGATACTCATCAAATGTTGTCCTCATATGCCAGTTTGATCGCTCCCCCGGCACACGCGAGTTCATCTTCTGTGCCGCCCGTCAGTGGTGTAGAGGACATTAGAGGCATCATTCAGGAGGAGCTACGTGCAGAGCTACAGACGCAGCGGGTAGAGCTACAGGCGCAACGGGTAGAGATAGAGACGCAGCGGGTACAGCTACAGACGCAGTTCAGCGATATGGTTCAGCAGTTCATCTCAATAATGCAGGGAGTACGCCCCACACAGCCAGCAACTCAGGTCAGTATTAGTATTAATTTCATATACTTAGGATTGGGACGGGCGTTCAATTGACGGATCTAAAAAACAACAAATTACATATAAAGGGTCAAAACACACAACTCGGGGGTCCAAAATCCCAAATAGGGATCGGATCGGCATGCCGTTATCTCCGACACGACCGGGTGTGTTAAAGTGACGTGTAGAAACTGACGGAATCCAATTTGGATCTCCGGATTGGGTTGGGCATTCAAAGGACGGATCTAAAAACGGGCAAGTATATATAAAAGGTTAAAACACACAACCCGGGGTCCAAAATCCCAAATAGGGATCCGATCGACGTGCCGTTTTCTCCGACACGACTGGGTGGGTTAAAGTGACGTGTAGAAACTGACGGAATCTAATTTGGATCTCTGGATTGGGTTGGCCATTCAAAGGACGGATCTAAAAACGGGCAAGTATATATAAAAGGTTAAAACACACAACCCAGGGGTCCAAAATCCCAAATAGGGATCCGATCGACGTGCCGTTTTCTCCGACACGACCGGGTGGGTTAAAGTGACGTGTAGAAACTAACGGAATCTAATTTGGATCTCCGGATTGGGTTGGGCATTCAAAGGACGGATCTAAAAACACGGTCAAACAGATATAAATGGTTAAAACATGCAACCCGGGGGTCCAAAATCCCAAATAGGGATCCGATCGACGTGCCGTTTTCTCCGACACGACCTGGTGGGTTAAAGTGACGTGTAGAAACTGACGGAATCCAATTTGGATCCTTGGATTGGGTTGGGCATTCAAAGGACGGATCTAAAAACAGGCAAGTATATATAAAAGGTTAAAACACACAACCCGGGGTCCAAAATCCCAAATAGGGATCCGATCGACGTGCCGTTTTCTCCGACACGACCGGGTGGGTTAAAGTGACGTGCAGAAACTGAAGGAATCAAATTTGGATCTCCGGATTGGGTTGGGCATTCAAAGGACGGATCTAAAAACGGGCAAGTATATATAAATGGTTAAAACACACAACCCAGGGGTCCAAAATCCCAAATAGGGATCCGATCAACGTGCCGTTTTCTCCGACACGACCGGTTTGGTTAAAGTGACGTGTAGAAACTGACGAAATCTAATTTGGATCTCCGGATTGGGTTGGGCATTCAAAGGACGGATCTAAAAACACGGCCAAGCATATATAAATTTTTAAAACACGCAACCTGGGGGTCTAAAATCCCAAATAGGCATCCGATCGACGTGCCGTTTTCTCCGACACGACCGGGTGGGTTAAAGTGACGTGTGGGAACTGACGGAATCCAATTTGGATCTTCGGATTGGGTTGGGCATTCAAAGGACGGATCTAAAAACACCCAAGAAAATGATGGATCTAAAAATAATATTGTATTAAGCTTGAGAAATAATCACATGTTTTAAATTTCATTTTTGAAAATACTGTATGTCTTTTATTTATTATTAATGTTTCTCATTTTAATTTTTTTTAATATAGGATCCAGCTCCAGACGATGACGAGGCAGGGACAACAGACGATCCAGCAGATCTATGTTGATTTTTGTATTCATTATTCTATATGATTTTATATTTATTGTATTTTATGATTTTATGTTGATTGTTAGTATTTGTTAAATTTATGAATATTGTAGCAGGTTTGACATTGTAGCAATGTTGACAAATCATTTTTATTTGCTTATTTAAAAAAATATATGTGTATTTTTCGACGGATAAGTATCCGTCGGAACTTATAAATTACCGACGGAAAAAGACCGTCGGTAATGTCGTCGGAAAATACTGACAGATTGGCCGACGGATAAGTATCCGTCGGAACTGATAAATTACCGACGGCAAAATACCGTCGGCAATTCCGTCGGAAAATACCGACGGCCTTCCCGATGGATTATATCTGTCGGAAGTTTCGACCGAATTCCGACGGAATTGTCATCCGTCGGAAATTTCTGACCAAGTATTTCCGACGGCCAGTTTCCGACGAGCTTTGGACGGAAAGCGATCGAAAGGCGCCTTTTCCGACGGAATACCGTCGGATTTCCGACGGATTCAGTCCGTCGGAAATAGCGCATTTTCTTGTAGTGATAGCCACTGCCATATTTTCGCCCATCCCGCCAACAAAATACCCCACTAGGTCGGTCAGTCGACCGATGATGCACATTCGGTCGATCGACGTTTACACTGCTCCCATTGTAATCTGCACTGGGTAGGTCGATCGACCGATATATTAGAATCGGTCGACCGATTCCGATCGCTATTTCGTCCAGTTCGCTTCGGTCGCGACCGGCCCACTTTGTATCAACCCAAACTGCCTCCTATATATGTTAGGGTGGTTGGGAAACATCCCACACAACTTCTCCTCCATCTCTCCAGCCCCCAAGGTGCTTTTCTTGCCCTAGAACTCTTCCCTCCTTCTCCATTGCCTCCTTCTTGCCCTAGAACTCTTCCCCCCTTCTCCATCTTAATTTTCCTTCTTACCCTAGAACTCTTCTCCTCTTCTCCTCTTCTCCATCTTCATCTACTTGCCCTAGAACTCTTCTCCCCTTCTCCATCTTCCTTCTCATTTCCCTCACCCCTTCTCCATCTCCGATGCCTCCACGGATGCGCGATCGTCGTTCGGACCCGAGTCGTTGCCGCCACGTTGGTGAAGGATCAGGGGTGGCTACACAAGTTCCCTTGGCTCCTGGAGAGTTGTTGGTTGAAAGAAGAAGGAAAATTCTGCCCCCTCGGTATGTGGACTTCGACAATCTAGACAATACGGAGCCCATGCTCAGTCTTCTATTTGCAACACAAGGTTGGGTTCACTTCATGTCTAGCCATAGAGTCTATTATCCATATTTGGTTCAGCAATTCTATGCAAATTTATATACAAGCAACAACAGACTATTTACTGCTGTTAATGGAGTTGAGATTCACGTGAGTGATATAGTTCTTAGTCATGCATTAGACATTCAAAATGCTGGTTATTTAGTGGAACATGTCCAGTATTATGATAGTGATATGTGCCAAGTTTTGTTGGGAAAAGATCCGGCACCTTGGATGGCACATCATGCTTTGATCAATGCAAATCATTTTCCACCACTATAGAGGATCATTCAACACATGATCACCACTATACTTTTTCCAAAAGGTGGATCTCGAGATGAAGTCACTCGAGTGCACAAATGTATTTTTCACTGCTTATTTCACAATGTACCATTGTGTTTACCTGAGATGATGGTAATCCTGATCAAGTTAGTAAAGAATCAGAGAAGAAGATCTCTACCTTATGCAGCCCAACTTACGGCTGTGTTTGAGCATGCTGGCATTGACCTCACCAATGAGCGAGAAAATATTGTTGTCTCCTTGGTCTACAATGAAACCAACATCATGAGTTTCATGAATTACAGGATTGTTAATGGACAATTCATGAGGAATGTCACTGATGACCCTGGTGAAGACAGTGAAGAAGAAACGGAAGATGAAGGCGAAGGTGAAGCACAAGGTGAAGATGATAGACATGAAGAAGAAGAGCATTTGGCTCCTATGGAACAAGATTTGCCTCCTTCGGCTGCCGGAGGTGATGACTTCCAACTACGGATCCAAGGTAGCTTGACCAGGCTTGATGGGGAGATGGCATCTATTCGGGGAGAAGTTCGGAAAGTGGGCGAGGCAGTCGGGAATCTCTCTAGAGATCTTGCTGAGTTGAGAGTTAGCCACCAGGGCCACATGGACTCCCAGTCTCAAATGTTATGGGAAATCATGGGTTACTTGCGACCTTCTCAGAATCAGCCTCCTTCTTTGTGATTCCTTAGCTGTTCTATGATCTCTACCTTTTGCTTTTCCTATCCTACTCTCGCCTCTTTGCTGTGACAAAAGGGTGCTCTTTATGTAATAGCTACAATATGTCTATCATATTTTCTTGTTCATCTGGTATGTGATTGCTTGATGCACTTTCTGGTATATGAAAAACCTGACCAATAATCATGGGTGTTTGCACTCAGCATCATTCAGAAAAAGTGCCTCTTTGTAGGCAAGCATTTTCTCACCATGCCCATGGTTCTCCCTCCTCTCCGTCTGGAAAACTCTATCATACCAGGAGGAAAGGAGGAGAGAAGCACACACTTTCAGAATGCTATTGCTGACAAAACGAGGCTCAACATAAAACTGCTTTTCTTAGCATGAACTTAATGTCATTTTAGTTTAGTGATTCATATATACATATGTTATTAATTTATATTACAAATAATCAAGTATATTTGTGCTAGATATATATATGTATATACTTGTAATATTCTCAAATATAAATATTTTATACACAAATTAAGTGAACATATATATACATATGTGTTTATATATATACCCATGAAGCAAACTCATGTTCAACTGATCTCATATTATATGTGTGTCTGCGTGTGTATGTGTGTGTGCGTGTGTGTAAGAGAAAGAGAGAGATCATGAAATGGTTTGTGGAAATGGATTTGTGATCCATCACAAAAATGTCATTGTTCTTTACTTTTTGTCATATCCTTCAGGCAAGAGGATAGCGTAGGCATTGCAAAAAATAGATTGCCTTGATCGGTCGACCGACCACTAGAAATCGGTCGTCCGCCTTTCTCACTGCTGTGTTGCAAAATGCACTGAATAGATCGGTCGACCGACCACTAGAAGTCGATCGACCATCTTTCTCACTGCTGCCAGCCAAAATGCACTGAGTAGATCGGTCGACCGACCACTAGAAATCGGTCGACCGCCTTTCTCACTGCTGCCAGCCAAAATGCACTGAGTAGATCGGTCGACCGACCACTAGATATCAGTCGACCGACTATCTCACTGCTGCGTGGCAAACTGCATTGAGTAGATCGGACGACCGACCCATGCAATGTTGGTCGACCGACTACCTCACTACAATGTGGGTAATAATACTTTTAATTTTCTAATTACAATTAATACATATGGCAGCGGCTTTCATCCGTCGCCATACACGGTTATGGCAGCGGCTCATTTTAGCCGCTGCTAAATAATAATATGGCAGCGGCCTCATAGCCGTTGCCATATTTTTGCCGCTCCCGCCTAATTAACTTTCGCTGCGCGCTCTCTCACTCTCTCGCTCTCTCTCTCTCTCTCTCTCACTCACTCTCTCTCTCTTCCCGAAGGCCGACGACGCCCCCACCTCCTCCGGCGACGCCCTCAACTCCGACGGCTCCCTCCACCACCCACGGTGAGTCCCTCCGGCAGCCCCCACCCCTCCCTCCCTGGCCCCCTTCCCTCCGGCGGCCCCCTCCCCTCCAGTGGCCCCCACCCCTCCCTCTCGGCCCCGGCGGCCCCCATCCCTCCCTCCCCGGCCCCCTTCCCTCCGACAGCCCCCTCCCGGATGAAAGGGGAGTGAGGTCAGATTTTAGTGAAATCATGACTAGATCGGGGAGATGAAAGTTTGTATGTGGTGTCTTTGGTTTTTGAGTGCATCCCTGCATCTCCCTCTCTCTTTTCCTGTGTTTTCTCATAGTGAAATTACATGGTGGGTGATTTGATGTTTTCAAAATTTTCTAGAACCCTGATTTTTTCCATTTATTTATTCTGGGGAACTCTGATTGGTCTACTCACGACTCTTCTACATGCATTGCAAGTCTTTCGGCAATGGCCTTTTATCTTGTATTCTCTGGAGCCAAGGCAAGATCCCAACATGCATTCCATGATTAAGTGAATTGTATTTATGGGCTTTCATATGCTTAAAAATATATGTGCTTTCATATGCTTGGATCCTCTCCTTTGTTATGTTATTGTACTTTGCGGATTAATTTTGTAGGATCTCCTTGATAATTGAATAACGTAAAGTAAATTAGGGTAAAATCAGATGATAAAATTCAAGATTTTCATGTTTGTTGTACTTTGGTAAAAAAAACTTTTTACTCTAGTTGAATAGTTAAATTTGTAGAAACAATAGAAAAAATATATTATTAGATGCTTAGTAGAAGTCATCTACATTTGCTATCCCACTTAATAAATCACACTTCATGTTACCTGCATAGATAACCTCTAGATAGACGCCTCTATCGAGTTTTCTACGTGTCCATATGGTCTTATCTGCATGAGACGTCCTGTCCTCGGAATAACAACTTAATTTTATAGATTTTAGGGGTATCGTAGGTAGTAGATTAAATAAAGGTAGAGGTATAAGAGTTGTACGTCAAGAGGTGAAATAGTCTGCTCAAGTGGGTGGCAAATGACCTTGTTGGACGAACACCTCCCATAAGAAACAAAACATGAGACCAGCTGTCACTCTATCATGATTCTCGGATTGCATATATATGTGTTAGTTACTTCACCATGCCTAACCTCGGGCTAATTGGATAAGTTCTTCATGAGGTCCCTTATTTTTTTTAATTATAATATGCCATTACAAGCAAATCCTAAAATAAAGCACAAAGACATAAGATCCACTAAGGACTTTATTTCTTTTTGGACTCATATTTTTTTAATCCAGCGAGTCTGGGTGGTGGCTCATATTTATGCCGACATGTATGTGTGTGTGGAATGTATGTGTGAAAATGCTCCCGGTATAGGGGAGGTGCATTTGGGTAGAACTTAGGTTGATGGGTTATTGTCAATGCAGAACTATTTGAATTTTCGGTTAATTCATATTTATTCGATACAACATAGACATCGTTTGGGTAGAACTTAGGTTGATGGGTTATTGTCAATGCAGAACTATTGCATCCTAAAATGGCAAGACTCGATAAGAGTTGGATACAACTTAGAGATCGTTTGGATCCTAGATACGAGAAAGGAGTAGATGAGTTTTTGGATTTTGCTTTTGATGAACAAAGACAATCTCTTAGACATGGACAGAATTATGAGTTCGTACAATGTCCGTGTCGTAACTGTGTTAACGGAGTGAAGTTGTCCCAGATGGATGTTGAAATTCATCTTAAAGTAGATGGATTTTGGACACGGTATACCAATTGGGTATGTCATGGAGAGGCACCATTAGTTGATGTTCATACAGTTAGCCCGTCTGCTAATGAAGCACAAATAGAAGAGCAGATTGATACAACAATTGAAATGTTACATGAGTTACAAGAGGCTGAAATAGAGAGGAGAGCAGAGGAACATGAACCAAATGAGAAAGGAAGAGATTTTTATCAATTATTAGAAGATGCTGAAACACCATTATATCCTGGTTGTGTCAAATTTTCAAAATTGACATTTCTGTTGAAACTATTGCACATTAAGACTATGAACAAAGTGACAGCTTCTTGTATGGGAATGTTTCTTGAGTTGCTTAGAGAAGTATTACCGGAAGGAGCTAATTTACCTCGAACATGGTATGAATTGAAGAAGACTATGAAAGATTTGGGGTTAGGTCATGAGAAGATAGATGCTTGTCAGAATGACCGTGTCTTGTTTCGAAATGAACATGAACATAGGGATCGATGTCCAGTATGTAATGCTCCTAGGTACAAAGAAAGTACGCAACAAGGTAGCCTGAAGAAGAGACGTCGCAAACAGGTGCCATATAAAATATTACGTTATTTTCCATTGAAAGATAGATTGCAAAGAATGTTCATGTCTTCTAAGATAGCCAAGTGGATGACATGGCACAAAGATGGCCGAAGTCTCTCGGAAAATGGAACTATGCGACATCCTGCTGACTCTGAAGCATGGCGACATTTCGATGATCAATATCCATATTTTGCGATAGAGGTTCGCGACGTGAGACTCGGCTTAGCGACTGATGGGTTCAATCCATTTGGGATGATGAGTAGAAGATACTGTGTATGGCCTGTGATGATAGTAGTTTATAATTTTCCGCCATGGATGTGCATGAAGCAGACGTTTATGATGATGTCATTACTTATTCCAGGTCCTAAAAGTCCTGGAAATGATATCGATGTCTATTTACAACTGTTGATAGAAGAATTGAAAGATTTGTGGGACAACGGTGTTGAAACATATGATGCTTCAATGAAACAGAATTTTCAAATGAGAGCTGCCCTTCTGTGGACGATCAATGATTTTCCTGCATATGCCAATTTATCAGGATGGAGTACCAAAGGAAAGCATGCATGTCCATCTTGTCATTATGATACAAATTTAAAATGGTTGCACAATTGTCGAAAATTTTGTTTTCTAGGGCACCGATGATTTTTTCCAATCAGTCATAGATGGAGAAGGCGTGAGTATCAACACAAATTTGATGGCGTGGCTGAACGTCATAAGCATCCAGAAGTGTTAACGGGTACTGCAGTGTGGAGTCAACAACTTCAACTTCCTCATATCAGATTTTGAAAGAAATTTAAGAATGATATCAAGAATTTAGAGGGATGGAAGAAACAAAGTATTTTTTTTAGAGAGCTGCCGTACTGGTCAAATCTACTCATTCGGCACAACCTGAATGCAATGCACATTGAGAAGAATGTATGTGACAATTTGTTGGGAACTTTGAATCTTCTTGGTGGGGAAAAGAGCAAAGACAGTCTGAATGCACGGTTAGATATGGCATAGTGGGGAATAAGACCAGAATTCCATCCACAGACAGATAGTCAAAATAAAACCAGGTTACCAACGGCAGAATATACATTGAACAGATTGCAGACAACGGCTGTGTGCAACTTTCTACGTAATATAAAAGTTCCATATGGATATTCCTCCAATTTGATGAAATGTGTAGATATTACAAGTCGAAAATTGGTAGGGCTGAAGAGTCATGATTGCCATATATACATGCAAGTATTATTGCCTTTGGCGATTCGTGGTATTGTCAATCAAGATGTCACAGACCCAATTACAGAATTAAGCATATATTTTAGAGATGTCTGCTCCAAAGTTCTTCAATCTGATCGTTTGCTTACATTGGAAGGTGATATTGCAGTAACATTATGTAAGTTGGAGCAAAATTTTCCACCGTCTTTTTTTGATGTCATGGTTCATTTGATTGTACATCTTGCATATGAAGCGAGAATTGCTGGACCAGTTCAATACCGATGGATGTATCCTATAGAGAGATTTTTGAAGAAATTGAAAGACTATGTTTTAAATAGGGCACATCCAGAAGGTTCAATTATTGAAGGCTACCTTATGGAGGAAACAATCTCATTTTGTTCTATGTATATGGAGGGTATTGACACTCGCTTTAATCGAAGGGAAAGAAACTATGATGTCCCATCTGAAGACAATAATGAAGGAGGTTGTTCGATATTCAAGTCTTCAGGATGTTTCTTAGCAAGAGCAGATAATAATCGTATATTGTCTGAAGAAGAAGTTGAGAAGGCACATCTGTACATTCTTAAACAGATTGAAGATATCGATGAATATTTTTTTGAACACAAGAGATGTGTAGAGAGTTCAAGCCACACAGAAAGGAATTTCTTGAAGTGGTTCCAAATTTATGTGAAAGACTTGTACGATGCAAATGATCCTCGGTGTACTCCTGATATATACTGTCTGGCACGAACACCTTCAAGGTTTGCGCGTTCACACTCGGGCTATATTGTCAATGGATTCAGGTTTCGTGCATCATCTATTGATGCAACAAAGGTCACTCAGTTGTCTGGAGTTATTGTCAATGCAGAACTTGAATTCGAATGTGATAGATATTATGGACGTCTAAATGATGTATTGGAAATATATTTTGATAATCAAAGACGTGTTGTTTTATTTGAGTGTGACTGGTGAGATGTTTATAGAAAATACAGAGGATTTAAAATAGATAAATATGGAACTATCAGTCTAAACACTCGTCAAAGACTCAATACAGATGAACCATTTGCCCTGGCAAGTCAAGTGGAACAGGTGTTCTATGTCAATGATAACACAACAGAAGGATGGATCATTCCTGTCAAAGCACGTCCGCGTGATTACTACGACTTGCAAGATGATGCTTCTGAGAATGATATAGAACCAAGTGACGAAGCGTTTCGGGACAATCTGATTGATGTTCCCATTAGAGGAGAAACTCAAGATGTGGATCTATGTCAAGAAAGTAGCGTAAGAGTGGAAGATTATATTGATATTTAGGTGATTTATTTACATTAGTATTTATATTGCATTTTTCAAATAATTTTTTTAACTTGTTATGTTTACATATTTACTAACAATTTTTTGTAACAGATGGCTTCTACTGGTGAGCGCTCTTCTCGTGATGGCTCACGCCCACGGAGGCTTCGGACTCTATCGGTCCCTCTCCCTCCCACCTCTCAGGCGATCCCTCCCCCTCCCACATCTCAGGGGCTCCCTCCCGCTCCCACCTCTCAGCAGCTTCCTCTGCCTCTCACTCTTCAGCAGATACCTCCCTCTTCCAACCCTCTGGGCTCTTCGGCGACATCTGCATCTTCTGTAGCAGGTTCATATTTTAATTTCATGTAACTTTTATATTCATTGTTTAATAGATATTCTCTAATGATGTTTAATGTTTATATTTCAACAGGTCCATTTGCACCATCTGCACGATCTTGGGGGAGGGGCACTGGCCGTCGAGGGCCGACTAGGGGAGTTACAGAGAGGAGATGCCCTGATGGACAACAATGGAATGTCTCCCTTGTCCGAGGCTATGGCGTCGGCCCTACTGCAGATCACTTTATGAGTCGCATGGGCGTTGTATCAAAGGTATATTGTAAGATTTGGCAAAAAGACTTTGCGAAGCTGCCTGTTGCGACTCAGGAGTTGATATTCAGAGATCTTCAGGTAATTATTGTTTAAATTGAATAATATATATGCATATACTTTTGTTATAATTCAGTGACTTTGTTTTGCAGTTGACGTACCAGTGGGAGCGCACAGAGCAAACAGATAGGGAGATGCTTGCTCACATAAGCGCCATGCATAGCAGCTGGCGTAGCAAGCAAAAAAAAAAGAGTAATTTAATATACTATTTCATTTCATATGTACTTTATTTTTTAAACTTGTTTATATATTGACAAAAATTTTATTTTTCATGTTAGCATTTTAATGGCAAGACTTTAGATGATGCGATTGCGTCTGTCCCAGCAGGTGTTGACCCCTCAGATTGGCAAACAATGTGCGAGTTGTGGACTACTGCGGATGAGCGGGTAATATTTAAAATGCTTAGAATATAATTGTTTATGATTATTTTGTTTCTATAAATGGACCAATAACTGTCTATTCTTGTCTTTTTAGAGGATTGCTGACCGAAATAAGCAAAACTGTGCCACTCAGTCTATGCCATATAGACGGGGCAAGACTTCTCATTATTAGTTGATGAGTGATTTTGTGAGTTATGTTTTATGAATTATGTTATCCCTTTTATTCATTACTTACTTATATGTCTTTAATTTAAACAGTCTCTAATGCATGGACGTACTCCGCATCGACTTGAGGTATTCAAGATGGGTCGATGCAAAGATTTACCTGACGGCACTGAGGGCTGGGTAGATGAGGAGAGCAGGAGACGATATGTAAGAAACTTTATTTCTATTTATTTTATGTGAATATCTTTTCATTACAATAGTTGTATAATTAATATTTTTTTCTCTACCTTTTGCTGTAGGAGGCTATGAGTGAAATGATTGCTCCGTTTGACGTTGATGCCGAGAGCCAGACCGCAACGACTCCCGAGGACGCCTTCATTTCGGTCATGGGAAAAGATCGACCTGGCCGTGTTCGCTGTGCAGGGAGTGGAGAGACGTTGAGGACATGTTATGGATCTACATCTGTAGGACCGTCTGCCTATTCAGAGCGAGAAAGGTAAATGCAAGAACAATTAAAAGTACAAGAAGACAAATTGAAAGCACAGGCAGATAAGATGAATCAAATGCAAGAACAAATTTCTCAATTGCAGAGTGTAGCCTCGAAGGTGGACGAGATGAGCGTACTCCTCTCCCAGATATAGGCATCACAGGCACGTACCCATCCTGTACCTGTACCTCCTTTGGTACCTCCTCCAGTTCAGAGCGAGAGCGAGACCGAGACAGATGAGGCGGCAGATGATTATTTAGATCATGATGTTCCTGTCTCTTGATTTCCCTCTTATTTTATTACACATTCATATTTTCTATTGTTCTGAATATTTGTATAATAATATTTATGCATTATATTATATGTGTGTGATTGAATGATCCAGCGAGCCTGGGTGGTGGCTCAATGATGTGTGATTGAATGATCCAGCGAGCTTGAGTGGTGACTCAATGATGTGTGATTGAATGATCTAGCGAGCCTAGGTGGTGGCTCAATGATAATATATGTGATTGAATGATCCAGGTGGTTCACATGTGAATATAGAGTGTTGTATGTATTTAAATAATTTTTTTTTCTTTCTGACAATATGTCAGCGGCTGGATAGCCGCTGCCAAAAGGACATATGTCTGCGGCTAGTACATGCTGACAAAAATAGACATATGGCCGCGGCGCCTTCGACCGCTGATAATAATGCAATATATGTCCGCGACTGTAAGCCGGGACCATAATACTTATTGGCCGTGGCTGTCAACCGTTGCTGTACAGTCTATTGTGGCGGTGGCCCTGAGCGCTGCCAATCATCCTTTATGGCCGCGGCCTCAGTAGGCGCGGATAAATATTTATATGTCAGCGGCTACCTCTAAAGCGCTGACATAAGTTATGTCTGCGGGATTTTTGGCAGCGGCTTTAGAAGCGCCTGGGAAGGCGTGGACATAACGATATGTCAGCGTTTTCTTGACATTTGGCAGCGGCTCTAAACCGCTGACAAATGTTCTTCTTTTTGTAGTGCAAGTACCACTGGTTAGGGTGGAGAGGGCTTCTCCCGATTCTGCGCAGTTACCTAGGTTTGTCACTAGCTTGCCCAGGTGACAAATATGTGCAACTGAAGTGCTAAGTGCTATGTGATAAATACTAAGTGCTAAAGTGAGTGTTTTTCCTCTAGATGGTAGTTAGGACTATGTGTCACGGCAACTTAAGATATTAAATGTGAATAAAGTGCAATGTGATAAGTGAATGTGGCACGTGGTAAGTGCAATTGTTGTGATATGTGATAAATGTGAGTGCAAGAGTAAATGAAATGGAAGGAGTGTGTGAAATAAAATGTAAGGGAGAGTAAATGATAATGAGAGTATAATTGCATGTGAAAACCAATGTAATAATGCATGTATATATTCATGTCATTCATGTATCATAAATGAAATATCATGTTCAATATCATGTCTAATATCATGTTGTAAGTTTAATAACTTCCATGTGGTAATGCATATGAATATGTGTAAATAAGCATGTAAATTATGCAATGAGATAGATGAACATGTGGAATTGGTAAATGAATAACGAAGCATGTAAACAAAGGCAAACCCATATGAATGTGTTTAATTCATGTTAAAACAGCAAGCAAAGTGAGTTTATGATTGTGATAAATACATGAAGTAATGTCTAAGTTCCATGATAGATATACTATTTACTTAGTACATAGTTCCATGCTTAAATTGCTTATAGTTGCCAACCAACTTGGATATGTTTTAAACCTTAAATTCATGTTTAATAGAATGTGAAATCTTGTATAATTGTGTTTTATTTATATTAAAATAGAAAATGAAATGTGTAATTAAATGTGAAAAGTGCATGTGAAATATGAATGGATATCATGTTAGGTTGTTCTTTATTTTGTGCTTAACTCCATGTTCTAGTTGGTAGAGTTGTTCCATAATATGGATAATGTTTAGATTAATAAATCATGTTACATGTTAGGTGTATAAGAGTGCTTATGTTCATGTCATGTATGTATTAATATGATGAAGCCTAATTATGATAGAATGTTTAGTATCATGTTATGTAGTTTATTAAAATGCATGTGCAAGTGTCAAGAGAGTATGATAATTTTACATTAAAAATAGCAAGTTAAATGTGTGATAAAATGATATAATTGCATGAGAAATTGGTTAGATACTATGCTAAGAGTGTTCATTGTTTTGTACATAACCTTATGTTTTAAATTGGTAGAATTGTGCAATGACATGATAAATATTTGAATCATGTATCATAGGATATATCATGTGTAGAGAACTTGCGTAGGTGTATGTTTATTTTCCATGATTTAATATGAGTATGTGTTAGTTAGAAACGTGTTTGAGTGAATTATGTGTAGTTGACCATATAAAGCATGTGCCATGTAAATTGTTTTGGTTAGAATGATAGCATGTGTTTCCTTAGTGTTGGTAGCTTAGTGTGTATATGATGTGTATAAGGTTGATAGTTTAGATTGCTTGTTGGGTCTTTTAGACTCATTCTTGCTTCGGCGTACAGGTGTGACAGGTGGTTCCGTATTTGAAGAGAGGGTAGTGAAGGTCGACACCAGAATCGATGAGTAATAATTGTGGAGACCTTTTAGTAGATATTTTTCCTTTCATAGTATGAATAATGTTAATTGCATGGACAACATTATGGACAATGTAGTTCTTTTGAAAGTGTAATAATGTGGACATTGTCATTTTCTTTTACTATATAGACTATGGAATGTGTGATGATGATGGATTGAAGTTGAGTTATTTATTTTATTCCTCTGTACTCAATTATATTCATGTACATATCAACCTATCGCTTAGTATTGGGTTATTATCCCACTGTAATGACGCCCTTTGTATCGATGAGGATTGATATAATCGTACTGGTATGAAGAGGGTCGTTACAGAGGGACTACTGAGAGAGAGCTCACCCTATAGCCCTCTCCCACACCCTCTACTTCTATAGAGGGCAGCCGACCAACCATGTATGGCCTGCACATCATGCAGCCATGCTATGTATGGCCTAGAGTACAAGCAGCCATGTTTGTATTGATGACAACACAAGTTGTCGCCAAACAAGGTTGGCGACATAGGTCACTGTCGCCAAGACTCTCTTGGAGACATTCGATCATGTTGCTAGGATTCCTAGCGACAATCGACTATATCATCAGGACCATTCTGACAATAGTAGATCATGTTGCCAAGGCCATCCTGACGACAAACTGCCATTACTCCATCCTTGGTCAAAGAAGAGTCAATTGGATAACTCTTATCCAATCATCTATCATCGTCATGTCAACCACCTTTTATGTGTGACCCTCTAGGCCTAATACTGAACTGACCGTGAGTTGCACCTCTCAGAACCCTTCTGACTGAGAACTCTTTCTGACTTAGTAATTATTATCTCCATAATAATTCACTTAACTCAACGACTATGAACGTCCTAAGCTACTACGTCATAGTCCCTAAACAGTATAGGGGGATCAAATGTAGCAACCTGAATTTTTACGAAAAATAAAAATTTAAATAAAGAATTTAAAACCTAGCTAAATGGATATTTAAACAGAGCATTAAATAAAACCCATTAGATGGAAATGAGTAATGGGTTTTGCTTAATGGATCTTCTAGGAATTATTGGGTCAAAAATAAGAATTTATAAAAGAGAATAATAGGAAAATACCCTAAATTCGTAACTAAATTATTACCTAAATAGAAAAGAGGTATTTAATGCATTAAATAGGAAGTTTGAGTAGGAGTTGGATTCCTAAACCTACCCCATATGGATTAGCACGAATTTGGATCTCTTCCAAGTCTAAATAGGGATTGGAAAGCTTGGAAGGAGGTTAGGAAAGAGGAAATTCGGAATTTAATAGGAGTTAGAGTCCTATTAGGAAATAGAAAGAGGAGAAGCTTAAATACTCTCCTAAAACCCTCATGACCGACCCAAGCTCGTGCCAAAGGATTCCTGGACCAGGAGGAGAGGCCAAGGAGGAGGAGATTTCGTGGGAAGAAGAAGGTTTCAAGCTCTCAACCCCGTTCTTCAAGTTCTAGCCCTAGAAGATAAATCGAGTCAAGGTAGGCATTCTCACAAGCATAAACCGTGAAACTTTTTCTGTAGGATGTATCATCTATCAGGAACGAAACCCTCAAGTTTCATAATTTTCCATCGAGTATATCTTTAGTTCTTGATTTTTCATGTTCTGCAACTCTTATGACCCCGAACCTTCATGCTTAATTCATATCTCCTTGCATACTCTATCTCATGCCTCCATATTTTTATGGGAGATACTGATGCATGATAGGCATCTTTTGCCCCTAAAAGGCCTAAATTTCGTTGAGCATGTTACTCGAATTAAATCGATCTTATTCCCTGTAGCATGTTCTATGTTACTTGTTCTTGTTCGTCCTCAAACCATGTTCAAACCATGCTCTCTCTCGAATTCCTATTTACTGGAAGTACTCTCGCATGTCTAGTTTCATTTGCCTCTGATTTCATGATTTTTCATCATGTATACATTTAGTTATGATTTTTTGAACTACCCTATGTCAAAAAGGCAAGTTTCTGGACCGCAATCCAAGACAGAGCAGAACTCTGTCAGACCCAGGCCACGGACCTGAGAAAGCGACTGCCCGACACGTCGCCTTCTCAAGCCCGTCGCGACGCCCTTCTTGTCGCGTTCTCAACGCGACAGGACACCCGTCGCGTTCTGGCCGCCTGAGCAAGACAGCTCTGTCGCCTTCTGTGTAACCCCTGTCGCGATCTGCTCTGCTCCTGTCGTCTTCTATACAGGCATATGTCGCCTTCTCAGAGTTTTGCCTGAAAACCCATGAAAAATATTTTTGTCACTTTCTAAATAATCCTTACGCCTTCTTACCGTTATACCCCCAGTAAAAACCCTACTTAAAAATGGTGCTATATTGAATGATTTAAAATACATGTTCACGACTTATTTCTATCTATGATTTCTCTTGCACTTGCACACACTTGAACCATCCATTTATGGCTGAAATCTTGCAGAAAATATCTCATAATGTATCTGGTAAATTACCGAAGTAAGGTATAGTAATTGCCCTATTTTAAAGGACTTGTATTCGTTTCTTGCGTTGTTTATATACCGATATCGACGCTCCACTGTTCTAGAATTCCTCTAGAACGTCGAGCACATGTTTTATATACACACTTTACTTGGCTTGTGGTGAACTCTCCGTCGGATATTCCTTTCGCCGGACTAGTGAACTCTTGCACAAGGCCTCCATAAGTCTCCTCTGATCATGGATTCCCACATGGTCGACGAGCCGGTTGTACCCTAATACCTATGATACCCTTTAGGGATCTATATGATCCAAACGGCTATTAGAGATTCACTCTCGTCTTAAATCACGCCGGACCTCTGGACCTGTGCATAACAAGGCCAGTGGTAGGATCGTGAGTTCCACCTGACTGCCAACACTAAGTGCGCGTGTTGTGCAACTGTTACTATCGCCTGATTACTCGACGTATTACGTGCAATGTCCATTAGCTCTCATCTGTACTCTACTCGCTCGTCTATTCACGTTCACTCTGCTTTCTCTTCTATTCATCTAGTGCTCTCATCTACTTCTTGGTACTCTATATTGGCCATTGACTGATTGTCTAAAGATAAACAATATAACCAATGCTTGGCAATATATAAAGGGCCCGATCTGGTCCTGGGATGTGCGCCCGAAAGTGCTAGTGCCCATGGGAGTTAAATGATCAGAGTGTTTGGCATTACACTCAAGTGCTATCTATCTCGACTATCTATATGACAATCAAAAACACAAAACGTGCTATACTCTCTCGATGTCTAGAATGACAAACAAGTGCTATACTCGTCGTGCTATTACTATACTTGTGCTAGTTGTGCTATGGCCATTCTGCTATTCGTGCTATACTCGATACTTGTGCTATTTTGGAAACTATACGCGATCTCGTGCTATTGTGCTATCTTGTTACCTGTTGTGCTATCTCTTACTATATTTGACTCTCTTGTACCTGCTATCTCTAGACACTCTGCCATTAAATGCGTTAATTATTTAAAGCCTGCTTGAGCCTGAGATTTAAGTCCTACTGGGCGTTATCGCTCACCCTACGTTATTTGATGTTGTGTTCTCAGGTGAGACCGAGGATGACACATACACTCACGAGGAAGGAAATGACCAAGAGTGAAGCCAGGAGTACCCTTGAGTCATTATGTTATCTTAGAGTTCTAGTTAGTTATTTTCTTTTATTGCAATGTAATTGGGCCCTGTAGAATGACTCTGATATTAGTGGTTGTAACTAGACACAGAAAAGTTATTAATGAGAAAGATTTACTTTAGCATTATTCAATGTGCAATGGTTTGATGTCTAGTACTTGCTCTATACCTTTTCTTGCAACTGCCTTCGCGCTCCGATATTCTGCGTTGGGGCGTGACATCAAATCTCTTGGATCTTTCCGCCCACAGTTACGGTGTACCTTTAGTCTCTCATTCAACTAATATCCCAAAAATCATATGTTAGGTATGGTGCTGCTAGGCCTATACATAATCTATTCAATTTTCGCTCTTATCGGATTATCCAGAAGAACTTTTTCTCTTTTAATCTGATTGACTCTGGCCAAGAATTTGCCTGAGTAAGAACACATGAGATATTCCTCTCATGATATCGAGAGTGGATGATCCTTTATTGACACACGATTACCTTCGTAAGGTTGGCTACCATTCCCAATAACCAGCTGGACTAAATCTGAGACTTCCAAATCCATAAGTTCGGCATCAAAGAACGAAGTACTCAAACAAGACATCATTGGTGTCTCAAGTACAAAGATCAATTACACAACTAAGACCATGGAATTGTTGTCTGACAATTAGATATCATCAACCATATAACATTTTGAGAGCGGATCGTTTAGTGAACTCATTCTCCAATGAGCACCTGCACCTCATCCCTAATGTCTCCACACAAATAGCTATGAGACTAGCTACATATATCATATCGATATGTATACATCACACCGATCTATCCAGTTATCTTGTTATTCTTCTTGAGTAACTTATGACCAGAAATATTTAGGATCTGTGTTTAAAGAAAATTGATCTCATTATCATGATATCATCATGTTCTAATTCCCATTATACAGACTCATAGACATTACAATATAAATATTATCTCATGTATGTAATATAATGTGAGAAAATTGTTGCCCAGTTGACGAGCCCAGAGGGGGGGTGAATGGGTCTTTTTAAAATTAATCTAGAAGATACCTGTAACTCAAAACAATCACACAAACGTTCTTCGAACTATGTTAGTTACAGTTAGTTTAAATAACAATCACATAAGGAAGACAGTCACACAACACAAGGATTATCCTGGTTCGGACTTCCTTTCCTTAGGAGTCCTACGTCCAGTCCCTGAGCAACAACTCAGGATTTCACTAACTAGGGAACAGTCCCCCTAAGGACGCTACAACACCCAGCTCAGCTGGTCTTCCTTCACACTCGAAGGGAACAACACCCTGGATACCACTAGGTCTTCCTTCACACCCGAAGGGAACAACACCCTGGATATCACCAGGTCTTCCTTCACACCAGAAGGGAACAACACCCTGGATATCACCAGATCTTCCTTCACACCAGAAGGGAACAGCACAGAGAAGAACGTATGACTTTCAAGCCCCTAGATCCAGCTTTTGATAAGCGAGGATCTGAAGCAACTAGAACTGAGAGCAAAGAGATTATAAACAATTCACACTCTCAGAACTATACAGGCTCTCTCAAGATTTTTCACAAACTAGTGGAGAGCAAAAGAACAAAAGCTAAGAGGAGTGACGGATCTTGGCTCTCGACATTCTTCAGAAGAATTTGAATGCTTGAATATCCAATCTATTGTCTATACTTCTGACTTGGATTTATAACTTCAATTTGAAATCTAAACGTTGAAGTGTCCGTTGTCTCTCTTTTGAGTAGTCGTTAGACTGAATGACATCTGGAGTCTTGGAAGCTTCCTGTCAACAGTCTTTTGATTACTTGAGCATGCAAAGAGATGAGATCTTCAAAGATATCCGATGGCTTCTATTTGTTTAATGTTGTACCATGAAGCTAGTTCAGAGGTCTGCACAGATGTCAATCTTAAATAGCAGACAGATAAACTGTCTCTGATGTCAGTCAACGTCAGTAGCAATAGTCAAGAAAATAGTAATGCCAAATAGCTTTAGTCTAAAGGACGTTATCAGAGTGGGCACGATAAAGGATGATATGGTCTGCATGCATGTAGAGATATGTTCAGATCTCATAAATGCAAAAGCGTCAGAGAGATGTCTACGTGGGCTTTGACTGGTCAATGCTTTAAGATGAATAGGATATCAATATATGAAATCGATGACTGAATGACTTATGAAATCGTTATGAACACTAATAAGTCATTATAGAGAGCAAATCATTATGAATACTTATCAAGTCGTTATGAACTCTAAAGAAATCGTTATGCTAACTTATGAAATCGTTACAACAAGCAAATCGTTGCGAGTTCTAAAGAAATCGTTATGATAACTTATGAAATCGTTACAACAAGTAAGTCGTTGCGAGTTCTAAAGAAATCGTTATGATAACTCATGAAGTCGTTACAACAAGCAAGTCGTTGCGAGTTCTAAAGAAATCGTTATGATAACTTATGAAGTCGTTACAAGAAGCAAGTCGTTGCGAGTTCTAAAGAAATCGTTATGATAACTTATGAAGTCGTTACAACAAGCAAGTCGTTGCGAGTTCAAAAGAAATCGTTATGATAACTTATAGAATCGTTACAACAAGCAAGTCGTTGCGAGTTCTAAAGAAATCGTTATGATAACTTATGAAATCGTTACAACAAGCAAGTCGTTGCGAGTTCTAAAGAAATCGTTATGATAACTTATAAAGTCGTTACAACAAGCAAGTCGTTGCGAGTTCAAAAGAAATCATTATGATAACTTATAGAATCGTTACGACATCGATTTGTTTGAAACAACATGACTTTTCAGTCTTATAAGAAAATCGTTGCGGTCACTTATAGAATCGTTACGACATCGATTTGTTTGAAACAACATGACTTTTCAGTCTTATAAGAAAATCGTTGCGATCACTTATAGAATCGTTACGACATCGATTTGTTTGAAACAACATGACTTTTCAGTCTTATAAGAAAATCGTTATGAACTTCAACAGAAATCGATATGGATTTAGAGAAATATCATGTTAAAAAGATTGAAGCTTCAGAGTAGTAATGCATATCTTTATTGGCTTGTTTGACCTCGGTATTTTTCCTGTACTTAAGACTTATGAAATATTCATCAGATATAATTGATAAATTCTTGTTTGGTTTTGTTAATCATCATATATATATATATATATATATATATATATATAATTAATTAAAATTGCATGGGGACAGACTGATCATAAAAAATATCATTAATATTATTATTTTCAAAAGAGATTAGTACAAGATTACAAATGCCATCACTAAAGTGAATTGACTTGCAGGGCACTCATAACTAGCAGAGTGTGCACTTAGATTGAACTTGGACGCTACTTTATTATTAAGAGTTGTGAAACAATCAGTAACTTTTTAGACTGGGATGTTATTTTATTTCAGTTTCTAGTAGCAATAGTAGCACATGTACTATATTTCAGATTCAAGTAGTTGTGAAATAATTAGCAACTTTTTGGACTTGGATGTTATTTTATTTCAGTTTCTAGTTGTAAGAGTAGTATGAAAGCAACTTATTTTAGATTGCCAGATTAACTATCATAGGTCAAAAATCTATTATAGATGTTTCCCTAATGCATCAATCATATTGCCACCACCAATTTATCTTTTGGACTCAAAATTATAGTTATGTTAGAATTTGGATCGAAAATTAATTTAAGAAAGGGATAGTTCAGTCTTTCTACCCTCCAAACTATGTGGAACTATCAGCTCATCTCATTTTTAGACCAAAAGTTAACATTTCATATTATTCTGGACTTAAAGTTATGTCTGACCAATCAAAAGATCAGAAATTAAATAAGAATACCAAATTAGGATAGAGTGTTGATTCCACCTATAGAAAATACTTAAGACCCGGCGCGGCCGTGTAAAGCACCCACCTTGCCGTGCCGGGATTGACTAGTGGGTGTGTCGGATAAAACACCCACCTATCAGCCAATACCGACACGGCTAGATGGGTGCTTTACCACTGCGCCGAATAACAAGTGCATCCTTATAATATAGACCATGGTATTCGTATTGCTTTTGAAAATTTATTAATGTGCATTGGTGTCAATTGAGTTATTGAACTATTTTTGTACTGATGGAGAGCAGTCACATGCTTAGACCCAATTACTAGTCAGCACTACGATAAGCCTAACAAAATTGGAAGACAGAGTCTGTCTAAATTATATAAAAAAGGGTGCTTCCGTTTAAACTAAACATTTGTTTATGTGGCAAGAAAGATGAGAAAAATAGACTTTCAAAGACAATCATTAAAAATTCATTTTCTCTTATTCTAAATACCAATGTCAAAAAAAATTGTTTTTAGATTGTAATTTTCAGATTTTGAAGGAAGAAAAGAGAGATAAAAAGAAAAAGAGGAATGATAGTTTGCGTCCAAAAATTGGTATTAAAACTGTTTTTAAAGAGAAATTGACTTTTAAAAAACATAAAATTTCCTCTTTTCCGAAGAGGACCTGAAAATGATCACATTCACTTGGAATGTGACCATGTAGGTAGTCGTGAATCGTTCGTGAGAGTAAGACTAATGATGGATCAAAGAAAAGCAAGCAGCTCTGTCTAAGCTAGCACGTTTATTGGAAACCAATCACTGGATAACACAGAACAAGCAAACCAAGACGCCCCTACATAAACAAAGACGGAAAAAAACACCAGAGCATAAAGCGAGTCGCTCCACTGCGATCTCTGCAAACTGGAGAAGGGAATGATAAAACAAACCAAGCCGCCCCCACATAAACAAAGAAAGGGGAAAAAAAACAAAAACCAACAGCGGCATAAAGCTAGTCCCCTCACTGCGATCTCTGCAAGGTGGAGAAGGGAGTGATTAACTAGGTGGTTGGCTACGATGGTAACCAATGGAAGCAAGCCACATGTCTCTGTTCTATTTATTTTATTATTTCGCCCGCTCACAGTCACCGCCCACCTTCTCCAATGCGATGCTTTTCTCTCTCTCTTCTTTCGCTGTCTACTTGGCCGGGGCGGGGGCGGCCTTCCACCGGGCCGCCATCATCTTGGCGAACTCCACCAGCGTCTCCGTCTCCGGCATCACCTCCTTCACCGCCTCGTCGGCGCAGAAGCGTTCGGCCCAGGCGGCCAGCTGCGGGGTGTTAGCCCCGTCCAGGACCTGAATCGCGGACATCTGCCCGATGGCCCGCACCCAGCCCAGGTAGCAACCTAAGGCGATGTCCAGGTACCCCAAGGCGTCCCCGCCGAAGAAGGGCTTCCCCTTGCTGCAGGTCGCGAAGGCCTCCTCCAGCAGCTGCAACCCCGCCAGCATCTGCTCCGTGGACGACGCCCGGTCCGCGTCCGTCTGCGCCTTGGCGATCCCCATCAGCGACGGAAACCACTGCAGCGATCATCCAAGATCTCGCGATCAGATCCCGATCAGAACAAGGGCAGGGTCAAAACAGACAAACAGGCAGGCAGGAGTAGTACTAGTTTGATAAAGTGAGGCCACCACAGACCTTGTCGTCGATGTAGGCGGCCCAGAAGCGGGCGAGGGCGCGGTCGTAGGGGTCGGCGGGGAGGATGGGTTAGCCGGAGGACCAGACCTCATCAATGTACTGGACGATGACGAGGGACTCGCAGACGGGGTTGCCGTTGTGGATGAGGACGGGGATCTTCTTGTAGATGGGGTTGGACTTGAGCAGCAGCTCGCTCTTGGGATTCATCGTCTCCACCACGAACTCGTACTCCACCTTCTTCAGGTTGAGCGCTATCCGCGGCCGCATCGCGAAGGGGCTCGCCAACGCCCCCAGCACCCTCACGTCCTCCGCGCCCGCCATTTCTCCCTCTCTCTCTGCACCCGCCCCGCCCTCCCTTCTGGTCTACTGCAGCAAGCAAGCCTCTGCACTATTGTTTGGTCCACGTGCGGCCCCTCTGTGGGTGGTTGCTGTGCCCTTCGTTACCTCCCCATACCTTACTATTTATAAAATATAATAAACCGGGTTATTCGTATTGTTATTTACTATCGCTTGCTTGGGGAGGAAGACGCTATAGGGAAGTGGGGTCGTTGCGGTGTGAGGGGAAAGAGGGGATGGGATGACGCCATTGATGGCGCACCAATGAGGCCGCCCCGATCCCACTCCCACTCCCACTGGCAAGGTTGTATTAACCCTGGCGGACAGGATGTGCGCCATGTCTCGCGAGTCGTTGGGGCGTTCATACTGTCGACACTATCCAGGGAGGTGATCCGCGAATGAGATGCTGGTCTAGAAACATCCATAGCCGTGGACGTGCAAATGAAAAAAATAATAGAAAATTATTTATTGTACTTGATTATTATATTTTTGCATATATTTTTAGTTTTTATTAAGTGGGCATAATGTAGCTTCAATATATTAGTCAATGAAATAGTCAAAAATACATGTAAAAATATAATTGACAAGTGTTCTAAATATTCTCTATAATAATATCATGTCATGACTTGGCGTGGGGTGCGAGGGTGGGTCAGGAAGGAGGCTGGCATTTCCGGCAGCGCATTATACCACGTTTTGCCTCGCCATGTGGGACGTATCACGGGAAATCCGGACCACAACAACTCCGAAATTTACTCAGCCTTCTCGATATTTTCGCCAAGATATTTCTCTACCATGTATATCGATGTGGTCCAAAAAAAATCAATTATATTTTCATGATTCATAATCTGTTAAAATAGAAGAAATATCTTTGATCTACCATAATAGGTATGCGGCTATACATTTATATAGGTATATATGTAATAAATTTTTTGAGTTTTTTTATACGTATACCCTTATAAATATATAGCTGCAACTATGACGATATATTTTAGATAATTGATATAGATTAAAAATATGTATATAAAAAGTAAAATTTGTAGGGGTTTAAACATAAAAAACTTATTTTAGAATATATATTGATATATTTCAAACATATACATATCTAGTTTTCTTTATTTCTAATTTTCTATAGTATGTTTATTTTTCTTCACACCAAGGATGGCCGCAATGTGAGGACTCTGGTTGGGTCGATCGGTTAGAACTTTTGCTTAAAAGCAGGAGGTCCCGAGTTCGATTCTTGGGGGGAATTTATCTGATTTACATGCAATCCTCAAGGTGTGTAGATCTGAGGTTTTTTCGATTAAGTGGGGTAAGGGCAATACGGGTACGCAGAAAGTAGGAGCTGCCAAGTCCTAACTTTGGAGTTCACGAACACCAATCCTTGAGCCCATAAAACCACACGGAACGAAATTTTCTCGTTATATAAAAAAAAAGATGGCCGCAATGTGTTTGAATAGGTGGGAATCGAAATTCTTGCGTTCGGTCCAGGCCCAAATGTGTGAGTACTCCATTTCTGTCACCCCCTTCTCTCGTGCGTCCCTTCCCATCGTTTTTTGTTCTCCTGCAGAGAGACGCAAAGAGATAGAGAGGGAGAGAGAGAGAACCTCAGTTCAACTTTACACCATACGTTTTTACGTAGTCTCGTTGGTGCTCGGAACCAGCAGGGTCTGAACTGCTGCCGGCCATGACGATGCTGGGGGTGAAGTGGTGAACCAAGTTGGTTCGCGGACTGATGGGACTTGTTCCGATCTATCCGTATAAATGCCCAAAAAATCTTACATTTAACCTTTTTAAAAGAAAAGTCTTATAATAAATTCTGCAGCAATGGATGTCGAAAGGCTATCAAACTCTTCAGCTGCCAATTACCCCCTATATTTTTCTATTTGTGCGTGTCGTTCTTGCGCAGGAACCATATGGAACGCAAGAAACATCCTACTCTTCCAACAAAGAAACTTGAACACAAGGATCAAAACAACAAACTTGTTTCAATAGGGCATAAGAGTTTCTGAAATCAATCAAGGAGGGTCGAAAAAAATGCATATGCAATCAATGGAGAACAAAATCTATGCTGGCAATGGAGATTTCAGATTCTTATAAGAGAAACATTTATTGTATTTAAAAAGAATTATTTATTTTGAAGTGTACTTTAAATCTCTCATTACACAATACGGTGCATTGTGTTCACCTAATGGAATGTTTTTTTTTTTAATAAAACAATATATTTCAAAAAGACCATATGTGTTTCTCTTCCTACAAAACAGCATAAAATAGTGGCAGCTGAGGTGTCTTGGACAGTCCTAAGATCATGATGGCTAAAATCAAACGTTGCCGGTGTTGTTTCACACATTTGGAGAACAGGAGCTGGCTTCATTAAAAGGATCGACGAGGCTGGGCAGATAAAAATAGCAGGAGAAAATGGAAACCTGGGTAGCATTTCAGAGGCATTGAAGCAGCGAACAAAGTAAGAAGAAACACGGAGGAGCATATATATCATAAAGTTTTTTTATTTTTTAAAACTTATAATTATAGGTTATAACTGATATCAAGACTTATTGTAAATGATGTCAAAAATTTATTGTAAGTGATATGAAGACTTATTTTAAGAGATATATAGACTTACTGTAAGTGATATCAAATGTTTACTATAAGTGATATCAAAGACTTACTGTAAGTGATATGAAAAACTTATTGTAAGTGATATATAGATTTACTGTAAGTGATATGAAGACTTACTATAAGCGATATATAGATTTACTATAAATAATATCAAATACTTATTATAAGTGATATCAAAGACTTACTGTGAGTAATATGAAGACTTACTGTAAGTGATATCAAAAGCTTATTGTAAGTGATATCAAATTTTACTGTAAGTGATATGTATGTTGGCCCACTTGATATTGTGGACGTGAGATTTGGCCCATCTCCCGCAAGGCTATTTGGCCCATTAAGCCTCGTTTGACCATTTGTTGACCAGCCTCGGATCCCATGTTGACGGCAGCATCGATGGCCGCCGACTACTGGTTGGCGGCAAGCACCCTGGACGTTGACCCAAGTTGGCGTCCACATCCCTGGACGCCTGCATGAGGTTGGCGGCCTGATCTCTGGACGTCAATAGGGTTTACCAGGTCTGCACAACTAACCCGAGATTCCAGCCCACTAGCGCCCTTGTCTCTCCCATGCAGCGCACATAGCCGTTTCCAACGGGCATATGGGCCACCTAGGCACCCCTTTGACCCAGTAAAAATCCTACATGGCCTCCCCCCATTGGTTGGACCTCTAACACAAAGATTGCCACATGTACAAGTGTGCTTCTTCACACTTAGCATCCTAGGCACTCCAACCCCGAGCTCCACTGTCTATTTAACACCCCCTTGAGCCCTCTGAACGAAGGGAGGGAGGCTGGACGTCCTTATGCTGCCACTTTGAGAGAGGAGAGAGAAACTTGCACCTCACCTTCTACTACTCATCCTCTCCTTTCTCTCTTCACTTGGGACGTTCAGGAGGCTCACTTTGGAGTTGGAGGAGCCCTTGCAAGGAGCCACAACACCAACAACGAGGATCTACATCTCCTTCACTCTCTCTTCTCTTACTTACTTTTTTAGCTAGCTTGCATGCTGTACACACCTTCCCACTCACACTAGGCACGTAGGTTATCCTCCTACACACCTAAAAAGGGGTTTCCCAACCAAAAACGGAGGGAAGAAGGGTGGGTGGTCATAGCATTTGGCCACCCCTCTTCTCAAGTCCGCAACCGGTATGGGACCTTCCTTTTGGGTCTTTCTTATTTCATTTTGAGCATTTACTACACTCCCTAGAGTCTAATAGAGTCTTTGTTTTGGCAGGAACAACCCGCAGAAGACTACGGGCCTCTTCTCTTTTGGCCGGCCGAAGGAGGAGAAGTTGAAGTCCCACCATCACCCGCAACGTGAGGCCACTGCACCGACGTGATCACAGCAACTCCTTGGGCACAGGTAAGGCCCTGGCGATCACCAAATCTCCTTACTTCGCTTGTTTGCTTCGTTTTCCTTCTAGTCAATTCAGTCAACCAGAGGGTCAACGTGGTCAACCGGCGACCCCTACATCGCCAACGAGAGCCCGACGGCTTCCGCGAGCGTCTGAGAGATCCGGCGACGGGGCGGAAACGAACCGTCCACAGTTCTCTTCTGGCGATCACGGTGGGACCAGCTTCTGCCACTGTGGTTTCACTGCAGCCAGGTAGACGACAGGGGATCCTGCCGCCTATACAGGTAAACGTCTAGCGTTCCCGCCGTTAAGTGTAGTTTAGCGTCCATCTCCCTTGTCGTTTATTGTTTGTCAGCGTCCGTCGATCATGCCGTCAATATATTTCTGATGAACTGAGCGTCCATCTGCATGCCGTTTACTTCACAGAAACAACTTTTTTGATTGTTTTGATCTGATTTTGTGTTCTGTTTGCTTTCTGTTTGTTTCTAACAGTCCTCAGTCCCGGGGGGTTCCTTCCTCTCATCTGTTCTAGCCTCCCCTCACATTTTAGGACAGCCCTTCCTTGGTTTACAACCTTTTACTCGGGGATTCCCTCTCGGGTAAATCGGGTTGGCTCCAAGGAAAACTCTGTAAGTCCCTAAAATCCGTGGATTCCCTCACGGTACGGGGCAGGAGGACCTTTACCCTCCCTGTCTAGCTCACCTACTCACCGGGGTTCAAGTGAGATTTGAGAGAACGGCCTTTTAAATCAAGTCAAGTAAATACACAACTTTGATCTTTTAAAGTTTGGGGACGTTGTTTGATAACGTTGTTCGGTAGAAATCCATACTTCTGCTGAAAACAGTGTAATCACTTCAACTTAAACCATTCTAAAATCCATAGGTTGTGTGCTAATGGACACTTGGTTGGATCCTGCTAATATGTCTAACAAACCGGCATTTGAATATGATGATAACGTCAATGATGAGATTGTCGGTATGATAGATACCAATGTCCAGCCTGAGGAGTCGGTTCAATCATCTTCCCAAGCCGACAATGAGGAGGTTAGCTTGAGGGTTAACCCTACTCACGCCCAGGATGTCCAAGAAGACCCCGAGTTTTCTAAACTCATGTCCCGCTATTCGCCCGGCGATATCATTTCCATGCTTTCCAAGCATACCATTCGGGCAGCGGCTTCTCCTTCCCCTCCATCCCATTCTCCCTTCCATGCCTCCTCATCTAGGCCTGCTCCTAGGCCTCTCACCCCTCCCCGAATTCCTGTATCCCCTATCCCTATCTCCACTCCTATTCCTCCCACTCCTTTCTACGTCTACCCCAATTCCTCCACCCATCCACCCATCTCATGTCCATACCACTCCTCCCACTCAATCCGAATCCCTGTCCCGGTCTGAGACGGAGGGTCTTATCCGGAAACTCTTGGCTGAATCTCTGTCCCTTTCCAAGCCTCACTCACTCCAAAACTACTGCAAACTCCCCAATGTTTACTTCCCTCCGGGTTTCAAGGCCCCGAAGTATCGCAAGTACGACGGGACCTCTGACCCCCAATATCATCTAGCCGGCTTCACTATGGATTCTCATCGGTGGCTGTACGATCGGGCCCTCTTAGTCCACCTCTTCCAGCAATCGTTAGAAGGGGAGGCTTTGAGGTGGTTTACCTCCTTGCCCGCGTCGGATCTTGTTAACTTTGACATAGTCTCCGAACGCTTCATCTCACACTTTTCATACATGGCTACTCAAGTCCCTACACTCCCCGACTTGGTAGCGGAAAAGATGAAGGCGAACGAAGACTTTGTCACTTATGCCAACCGATGGAGGTCCATGGCCTCGAGAGCCGACATTCCCATCCCCGAGTCCCAAGCCATAATCTTGTTAGTTACCAACACCACCCCTGTGCTCCGTTCCATTTTGATGCTAAGTGAGTTCCCTTCCTTCTCACATCTTTACAACAGAGCCAGGGTAATTGAAAATCAGATCAAGGACTCCTCTCTCCCACATTTCTTCGAAGGGAAGCCGAAGGCACGCAAGGCTCCCGCGGCACCCACCACCGAGGGGGTGACCATCAATGAGTCTGTCAGTGCCTGCAGCCAGCCTTTGAGGCCTCCTAACAAATCCTCCCATCCTCCTTCCAACCCTTCCAACCCTTCTTCCAACCCTCACCAATTCCCATCTCACCCCTCTAAGCCTTACTCTGCCGTTCCCCCTCCTTCTGGATACACCCGACCTGGCCCCAAAAGGTCACACTACCCTCCTCTCCCTGAGACTCTCGAGGACGTGTTCTTCGCTCTCATGTCCTGCGATGCGATTCAACTCCCCCCACAAAGGGAGAACATCAATCCGAGGGTCGACACCTCCAAATACTGCCCATATCATAGGGCCCATGGTCACTTCATCTACAATTGCTTTACCTTTCGTGACTGGGTCTATGATATGAATGACCAAGGTAGGATCAACTGGGATGACGTCAAGGTGGCCATAGCCAAGTCTAGGTACACCAAAAAAGACCTTGGCATTTTCAGTAACCCTCTCCCCACTCATCAAAGCAACAATCCCTCCTCCTCTAAAACCCGTGAGAGCGTGCATACCATCGTACACCTAGGACCTCGGGTTGTGAGGAGAGAACAACAGTGGGGGGTAGAAGGTTTCGAGGAATGGTACCCTTGTCCCACTGCCGAGTCTCAGGAGCCTTTTATCTCGGTAGATGCTATCCTCGAAGAGAGGCCCCTAGTGCTCATCCGTCCTCCCCAAGATGCTCATTCCACTATCCCCATTTCTCCTGCCGATGAGTCATCCTCCAGACCCCTCCAGCTTATCCGTCCCCAGTCTCAGGAGGCCGTGCATGTCACGCTCCGAAATCGGATTGTTCCTCCACCTCCGCGGCCATCCCAAGATGAGGAGGATAATGGGCCTCCGCCCCCGGCTGGCACCGAATATGATATTCTCCAACATCTTGATAAGACACCCGCGAGGGTGTCTATTTTAGAATTGATTCGGAGGTCGCCATCACATCAATCCACTCTCCTCCAGTTCCTTCAGAAAATCATGGTCAATGATGACCTCCCTCCTAGTGGGGTCACCAATGCCATCCTTTCCCTCACCCAAGGACCCTCGCTTTCCTTCTCAGACAAAGATCTTGCCACCCCTGAATGTTGTTCGCTTCCACTTTGTCTCACCATTAACCTCAATGGGGTAGCGGTGGACTCCACTTTGATCGACACCGGGGCCTCTATCAATGTCTGTCCGATGAAGACCCTTAAGCAATTGGGTTTAGGGGAAGAGAATCTGGAGAAGAGTTGCTCCACTATAGCTGCCTATGACAACTCCAAAAGGGTTGCCAAAGGCAAGATTGCTCTTAAGCTGGAAGTCGGACCCGTCACCATGACCACTGAATTCCTAGTTCTCGACGTCGATCCAGCCTATAAGGCCATCCTCGGTCGTCCATGGCTAGAGCAAACCTTAGGGATCCCTTCCACCGCCCACCAGTGCTTCAAATTCCCCTTCAATGGGCGGGTCATTAAGATCAAGAGCATTCCAATCCTGGAGACCCTCAATGCTGTCACTACCGAGCAGATGCCGCACCTCTTCGTTTCCGGATAAGGGGAAGAAACCCGTTATGTCAATTTTCGATTTCCCCACACCCTGCGAGCTCAACCAACCTCCCCGGCCTGTTGTAGAACCCCATGTTCCGTGTCCCCCGGGAAAGGGTTGGGAAGTGATGGCCAACATCGGCTATGTTCATGGCCGCGGTCTGGGCACGGATGAAAAGGGAGAGACCCAGAGCGTCCAGGCGATTAGGAGGTTGTTACCTAAGGCTGGTCTAGGCTTCCACCCAGACCCCGTCCATCCGGACCCATTCATACCGTATCAACCCCTTACCTGGACTTTAAAAGAGCATTTTGTTCAGGGGCCGACCCAGATGGGGACCAGGGAGCCCGTGATAGAAGAAATACCTTGCTCTGAGAGTGAGGATGAAGAAGAGGAAGAAGATGCCCAAATAGAAGACATTTCCAATGATTTTGGCCTCCTCTCCCTCTTTGGCTCTGATCTCCCTTCTCCCCCACCTTCTCCATCTCCATCTCCTTCTACTCCCGCATATAATCCCTTTCTTTCCCCTCCTGTCCTCTCTCCATCCCTCATCTCGCCAGTCGAGGCTACCTTGAGTCAGCAACTCATGGTTCTTGGCCTTGACTCCAAAAAAAAAACGCCAATTTTGAAAATTGGAAATCCGAGGTCCGACGCTTTCCGGCCTAAGCTCCTCTTCCTCTTGCCCCTCTAGGGGCACTTCCCTTGTACATAGTTTTGTACATAGCAGTCATGTAAATAGTGGTCTAGATTCTAGTTTAGAGTCAGGTCTAGAGGCTAGTTTAGAGTCTGGTTTAAGTCTAGGAGAGTCTAGTTCCTCTCAGCCATGCGTGCGCAAGGAGAAGGGTAGGCAAGTTCCTGCCCGTTTTGTCATGGCCTTGGCTGAAAGATGTGCTAAGTTAAGTCAGGTGCCAGAATTTCTTGAGGATCCTGCTCTCGTCGAGTCTGATTTTGAAGAAGGTGACTCCGTAGATGACGGCTTAGGAGTTCATCTGTTAGATTTTGATGAGGAGGGTGAGTCAGGAGATCCTGGGTTAGGAGAAGAGGACCCAGTGAGCTCCTATGTGGATGGCACAAAGAGGTTCGACGAGCCAACCATGGCTGCTGACGAGCCTACTAAAGAGGTCAACCTTGGCACTGAAGAATCCCCGAAGACAGTTTTGATTAGTGCCAACTTGAGTGCTGAAGAAGAAGAAGCTCTGGTAGCCATTCTTAAAGAATTTTCCGACAAATTTGCTTGGTCTTACGAGGACATGTCGGGACTCGACACCACTTTGGTCGAGCATCGTTTGGTCCTAAAAGCTGACGTAAAGGCCATCAAACAAAAGTTGAGAAGGCTACATCCTAAGCTGGCACTCAAGATCAAAGAGGAGGTTGACAAGTTGCACAAAGCCAAATTCATTAGGGTTGTGCTATATCCACAGTGGGTAGCTAATATCGTCCCCGTAATGAAGAAGGACGGTAAGGTTAGGATCTGTATAGATTTCCGTGACCTTAATCGTGCTTGCCCAAATGACGATTTCCCTCTCCCACACATAGATGTCCTAGTGGACAATACTGCCGGCTTCGAGCTTTTGTCGTTTATGGATGGTTTCTCTGGGTACAACCAGATTCGCTTGGCGGAGGAAGACCAGGAGAAAACTTCATTTACAACGCCCTGGGGGACTTACTGTTATGTCGTCATGCCCTTCGGATTGAAGAATGCGGGAGCAACCTATCAAAGGGCAATGATGGCAATTTTTCATGACATGATGCATGTGCACATGGAGGTCTATGTGGACGATGTCTTGGTAAAATCAAAGACTCGACATGGCCATGCTGAGGTCCTCCGGGCAGTTCTCCAAAGGTCTAGAGAGCATAATCTTAAGATGAACCCCAAGAAGTGTGTCTTTGGTGTCTCTTCGGGGAAATTGCTTGGGTTCATAGTCAGCAAGCGGGGAATCAAAATTGATCCTAACAAGGCCAAAGCAATAATTGACATGCCTCCTCCTAGGAATATCAGAGAAGTTAGAGGGCTAATTGGTAGACTCCAGTTCATTAGGAGATTCATCTCCCAGCATTCAATCCGTTGTAAGCCCTTCTACGAGATGCTTAGAGGAGAGGCGAAGTTTAATTGGGACGATAAATGTCAAAAGGCCTTTGACGAATTGAAGAGCTATCTTTTTAATCCCCCTGTTCTCGCTCCTCCAGTCCCGGGTCAGCCTTTACTGCTCTATGTGTCGACCACAGAAGATTCAACCAGAGCGGTTTTGGCCCAATACGATGACGAGAAGAAGGAGAGAGCGGTGTACTATTTATCCAAGTTATTCAATGAGACTGAAAAGAAGTACACCGCCATGGAAAGAACATGCGCGGCCGTCGTCTGGGTTGCCCAGAAGTTGAAGCACTATTTCTTGGCTCATGAAGTGAAACTTCTGGCGCGTATGGACCCTATTCGGTACTTGCTCGAGAAGCCCGTCCTGACTGAGCGGTTGATGAGGTGGCAAAGTTTCCTCAATCAATTTGATATCACCTACGTTAACCAAAAGTCAATCAAGGGGCATGCCATAGCTGAGCATTTGGCCCACCACCCCTTACCTTTATATTCCCCCGTTGATGAAAGTTTTCCCGATGAAGAGTTAGGAGCCATTATTGATGGTGAACCTTCATGGGTGCTTTACTTCGACGGGGCGCTCAATTCCAAAGGGTGTGGGATAGGGGCAGTCCTCCTCTCTCCGGAAGGGGTAGTCATTCCGCACGCCTACAGTTAACCTTCCGAGCCACGAACAATGTGGCGAGTACGAGGCTCTCCTAGTCGGGCTGAAAATGGCTTTATTGCTCGGAGTCAAGGAGTTAAGGATTATTGGAGATTCGCAGTTGATACTCCGGCAATCTCTTAGCAAGTACCAGACCCGGGACCCCAAGCTGAAACCATACCAAGAGTTGGTAGGAAAAGTAGTCCGGCAGTTTAGGAAGCTCACCTTAGTTCACACTCCTAGGGCCCAAAATATCCTAGCAGATTCCCTCGCCTCCCTCGCGTCTTCCATTCCCATTCCTTTGGGAAAGTCGTCTGAAACCGTCTCTGTTCAGAGGTTAAGAGTCCCTTCTCATGTCGATCCGTGGTTCTCTCAGCTCGTGCGTCCTTCTCCATCCCTTCGGGTCCATGCGCTTTCCAAAGAGCCAGAAATTGACCTTGAAGATGGCCATCCCTGGTATTTTGACATCGAAAACTTTCTCAAAGATGGATCCTTCCCTGATTATGCCACCTCTGCCGATAGACGGGCGATTCGTCGCGTCTCGGAGCGTTACAAGATCATAGGTGGCATTCTGTACAAAAAGTCTCTCAGCGGGGTCTATCTCCGTTGCCTTGATGAAATCGAATCTCAAGATGTTGTTGAAGCCGCTCACTCTAGTGAATGTGGTGGCCATGTTAATGGTAGAGCAATTGCCCAGAAATTGCTAAGACACTATTATTGGCCCACCATGGAAGAGGACTGTCGCCATTTTGTCCGTCACTGTGCTAAATGCCAATTGCACGGTGACAAAATTCATGCTCCTTCCTCTTCTCTTCACCCTCTCATCGCACCATGGCCTTTCGCCATGTGGGCATTCGATGTGGTCGGTCCTCTCGCGGATAGAACCGGAGAAGTCCGGAAGAAGTCCTTCATTCTGACCGCCACAGAGTACTTCACAAAGTGGGCTGAAGCAGAAGCGTTCATAGAGGTCAAAGCTTCAACAGTCGTCAAGTTCATCAAGCGCAACATCCTTGCAAGATTTGGCGTGCCTCGGGACATCGTCACCGACAACGGACCGCAATTCACTTCACAGGAGCTTCGCGACATGTGTGGTAAATATGGTATCAATTTGCATCATTCATCACCATACTATCCACATGGTAATGGACAAGCGGAAGCTACTAATAAAACTCTCATTAAAATTATAAAGAAAACATGCAGATCTCATAACAATGCTGACTGGCTAGATCGCTTAATTGATGCTCTTTGGGCTTATCGCACCTCGTCCGCACTCCTACGGGGCAAACCCCCTATGCTTTGACATACGGATCAGATGCGATACTCCCATATGAGATCTTCGTCCCCTCACTTAGAGTTCAATTGGATTCCGAACTTGATCCTGATCAACGTCGAGAAGCCTTATTGGCACAACTTGAACTCTTAGATGAGAGGCGAATGATAGCGGCTGACCATGCACAAGTCTATCGTCAGAGAATTGCACGTTTTTATGCCAAAAGAGTTCTTGAGAGAAAGTTCGAAGTGGGTGAAATGGTCCTTAAGCGTAAAATCATAAAGGCACCAGGTCCCAGGAGCAAATTGCAAGAAAATTGGGAGGGTCCGTTCGTTGTCAAAGAAGCATACTCAGGGAATGCTTATAGGCTAGTGGATGTCGAGGGAGTTGAGCTAACGCACCCTTGGAATGCAGTCTACCTCAAGAAGTTCTATCCTTAGTCAGTCGGTCAGTCATTCATCACTTGTCAACGGTTCGGGTTTAAGTCTCTACTTTTCCACTCGGTCACTAGTCAGGTAGGACTTATTCACACACCACACGATGTTAAGATATTGCCCTTTGGCTAGAAAATCACAAGTACACTCGGGCGGTCTCATCCGTCAATGTGTTTCCCTATTCTTTTCCCACTCGGTCGTGTCTGGAAGCGGAACAAACTACGAGTAAGGGACCACCCACTCTCTTTTAAAAGGACAATGTCACCATAAAATAGGGGCAACTAATGAAAGCAAGGGGCAAAATGTCAAATCAAGTCTCAAAGGGAAAAAGAAAAATCAAAAGGTCAAAAAAGGGTAGCAAAAAGTACGTACCTAGAAAAAAGTTGACCAACTCAAGGAGGTAGCAAAAAGTACGTACCTCCACCCCAGAAATTAGAAATGAAATGAAAAATCCCCCTGAAAACAATGGTTGACCAAGTCTGTTTAATATGAGATGTCGGTTTGGAAACAAAAAGTAGTTTGAACCAAAGTCCTACATGACTTTCTATGCTTCTCTTCCTATTTCCCCCTCTAGGGGTAATTTGATTGTATAAGATCCTCCGTAGTGGAAAATATCAAGAAGGCTAAGGGCAATGTCCAACATCAAGGAATTCATGCACGTCCCTCCTCACTCTTGGCCTTTGTGGTTAAGTAGATCGTGTAAACCCTATACTACGACATGTGATGAATATGTGTCTTAGAGTCCAAAAATCTAAAAAAAAAATGCAAAATGCAAAAAAAAAAAAAAAATGCAAAAAAAACAAAAAAAAAAACAAAAAGAGTCTTTTGATGTATACATTTTTCCCAATGTACATATTTGTATATATTTTCTCCCTTATTCTCTCTCTTATTTTCCAAAAAAAAAAAAAAAAAATCCAAAATCCAAAAAAAATTAGTGGTACTGTGTATATACACTAACATTTTGCCTATTCGCTTATTTACTTATTGTTAAAATAAAAAACAACAAAAAAAAATCAAAAAAACAAAAACAAAAAAAATGCATGTGCATATTTCCCTTCGGTTATTTTATATCTTTATCTTTGATTAGAAATTAGCCCCTTGACCAGATCTCAAGAAAGGTACACCATAGGCAAGAGGCTAAAAACAGATCTACATTAACCTGTTTCTTTGAGTGTTGTGGATATAGGATGCAGGAACCAAAGCAAAACATTCAAATGAAAAAAGTCCACAATATTCCACTATGATAATCAAGTCTGTGTACATATCATAATAGGGGCATACCCCTGGTAGTACAAAAAATGTCACTCATCTCTCTGTTCCCCCTCCGTAGGCCTCTGCCTACGGGAGCTGCTCACCTCCTCCTCCTCCCTCTCCTGACGCTGGTCTGGGAGAGGAGGTCTCGAAGCCGTGGAAGCCTCCGGTCGCGGCAGTCCTCCTCCTCGAACCACGGACGGATCCCCCAGCGACACGATGTCGTCAAGGGACGCGAATGCCGAACCAGTCCTCGCGGGTGTCGCCTGCTGGGCCTGCCGCTGCTGCTCCCGACGCTTCTTCAGCACCCGGTCCTTTAGGATCTCGTAGTCCGCAGCGATCCGCGCCCGAGCCGTCTCGGCCTCCCTCTCCCTCTCTCGAGCCTCGAGTAGGCGACCCCTCATGAGGGTCCGGTCATCCCTCAGCTCCTCCATGGCAGTCACCATGGTCCGCCGCTGCATATCAAAAGCAAAAGAGGATCAGTCATGAACATGTGCAGGAAGAAGAGGAAAGAAGAAAATGTCTTACCTCGGCCTCCAGACTAGAAATCCTCGCCTCTAGCTCCAGTCGCAGACTCTCCATCTGTGCCTGGAGAGTAGCCACATCTCCTCCCTGCCGCTGCATGTCAAGGGGCAAGCATGTTAGAACATTCAATATACATTAAGGGAAAGTGCAAGTTTGGTGTCTTACCTCAGCCCCAATTTCTCGAGCCTGCTCCTCAAGCTCCCGGACCCTCGCCTCCGCTCGGTCCAGGGCCCTCTGCAAGCGGACTGCCAGGTCCCCTCCGGCTGGCTGGGCAGACGAGCTTGCCCCCTCATCCCGGCTCGCCTGCGCTCTCGATAGCTCTCCTCTCTGCATTCACAAAATCTTGGTCAGCAATCAAATCAAATCAATGTCAATTTCAGGATAGGTTGAGATGTTACTTACCAGTGTCCTGACCTCGGCCCGGAGCCTCGTCAGCTCCACCTCCTGCTCGGCCAGTCGCCCTTCCAACAGGCGGATGGCCTGTGACTCCGGCATCTGCCAAATGCACTTCAAGGTTAGAACTAAATAAAGCAATCAACAAAGGCTTAGAGATCAAAGTTCACTTACCACTCGTCGGTCAAGCCGGAGTCGCCCGGCATATCGTGCCTGGTAGTCCTCCATGTAAGCTGAGCTGTCCTGGAGGTCTCTCTGCTGGATCACCTGCTCACCTCCCTCGCGCCAGTACGCGACTGTGCTGCCGTGGTCTGCACCCCAGTCGCGGTCCTCGGCGAAGAATCGCCGGCGCGAGTGTCCCTCTCTCCCGAGGGAGGGCACCTCGATGGCCGGCTGGTGCCAGCCCAGTGTCCGCACCACCAACTCCAAATACAGTACCTCACATGTCCCGAGGCACAGTAAGAGGAGGTGGCGGTCGAACAAGGGGCGACCTGCCGCCACCGCCGGGTGCGAGGCGTCCGCCTCCCCCGCGTATGGGGTCCACACCACCTGAGAAAAACAAGAAGACACTGGTCAGTAACATCAAATGCAGCAATAATTGAAAGAATGCAAAAGCTATTTGAGGGTTTCTTACCTGCTCGTGCGGGTAGTGGTCGAGTGCGACCCGCACATCCCTGCTCTCCTGTTGTGACCCTGGGGTCCGGGGCCACCTCCCACCTCGTCATGAGAGGCACCATCGTCTGGCGCCCCTCTACCAGTGTCCCGCCCCATGGGGAAGGGGTGTACCCCCAGATCTGCAAGAAGAGAAAGTCAGTCAGTCAAGCAATTTAATCAATTGAAATTCAAGATGAGCTTTAAAGAAAATTGCGTACCTGAAGGAAGGGGGTGAAGCCCCCAGTGCTCTGTGAACGCTGCGAGCTACTGGGTAGAAGTGATAACAGATGTCCTAGCATCGCAGCACCTCAAGTGTACCTCCCCGCCTGCGCCAGATCTCGAAGAAGCAGCACGAACTTGCAGTTCATCTGAGATGACTGCGTCGCGAACAAGAGCCGCCCAAGCAGGTAAGACACAAAGATCCGGATCGAGCGCTCCTCGCTCCTGTCCCCCAGATCCAATGCTCCTCTCACTCCTGTACAGAACTCATCTAAACTCTCCAAAGGCCCTCTCCTCCTACCTCTCAGGCCCACCGCCTTCGACAACGATCCGAGCAGGATGCTCCGGATCGGTCTCCTCCTCCCGGCCACAAACTCCGGCCCCAGCAACTCCGCAATGTCATCATGATAGTCCCTCCTCTCCAGTCCGACTACCGGCTCTCCCTGAACTGGCAGTCCTGTCAGATACGCCACATCCTCTAATGTGGGTATCATGTGTCCCCAAGGCATGATGAATGCCTTGCAATCCTCCTCCCACCTCTCCCGGAGTGCCTCCAGATACGGTACATCCATGTGGAAGGGCCGCACCGACAGGATATGCCCGAATCCCATCCGAGCAATCCGGGTCTGCTGGACCTCTGGCAGGGCCCGGTACCACGCCCAACACAGGTCCCAGGTCACCCTGCTCCTCATTCGGCCCTTACCCTGCAGAAAACACAGAAATATTAACGTCAGCATCGACTGCCGTTGATTTGCAACTGACGGCAAGGGGTCTGCCGTTTACTCATAATCGGCGTCAATGGGGTGGCCGTTTAGTTCCTGTATCGACGTCCAACCCATTGCCGTCAAGATCACCTTGACGGCAAGGGGGTGGACGCCAGGAGGAACTCGACGGCAACCGATGTTGCCGTCAAGTTCCTGTCGGACCCGACGGCACTTCCCCTGTTTTCCCTCCTTTTCACCAAATTACAAAATGCATCCACAAGGGTTTTAGAGTACTCACCCGGGGTCGTCGAGGAGCCTCCGCCTCCGTCTCATCTCCTCCTTCGGTCTCTTCCCCCTCCGGTGCACCGCTTCTTCTTCCTCTCCTCCGCCGTCCGCCTCCATCTCCTCCTCTTCGTCCTCCGTTGGCGACGGCCCAGATGATGCCTCTCTTTTCCCTCGTCCTCATCGTGGTCTTGAGCAAGGTATGGGTTCCTTATTTCTTTCTCCCGGCGCTTGGAAGACGGAATGGCGCCCGGGAGAGGGCGTCGGTTCAAAAAAAGGGAGTTTACTGGTTTAACGTCAAGGTCAGGCCGTCTACTTTTTGCTGACGTCAATCTTGGGACGCGGACGTACTGTCAACGGCCAGGGTCTGGACGTCAATGTCCCTTCAATGTCAGACTTCGAAGTTTGGTCAACGACCATGTCTAGACGTCTACTTTAAACTCGACGACAACATATGTAGACGTCCATTCTTCAGTCTTTTAGTTGACGACTAGGGTCAGGACGTTAACCAGAGGTTGGCGGCAATCGATGTGGACGCCAACTACTCCGCGCTCAGTCCTCACAGCACAGTCTTTTGAACATCTTTGAGGCCATTTCATACCCATTTCACCACATTCCATTCCACACATCAATCAATGCAAGTCAGTTGAACACAAATGCAAAAAGCATCTTTATTCATCTAATTGTGTTACACTTATTCAGATCTGAAAAGTACATCACTTTGCCCGGCGGGCCATGAAATAGCCACAAGCAACGGGAATAATGCTATAATTGTATTCCTCATACTTCCGGATCTCTTCCCGATTCTCCTGAATAGCCAAACCCACCTTCCTGCTCACTGTATGTCTTGCCCAAACCTTCATCGCTTTCTTCATCAGCTCTCATTTCTTCCGGTAACTATCATGTCGATGCCGTTGAATGAAATGGGAATTCCCCGTGGAATCCCAAGCTGACAGTGGCACCGATGTGGCTGGTACACCACCATCCAATCTGCTCCAATCAACCATAAATCTTTGTCTTCCCTGGTCCGCGCTCTGAACTCGATAGTCCTCATGAACAGTGGCCTCACAATGAACTCATCCATGCCCAGATATGCTAAGTGATCTCTCCAAGCGTCTCGGCCCTTCAAGTGCGCGGTCACACACTTGATCTCATCCTCTGGCTCGTACCATGCCCTGCTGCAGTACACTGAACTCCGAAGGAAGACTCTGGAGGGGGTAGGTTGTGCATCAGCAAAATCAAACTTTAGATGAGCTTCCATCCATACTTGGAGCAGAAACAAACTCCCGCACGTGCGTCCGCCTAGGCTCATGGTGGTGAGCGAACTGTACAGGTGGGCCAGCACTGCAGGGGCAAGTGACTGCCCGCGCCATAGCAGAGTGAGTATCCCAACATGCTCGTACAGGATGAAGTCGCCGCTCGTGGGGAACAGGAACACCCCGGCTAGGCAAAGAGTCAGTCCTCGCGTCGCCCTCTCTCCGCCAATCTCCCGGGCATGCTGGATCAGCCACCAAGCCAGCCGGTCCAGGAAGATCCCATTCTTGTTCGTCATTCGCAGCACCTCCTTCTTGTCTCGTACGATGTCCGCGAGGATCTCTTCCCACGGGAGGAGAGGAGTCGCCGCATCGTACTCCAGGCACCGCTGCCACCCCAGGAACAATTCCACCTCCTCCAGCAACATGCTCACCTCGAAGCCCTGGAACACGAATGTGTGCGTGTGCGGGTGCCACCTCTCCACTAACGCCCCCAGGGCGTCGAATCCCCACCACATATCCTTCATGTTCTTCGCCAGAACCACCATGAAATTCAAATGCCACATTCCGATGAAGCTCCGCATGTCCAGTGTGATAGCGTTCACCAGGTTCACAAGCCAGGAAAAGGCTCGTACCTGGCCTTGGCTTGGGAATGCGGGGATCTCCTGCATGAAGGCAGGGTTTTGTAAGAGTGCTGTTTGGGGCGTTTTCAGCCCAGGAAAGAGCATAAGTAATCATTGCTTACCTCTCCATTGGCTAGACGTGTGCTCAGGTGTCCCGGAACTTCGCTCAGAGTTCTAGGGTTCGCACCTGTGGATCGTCCGGTCGATGAGGAGGCCATTTTTGCTGTCCTTCACTGACTCTCTGCTCTCTGGTTCGCAGCAGGAGCAAGGGGGGGACGGAGGTAGGAGATGAGAGAGTCCTTATGGACTCCCATCACCTATATTTTCGGTCTGATCCGCTGTCAGGTCGACGTCCAGATCTGTGGACGTCAGTTCCAGGTTGGCGACCACATCTGTGGACGTTAACAAATGTACTGGCGGCCATCGATGTGGACGTTTACTGACCGGAAGTTTTTAAATTCTTAATCTTTATATGGCCATTATCCTTTATCCTTTATCTTGTGCTTCAAGTTTTTTGCAGATATCTTAAGCACGAGCTGCGCTTCAATTTCGGAACGCTCATGCGACCTTGAGCGTGACAGGTATGTCTAACATAGGACCCCACCAGAGGCGAATAACTTGGCGACCGTGAACCCTGAGTTCCCCTTCACCAAAAACCATGATGGGTTTGCGATCTCTCAGTTATTCGTATGGCCTTTAGAATTTTCCTCTGGTGCTAACTTGCATTTTAGATAGGCAACCCACATCTTCACTGCTAACATTCACTCTAAAAAAAAAGGTGATTTTCCTCGATCATATGATTGCTCCATGGCTCCCCAGCTCAGGTAGCCTATTGGGTTCGTCCTTCATGACTATCCAGGTCGATATCGGGTCTTTGTTGCCCCCTTCTCCACTTGTCCCACCGTGCTTTCAACAAATCATCAAGCAGCCTTATTGAGTTCATTTGAGCCTTCGCCAGCCGCGAGCTTAATTCCGGACTTCAGGCTTTCCAAGCATGTGATTCCAGTTAGAATCTTTTGATAATCCTTGGAGAGATCAACCAACTCCTTGTCTCCATGACCTCCTAAATTCGGGACCGACGTCCTGATTAGGCCAGCGAGCCCGCGAGCTCCGGTTATGAGACTCTCCAGATTCAACCGTCATATTACAACTCCTTTGACTCAGACACACCGGAAACTAGTCAAAGTCCAACACGACCAAGCCAGGGACCCTGCCATTGGGTCGCAGTTGTAGTTACACGGTCAGATCACCCTTTTCTTACCCCTATTTGTCTCTCAGACGATATGTCATCGATTTCTAGCCTGTCTCTTTCGTTTGGTTTGCTAGAACTCCTATCCTCGGAGATGGCCCTTCCATTAAATCTCCGCGTCCTTTGTTTACCGAGACACCAACCTTTCAGTCCGCTCTGCTCCCTTGCAAGACCGGACGTCTCGGAGGGGCATTTGTGGACGCGAGATTTGGCCCATCTCCCGCAAGGCTATTTGGCCCATTAAGCCTCGTTTGACCATTTGTTGACCAGCCTCGGATCCCATGTTGACGGCAGCATCGATGGCCGCCGACTACTGGTTGGCGGCAAGCACCCTGGACGTTGACCCAAGTTGGCGTCCACATCCCTGGACGCCTGCATGAGGTTGGCGGCCTGATCTCTGGACGTCAATAGGGTTTACCAGGTCTGCACAACTAACCCGAGATTCCAGCCCACTAGCGCCCTTGTCTCTCCCATGCAGCGCACATAGCCGTTTCCAATGGGCATATGGGCCACCTAGGCACCCCTTTGACCCCGTAAAAATCCTACATGGCCTCCCCCCATTGGTTGGACCTCTAACACAAAGATTTCCACATGTACAAGTGTGCTTCTTCACACTTAGCATCCTAGGCACTCCAACCCCGAGCTCCACTGTCTATTTAACACCCCCTTGAGCCCTCTGAACGAAGGGAGGGAGGCTGGACGTCCTTATGCTGCCACTTTGAGAGAGGAGAGAGAAACTTGCACCTCACCTTCTACTACTCATCCTCTCTTTCTCTCTTCACTTGGGACGTTCAGGAGGCTCACTTTGGAGTTGGAGGAGCCCTTGCAAGGAGCCACAACACCAACAACGAGGATCTACATCTCCTTCACTCTCTCTTCTCTTACTTACTTTTTTAGCTAGCTTGCATGCTGTACACACCTTCCCACTCACACTAGGCACGTAGGTTATCCTCTTACACACCTAGAAAGGGGTTTCCCAACCAAAAACGGAGGGAAGAAGGGTGGTCATAGCATTTGGCCACCCCTCTTCTCAAGTCCGCAACCGGTATGGGACCTTCCTTTTGGGTCTTTCTTATTTCGTTTTGAGCATTTACTACACTCCCTAGAGTCTAATAGAGTCTTTGTTTTGGCAGGAACAACCCGCAGAAGACTACGGGGCTCTTCTCTTTTGGCCGGCCGAAGGAGGAGAAGTTGAAGTCCCACCATCACTCGCAACGTGAGGCCACTGCACCGACGTGATCACAACAACTCCTTGGGCACAGGTAAGGCCCTGGCGATCACCAAATCTCCTTTGCTTCACTTGTTTGCTTTGTTTTCCTTCTAGTCAATTCAGTCACCGGAGGGTCAACGTGGTCAACCGGCGACCCCTACATCGCCAACGAGAGCTCGGCGGCTTCCGCGAGCGTCTGAGAGATCCGGCGACAGGGCGGAAACGAACCGTCCACAGATATGTCAGTAAGACTAACCTAGAGGGGGGGTGAATAGGTAAACTGAAAAACTGAAACAAAGATCACCACTTGAAAATTTTTGGTTAGTATAAATAAGCATGTTCAATGGAAATTAAAGGTGCAGAAGCAAGCACACAAGGAACACAGAGATTTATCATAGTTCAGCCCTTCCAAATGGAAGTCCTACGTCCAGTCCTCAAGTAAACTCTTAGGATTTCACTAACCAAGGGTATAATCCGCATTAATGACATATAACACCCAGCCCCTGCCGGTCTTCTTCTCTTTACGGGCAAGAAGGCAACCCACTTCTTTTACAGGCTCAGAAGTAAACCTGCTGGAACAAACCCCAGCATGGTTACACCACCAGACACAAGCTGGTCTTCTTCTTTTTCCTGGGCAAGAAGACAATCCACTTCTTTTACAGGCTCAGAAGCAAACCTGCTCAATCAAACCCCAACGTGGTTACACCACCAGACACAAACTGATCTTCTTCTCTCTTCGGGTAAGAAGGCAACCCACTTCTCTTACAGGTCAAGAAGCCAACCTCCTGGTATAAACTCCAGTGCGATTCTTTCTTTAACACAAGAGAATGGTTGCACAACAAGTCTTCTCTTTCAACTGAAGAGGAACACTTCTGAACACAGAAGCTAGGATCTGAAGTCCCTAGATCAAGCTCAAGATAAAAAATGAAATATTTGATTTGAGACTGAGCCTAAGAAGGAAAGAGTTTACAAGACAAGACTCTCCTTAAGCTAATCCCCTAGCTTTTTTTCTCTAAAATACACAAAAACACACAGAGAGAGAATGAGGAAGAAGGAAGGCAGCTTGAATGCTTCTGCTTGAATGGGCTCGAGCTCTTCCGTTCTTGCTTTGAGTGTGCATGAAGTTGGATGCTCACTAGATGTATACTCTTTGAATGATCTTTAGGTTTTCTCTCTTATTATTTCTACTTTTGCTTCTCCTTTATATGAAGCAGCTTGAAGAGATCTGTTGACAGATGGTCGTTGGAGTTTCTTAGCTCTCTTCTTCTTCAACTCTCTTTCTCTTGAGTCTAACGACTTTCTTCTTGTGCCTATTTGGAATGGTGGAAGATGTTCCAACTGGTACGCACTTCAAAGGATGCCAACAACAAGTCCAAGATGTTGACTATGACGGAAGTGAATCTACAGGCTTTAAATGCAAGACAGATGTTACATAGAAATAGATATATCTATTATGTCACCATATAAAGCATAAGAAGACTTGTTATAAAAATGACAAACTTTAAAACACTTTCTGCAAAGGAGCTGTGTCCCTTGACTACCCAAGCCAAAAACAGATATCTTAGAATACTTATATGAGAAGATGTGTGTGACGGAACACCTCGGCCAAGCCCGTTAAACCAATAACGTACTTGATCCGAGTCCACCTCCCGCGAACGAGCCGAAGCCTCGCAAGGGATACCAAACCACAGTTCATGTAAACACAAAGGAACACACCACATTTTATATATATATATCACATGTTACATAGCCATATTTCCACAAAACTGAAAATAAGTACAAGAGCCTGGGGCATACCCCGAGGTACAACTGAAGAAAATAAACAACTAACTACACTACACTGCTGGAGCTGCTACTACACAGCTGGAGGTACCGACCCTGCACCACTACGACGCGGCTCTGAACTGGATGACGGTCGTGAAACGTCCTCCTCGCTCTCACCTGTGGGGGTAGGGGTGAGCCTCGCTAGTCACTGGCTCAGTAGGGAACTCCCCCAAAACGAGCAAACCAAAAAACACAGGTACAAAAGTAATAAACAGTACCAACATTTATAGAACAGCTAAGCAGGATATAAAGCTGTAAAAGTACTCACCGTCTGCCGACTATGAAAAACAACTGTAATAATTAAACGGCAAACCAGTACAGGTGTACAAGCTAAGTAGAGACACCAAACACGAGCCACGTGAATGGTTCGCGACACCAGAAACTAACTCGGACAAGCTAACACAGGTCTACCTCTCGTCTCGCAGCCACGGATGAAAGGTCTAGCTGCCGCTCCCTGTGAAAAGTCAAGCAACTATGAGACCAACCAAACACCACCACCTACGGACCACACGGTCACAGGCCCATGCCTGGCACCTCTAGAGATCCTGGCCCCGAACTCTCTAGAGTGAGGCACTGGAAGGACTAGCTGGGGTCCAGTACGTCTACTGGTGTCCGTACCCTCAACTACGAGCGCGCTACAAGTGACTAAAGACAAACACAAGTGTCACTGTCCACTGTCAACTTTCCCTCAGCCGGACGTACAACTCAACACAGCAGTGAGGGTCCAGGTCAAACGACACGATCTCGACGGTACAACACAAGTATCGGGACAAAGTCCCGAGCTAACAGCCTGGCTCACAAGAACCTGGGGCACCCAACTGGAGAGGTAACCACGGTAGGCGTCGTACTACTCGCCACGTACACAAAACCATGTGCACGTCACACACAAACCACGTGAACCTCACGTAAACCTCAAGTAACAACGGTCCACACACACGAACCCAACTGGACTCGCTGAAACAACGCACAACCTCGAAAGTGAGTAACTAACTGCATAGCCCGTATGCTAAACACGAGAAACCATGTGCACTCAGTGCACACAGGTGCCAACGCACCATTCATTATCGATAAATACCATAAATACTTATTTCTGCTTATACACAAGTTCGGGCCACATCGATTGCCGCTTACAGGAAGTAGACGCAATGGATCTGGCCGTCTATATCCCGATTGATGAGCTTGGCGACAAACGATGTTGACGCCAAGATCTTCAGCCTCTATCCTGCAGAAACCCTAAACCGATTCTATATCATTCTGATCCAAAACCATCGGGAAAACACAATGAAATAGTTCCTCTAACATCCCACATTATAATTAAACTATAACAGCATGTTTTACTACTTAAATTCATCAAACCCCCCATTGTCCCCACATGGTCCAACTTAATCCGAAAATGCATTAAACATGCGATTCATGTGTTAAGTCATGTTTTAATGATCGTACGGAGCTAACAGGGTTCGTTCCCTACCTCAGAACACGCTTAAACCTTCCGAATTCTCCCGGTTCACACCGAACCCTCCGCAAGCTCCTACGGCAATTGCACCACGCCACGGCGTTTCCTCGTCCGATTTGGCAACGCCACATGTCCCACGATCCTCCAACCACTCTCATATACCTGTTGGAAGCTTTAGGGATACGGGGGCGTGAAGCTGGGGCAAGGGGAAGAGAGAACAGGGTGGAAAACTTGCCCTCGGGTGACCCTATAACCTGCAGATTTCACAGGTTGGCATCAACCCCTCTGTCGTTTAAGGCAACCGCCACCATAAACGTCCACATCTTATGCCGCCAAGTTCATGCAGTCATCGGCACCTTTCCTAGACACCAACAAGTCAACGGCCACCCCTGGCCACCAACTCCAACTCAACTGCAGCAGGTCCTATTTCATTTCAGGACCAAACCTGCACCTCACCTGAGCAAACCACACATCCAAACCACACATTCCACACAACCAACTCACACTGGCCTCACAACGGCCATCACAACCATTACACACATGATCCGCATTGTAACGCCCCTCTTAGACCCAGTACAGTTACACCAACTCACATTGGATCTAGTAGAGGTATTACAGTGGAACGAATCCAACAATTTCAATACAGGTTGAAATATACACAAATAACTATTCAATTCCAATGAAAATTAACAGAACATGGAATTAAACACTTGCAATCAGCATTTATTCAGAAGCAAAACTAATGCATAAAAGGTAACAATAGTCCAAGGTTTATTACATTCCAATGATCAGTTGCATAAAGGAAATTACATAAGATCCTCACATACAAGTGCCACTCTAAAACTCTCTAAGACAAGCTAAGTCTCCACGTCCTCACGCTCTGAGTCAGTTTGCACTAACTCCACCGTATCCTCTCGCTCTCCTGAAATGTTAGGCAAGTATGAGTCCACAAGACCCAGCAAATCACATGAAAGACAGTTCAAGATATTAACATTATCTTAGTTTTAAAACATGGTAGTACATTAGCATTCCATTCATTGATATCATATACTTTTCTTAATATAGTTCTAAGTCCATTGGCAATCATTCATTTCTTGGTGATTCTAACTATTAAGGAAATAAAAATGTTTCACATGTAGCATAGAATTACTTATTCATGAAATCTATTCGATGTTATGTGACCTACAACAATTCTCATGTATCAATTTCTCATTTATGCATGCACTATTCTTTTACACAACAATTTTCATGTAGTAATACTAAAACATTGACATGTAACATGAAATCCTTTGAACAAGTTCACATGTAGGAATGTAAGCATATAACATGTAATATGTAGCATGTAGAACAGGTAGACATGTAACTTGTAGCATGTAACATGTAGCATGTAGAACAGGTAGACATGTAACTTGTAGCATGTAACATGTAGCATGTAGATATGTAACTTGTAGCATGTAGTCATTTTCATATAGTTGCCAAGACATAGCCCACACTAAATTAGAGATCAGTAGTCATTTAACATTCACTTATCACCTAGGCAAAACGGTGATGAAGTCATAGTATTTGCACAAAACCGGGGAAAGTCCTTCCCACCTTGACCAGTAGAGCAAGTCTACCTCCAGGATTTCAATCCGTTGCCCACGGATTCATTTCTTTACATGTAGGTGAACCATTACCATAGCAGCATCTACGGTGTAGTTCCTTGTAGGAATCTCTAAGATAGCAATGTCTTATTGGCATCATTGTTATAATGCATACACTAACGTGTATAAGAGATAGTGACATTTCATTTCATACTATTTAACATGTGTCAATGCAATATTTCAAAGTACAACACTTTCAGTTCTGAAATCCTATTTACTGTACAACAGATTTCTATCATGATACTAATATTCATTCTTGCATTTTCATGCATTTTTATTCAATTCTATGTGTAATATATTGTTCAGAAATTCATAACAGAACGTACACATGTCTGAAAATTCTGAAATTTTAACAGAAATTCGAAATCAGTAATTACAATACACATGCCAAATTTCATAATTTTCTGATTTCTGCAACTATTTTTCATGAAATTAACTCTATTAAATCAATTAACTAACATGGTTTAATATTGATAAAAGCTCACAAATTTTCACATGGAACAAGGATTACTGACATATCATATCTATTGCAGTAATCTAAACATCAATCAACATGCTTTCTTTTACATCATTGTACTTATCTTATACAAATTAAACCTTGATCATTGTCATGTAATTATGCATGTTCATCAATTCATATATATATATATATATATATATATATAAACCTGTACATTATAGCAATACACAGTCCATAACAATAACATACTCTAATATTACATGGCTGAAATGCATACATTCATAAATTATACATTTAAAACCAATTCACTCAGATTTCTGGAAATATATGATTCTGTTAAACTTGACGTCAATTAGTATGACGTTTACTATGGTCGAAGTCCACATACGTTGTCGTTAAGTAATTATAGACGGCGGCACATAGCGCCGTTAACACAAACCGACGGCGACACATAGCGCCGTTTACATATAGTAAGCACAGAAAATACATATATATTTCGGATGAACTAAACGGCAGTCGATATTGCCGTTTACATATTATAGGCAGCAATACCTTGGACGTCTAGTTCTAAGACACAGAAAACACAGAAAACCTGCATGCAATAACGATGTTTCTAACCCTTCTCGTAGGTTGTTTACATGCTTTAAAAATACAGAAAAATGTTAAATACGTAGTATATCATATCCTAAACTAATCCCCCATGCAACTTGCCTTAATCCCTCCTAATGGAGTGTCGAATCCGAGATCGAAGAAGCCCGTCTCGCCAGCGAGACAGTTCTTTCCTCCGTCTTCAAGCAATCCGAAACCTCCTCCGATGAAGTTCCTCCTCCTGGATGAGCTTTTGGGCACGAAGTCCTATGTATCTCCTCGGTGTAGAAGCCTCTGAACCGCACGAACCAGCACCAGATCGCTCAGCAAAACCCTTCCTCTGCCCTCTTTCTCTCCTCCAGAACCAAGGCAAAAACCCCCTTTTCTTCCTGCGAGATCTGGTCTTATAAAGACCTCTCAAGCAAAGACCAAACCTAATCCTGACCCTCGGATCTAAACGCATCGGATCAGCTCATTAAAGCCTTCCCGAAACAACCGATTTCCTTAATCCGGAACGGAAAGCTCAAAAACAGGCAAGTCAGCTTAACGTCAACATAGGTTGTCGTCTACCCCAAATATAAACGTCCATCGTTGATGTTGTTTATAGTCTTGCCCATAATTAAATAATTCAGAAAAATATTAAACGTCAATACCTATTGTCGTTAACATCCCATAAACGGCATGCGATGTTGCCGTTTACAAGCTTTATCGTCAAATGATCTTGACGCCTAGTTCTTACACAGAACAACATTCAATTTATGCAGAAATAACCACACAATGAACATAATACATTCAGGGAAATTCTAGGGTACTACATCCTCTCTCCCTTAAAATAATCTTCGTCCTCGAAGATTGAGTTAAGTTACTCACTGAACAAGGACGGATAAAGCTTCTTCACTCTTTCTTCAAGCTCCCACGTTGCCTCTTCTCTTGAGAAGTTCCTCCATAGAATCTTCACAAATGGAATGGACTTTGATCTTAATTCTTGCACCTTCCTGTCCAGAATCTCCACAGGTTGCTCAGCATAAGACAAATCTGGCTGCAACTGAATCGGTTCATAACTGATCACATGAGCCGGATCTCTAACATACCGCCTCAACATGGATACATGAAATACTGGATGCATCGCTGCTAAAGATGGTGGCAAAGCTAACTGGTATGCCACATTCCCGATCTTCTTCAGAATTTCAAAGGGTCCAATGAATCTCGGGTTCAGCTTACCCCTCTTTCCGAATCTTACTACACCTCTGGTTGGCGAAACCTTAAGGAAAACATGGTCTCCAACCTCGAATGCCAAATCCTTCCTTCTTGCATCTGCATAACTCTTTTGACGATCCTGAGCCGCCTTTATTCTCTGCACAATCATCTGAATCTTTGCTGAAGTCTCTTGCACTACTTCAGGTCCAACCAGATGTCGATCTCCTGACTCCTCCCAACACAATGGGGATCTACAGGGTCTTCCATACAAAGCTTCAAAAGGTGCCATACCTATGCTCGAATGGAAACTGTTATTATAAGCAAATTCCACAAGAGATAGATGACGCTCCCAATCACCTTTCCATTCTAAAACACAAGCTCGAAGCATATCTTCCAACGTCTGGATAGTCCTCTCGGACTGTCCATCCGTTTGCGGATGAAATGCCGAACTCAACTTCAACTGACTGCCAAAAGCCTGCTGCAAACTCTGCCAAAACCTGAAAGTGAATCTCGGATCACGATATGAGATAATCGACTTCGGAATCCCATGCAGCTTCACAATATTATCAATATACAGTCTGGCCAAGCTCTCAATGGACTGCTTCTTCTTCATGGCAAGGAAATGAGCACTCTTCGAAAATCTATCAACGATCACCCAAATGGAATCATTTCCTCTAGCTGATCTAGGCAATCTGGATACAAAGTCCATGGTCACTTGCTCCCACTTCCACTGAGGGATATCTAACCTCTGCATCAAACCTGAAGGTCGCTGACGCTCTGCCTTCACTTGCTGACAAATCAGACATGTAAGGCCCTCGAATTTCCGTCGCATTATTCGTATTTGTATGTGTGTGTTTGTGCTTGTGTATGTATGTACATATTTGCGTACGTATTAATTAGTACGAGTACGTGTGCATGTGTTTATATTAAATATAAATAATGTACGTATTGCATGGTGATAGTATGGATATAATACCATATACATATTGCATGTATATATGCCCAGTATGTATGGTTTTCTGCATATTTTAGAGTTCTGGCCGAAGGCCACCTTGGCGTCAAGCCCAGGTCGTTTAGGTGGTGTCAGCATCCAGACATGGACGCCAACACTAATCCTGGCGTCCAGCGATATGGACGCCAATCTCTCTGGCCTGCATGCGCAGCAGAGCTGCAAGCTTCTGAAACAAGGTAAGCCAACCATTGGGGGATGTCCCCAATAGCTCTGAAGGCTGTCAAATCAACCTGGTGAGTGGGAGAGAGGCTCCCCTTATGTCTGAACCCGAAATGGCCTCTCCCCACTTCTCCCTTCACCTTGCAAGAGGAGAAAAAGTGAGAAGAAAACCCTAGAGAGAAAATTGAGAGAAAACCCACTTTGGAACCCAAAAACCCACACTTCTAAAGCTTGATCTGGGAATCTGCTACTTCAAGAAGGTAGCTGGATTAAAGGAGGAGGCTTCCCCGACATCCCCTTGGCATGGAGATCATCCAGGAGCCCGGAGGAGAGATCATTTGGAGGGAGTTCTGCACTTCTTGGGACAGCCCAAGGAGAGCTTCACCGAGCCCTAAATCTTTTGGAGGAATTTTTAGAAGGCAAGTGACCTATCCATGATGTTCCCGTATGAGTCTAGGTTGGTTTTGTAATTTTTGTACATTTTCCCTCGAGTCCTAGACCCTCCATTCACCAAATCTTGAGAGGTCGGGTCTGCGTTTCTGCACAGACCTGGCTTGACGGCAAGGTCCCTGGACGCCCAGATCATGCTTGGCGTCCATCGGCCCTATCGCTGACCCTGAGTCAGCGGCCAGAGACTGCCGCCAAGTTCCTCTGGACAGAACAGTGATCTGTTCTACCCCTCCCTTTACATTAATTTCGATATGGTTTCCGTGATGAGGATATATGGTAATCTTATACTCTATGTATATTATCAATTGTGGTGTGTGGATGAATGTGGTTTGTGATGGTGAATGTAGGAAATTGTATTCCTTAAACTTTTAAGCATGACTTGATAATATTCTTGCCAAGCCATGTTCCATGAGTAGGATTAGACTGAATGCCTTGGTTTTTTCAGTTCATGAAGATTAGTAGATCAGTAAATGTATACCCAATTTTGGTAAATTTGATCCATGCTTGCATGAGTGGCAAATGAATTCGGTTCGATAAATAGAAAAACATGCAAAATGGTTTGTGGTGATTGATCTATAGATGTATGATTTAGGGAAATTTGGTATTCTCAAATCATGTATATATATTAGTAGCCTCTGTTTAAAATAGTAAGTGGCAATTTGCAAGATGTATTAAACCCCATGTTAACTTAAGTTGTGAATAGTATGCTAAATAGGTGTTTTATTTTCTGTAAATTCTATTTAGCTCAGCAAAATTTGAAACTTTGAGTGTATGATCTTGAACCCGAAAACAACATGTGGTTAAAATTTCAGGTCATTTGGACCAGTAAATAAGAAGTTATGTATTTTCATGTGAAATGTGATAATCTACGTGTATTATCGTAATGTGATTAGTTATTGTCTAAAACCAACTTGATTGGTGAAATTACTGTGTGCTAAGCTCTTGAAATTCTGTAGTACCATGTTAGGAAAAACAGAGATATTAATGTGAGTGAGATGAAAAGTGTGAAGTGTAAAACCATGTGTAAAACGGTAAATGTGTAAATGTGTAACTGTGCTAATGTGACACTGCTTCCGTAGAGGGCAGTGGAGCTGTATTAGGGAAAAGTCCCCCTGAGAAAGTTCAATGTGTAAGTGACCCTAAGGGCATTAGAGGGAAATCCTGGAGGTGGACAAGTACCACTGGTTAGGGTGGAGACTTGTTCTCCCGGTCTACGCAATCCAAGAGTCGCCATTGGAATGCCTAGATGGCGTCTATGTGTAATGTGATATGTATATGTCCTTTGGTGGTTTGGACTATGTGTCACGGCACCTAAAATGTGTAATGTGAAATGTGTAATGTGTATGTGTCCATGTGTAAATGTGTAAGTGACAATGAGAATGTGTATGTGTAAAGTGTAACCATGTGAAAGTGAAAACTTGTGTAAAGAAAATGTGAAACTCAAAATGTGAAGATATGTTATTGAAACCCATGTGAGACAAATCTGAAAGCATGTGAAATCAGTGAATTTATGTTATTATCATCATGTTATTATGTGCAAAGATGTCTAGAATCCATGTTAGGAATAATTGGTGAAAACGGGTACAAGATAGCATGATTGTTTGATCACGTGATATGTTTTATGCAATAATGTAGCTCTCATGCATAGGTTTACAACCGTTAAACCATGTGAAATCAGCAACCTAAAGCATGTGAAAAGGGTTATGTATGTACTTAAGGACATGTGAAATCCATGCTAGTTGTGTTCCCCTTTCATGTATGTAAAATGTTCATGTTGGTAGCTCTCATGTTTTAGCTCTTTAAAGATTAAAGTTTCATGAGTAAATTGAATAGAGAGCATGTGATAGGTGAATTTTATTTTTAGAAATCTGAAAGCATGATTCATGTATAAAAATTGTAAAACTTTCATGATAGGTTGAAACTTGAATTGACTAGCATGCTATGTGTTGCAAATTGTAAATGTGCATGTAGAAACCGCTAGGACTTGTACGTGTATATTATGAGTAGTGTTGCTTGCTAAGTCCTTGGACTCACTCCTTGCTTCGGCATACAGGTGTAGTTGGTGACGTAGCACCTTTGGAGGAGGTAGCAGAGACGGACTCCGAGCGCGGAGATTAGCTAGCTTTGGAGTTTCTTGTGATTTGTGTATTTCATAAGTATGTAATTTGAACATTGTATTAGAGTATTATGAAAATAATGTAAAAGTGTGGACAATTTGTATTTCTATTTCAGCAATTTAATTTATGTGAACTTTAGTTCCTTTATGTTAAATTGCGAATTGCATGTATGTTTAATGTGGATGATGAATGAATGGAGACAGTTGTCTTTTACTTCCGCTACTCTGTTGTATATTCACGTGTATCTCAGCTGTTTGTATCGTTTGGGTAAATGTCCCACTGTGGCAGCGCTCGCTATACCGACGTGGGTTGGTATAACCGTACCGGTATAATGAGGGCCGTCACAAGACACTTCGCCACAACATCAGCCACATCTCGCTTCATGCCAGACCACCAGAAAGAATGCTTCAGATCCTTGTACATCTTCCCACTGCCTGGATGAATAGAGAATTGAGATCTATGAGCTTCCTCCAAAATTTCCTTTCTCAGATCAACATTATTAGGGACACAAACCCTAAGATTCAAACGAATTACATCATCTTCATCTCTGGTATCTCCGCTCTTTCCAACCAACTCCTGCAACAACGGATCATCTTTCTGCAACGCAATGACCCGATCAAGAATAGAAGATCTCAAAGACAACTGCGCCATGAACAAGTTACACAATTGAGGTTCTAGAATAGCCAAAGAACTTGAAGCGTCCTCAAGCATCTTCCAGTCTTGCCTCATCATCTATCTTTTCCTGCTCAACGCATCTGCTACTACATTGCCCTTCCCTGGATGGTAAGACAGATCAAAATCATAGTCTTTCATGAATTCTATCCACCTCCACTGCCTCAGATTCAACTCCTTCTGCGAGAACAAGTATTTGAGACTCTTGTGGTATGAGAAGAGCTCAAATCTAACTCCATATATATAGTGCCTCCAAATTTTCAAAGCATAGACCACAGCTGCTAACTCTAAGTCATGGGTCGGGTAGTTGCGCTCATGCTCCTTAAGTTGCCTAGAAGCATACGCCACAACTCGACCACCCTGCATCAGAACACAACCTAGCCCAATCTTCGAAGCATCTGTGTAGATAGAGAAAGAATCTACATCATTGGGCAAAACAAGCACTGGCGCTGAGGTCAGACGAGCCTTTAATTCCTGGAACGCTCTTTCACAAGACTCTGACCACTCAAACTTGACTCCTTTCCTTGTCAACCTCGTCAAAGTCGCCGCAATAGAAGAAAATCCTTCGATGAATCTCCTATAGTAGCCAGCCAAACCGAGAAAACTCCTGATGTCAGCTGAAGATTTCGGTGTTTCCCAATCAAGAACAGCTTCCACCTTAGCTGGATCTACAGACACGCCTTCTCTCGATATAACATGACCCAAGAAATGGACTTCTTTCATCCAGAAGTTGCACTTGCTGAATTTAGCATACAACTTATGCTCCCTCAGGACACCCAACACAATCTTCAGATGCTCGGTATGAGTCTCTTCATCGGGCGAATAAATCAACACATCATCAATGAAGACTACCACAAAGAATCCAGATACTGCCGAAAAACTCTATTCATCAAATCCATGAAAACTGCTGGAGCATTTGTCAAACCAAAGGGTAAGACAAGGAACTCATAATGGCCATATCTCGTCCTAAAAGCCGTCTTAGCAGAATCTTCCGGCTTAATTCGGAGTTGATGATAGCCAGAACGAAGATCAATCTTAGAGAATACAGAGGCTCCTCGTAACTGATCAAACAAGTCATCAATACGAGGTAAAGGGTACTTGTTTTTAACAGTTACCTGGTTGAGCTTACGGTAATCTATGCACAACCTCATCGATCCATCCTTCTTCTTCAAAAAAAGAACAGGTGCTCCCCATGGCGAAATGCTCGGCCTGATGAAGCCCTTATCAAGTAATTCCTGCAGCTGCTTCCTCAATTCTGCCAATTCCGCTGGCGCCATGCGATAAGGTGCAATGGAAATAGGTGCTGTACCGGGTACGAGCTCAATGCCAAACTCTAACTCCCTTGCAGGTGGCAAACCCAACAAATCTTCAGGAAAGACATCGCTGAAATCTCTGACCACCTCAATATTCTCGACAGATAGAACCTTCTTCGAATCCTCGGTCACAACCACACTAGCCAGAAAACCAGGGCAACCCTTGCTTAACATCCGAGTCGCCTTCAAAGCCGAAATCACAAACTTACCCGACATGACCTTGGCAAAGGGTGGACAAACTCCTCCTTCCCAGGAATCCGGAAAACTATAAGCTTACGACGACAATCCATCAGAGCATAATGCTCCTCAAGCCGATCAAAGCCCAAGATAGCATCATAATCCTTCATCTTCAGCAAATAGAAATTACCAGGCAAAACTTGCTCCTCAATGCATACAAAAAGCGACGAAAAACACTGCTCGGTCAAGATAGTTTCTGCTGGAGTATGAACAGACAAGGGAACCTCCAACTTTTCCGGAACTAGACCATTCTCCTTTATCAAGACTTTGGCAAATCCTTCGAAAATAAAACTATGCGTGGCACCGGTATCAAACAAGACTCTAGCATGCATTCCCATAATTAAATTGTACCTTCAGTGACGTGCTCTGCCAACTCTGCCTCGTCTCTAGCCAAGGCGAACACTCGAGCCGGAGCCCTCGGTCTCCCTGCTACTCTCGGTGCCGGTCTCGCTGTTGCTGGTGCTGCTGCCGCTGCAGTCTGCTGCGCCATCTTCGGACAGTCTCTGATCTTGTGGTTCTTGTCACCACATCTCAAGCATCTCCCGGAAGTCACCCAACACACCTCGCCTCCATAACGCTTCCCGCACTGGTTACATACTGGCTTTTCTGCAATCATACCTCCGCCTAAAGTCGGTGCCGCTGCTCTCGCTGGAACCACTACTGTGACGGATCGCCTCGGCCAAGTCCGTTAAACCGATAACGTACTTGATTCGAGTCCGCCTCCCGCGAACGGGCCGAAGCCTCGCAAGGGATACCAAACCACAGTCCATGTAAACATAAAGGAACACACCACATTTCATATATATTTCACAAGTTCACATAGCCAAATTTCCACAAAAACTAAAAGGAAGTACAAGAGCCTGGGGCATACCCCGAGGTACAACTGAAGAAAGTAAACAACTACAAAACTACACTGCTGGAGCTACTCTGCTGGAGGTGCTGACCCTGCACCGCTACGACGCGGCCCGGAACTGGACGTCGGATGAGAAACGTCCTCCTCGCTCTCACCTGTGGGGGTAGGGGTGAGCCTCTCTAGTCACTGGCTCAGTAGGGAACTCCCCCAAAACCGAGCGAAACAAACACCACGAGTACGAATAGTAAACAACACCAACAATTAATATAACAGCTAAGCAGGTAAGTAAAGCTGTAAAAGTACTCACCGTCTTCCGACTACGAGAAACAACAGTAATAATTAAACGGCAAACCAGTACAGGTGTATAAGCTAAAGTAGAGACAGCCAACACGAGCCACGTGAACTGGTTCGCGACACCAGAAACTGACTCGGACAACTAACACAGGTCTACCTCTCAGTCTCGCAGCCACGGACGAAAGGTCCAGCTGCCGCTCCACGTAAAAAAGTCAAGCAACTGTGGAGACCAACTAAACACCACCACCTGCAGACCACACGGTCATAGGCCCATGCCTGACACCTCCAGAGACCCTGGCCTGGGCTCTCTAGAGTGAGGCACTGGAAAAGGACTAGCTGGGGTCCAGTACGTCTACTGGTGTCCGTACCCCCAACTACGAGCGCGCTAGAGGTGACTAAAAACAAACACAAGTGTCACTGTCCCACTGTCGTCTTTCCCTCAGCTGGACGTACAACTTTAACACAAGAGGGAGGGTGTCCAGGTCAGATGACACAGACCTCGACGGTACAGCACAAGTACCGGGACAAAGCCCCGAGCTAACAGCCTGGCTCACAAAGAACCTGGAGCACCCAACTGGAGAGGTAACCACGGTAGGCGTCGTACTACTCGCCACGTACACAGAACCACGTGCACGTCACACACAAACCATGTGAAACCTCACGTAAACCACAAGTAACCATGGTCCACTCCACGTGAACCCAACTGACTCACGTAAACAACACGCAGTCACTAAAGTAGATAGCTAACTGTATACTTTGTATGCTAAACACAAGAACCGTGTGCATTCAGTGCACCTTATGTGTCAACACACATGCAATAACGATAAATACTGTACTTAGTCATTTCTGCTCATATAGAGGTAGGCGGCCACATCGACTACCGCTTACAGGGAGTCAACGGCAAGGGTCCTGGACGTTAACCTCCTGGCTGGGGATCTTGGCGACAAGCGATCTTGACGCCAAGTTCTTCGGCCATAAACCCTGCAGAAACCCTAATCCGGCTCTGCGGGCTTTCTAACTGTTCTAACTACTGAAAAACATGCAAATGCAATTCCTTTAGCATGCTAGAACCCAATACAACCCACTAAAACATGCTTTGAACATTAAATAACTCAAACCACCCTTTATCTGCATGGTGCAACTTGATCCAAACATGCATTATCATGCTGGTTCAAGTAGTTATGATGTGTTTTAATGTTTCTACGGAGTTAAACGGGTTCGTCCCCTACCTCAGAACGCGTTAGAATCTCCTGCAATCCCCCGGTTCACGCCGAGCCCTCCGCGAGCTCCCACGCAAATTGCACCACGCCGCGACGTTTCCTCGCGCAATTAAGCGACGCCACGCGTTCTACGATCGTCCAACTACTCCTCGATACCTGTTGGAAGCTTCAAAGACTCGGGGGCAGCAAGCTGGGGCAAGAGGGAATGAGTGAGAGCTGAGAGAACTGCCCTCGGGTGAGCCTATAACCTGCACCATTCTCAGGTTGGTGTCAACCCCCATGCCGCCAACAGCAACCGCCACCCTCTGCGTCCACATCTACTGCCGCCAAATTCATGTAGTGAACGTCCACCAAGTCAACGGCCACCCCTGGCTGCCAACTTCAACTGAACAGCAGCATGTCCCATTCTATTTCCGGACCAACCCTGCGCTGCACCTGGACAAACTACACATCCACACCATGCATTCCACACAACCGACTCACACTGGCCTCACAACGGCCGCCACAACCACAACACACACGATCCGCATGGATCCGAAAAGCACGCGACGTTACAACTGCTCTCTGCTGAAAAACTGGGGTCTTCTTCTTTTTATCCTGCCGCAGGAAAGCTGATGCTGGCCTCTTCAAAGAAGCTCTCTTCTCTTCAAGGTAAACCTCCATCTCTGCCTCCTGCATACAAGCTGCTGACATAGCTTCCTCCATGGAACGATGTCCTAATGCCACAAGTCTCGTCCTCAGGGACGGCTTCAACCCCAAGATAAATTTCTTTACCTTCCTCCGTTCATCTGCCACAATGTGAGGTGCATACTTGGACAGCTCCGCAAATCTTGCCTCATACTCAAGTACACTCATTGACCCCTGGGTCAACGTCAAAAACTCCTGCTCCATGCGGTCCTGCACATGCTCTGGAATATACTTCGCCTTGAACAAGCGGACGAATTCAGTCCATGCAACCTCCATAGCACCATCTTCAAACTGTGTGCGAAGTACAGAAGACCACCACACATCGGCACGCTCCTGAAAAAGAAGGTAAGTACATCTAAGATATATTCCAAACAATACCCATAAAATTCTTAAAATCTATCTTTACCTGCAGCATATAAGTAGCTAAGGACACTCTCTCCTCTTCCGCACAACGAAGGGCACGAAAGATCTTCTCCGTCTCTCTAAGCCAACTCTCCGCAAGAATGGGATCACTCTCTCCCTTAAAGAAAGGCGGGGTCATCCTCCTGAATCTTTCCATCATAGGCACTCCTCCAAAAACTGCATCCTGAGCGGGTGCTCGTGCCTACAATCCAAAACATCCCTTAGATAACAACTCTTTAGTTACCACCTTGAATAATTCTTGCAGCTACCAACCTGAACCTGCACCTGCGCCTGCAATGCCGCTGTAGTCTGAGCCTGAGTCTGCATCGCATGCACCAATCCTTGCATCAATGCTCCGTAGTCTACAGGTGGTGGTGGGGGTGGCAAAGGTACACCCGCCTGGTCTTGAGCCTGCTGTGCTGGAGTCTTCTGATCACCTGCTGACTCATCATCTCGAGCCGGGCCAGCTCCTCTACGTCCACGAGTCGCCATAGACTGCAAAATAAGCATCCTATTTAATAACCTATCATTCTACACAACTTGGACTAATTCTTTATGCAGACTTGAAATATGAATACAATACTGATATTCTATTTATGTACATGTTCAACCTGGATCGGCTCTGATACCAATCTCTGTAACACCCCTCTTAGACCCAGTACAGTTACACTAACTCACATTGGATCTAGTAGACGTATTACAGTGGAACGAATCCAACAATTTCAATATAGGTTGAAATATACACAAATAACTATTCAATTCCAATGAAAATTAACAGAACATGGAATTAAACACTTGCAATCAGCATTTATTCAGAAGCAAATCTAATGCATAAAAGCTAACAATAGTCCAAGGTTTATTACATTCCAATTATTAGTTGCATAAAGGAAATTACATAAGATCCTCACATACAAGTGCCACTCTAAAACTCTCTAAGACAAGCTAAGTCTCCACGTCCTCACACTCTGAGTCAGTTTGCACTAACTCCACCGTATCCTCTCGCTCTCCTGAAATGTTAGGCAAGTATGAGTTCACAAGACCCAGCAAATCACATGAAAGACAGTTCAAGATATTAACATTATCTTAGTTTTAAAACATGGTAGTACATTAGCATTCATTCATTGATATCATATACTTTTCTTAATATAGTTCTAAGTCCATTGGCAATCATTCATTTCATGGTGATTCTAACTATTAAGGAAATAAAAATGTTTCACATGTAGCATGGAATTACTTATTCATGAAATCTATTCGATGTTATGTGACCTACAACAATTCTCATGTATCAATTTCTCATTTATGCATGCACTATTCTTTTACACAACAATTTTATGTAGTAATACTAAAACATTGACATGTAACATGAAATCCTTTTAACAAGTTCACATGTAGGAATGTAAGCATATAACATGTAATATGTAGCATGTAGAATAGGTAGACATGTAACTTGTAGCATGTAACATGTAGCATGTAGAACAGGTAGACATGTAGCATGTAGTCATTTTCATATAGTTGCCAAGACATAGCCCACACTAAATTAGAGATCAGTAGTCATTTAACATTCACTTATCACCTAGGCAAAACGGTGATGAAGTCATAGTATTTGCGCAAAACCGGGGAAAGTCCTTCCCACCTTGACCAGTAGAACAAGTCTACCTCCAAGATTTCAATCTGTTGCCCACGGATTCATTTCTTTACATGTAGGTGAACCATTACCATAGGGGCATCTATGGTGTAGTTCCTTGTAGGAATCTCTAAGATAGTAATGTCTTATTGGCATCATTGTTATAATGCATACACTAACGTGTATAAGAGATAGTGACGTTTCATTTCATACTATTTAACATGTGTCAATGCAATATTTCAAAGTACAACACTTTCAGTTCTGAAATCCTATTTACTGTATAACAGATTTCTATCATGATACTAATATTCATTCTTGCATTTTCATGCATTTTTATTCAATTCTATGTGTAATATATTGTTCAGAAATTCATAATAGAACGTACACATGTCTGAAAATTCTAAAATTTTAACAGAAATTCAAAATCAGTAATTACAATACACATGCCAAATTTCATAATTTTTTGATTTCTGCAACTATTTTTCATAAAATTAACTCTATTAAATCAATTAACTAACATGGTTTAATATTGAGAAAAGCTCACAATTTTCACATGGAACAGGAATTACTGACATATCATATCTATTGCAGTAATCTAAACATCAATCAACATGCTTTCTTTTACATCATTGTACTTATCTTATACAAATTAAACCTTGATCATTGTCATGTAATTATGCATGTTCATCAATTCATATATATATATATAAATATATATAACCTGCACATTATAGAAATAGACAGTCCATAACAATAACATACTCTAATATTACATGGCTGAAATGCATACATTCATAAATTATACATTTAAAACCAATTCACTCAGATTTCTGGAAATATATGATTCTGTTAAACTTGACGTCAATTAGTATGACGTTTACTATGGTCGACGTCCACATACGTTGTCGTTAAGTAATTATAGACGGCGGCACATAGCGCCGTTAACACAAACCGACGGCGGCACATAGCGCCGTTTACATATAGTAAGGACATAAAATACATATATATTTTGGATGAACTAAACGGTACTCGATATTGCCGTTTACGTATTATAGGCGGCAATACCCTGGACGTCTAGTTCTAAGACACAGAAAACACAGAAAACCTGCATGCAATAACGACGTTTCTAACCCTTCCCGTAGGTTGTTTACATGCTTTAAAAATATAGAAAAATGTTAAATACGTAGTATATCATATCCTAAACTAATCCCCCATGCAACTTGCCTTAATCCCTCCTAATGGAGTGTCGAATCCGAGCTCGAAGAAGCCCGTCTCGCTAGGGAGACAGTTCTTTCCTCCGTCTTCAAGCAATCCGAAACCTCCTCCGATGAAGTTCCTCCGCCTGGATGAGCTTTTGGGCACGAAGTCCTATGTATCTCCTCGTGTAGAAGCCTCTGAACCGCACGAACCAGCACCAGATCGCTCAGCAAAACCCTTCCTCTGCCCTCTTTCTCTCCTCCAGAACCAAGGCAAAAACCCCCTTTTATTCCTGTGAGATCTGGTCTTATAAAGACCTCTCAAGTAAAGACCAAACCTAATCCTGACCCTCGGATCTAAACGTATCGGATCAGCTCATTAAAGCCTTCCCAAAACGTCCGATTTCCTTAATCCGGAACGGAAAGCTCAAAAACAGGCAAGTCAGCTTAACGTCAACATAGGTTGTCGTCTACCCCAAATATAAACGTCCATCGTTGATGTCGTTTATAGTCTTGCCCATAATTAAATAATTCAGAAAAATATTAAACGTCAATACCTATCGTCGTTAACATCCCATAAATGGCATGCGATGTTGCCGTTTACAAGCTTTAACGTCAAATGATCTTGACGCCTAGTTCTTACACAGAACAACATTCAATTTATGCAGAAATAACCACACAATGAACAGAATACATTCAGGGAAATTCTAGGGTACTACACGCATGGATCCGAAAAGCACGCGACGTTACATTACTATCATCTAAAAAGAAAATTTCAACCTCGAAATTCATAACACAACTCAAAGTTAAACAACTTAAACATACACACCTTTACAAGCACTATCATCTAAAAAGAAATACAAAGCTTATTCAAACAGATAGGGATACCCTTTAGCCATCTCCTCGGCTAACTAGGTATCCTCACCACCTAGCCTATTTTTCCATCTCACTTTAACTAGCTCACTTTAACTAGCTTTCTTTATTTCTCAATTTCTTTATCTTTCGATCAGTGATTTGCACCGGATACTCAGGCATAGTCATATCTGGCCTCAGGTCACCACCTTGATATCTGATTATTTGAGCTGGATCTTCAATGCACTTTCTTAACATGGAGACGTGAAAAATATCATGCACATCTGCAAAATCAGCTGGCAAATCCAGTCTATAAGCTATTTCCCCAATCCTTTCTAACACTTGAAAGGGTCCCACATATCTCAGGCTCAACTTTCCAGTCTTGCCAAATCTCATAATACCTTTACTCGGGGAAACTCTCAAGAAAACCAAATCTCCCACCTCAAACTGAAGTGGTCTCCTCCGGTTATCTGCATAACTTTTTTGCCTGCTTTGAGCTGCCTGCAATTTTTCTTTAATAAGCTTCACCACTTCTGTGGTTTGCTGAATCAATTCAGGACCCACTAACTGCCTTTCTCCCACTTCATGCCAGTTCAATGGGGTTCTACATGGCCTTCCATATAAAGCTTCATACGGTGCCATCCCAAGACTGGTATGATAACTATTATTATAGGCAAACTCAACCATTCCCAAATGATGCTCCCAGCTACCTCCCCAAACTAAACAACAAGCCCGCAACATATCTTCAATCGTCTGGATAGTCCTCTCTGTCTGACCATCTGTCTGGGGATGATAAGCGGAGCTATATCTCAGCTCAGTACCAATTACTTTCTGCAGACTTCTCCAAAAACCAGAAGTAAATCTTGGATCTCTATCAGACACAATAGTCTTTGGAATACCATGCAGTGGAACAATTCTTTCAACATAAATATTTTCTAATCTGTCCACTGTCCAAGACGTACTTACTGCCACTAATCTGCACACCTTGGTTAATCTGTCAACAAATACCCATATTCCATTATGCCCGGAACTCGATCTTGGTAAACCTGCCACAAAGTCCAAAGCAATATCATCCCATTTCCACTGTGGGATGGGCAACGGTTGTAACAAACCTCCAAGTTTCTGATGTTCTGCTTTAATCTGTTGACAGATAGCACATCTTGCAACAAACTCCGCTATTTCTTTCTTCATATGAGGCCACCAGAAATGCTTTCTCAAATCATGGTACATTTTAGTACTACCCGAATGGATAGTGTACCTAGATTTATGAGCCTCTTCCAACACTCGCTGCTTTACCTCTCCTTTAGCTGGAACAAACAACCTGCCCCTGAGCCTGACCACACAATTATCATCAATGGTAACTCCTTCTATTTTCATAATTTCAGCTAAACTTACATCTGCTCTCTGAGCCTCAATAATCTGCCAATACAAAGACGGCTCTACAGCACTAGCAGCTAGTACTGCCCGTCGCTGACTACTGGGCACATAAGGAGTTCTCCACTACCTCTTCATACAACTTCCATTCTTTAATCATCATCAAACTTACATATGCCTTTCTGCTCAAGGCATCTGCTACAACATTGGCCTTACCCGGATGGTAAGCCAAACTGAAATCATAATCCTTTAAATATTCAACCCATCTGCGCTGGCGAAGGTTTAAATCTTTCTGCGAGAAAATATACTTCAAACTTTTATGATCTGTAAAGATCTCAAATCTCTCGCCATACAGATAATGCCTCCACATTTTCAAGGCAAACACACCTGCTGCAATTCCAAATCATGAGTGGGGTAATTCTCTTCTGCCGGCTTCAATTGCCTGGACGCATAAGCTATCACTTTACCATGCTGCATAAGCACTGCGCCAAGTCCTCTTCTTGAAGCATCTGCATAAACCACAAAACCACCACTCCTGCCGGTAATGTCAATATAGGTGCTGATGTAAGTCTCTTCTTCAATTCCATAAAACTTTTCTGACATTCACGGACCACACAAATGGCACCCCTTTCCTGGTCAATTTAGTCATAGGTGCTGCAATCTTAGAAAAATCTTGAATAAAGCGCCTATAATAACCTGCCAATCCCAGAAAACTTCTAATCTCGTTATTGTCTTAGGCACTCCCCATCTCATCACTGCTTCCACTTTACTTGGGTCCACTGCTACTCCTTTAGCTGAGAAAACATGACCCAGAAACTGAATTTCTTTCAACCAAAATTCACACTTATTGATTTTAGCAAACAACTGGTTATCTCTTAACAACTGCAGAGTAAACCTCAAATGAGCTGCATGCTCCTCTTCAGATGCTGAATAAATTAGAATATCATCAATAAAGACCACAATGAATTGGTCTAAATATGGATGAAAAATTCTATTCATCAGATCCATAAAACCTGCAGGAGCATTGGTCAACCCAAATGGCATAACCACAAACTCGAAGTGACCATATCTGGTTCTGAAAGCTGTCTTATCTATATCCTCCTCTTTGATTCTAACTGATGGTACCCGGACCTCAAATCAATTTTAGAAAATACCTTTGCTGATTGCAACTGATCAAACAGATCATCTATCCTCGGCAACAGGTACTTATTCTTAATGGTCACATCATTCAACTTCCTATAATCAATACACATCCGAAAACTTCCATCTTTCTTTTTCACAAACAATACCAGCGCTCCCCACAGGGGGAATGACTCGGTCTAATAAACCCTTTCTGCAACAGCTCTTCTAATTGCTTTTTCAATTCTTTAAGTTTTGCTAGTGCCATCCGATATGGAGCTTTAGAAATCCACATGGTACCTGGCAGCAACTCAATGGTAAAGTCCACCTCTCTATGTGGAGCTAAACCAGGAAAATCCTTAGGAAAAACATCAGCAAATTCCCTAACCACGGGAACTGCTTCCACTGGCTGACTAGCTTCTACCAGACTTACCGAGGCTAAATAAGCCACACATCCAGCATTTATCAACTTTCTATCTTTAATTGCAGAAATTAGAAACTTAGAGGTATGAAAAGACATACCTTGATATTCAAATACTGCACCATTAGGATGACAAAACCTGATCCTTTTCTTTCTGCAATCTAACATTGCTCCATAAGTCTCAAGCCAATCCATACCCAAAATAATATCATAATCTGACAACTGCAGGGCATATAACCGACTCGGCATCTGGTTCCCTTCAATCATAACAGGAGCTTCATCTATATAGCTGAAGTGAGTAGGAACTCACCCGAAGGAACCTCCACTACTAACTCACAAGACTTCTCCTCTAAAGGATGAGCTATACAATCCAGAAATTCTTCGAAAATGAAAGAATGAGAGGCACCCGAATCAAATAAGACTCTTGCTGAATAATTATAAAGAGGTAAAGTACCTTCTATCATATTCGATGCCTCCGCCTGGGCTCGGTGATAGCCATAACCCGGCCTCTTCCCGCTGCTGCGGTGCTCCTCTGCCACGACCTGCCTGTGGCTGCTGAAACTGCTGAGGCTGCTGCTGCTGCTGCACACCTCTTCCATACCCATATTCTCTCGGATAGGGGAATTGCGGATCAAATGCCCCGGCTGATTACAATTATAGCATCTATATCCTGGTGGAGTAATGGGCTGCCTGGCAGTACTCTGCTGCGACTCCTCCACCTCAGGCCTACCTCGGCCTTGCTGAAACTGCTACGACCTCCCCATCCTCTTCCTTTGCCTTTAAATGCTTGCTTTAATTTCTGGCCCCATTTACCAAAGCCTGATGAAGAAGGTCCTGCTGGTGCTTTACCCTTACTTGCACCTACTGATTGCTGCGGTAGCCGAAAACTACCTGAGCCTGACTCGCTCACCTGACGAGTCCGAATAGACCTCCCCAATGTAGCTGCTCTCTGGGCTGCTTCTTCCACTGTCTTGCACATGAGAGGTACTATTGCATCCTGCAACTCCACTCTCAAACCTCTAATAAAATACTCAACCATCATATTATTATCTGAAACTACATAAGGTGCATAACAGCTAAGTGCCATAAACCTCATCTGGTACTCTAAAACTGAAGAGTTACCTTGCTGGAGCGTCCGAAACTGTTCTCTTTTCACTTGCTGTACTTGAATCGAAAAGAATGTATTGTTAAATACATCAAGAAATTCCGACCAAGTAATAGCCTCTTCTGTCCTGCCTGCAAAGGTGGTCTGCACCTTCAGTCGCCACCATTCCAATGCAAAACCTCTCAACTGATAAGCAGCTAACACAACTTTATCTGCTGCCGAACACCTCATAGTTGCAAAAACTCTTTCGATCTCATGAACTCAGTGCTCCGCTGTATCTAGATTCGGCCCTCCTGAGTAAGTAGGTGGCTGCAATCTCAAAAACTTTTCAACCTGCCTCACTGGTTCCTCTGCTAATAGCACTGGTGGTGGTGGCACAGGTGCTACAAAAGGCACCTCTACTCTTGGTGGGACTGCAGCAACATGTACAGTCTCTCCATCCCCATGTGGCACTGCAACCAGTGGTACCGGCGCCTGCTGATCCATCCTCGCCCGAATATCCGTGAGGCTTTCCCAAATCCTCTCAATCATACGCTGAGTACTTTCCTCTGGATCATCTCCTCCACCACCTCAATCTCTTCTATCAGTCATTCCAGAAATTTCTACATAAACAAAACACCAAACAAAAATCAAAACAAAAAATTATCAGAAACCAGGGTCCCTACCAGCAGTGTACAAAGACCGAAATAAGGCTATGTATCTTTCTAATTCCCTTATATTAACACGGACCTTGCTCTGATACCAACTGTGACGGAACACCTCGGCCAAGCCCGTTAAACCAATAACGTACTTGATCCGAGTCCGCCTCCCGCGAACGGGCCGAAGCCTCGCAAGGGATACCAAACCACAGTCCGTGTAAACACAAAGGAACACACCACATTATATATATATATATATCACATGTTACATAGCCATATTTCCACAAAACTGAAAAGAAGTACAAGAGCCTGGGGCATACCCCGAGGTACAACTGAAGAAAATAAACAACTAACTACACTACACTGCTGGAGCTGCTACTACACGCTGGAGGTACCGACCCTGCACCACTACGGCGCAGCTCTGAACTGGACGACGGTCGCGAAACGTCCTCCTCGCTCTCACCTGTGGGGGTAGGGTGAGCCTCGCTAGTCACTGGCTCAGTAGGGAACTCCCCAAAACTGAGCAAACCAAAAACCACAGGTACAAAAGCAATAAACAGTACCAACAATTTATAGAACAGCTAAGCAGGATATAAAGCTGTAAAAGTACTCACCGTCTGTCGACTACGACGAAAACAACTTTAATAATTAAACGGCAAACCAGTAAGATGTACAAGTTAAGTAGAGACAGTCAAACACGAGCCACGTGAACTGGTTCGCGACACCAGAAACTGACTCGGACAAGCTAACACAGGTCTACCTCTTAGTCTCGCAGCCATGGACGAAAGGTCCAGCTGCCGCTCCACGTGAAAAAGTCAAGCAACTGTGGAGACCAACCAAACACCACCACCTGCAGACCACACGGTCACAGGCCCATGCCTAGCACCTCTAGAGATCTTGGCCCCGAACTCTCTAGAGTGAGGCACTGGAAAAGGACTAGCTGGGGTCCAGTACGTCTACTGGTGTCCGTACCCCCAACTACGAGCACGTTACAAGTGACTAAAGACAAACACAAGGGTCACTGTCCCACTGTCGTCTTTCCCTCAGCCGGACGTACAACAAAAACACAGGAGTGAGGGTGTCCAGGTCAGACGACACAGACCTCGACGGTACAACATAAGTACCGGGACAAAGCCCCGAGCTAACAGCCTGGCTTACAAAGAACCTGGGGCACCCAACTGGAGAGGTAACCACGGTAGGCGTCGTACTACTCGCCACGTACACAAAACCACGTGCAGGTCACACACAAACCACGTGAAACCTCACGTAAACCTCAAGTAACAACGGTCCACCACACGTGAACCCAACTGGACTTGCGTGAATAACACACAACCTCGAAAGTGAGTAACTAACAGCATAGCCCGTATGCTAAACACAGAAACCATGTGCACTCAGTGCACCACAGGTGCCAACGCACCATTCATTATCGATAAATACCATAAATAGTTATTTCTGCTTATACACAAGTTAGCGGCCACATCGACTGCCGCTTACAGGAAGTAGACGGCAATGGATCTGGTCGTCTATATCCCGGCTGATGAGCTTGGCGACAAATGATGTTGATGCCAAGATCTTCAGCCTCTATTCCTGCAGAAACCCTAAACCGATCCTATATGCATTTTGATCCCAAAACCATAGAGAAAACACAATGAAATAGTTCCTCTAACATCCACACATTATAATTAAACTATAACAGCATGTTTTACTACTTAAATTCATCAAACCACCCATTGTCCCCACATGGTGCAACTTAATCCGAAAATGCATTAAATATGCTGATTCATGTGGTTAAGTCGTGTTTTAATGATCCTACGGAGCTAACAGGGTTCGTTCCCTACCTCAGAACACGCTTAAACCTTTAGAATTCTCCTGGTTCACACCGAACCCTCCGCAAGCTCCTACGGCAATTGCACCATGCCACTGCATTTCCTTGTCCGATTTGGCAACGCCACACGTCCCACGATCCTCCAACCACTCTCCTGTACCTGTTAGAAGCTTTTGGGATACGGGGGCGTGAAGCTGGGGCAAGGGGAAGAGAGAACAGGGTGGAAAACCTGCCCTCGGGTGACCCTATAACCTGTAGATTTCACAGGTTGGCGTCAACCCCTCTGTCGTTTAAGGCAACCGCCACCATAAACGTCCACATCTTATGCCGCCAAGTTCATGCAGTCAACGGTACCTTTCCTGGACGCCAACAAGTCAACGGCCACCCCTGGCCGCCAACTCCAACTCAACTGCAGCAGGTCCTATTTCATTTCAAGACCAAACCTGCACCTCACCTGAGCAAACCACACATCCAAACCACACATTCCACACAACCAACTCACACTGGCCTCACAACGGCCATCACAACCATTACACACATGATCCGCATGGATCCGAAAAGCACGCGACGTTATAATGTGTTTCCAAGAAAGATAAGTTCCTTTCAGTCCGCAAGTAAAGTATTAGAAGACTTATCATGAAAATAGTAGTCAGTCAAAAAGTCATACTGTATGGAACTATATCCAGAACAGACTCTGTGTATGAAAGACATCTTAAAATGCGTATGTGAAATATTTAACAGACAACGGGAGATTTGAAATTCATGGTTTCAAACTCTAAGGTTATTTAAAACATGTATGTGAAACCTTTAATCAAGATGTTTTCAGAAAGTTCCTTGATCAGAAGATATGCAATATGATCAATATGATTTCTTCAAGGATAATATCTTGATATAAAATGATATTGAAAACAATGGTCAAATCAATAAAGTTTATTCATAATCTTTCTTGATCAACAGAATAAAGATGATCGTTAAGATAAAGATGATCAGGGTATCAATGATAATATATGTAGAACAATAATCAATATGCAGAAAACAATCGATATGATGATAACATATGATAGTAATTGATATAAAATGTTCAATTGATAAAATGTTAGTCAATCGATAGAATGTTCATCAATCGATATAAAATGATCGATTGGTCAAGGAAACAACATAAACGGTCAAAGTGAAGCTTCGACTGGCTAGAATACAATGCAATCGGTCAAAGTGGAACTTCGGATATGATGAAGTGGAACTGTTGAGCAACTCTTTTTTGGTTACTAAAATATCTATCACAATATTTTTGTTATGACAAAACCTTTTTTCGCCTTTAGTATTTATGAAAATCAAAAGATATCATACAATCATACCTTTTGACGAGAACTATGCCTACACAGATTCTAAGTCCACAGAAACATATCACAGTGAAAATTTTCTAAGTCCACAGTGTATACTGTATATCTTTCTAACTCCGACTCTTGACTCCAACTCTTGAAGAGTCGAAGTAATGCTTTAATCAGATACACTCTGACTTCTGGAAAGTCGAAGTATGGCAGCACTCCAACTTCTAAAAAGTCGAAGTCTGACAGAACTCCAACTCCTAAAAAGTCAAAGTCTGGCAGCGCTCCAACTTTTGGAAAGTCGAAGTACGGCAGGACTTCGACTTCTAAAAAGTCGAAGTCTGACAGAACTCTGACTCCTCAAAAGTCAAAGTCTGGAAGCACTCTGACTTCTAGAAAGTCGAAGTCTTTGCTTCGTTTTGAGCCTTACTCCAACTCCTGAAAAGTCGAAGTCTGAGGAAACTCTGACTTCATATAAGTCGAAGTCCGCTATCTGTTTGTTGCCACTCCGACTTCCCAAAGAAGTCGAAGTCATTGCTTTTTCACCCCAACTTTAATAAAGTTGAAGTAGTAGTATTCCTAAAATCGAAGTTTATTGTCTCTATTAGTCTTACTCCGACTTCTTAAAAGTCGAAGTATCTCTTGTCATTATTTTATATTTGTACTTAACTGAAAAATTCAAATCTCTATAAGCACTAGTTAACATACATCATTACACAAACTTTACTTTGAAGTATCTCTTACTTTGAGAAAGTTTCCTTAAAGTTCAATTATTCCTTTTTTGGGGGGAAAAATATTTTCTTCAAAAATCATTTTATTTGAGTAGTATCTCCTTTGGATATGTAATATACAAAAGATATATTTGCTATCTCTTTTACTGATAGAAAGATAAGTTGATCTCTGGTTGACGGATGGTCAAATATTAAATGCTTGATAAGTCTAATGGGCTATCTGTTAGAACCTACCTACTACTGTCATAAATACCTTGACTTTCAGAAGAAAAACATGCGCAACTTGTAGACACGCGAATATGACTCCACCGCGGGCAAATTTCATATTGCACCATAATGCCACAAATGGCCCTCCTTTTGCCTTGCAAGAGCAGTTTCCCAATCATTCTTGGATCACCCCATTTCTCCCCGGTACTTCCCCTCCATTTACAAGGCTTGCCGGGCAACGTGGGCATCATTTTCAAGTTGCGTCGGGTATGGCAGACGCGTTTATGAAGGCAGCTGAAATGTGTCCGATCTGGTGGACGCGATTATGCTCGTTTATCTGCCTTTTGGCACATGCTCCAATTTGAATCGCGTCCACCATGGTCGCCGCGATTAGGCCCTGGACCTAAAGTCACCGCACTCAAGAACGCCCATACGTCGAGTCATGGCGGATCTTTGAATCGCGTCCGCCTGAGCCGCCGCGGTTTTAAAGTCAAACCCTAAAGCCTACGGCTAAGGACAACGCATTTATGAGCCCCATGCTTCGAATTATTGCCCAATTGGAAATGCGACCACCCAGGCCGCCGCGTTTCAAGTCGCGGCGGCCCTACTCAATGCAATTCCAAGCCTAGCTGTGGGCTATGATCATCATGTGACTGTCCCATCAAACTGACTTTTGAATCGCGGCGCTCATACCTGACGCATTTCAATTCATAGTCGAGGCGGCTGCACTCGACGCGATTCAAGCCTTTCACCTCTATAAATGCACCCCCGAGGGTCATTTGTTGAGGGGGGTCCCATTCATAGTGGCGGAGCTCTGCCGGATTGGCGCCTGGACTCCGGACCTAGGAGGCCTTCCACGCCGTCCGAGCTATCCCCTCCATCCTATCGGCGCAAGGCGGGAGGAGTGCAGGCTTATTCCACGTCATCCTCTGCCTCACCCATTCCAAGCCGCGTCGTCATGCCATCCGTCCATTGGGGAAGCACCTCCCCCCTTCCCACCTTTTTGTTTATACCTCCCTCCGAGCCCCACGTGGCTCTTTTCATTTCATTTTCCCTTTTTCATACACACACACATGCAAGCATAACACACACACCCACATTCTTTAGGGGTTTAAAAGACACCACATGGTATGTCGTTCCCCATGCTATTCATTCATTCCATTTCATTTATTTAGGATTGTATACTACACATGTGTCTAATCCCCTTCTTTTATTTGTATTATTTTTTAGGATAATCATCAACGGAAAGCACCTTCTACCACAGCCAGCCGTGATCATAGAAGAAGAGGAACCCACACCACCGCGCAACCTCCCACGCTCCAACAGGTATTCTACGTGATCACTTCTTCCATTCGCACCCTTCGCCGTGCACCTCCATTCGGTACCCTCGTGTACCTGGCGATCGTGGATCTTTTCTTTTCTTTTCATTCTTTTCCATTTTCCACCCCGCATACCACACACCACACTATGATAATATCCCTCTTTGTGGACCGTAGCTCGGAGTTCTCCCCTAAAAAGGGGAACGAAAAGCCACATCTACAAATGGCAATCACGGTGGGACCTCTTTTTGCATTTTCTTGTTGATTATCCTCCCTCCTTCGTGCCCCACGTGGCACTCTTCTTGGCGCCCTCGTGTGCCCCTCCTTCTTTTATCCTTTATTTTATACTCTGCAAAGCATGTTGTGTGTTTGATTTTTCTTCTTGTGCATATCCTGTGTTTTACTGCCTTCTTTCCTGCTTTCTTTACTGTCCTCGGGTTGCCTATGGAATCGCGTCCGACACAGCGGACGTGATTCAATGCTTGATAACACGTCCAGTTATCCAGATGCGTCTCTGTTTTGTGTCGCAGAGGCGAAGGCCGACGCGTTCTTATCAGCAATCCATCCACAGGGACTGGGCGCGGCTCTGGCAGCCTTTTGGGGCTTTCAGATCCGCGTCCAGGTGACTGGACGCGATTCAGTTGGAGTCGCAGTGTCTGTACCCGACGCGATTCCATCTGCTGATAGAACGTGCCCCCTTGCCATTTTTGTGTTATATCTGTTGCATATAGGGCATATTGCATCGGTCGGGGGACCTCCTTCCCTCATATCCTAGGCTCCACAGACCCTTCCGGTGAAGGCAAGATCTCCATTGGGCATTCCATCCCTTTGGACTAGCGAACCTTCTCTCGGAACACCGTAAGTCTTCGTACCCCGTGGATTCCCTCACGGCGGACCGAGCTGGTTGTACCCCTCTGTTGACCCGGGTTTAGCTATCCCATTGCGTGGTGAGGGTGAGCTTAGTTGTACCCGAAGTTCCATACTCTACCCAACTAAGGTCTCATCTAGAGTGACACAACATTTTCAATCCATTAATTAATTGTGAAACTCCTAAAAACAAGTGCTAAGCATCACAACTTGTTTGAACCATCTTTGACTGATTTATATCTGTGCTCAACTTGTTTGTTTGCTTGCCTTGTTAAAATGGACCCATGCCATCATGCTGAATTTAATTATATGAACTATGAGGATAATATTAGATCTCCATCTTTTCAATCCCATGTCCGTCCTGTTGAACCACTCTTTATTACCTTCATATTTTGGTGCTAACAAAATTATGATGTAACTTAAATTGAATATTTTGTTTCATCTGTGTCACATCAATCTCACAGCAAAATAAAGCACTATGATCGTTTTTACACTGAGTGATTGCCTCACATCGATTTGCCTTCTATAACGATTCGTTAACGCTCATAACGATTCGATAATGTGACCATAACGATTTGTTTGCATAACGATTCGATAAGTGACCATAACGATTTGTTTGCATAACGATTCGATAAGTGAGAACAACGATTTGTTCATCACATCGATTTCTTTGGTCACATCGATTTTTTAAGTGAGAACAACGATTTGCTCTCACAACGATTTGCTTGCATAACGATTTGCACATCAATTTGTTAAAGAATCATAACGATTTGCTTGCACAACGATTTGTCATTCATAACGATTTGTTAAGTCTTATAACTATAACGATTTGATAAGTCATTCTCACAACGATTCACTTTGAACATAGATTTCTTATAATCTTCTGAAGTGATCTTGGCGGTCAATATAAAGTCAAAATATCTTCTGACAGAAAAGCTGTATGCACATTTTAGAGACTTGTCAGAAAAATATATGACCTACTATTTTCAGTGTGTTAGTAGAAACACAGTACTATGCACAGTTTATCATAAATACTCTTTTATGCTAACACTCTCTTCTATGCTTACAGACCTCGAAGACCACATGTCTGATTAAGACAAAATGAAGAGAAGATGAGCAACGGCTAGGACTCCAACGGATCCCTTCAATGGATCTATTCAAATTTCTCATATAAAAGAAGAAGCTTGACTGAAGAACAAGTACAGGGCTTTCTTGAAAATCTTTGAAGGAGTGTACAACCAGTGAGGAACCTCATCGGCACATACACTCAAAAGAAAGAGAGAAAGAGCCTGAGCCAAGAAGAAGAAGCGATCAAAAGCATCTCAAGCATTCAAGCCTTCAAGCTTCCTTTCTTCCTTCTCTCTTCATTCTCCCCGTGCTCATTGTAAATCTGGGGGAGAGTCCTTGACTGTGAGCTAGTTCTTAAGTGTTCATCTTGTAATAGCTCTCGGTCTGATCCTTCTTTTTCTAAGAAAGATTTCTGTCTAACTGTAGGACTGTATACAGTAGTTAACCCAGCTAGGGGTTTGTGTCTAGCAGAACCAGACTGGGGTTTGTACCAGTAGTTAACCTAGCTAGGGGTTAGTGTCTAGCAGAACCGCACTAGGGTTTGTACCAATAGGTTTGCTTCTGAACCTGTAAAAGAAGTGGGCTGCCTTCTTGCCCGGGAAAGAGAGGAAGACCAGCTGGGGTGCTGGGTGTTGTAGTGTCCTTAAGGGGGACTGTACCCTTGGTTAGTGAAATCCCAAGAGGTTGCTTGGGGACTAGACGTAGGACTTCCATGTGGAAGGGCCGAACTAGGATAAATTCCTTGTGTCCTTTGTGTGATTGTTTATTTGCTTCCGCACTGCTACTCTCTATCACACTCAACTAACCAAACTTTGAAGTGATAATTTTCTGTGTTTAAGTTTCTGTTTCAGATTTCAGAAAACCTATTCACCCCCCCTCTAGGTTAGCTTGCTACCATACCAAAAAGGGCCAACACGTCCATCTCACCACTGTGAGGGACAACCTTCTACTTCTTATGGTTATGTGTGCACACTGCGCACTAACCAATTTGATATCCCCTCACATTTACCCCCGATTAAAACCCGGCGAGAGCCTTCCCCCCACCATGATTCCCGAGTTCAAACTGTCCTTCATGCACTTGATCAGCTCACCCCTCAATAACTCAACCTTATTCAATCTTTGGTTGAGGGTGTGACCCCCCCTCCTTCTCCTTCCCCTAGGCTCCCGTCTTTGTATATTCCAGCAACTTTACCCCTGTACATTCTTCAACATCTCGGCCCTCTAGCCATTTGCACTCCCGTGCTCCGATCTGTACAGATCACCCCTTAGGAAGCCCCATTCATTCGAGGTCACCCCCATGTACTCCCTCATTTGCCTAGCGGCAACCCACTCCACTCCAAAATGCTCTTCTCCAAAAATTGAACGATTTGGAGAATCAAATAAACAAGCTGTCCAATCCCATGGGTGACCCCGTTGCCGCCATGCTGGCTCTCCCTCAAATTTATATACATCCTTCGGAGATGCCAACGTATCGATCGTACAATGGCACGGGAAATCCCTACCTTCATGTCAAGGAATTCCTCTATGAGTCTTCTCGTTGGCAGCGAGATTCCATCACTATGACATATTTCTTTAGAAAATCTCTTGACGGCCCTACACTCGAATGGTTCTACTCTTTAGAAGCAAGTGAAGCAAGAGACTTCCGCCCCCTGCATAAAAAATTCCTTTAGAGGTACAAAGACCGCGTCAGCCCCTATCTCTCTATCACGGATTTGGCATCTGAGAAGATAAGGGCCAACAAGGAATTTGTACAATTCCCTGACCGTTGGAGGTCAATGGCCACTCGATTGCAGCATGAGCTCTCGGAGTCAGAGCAAATCAAAATCATTATTTCCAACTCCACTCTGAGGTTCAAGCACATTTTGGCCATGAATATGATTGAAACCATGGAAGAGCTCTACGAGCGGGGACGTTACATCTAGACACATCTGATGGACTCCCCGATCGTAGACTTGTTTGATCAAATTAATCTGAGAAAGAATGGGTCAGTGGATGCCATCCACCATACAACAACCACATCATATACACCTCCGCAAACTCCCATTTACCACAACATGTCTCCACCCAGGTGTCCACTGATTCATCCTCCTCGGACCCAACAACCTCCAACTGGGCCATAGAATGCCCCCATAAATGAAGAAGCTCTCGTGCCCAATGTTGCACCTGCTTCGGCTCCAATGCCAGCTCCCATACCACCACAACTACCCCCACAACGACCTCCACCTCCACCACTGTCACGCCCCAATGCGGAATATCAGAACGCGAGGCAGTTGCAAGTAAACGGGTACAAAGCGAGAACTAGACATCAAACCATTGAATAAGAATAAATACTAAAGCAATTGCATCTCATTAATAACTTTTCAAATGTCTAGTTACAACTACTAATGTTAGAGCCATTCTATAGGGCCCAATTACACTGAATGAAAGCAAAAGACTAACTAACACTCTAACATAGTACTAAGACGCTAGGGTACTCATGACTTCACTCCTGGTCGTTCTTGTCCTTTTGAGATTAAGTGTCATCCTCAGTCTCACTTGAGAACACAACGAAAAATAATGTAGGGTGAGCGATAAGGCCCAGTAGGACTTAAATCTCAGGATCAAACATGCTTTAAGTGATTAATGTCTTATAAAGAACAACAACTAGAGAGAATAACGAGAAACGTATAGAAAGTAATGATACACGATAACGAGGAACAATAGCACAATGCACGAGAGTATAGCACAACAAGTATGATAACGGATTGGCCGTATAACAAGATAACAAGTAAAGTTGCACAACAGTGCACAAGTCACGATAGCAAGTGTTGGTCGATATTCTTTCAACCACGAGTTCAAGTAAACAACAATTGACTGTTTGATTGATTTCCATAGATCAAATCTTGCGTGTTCATGCGTTAGGTTGATGCCAATCACCCTGATCATTAGACCCCCGCGAGTTATAGCCTTTCAGGTGCTCCTCCCAAGGACCAGATCGGGCCCTTATAATGTTACCTAGCATAGTCATGTTTTTATCATAGATAATCAATTTAATGGCCAAATAGAGTACCAAGAAATAGATGAGAGAACTAGATGAATAGACGAGATAGTATAGTGAACGTGAATAGGCGAGAGTGTAGAGACAGTAGATGAGACAAGGGCATATTCCTAAGACAATGTTAAACAAGCGGTAGTAACAGTTGCACAACACACACGATTGGTGTTGGCAGTCTGGTGGAATTCACTACCCTTCCACTGGCCAAGTATGCACAGGTCCAGAGGTCCGGCGTGATTCAAGCTCAGAGAGAAAATAATCTAAGGCCGTACGGATCTTACTGATCCCTAGAGTGTATCATAGGTGTTAGGGTACAACCAGCTCGTCGACCATGTGGGAACCCATGGATAGAGGAGACTTACGAAGGCCTTGAAGAAGGATTCACTAGTCCGGCAGAAGGAATATCCGACAGAGAGTTCGTCCAAGTCAAGAGGAAGTGTATATATAGAAACAAGTGCTCGACGTTCTAGAGGAATTTCTAGGACAGTGGAGCGTTGGTAACGGTGTTCGAAATCATCGCAAAAAACCATAGACAAGTATATTTAAAATATGGCAATGTAATTACATGATTGACATAATTTACCAGATGTATTATGAGATATTTTCATGCCAAGTTAAGTCATAATGGATGGTTCAAAGTGTGTGCTTGTGAATAAGAAATCATGGATATGAAAGGTCATGTGATTGACTTTTATTTAATTAAAAATACATTCAATATTTACAACTTCGTTTTTCTGTGTTTAAGACAGTTAACAAAATATGGGGTAACCGTAGAACAACAAGACTTGCAAAAATGTGGGTTTTCATGCAAAAAGCCCAGATCGCGACGTACCCATGTGAGGGTCGCGACAGGGTAAGAGCAGAACGCGACAAGGTCTTGCACAGAACGCGGCAGACCTGTCTGATCAAGCGGTCAAAACGCGACGACAGCCCCTGTCGTGTTCAGAACGTGATGGGTGGCTCTGTCGCGACCAGCCCTAAGAATGTGGCCTATCGGGCCGTCACGTTCTCAGGTACTGCGCTAGAGTTCGAGCGGGAAATGGACAGAGCATGGGATTGCGGGCCAAGTTTCCCTCTTTTGACTCATGGTGATTCAAAAATTCATAACTAAATGTACAATCAATGAAAAATCACGAAGCAAGTTGCAAAGTGATCTAGACATACATGGGTACTTACAGTAAATAGGAATTGGAAAACAGGTAGGGTTTAGGCATGCTTTAATCATGTGTATTTATGATGAACATGAAACAGTACATAGTCGAGATCAAAGTATTAATTCGTAAGATAGGATGGATGAAAATTAGGGCTTTCAGGGGCAAAAGAAACCTAACTATCATCAATATCCCCAGTAAGATTGTCGTGGCATGGGGTTGAACATACATGGAGATTAAGATATAATATGAAGGGTCGGGGTCATGATGAGTGCAGAACTTCAAAAATCAAGAACAAAAATTATACTCAATGGAAAATTATGAAATCAAAGGGCTTTTGTCCCTGATGGTTGGGACAACTTACAGACGAAATTATATTGTAAGGCCCTCTAATTTCCGTCGCATTATTTGCATTTATGTGTGTATGTTTGTACTTGTGTATGTATGTACATATTTACGTACGCATTAATTAATATAATTACGTGTGCATATGTTTATATTTAGTATAAATAATGCATGTATTGCATGATGATAGTATGGATACAATACCGTATGGATATTGCATGTATATATGCAAGGTATGTATGGTTTTCTGCATGATTTAGAGTTCTGGCTGAAGGTCACCTTGGCGTCAACCCTAGGCCGTTTAGCAGGTGTCAGCGTCCAGACATGGACGCCAATACTCATCTCGGCGTCCAGTGATATGGACGCCAACTTCTCTGACCTGCATGCGCAGCAGAGCTGCAAGCTTCTGAAACAAGGTATGACAACCATTGGGGGGATGTTCCCCAACGGCTCTGAGGGTGTCCTATCACCCTAGTGAGTGGGAGAGAGACCCTCCTAAATCCTGAACCCAAATTGGTCTCTCCCACTCTTCCCTTCACCCTTGTGAGAGGAGGAAAAGAGGAGAAAAACCCTAGGAGGAAAAACTGTGAGAAAACCCATCTTAGCACCCTCAAATCCGACCCCATTAGAGCTTGATCTGGAGATCTACTGCGACAAGAAGGAAGCTAGAGCAAAGGAGAAGGCTTCCCCATTGTCCCCTTGCTGTGGAGCTCGTCCAAGAACCCAGAGGAAGGTGACCTTGGAGGGAGTTCTGCAACTTTCTTGGGACTGCCCAAGGAGGTCTTCACCGAGCCCTAGATCCCTTGGAGGAATTTTATAAAGGCAAGTGACCTATCCCTGATGTCCCCTTATGAGTCTAGGTTGGTTTTGTGATTTTTATGGAATTTTCCTCGAGTCCTAGACCCTCCTATTCACCCAAGATTCAGAGCTCGGGTCTGTGTTTCTGCACAGACCTGGTTCGACGGCAAGGTCCCTGGATGCCCAGATCATGATTGGCGTCCATCGACCATGCCGCTGACCCTGAGTCAGCGGCCAGAGACCGCCGTCTAGTTCCTCAGGACAGAACAGTGAACTGTTCTGCCCTTCTTCTACTTTAATTTCGATATGATTTCCGTGATGAGGATATATGGTAAACCTTATACTCTATGTATTTTGTAAATTGTGGTGTGTGGATGAATGTGGTGTGATGGTGAATGTGGAAATGGTATTCCTTAAACTTGTAAACTTGGATTGTTGATTCTTGCAAATTTAGTTTTCATGATTAGAATTGTATGAAGGCCTTGGTTTTGGTCTGATCATGAAAGTCAGTGGGTCAGTATATGTTTTGCAAATTTGGTAAATTATCCATGCTAGTGTAACGTGCTAATAAATCCGATTCGGTAGAATAAACTGAAAGCATGCAAGAATGGTTTGTAGTGACCAATCCATAGATGTATGAATTAGGGTAATGTTGTATTCTAAATTCATGCATATGTTAGTAACTTATGTTTAAAACAGTAAGTGGCAAGTTACAAGATGTGTTAAACCCCGTGTTAAATGAAATTGTGAATGGCATGCTAATTAGGTGTTTTATTTACTGTAAATTCCATGAAGCTCATAAAAATCTGAAAAATTTAGGGTATCATCTTGAACCCGAAAACAGCATGTGGTTAAAATTTCAAGTCATTTGGATCAGTAAATAAAAAGTTATGTGTTTTCATGTGAAATGTGATAATTCATGCATATGATTGTAATGTGATTAGCTATGGTTTAAAACCAACATGATTAGTGTGTTTACTATGTGTTAAACTCTTGAAATTCTATAGTACCATGTTAGGAAAAACAGAGATATTCATGTGAGTGAGAAAGTGAATGTGATGGAAGTGTAAAGTGTAAAACCATGTGTAAAACGATAAATGTGTAAATGTGTAATTGTGCCAATGTGACACTGCTTCCGTAGAGGGCAGTGGAGCTGTATCAGGGAAAAGTCCCCCTGAGAAAGTTCATTGTTTTAAGTGACCCTAAGGGCATTAGGGGGAAATCCTGGAGGTGGACAAGTACCACTGGTTAGGGTGGAGACTTGTTCTCCCAGTCTGTGCAGTCCAAGAGTCGCCATTGGAATGTCTAGATGGCGTCTATGTGTAATGTGATGTGTATATGTCCTTCTTTGGTGGTTTGGACTATGTGTCACGGCACCTAAAAATGTGTAAAGTGTAATGTGAAATGTGTATGTGACCATGTGTAAATGTGTAAGTGACATGTGAATGTGTATGTGTAAAGTGAACCATGTGAAAGATGGAACTTGTGTAAAGAAAATGTGAAACTAAAGATGTGAAAATGTGTTATTGAAAACCATGTGAGACAAATTTGAAATCATGTGAAATCAGTGAATTTATGTTGTCATCATCATGTTGTTATGTGCAAAGATGTTTAGAACCCATGTTAGGGATAGTTGGTGAAAACAGGCAAAAGATAGCATGATTGTTTGATCACATGACATGTTTTATGTAGCGTTGTAGCTCTCATGCATAGGTTTTCAGCCATGAAACCATATGAAATCAGCAACCTAAAGCATGTGAAAGGTTCATGTATGTGTTTAAAAATGTGTAAAATCCATGCTAGTTGTGTTTCCCTTCCATGTATGTAAAGTTCATGCTGATAGCTCTCATGTTTTGATTCTTTAAAGATTAAAGTTTCATGAGTAAATTGAATAGAGACCATGTGATAGGTGAATTTTATTTAGAAATCTGAAAGCATGAGTTATGTATAAAAATTGTAGAACTTTCATGATAGGTTGAAAAATTGAATTGACTAACATGCTATGTGTGGCTAATTGTAATGTGCATGTAGAAACCACTAGGACTTATAAGTGTATATCATGAGTAGTGTTGCTTGCTGAGTCCTTGGACTCACTCCTTGCTTCGGCGTACAACTATAGTTGGTGACACAGTACCTTTGGAGGAGGCAGCAGAGACGGACTCCGAGCGTGGAGACTAGCTAGTTTTTGGAGTTCTTTGAGAATTGTGTATTTCACAGTATGTAATTTTGAACATTGTACTAGAAGCATCATGAGAATGATGTATAAGTGTGGACATTTGTATTTAATTTCATCAATTTAAATCATGTGGATTTTTAGTTCTTTTATGTTAATTGCGAACTGCATGTATGTTTAATGTGGATGATGAATGAATGAAGACATTGGTCTTTTACTTCCGCTACTCTGTTGTATATTCGCGTGTATCTCAGCTGTTTGCATCGTTTGGGTAAATGTTCCACTGTGACAGTACTTGCTATACCGACGTGGGTTGGTATAACCGTACCGGTGTAACGAGGGCCGTCACATATATGATTTAAGCTTGTAAGAATGCCTACCTTTAGTCATTTTCCTCTTCTAGGCCTAGAACTTGAAGAACGAGAGAGAGAGCTTGAGAGAGTCTTCTCCCCACGAGATCTCCTCCTCCTGGCCTCTCCTCCTGGTCCAGCAATCCTTGGCAACGAGCTAAGGCCAGCCATGGGGGATTTAGGAGAGTATTTGTGCTTCCTATATTTCTATTTCCTAATAGGACTCTAACTCCTATTTAATTCTGAGATTTCTTATTTAATTCCACCTTCCAAACTTGCCATGTCCAATTTGGGTTAAGTTGGGATCCAAATTCGTGGTCAGCCTATTAGGGTAGGTTTAGGAATCCAATTCCTTCTTAATTAACTATTTTAATGCTTAAATACCTCTTTTCTATTTAAGTAATATTTAAGTTACGAATTTAGGGTATTTTTCTATTATTTTCCTTTTAAAAATCCCTATTTTGGCCCACAAATTTATGATGGGTCCATTTAACAAAGCCCATTACTTCTTTTCATTTAATGGGTTTTATTTAATTATCTTTTATTTGATTTTATAATTAATTTTATTATTATTATTATTAAATTTTTATTTTTCGAAAAATTCAAGTTGCTACATCCTCCCCCTCTTAAAAGAATTTGGTCCCCAAATTCATATGATCATAACGGAGAGAATATCTTACCGAAAAGATCGGGGTAGTTCCATCTGATGGTTCCTTCCGGTTCCCATGTAGCTTCTTCCACTCCGCGATTATTCCATAAGACTTTAACCACATGAATGTGACAGTTCCTGAGCTGTTGCACCTTCCATTCTAGTATTTAGACTGGCTTCTCTTCGTAGGTGATGTCCTTATTTAACACCAACTTCTCATGGTGAATGATATGCGTAGGATCATAGACATATTTCCTAAGCATGGAAACATGGAACACATTATGTACACATGCCAGGTCTGGCGGCAATGCTAGTCGGTATGCGACCTCACCAATCCTTTCGAGCACTTCAAAAGGACTGAGCTTTCGTTTTACACCAAATCTTTGGATGCCACAAGTAGGTGACACCTTTAAAAGTACATGATCACCGACTTGAAATTCTAAATCTCACCTTCTTCTATCGGCACAGCTCTTTTGTCTGGACTGAGCAATCTTGAGCCGGTCTCTAATCACTTGAATGTCCTTTGTTATTCGTTGTACCATATCCGGGCCTAGCCATTGCTGTTCTCCCACCTCATTCCAGTATGCAGGAGATCTACAATTCCTTCCATAGAGTGCTTCAAACAGTGCTATCTTAATACTCACCTGATAACTATTGTTATAGGCGAACTCAATAAGGGATAGGTGCTCATTCCATTATCCTTGGAAGTCTATAGTGCAAGCTCTCAACATGTCTTCCACTATTTGGTTGGTTCTTTCAGTTTGCCCATCAATTTGTGGGTGGAATACGGTACTAAAGTTGAGTTTAGTACCCAGTGCACCTTGCAGTCCTTTCCAAAATGAGATGTGAATCTCGGATCTCGATCCGAGACTATAGATGATGGAACGCCATGTAGTCTTACAATCTCTTTGACATATAAGGCAGCTAGTACTTCTACTGACCACTTACTCTTTATGGCTAGAAAGTGGGCAGATTTGGTTAATCGGTCGACAATGACCCATATGGCGTCGAGTCCACCACGAGTCTTAGGTAAACCCATGATGAAGTCCATGCCAATGCTTTCCCACTTCCATTCCGGGATGTCTAGTGGTCTTAGTACGCCAGCAGGGCGCATGCGTTCTGCCTTTACCTATTGGCAAGTAAGGCAATGAGCGACATGTTCGACTATCTCTCTTTTCATGTTCGGCCACCAAAATGTTCTTTTCATGTATTGATACATTTTGGTACCTCCTGGGTGGATAGTGTACTTGTCTTGTGAGCTTCATCCATTAGCTTCCTCTTCAGTTCTTCATTGTCAGGAATGCATGTCCTCCCTTGGAACACCAGTCTTCCATCCTCAGTCATAGCAAAGTCTGGTCTTTCGCTAAGGTTTCCTTGATGCAAACTAAGAATGGATCATTATCTTGTTGAACTTTAATCTCTTCTAGCAAGTCGGATTGAATCTTGATATTGGCAACCAAGACTCGATCGTCACTATGTTCAATATTTAAGTCTATCCTTGTGAATTGTTCTAGTAGTTGCATCTCGCCAAGGACTAGACTCGAAACAGACGCCATCAGCTTTCTACTAAGAGCATCAGCCACAACATTACCTTTGCCTGGATGGAATTGGATGTTGAAGTCGAAATCCTTCAGGTATTCTAGCCATCTTCTCTGTCTCATGTTGAGTTCCTTCTGGGAGAATAAGTACTTTAAGCCTTTGTGGTCTGAATAGACAGTGAATTGTTCTCCATACAAGTAATATCTCCAGATTTTTAAAGCGAAGACCATGATAGCCAACTCAAGATCATGCACAGGATAGTTGACTTCATGAGTCTTCAGTTGTCGGGAAGAGTATGCGATGACTTTCTCCTTTTGCATCAATACACACCCTAGCCCAATTCCTAAGGTATCAGTGTAGACAGAGAAACCTTCTCCCTCTATAGGTAGAGAGAGAACAGGTGCCGAGGTAAGACAATCTTTAAGAGTTTGGAAACTTTTCTCACACTCATTACTCCAGGAGTAGGGGTTCTCCTTTCGTGTCAGACACGTGAGGGGAACGGCGATCTTGGAGAAGTCCTTGATGAACCATCTATAGTAGCCAACCAGTCCTAAGAAGCTTCTGATTTCTGTGACGTTGGTTGGTCTCTCCCAATTGAGTACAGCTTCGACTTTGGAAGGATCAACAAAGATGCTGTCCTTTGAGATGACATGACCCAAGAAGGACACTTCTTCAAGCCAGAATTCACACTTGCTCAGCTTTGCGTACAACTTGTTGTCTCGCAAGACTTGTAGTGCTATCTTCAGATGTTCTTCATGCTCTTCTTTAGTTTTTGAATATATGAGGATGTCATCGATAAAGATAACCACGAACTTGTCAAGGTATGGCCGATATATGTTGTTCATAAGTTGCATAAAGGCTGCAGGAGCATTGGTTAGACCAAAAGGCATAACGATGAATTCAGTGTCCATACCTGCTCCTGAAAGCCGTTTTAAAAATATCGTCATCCTTGATCCTCATTTGGTGATAGCCATATCGAAGGTCGATCTTGGAGAAATATTGAGCTTCGGATATTTGGTCGAAAAGTTCATCGACTCTAGGCAATGGATACTTGTTCTTGATGGTTAGCTGATTGAGCTGATAATAGTCGATGCATAGCCTCAACGATCCATCCTTCTTCTTAACGAACAACACAGGTGCTCCCCATGGGGAAGTACTGGGTCTGATGAACCCTTTCTCTAGCAGCTCCATCAGTTGCACCTTCAATTCCTTTAGCTCGGCAGGTGACATCCGGTACGGTTGTCATGATACTGGGGCAGCTCCAGGGATCAACTCTATGGCGAAGTTGACATCTTATTCTGGGGGAATCCCTGGCAGATCTTCAGGGAACACATCTGGGTAATCCTGGACTATGTGTATGTCTTCTATCTTAGAACCCGTCTTTTCAACTATTATGGCCACGAGGAAAGCGATGCAATCTTTCCTTATCATGTTATGGGCCTTTATGGCGGAGACTAGAGACATCCGTCTCTTGTGTCTAATCCCCGAGAATGACAGCTTAGGGAAATCACTAAAAGTAACATTCCCTTTCTTACAGTCGACACTTGCCCCATAAGTGGACAATCAGTTGGCTCCCAAAATCACATCATAACCTTCCATGGGCATACACACCAGGTCGGCTGTGAGGTTATGGTCTCCGATCATTACATCGGCAAATGGAAAATATTTGTTAAATTTCCCCTTTTCTCCCAGTGGTGTTGTGACAGAGAATTCACAACCCATAGATATAGGTTTTACATTCAAAGTATCAGCAACGTTTTGAGATATAAATGAATAGGTTGCTCTAGTATCAAATGAAACGAATGCTGATATAGAGAAAACTTGAAGGGTACCTTTTACGACTCCACCCTCCTCAGTGGGCTCCACTTCCTAGATAGCTTGCAGTCGGCCAGGCTTCTTTTGCCCATTAGGGCATTTCTCTTTCTCCTACTCCTTCAGTACAGGGCACTTGGAAATGCGATGATTGCGATTCCTGCAGTGTAGGCAAGCGCCTTCTTTCCTCCAGCACTCAACAACAGTATGACTAGATTTGTCACAATGCTCGCACTTGGTCTTGTCGGTGTTTGGGGTAGTAGGTATCTTGGGCTTCCTTTCTTGATTCGGCCCTCCCGTGATGTTGAATGGTCACTTCTTGTCATTTGTGGGCTTGCTTGAGGAACCCGATGCTGGTTCCTTCTTGACTAGTCTACCCTTAATATGATCGGTAAGGTCGGTCGCATCCTCCAGTAGCTGTACCTTCTTTAACATCTCGACATAAGTCTGGATGTCGAGTGGTGCAAGTTGTGTAATATATGAAGGCTTGAGTCCATTAAGAAATCGCCTTGCCTTCATCTTCTTTGTGTTGACCAGATGATTGGCATAACGCGCCAATCGGGAGAATTGTGCCTCATACTCTGCGACCGTAAGGTGCCTCTACTTTAGTGCAGCAAATTTGGAGGCCTTCCTCTCCTGGATCCTTTCAGAGAAGTATTTGGAGTTAAAGTGCTCCTTGAATTTTGCCCAGGTGAACTGTGCATCGGCCCTGGTGGCCTCCACAGACTCCCACCATGCACGGGCGTCTCTTTCTAATTGAAAAGTTGCCAATGGTAACTTATCACCATCCGCGCATTACATGACGCGGAAGATGCGTTCTATCTCCTTCATCCAGTTTTCTGCCTCGTCGGGATCAGTAGTCCCACTAAAACGAGGCGGGTTCAAGTTGCGGAAATTCCTATGAAGATCTCTGGTTCCTTGATTTCCACGAGCTCCAACAGCCTAAAGTAGTGCTTGAGTGAGCTACTGGATAGTTTGTTGCATGTCACGTAGTTGTGCACGCTCTGCTGCCATTGCTATGTTTTAAGTTTCTTCAAAAAGAGAAATTTTAATGTAAGATATCATGATTGCACTAAGTTGGTACGTGTGTGAGTTTATTTTAACTTATTACCCAAGGTTCTACCCAAAACTCACATAGGTAGGCTAATTGACTCTATAGTCAAGGCTGGTCAACCTAGATCATCCAATACTTAGAACAACCTAGGCTCTGATACCACAAAACTGTCACGCCCCGACGCGGAATATCGGAACGTGAGGCAGTTGCAAGTAAACGGGTACAAAGCGAGAACTGGACATCAAACCATTGAACAAGAATAAATACTAAAGCAATTGCATCTCATTAATAACTTTTCAAATGTCTAGTTACAACTACTAATGTCAGAGCCATTCTATAGGGCCCAATTACACTGAATGAAAGCAAAAACTAACTAACACTCTAACATAGTACTAAGATGCTAGGGTACTCATGACTTCACTCCTGGTCGTTCCCGTCCTCTTGAGTGTAAGTGTCATCCTCGGTCTCACTTGAGAACACAATGACAAATAACTCAGGGTGAGCGATAACCCCCAGTAGGACTTAAATCTCAGGATCAAGCATACTTTAAGTGATTAATGTCTTATAAAGCAGGGCAACTAGAGAGAATAACAAGAAACGTATAGAAAGTAACGATACACGATAACGAGGAACAATAGCACAATGCACGAGAGTATAGCACAACAAGTATGATAACGGATTGGCTGTATAACAAGATAACAAGTAAAGTTGCACAACAGTGCACAAGTCACGATAGCAACTGTTGGTCGATATTCTTTCAACCACGAGTTAAAGTAAACAACAATTGACTGTTTGATTGATTGCCATAGATCAAATCTTGCGTGTTCATGCGTTAGGTTGATCCCAATCACCCTGATCATTAGACCCCCACAAGTTATAGCCTTTCAGGTGCTCCTCCCAAGGACCAGATCGGGCCCTTATAATGTTGCCTAGCATACTCATGTTTTTATCATAGACAATCAATTTAATGGCCAAATAGAGTACCAAGAAATAGATGAGAGTACTAGATGAATAGATGAGATAGTATAGTGAACGTGAATAGACGAGAGTGTAGAGACAGTAGATGAGACAAGGGCATATTCATAAGACAATGTTAAACAAGCAGTAGTAACAGTTGCACAACACACACGATTGGTGTTGGCAGTCTGGTGGAATTCACTACCCTTCCACTGGCCAAGTATGCACAGGTCCAGAGGTCCGGCGTGATTCAAGCTCAGAGAGAAAACAATCTAAGGCCATACGGATCTTACTGATCCCTAGAGTGTATCATAGGTGTTAGGGTACAACCAGCTCATCGACCATGTGGGAACCCATGGACAGAGGAGACTTACGGAGGCCTTGAACAAGGATTCACTAGTCCGGCAGAAGGATTATCTGACGGAGAGTTCGTCCAAGTCAAGAGGAAGTGTATATATGGAAACAAGTGCTCAACGTTCTAGAGGAATTTCTAGGACAGTGGAGCGTCAGTAACGGTGTTCCAAATCATCGCAAAAAAACATAGACAAGTATATTTAAAATAGGGCAATGTAATTACATGATTGACATAATTTACCAGATGTATTATGAGATATTTTCATGCCAAGTTAAGTCATAATGGATGGTTCAAAGTGTGTGCTTGTGAATAAGAAATTATGGATATGAAAGGTCATGTGATTGACTTTTATTTAATTAAAAATACATTCAATATTTACAACTTCATTTTTCTGTGTTTAAGACAGTTAACAAAATATGGGGTAACCGTAGAACAACAAGAGTTGAAAAATGTGGGTTTTCATGCAAAAAGCCCAGATCGCGACGTACCCATGTGAGGGTCGCGATAGGGTAGGAGCAGAACGCGACAGGGTCTTGCACATAACGCGGCAGACCTGTCTGATCAAGCGCCCAAAACGCGACGACAGCCCCTGTCGCATTCAGAACGTGACGGGTGGTGCTGTCGCAACCAGCCCTAAGAATGCGGCCTATCGGGCCGTCACATTCTCAGGTACTGTGCTAGAGTTCGAGCGGGAAAAGGACAGAGCATGGGATTGCGGGCCGAGTTTCCCTCTTTTGACACATGGTGATTCGAAAATTCATAACTAAATGTACAATCAATGAAAAATCATGAAACAAGTTGCAAACTAATCTAGACATACAAGGGTACTTACAGTAAATAGGAATTGGAAAACAGACAGGGTTTAGGTATTCTTTAATCATGTGTATTCATGAAGAACATGAAACAGTACATAGTCAAGATCAAAGTATTAATTCGCAAGATAGGATGGATGAAAATTAGGGCTTTCGGGGGCAAAAGAAACCTAACTATCATCAATATCCCCAGTACAATTTTCGTGGCATGGGGTTGAACATACATGGAGATTAAGATTTAAGATGATGGGTCGGGGTCATGATGAGTGCAGAACATCAAAAATCAAGAACAAAAATTATACTCGATGGAAAATTATGAAATTAAAGGGCTTTTGTCCGTGATGGTTGGAACAACTTACAGACAAAATTTTATGATTTAAGCTTGTGAGAATGCCTACCTTTAGTCGTTTTCCTCTTCTAGGGCTAGAACTTGAAGAATGAGAGAGAGAGCTTGAGAGAGTATTCTCCCCATGAGATCTCCTCCTCCTTGGCCTCTCCTCCTGGTCCAGCAACCCTTGGCAATGAGCTAGGGCCGGCCATGGGGAATTTAGGAGAGTATTTATGCTTCCTATGGTTCTATTTCCTAATAGGACTCTAACTCCTATTTAATTCTGAGATTTCCTATTTAATTCCACCTTCCAAGCTTGCCATGTCCAATTTGGGTTAGGTTAGGATCCAAATTCGTGGCCAACCTATTAGGGTAGGTTTAGGAATTCAATTCCATCTTAAATTAGCTATTTTAATGCTTAAATACCTCTTTTCTATTTAAGTAATATTTAAGTTATAATTTAAGGTATTTTCCTATTATTTCCCTTTTAAAAATCTCTATTTTGGCCCACAAATTTCTGATGGGTCCATTTGACAAAGCACATTACTTCTTTTCATTTAATGTGTTTTATTTAATTCTCTTTATTTTATTTTCTATTTTTTATTTTTTTATTATTAAATTTTTATTTTTCGAAAAATCCAAGTTATTACAACCACAGCCTGTTGCTCGGGCCGAGGTTGGCAATAGCCAACCCATCCATGAAATCACTTGGTGTTAGGATAATGAGCTTTCCGAGGTTATGTTCGTCCGCCATTTACCTACCCCTCCCACATTGCCATCCATTATCATTAAACCTTCCATAATTAAGCCTACACCCACCATTACGCCAATCATTACACATTCCACACCGCCAACACCATTGGCAACCGAACCTAAGCAAACCCTTGCCATCATACCCGTTATGCCTCCATCGGCCATACAACCTTCCACTCCATCCACATCTACCCCTATTCGATGGAGCGGGTGCACCCCTTTGAGGAGCAATAAGCCAAGTCAGCAAAAGAAGGAAGCCCCGGGATCGGACATGCTATTCAAAATCCAAGATTACATTCATCGCATGCCGGTCATCGTTTCTATACCAGGCAAATTCATCGAGCGGGAGTCCTCCCCTCCATTCATGGCCATCAAGAGGCCTTCCGATAATATGCCGATCATGCCAGTTGCCAACCGTACTCATTTCAAAATACTCATAAGGAACCTCTCTCTCCAAGCTCTCACGACCCCTCACACCATTGTTGTGAACCTTCCTACACTAGTGAAGGGGTCAACTATACAACTTGTGCTTACACATTCAAGGGCCAAATCATTGGCACAATCAATTACTCAAGGGGACGTGCCCCTTTCCGTATCACACGCATGCAATCTTTGGGCATGGTCCCCTTATTGTTGTTTCTGACTCCACCAGCAGAACTCCCCACCTTTTCATTGAACTACCTTCCAAGGGAGTTGCCGCTATTACTTGAAACTCCGACGGAAGTCAACAATCCCTCAATCACTGAGAGCCGTTCAATCCCGATGAGAAGAGCAAGACCTTCCGCCCGTTGGGCCAAATATGTAAGGAAGTACCTGAGGGTCAGAATGCCAATTCCCAAGAGGAACCACAAAAGCTGGGCAAGGCAAAAGACCAGGGGGCCTCCATCTTTTCCACTTCCATGTCAATCATCTTTCCTACTTCTTAGCACCTTCCCGTGGGTTCTCCACATTCCCTCTCCATGGGAGGCCCTTTATTTCCACCTTTTTTACGATTCATTCTCTTACACTGGGCATCGCGCCCCTTTTTATAATTCTCCTCCTCGTGCCCCACGCGGCACATCTCCACCTCATGCCCCACGCGACACATCTCCTTCCAGTGCCCCACGCGGCACATCTCCCTTCTGTGCCCCACGCAGCACCCTTCCTCCTCGCGCCCCACATGGTGCACCTCCTTTCTTGGCCCCTCACGGCCCACTTGTTCCCTTCTCTCCTCTGGCCCATCCGGATTCCTTTTCCCCAATAGGGCATCGCACCCTCCCTCTTCTTCAAGCCCCTTCGGTCCCGCCGGAGTCTCCAAATTCTTTCCGCAATTCTCTTCTCTCCATTTTCAATCAGGTCATCCGACCTTTCTCTCACTGCTTTCGGGGTTTTAGTCCCCATACACCCCTTTAATTTTCAAATAATTCTATACATTCTTCAAAGACCTCTGAGTCTCGCCCTAACATAGGGAATTCGTCCTCCTTTTACCTTCCAAACTCTTATTGTGGAAAGTTTCTACATTTAGCAACGTCAAAAAAATCCAAAAAAAATGAATATTTAATATTTCCATACTATCGCAGCACTTCTGTTATGAGAACTCCGTGCGAGGAGTCCAAAATTCCCTTCTGGGTCCTTAAGGTTTGCCCTTAGCATGGGCACCTTTCACACACTTCACGGTGCCCTAAGTTGATTGACTCAGAAAACACAGTCACTGTCATAGCCATGCCTGAAAGGCACGAAAATCTATTTCTTTTCTCACTCGGCCAAAGTATGGGTAGTAGAGGTAGTCTGAGCAAGGCAACTAACCTGAAACACTCCCTGGTGAGAGGATGTCTCAAAAAGGGCAATCAATTAAATGACCAATGAACATTAAAGACAAAAGCATGTCAAGAGTGGTAAAGTCCCCGCAGGGATCCAAACGGACCAGGTCGTGTGCATGCAAAAATCAAAATCAAATCAGTATAATAGGGCATGGCAAAGAGTGGCAAAGTCCCCACGGAGATCCAAACGGACCAGGTCGTACGCATGTACCTACAAATAAGATGGTCATCAAACTAATTCCAAAAGTCCCAAATGCTTAAATTAGACTAAATCTTCTTATGGTTGTGCCAAGGAAGGAAGTCTAACCCAAACTCTTCAATACCCATACCAGGCTTATCTCCAAATTTTCCTCCCTTCTCCCTACTAGACTTAGTCGCCATTTCAGGCATGGCTGTGGTGGTGCCACCGTTAACCAAGTGCAATTAGCCTAGGACACCACTATAAAAGCACGTCTTACTCTGGGCATTCTTTAATGACACGGGAGGAAACAAGGACCCATCGCCACTTAATTTTCACAACCTTAATGCTCCCATGGCATGGCAATTTTCCAAAACCAGCAAAAAAATCCAAATGTTTCCAAAAATCTCCAAAAAAATTTGAATACTTTCCAAAACCACAAAAAATCCAAATATTTCCAAAAATGTCCAAAAAAATACAAATATTTTCAAAATCCATAAAAATTCAAATATCTTCAAAACAAATCCAAAAAAATTCAAATATCTCCAAAACCCCCCCAAAAAAAAACCAAATCATGATGGTGCAGCACATGGTAAGCGCATTACACCTCTTTGCGCTAGATCAAGCCAATTCTTCTGATCATTAGTTCCTCCCATCTTGAACTCCAATCTCTTCGGCCAAAGAACACTCATCCTCATGGTTTAACAAACAAAATTGTTTGAGCTGTGTCTGTTGTTGACTACTTTATCCATGCTCTGTGTTATAAATGGGTTATTCTATGATATTTGTTATCTCTTGGCTAATGATTTTTTGAGTGCAGGATTCGAGTCACCTCATCTGGCGCTACAATCAGGCTGCAGCGTGCCACCTTACTATCAGCTATCTGCATTTTACTATATGTTATGCCCATAGAGCATATCAAGGACCTTGTGGCTCTGAGGAATATGGGATTTGAGTTCCCCTTTAACAAAAACAATGATTACCCTAGAGGATCCTTAGCCGCACGGATAGGCCGTTATGCTTGGCACGTGAGGATGACAGACCCATGCATAAAATCTGGTCCTGACTCAACGCCATCGTAACAATAATATCCTTGATTATTTTCTACTCCTTCTAACCTAATTTTCTTTTGGCTCAGCATACATGTATATTGAAATCACTGTGGACAACCACTCTTCCAATGCAATTTGAGAGCCATTCTCGCTCCAAATCCAAAGCAATTTGAAATATTTCAATCCGGGTCAAGTACCCAACTCCCTCTGTTGTCGCCTCCGGGCTGATTTCCTTAAGAACCTTTGTTTGGATTTGTCCCTCCACATTTCATCCTTACTCCCAGAGATCCACCTGAGGCAGTGGCAGATGCGCCCAACGGTGCAACCTAACGGATTGTGTCCTTAGTGTTGAGTCCCTGGTTTTGATGATGTCATATTAAAGTATAAAATGAGAAGACAGTTGACATATATCAATTATTTTGTAGGTACAACTCAACTGGATCAAAGAACAATGAGAAATTGTCAGATAAGGTCAACACTACCCGAAACATAGGTCGACACTAGAGGACTATGGATGTTGATGTGAAAGGTTGAGATCAAGTCAAACCAACACTATTCAGAGAGTATATCAGCACCTGAGTTGTCTTCAATTTATACCAAGAAGGTGAAACACTAAACGTGTCGACACTGTGTGGTGATAAGGTCGACACTAAGTAAGGGTAGAATTCACTTTGAGGAAAATTGAAGCTAAGGTCGACACTAGCTGTGCATGAGGTCGACGCCAATAGTCTATCAGATCAACTCAGAAGGAAGTACAAGTAGATATCTTGGAGATATCAGGTTTGACATGTGGATGAGAAATCAGAAAAGAGTGCTTCTCTTTGAATTGAAGTGAGTGTGTCGACACTAGAGTCTGGCAGTGTCGACACTAGGACACTTAGAATTTTCTCAAAATGCGAAGGTCATCAAGAAGGCATGTGATCCAAAGCCTACCACATGGGATATTCTCTGTCCACGTCAGATGTTCTGGAAGGCGCCGATTCTTGGCGGCAAAAAGCTTCTCCCATTTCTGGGCGAATCGGTTGAGGGGCCCACGACACACAGAATCTGCGCAATCAGGTAAAAAGAGCTCCAGTTCACAAAAAAGTAGTGAGCACACATTACGTGAAGGAAGAGGCGCTGAGAAGAGTGGAAAGGAAGAGTTCAGATGTTCTGAAGCAACACTTCGATGCCATTTTTGAAGTAGGAGCTATGATATGATGAAATCGATGATGATTCAAGCAAGATCAGAAGATTCAAGAAGCAAATGCTGAGCCTTCAAGAACAGGGGATTAGGAATCTTCCTCATTCTTGCTCTCTGCAAATTATTTGTGGCATATTTCCGAAGGAATTCATCAGATGGGAAGACGAGTCCAAAATCTGGGAGAGATGCATACAAATTCAGATCCAGACCAGGGAGTTTGATGAAATTGCCATATATTCCAGAAATTTTCTTTTTCATTATTTTAAACCTTCTTCTGAGCAATTGAATTGTCTGCTATCTGCTTCTTGGTGAAGCAGATTGGATTGATCACTCACGAATTGTGATTGGATCAATTCAGGTGAAGCTGTGAATCAGCGGATTATTGTAGCTGTGTATCAGCTGATCTTTCAAGCTGTAAGGCAGTGATTGTTTAGAAGCTATAAATCAGAGGTTGGTTGAGATTTTCTATCAGGGTTTCTGATAGTGGTACCTCACTGATTTGGTGAGGGGTGGATGTAGGTCTCCTCACTGGAGCCGAACCACCTTAAAATTCCTTGTTCTCTTGTGGTTGTGCTAATCTTGCTTTGTGTGTTTGAGCATCTAATTCAAAGAATTGAAATCAGATTTTTAAATTCTAATTCGTGCTAAAAATTCTGAGGATTCTCTATTCACCCCCCCTCTAGATAATCCTACCACACACAACACGTGGTATCAGAGCCTGGTTCTCCAATTTAATTGGTTTCACGACCAGGAGATAATTGTGTATGATGGACTCTAGAGGCTATATCGCAGAGGGTCACTCTGTGAACAGACCACCTAACTTTGATGGCACTAATTATGCGTATTGGAAAACTCGCATGCAGGTTTTCTTGCGAGCTCAAGATCATCAAATCTGGAGAGTGGTGAACAACAGACCTTATGAGCTGTCCGAGGATGAAGAGAAGTGGACTCCAGAGGAAATCAAAATATCAAATGCAAATTGGAGTGCGATGAATATAATGCAGTGTTCACTGCATCCCACTGAATTTTCAAGAGTTTCATCTTGCTCAAGCGTAAAAGAGATCTGGGATCAACTTATGGTAATCTATGAAGGCACATCAGAGGTAAAGGAGACTAAGGCCAATATGTTAATTTCTGAATATGAAGCTTTTCAGATGAAACATGATGAAACTATTTTTGAGATGTATGGTAGATTGACATTGTTAACTAATGGGCTGAAGAATCTAGGTAAAGTTTATTCTGATAAAGAACTAGTGAGAAAAATTCTTAGATCCTTGACACCCATTTGGCATACTAAAGCAACTGTTATTGAAGAATCTAGAAACTTGTCCACAACCATTGTTGATGAGTTAATAGGTTCCTTAATGACATATGAGTTGGGATTGAAAAGAACTGAGGATGATCTAAGAAAGAAGAAACCTCTTACTCTTAAAGCAAGTCCTAGCACCAAGGAGGCTACCGAAGATAGTGATTCATCCATTTCTGAAGATGACTCAGGTGAGTTTGCTTTGATGACTAGAAAGTTCAGAAAGTTTCTAAAAAAAGTAGGTAAGAATTTTTTTAAGAAGAAATCTTACAACAACAATTTTTCAAAACCCAAAGCAAATGCTAATAAAAGGACTGATAGAATTGTATGTTACAATTGCAGGAAACCGGGACATGTCAAGTCCGAATGTCCTGAAGTTCAGAAGAAGACTCAGCCCAGATGGAATAAAAAAAAGCAAAAGGCTATGGTTGGTTCCTGGAGTGAAGATGAAGATGATGAAGAGGAGGAAAGCTCAGATGCTGAGGACACTCATTCAAAGCTGGGCTTAATGGCTATAGACACTGAAGAGGAAGAAGAAGAGGTAAGTTCCGTATTTAAGGATTTTAGTTTGAAAGATTGGGAGCATGTTTACTTCGAACTTATGGATCAGTATGATGATCTTTAGAAGGAAAACAAGTTGTTAAAAAGGAAACTGAAACACTCCTCTCAGAACATGTTAACAGAAGAAAAAGAGAAAGAGTGTTCACAAGAGATAAATGCTCTAAGAGAAGTTGTAAATGAAGTGAAAAATAAGAATATTGTAATGCTTGATGAAATAGCTCTCGTAACTGAAAATAATGCTGCTTTACACAGTGTTAACACTGAATTACAGAAGGAGATTGAAGTTCTGCAGAATGAAGTAAACAAAAGGCAGGAAGCTCTTGAAAAATTTGTGTGGCAGGAACAATCTTGAAGTTCTTCTAGGCACAAGAGTAAACTTTAACAAAGAGGGGTTTTGTTTTAATCCCATAAAGAAGAAGGAAGTAGGACTGAAAATGATAAAATTCACTTCTTCAAAAACATCTGAAGCTTCCACTTCAAAAGAACAGAGAAATGTGAAAATTGGAATGGATACAAAATAGGATGGAAAAAATAAGTTGGTTGACAGTAAAAACACTGAGGGAAGAAAGACATCAAAAGTTGAGAATGAACAAGTCATTCAAAGAAACAAAAAATTGACATCACCTGTGTGGCAAGGTCGACACTACACCTATGGTAAGTCGACACCATCTTACAGAACATCTCAAGAGTTGGGAAATTGGACAAATAACAGGTCAAAATCATTTCAGAATTGGTCTCCCACCAGATGGACTCATGATAAATCAAAATCCATCTATGTCAATAATCAGAAATGGTCAAAATCGAATCACTCAGGTCGACACTATCCTTTCAAAGTGTCGACACATTCCTACGATTTTGTAAGAAGCAATGAACCTCAACATCTTAAAAAATTGTGGAATCAAACCAAGTTCAGATCTTACACTGGAAATGTGGAGAAAAAGCTAAACAAAAATCTCACAAAAAGAAATGGTTCAAAATATCATGAGAACAGGAAACAAAATGAAAAACAGAATAACATCTAGAATGAGGAACACATAAAGGTGAATAAACAATTCTGGATTCCGAAAGACCTGCTTTCTCATATTCTTAATTTTGAAGACATTGTGAGACCCAAATGTACTTGGGTTCCAAAGAATTTTCTTTGATTGTATGTGTGCAGGTATGTCTTACAGCCAAGAAGAATTTGTGGTACTTAGATAGTGGCTGTTCAAGACATATGACAGGGGATAAGGATAAATTCTGTCTATTATCTGAAAAGAAGGGTGGACATGTCGCATTCGGAGGCAACAACAAAGGTAAAATCATTGGATCAGGTAAGGTTGGTAAGAATCTCACAAATTCAATTGATGGAGTCCTTCTAGTGGTAGGTTTGGAGTATAACCTTCTGAGCATAAGCCAATTGTGCGACAAAGGTCACAAGGTAATGTTTGATTCTCTGAACTGCACTATTTTGAACTTGATTCTGATGTTGTTAAGTTTACTGGAAAAAGAGTAAATAATGTCTATATGGTAGATCTTGATGATTATGAAAATACTAATTTGTGTTTAACTGCAAACAAAAATAACTTGGCTTGCTTATGGCATCGTAGACTAGGTCATGCTTGCTACCATGTACTCCATAAATTAGCCAAATTCAACATGGTTAAAGGACTTCCTGATATATCTTTCAAACAAAACTTGAATCTGTGTGAAGCATGTTCTCAAGGTAAGCAAACCAGAAAATCTTTCAAAAGTAGATTAGAAAGTCAATCCACCAAACCATTCGAACTTATTCACATGGATTTGTTTGGTCCCACAAGAACAAACAGTCTGAATGGAAAAAGGTTTGGATATGTGTTGGTTGATGATTTTTCTAGACACACCTGGGTTTACTTCCTTGCTCACAAAAATGATGCTTTTACTGAATTTCATGTGTTTTATCAGAAGATTTCACAAGAAGGGAAGTTTAAAATTATTTCAATCATGTCAGATCATGGTGGTGAGTTTGAGAATGTTAACTTTGAGGTTTTTTGCAGGAAAGAAGGAGTTCTCCACAAGTTTTCATCACCAAGAACTCCTGAACAAAATGGAGTTGTGGAAAGAAGAAACAGAACACTTGTGGAGATGGCAAGAACTATGTTAATTGAGAGTGGTCTGCCAAGGAAGTTCTGGGCTGAAGCTATAAATACTTCTTGCTATATCATAAATCGTGGCATGGTAAGACCTTTCCGTAAAAAGACTCCTTATGAACTATTGAAAGGTAAGAAACCATCCATTGCACATTTCAGAGTTTTTGGAACGAAGTGTTTCATTCTGATAAACAATAAACATGATTTGGATAAATTTGAGCCCAAAAGTGATTTAGGAATATTCCTAGGCTACTCTGATCTTTCAAGAGCCTATAGAGTTTTCAATGTAAAAGATCAAATTGTTGAAGAATCTCCTCATATCACCTTTGATGAATTTAGTGTTAACATTTGCAGAGAAAAAGAAAATGGGGAGTTTCTGGAAGAAGAAGACTTTCAAGGACAAAAAGACGAAGAAGAGGCAACCAAAAGAATTTTAGATCACAGAGAAGCATAGGGACCAGAAATTGAATTCAAAGAAAGAGATGGGTTGAATGTAAGAGTGCTGAGAGATCATCCACAGGAAAGTATAATTGGTAATCTACTTGATCCTCCTAGGACAAGATCTCATTTTACAACAGTTTCTGAACTTGATCAAATTGCTTTAGTGTCTCAAATTGAACCTAGGAACATAGATGATGCTCTAAAAGACAATTTTTGGATTAATACAATGCATGAGGAGTTAAATCAGTTTGAAAGAAATAAAGTATGGCATTTGGTTCCAAGACCTTCATCTCAAAGTGTTATTGGAACCAAATGGGTCTTCAGAAATAAAACCAGTGAAGATGGGAAGGTAATAAGGAATAAAGCTAGGCTAGTTGCAAAAGGCTATAATCAGGAATTTGGTATTGACTTTGAAGAGTCTTTTGCTCCTGTAGCTAGGCTTGAAGCCATCCGAATTCTGCTTGCATTTTCTTGTGCCCATGGTATTGAATTACAGCAAATGGATGTAAAGAGTGCATTTTTGAACGGTTTAATTTAGGAGGAAGTTTTTGTTGAACAGCCTCCTGGCTTTGAATGTGCAAATTTTCCTGACCATGTGTATAAACCGGACAAAGCCTTGTATGGATTGAAGCAAGCTCCCCGAGCCTAGTATGATCGATTAAGATCCTTTCTTACAGGTAAAGGGTATTCAAGAGGTAAGGTCGATCAAACACTATTCACAAAAATTCAAGATAAGGATATCTTGCTAGTCCAAATATATGTCGATGACATTATCTTTGGATCAACAAAGTCCTCCTTATGCAAGGAATTTTCAGAACTAATGACCAATGAATTTGAAATGAGTTTAATGGGAGAGCTGAAATTCTTTCTTGGATTGCAGATCATTCAATCAAAGGAGGGAATCTTCATTAACCAATCCAAGTACATTCAAGATTTGTTGAAAAAGTACAAAATGGAAAACACAAAATCAATGGCAACACCAATGAGCACAACTGTGAGTTTAGATGCAGATCTGAAAGGTAAACAAGTTGATTCAAAAGTATACAGAGGTATGCTTGGCTCATTACTCTATTTAACTGCATCTAGACCAGATATTCAATTCTCAGTGTGCATGTGTGCTAGATTTCAGGCTTGTCCTAAAGAATCCCACTTGAGTGCAGCAAAAAGAATTTTCAGATATCTTGCTGGAACTCAAGAGTTGGGGTTTTTGGTATCCGACATTCAGTGAGTTTAATTTGATATCTTATTCAGATGCTGATTTTGCTGGTTGTAAATTAGATAGAAAGAGCACTAGTGGCTATTGCCAATTTTTGGGAGGATGTTTAGTTTCTTGGGCTTCTAAGAAACAACACTCAGTTGCTCTCTCCACTGCAGAAGCAGAATATGTTTCTGCAGGAAGTTGTGGCACTCAAGTGTTCTTGATTAAACATCAACTCCAAGACTACCAAGTAGATCTTGGATGTGTCCCAATATTGTGTGATAACACAAGTGCTATTTGTTTAGCAAAAAATCCAATTCAGCATTGTAGGACCAAGCATATAAAAATCAGGCATCATTTCTTAAGAGATGAAGTCAGCAAAAATTCTTTTGAATTGCATTTTGTTGAAACTTCAAAACAAATTGCTGATATTTTTACAAAACCCTTATGCAATGAGAGATTTTCATGTTTAAGAAGAGAACTTGAGTTGTGTTTGTTTGACCCTTGAATGAATTTATTAAAATGTAGATGAATGGATGGTTGTGTTGAATCAATTTTTTGTTGTTGGTTGCTGCTATCTACCTTGTGAATTCTGGTTTGAAAGAAAGATGAGATTTGGATGAAAGTTCGTGGTTGATGGACCTGTTTGTGAGTAGCAATGGTTGAAAAGCAATCTGTTGATGTTCAGTTGGTGTGATGAAAACTTCACTGTGATTTGATGGTATCCTGTCTGCCTAAGGTCGACACTATCAACAATAGTGTTGACACTACCTACCTTTTCAACAGAATTCTTGCAACTCCTGTAAAGTCACACATCCTTGATTTCTTCCTGTTCATAAAACCCTCCTTCATCCATCAAATAAAATTCTTGTTTCCAATCTTCACATTGGCCTATATGGTATATAAAATGGTGAATTGAAAAAGGATAGGTGAAGCCTATCTGGATTCTTTCACTATGCGTGAGTAGGTGTCTCTGCCAAGTACCAAAGGCTTTTGTGCACTTATTGAGGGGAAGCTAATTCCCAGTTGACTACTCTTCTTGATTCAAGATTCTTTTGAAAAGGAGTAATTTCATTTTGAAATGCTAAATTTCTAGGCATTTTCTCAGGGGGAGATAATCCCAATTACTCATTTGTCAAAACTCCATTATCTCAAATTTCAAAGATGATGATTTAAGAGTTTTAAATTTCTGATTAACTATTAAAAACTTCTTGAAAAATTCATCTCACTTAACTAACAATGCAGAGAAAAATTTCTTTAGTGAGAAGTGCATTAATAATAATAAACCTTGAAAATTCATGTAACTTGATGTCTTGGTCAGATTTTTCAAAGTTTCTGAAACATTTTGATCTGATAAACCATCATGATTCACAACCAGCTTGATTAACAATGTGCTGCTTTACAAATGGCAGAATAATTTCTATGCTCTGAGAAACTACAAATGTCTGATAAAATCAGAAAATCATTGTATGTCATGATGAGCTAGTAATTTCTGTTCAGGACTTCAAGATGAATGTGATGAAGTATAAGTAATTGGGGATTCTGGTGTTTGATAGACATGTATCCTCACATGAAAAGATGATTCTATTTCATTTCCTGAGACAAAATGACCTCCTAAGTAAGTAATCAGGGGCTCTGGTGTGCACAAAACATGGGTCCTTGCATGAAAACAAACTAAGGAAAATCAGATTGTTCATTTGTATTGTCATTAAAAAAAAAATGAAAATGAATGAAATGAGTATGAATCAAGAGATTTGTGTGCTATTCAACTTATTGTGGCAAGTTCAGATTCTCGACCAATGTCATCTTGATACATGTAATGAGTAACTGGTTTAATATTGTTGAAGCTTTGTCATCTAAAGACTTCCTTCTCTTATCTGTTATTTACAATCATGAGTTTTTCAATCTATCGTTAATGGTTAATTCAAAAATTTACAATTTTTTAAATCATTGATCTGAACAATAATGAGAAAGGGTAAAATAAATGGGTAATTGTGATAAACTTCTCCAAGATCTTCAGGGAATTTAGTAATTCACTGTGAAATGTTAACTTTTCAAATTTCTTGAAATTTGTCCTGTCACATTCGTTCTTAGTGTTGACACTATCCACCATAGAGTCAACACTATATCACTTCTTTGGTCTGGAACACGATACCTTTCACTATTTCGCATGTTCAATATTTTCTCAATCAGGTCGACACCTTTTTAAATCGCGTCTCTTCGGATACATCCACTCCGAAAAAAAACCCCTCCTTCTCCACAACTCTCCTTCTCCAGAAAAATTTGTTTCTTCTGCATCAGTGCCCTAGTGAATCTTCCACCCCGATACTCTGTTCCATTGCTTATGGCTCCAAAGCTTCAACCTCGTCGTGGTGAGAAGAGGAAGCATGCTGAAGGTTCTGATTTAGAAAAGCTTTCCAAAGGAGCAAAGGGCATTGTGTTTCGAGTGAAGAAGCATAATGTTCCTTCCTTCTCAAGCCGCAGATTTTCACATCCACGTACGGCTAAAGAGAAAAACTTTGCCAAAGGTAAGAAAAAGGAGGAATTTGTTGATCTTAGTAGCTCTAAGGAAGAAGTCTCTCGCCAACAAGGGTCACGTTCTATTCTTGAAGAAAGCCCTAAATCCCAGGAAACGGGCAATGGCTCTGATTATCTAATTGAGCAAGAAGAAATGTCATCTCCATCACAGAAATTAGGTGAAAGCAAGTCAGAATCTTCAGAAGAAACTGAAAATGACAACTTTGACCAATTGCTAGTCGAAGGAGATGAAGTCAATGCACATTCAGGGCATGGTGAAGAAACAGAAAATGTAGGAGGGAATGATGTTAGAAACTCTGACCAGTAGATTTCTGAAGAAGTTCAAGAAGAAGAAGTATCAGAGGATGAGTCTGTTGATGAGGAAGAGGATCAGGCACCTTCAAAGGCCAAGAGAATGATTATAGGAAACAAGTCTCGTTTGCATCCGAGAATCATTAACCTCCATGATGAAGGTTTGTCTAATTTGGTACATGAATTGCTTGAAATGCTGGAATTTCAGGGATGGTCTGATTTTGTCAGTGCTCACAGGACACACTGTCCTATTCTTGTTAAAGAATTTTTTAAAAATTTAGTAAGCAAGAGGAAGACTCTTGAGTCTAATGTGAGAGGGATTGATGTGGTACTCACAAATGAGGTGGTGAGTCATTTGCTGGGTATACCCAATGAGGGTTATAACCCACCGGATTTCCATTTTAATGCACATGAAGCTTTACAGTTCTGTCTGGTCAACCACATGATGTGCTAGATGAAAATGAAGCAACGGTCTCACAATTGAATGCCAATAGATTTCCACCAGGACATAGACTGTTGCACCATTTGTGTACAACCATCTTGACTCCCCAGGGTGGGGGAAGACAGAAAGTAACAAGCTTGCAAAGATGTATCATGTTTTGTTTGATCAAAAGAGTAAAGATAAACTTGGCTACAATTTTTTGTCAGCTAATTCATGAGGTCACAATTCCAAAGCTGAGAAGGAGCTTGCCATATGAAGCTCATTTGACATCCATTTTTCAGCTAATGGGTGTGTCATTTGTTGGAGCAAAAGTTCAGAACATCACTAGATTCCATATCTATGATCTGGACCACATTGTGAAATTCATGAAGCTCAATTTGGGTCCTCAGGAGGCACATCATGATAATGTTGGATTAGAGCAGGAACAGGCACATGTTGCTGAAGGAGTTCACCAAGGTCAGGAGTATGTTGCTCCTGTTGAGGTTTTACCAGAACAATTTCTTCCTATTCCTTCTCCTCCATCTATTCCTATTTTTGATACTCCTGAACTTGATCCACCTCATATATCTTCTTCTCATATCACTCAATCTCATTTTGCTCCCTCTATGCATGATATCCCATCATCATCCATAGCATCTGCTCCAATTCCACCTGCTCTTCTCACATTTCTAGAAAAACACTTTGCTTCTGTTCATAGCTCTCTTGAACTTTTGAATACCAAGATAGAGGAGCAAGCTCTACAGTTTGATAGTCGTTTGGAAATGATTGAGAAGTCTTTGCAAGACAATGTAGACAGGCAGAACAGATCCATAGGTTCACAAAAGTCAGGTCTGATCAGCTGGTTCATACCATTGGCTATGTTTTTTATAAGGCAGCATTCACTCATGCAATTTTTTTTGAAAAGATTGAATCTATCGCTCAAGAACTTCAGCGGCGTGCTGAAAACTTCAATGAAATTCCTAGGCTGGCTCAATCTACGAGACTGATTCTTCATAGAATGGGTATTTTGAGGAGCCACAATGAAGATATTTCCAGGGAGCTTCAGTACATGAGAGAGAAATTTAACACAGTCTGGCTCTTACATGATATAAATGAATCAGATGACAGCAATCAAGCTACTTCCTCTGTCGTAGCTCCAACCATGCCTCATGGTGTCGATCATATTCTAGTGGTGGTTGAACAACAATTAGACCAACTGAAAGACTTTTTAACTCAAAAATTTGGTGCAATTCAGCTCTATCTTACAGACAACTATGATGATTTATATTTTCGTCTGACTAGGATTGAGAAGAGGCTCTTTCCCCATTCACCACCTCTACCACCTCCTTAGTGTTATCTCTTTTTGATTATGTCAAAGGGGGAGAGGTTGTTGATGGGTTGATCCTTTTGTATGGGCTGATCGGTTGTTCAATGAATGAAAAACATCAGTAATTTTTTTTTGAATGATAATCATATGAATGTTGTTTGACTTGCTTCAATGAATTGGTTACCTGTGTGTGAATGAGTTGTATTTCATTTGTTTTGGTTGGATGGTCGAATGTCTTTTAAATTTCAAAGATCAAACATCAATTGGTTGCCATCATCAAAAAGGGGGAGACTGTTGAGTCCCTGGTTTTGATGATGTCATATTAAAGTATAAAATGAGAAGACAGTTGACATATATCAATAATTTTGTAGGTACAACTCAAATGGATCAAAGAACAATGAGAAATTGTCAGATAAGGTCAAAACTACCCAAAACATAGGTCGACACTAGAGGACTATGGATGTTGATGTGAAAGGTTGAGATCAAGTCAAACCAACACTATTCAGAGAGTATATCAGCACCTGAGTTGTCTTCAGTTTATTCCAAGAAGGTGAAACACTAAACGTGTCGACACTGTGTGGTGATAAGGTCGACACTAAGTAAGGGTAGAATTCACTTTGAGGAAAATTGAAGCTAAGGTCGACACTAGCTGTGCATGAGGTCGACGCCAACAGTTTATCAGATCAACTCAGAAGGAAGTACAAGCAGATATCTTGGAGATATCAGGTTTGACATGTGGATGTGAAATCAGAAAAGAGTGCTTCTCTTTGAATTGAAGGGAGTGTGTCGACACTAGAGTCTAGAAGTGTCGACACTAGGACACTTAGAATTTTCTCAAAATGCGAAGGTCATCAAGTAGGCACGTGATCCAAAGCCTACCACATGGGATATTCTCTGTCCACGCCAGATGTTCTGGAAGGCGCCGATTCTTGGCGGCAAAAAGATTCCCCCATTTCTGGGCGAATCGGCTGAGGGGCCTACGACACACAGAATCTGCGCAATCAAGTAAAAAGAGCTCCAGTTCACGAAAAAGTAGTGAGCACACATTACGTGAAGGAAGAGGCGCTGAGAAGAGTGGAAAGGAAGAGTTCAGATGTTCTGAAGCAGCACTTCGATGCCATTTTTGAAGTAGGAGCTATGATCTGATGAAAACGATGATGATTCAAGCAAGATCAGAAGATTCAAGAAGCAAATGTTGAGCCTTCAAGAATAGGGGATCGGGAATCTTCCTCATTCTTGATCTCTGCAAATTATTTGTAGCAGATTTCTGAAGGAATTCATCAGATGGGAAGACGAGTCCAAAATATGGGAGAGATGCATACGAATTCAGATCCAGACCAGGGAGTTCGATGAAATTGCCATATATTCCAGCAATTTTCTTTTTCATTATTTTAAACCTTCTTCTGAGCGTTTGAATTGTCTGCTATCTGCTTCTTGGTGAAGCAGATTGGATTGATCACTCACGAATTGTGATTGCATCAATTCAGGTGAAGCTGTGAATCAGCGGATTATTGTAGCTGTGTATCAGCTGATCTTTCAAGTTGTAAGACAGTGGTTGTTTAGAAGCTGTAAATCAACGGTTGGTTGAGTTTTTTTGTCAGGGTTTCTGATAGTGGTACCTCACTGATTTGGTGAGGGGTGGATGTAGGTCTACTTACTGGAGCCGAACCACCTTAAAATTCCTTGTTCTCTTGTGGTTGTGCTAATCTTACTTTTTGTGTTTGAGCATCTAATTCACAGAATTGAAATCAAAATTTTAAATTCTAATTTGTGCTAAAAATTCTGAGGATTCTCTATTCACCCCCCATATAGATAATCCTACCACACACAACACTTAGGTACTTCCCCTTCGCTGGAAGTTGATCTCTCCTTTCGTGCCCCACGTGGCACCTTTCCTTCGTGTACCACGTACACACCTCTTGTTGTGCCCTTAGTGCACCCTTACCCCTTTCTTCCAATTCAAACATTTTCTTCTTGTGGTCTTCTTCCTGGGGGTGACTTCCTTGGGTGTTGGTGAAAGACTCTCATCAGGTGGTAGTCACCCAATTGTCATGCGTGTCTATTTTTCACCTTGGTGTCTACTTTTCAGTCCGCTCCACTGCACTCCACTTCGGTATGCTTCATTTCTTTCATTTCGTTTCACTCCATTCCACTCCATTGCACTCCACTTCGTGTCCGTTCGCTTCGCTCTTCTACAAAGCAGACGCCAAGGCATGGCAGCTGTAGACACGCGAATTCGACTCCACTATGGGCAAATTTCATATTGCGCCATAATGCCACAAATGACCCTGCTTTTGCCTTGCAAGAGCAGTTTCCCAATCTTTCTTGGATCACCCCATTCCTCCCCGGTGCTTCCCCTCCATTTCCAAGGCTCGCCGGGCAACGTGGGCATCATTTTCAAGTCGCGTCGGGTATGGCGGACGCATTTATGAAGGCAGCCGAAATGCGTCTGGTCTGGTGGACGCGATTATGCTCGTTTATCCACCTTTTGACGCATGCTCCAATTGGAATCGCGTCCACCATGGCCGCCGCGATTAGGCCCTGGACCTAAAGTCGCCGCACTCAAGAACGCCCGTATGTCGAGTCATGGCGGATCTTTGAATCGTGTCCACCTGAGCCACCGCGGTTTTAACGTCAAACTTGTAGACGTGAGATTTGGCCCATCTCCGCATAGTTCATGGCCCAATAATGCTTGTTTGACCGTTTGTTGACTTGCCTCAGATCCCATGTGAACGCGCGACATTGTTGACTGTGCATTTTCGTTGTCCAGAGTTCATCGCACAAGTCAATATGCGCACTTCCTCTAAACTGTCTCACAGATTAAAATAGCAAAAATGAACTAGTAAAGTGGTGAGAGCAGGTCATATCCACGGAGAGGCGGAATAGAATTTTAGTTAAACTACTTTGACTTGACACCATTCTATCGACAATGCATTAAAAGTGAAGATGAAAACAACACCGACCAATTCTCTCACATTCTCGACAGATCACATTTAACGAAGGAACAAGAGGAATTGAAATGAAAAGACACTTTGTATCACTGTACCCTCATAGCTCGAGAGATGATGAATAAAGAGAAAATAATTTGCACCAAGTTTTAAAATATCAAGAAGAATTCGATACTATACCCTCACAGCTCTCACAGAAAATGGAAAGAAACTAAAATCCTGAAAAATCAAACTCTCAACTCTCTGAACTCTCGGATAACAGAAAAAAAAACAACTACAAGAAATCCTAGAAATCAAACTGTAACGACCCTCTTTATATCGGTATGGCTCCACCAATCCACATCGATATAGAAAGCATCGCCACAGTGGGACATTTACCCAACACTAGTACGATAGGCTGAAACATACACAAATATATATATATATCACATGACAGCAGAATTTAAAGAATTGAAAAGAAATCTTATTCCATCATCCACATTCTATTCACAGTCCGTAAAGAAGAAAGTGAACTAACTTTTCATAACTGAAATAAAATAAATACATTGTCCACATGAGACTACGCAGAGTCTTTATTACATACTATGAAGTAAGGAAAAGTACAATGCTAAATCCACAACAAGCTCTCCTACTCTCGCTTCGAGTCGCTCCTAACGATCTCCTCGGAAGAAGTAGAAACGTCTGCACCTGTACGCCGAAGCAAGAATGAGTTCAAAAGAACTCAACAAGTAACACCAAGCACACTAAATATACATGCATCAAGTAATCTCCATCTCCTTATGCTACACCATTAACACATAATGCATGGAATGGACAGTTTATTCAAATAGAGACCTATGCATAATTTCTACACATATTACACATGGAATTCCATTTTATACAAAATAACCTAATCCTATCACATGCTTTCTACACTCTTTCAATATGCTAAACTGATTTCATTCAACCATTCATAAGCCAAATATTGATCATTTTACACATAAATTTACACATATCATAATGACAATTTAACATGAATTCTAAAATAAATTCTCATCTAGTTAACACATTTACATTAGTGAAAAGCTCGCTGTTTTACTACTATTATGTCATATTCACAAGAAATTTATCCTTTTTGCATGTTTTCATAAGAATTTCATGAACATATATTCACTTACACAGGTTCACAATTTACACATTTCTTTTCACTTAAGCACATTTTCACTTTTTCTTAATGCCGTGACATATAACCCAAACCACTTTAGAAGGACACATACTAATCACATCACATATCTATCACCTAGGCATTCCAGTGATAAATCTTAGTTACTACGCAGAACCGGGAGAAGCACTCTCCACCCTAACCGCGATACTTGTTCGCCTCCAGGATTTAATCCCAATGCCCATGGGACATCACACACTTTGAACTTTCCCATGGGGACTTTACCACAGTACAGTTCCACAACCCTCTAAGGTAGCAGTGTCACCCATTGGCACATTTATACATTTTCTCAAGTTTCAACACACTTCTAAATACACAATTCTTAGACATTCATCTCATGTTCGCACATTTACATTCTTCAGTATTACCTAGCATGGTACTACTGTCTTCAGTATTAATCAAGTTTTACAACAATTCTAATCATGCTGAAATTTACATAATTAAACACTAATCATATTAACATGCATTATTTGTTAATATCTAACATGAAACAATTATATATATCTATTGTCATCAGTTCAGTACTTAAATTTAACCAGAAATTCATCACAGTTTAACCATCATGCATACCAAGATTTACATTTTTCTGAATCATGCATAATTTCTGAAAATTCTAACAGTGATGTTATCAAATGTAAAAATAGTCAAACTGACATGAATTTTCATTGTTCGGACCCACAACTTAATATATACATGAATGCTAATAGTACTAATTATATGTCAATTTATAGGAATTTAACAAATTTTGCACGAATTATTAACTTTTCTACATTGAGTAGACATATTCACTATTTTTCGGTTCAGAAAATTTAATAAACTATACATATATTATAAATTTCTCAAATTTTTATATCATGCATTAGACCTCATTAACAGTGTACAAAATTTCATGAGAGTTAAATTCTATACATATTTGACAAACGAGATTTTTCAAGATTAAAATTCTGTCGGTCGAACATTCAAAGAATTCGAATAATTAAGGCAAATTACAAAAATTCACAATAACTCACAGTACACCCAAACATGTGTATTTACATATTATATGAAATTTACTGTATATCCTCATGCGGAAAATCTCAAAAATTAGCTTATAGAAGGGCAGACCTGCACACTGTTGCAGTCTGAAGAACTTGACGGCATGGGGGTAGCCGTCTACAAGTTAACGGCAATATATGATGCCGCCAACATATGATATTAGCAGCAAGAGATCCTGCCGTTAATATCCTGTCTGTATAAACACAGAGTGAATCGCTAACAAATCACTTGAATGGGGGGTTCCAGGACACGAGAAAAATTCGTAAAATTCATGGGACATACTAGACACATGCAGGGTTGATGTGAGTGGGGTACTTGCCTCTTGTAAAATCCACAAGTGACGATTCAATCCGGAGAAGCCCTCCTCGGCCTGTGCCAAAGAGTCTTCAAATCCCTCCTTATTCGGGTTCTCTGTTGATCTTCACTGCACACCAACGTGGGGAAGTCATTCCCGGATGTTCAGAGTTGTCACCAGTCGATGCAGATCAACGGATGAAGCCTCCCGAAGTCGGATTTCTCAGATTCAAGTTAGGGTTTTTCGCATAGAAGAGCTAGGTTTTTGACCCAAGAGTCAAAAGGATGGATCTGGCCGAAAACTGGGTAATATAAAGGGTTGGGGGCCAGACATGCTAAAGGGGTAAGTCTTAGAGCCGTTGGGGACGGTTTCTAAAACAAATAGCGAAATTTCCGGAGGCGTTTCCAGATCTGGAAATGTAACTGGTCTGGGACATTGGCGTCCATATCTATGGTCGCCTATCCAAAGTGGGCGTCCATCGATATTGCCGCCTAATCCTAGTCAACGTCAGCCGATGTTGACACCGACTGGCCGACAAAATTTCACTTAAAATATGTAGAATTTATAACACCACACACCTAAACATATATATATATATATATATATATATATATATATATATATACTTGTATACAATATGCATATTACAATAACACTAATTCATACAATTCGTATAAATAAATACTATGCACAATAATCTATACATCAATATATACACTTATATGCATATATATTTTTAAGCAAGAAAATGAAAATCAAGGGCCATACACCCTCTCCCCCTTAAAGAAACTTCGTCCTCGAAGTTAGACTGACGCTACTCAAACAACTGAGGATACTTCTTTTTCATTGCATCCTCAAGCTCCCAAGTAGCCTCCTCTCGCGGGAAGTTACGCCATAAGACCTTTACTGACGCAATGCTCTTGTTCCGGAGATGTTGAACCTTCCGATCAAGAATAGCTACTGGTTGCTCTACATAAGAAAGATCTGGCTGGATCTCCACTGGCTCATGGCTAATAACATGAGACGGATCTCTGACATACTTCCTGAGCATAGATACGTGAAAAGCAGGATGAACGCTAGCCAATGCTAGAGGTAAAGCTAGCTCATATGCCACGTTGCCCAATCGTCGGAGAATCTCATACAGGCCAATGAATCTAGGGCTCAACTTACTATGCCTGCCAAATCTAACTACACCACGCGTAGGCGAAATCTTCAAAAAGACATGCTCACCTACCTCGAATTCCAAATCCTTCCTCCTGTTGTCAGCATAACTCTTCTGTCTATCCTGTGCCGCAACAAGCCTCTTTCTAATAAGCTGGACCTTATCCGAAGTCTCCTGAACTAACTCTGGACCGATCAACTGCCTATCACCGGTCTCCTCCTAACACAAAGGAGATCTGCAAGGCCTACCATACAAAGCCTCAAATGGAGCCATGCCAATGCTTGCATGAAAGCTGTTGTTATATGCGAACTCCACTAGAGGTCAATGGCGCTCCCAATCATCCTTCCAATCCAGCATACAAGCCCTCAACATATCCTCAAGCGTCTGGATAGTCCTCTCAGACTGTCCATCTGTCTAGTGATGAATTGCCGAACTGAGCTTCAGCTCCGAACCTAACGCATCCTGAAGACCCTTCCACAGCCTCGAAGTAAACCTCGGATCTCGATCCGAAATGATAGACTTCGGTACCCCATGCAATCTAATAATACTACTAACATACAGTCTAGCTAAACTCTCTACTGACTGCTTCTTCTTCATAGGTAAGAAATGCGCAGTCTTCGAGAATCGATCTACCACTACCCAAATCGAGTCATTACCTCGTCTAGATCGAGGCAAACCCGTAACAAAATCCATAGTGACAGCTTCCCACTTCCAAACTGGGATCTCCATCTTCTGCATAAGACCAGATGGTCTCTGCCGCTCGGCCTTCACTTGCTGGCATACTAGACATCTAGACACAAACTCAGCTACATCATTCTTCATGCCAGACCACCAAAACAATCTCTTTAAATCCTAGTACATCTTAGTGTTACCCGGATGAATAGAGAACCTAGATCTATGAGCTTCTGCTAAAACATGCTCACGAATATCTACAATGTCTAGAACACAGACACGATGATGGAATCTAATCACGCCATCCTCATCACGAGCAATACCCGCTTTTCCCACTAACTCTTGGAGTCTAGTGTCGGTTTTCTGATGCTCGATCACCTCATCCAACACCGATGACCTAATGGACAGCTGAGCCACAAAAGCTCGGCACAATGATGGCTCCAACTCGGTCATCGCACATGCTGCATCCTCCAACATCTTCCAGTCCTACTGGAAAGACGACCTCTTTCTACTAAGGGCATCTGCTACGACATTCGCCTTTCCAGGATGATACTGGAGGTCGAAGTCATAGTCCTTCAGGAACTCAATCCATCTTCTCTGCCTAAGGTTTAATTCCTTTTGGGAGAAAAGATACTTTAGGCTCTTGTGATCAGTGAACACCTCAAATCTGACACCATAAAGATAGTGCCTCCAGATTTTCAGTGCATGAACCACTACCGCAAGCTCAAGATCATGAGTCGGATAGTTTCGCTCATGCTCCTTCAATTGCCTCGAAGCATATGCTACCACCCTTCCTTGCTGCATCAACACACAGCCAAGGCCAATCCGAGATGCATCCGTGTAGATAGCAAAATCCTCTACACCGCTCGGTAGAACTAACACAGGAGCCGATGTGAGTTTAGTCTTCAATAATTGAAAACTACTCTCACACTCCTCGGACCAGACAAACTTCACTCCCTTCCTGGTCAGCTGAGTCAATGGAGCGGCAATGGATGAAAATACCTCAATAAAACGCCGATAATAACCCGCCAAACCAAGAAAACTCCGAATCTCCGAAGGAGTCTTGGGACTCTCCCAATCCATAACAGCTTGGACATTCGCTGGATCCACTGCTACACCAGCACTGGAGATAACATGCCCAAGGAAATGAACCTCGTGCATCCAAAAATCGCACTTGCTGAATTTTGCATATAGCTTGTGCTCACGGAGAACCTCTAACACTATCTTCAAATGCTGACGATGTGTGGCCTCATCCGGAGAGTAGACCAGCACGTCATCAATGAAGACTACAACAAAACTATCTAGATATGGTCTAAACACCCTGTTCATGAGATCCATGAACGCTGCAGGGGCGTTGGTTAGACCAAACGGAAGGACCAAAAACTCATAATGTCCATAACGGTTCTAAATGCCGTCTTGGACACATCCTCACTCCTAATCCTCAACTGATGATAGCCAGAACGCAAATCAATCTTAGAAAAGACCGATGCATTCTGCAGCTGGTCAAACAAATCATCAATCCGAGGTAAGGGATACCTGTTCTTCACCGTCACTTGGTTTAGCTTTCTATAATCTATGCATAACCGAAGTGACCCATCCTTCTTCTTCACGAATAAGACAGGTGCGCCCCAAGGGGAAACGCTAGGGCGAATAAATCCCTTATCTAACAAATCTTGCAACTGCCTCCTTAACTCAGCTAATTCCGCAGGTGCCATCCGATAAGGTGCCTTCGAGATAGGAGAGATGCCTGGAAGCAACTCTAGAGTGAACTCTATCTCTCTAGCCGGTGGCAATCCAGATAAATCATCAGGAAAGACATCTGGAAAATCCCGCACTACATCTATCTCTGCAAGAGTAAGTGACTCATCAGCCATGGGTATTAAAACCACGCTGGCAAGAAAAGCGTCACAACCCTTGTTCATCATTCTCATTGCCCTCATGGCAGAGATGACAAACTTTCCTGCTAAGTTCCTCGGCAAAGGATGAGAAAATTCATCCTCACCAGGAATGCAGAAAACAATCTTCTTCCCACGACAATCTACCAATGCATAGTGCTCCTCTAGCCAATCCAGACCAAGAATAGCATCATAGTCCTTCATCTTAAGCAAGAAGAAACACCCTTCTAGGACTCTATCCTCAATGCACACCGGTAAAGACGGAATACACTTCCTAGTCGATACCGTACCCGCAGGTGTATGGACAGACAAAGGGACTTCTAAATCCTCAGACTCTAATCCTGACTCTAAAGCTAACTGCCTAGCAAAACACTCGGAAATGAATGAGTGAGTAGCACCCGTATCGAACAAAACCCGAGCATGCACACCTAAGAACAAAACCGTACCTTCGGTGACATGATCCGCCTGCTCGGCGTCCTCACGAGCTAATGCAAACACTCGAGCTGGGGCTCGAGGTCTCCCTGGCCGTCCCATCGCTGGCACTGCTGCTGCTGCTACTGGGGCTGGTCCACGCTGGGCTCCCTGCTGAAGCCTCGGACAATCCTTGATCTTATGGTCACTGCTCCCGCATTTCAAGCACTTCCCTACTACCAGCCAACACTCCGTACCGCCATGTGCCCTCCCGCAATGAGGACACTCCTTCTTACTACTAGGGGAACGTTGAGAAGATACCTGACCACTGCTCGATGCCACAGGACGCTGCGGTGACTGGAAAGTCGCCTTCTTCCTCTCCTGCCTCTGGAAAGGAGCTGCTGGCCTCTTTTGAGAAGCCTTCTTCTCCTCCAGATACTGCTCCATCTCTCCCTCCTGCCGACACGCCGCGCTGAGCGCCTGCTCGAGAGTACGATGGTCGAAAGCTACCAACCTTGTCCTCAGCGATGGTTTCAGACCCATCACAAATTTCTTCGCCTTCCTGCGCTCATCAGCTACAATATGGGGGGCGTACTTTGATAGTTCGGCAAACCTGGCCTCGTACTCCAACACAGTCATGGAGCCTTGAGTTAACGAGAGGAACTCCTGCTCCATCTTGTCCTGGATGTGCTCCGGAACAAACTTGGCTCGGAAAAGCCTCACGAACTCATCCCAACCAACTTCCACAGCACCATCCTCGAACCGAGTACGTAACAACGAGGACCACCACACGTCGGCTCGCTCCTGCCAAAACCATCCATGAGAACTAACCAACATAATCTATACTTAAAGTAATAACCACTAGATTAAATTACACATACCTGTAACATATAGGTGGCTAAAGTGACCTTGTCATCCTCTGCACACCTAATAGCCCGGAAGATCTTTTCGATCTCCCTCATCCAGCTCTCTGCAAGAAGCGGATCGCTCTCTCCCTTAAAAGAGGGTGGCGACATCCTCTTGAACATTTCCATGATGGAGGGTCCACCATGGTCAGCCTGGGGAGCTGGTACCTGAGCCTGCTACAACAAGCAACATAATTAACACATACAACATAACAATCATGGATTTAATAATACAGACTACTTTATCTTATTATTCTAACTTGAGCCTCCAACTGAGCCTAGAGTGCAGCCTGAGTGTGGGCCTGCGTTTGCATGGCCTGCACCAAACCCTGCATGAACACTCCATAGTCTACTGGTGGCGGTGGAGGAAGTACAGGACCCTGGGGTGCAGGGGCTTGCTGCTCACCTTGATCCTCACGCCGAGGCTCATCTCTCCTCTGCTCGCCATCACGAGCAGGAACACCACGCCTACCACGCAAAGCCATATCCTGCAAAATGGATTAATCACCATTTAGAACTAAACTATCTAATTTCTAACTAATTAGTTATCTATGTGGAAAATCTACACAGACTTAGTATACAATGAAGATGATGGTATATGCATATTTATGTACAATTTCAGCCTGACGCTCTGATACCAATCTCTGTAACGACCCTCTTTATATCGGTACGGTTCCACCAACCCACATCGATATAGAAAGCATCGCCACAGTGGGACATTTACCCAACACTAGTACGATAGGCTGAAACATACACAAATATATATATATATCACATGACAGCGGAATTTAAAGAACTGAAAAGAAATCTTATTCCATCATCCACATTCTATTCACAGTTTGTATAGAAGAAAGAGAACTAACTTTTCATAACTGAAATAAAATAAATACATTGTCCACATGAGACTACACAGAGTCTTTATTACATACTATGAAGTAAGGAAAAGTACAATGCTAAATCCACAACAAGCTCTCCTACTCTCGCTCCGAGTCGCTCCTAACGATCTCCTCGGAAGAAGTAGAAACGTCTGCACCTGTACGCCGAAGCAAGAATGAGTTCAAAAGAACTCAACAAGTAACACCAAGCACACTAAATATACATGCATCAAGTAATCTCCATCTCCTTATGCTACACCATTAACACATAATGCATGGAATGGACAGTTTATTCAAATAGAGACCTATGCATAATTTCTACACATATTACACATGGAATTCCGTTTTATACAAAATAACCTAATCCTATCACATGCTTTCTACACTCTTTCAATATGCTAAACTGATTTCATTCAACCATTCATAAGCCAAATATTGATCATTTTGCACATAAATTTACACATATCATAACGACAATTTAACATGAATTCTAAAATAAATTCTCATCTAGTTAACACATTTACATTAGTGAAAAGCTCGCTGTTTTACTACTATTATGTCATATTCACAAGAAATTTATCCTTTTTGCATGTTTTCATAAGAATTTCATGAACACATATTCACTTACACAGGTTCACAATTTACACATTTCTTTTCACTTAAGCACATTTTCACTTTTTCTTAATACCGTGACACATAGCCCAAACCACTTTAGAAGGACACATACTAATCACATCACATATCTATCACCTAGGCATTCCAGTGATAAATCTTAGTTACTGCGCAGAACCGGGAGAAGCACTCTCCACCCTAACCACGATACTTGTTGCCTCCAGGATTTAATCCCAATGCCCATGGGACATCACACACTTTGAACTTTCCCATGGGGACTTTACCACAGTACAGTTCCACAGCCCTCTAAGGTAGCAGTGTCACCCATTGGCACATTTATACATTTTCTCAAGTTTCAACACACTTCTAAATACACAATTCTTACACATTCATCTCATGTTCGCACATTTACATTCTTCAGTATTACTTAGCATGGTACTACTGTCTTCAGTATTAATCAATTTTTACAACAATTCTAATTATGCTGAAATTTACAGAATTAAACACTAATCATATTAACATGCATTATTTGTTAATATCTAACATGAAACAATTATATATAGCTATTGTCATCAGTTCAGTATAGACATTTAACCAGAAATTCATCACAGTTTAACCATCATGCATACCAAGATTTACATTTTTCTGAATCACGCATAATTTCTGAAAATTCTAACAGTGATGTTATCAAATGTAAAAATAGTCAAACTGACATGAATTTTCATTGTTCGGACCCACAACTTAATATATACATGAATACTGATAGTACTAATTATATGTCAATTTATAGGAATTTAACAAATTTTGCACGAATTATTAACTTTTCTACATTGAGTAGACATATTCACTAATTTTTGGTTCAGAAAATTTAATAAACTATACAGATACTATAAATTTCTCAAATTTTTATATCATGCATTAGACCTCATAAACAGTGTACATAAATTTCATGACAGTTAAATTCTATACATATTTCACAAACGAGATTTTTCAAGATTAAAATTCTGTCGGTCGAACATTCAAAGAATTCTAATAATTAAGGCAAATTACAAAAATTCACAATAACTCACAGTACACCCAAACATGTGTATTTACATATTATATGAAATTTACTGTATATCCTCATGCGGAAAATCTCGAAAATTAGCTTATAGAAGGGTAGACCTGCACACTATTGCAGTCTGAAGAACTTGACGACATGGGGGTAGCCGTCTACAAGTTAACGGAAATATATGATGCCGCCAACATATGATATTAGCGGCAAGGGATCCTGCCGTTAATATCCTGTCTGCATAAACACAGACTGAATCGCTAACAAATCACTTGAATGGGGGGTTCCAGGACATGAGAAAAATCCGTAAAATTCCTGGGACATACTAGACACATGCAGGGTTGATGTGAGTGGGGTACTTGCCTCTTGTAAAATCCACAAGTGACGTTTCAAGCCGGAGAAGTCCTCCTCGGCCTATGCCAAAGAGTCTTCAAATCCCTCCTTATTCGGGTTCTCTGTTGATCTTCACTGCACACCAACGTGGGGAAGTCGTTCCCGGATGTTCAGAGTTGTCACCAGTCGATGCAAATCATCGGATGAAGCCTCCCGAAGTCGGATTTCTCAGATTCAAGTTGGGGTTTTTCGCATAGAAGAGCTAGGTTTTTGACCCAAGAGTCAAAAGGATGGATCTGGCCGAAAACTGGGTAATATAAAGGGTTGGGGGCCAGACATGCTAAAGGGGTAAGTCTTAGAGCCGTTGGGGACGGTTTCTAAAAAAATTGCGAAATTTCCGGAGGCGTTTCCGGATCTGGAAACGTAACTGGTCTGGGATGTTGGCGTCCATATCTATGGTCGCCTATCCAAAGTGGGCATCCATCGATATTGCCGCCTAATCCTAGTCAACGTCAGCCGATGTTGACGCCGACTGGCCGACAAAATTTCACTTAAAATATGCAGAATTTATAACACCACACACCTAAACATATATATATATATATATAATATGCATATTACAATATCACTAATTCATACAATTCGTATAAATAAATACTATGCACAATAATCTATACATCAATAGTATACACTTATATGCGTATATATTTTTAAGCAAGCAAAATGAAAATCAAGGGCCTTACACAAACCAACAAACCCAACTCTCCCAGATGCTAAACTCCAGCCCAAAACCTCACAGAGTCACCCGGACTCTCTCAACTATCAAATTATCCATCACTGCTCAATCATCCAACCAAGAACAGAAGAACTGAGCTAATGCAATGGATCGAAGTAAGTAAGTGCAGACATGAACAATATAAGAAAATTGAACGATAATAGCCCCTGGATCACCCTATGGAACATAAGGAAATGGAAATTTTCCCTTGGATCGGTCTCACATCAGTTTGCACAGAAGAAAAGTACGAACTCTGTCAAGCTCAAAAATAAATTGCACATAAGAAAGTAGAACTATTAAAGAGAAATTGATCCGAACAACCCATGATCGAACTCTCCAATTTCTGGAAGAACATGAAGAACAAAAGCTAGAAAATTCTTAACAAAAGCTCCCCGACTCACAGAAAGAACAACAAAAAAATTGGAACAAGAAATTCTAACAATCACAGTCACCTCCAACTTCCAACATATGCCAAAGGAAAATTTCAGAAACGAAATGGCAGTAAACTAAATCTAAACTAGCCACTGCACTACGAAGAACAGAAAAATTACAGAGAAAATAAATGGGAAGAAATCCCCCAAAATCTCCAACTCGGCGAACCTCTGCTACTGCTCTGAATCAAGAACAAATGCTAAAAAGAGAATACAGAACAGAAATTGTAAACAAAACCCAAAGATCTGAACTGGCTAAGCCCTCCGAACTGGAAGAACAGTAAATTCAAAGTTAGAAATGCTCCAAAACTCAAACCCTAACCCTCCAAAAACACACCCTAAACCCTGCTGATCTGCTCTACTGCTTCAAGAAAGAAAATACAGAAAGAAAATGGAAGAAAAAAAATCCTACGAAATTCTAATCGGCCAAACCAGAGAAGAATCCCCCATGGCGAACCAGAGACCAAGAGGAAAACCCCAACATGAATAAAACCTCCCAACCACAGCTCTACTGTAAACAAAAAAATACAGGAAAATGGCAAAGAAAAAATTCTAAAAACAATTCCTACTCGCGAACCAGGGAACCCCCCGGAGAAGAGGACCTCGGGTCTTTATATAGGGGGGTTATGGTCCTTGCAGTCGTCTTCAGTCTGCACCAGGATCGCCGGCTTCAGCACACCTGCTCAGCGCACCAGGATCGCCAGATCAGCACCTTTGCACGAACCAGCACCACCTGGTCTCTGTCGCGCCAGCGCACAGACTCGGATCTGCACGGCCCTTCACCTCTGCATGCCAAAGCCTCGCCCGCCAAATGCCACCTCAGCTCCGCAAAGCTCTGCATCTTCTAATGCCGCTCACGCCATCCGCGCCTTCCTCTACTTCGCATGGCTGCTGCGCACGAACCGGCTGCCCAAGCTCCCATCTCACAGCACCGCCCAGATCTGCTTGGCCCAGCCGCTTCCAGCTTCCATCGCCAATGCACACTAGGAGCCACCTCAGCACAGCGAGCCATGCCCAGCCGCCATCAGCATCAAAACCATAGCCACTTCAGCCGTTGCAGCTTCAGCAGATCAGGGCACCGTCGTGCCTCTCCAGCAGCCATCGTACGGCCCATCTCCTTCCGGCCCAGATGCCAGCGCCCGGACCACACACAGCCATAGCCCAGGCCGCCATCTCACCCGAGCTCCTGCTGCTTCGGCCCAACAGAGTTCCTCCACCTCAGTCGCCTCGCACAGGAGTACCTCTGCACAGCTCCCAGCCGTACACCAGGAGTCCCCAAATCGCCCAAATGCCAGCTCCGCTTCGTGAAGCTTCCAGCTAAAGACAAAGACCTGTTAGGAATAAAATAGAGTAAAAGAATGTTGCGTGGCCAAGATATGTGAGATGAGAAAAATAATAAAATTATTTATTTATTTATTTAATAAGATGTGGTGGGATATTAAAAGTTTTTATTTATTTATTGGGATTAGGTGGGGTAAAATGAAAATCTTATTTATTTACAAATTTATATATATCTACTATTAAAAGATATTTACAAAGTTTTTATTGCGACAAGGATTATTTAAAAATCTTTTAATATAAACCTAATTAGTTATTCAGAAAGAAATGATTAAATGCAAACATGTATTTTCTAATCCAATGATTTAACTAAAGTGTTCAAAATCTATTTATGGATAAAATTAAAATTAAAGTCAAATGGCACATTATTTATGGACAAAGACTGTCTAAAATCAACTATATGTATGATATTTAACACGAAAATTTTAATAATTATCACTGCCCCCTACTTGAACATTGTTAGTCCCTTAGCAATAAAAATTACTCCAAATTTAAGACTAGAAGATACAATGTCTCATGTTTAAATAACCATCATGTAAAAGATTAATGTAATGACATGTCTTTCCTAATTGTAGGGGCTGATGGCAAGAAATTAGTGCACAAATGGTAGCTCACTTAAGAGTTCACATCAGCCCTAATGGAGCTCCTCTGCCTTAGCTAGTAATTGAGATTAGATTGATTCGATGGAGAAGAAAAGAATTGTGGAGTAAGATCCTTGCTCAGTCAGATTGAGTTGTTTCTCTCAGTTCGATCCTGCCCATCTTCCTTGAGGATTATTTCTCTGAGTTTGAGGACTTTTGTCCCTTTATTTTCACTTTGTGCACTCAGAATTTCTTTATTTCTTTTTCATCCACAATGCTGCACAACCCATCACTTTTCAAGAGTAGTGAGTCCAACTTTACTCAGATCCGGGGCATTTTTCATGGATATATTTTTCTTTTGCTTTTGCTTTTTCTTTTTGCTTTTCTTTTCTTTTCCTCTTAAAGGAAGGATGGACAGTCAAGTTCCTTGATCACATACCTTCACTTCCTTTACAATTCACTTAAGGGGAGGGGAGAAAACCAATCACCTCTCTCCTACTAGCCTTGACAAATTTACTACATTCGGGTTCAGCTAGTCTAAGTGGCTGTGTAGTGTGTATATGAAAACTTATTGCCATAAATCCTTACATAAGGTAGACAATGAGTACATGTAATATTTTACTAGAGGCTACCTAACATGGATTTTTGTAAGGGAATGTGACAACTACAAAAATTTAATGGTTAAAGATCAGACACATAGTCTGGGTAGCACAATGCCACACATTTTTTTTTTTAAATTCAAAAACAAATTGAAATTTTTATTTGCATATGTACAAGATAAGAAAGAAATTGAAACAATGGTTAGGGTGAGGACTATGAATGCATGTTTTATTCTACCTCTCCCCCCTACTTATTCACAGGAAAAGAAAGTAAGACAGAAAATTACCTGATAAATGAAATTTGTACCCTTGGGTTGCCTCCCAATAGCGCTAAGTTTAACGTCTTCAACCGGACGCAATTAGGCTTCGTTTGGCTCAGCTTGCTTGGTAGAATCCATTTTTAAAGAAGGTGGGCTTTTAAAGAAATGTTTTAACCTTTGCCCATTGACAGTGAATGATTGTCCAGTTTTAGGATCGAGAATAATGACAGCACCATTGTGGTAAGATCTGACAACAATGTAAGGACCATCCCATCGGGACTTCAATTTTCCCAAAAAACACACTAAGCCTCGAATTAAACAACCAAACCTTATCATGCACTTGAAAATTTTTTCTATGAATTTTTAAGACTTCAATCAATTTCTTCTCCTGCCCTTCTTCAAGATCACTAGCAATTATGATGGGCCAAGTTTCGTTCTCTCCTAGAAAGATGTATTTTAAATTAGCAGGGAGTGGTTTTAGCTCAACCTTAGGAGGACGTTCTAATGGAAATGATGGATCATTATTCTGAAACATGGGACTAAATTGTCCTTCCTCTCCCTCAAACCCTAGAGCACAGGGTTGGTCTACTACTTTTTCCTCACAAGATTCTTCCAAGAGTTCTTCATTATCAGTTGGTTTAGATTTTGGCTTTAAAGCTTCAGGAAAAGGGACTCTTGGAATGTAATGACTTGGGTTTTCATTTATTTGGATTGTGTCTAGAGACTCTTCAGTTATTTTCTCTTTTCCCTTAACATTTTCAACATTCTCTTCAATTTCAGTTTCATTTTCATTTTCTTTATCCTCATGCAATGTTGACATGTGTGGGTGAGGATTTATCAAGATTTTTTCATTTCTTAATGTTGACGCTATTTCCACATTTTCCACTTGAGGGCCCCTAGCTTGGGCAGGAGGATGGTCCTGTTGTATAAGTTGATTTTGAATTTGTGGTGCTGGAATGTTTTGGACAAAAGTTTGTTTTGGGTTTTGTGGTAGAGGTGCATGTGGTATGTACCCCTGGACTTGATGGTTTTGCTGGTTCAGATAAAATCCATGAGGGTTGTTCCTTGGGTTTGTTATAGTTTGACTTGGTAACTGACCCAATTCCCTCCTACACACATCAGCAATCTGAGACTCTATCCTATCCAAATTTTGTTGAATATTTTGGTTCTGATTTTGATATTGATTTGTTGTTCTTGCACAGTTTGGCAAAGAGTCATCATCATGTTTTGAAGTTGATTCATTTTGTCTTCTCAATTGGGCTGAGAAGATGGTGGTTGATTATATGAATGTTGCTGAAAATTGGTATGAGCAAATTGATTGAAGTTTTGATTTTCTTGGAATTGTTGAGGTCTGGAATAAGAAGATTGGTCAAATCCCGGATTCTGATTGGGATAGGGTTGACCGTACATGAATTGTTTGAAAGCAGGTTGAGAAATTTGTTCTGATTGATTTTTCCAAGAAAAGTTCGAGTGGTTTCTCCAACCAGGATTGTATGTGGTAGAATAGAAAGGTTTGTAGAAACCTTGGACAGCTTGAATTTGTTCTTGGTAGGCCATGATATGAAAGAATCTCTCAATCTCTGCGATAGGTTGAGCCAAATCTAAGTTGAATGATCGTCTACCAAGCATACACAGTTAGAAAGACCTCTATTTATGATTTTTGAATTTTTAAGATTTTTATTGATTTTCTTGATGAATTTTTATGAAAACACAAACAAAGAAACACTTTCACAACAAATTAACCTAAACACTAAGTGTTCCTTGGACTTATGTTATTTTCTCAAAATCAGATTTATGCTTGCTTAAATCCAATTCTAACTCTTCTTGTACCGGCCAGGTAAGAGGTGGAGTAGAGGGAGACCCCCCTTGCTTTCGCAAGGACCCAATTAAGTAACATCTAGCTCGCTTAAGCGTAAGCTTTTTAACCTCTAATCCTAGACACCAGACTAAAAGAGAAGTCTTAGAATTAAGAAAGAACAAATCTAATTATGAACCCTAGGGCCACGTCTACTGGTTTTTATTAAAAGCTAAGGAAAATGCAAGAATGTGGAAATTTTTTGTGCTTTTTGGGCAAAGGAAAGGGTGATGAAATCCCTCACCTTATCTTTTTATTCTAATGGGTGAAGCCCTTAAGCAGTCCCATTTTCAAATGTGGAATGCAACAAACAAGTTTGAACAATAGATTTTCTAATGCTAAGTCTAATGCATGAAACAAAAGTTAGAAACCTTACCTTTCCCTCGCACTCTTCAATGCAAGAAAATGAAATTCAAATGACAATTAAGATGATGAATGTCCTAAAACATGGGATTCTAATCTTGAGAGATGAAATTTTATTTACAAATAAACGGCTAACATGAAAGAGCGATTTGGAAAATTTTTAGATTTTGGATTTTTTTTTTAAATTTTTATTTGGTTTTTAAACTGAATGAAATGAAATTTAACTAAGAAAATATGAAGTGGTACTATAGACTAATGCCAAACCAATCAAACCACCAAGAGGCCAATTATTACATGCCAATGTGAAAGAAATCTCTGTACATGCACAGAAAGTACATCAAAACCTCACTACAAAGTTCACTCACACTCTTTCTATCTAAAATTCGGAATTAAAAGTAATTAAAAAAAATTCAGCAAGCTCCTCCTCCAATGGGCTTCAAAGGTCAAGCCCAATATCCAAGTTCCTCTCCTTGTGCAAATTCTAATGCCTCCCCGGCAACGGTGCCAAGATGAACGCAAGACATTGTTGACTGTGCATTTTTGTTGTCCAGAGTTCATCGCACAAGTCAATATGCGCACTTCCTCTAAACTGTCTCACAGATTAAAATAGCAAAAATGAACTAGTAAAGTGGTGAGAGCAGGTCATATCCACAGAGAGGCGGAATAGAATTTGAGTTAAACTACTTTGACTTGACACCATTCTATCGACAATGCATTAAAAGTGAAGATGAAAACAACACCGACCAATTCTCTCACATTCTCGACAGATCACATTTAACGAAGGAACAAGCGGAATTGAAATGAAAAGACACTTGGTATCACTGTACCCTCATAGCTCGAGAGATGATGAATAAAGAGAAAACAATTTGCACCAAGTTTTAAAATATCAAGAAGAATCCGATACTATACCCTCACAGCTCTCACAGAAAATGGAAAGAAACTAAAATCCTGAAAAATCAAACTCTCAACTCTCTGAACTCTCGGATAACAGAAAAAAAAACAACTACAAGAAATCCTAGAAATCAAACCAACATACCCAACTCTCCCAGATGCTAAACTCCAGCCCAAAACCTCACAGAGTCACCCGGACTCTCTCAACTGTCAAATTATCCATCACTGCTCAATCATCCAACCAAGACCAGAAGAACTGAGCTAATGCAATGGATCGAAGTAAGTAAGTGCAGACATGAACAATATAAGAAAATTGAACGATAATAGCCCCTGGATCACCCTATGGAACATAAGGAAATGGAAATTTTCCCTTGGATCGGTCTCACATCAGTTTGCACAGAAGAAAAGTACGAACTCTGTCGAGCTCAAAAATAAATTGCACATAAGAAAGTAAGAACTATTAAAGAGAAATTGATCCGAACAACCCATGATCGAACTCTCCAATTTCTGGAAGAACATGAAGAACAAAAGCTAGAAAATTCTTAACAAAAGCTCCCTGACTCACAGAAAGAACAACAAAAAAAATTGGAACAAGAAATTCTAACAATCACAGTCACCTCCAACTTCCAACATATGCCAAAGGAAAATTTCAGAAACGAAATGGCAGTAAACTAAATCTAAACTAGCCACTGCACTACGAAGAACAGAAAAATTACAGAGAAAATAAATGGGAAGAAATCCCCCAAAATCTCCAACTCGGCGAACCTCTGCTACTGCTCTGAATCAAGAACAAATGCTAAAAAGAGAATACAGAACAGAAATTGTAAACAAAACCCAAAGATCTGAACTGGCTAAGCCCTCCGAACTGGAAGAACAGTAAATTCAAAGTTAGAAATGCTCCAAAACTCAAACCCCAACCCTCCAAAACCCAAACCCTAAACCCTGCTGATCTGCTCTACTACTTAAAGAAAGAAAATGGAAGAAAAAAAAAATCCTACGAAATTCTAATCGACCGAACCAGAGAAGAATCCCCCATGGAGAACCAGAGACCAAGAGGAAAACCCCAACATGAACAAAACCTCCCAACCACAGCTCTACTGTAAACAAAAAAATACAGGAAAATGGCAAAGAAAAAATTCTAAAAACAATTCCTACTCGCGAACCAGGGAACCCGCCGGAGAAGAGGACCTCGGGTCTCTATATAGGGGAGTTATGGTCCTTGCAGTCGCCTTCAGTCTGCACCAGGATCGCCGGCTTCAGCACACCTGCTCAGCGCACCAGGATCGCCAGATCAGCACCTTCGCACGAACCAGCACCACCTAGCCTCTGTCACGCCAGCGCACAGACTCGGATCTGCACGGCCCTTCACCTCTGCATGCCAAAGCCTCGCCCGCTAGATGCCACCTCAGCTCCGCAAAGCTCTGCATCTGCTACTGCCGCTCACGCCATCCGCGCCTTCCTCTACTTCGCATGGCTGCTGCGCACGAACCGGCTGCCCAAGCTCCCATCTCACAGCACCGCCCAGATCTGCTTGGCCCAGCCACTTCCAGCTTCCATCACCAGTGCACACCAGGAGCCACCTCAGCACAGCGAGCCATGCCCAGCCGCCATCAGCATCAAAACCACAGCCACTTCAGCCGTTGTAGCTTCAATAGATCAGGGCACCGCCGTGCCTCTCCAGCAGCCATCGTACGGCCCATCTCCTTCCGACCCAGATGCCAGCGCCAGGACCACACATAGCCACAGCCCAGGCCGCCATCTCACCCGAGCTCCTGCTGCTTCGGCCCAGCAGAGTTCCTCCACTTCAGTCGCCGCGCACAGGAGTACCTCTGCATAGCTCCCAGCCGCACACCAGGAGTCCCCAAATCGCCCAAATGCCAGCTCCGCTTCGTGAAGCTTCCAACTAAAAACAAAGACCTGTTAGGAATAAAATAGAGTAAAAGAATGTTGCGTGGCCAAGATATGTGAGATGAGAAAAATAATAAAATTATTTATTTATTTATTTAATAAGATGTGGTGGGATATTAAAAGTTTTTATTTATTTATTAGGATTAGGTGGGGTAAAATGAAAATCTTATTTATTTACAAATTTATATCTATCTACTATTAAAAGATATTTACAAAGTTTTTATTGCGACAAGGATTATTTAAAAAACTTTTAATATAAACCTAATCAGTTATTCGGAAAGAAATGATTAAATGCAAACATGTATTTTCTAATCCAATGATTTAACTAAAGTGTTCAAAATCTATTTATGGATAAAATTAAAGTCAAATGGCACATTATTTATGGACAAAGACTGTCTAAAATCAACTATATGTATGATATTTAACACGAAAAGTTTAATAATTATCACCATGTAGACGACGACATCGACTGCTGCTGACTTCATGTTGGCGGCAAGGTCGGTGGACGTTGACTATAGTTGGCATCCACCCATGTGGATGTCTGCATGGGGTTGGCGGCATGATCGTTGGGCGTCAACCTGGTTTACTTGGTCTATGCAACTAACCCGAGAATCCAGTCCACTTGCGCCATTCTCTCGGCCATGCAACGCATGTAGCCATTCCCAACGGGCATATGGGCCACCTTGGCACCCCATTGACCCAGCAAAAATCCTACTTGGCCTCTCCTCATTGGTTGGAGCTTTAATACATGGATTGTCACTTGTACAAGTGTGTTTCTTCACACTTGGGCATCCAAAGCTTCTGAACTCTGACCCTACTATTTATATAACTCACCCTTAGGCTTTCTAAGTGGGAGGGGGAGAGGCTGGACGTCCACATGCTGTTTCCTTGAAAGAAGAGAGAGAAAAGTGCACTCATCCTTTGATCCTTCCTCTTCCTCTCCTTCTCATCATTTGGGACGTCTAGGAGGCTTCATCCCGAGCTGGAGGAGCCCACCAGGGAGTCAGCAACGCCACAACAATGAGGATCACCCCCCTCCTCTTTCTCTCTTTCCCTTCCTTTTCTCTTTAGTGTTGCATGTTAAACATACACTTTCACACACCCTAAGCACATAGGGCACCTTCCTACACACCTATAAAGGGGTTTCCCAACCAAAAATGTAGGGAAGAAGGGTGGTCATAACACTTGGCCACCCCTCTTCTCAAGTCCGCAACTGGTACGAGACTCTCTTTTTGGGCCTTTCTCTTTTCGTTTTGAACATTCACTGCACTTCTTAGAGTCTAATAGAGTCTTCTTTCTGTGGCAGGAACACTTGTATGAGATAGTGGAGCTCTCCTTCTTTGGCCGGCCGAAGAAGGAGAAGTTGAGGCCCCATCTCCGTCCGCTACGTGAGGCAGCATCATCAACATGGTCACAACACTTCCTTGGGCATAGGTAAGGCCCTGGCGATCACAACATCTCCCTTTCTCTTGTGGTTTTCTTTGTTTTCTCTCTGGTCAACTCAGTCAAACGGGGAGTCAACGGAGTCAATCAACAACCCTCCATCGCATATGAAGGAGCAACGCCGTTCGTGAACCACCGGAGGATCCCACAGTCCGAGAGGAGCACGGGAAACGGATCGTCCACAGCTCTTTTCTGGCAATCACGGTGGGACAAACAGTGCTGCCACGGTCTCAGTCTGCACCCAGGTAAACGGCAAGCGATCCTGCCATTAACCTAGGTAAGCTTCCACCTTTCCTGCGGTTTAGTTTAGTTTAACGTTCATATATGTTGCCGTCTACTCCCTATCAGCGTTAGTCGATCATGCCGTCTATCTGTTTCTGGTGAACTGTGCGTCCATGTGCTTTCCGTTTATTTCACAGAAACCTATTGTTTGACTGCTTTGATCTGTTTTGCTTTCTGTTTGCTTCTTGTTTGTTTACTGACGGTCCTCGGTCACTGGGGGTCCCTTTTTCTCCTCTATTCTAGCCTCCCCACACATTCTAGGATAGCCCCTTCTTGATTCACAACCTTTTATCTGGGGATTCCCTCTCGGGTAAATCGGGTTGGCTTCAAGAAGAACTCCATAAGTCCCTAAATTCTGTGGATTCCCTCACGGTACGGGGCAGGAGGACCTTTTCCCTCCCTGCTTAGTTCACCTATTCACCCGGGTTTGAGTAAGTTTTGAGAGAACCGGCCTTGTCAAGTTAAGTTAACACACGACCTCAAATTCTAAAATTTTTGGGACGTTGTTTGTTAACATTGTTTGGTAGAAATCTACTTTTTTCCCAAATAACAGTTTAATTAATCAACTAGACCATCTTAAAATCAGTAGGTTGTGTTTGTTAATGAACTCTTGGTTGGACTCCACCATGACTAAGAATCCGGCATTCGAGTATGATGCCAACATTAATGATGAGTTTGTTGGTATGGTTGACACAAATGTTCAGCTCGAAGAGTCGGTTCAGTCCTCCTCCTCTCAAGCTGACAATGAGGGGAGTGTAAGTCTAAGGGTCAATCCCACGTATGCTTAAGATACTCAGGAAGACCCCGAATTCTCCAAGCTCCTCTCCTGCTATTCCCCCGAGGACATCATTTCTATGCTTTCTAAGCATACTGTCCAGGCAGCGGCCTCTCCTTCCCCTCCATCCCCTTCTCCTTTCCATGCTTCTTCATCTAGGCCCGCTCCTAGGCCCGTCACTCCTTCACGGGTTCCCATCTCCCCCGTCCCCATTTCCACTCTGAATCCTCCCACTCCTTTACCTACTCCTTTCCCAACTCCTCCTTTCTCCTATCCACCCAATGTTCAGCTCACACCCCCTGCTCAATCCAAATCCATTTCTCGGTCGGAGATGGAGGGTCTTATTCGGAAGCTCTTGGCTGAATCTCTGTCTCTTTCTAAGCCTCATTCCCTTTAGAACTATTGCAAGCTCCCCAACGCCTACTTTCCCCCGGGTTTCAAGGCCCCGAAATACCACAAGTATGATGGGACCTCCGACCCTCAATATCACCTCCCTGGCTTTAGCATGGATTCCCATCGGTGGCTGTACGATCGGGTCCTCTTAGTTCACCTCTTCCAACAATCGTTAGAGGGGGAAGCTTTGAGGTGGTTCACCTCCTTACCCGCATCGGATCTTATTAATTTTGACATAGTCTCCGAACGCTTCATCTCCCATTTCTCCTACATGGCCACTCAAGTCCCTACACTTTCCAACTTGGTGGCAGAGAAGATGAGGCCGGACGAAGACTTTGTTACTTTTGCCAACCGTTGGAGATCCATGGCTTCGAGAGCCGATGTCACCATCCCGGAGTCTCAAGCCATCATTATGATTGTCAACAACACCACTTCTCAGCTCAAATCCATTTTGATGCTAAGTGAGTTCCCCTCCTTTGCACATCTTTATAATCGAGCTAGGGTGGTTCAGAATCAAATCAAGGACTCCTCTCTCCCACAATTCTTCGAAGGGAAGCCCAAAGGACGTAAGGCTCCCGAGGCACCTACCACCGAGGGGGTGACCATCAACGAGTCCGTTAGTGCTTGCAGTCAGCCATTGAGGCCTCCCAACAAGTCCTCCAATCCTACTCCCAACCCTCCTTCTAATCCTCACCAGTTCTCGTCACACCCCTCCAAGCCTTATTCCGCTGTTCCTCCTCCTTCTGGCTACACCCGGCCCAGTCCTAAAAGGTCTCACTACCCTCCTCTCCCTGAGACCCTCGAGGACGTATTCTTCGCCCTCATGTCTTGTGACGCTATCCGGCTCCCCCCACAAAGGGAAAGCGTCAATCCGAGGGTGGACACCTCAAAATACTGTCCTTATCATAGGGCCCATGGTCACGAACTCCACAACTACTTCACCTTCTGTGACTGGGTGTATGACATGAACGATCAGGGTAGGATCAACTGGGAGGATGTTAAGGTAGCCATAGCCAAGTCTAGATACACCAAGAAGGATCTGGGAATTGTCCAAAACCCTCTCCCTAACTACAAAAGCAACAATCCCTCCTCCTCTAAGTCCCGGAAAAATGTCCACACCATGACACATTCGGAACCCCGGGTAGTGAGGAGAAAGCAACAATGGGCGGTAGAAGGTTTTGAGGAGTGGTACCCGTGTCCCTCCGTAGAGTCTGAAGAGCCCTCCACCACCATAGATGCCATTTTAGAAGAGCGGCCTTTAGTTCTTATCCGACCCATACGTCAGGAGGCCTGCCCTTCCATTCCTGTTTCCCCTGTCTATGAGTCGTCTACCCCCGAACTAGACCTCTCCAGCTCATTCTCCCTAAGTCTCAGGAAGATGTTCATGTCACGCTCAGGAACCAGATTGTTCCTCCTCTCCCATGGCCATCTCAAGATGAGCAAGATAGTGGACCTCCACCACCTGTCGGCACTGAATATGACACTCTACAACACTTGGATAAGACCCCCACGAGGGTGTCTATTTTGGAATCGATTCAGAGATCGCCATCTCATCAGTCCACCCTCCTCCAATTCCTCCAGAAAGTCATGGTCAATGATGACCTTCCTCCCAGTGGGGTCACCAATACTATCCTCTCCCTCACCCACGGACCATCAATCTCCTTCTCGGACAAAGATCTTGCTGCCCTTGAGTGTCGTTCACTTCCTCTCTGTCTTACCATTAACCTCAACGGGGTTTCGGTGGACTCCACCCTCATTGACACTGGGGCATCCATCAATGTGTGTCCGATGAAGACCCTCAAGCAATTGGGTTTGAGGGAGGACAATCTGGAGAAAATCTGCTCCACTGATCAATGGACTCCACCCTCATTGACACTGGGGCATCCATCAATGTGTGTCCGATGAAGACCCTCAAGCAATTGAGTTTGGGGGAGGACAATCTGGAGAAAATCTGCTCCACTATTGCTGCCTACGACAATTCCAAAAGGGTTTCCATAGGTAAGATAGCTCTTCAGCTCGAGATAGGACCCGCCACTATGTCCTCTGAGTTTCTACTTTTAGATGTCGACCCAGCTTACAAAGCCATACTTGGTTGTCCTTGGCTAGAGTAAACCCTAGGGGTCCCTTCTACTGCCCACCAAGGTTTCAAAGTCCCATTCAATGGGTGGGTTATCAAAATCAAGAGCATTCCTACCTTAGAAACTCTCAACTTTATCACTTCAGAGCAGATGCCACATTTGTTCATTCCGGACAAGGGGAAGAATCCAGTCATGTCCATCTTTGACTTCCCCTTACCCTATGATCTCAACCAACCTCCCTTTCCATGTGAAGAACTCGTGCGTGTCCCATGTCCCCAAGGGAATGGTTGGGAAGTGATGGCCAAGATTGGCTACATACATGGCCAAGGATTGGGTAGGAGCGAGCAGGGTCCTATCCGTAGTGTGCAGACGAGAAGGTTGCTAGATAGGGCTGGTTTAGGTTTTCATTCGGACCCCATTCATCCGGATCCTTTCATCCCCTACCAACCCCTTACTTGGACCCTGAGAGAACACTTCATTCCGGGGCCCCTCCAACCAGGAACCCGAGAGCCTTTGGTAGAGGAGTTGTCCGACTCCGAAAGCGAGGAAGAAGAGGAAGTTGTTGAAGTCGAAGAAGTTTGCGAAGACTTCGGCCTTCTTTCACTTTTTGGTTCTAACTCTCCTTCTTCTCCCTCCTCATCACCTTCATCCCCCCCATCTCCTTCACAATTTCCCGCCACTGAGATGTGCCCGGCACTTCACTCTCCTCCTCCATCCACTTCTTCCTCCCGTCTTCCTTCCCCTATCCTTCCTCCATCCCTCACCTGGCCAATTGGTGTATCATTGAGTCAACAACTCATGGTTTTGAGCCTTGACTCCAAAAAAAAATGCCGATTTTGAAAGGTGGGAATGTGAGGTCTCCGTCGAGCACCCTTCCTCTCTGGAGTCTCTTCTGCTCGGCCAGGGGCCGACGCTTTCTAGCCTAGACTCTCTTTCTCGCCCATCTGAGGGCATTTCCCCTGTACATAGTTTCGTACATGGCGATCCTGTACATAGTGGTCTAGATTCTAGTTTAGAGTCGGGTTTAGAGTCCAGTCTAGAGTCAGGTCAAAGTTTAGAAGAGTCTAGTTCCTCTCAGCCATGTGTTCGTAAGGAGAAGGGTAGGCAAGTTCCTACCCATTATGTCATGGCCTTGGCTGAGAAATGTGTTAAGTTAAGTCAAGTCCCAGAATTTCTTGAGGAGCCTACCCTTGTAGAGGCTGATTTTGAAGAAGGTGACTATGTAGATGATGGTTTAGGAGTCTATCTACTAGATTTTGATGAGAAGGGTGAGCCAGGAGATCTTGGGTCAGAAGAAGAGGACACAGTGAGCTCCTATGTGGATGGCACAAAGAGGTTCGACGAGCCAACCATGGCTGCAGACGAACCCACCAAAGAGGTCAATGTTGGCACTGAAGAATCCCCGAAGGTAGTCTTGGTTAGTGCCAACTTGAGTGTTGAAGAAGAAGAAGCTCTTGTAGCTATCCTTAAAGAATTCTCCGACGGTTTTACTTGGTCCTACGAGGACATGCCGGGACTTGACACCTCTTTGGTCGAACATCGGTTAGTCCTAAAAGCCGACGCAAAAGCCATCAAACAAAAGCTAAGGAGGCTACACCCAAGCTTGCACTCAAGATCAACGAGGAGATTGACAAATTGCACAAAGCTAAATTCATTAGGGTTGTGCTTTATCCACAATGGGTAGCTAATATCGTCCCTGTGATGAAGAAAGATGGTAAGGTTAGGATCTGCATAGATTTCCGTAACCTTAATCGTGCTTGCCCAAAGGACGATTTCCCTCTTCCACACATAGAAGTCCTAGTGGACAACACTGCTGGCTTTGAGATGTTATCTTTCATGGATGGTTTCTCTGGGTATAACCAAATCCATCTGGTGGAGGAAGACTAGGAGAAAACTTCTTTCACAATGCCTTGGAGGACCTACTATTATGTTGTCATGCCCTTCGGATTAAAGAATGCGGGAGAAACTTATCAAAGGGCAATGATGGCAATTTTTCATGACATGATGCAAGTGCACATGGAGGTCTATGTGGACGATGTCTTGGTTAAATCAAAGACTCGACATGGCCATGCTGAGGTCCTCCGAGTAGTTCTCCAAAGGTCTAGAGAACATAAGCTCAAAATGAACCCCAAGAAGTGTGTCTTTGGAGTATCTTCGGGGAAATTTCTTGGGTTTATAGTAAGCAAGCGGGGAATCGAGATTGACTCCAACAAGGCCAAAACAATAATCGACATGCCTCCTCCTAGGAATATCAGAGAAGTTAGAGGGCTAATTGGCAGGCTTCAGTTCATTAGGAGGTTCATCTCCCAGCATTCAATCCGTTGCAAGCCCTTCTATGAGATGCTTAGAGGAGAGGCTAAATTTGATTGGAATGATAAATGTCAAAAGGCCTTTGATGAATTGAAGAGTTATTTATTCAATCCCCCTGTTCTCGCTCCTCCGGTCCCAGGTCGGCCTTTACTGCTCTATGTATCAACCATTGAAGATTCAACTGGATCAATTTTGGCCCAATATGACGACAAGAAGAAGGAGAGAGCAGTATACTACTTATCGAAGTTGTTCAATGAGGTTGAGAAAAAGTATACTGCCATGGAGAGAACATGTGCGGCCGTCGTCTGGGTTTCCCAGAAGCTGAAGCATTATTTCCTAGCTCATAAAGTGAAGTTTTTGGCGCATATGGACCCAATTCGGTACTTGCTTGAGAAGCCCGTCCTGATCGAGCGGTTGATGAGGTGGCAAAGTTTCCTCAATCAATTTGATATCACCTACGTCAACCAAAAGTCAATCAAGGGGCATGCTATTGCCGAGCATTTGGCCCACCACCCCTTACCTTCATACTCTCCTGTTGATGAAAGCTTTCTGGATGAAGAGTTAGGAGCCATTATCGATGGTGAACCTTCATGGATACTTTACTTCGAAGGAGCCCTCAACTCCAAAGGGTGTGGAATAGGGGCAGTCCTCCTCTCACCGAAAGGGGTAGTCATTCCGCATGCCTACCAATTAACCTTCCGTGCCACAAACAATATGGCCGAGTATGAGGCACTCTTAGTTGGGCTGAAAATGGCTTTGTTGCTCGTGGTTAAGGAGTTAAGGATTATTGGTGATTCACAGTTGATACTTCGACAGTCTCTTAGCAAGTACCAAACTCAGGATCCCAAGTTGAAACCATACCAAGAATTGGGAGGAAAGGTAGTCCGGCAGTTCAGGAAGCTCACCCTAGTCCACACTCCTAGGGCTCAAAACATTCTGGCAGATTCACTCGCTTCCGTAGCTTCTTCCATCCCTATTCCGTTAGGGAGATCTTCTGAAAGCATCTTCGTTCAAAGGTTAAAAGTCCCTTCTCATGTTGATCCTTGGTTCTCTCAACTCAAGTCTCCCTCCCTTCGGGTCCATGCACTCTCAAAAGAGCCCGAAATTGACCTCGAAGATGGCCATCCTTGGTACTTTGATATTGAGAACTATCTCAAAGATGGATCCTTCCCCGATTATGCCACCTCTTCCAACAGACGGGCCATTCACTGCGTCTCCGAGCGTTACAAGATTATAGGTGATGTTCTTTACAAGAAATCTCTCAGTGGAGTCTATCTTCGTTGCCTTGATGAAATTGAGTCCCAAAATGTCGTTGAAGCCGCTCACTCTAGTGAATGTGGTGGCCATGTCAATGGTAGAGCAATCGCTCAGAAATTGCTAAGACACTATTACTGGCCTACCATGGAAGAAGATTGCCATCACTTTGTCCGTCATTGTGCTAAATGCCAATTACACTGTGACAAAATCCATGCTCCTTCCTCTTCTTTTCACCCTCTCATTGCTCCATGGCCTTTCGCCATGTGGGCATTTGATGTGGTCGGTCCACTCGCAGACAGAACCAGAGAAATCCGTAAGAAGTCCTTCATCTTAACCGCCACAGAGTACTTCACAAAGTGGGCTGAAGCAGAAGCGTTCATAGAGGTCAAAGCTTTGACAGTGGTCAAGTACATCAAGCGCAACATTCTTGCAAGGTTTGGCGTGCCTCGAGACATCGTCACCGACAATGGATCTCAATTCACTTCGCAGGAGCTTCACGACATGTGTGGTAAATATGGTATTAATTTGCATCATTCATCTCCATATTATCCACAAGGTAATGGACAAGAGGAAGTTACTAATAAAACTCTCATCAAAATTATAAAGAAAACTTGTAAATCTCATAACAATGCTGACTGGCCAGACCGCTTGGTTGAGGCTCTTTAGGCTTATCGCACCTCGGTCCGAACTCCTACGGGGCAAACCCCCTATGCTTTAACATACGGATCAGATGCGATACTCCCATATGAGATCTTCGTCCCTTCACTTAGAGTTCAATTGGATTCCGAACTTGACCCCAGTCAACGACGGGAGGCCTTGTTGGCACAACTTGAACTCTTAGATGAAAGGCGAATGATAGCAGCTGACCACGCTCAAGTCTATCGCCAATGAATTGCACGTTTTTATGCTAAAAGAGTGCTTGAGAGAAATTTTGAAGTGGGTGAAATGGTCCTAAAGTGTAAAATCATAAAGGCACTAGGTCCCAGGAGCAAATTGCAAGAAAATTGGGAAGGTCCGTTCGTTGTCAAAGAGGCATACTCAGGGAACGCTTATAGGTTAGTGGATTCCGAAGGAGTTGAGTTATCACATCCTTAGAATGCAGTCTACCTCAAGAAGTTCTACTCCTAGTCCATCAGTCAATCTGGTTTGTCATCCATTACTTGTCAAAAGCGTGGGTCTAAGACTCTACTTCTCCACTTGGTCATCAGTAAGACAGGGTCTTTTCATACACTACACGATGTTGAAAAGTTGTCCTTAGCTAAAAAATCATCAAGTACGCTTGGACGGTCTAATTTGGTCAATATAACCCTATTCTCTTTCCACTCGGTCAAGTCTGGAAAAGGCGCAAGCCATGAGTAGGGGACCACCCACTCTCACTTAAGAGACAAGGTCACCACAAAAGGGGCAATCAACAAAAGCAAAATAACAAATCAAGCCAAAGGGGGGCAAAGAAAAGGCAAGAAGGTCAAAAAGGGTAGCAAAAAGTACGTACCCAGAAAAATGCTGACCAAATCAAGGAGGTAACAAATAGTACGTACCTCCACCCCAGAAATGAAATGAAATGAAAGACACCCCTGAAAATAGTTGTTGACCAATTCTTTTAAGTATGAGATGTTGGTTTGGAAACAAAAAGTGGTTTGAACCAAATCCTTACATGACTTCCTACTCATTTCTTCCAATTCCTCCTCTAGGGGCAAATTTGACCTTATAAGACCTTCCACAGTGGAAAATATCAAGAAGGCTAGGGGCAATTTCCAACGTCAATGATTTCATGCACGATCCTCCTTATTCGTGACCTCCGTGGTTAAGTAGATCATATGGACCCTATGCTTTGACATGTGATGAATATGTGTCTTAGAGTCCAAAAAATCCAAAAAAAAAAAAAAAGAAAATGAGAAAAAGAACAAAAGAGAGTCTCTTGATGTATATATCTCATCATGTACATTTTTTCCTCTCATTTTGATTTAAAATAAAATCAGAAAATCAAAATCCAAAAAAATTAGTGGTACCATGTACATATACTAACATGTTACTTATTTTCCTATTCAAAACAACAACAAAAAATCAAAAAGAGACAAAAAGACAAAAAAGCGCATGTCCATATTTCCCTTCAGTTATTTCATTTATGTTCCCATCTTTAATTAGACATTAGCCCCTTGACCAGATCTCAAGAAATGTACATCTTTTAGGCAAGGGGCTAAAGACAGATCTACACTAAATGTTTTCCCTTTAAGTATTGTGGATGCAAGAATCAAAGCACAAGAGCAAACCATTCAAGCGCAGAAGATAAAGGCCACAAAAAGTCCACTATGTAGGGTAAAAGTTTGTACATGTCATGATAGGGGCATACCCCTGGTGGTACAAATCCCTCCTCTCTCTCTCCCTCACTAGGCCTCTACCTACGCGAGCTGCTCACCTCCTCCTCCTCCCTCTCCCGACGCCGGTCAGGGAGAGGAGGTCTCGACGCCGTCGATGCCTCTGGCCGCTGCAACCCTCCTCGTACCACGGACGGGTCCCCTAAGGACACAATGTCGTCTAGTGAGGCAAAGGCTGACGTCGTCCTCCCTTGTGCCTCCTGTCGGGCCGCCCGCTGCTGCTCTCGGCGCTTCTTCAGCACTCGATCCTTCAAAATCTCGTAGTTCTTCGCAATCTCTATCCGAGCTCTGTCTGTCTCCCTCTCCCTCTCTCTCGCCTCCCTCTCCTGCTCCCGCGCCTGGAGCAGGCGACCCTCCACTCTCGTCAGCTGCAGCCGCAGACTCTCCATCTGCGCCCGGAAGGTCGCCTCTACTCCCTGCCGCTGAAAAAAGAGGCAACATGTCAAGTTAAGCAAATCATGTGCAGCAAAGGAAAGAGTCATTGTCTTACCTCAGCCTCCAGCTCCGCGACTCTCATCTCTAGCACCTGGCTGCTCGCCTCCAGCTCCTGGACCCTCGTCTGTGCCCGGTCTAGGGCCTCCTAAAGTTGGACCTCCAGGTCTCCTCTCACTGGCTGCACGGACAAGCTCGCCCCGACGCTCTGGCTCGCCCGCACTCGCGCTAGCTCCTCCTTCTACATTCACAAACCTTAGTCAGTCATCAAATCAAGCCAATTTAAGATATGGTCAGGGTTGAAATATTACTTACCAGTGTCCATGTCTCGACACAGAGTCTCTCTAGCTCGACCGCCTGCTCTGCCAGCCTCCCCTCCAGGAGACGCACCGCTTGTGACTCCGGCATCTATCATTCACACATCAAGGTTAGAAATCAAGTCAAGCAATTTAAATGACAATGGCTTAAGGATGGAAATTCACTTACCGCTCGCCTGTCTATCCGGAGTTGCCCAGCATAGCGTGCCCGGTAGTCCTCCAGGTACGTTGAGCTGTCCTGGAGGGCTGTCTGCCGGAGCACCTACTCCCCACCCTCTCGCCAATAGGAGATCGTGCTCTCGTGCTCCTCGCTCCAGTCCCGGTCCTCGGTAAAGAACCAGCGGCGGGAGTGCCCTCTCTCCCTAGAGAGGGTATCTCTACGGCCGGTTGGTGCCAGCCTAAGGTCCGCACCACCAGCTCCAGGTAGAGGACCTCTCACATCCCCAGGCACAGCAGGAGGAGGTGCCGGTTGAACAGTGACCGACCTGCCGCCACCGCCGGGTGAGACGCGTCCGTCTCTCCCCGGTACGGGGTCCAAATCACCTGCAAAGAAAGAGCACTGGTTAGCTACATCGTATAGAAATGGAATGCAAAATTGAAATCAAGAAGAAGAGCTAGTGGAGTTTTACCTGGTCGTGGGGGTAGTGGTCCAATGCAGCCCGCACATCCTCCGCTCGCCGGTCTGCTACCCGCGGGTTAGGCGTCACCTCCCACTGGGCCATGAGGGGCACCATGGCTAGGCTCCCCTCTCTCAGCGCCCTGCGTCCCATGGGAAGCGAGTATATCCCCAGATCTGCAAGAGAAGAATTGTCAGTCAGTCAGGCAGTTTATCAATTTAATTCGATGATGAGCATGAAGGAAAATTTGCGTACCTGTAAAAAGGGGGTGAAGCCCCCGGTGCTCTGAGAACACCGCGAGCTACTGGGGAGAAGAGAGAAGAGGTGCCCCAGCATCGCGGCACCCCATGCGTACCGCCCTGCCTACTCTAGGTCTCGCAGTAGCAGCACAAATTTGCAGTTCATCTGGGATGACTGCATCGCGAACAGGAGCCATCCGAATAGGTAAGCTACAGATGATCCGGACCAATCTCTCCTCGCTCCGGTCACCCAACTCGAGCGACCTCTGCACCCCGGTGTAGAACTCCTCGAGGGTCTCTAGAGGTCCTCTCCTCCTACCCCTTAGTCCTACGGCCTCAGACAACGATCCGAGCAAGATGCTCCGGATCGGTCTCCTCCTCCCGGCCACGAACTCTGGTCCCAACAACTCTACTATGTCATCATAGTAGTCACTCCTCTCCTGTCCTACTACCGGCTCTCCCTGAACCGGTAGTCCTGTCAGATATGCCACGTCCTCCAACATGGGTATCATGTGACCTCAAGGCATGATGAATGCCTTGCAATCCTCCTCCCATCGCTCCCGGAGTGCCTCCAGGTATGACACATCCACGTGAAATGGCCGCACCGCTAGGAGGTGCCCAAACCCCATCCGGGCAATCCTCGTCTACTGAGCCTCCGACAGTGCCCGGTACCAGGCCCAGCACAGGTCCCACATGACCCTGCTTCTCCTTATGCCCTTTCCCTGCACAGAACACAGAAAAGTAAACGTTAGTATCAATTTCCGTTAACATCAAGTTGGCGGCAATATGTTTGTCGTTTATTCAGAGTTGACGTCAACTGACCGGCCGTCAAATTCAACATAGGACGTCATGGGTATTGACATTAAGATCTTCTTGACGACAACCGTCTGGACGTCAGTCTGAACTTGACAGCAATCGATGTTGCTGTCAAGTTCCTCTTGCGCTCGACAGAGTCTCCTCTGTTTCTCCTTGCTTCTCCACATTGTAAAAACACCACACATAGGTTCTTAAGGTTCAATGTATCCTACCTTAGGTCTCCAAGGCGCTTCCACCTCCATTTCATCTCCCTCTTCATCGCCCGCCGTCTCTTCCCCCTCCGGCGCATCGCCACCAGCCGCGGTGGCTATCTCCTCCTCCGCCATGTCTTCCTCGGCCGGACTCTCCTCCCTCGTCATCTCCTCTTCCTCCTCCCTCATTTGGCAACGACCCCGGAGCATCAACCACTTCTCCCTCACCATCTCTTGCACAGTCTGCGATCTGATCCGAACGAAAGATGGAAGAAAGATGGAAAGAGGATGGGAGAATGAGAGCAAAGAAGAATAGGAGGTGGTCGGAAAGAAAAGGAAAGGCGCTCTCTGGCGGCTCGGGAAGGTGAAATGGCACCGGAGAAGAGTCGTTTTGTCAAAAGCTGAGTTTTTGAAGTTGACGTCAAGGGGTATGCCGTCTATCTTTAGTTTGACGTCATCTCTATGGCCGTTGGTTGATCTTGACGGCCACCTTCTGGCCGTCTATGTCTGGCCCCGAGGTACTCCTGTCAGACCTCGAGATCTGGTCAACGACCAAGATGTGGACGTCGACTTTGAAATAGCCAGCCACCTATCTGGACGTCTACTCTTTTTCTCATTGTTAGCGGCATACATGTGGCCGTCTACCTGTTCTTGGTGTCCATCGATGTGGACGCCAATTCCTCTGCACTCAGTCCTCACAGAACACTCCAATGAACACATTTGAAAGCCAATTTGACACAATTCAAGTCTCTCAAGCAATTCAACACAATTGAACACAATGCAAATCACTCTTTATTCATCTAGTTTGTGTTACACTTATTGAAATGAGGGAAATACATCACTTTGCTCTACGAGCCATATAAAAATCACAAGAAATAGGGCGAATGATGTCAATAAACTCCTCATATTTCCAAATGTCTTCCCAGCTCTCCTGCACTGCCAGTCCCACCCTTCTACTCACTGTACGCCTTTCCCAAGTCTTCCTCGCTAGCTTCATCAGCTTCTCATTTCTCCCCGGGATCATCATGTTGGTACAGTTTGATGAAGCTGGGATGACCCGCGGAATTCCAAGCTGACAATGGCACCGATGAGGCTGGTACACCACCACCCGATCTGCCCCGATCAACCACAAGTCTTTGTCCTCCCTGCTGCGAACTCTGAATTCAATTACCCTCATGAACAATGGCCTGACAATGAAGTCCTCCACAAGGAATTAGCCCAGGTAGTCTCACCATGCATCCCTGCTCTTCAAGTGTGCTGTCACACACTTAATCTCATCCTCTGGTTCATACCATGCCCTGCTGCAGTGCGCCGAGCTCCGAAGGAAGATTCTGGAGGGAGTAGGTTGCTTTTTAGCAAAATCAAATTTCAAGTGAGCCTCCATCGATACCTGAAGTAGGAACGAGCTCCCGCATGTCCGTCTGCCTAAACTCATCGTAGTGAGTGAGCTGTAGAGATGTGCCAGCACTGCAGGGGCAAGTGACTGTCCACGCCACAGCAGAGTCAGGATTCCCACGTGCTCAAAGAGGAGGAAATCGCCACTGGTAGGGAACAGAAATACTCCAGCCAGGCAGAGTGTCAGTCCTCGAGTCGCTCTCTCTCCTCCAATCTCCTTCACGTGTCGGATCAACCACTAGGCCAACCGGTCCAGGAAGATCCCATGCTTGTTCGTCATCCTCAGCACCTCTTTCTTGTCCTGTATGATGTCTGCGAGGATCTCTTCCCACGGGAGAAGAGGCGTCGTCACGTCATACTCCACGCACCGCCTCCATCCCAAGAACCATTCCACCTCCTCCAGCAACACGCTCGCTTCAAACTCCTGGAATACGAACGTGTGTGTGTGCGGGTGCCACCGCTCCACCAGCGCTCCCAGGGCGTCAAAACCCCACCACATCTCCTTCATATTCTTCACTAACACCACCATAAAACTCAGGTTCCACACCCCGATGAAGCTTCTCATGTCCAAGGTGATGGCGTTCATCAGGTTTACAAGCCACGAAAAAGCCCGCACTTGGCTCTGGCTCGGAAAGGTAGGTACCTCCTGCGTATTCATGGAGCACCATAAGAGAGAAGTTGGGGCGTTTTCAGAAGAAGCAGAAATGAATAGTACTTACCTCTCCGTTGGCCAGTCTGGTGCTCAGATGACCCGAAACCTCGCTTAGAATCCCCGGGTTCATGCTCGTGAGTTTTTCGATCGACGAGGAGGCCATTTTGCTACTTCAGTCCATCCTTGGCTCCTCTGGTCCGCAGTTGGGAAAGGGAGGAATGAAGGAAGGAGAAGGAAGAGTCCTTATGGACTCCCAATACCTATGTTTTCGGTCTGATCCACTGGCAAGTAGACGTCCACATTGTTGGACGCTAATTTACTCTTAACGGCATCCTCCGTTGCCGTTCACCGTTGCGGGCGGCAGTCGATTTGGACGTTTACTGTCCACAATTTTCAGAGCTGCATTATTTAATATGGCCATTATATTTCCTCTTGTGCTTCAAGTTGTTTTGCAGATATTTAAGCACAAGTAGCGCTTCAGATTCGGAACACTCATGCGACCTTGAGTGTTACAGGTATGTCTAACGTAGGACCTCACCAAAGACGAATAGCTTGGTGACCGTGAACCCCGAGTTCCCCTTTACCAAAAACAATGACGGATTTGCGATCTCTCAGTTATTCGTATAGCCTTAGAATTTTCCACTGGTTCTAACTTGCATTTTAGATAGGCAACCCACACCAGCATGCATTTAGGTCTTCACCGCTAACATTCTCTTGCTAACTCAAAAAAAAAAAAAAAAAAATCGTGATGTTCCTCGATCACTCTGTGACCCCCCAGTTCAGGTGGCCTACTAGGTCAGCACCCTCTTTATATTTGAGATAATTTTGGGTCTTTGTTGTCCCCCCTTCGAGAACTTGTCCCACCGTGCTTATCACAAATAGTCAAGCAGTCTTGTTGAGTTCGTTGGAACCTTCGCCAGTCATGAGCTTAATTCTAGACTTCAGGCTTTCCAAACATCAATTCCAGTTAGAATCTTTTGATAATCCTTTGAGAGATCAACTAATCCCTTGTCTCCACAACCCCCTAAATTTGGACAGACGTCCTAATTAGGCCAGCGAGCCCAGACGAGCTCCGGTTATGAGACTCTTTTGATTCGACCGTCATATTACAACTCCTTTGACTCAAACACGCCAGAAACTAGTCAAAGTCCAACACGGCAATGCCAGGGACCCTACCGTTGGGTTGACGTTGTAGTTCTAGCCTAAATCTTTCGTATGGCTTGCTAGATTTCCTATCCTCGAAGATTGCCTTTCCATTAAATCTCCACGTCCTTTGTCTACCGAGACACCAACCTTTCAGTCCGCTCTGCTCCCTTGCAAGATCGGATGTCTCGGAGGGGCATTTGTAGACGTGAGATTTGGCCCATCTCCGCGTAGTTCATGGCCCAATAAGTCTTGTTTGACCATTTGTTGACTTGCCTCGGATCCCATGTAGACGGCAACATAGACTGCCGCTGAATTCATGTTAGCGGCAAGGTCGGTGGACGTTGACTATAGTTGGCATCCACCCATGTGGACGTCTGCATGGGGTTGGCGGCAGGATCGTTGGACGTCAACCTGGTTTACTTGGTCTGCGCAACTAACCCGAGAATCCAGTCCACTTGCGCCATTCTCTCGGCCATGCAACGCATGTAGCCGTTCCCAATGGGCATATGGGCCACCTTGGCACCCCATTGACCCAGTAAAAATCCTACTTGGCCTCTCCTCATTGGTTGGAGCTTTAATACATGGATTGCCACTTGTACAAGTGTGTTTCTTCACACTTGGGCATCCAAAGCTTCCGAACTCCGACCCTACTATCTATATAACTCACCCTTAGGCTTTCTAAGTGGGAGGGGGAGAGGCTGGACGTCCACATGTTGTTGCCTTGAAAGAAGAGAGAGAAAAGTGCACTCATCCTTTGATCCTTCCTCTTCCTCTCCTTCTCATCATTTGGGACATCTAGGAGGCTTCATCCCGAGCTGGAGGAGCCCACCAGGGAGTCAGCAATGCCACAGCAACGAGGATCACCCTCCTCCTCTTTATCTCTTTCCCTTCCTTTTCTCTTTAGTGTTGCATGTTAAACATAAACTTTCACACACCCTAAGCACATAGGGCACCTTCCTACACACCTATAAAGGGGTTTCCCAACCAAAAACGGAGGGAAGAAGGGTGGTCATAACACTTGGCCACCCCTCTTCTCAAGTCCACAACTGGTACGAGACTCTCTTTTTGGGCCTTTCTCTTTTCGTTTTGAACATTCACTACACTTATTAGAGTCTAATAGAGTCTTCTTTCTATGGCAGGAACACTTGTACAAGACCGTGGAGCTCTCCTACTTTGGCTGGCCGAAGAAGGAGAGGTTGAGGCCCCATCTCCGTCTGCTACGTGAGGCAGCATCATCAACATGGTCACAACACTTCCTTGGGCACAGGTAAAGCCCTGGTGATCACAGCATCTCCCTTTCTCTTGTTGTTTTCTCTCCGGTCAACTTAGTCAAACGGGGAGTCAACGGAGTCAATCAACAACCCTCCATCGCCTACAAAGGAGCAGCGATGTTTGTGAACCACCGGAGGATCCCACAGTCTGAGAGGAGCGCGGGAAACAGATCGTCCACAAAACCCTAAAGCATACGGCTGAGGACATCGCATTTATGAGCCCCATGCTTCGAATTATTGCCCAATTGGAAATGCGTCTGCCCAGGTCGCCGCGTTTCAAGTCGTGGTGGCCCTACCTGACGTGATTCAAAGCCTAGCTGTGGGCTACGATCATCATGCGACTGTCCCATCAAATTGACTTTTGAATCGCGGCGCTCATACCCAACGCATTTCAATTCATAGTCGCGGCGGCTGCACTTGACACGATTCAAGCCTTTCATCTCTATAAATGCACCCCCGAGGGTCATTTGTTGAGGGGGGTCCCATTCATAAGGGCAGAGCCCTATCGGATCGGTGCCTCGACTCCGGACCTAGGAGGCCTTCCACGCCGTTCGAGCTATCCCCTCCATCCTTTCGATGCAAGGCAGGAGGAGTGCGGGCTTCTTCCACATCATCCTCTGCCTTCGCCCATTCCAAGCCGTGTCGTCGCGCCATCCGTTCATTGGGGATGCACCTCCCCCCTTCCCACCTTTCTGTTTATACCTCCCTCTAAGCCCCACATAGCTCTTTTCATTTCATTTTCCCTTTTTCATACACACACATGCATGCATAACACACACACCCACATTCTTTAGGGGTTTAAAAGCCACCACACGGTGAGTCGTTCCCCATGCTATTCATTTGTTCCGTTTCATTTATTTAGGATTGTATACTACACATGTGGCTAATCCCCTTCTTTTATTTGTATTATTTTTCAGGTTAATCATCAACGGAAAGTGCCTTCTACCACGACCGGTCGTGCTTGTAGAAGAAGAGGAACCCACACTGTAACAGTACGGTCGTTCGGATCTGGGTTTATAGGGTCTATATGTAGTCTCTTGACCAAGAGATGGTCAATGGGCTATTTGTGTGGTTTCTGTGCACAGAGTGAGCATTGTGGGCCGGTTATGCCAGCCCATTTGCACTGTTGGTTCACTGTTTGGAATCGTGGTGGAGGTAGGTGACACGATCTGAACGCGTCAGCCTTGCCGGACGCGATTCGGTGAACTGCCTCTGTGGTACGTGGCGCGGGTTTTCGTTTGGCATCGAACATGGCAGACGCATTTAAGGAAGTTAAATGCGGCGTCTGTTCCGGACGCAATTTTGATCAGAGTGTTAAAAACCTTGTTTCGGCTAGACAGAGTAGAGGATGCTCTGTCTGGTACAGGGGAGATGCTGTAAAGCATCTCCGGCGATTTCGGCTTTTGATGGCTTGTGCGGCGCGGGAACCATACGAGGACAACACTCGGAGTGTGGGTGTGCCATTCGCGAGGAGGTTTTTGCGTCTTCCAGTTGGTAGGGAGACTTCCTACCATGTTTTGAGTTTAAAAGCATGATTTGATGAGGTTTAAGGGTTGGAGTATGTGTGGGTGGTGTGCCATGGTTTGGAATTGTGTTTACTGCTTGAATTGGAGTTTAGTCAGCTTTTGTGTGGTGTTTCTCCCCGCTGCTATTCGATGAATGCGTTGCATCGCGATGACGCGTTCTGCTTTCCAATGTTTCTGTTAGGTCGGTCGTCTGCTCGTGACCTTGTGGTCTGTTGTGTTAGCGTGAAGCGCGGCGTCAAGGTTGGACGCGACTAGATGTTGACTGAGGGTTTGACCGATTTGAGTCTCGTAGCATCGTGTCTGGACGATGCGACTTGGTTGGGTCACTAAGGCCTGTCGCGACAGCCTTTGGAATAGCGTCTGAAAGGGGCGACGCGACATAGTCGCGGTGCTTAGCCCTGTCGCGACAAGGTTTGGAATGGCGTCTAAACCTATCAATGCGATTCAAGTGGCGGCGTCTGTGTTGGACGCGTTTCAGGTCCCGTGGCTGAGTTGTGTTAGCTGGGCAATGAAGGTCTTGTGTAGACCTATCCTGGGTCTGTGGTTGTTCTTTAATGGTTACTATAATGATTAATGTGTTAAGTGGCGTGTGTTGCCATGGAGGTCACGGGGTGACCTATGACAGGCAAGTTTATGTTCCGATGTCGGTATGCTTATGTGTCATGTTAAGCATGCCTATGTATTAATGTAAGTACTTAATGGTTAATGTGTGAAGTGTAATGTGTGGTCTTGGTGGTCATGGGATGACCCCATTAATGATTGGTTGTGTGTAGGATGGCTTAAGGGTCACAGGGTGACTGATGATAAGCCATTCCTTACACTTGTGTACTTTGTGTTGTACATAAAGGTCATGTAAGCGTGTATATCGTGGTTTGTGTAAGTTTCAGCATTGGTTGGCTTGGAGGTCACATGGTGACCATTGACAAGCTAAGCTTGACACTTGTATATCGTGGTTTATAATAAAGGATCGTGTATCGTGGTTTGTATGTTTGCCGAGTCTGGTTGTCCGGCGACTATTCCGGAATACCTCTCTAGTCGGTTACCCTAGCACCAGGTGCTTAGGGCTTGTCCCAGTACCGGAGTACCGACGAGGTCTGTGTCTTCTTCTTGGATACCCTCCTCTTGTGTTTGAGTAGTACGTCCGGTTGAGGGAAAAGACAACAGGGGACAACGGCTTGTGTTTGTGGGTGTGCGGCCGTTTGTAGCACGCTCGTGGTTGGGGGATAGACACCAGTAGTCGACACTGGTCCCCATCTAGTCCTGCTCCAGTGCCTCACTTTAGGGTTCTCGACCGGAGTCCCTAAAGGTGTCAGGCTTGGGCCTGCGGGGTGTATGACCTGTAGATTGTGGTGGTTAGTTAGTCTCCACTGTTCTTGGTTTGTTGTGGAGCGGCATTTGGACCTTCCGTCCGTGACTATGAGACTAAGAGGTAGTTCTTGTGCTTTGTTGTCTGGGTTGGATACTGGTGTCATGAACCAGTAGTCCATTCCTGAGTGGTGGCGTCGTCTCCGTACTGACTCGTGTTGACCACTGGTTGTGGTTTGTGTGTGAACCACTGGTTAAGGTTATATCGTGAAATTGTTAACCGTTGTGGTGTGCCCTGGAGGTGGCACGTTTCTGTGGTTCGGTGTGTACCTCGTGGTAGCAGGTACGTGTACCCCTTATGGGTAGAGTTGTTGTGTTGTGGTGGTACGTGAGTCCGACCTCTACCGGTGTTGAGGTGAGACCGTGCATACTGTGGGGGTCTTGTGGTGTGACTCTCCACGTGTTGTGTTATTTACATTCGTATCAGGTATTTCTAGTTACGGCTTGCTATGTGGGTGTTGGTTGGTCGTTGCCAAACCCGATGCTTTATGTGGCTAGTTTGCCTGTGAGACTATAGCCTTGGCAGTGGTTTGCCGGTGAGGCTTATAGTCGAGGTGGTTTGGTTATCGGGCGGACTAGCGATGTTAAGCTAGTCTTGTGTTTCCCTTTGTTTTTCGAGGTACCAGGGTTTAGCCGTTGTATTTGTGATTAGTTGTTGTTTAACATGCTTGTGTTTGCATGTTATGTTTTGGCTATCGGTGTTTCTAGTGAGACCCTTTGAGGTTGAGGTCTCTTTGTGTTGTTGTGGTTTCATTGTAGGAGGTCCCTACTGAGCCAGTGACTTGTTGAGGCTCACTCCCTTATAGTCTGTTTCAGGTGTTGGCCGACTTAGCAGGCGTTGGTTGACTTCAGCGTGGTTTATGCAGAGTAGTGTAGACTTGTACCACCAGCAGTAGAGTAGTTGAGTCGTTTGAGCTTGTGCTCCCTCGAGGTATGCCCCAGGTAGTTGTACTCTTTAATTGGACATGTAATATTGTAATTGTGGACTATTGTACATCGTGGTTTACAATTATATACACTTGTACTTTTCTGTGTTATATACTGTAATTGTGGTCTTTTATATTCGTACTGGACACGTGTTTTAGATATCCCTTGCGAGACTTTGGTCCGTTCGTGGGAGACGGATTTAGATATGGACCCTTATTGGGTATAGATATACAGGGCCGTTACAGTTGGTATCAGAGCAATGGTCCAGTTAGAATATGAACAGACATTGGAGGTACAATGTCCCAATACATAAATTAATGTCCACTGCTGGTAAAAAGTCTGCGGTTTTGTGTAGTGTCAAGTGGTTTTTGGCGTGAGTTTTGACATGTAGATCGTGTGTTTCTGCTTGTTAAGCTGACAAGTGTTGGCAGTGGTTGAGAAACAGTGTAAGTTGTTGTGAGAATTGTGTGGTTTTGCCACTAGTGTGCCAGTCTGCAATGAAAGAATAGTTGTTTAAAGGTCGTTAGTTATAGAAATTGAAGAGTTTCAAGAATTCAGATATGGAAACCAGTAAGGATGTTATAGTAAGAACCAGAGTTGGCAGAGACAGGTAAGAAGTAATAATGGGATAGTAAGGTAAAGAAACAGTCTTATTGACGTGGAATAGCTTGTGTTACGATTATTGCATGTCTGGACTATGGTCAAGAACTTTGGTAGAGGTAGTTGAGTAATGAAAGGTGCAGTGAGAGCAGCATTGTAATGTGGAATAGTACCTGTGTAACGAAGGAATTGTGATTAAGGAATTCAGTAAGGATAACCGCTATATCTGAGATCTATGCTAGCTAGCAAGTGTTAAAGAGTGGTTTGAATGATCATGTGATAAAGTACTGGTAAGCAGAGGATCAGAGATAGCAGAAGGTTGAGAGTATATTGTAATTAGAAGCAGATGAGCCAAAGGGTTTGAGAATTTGACTGTTATGAATTGAGATGGTGATAGAAAATTAGAGTTAGAGATTTATGTAGGTTCGTGCCGAGGTGATCACCTGGGTAAAGAGAAAGTAAAGGAAGATTAGTGTATAGCCAGTTTTTTCTGAGAATTTCAAAAGGAAAAAAAAAGTTTGCTCTACAAATGACTGTCTGTCAGGATTTGATAGAATGTTCTATTAAAGGTAGCTGAATTAAAAAAAAAAAAATAGTGTCGTCTAGCAGTTGGGTGCAGCCTAAGAGGAAAGAGAGATAAAAGGTGAGTTCGATAATTGGGAATGAGTTTAAGAGTGATGGGAATGAGACTGAGTTGTGTGAGTCAGAATAAAAAGGAAATAAGTCAGTTGAAAAGCAGATACAAAATATCAAGCTAAGTGGACTAGCAGGGCAGATTGTGAAAGGAATTTAAATAAAGATTTGAATGGAAAGAAAGAATACAACGGATTATGAAGCGAATGCGATCAGATAGCTCAACAAGTATTTAGCAAGAGTTTGTGTCCTAGTGCCCAGAAAGTGATTCAGTTGAGCAGAAAGGGTACTTTTATGAAAGTATTCCAGAAATTGAAATGAGAGCAAAGGCAGAACAACTAAATGATTATTTTGAAAGGTTGTGAATATAATGTGATCTATCAGCTAGAGAATTTGATTTAAAGTAAGAAAGAGTTATGGAGAGCTATATATGTCAATAGCAGTGTGGCAGAACTCAGAAATTTTAAATGATAGCATGATCAGAATGAAAATATTAGAGGAAGCAATTCAGAAATTCAGGTTCCTTTTTCTAGTAATTATATGATTGAGTAAGATGGATTGAGAAATGAGAAAACTAGAATTGAGTTCAGCGAGAACTCGTGTAACAATAGGAATGGAAGATAATGAGAGATAGTAATAAGAGCAGCATTTGTGGGATACTTTGCTAAGAATCCAGTGCAATCAGAGCAGCGCCGCGGAAGCATGGAAGATCTGATATCCACAGGTTATCCAAAGTTTGGTAGATTAAAGGAAAGTTTGAGGTTTGCTGCACCGTTAGGCCAAGAGGCAGTGGTTCTTGATCAAGTGTGATTTAAGGCAGCCTGAACAGAAAGATATTAAGAGGCAGAAAAAAAATGCAAGGATGGTAATTGATGTTCTTTGGGAAAGCTGGCAGAGGAAAATATGAATACAGATAAGGTAAAGTAATGAACAACAGTGACAGACAGATAATGGAATAACACCAAGCAATGTGAGACTTTAAGGCTGGTTTTGCATAAAAGAGCACTGAAGTGTGGCAATGTATTGCAAGAGGTCTGAATTAGAAAAGCAGCTCAGAAAGAAAGAAATGTTACGAAACACAGCTGAAGAAATGTGGACGTAGGTTGAGTCCAAGAAGATAAAGTGTAGCACCCCGAAAGTTTTAACTATATAAAAATTCAAATAAATGGAAATAAATAATTTTCATAATATTAAAGCATTTAAATCATACGAATCATTATCGTATGTGCTAAATCATATAGGAAAAATCCGTAAAAATGGGAAATCAACCCCACACATTATTCTTAAGGGATCCACGAAGGAATTCGTGCGATGAAAAATCCGATTAACCAAGTGAACATCACATGGTGACCAATTATCCGAATTAGGAAACAAGTCAGAAAACCGTTAACACGGAAATACGACGCAACCAAAAATTAAATAAAGGTGTTGGAGAGACTTCCAACATTATATATTAATTACCCAATATCTTAATTGCGCCAATGAACCACATATGACCCAAAAATCAAATAAAGCTAGAAAATGCATGGAAATTCGTAACTCTAAATAGGCTGAAATTAGAAAGGATAATTAGGGTTTAATTGGGTTGCAATCATGCACTTTTAGCAACCCAAATTCGTGCCTACCCATCCATGGAAGTTGCTTGATGGCCAAGACTCTCTAATGGAGGAAGAAATCATCAAAAATAGGAAACCCAACATGCCAATCCCGCAACCCTTCTTTCCTAGTTACAATAGGACTCCTAAACACCATGGTTACTTAAATACTCTTCACCAAACCCTAGGTACGAGTTTTAGAACTTTCTGGGGTTGTGTGGAGGAGTTCTTGGAGGCTAGGGAGCTGTGGATCGACCACAAGAAGCTCATCTTCTTCCCCTTCTCGTCTGCTGCAACCTGTACAAACCACCTTCTTGGAGTCGAGCTAAGGTAGGCCAAACCTAAATCTCATCATGCAAGGCTTATACCCCTAGAAAGAGGGTCAAGTCTACTTCCTAACCCAAGTGGAATGCCCAAATTCCATGCAGTATACACGGAGTATTAAGCGTTCTCCTCCAAGTGGTCTGAACACGGGTTTTCTGGAAGAACGAGACTTCATCAAACCTAAAGGTAAGTTTTCTCGAGCCAAATCTTAACATATCCTATACCAATGTGTAGAGCATCAAATTAGCTTTCATTTCCCATTGGTTTCATCGAATTTCATTTAGTAGATTTTGAAATATAAGCGTTTTGCCAAAGTCATGCACGGTTAGGGCTTTTCCTGTTCTTCATATGTTCCATGTGATTCAAGACCGAATTAGAGTAAACTCATAACATAAAAGTTATTATACTAGGTATTCTCTTCAAGTTTTGTGTTGAACGTTTTGTCTAAATGACATTAGTTAGAGAGTTATAAGCATGGTAATAGGATTGCTGCACGAAACTACGGATTTAGGTTACACTTGGTCTGATGTTGTGTTCGACTTGATCAAAGCCTATCGAAACCATCCTTATTTTCTAATTCTGATTTACTGGAAGTACCCTTGTATGTCTAGGTTGTTTTGAAACTAGTTTTGTTATTTTTCATACACTACACAATTTGTTTTCTATTTTGGAAGCACCCTATGTCCATATATGGCAGTTCTGGACCGCAATCAAAGAACATGTCCTTGCTCTGTCAGGATCAGGCGCAGACCCTGTGAACGCGACGGCTCGATAGGTCGCGTTCAGAGGCCTTATTGCGACAGCTCACAAGTCATCTTCTGAATGCGACGTGCGCTCCGTCGCTACCTGGCTGCCTGATCTGACCGCCATGTCGCCTTCTTCACAACACCCTGTCGCCTTCTGGCCCCGACCCGTCGCAACCCTTACAGGTGTCTGTCGCGATCTGACTTGCGGGTTTGACAGACTTGTCGCCTTCTTCATATGCCCCTGTCGCGATCTGCCTGCCAGATCAGACAAGCCTGTCGCGATCCTTGCAAGGCTATGTCGCGTTCTGACCTGACCCCGTCGCTGCCCTTACTGGGATACGTCGCGATCTCAGGATTTTTACATGAAACCCCCCCTATTTTCTTGCAAATCTTACCGTATATACCCGAGGTCTGTTTAACGTGATATTTATTGTGTAAGTTGCATGTCTTGGGTTTGCTCATTACATGATGTCTATTTAATGACTTAAAAGTGTTTAACCCATTTAAAAAGCCTTAATTACATGAATATTATTCTAATTGCTTTCTTAATGATGTGATCATTCATGCAACTTATGATTTACTCTTCTTACTATTCTAGCTTGACTAAAATGATAATTTTGTTGCCATAAAAATCTTGCAAACCATGATTTGTTAAAGTGCATAGTTTCATGTCATGCCATCATTTTAAGTGCTTTCCGTGAGTTGAGACCGATGCTTTGTGAATTGAGACACGCGTACATCCCTACACACTTACACGTCTAGGCAGCCTTTTCTTGGGAATTTGGAAACTCTCTACCGATCATTCTGAATCGGTAGACTAGTGACCTTTTCTCCAAGGCCTCCGTAAATCTCCTCTGACCATGGATTCCCACATGGCCGACGATTTGGTTGTACCATTGAAGTTCCCTGGAGATAGCGTGCACTTCCTTTCTCATCTTGTTCTCGTGAGTGTGATTTACAATCTAGACTAAAGTCATTAATGTAAACATTGAACCAAAGTATAAATCATACTGCTATGCTGTCAAATTTATCTCTAGACCATTGTTATCATGAAATCATGTTCAATTACTTATTACTTGTTCCCATCTTCGTCATGAACATGCCGTTACACATGCTACATCTTGAAACTCTCATTGGCCATTATTAATGACTGTGGGTATCTACATTTAAAATTTTACATGAGATGCTGACAGGGCACGACGTGTGTCCAAGGGCTCCAATCTAGCCCCAATGACGGCGAGTCATAGATATACTGTTAACCATGGGGTATAATGATTACTGGCGTTGCATTTGCACTGGGAGTACTTTCTTGCTTGTTGAATGATAGATACAATAACCACATACATGTGTCCTAGTGTGCATTCTTGGTGGATCTTTCCTTGGTGTACATTAGAGTCTACATGCCTGATTAGTGTTACATGATCGTGCTCGTGCGTTCTTGCTTGCTTGCTTGCGTGATATGGCCATCCTGCATTTAATGCGATTAGTATTATCTTGCGTTCTTGACATCAAGTGAGATCTTGCGTACTGGTACAAAGTGATCTATTGCTAGTTCTATCTTGTCATCTTGTTCACAAATCTTGTTCTATCATAATCACTCTCTCTAGTTTGTTTCATGTATCATGTTTTAATGAGTTTTTATTCGTACATGCATATCATGACATTCATCGTGCTTACCTAGTTCTAAAATGTTAACCACTTATATCATTGCCCACACATTGAGATATAAATCCTACTGGGCTAGTTTGCTCATCCCCTACTTTTACCCAATCTAGGTGACTATGAAGTTCCAGAGGAAGAGCAAGTCGAGGATGGGAATGTGTCCGAGTGAAGAGCGTTCCAAACATGAGTCTATCTATAGTAGTTTATTTTGAGTGTTAGAACAATGTAGTAGCAAGTGAGGTATTATGTACTTTTACTTTTATTGAGTCTTAGTCATGTACTAGTTTCCATTTGAATACAAAGAGTCGAGATTTGAATACAATTTATATTGAGTTCAACATATGGGCCCTATTATGATGTTGTGTTGTTACACAATTAGTGCGTGCTAGCTAGAGGCTTATTTGCCGACTGTTCACGTCTCGAAATATCGACTCAAATTCTTCGAATTAATATCCGCTGCGTAGTTCTCGGGACGTGACAGTTTAGTGGTATCAGAGCCTAGGAATACCAAATAGGATATGTCTCAGGAATAGGAGATACCTATGGAACCTAGGTCATGGAAATTAAATACAGTACCTGGTGAGAATGGGTAGAGACTGGGAATATGATAGAATGAATTGAACACTCCTACCCATTGACTCTTATAATGTATCTAGAGACATTAATTGGTTTCCATCCTTTTCTCAGGAACCTCATAACTCTTGCGTTGAACCGCAATGGCTCGTAATCAGTGGCAAGTTATGCAAGAAACCATGGCTGGACTGACCCAGGCACTACAAAATGTTGTTCAGGCTGGAAATCAAGCTGGAGCTGCAAGGAATGGAACCGATGACCTGCACCGCAATTTTAGGAGTTTAAACCCTCCTCGTTTCTCTGGATCCCTTGACCCAGATGAGGCAGAAAACTGGCAGGAAGAAATAGAAAGAATCTTCCAAGTATTGCAATGCACTAACAGGGAGAAAGTGGTACTGGCCACTTTTCAATTTACCAAGGATGCCCGAGCGTGGTGGAAGGCCACATCGGCCCACCTGCCTAATATAGCTGAACTGGAGTGGGCTGAATTCCTGGAGATATTTTGGGGAAAGTATTTCTCTGAGAGAGTCAAGGAGAAGAAGGCAGCAGAGTTTGCCGCGCTAAAATAGAAGGGAATGTCTGTGGGTGAGTATAAGGCTCAGTTCGCACAGCTTGCCGTGTATGCCCCACATCTGGTGGGAACTGAAACGCTGAAGGCTAACCGTTTCATGGATGGGCTCAGGCCCATGTTCATTGAAAGGCTCGGACCACATAATATTCAAACTTACACCGAGATGGTCCAAAGAGCTTAGCTGGTAGAAGACACCATGGCGAAGGTGGAGGGCATGAGGGGCAAGGACAACTCCAAGCCGGTCTTCGTCAAGAAGGGAGCACCTAATATTACTCCAACCTTTCGTAAAAACAACGTCAACAACAACAACAAGAGGCCGAATGCTAGATGAGATGCTGCGGGAGACAAAAGAGTCAAAATGGAAGGTAGGCAGTTGGCGGAAAACTGCAAATTTTGTGATAAACCAGGGCACCGAGCTGAAGAATGCTGGAAGAAGCTCGGGGCATGCTTGAGATGTGGCGGTCGTGACCACCATATTCCTGACTGTCCAATGATGAAGGACCAACCAGGTAGAGCTCAGAATGTACCACGGCGTCAGGGACGCCTTAATGCTGTCATAGAAACTGACCTACCCGAGGAAGGGGGTATGGTGGAAGGTACCATTTCCATACACTCTCAACCTGCATTTGTGCTTATTGACACTGGAGCAGCTTATTCATTTATTTCCACCACTTTTGCTGCAACTCTACCTGTCAAACTGATAGCCCACGGATGCGTCGTTAAACACGTGACTAACAATCTCAAATATTTGGCCTACACTAAAGATTTTAACAGTAATTAAGTGGTGAGACCGAGTCGAATCCACGGGGAAAAAGATTATTAACTTTGAAAACCTTGAGTTTCTTTGATTAGAAAAGTGTGTTGAGAATTTTAGAATTAAATCTTAAGACTAATTTGATCAACCAATAATTCTAATCTAAGAAGTGTAGTTAGAAGAGAGAAGTAGAGATAGAAGGAAACTAAATTAACAAAGCTTAAATTAAAATCCAAAAGTGCTAAAAAAATGAAATTAAACTAACAACATAATTTAGGAGAATAGAAAATCGAGAGAGATGAGAGAGAATAGAAAAGAGAACAAGAGAGAAGAGAAAGATGAGAGAGAGAGAAGAGAGAGACGAAACAAAGAGGAGAGAGGAAAGAGAGAGAGAGAAAAGAGAGAGAGTGGAGAGAGAAGAGAGAAGAGAGAGAGGAGAGAGAGCGCGTGAGAGAGAAGAGAAGAGAGAAAAGAGAGAGAGAGGAAGCGTGAGAGAGAGAGAGAGAAGAGAGAGAAGAGAGAGAAGAAAGAGAAGAGAGAGGCGAGAAGAGAGAGAGCGATAGAGGAGAGAGAGAGAGAGAGACGGCGATAGAGGAGAGAGAAGAGAGAGAGGGCAGCGCGCCTCTCTACGTGCATGTATGCACGTAGAGAGGAAGAAAGGCGAGCGGCAGGCAGGGGCGCGCGCGGGCTGGGGCGCTGGGGCGCGGGCGCGTGGCGCGCGGCGCTGGCGGTAGGCGGGCGGGGCTGGCGCGGCAGGGGCGCGCGCGGGGCGCACGCGGGCCAGGCGGGCGGCCGGGCGAGCCGCGCAGGGGTGCTGCTGCCGCTTGCTCTGTGTGAGACCGAGAAAGAGAGAGAGAGACAGGAAGAGACGAAGAAGAGGAGAGGAAGAAGAAGGGAAAGAGAGAAGAAGAGGAGGAGAGAGGGAGAGAGAGAATGTGAGAAAGAGCATAGTTGTGAGAGAGAGGGGGAGGTTTTATAAAATAGTGGAGAAAGAGAGGAAGGGGGAGAGAAGAAAGGAAAGAGAGTTTTTTAGAAAATAGGAGAGGGATTTTAAAAACGAGAAAGTATTTTTAAAAAGAAAGAGAGAGAGGAAATATTTTAAAAAATAGAGTCTCTCATTATTCTCTCTTGGTCTAATCAAATTTATTGGCCCATTTGACACTTCATTTCTTGGCCCATTAATCCTGCAAATACAACACAATAGAGATTTAATCAATTATCATTTTTGCAATAAAGTGACAATGAATTTGTGTAAAATTAAGGACCATAAGATAGTAAAATAACATGATTATTATCAATAACAGCGCAATTATCACAAACCTGTACCCTTGAAATCCAAGATCGCTGTAGCCTCTCCACTAGGCTCTGAATCTGAACTCACTCACTACTTGTCGAAATGTGAAACTATAATTGGAGGACACAATCTCCCTGCCAACCTTATCTGTTTAGACATGAAGGGTTATGATGCCATCCTGGGTGTCGATTTGCTAATTGAATATGATGCCGATGTAAACTGTCGCCATAGGAGGGTCACTTTTAAAAGACCAAACCTTCCAAATCTATCACTACTTGGCACCCGTTATCACAAACACCCTATCTTGATATCCTCCTTGAAGGCCTCTAAGCTGATCAACCAGGGTTGCGATGCTTTCCTAGTTTCCGTCTTGGCTACTGAAAGGAAGAAACCGACCCTAGAAGACATTCCAATAGCCAGGGACTATCCTGATGTATTTCCAGAAGAATTACCTGGTATACCACTTGAGAGGGAGGTAAACTTCACCATTGAGTTACTCCCTGGGGCAGCCCCTATTTCAAAGGCCACGTATCGCATGTCCCCTGTTGAATTGCAGGAGTTGAAAAGACAGATCCAAGAACTGCTAGATTAAGGTTTTATCAGGCCTAGTACATCCCTGTGGGGAGCGCGAGTACTATTCGTCAGAAAGAAGGACGAAACAATGAGGCTATGCATTGATTACCGTCAGCTGAACCAGTTGACAATAAAGAATAAGTATCCACTGCCCCGCATCGATGAGCTGTTTGACCAGATCTCTGGTGCACAATATTTCTCTAAGATAGATCTAAGATTTGGCTACCATCAACTAAGAATAAAGGAAGAGGATATTCACAAGTCTGCATTCCGAAGTAGATATGGTCACTACAAGTTCGTAGTCATGCCGTTTGGTTTAACCAATGCTCTAGCGGCCTTCATGCAACTTATGAACAATATTTATAGGCCCTAGTTGGACCAGTTCATAGTGGTATTCATTGATGACATCCTTATTTACTCCAAATCCAAAGAAGAACATGAGGAACACTTGAAGGTTGCTCTGCAAGTGCTAAGAGATAATCAACTCTATGCTAAACTTAGTAAGTGTGAATTCTGGATGGAAGAAGTATCTTTCCTTGGTCACATCATATCCAAGGAGGGAATCTCTGTGGATCCATCTAAGGTGGAGGCGGTAAAGAACTGGGAAAGGCCGACAATTGTGTCGGAGATTAGAAGCTTTCTGGGGTTAACCGGTTATTATCGTCGCTTCATTAAAGATTTCTCAAAGATAGTTGTACCAATGACCAGGTTTACCAGGAAGGAGAATCCATTCGCATGGACTAGTGAATGTGAAGAAAGTTTCAGGGTATTGAAAGAACACCTTACCTCAACACCCGTACTAACCCTGCCAGTTGCTGGGGGTAGTTTTGAAGTATACACCGATGCATCCGGGATCAGCTTTGGCTGTGTGCTGATGCAAGAAGGGAAAGTTATATGCTACGCGTCCAGACAATTGAAGAAGCACGAGGACAATTATCCCATACATGATCTGGAGCTAGCTGATGTAGTCTTCGCCTTGAAGATATGGCGTCATTATCTATATGGTGAGAAATTCATTGTGTTTTCTGACCATAAAAGCTTGAAGTATCTGTTTTCTCAGCAGGACTTGAATATGAGGCAGCGGAGGTGGTTGGAGTATCTCAAAGACTTCGACTTCACGATCCAATATCATCTAGGAAAAGCAAATGCTGTGGCAGATGCTCTAAGTAGAAAGCTAATGATCACATTGTCAAGTTTAATGGTAGAAGAATGGAAGTTATTAGAAGACTTCGCCAAGTTAAATATTGATGCTGACATCAAAGAGAAGGGATGTTTTGTTGCTAGTGTTAGAGCACAACCCACACTATTGGAGGACATCATAACACTCCAAGACAATGACCCTGTACTTGTGGAGACTAAAGGCTAATCTGGACCAGAGGCCAGATTTCTCATTAATTGAAGATGGAAGGCTATTGTTCCGGGATCGAGTCTGTGTACCCGACCATGCAGAGACAAAGAAAATGATTATGGACAAGGCTCACAAGACCAGATATACTATTCATCCTGGAACTACCAAAATGTATCAAGATCTGAAAAGAAGCTTTTGGTGGCCAAATATGAAGAGAGAGGTGGCGGAATATGTCGCCCGATGCTTAACATGTCAAAAGGTCAAAGCTGAACACTTGCGACCCCCAGGTAAACTCAAACCCCTAGAAATCCTGGCATGGAAATGGGAAGGTATAGGGATGGACTTTATTTTCGGACTACCCAAATCTAGAGGTGGATTCGATGGTATCTAGGTTATAGTCGACCGCTTAACTAAGTCAGCTCACTTCTTGCCAGTAAAGAATAAGTGGTCAGTAGATGTTCTGTCTGCATTGTATGTGAAGGAAATAGTCAAATTGCATGGAGTACCGGTGTCTATCATGTCTGATAGAGACCCTATGTTTACATCCCACTTTTGGAAAGGACTTCACTACTCTTTGGGATCTAAACTAAACTTTAGCACGACTTTCCATCTGCAGACAGATGGTCAGACGGAGAGAACAAACCAGGTGATTGAAGATATGCTTAGAGCATGTGTCCTAGATTTTGGAGGTAGCTGGCATGAACACTTACCTCTTGTGGAGTTCGCCTACAACAATAGCTATCAAGCTAGCATTCAGATGGCACCGTTTGAAGCACTTTATGGCAGAAGTTTCCGATCTCCAATATGCTAGTATGAAGTTGGCGAAAAACAAATGTTAGGACCAGAGATGATAAGGGAAACCACAGAGAAAGTAAAGCTTATTAGAGAAAGAATGGCAGTGGCGCAGCAAAGACAAAATGCATATGCAGATAATAGAAGAAGAGATCTCGAGTTTCAGGTGGGTGAACATGTATTCTTGAAAGTGTCTCTAGGCCGTGGGATCAGACGTTTTGGCATTAAAGGCAAGTTGTCACCAAGGTTTGTCGGGCCTTTCGAAATCCTTAAAAGAGTTGGCGAGGTGGCATATCGTCTCGCTTTACCACCACAAATGGATGGAATACACAATGTGTTCTACATATCCATGTTGAAAAAGTATGTACGAGATCCATGGTATGTCATAGAATATGAGCTTCTGGAATTCAACAAAGACGGAACCTATCAAGAGAAGCCAGTTAAGATCGTGGACCGGGAACTGCGCCAACTAAGGAACAAGGTTATTCCACTAGTAAGGGTTAGATGAAATCAACGCGTGGATGAGGACGACACGTGGGAAACCGATGAAGCAATGCGCAAAAGATACTCGGAGCTATTCACAAGTACACCTCAATTTTTTATACATGAATTTGGGGACCAAATTCTCTTAAGTGGGGGAGGGTGTAGCACGCCGAAAATTTTAACTATATAAAAATTCAAATAAATGGAAATAAATAATTTCCATAATATTAAAGCATTTAAATCATACGAATCATTATCGTATGTGCTAAATCATATAGGAAAAATCCGTAAAAATGGGAAATCAACCCCACACATTATTCTTAAGGGTTCCATGAAGGAATTCGTGCGATGAAAAATCCGATTAACCAAGTGAACATCACATGGTGACCAATTATCCAAATTAGGAAACAAGTCGGAAAACCGTTAACACGGAAATACGACGCAACCAAAAATTAAATAAAGGTGTTGGAGAGACTTCCAACATTATATATTAATTACCCAATATCTTAATTGGGCCTATGAACCACATATGACCCAAAAATCAAATAAAGCTAGAAAATGCATGGAAATTCGTAACTCTAAATAGGTTGAAATTAGAAAGGGGTAATTAGGGTTTAATTGGGTTGCAATCATGCACTTTTAGCAACCCAAATTCGTGTCTACCCATCCATGGAAGTTGCTTGATGGACAAAACTCTCTAATGGAGGAAGAAATCATCAAAAATAGGAAACCCAACATGCCAATCCCGCAACCCTTCTTTCCTAGTTATAATAGGACTCCTAAACACCATGGTTACTTAAATACTCTTCACCAAACCCTAGGTACGAGTTTTAGAACTTGCTGGGGTCGTGTGGAGGAGTTCTTGGAGGCTAGGGAGCTGTGGATCGACCACAAGAAGCTCATCTTCTTCCCCTTCTCGTCTGCTGCGACCTACACAAACCACCTTCTTGGAGTCGATCTAAGGTAGGCCAAACCTAAATCCCTTTGTGCAAGGCTTATACCCCTAGAAAGAGGGTCGAGTCTACTTCCTAACCCAAGTGGAATGCCCAAATTCCATGCAGTATACACGGAGTATTAAGCGTTCTCCTCCAAGTGGTCTGAACACAGGTTTTCTAGAAGAACGAGACTTCATCAAACCTGAAGGTAGGTTTTCTCGGGCCAAATCTTAACATATCATATACCAATGTGTAGAGCATAAAGTTAGCTTTCATTTCCCATTGGTTTCATCGAATTTCATTTAGTAGATTTTGAAATATAAGCATTTTTCCGAAGTCATGCACGGTTAGGGCTTTTCCTGTTCTTCATATGTTCCATGTGATTCAAGACCGAATTAGAGTAAACTCATAACATGAAAGTTATTCTATAGTTATTCTCTTCAAGTTTTATGTTGAACGTTTTGTCTAAATGACATTAGTTAGAGAGTTATAAGCATGGTAATAGGATTGCTGCATGACACTATGGTTTTAGGTTACACTTGGTCTGATGTTTGATCAAAGCCTATCGAAACCATCCTTATTTTCTAATTCTGATTTACTGGAAGTACCCTTGTATGTCTAGGTTGTTTTGAAATTGGTTTCGTTATTTTTCATACACTGCACAATTTGTTTTCTATTTCGGAAGCACCCTGTGTCCATATATGGCAGTTCTGGACAACAATCCTAGAACATGTCCTTGCTCTGTCAGGATCAGGCGCAGACCCTGTGAACGCGACGGCCCAATAGGTCGCGTTCAGAGGCCTTATTGCGACAGCTCACAAGTCGCCTTCTGAATGCGACGTGCGCTCCGTCGCTACCTGGCTGCCTGATCTGACCGCCATGTCGTCTTCTTCACAACACCCTGTCGCCTTCTGGCCCCGTCCCATCACAACCCTTAAAGGTGTCTGTCGCGATCTGACCTGCGGGTTTGACAGATTTTTCGCCTTCTTCATATGCCCCTGTCGTGATCTGCCTGCCTGATCAGACAAGCCTGTCGCGATCCTTGCAAGGCTATATCGCTTTATGACCTGACCCCGTCGCTACCCTTACTGGGATATGTCGCGATCTCAGGATTTTTACATGAAACCCCCCCTATTTTCTTGCAAATCTTACTGTATATACCCGAGGTCTGTTTAACGTGATATTTATTGTGTAAGTTGCATGTCTTGGGTCTGCTCATTACATGATGTCTATTTAATAACTTAAAAGTGTTTAACCCATTTAAAAAGCCTTAATTACATGAATATTATTCTAATTGCTTTCTTAATGATGTGATCATTCATGCAACTTATGATTTACTCTTCTTACTATTCTAGCTTGACTAAAATGATAATTTTGTTGCCATAAAAATCTTGCAAACCATGATTTGTTAAAGTGCATAGTTTCATGTCATGCCATCATTTTAAGTGCTTTCCGTGAGTTGAGACCGATGCTTTGTGAATTGAGACACGTGTACATCCCTACACACTTACACGTCTAGGCAGCCTTTTCTTGGGAATTTGGAAACTCTCTACCGATCATTCCGAATCGGTAGACTAGTGACCTTTTCTCCAAGGCCTCCGTAAATCTCCTCTGACCATGGATTCCCACATGGCCGACGAGTTGGTTGTACCATTGAAGTTCCCTGGAGATAGCGTGCACTTCCTTTCTCATCTTGTTCTTGTGAGTGTGATTTACAATCTAGACTAAAGCCATTAATGTAAACATTGAACCAAAGTATAAATCATACCGTTATGCTGTCAAATTTATCTCTTGACCATTGTTATCATGAAATCATGTTCAATTACTTATTACTTGTTCCCATCATCATCATGAATATGACGTTACACATGCTATATCTTGAAACTCTCATTGGCCATTATTAATGACTGTGGGTATCTACATTTAAAATTTTACATGAGATGCTGATAGGGCACGACGTGTGTCCAAGGGCTCCAATCTAGCCCCAATGACGGCGAGTCATAGATATATTGTTAACCATGGGGTATAATGATTACTGGCGTTGCATCTGCGCTGGGAGTACTTTCTTGCTTGTTGAATGATAGATACAATAACCACATACATGTGTCCTAGTGTGCATTCTTGGTGGATCTTTCCTTGGTGTACATTAGAGTCTACATGCCTGATTAGTGTTACATGATCGTGCTCGTGCATTCTTGCTTGCTTGCTTGCGTGATATGGCCATCATGCATTTAATGCGATTAGTATTATCTTGTGTTCTTGACATCAAGTGAGATCTTGCGTACTAGTACAAAGTGATCTATTGCTAGTTCTATCTTGTCATCTTGTTCACAAATCTTGTTATATCATAATCACTCTCTCTAGTTTGTTTCATGTATCATGTTTTAATGAGTTTTTATTCGTACATGCATATCATGACATTCATCGTGCTTACCTAGTTCTAAAATGTTAACCACTTATATCATTGCCCGCACATATAGATATAAATCCTACTGGGCTAGTTTGCTCATCCCCTACTTTTACCCAATCTTGGTGACTATGAAGTTCCAGAGGAAGAGCAAGTCGAGGATGGGAATGCGTCCGAGTGAAGAGCGTTCTGAACATGAGTCTATATATAGTAGTTTATTTTGAGTGTTAGAACAATGTAGTAGCAAGTGAGGTATTATGTACTTTTACTTTTATTGAGTCTTAGTCCTGTACTAGTTTCCATTTGAATACAAAGAGTCGAGATTTGAATACAATTTATATTGAGTTCAACATATGGGCCCTATTATGATGTTGTGTTGTTACACAATTAGTGCGTGCTAACTAGAGGCTTATTTGCCGACTGTTCACGTCTCGAAATATTGACTCGAATTCTTCGAATTAATATCCGCTGCGTAGTTCTCGGGACGTGACATAAAGTGCCAATAGCAAGGTGGAATTGTTTGCAGCCAGAAAGTAAAGAAAGAAAGGATCTGACTAACTGGACAGAGCAAGTATAAAAAATAAGTAAAGAGAAAGAAAGAGCAGAGCAGTTATGGAAAAGAAAGGAAAGAGTAGTAGAGAATGTATCCTACTTGTCCTATTTACAGCTTTGTTTCTTTTTAGGTGTTAGTCTGCTTTTCCGTGGTTTTGTCCTAAATGTCAAGGATGACATTTCTTTTTAGGTGTTAGTAATGTAACAGTACGGTCGTTCGGATCCGGGTTTATCAAGTCTATATGTAGTGCTCTTGACCAAGAGATGGTCAATGGGCTATTTGTGTGGCTTCTGTGCATAGGGTGAGCAGTGTGGGCCGGTTATGCTAGCCCATTCGCACTCCTGGTTCACTGTTTGGAATCGCAGCGGAGGCAGGCGACGCGATCTGAACGCGTCGGCCTTGCCGGACACGATTCGGTGAACCGCCTCTGTGGCATGTGGCGCGGGTTTCCATTTGGCGTCGAACATGGCTAACACATTTAAGGAAGTTAAATGCGGCGTCTGTTCCAGACGCAATTTCGATTAGAGTGTTAAAAGCCTCGTTTCGGCCAGACAGAGCAGAGGATGCTCTCTCCGGCGTAGGGGAGATGCTATGAAGCTTCTCCGGCGAGGGTTTCTGGAGATTTCGGCTTCCGGTGGCTCGTGCGACACGAGAACCACGCAAGGACGATGCTCAGAGTGCGGGTGTACCGTCGGCGAGGAGGTTTTGGCGTCTTCCAATTGGTAGGGAGACTTCCTACCCTGTTTTGAGTTTAAAAGCATGATTTGATGAGGTTTAAGGGTTGGAGTATGTGTGGGTGGTGTGCCATGGTTTGGAATTGTGTATTACTGCTTGAATTGGAGTTTGGTCAGCTTTTGTGTGGTGTTTCTCTCGTGGGGAGTGTGGGGTTCGGTCTGTGAAGTGAAGTCACAGATGAACTGGAGTCGCGTCGGGTGTCCCCGCCGAGATTCGATGAACGCGTCGCATCGCGGCGACGCGTTCTTCTTTTCGATGTGTCTGTTAGGTCGGTCATCTATTCGCGACCTTGTGGTCTGTCGCGTTAGCGTGAAACACGGCGTCAAGGTTGGACGTGACTAGATGTTGACTGAGGGTTTGACCGATTTGAGTCTCGTAGCATCGTGTCGGGCCGACGTGACTTGGTTGCGTCACTAAGGCCTGTCATGACAGCGTTTGGAATAGCGTCTGAAAGGGGCGACGCGACATGGTCGTGGTGCTTAGCCCTGTCGCGACAAGGTTTGGAATGGCGTCTAAACCTATCTACGCGATTCAAGTGGCGACTGTTGGGTTCACGTTCTAAATAATAAATACAACATGTTTTTGATGATGAACAATGTCAACAATGTGAATAATGTGAATTGAGTTTATTGCATGAGATCTTCATACAAATGACTTGTCACAATAACTTGGTACAATGCTTGATTGTATATGTTCATAATATCTCACTAACTATGTTTACTAATGTAGGAGATATACTATGCAAGACATGTGCCAACAACAAGTATGAAAGATCAAGAAAAGACAAAAGACAGAGTACCTGTCGACAGCCATCAAGACCCTGTGAACAGATGTCAACAGTCAGCAACACACAGTTCTGGAAAACAAGACCTGTCGACAGCAACAAAGCTCCCTGTCGACAGAAGCATATAGTCAGAAAACCAGTGTTATGGAAAAACATGTGCCTGTTGACAGCACCAAGGCACCTGTCGACAAATGCACACAGTGAGAGCTTCAACAGAACTTCCAGACTTTTGGAACTTGGTACACTGTTGATTCCTGTCGACAGCAGGTGTATGACCTGTCGACAGACGAACAGAATCTTCAGATACAGAAAGATCTAACGTTGCCAAAGTTGGTGTTTCCAACAACCACGTCTCTCCATATGTCAACACCACTATATAAGCAACTTTCTGAAGAAAATCTCGTACACAAGCAGTCCCCAAGCAAAAACCCTAAAGAGTTCTCAAGAGAAGTCTTGTTCTGTTGCTCTGCTTCAACCTACCACCTAGAACCAAGAAGAGAAGTCTCTCCAGTGGAAGGTGAAGCCTGAACGTCGTGGATTCAAGCATCATCATCAACTTGTGATCATCAAGACGAAGCTTGAAGTCCAGCCGATCGTTCACGACAGAAGTTCTTCATTCAGGATTTGTTCTACAATTCAAAACTCTCTCTGTTTTTCGTTTTTACGTAAACTTGTGTGTGTGTCTGTGTCTCAAGCAGTCCTTGTGCTTGATTCACGTGTGGGTGTTGATCTGATCGTGGTTACACATCAGATAACACGTGTGTGTGAGTTGTAGTTTGTGAACTAGCTCATAAGCAGATTGCTCTGTGTGTGTGTGTGGCCCGTGGATGTAGGATACACGAGTTGTGTACTCTGAACCACGTAAATCTGTGTGTCTCATGGTTTGAACGTTTCTACGCTAGATGTTTGGTAGGCACGGCGTCTATACACACGTTTTGTAGTTTGCTATCTATCTATCAACAAGTCACACACATCCACACATAGCTTAGAGTTTAATAGTGTTTTGATATTCTGTGTTTTAAAGAAAAGAAGGTGATAAACATTTTTAATCGGCAGTAATCTATTCAACCCCCCCCCCCCCCCCTTCTAGATTACCATATAGGGAATTCCGCAACCCTTCAATTGGTATCAGAGCCGAGTTTCTCCGATTTACTGCTTTACTTAATTGATCTACGATCAAGAGATTCACGGTCTAATGGAGTCTAACAAGGGGTATATGGCCGAGGAACACTCAGTGACCAGGCCACCCTTCATTGATGGCACTGACTATCCGTATTGGAAAAATCGAATGCAGGTGTTTCTACGAGCACAAAATTTCGAACTATGGAAAATAGTCAGTAAAGGAGCATACGAATTGCCTCAGGACGAGGATACCTGGACTAAGGACCAGATCTCCAAGGGTACACTCAACTGGAGCGCCCTCAACATAATGCAGTGTGCAGTCCACCCAAAGGAGTACTCAAGAGTCTCCACATGCACCTCAGCAAAGGAAATGTGGGACAAGCTTGAGCTGATCTATGAAGGTACGTCTGAGGTAAGAGAATCAAAGGTAAGCATGTTGGTTTCAGAATATGAAATGTTCAAAATGAATAATGATGAAACCATCTCTGGCATGTTTGCTAGATTCATGATAATTGTAAATGGATTAAAAGGTCTTAAAAGGGAATACTCAGAGAGTGACTTGGTGAGGAAGATACTTCGGTTTCTTCCATCCTCATGGAACATCAAAGCCACTGTCATTGAGGATTCCAAAGACCTCTCAAAAATGAAAGTAGATGAATTGATTGGTTCTCTCATGACATATGAACTCAATGTCAAAAGAAAAGAAACTGAAGAGAATCCAAGGAAGTCAATTGCCTTGAAAGCTTCCAAGAAAATCTCTTCAGATTCTAAAAAGAATGCCCAACAGGAAGATATTGAGTCTGAAACCTCTAGTGATAGTGACAATGACGAGATGGCCATGCTCACTAGACAGTTTAAGAAGTTTCTGAAATTCAAAAGAAGAGGTTCAGGTAACTCGAAACCTTTCCAAAAGGGTACCAACAGATTTGATTCTTCTAACAAAAAATCTGAAGTTGTGTGTTATGAGTGCAAGAAGCAAGGGCACATGAGAGGAGAGTGCCCCGAGCTCAAAAAGAAGCTGAAGAAGGACAAATTCACCTTCAAGAAGGCCAAGGCAATGTTGGCTACTTGGAGCGATGAAGACGAGGACAGTCAAGCTACCTCAGGAGATGATGAGATTTAGTGTCTCATGACAAGGAGTGATGACTCCAACGAGGTAAATTCTTCTTTTGAAACATATTCTATTATTGAATGGGAAGAAGCTTATAATGTTCTATTTGAAAAATTCTGTGAATTCAAGTCTGAAAATAAAGCACTCAAAAAGAAAGTCAATTCCCTTGTTCATGAATCAAACAATAATGAAGAAATTGAATCCTTGAATAAGGTGATAGAAATGATGAAGCTTGATGAACAAACACACAGTGATGAATTGGACAGCATGAAACTTAAGTTTCAAGAAGTTCAAAAGGAAAGAGATGATCTAATGAACACTCTTGAAACTCTTAAAAGTGAGCATGCTAAACTAAAAGAAAGATTGGAACAAGCTGAAAAAGAAGTAAAAGGTAAGTCTAAGGATTTATCTAGCTTTGTCGAAAGTAAACAGAATCTGGATGCAATTCTAGGTTCAAATGTGTTTGTTGCAAGACATGGGATTGGGTTTCAAAATGCAAAGCCAAAGGAAATTGGCAAAAATCTGCTAACCGATTTCATTGATCCTAGCCCAAGTTCTAGCAAACAAAACCCTTCTAAGAACAAGAAAAATCAATACAAGGGTAAAAAACAGGAACCTAAAGCTATCAAGGTTGTTCCTAGTCAATCTAAGGAATTTGCCACAAGCCCCAAATAGGGCTGTCGACAGGACAAACAACATGCTCCTAAACCAAAATTAACAAGGCAACAAAAGGGTAAGATGCCAATGCATGCTCCTAAAAAGGTAAAGCCCACTGTTGTTCAAAAATCATCATCATGCAAAATATGTAAAAAGGTTGGGCACAATGAAAAATAATGCTGGAATAGCCCAAACCAAATGAAAATCAAACAAGTTTGGATTCCTAAGCATTTACTGTTTGGCATGAATGATACAACAGCACCCAAAGTAATTTGGGTACCAAAACCTCTTGTCTGATCCACATGTGCAGGAATGCCTAGCAGCCCACAATCAAAACAAATGGTACCTGGATAGTGGCTGCTCGAGGCACAAGACGGGCGATAAAGAAAAATTCAGTCTGCTCATGGAAAAAGATGGAGGTCACGTCATCTTTGGAGGTAACAACAAAGGCCAGATCATCGGCTCAGGTAAGGTTGGTAAGTTTGCCTCTAACTCAATAGACAAAGTACTACTAGTTGATGGCCTTCATCACAATTTGCTTAACATAAGTCAATTATGTGATAAAGGTCATAAAATTGTCTTTGAATCCAATTCATGTCAAATTCTTGATAAGGAAACAGGAAGCCTAAAGTTTTATGGAAAAAGAATAAACAACATCTACATGGTTGATTTAGATGATCTAAAAAATAATGATCTATGTCTTGTAGCAAACAAACAGGATGAGCTTACATTGTGGCATCGTAGGCTCGGTCACGCTAGTTATAATGTATTGCACAAGATCATGAGGCTTAAATTGGTAAGTGGTCTTCCTAAAATTTCCTTTAACAAGAATGAAACCTTTTGTGATGCATGTGCACAGGGAAAACAAACCCGGAAATCCTTCAAATCAAAAGCACCGGTGAGTACTTCTAAAGCTTATGAACTGTTGCACATGGACCTACAAGAACACTAAGTCTCAATGGCAAGCGTTATGGTTTTGTCATTGTAGATGATTTCTCTAGGTTCACTTGGGTAAAATTTCTGGCTCACAAGAATGAAGCAATGAAAGAATTTGAAGAATTTTTCAATAAAATTGAGCATGGAAATGTCAACAAAATATGCTCCATCCGCACTGATCACGGGGGAGAATTTGACAATACCTCCTTTTCTGATTTTTGCAGGAACCAAGGGATAGAACATTTATTCTCCTCCCCAAGAACTCCAGAACAAAATGGGGTTGTAGAGAGGAAGAATAGAACCTTGGTGGAGATGGCTCGCACGCTTCTGGTCGAGAATCAACTTGCAAGAACCTTTTGGGCAGAAGCGATAAACACATCATGCTACATTCTTAATAGAGCCATGGTAAGACCGGTATTCAAGAAAACCCCCTACGAACTACTGAAAGGTAAGAAATCCACCATAGGGTATTTCAGAGTTTTTGGTTCAAAAGTGTTCAAACATAACAATGATAAAAATGATTAGGACAAGTTTGAAGCCAAGAGCGATCAAGGTATTTTTCTTGGATATGCAGAACACTCTAGAGCCTATAGGGTGTATAATCTGAAAACTAGAAAAGTGGAAGAAACTCCACATGTTGTATTTGATGAATCTCAAACCAAGTCTAACAATTCTAATCTTTACAGGTTTGCAGATGAAACTGAAGATACAACACTTGGAGAACTCCAAATAAAACCAAATGCAATCTCTAAAACAACTCTCAAAACTAAAAGTGGATATCTTCGCAGGTACGATGATGAAGCTGACAGACATCTGTTCAGAAATGAAGAAGAAGTACCTGCATAAAATCCACAAGAACAAGATCAACCTCAAGCTGAAAGTCCTCCAGCCACCCCTCCTCCAGAACAATCTCCTCAACTGCAAGATCAACCCGGGCCTTCAACAGTCTCTAATGTGAGGTACTCTAAAGCTCACCCACTTGAGAATGTAATAGGAGACATAAATGACTCAGTTCAAACTAGGTCACAGGTTAATCAAATAGTTGAACATGATCATTTAGCTTTTGTATCTCAAGTGGAACCTAAAAATGTTGAAGAAGCATTAAAAGAAAACTCATGGATTGATTCTATGCATGAGGAGCTTGGGCAATTTCAACGAAATAATGTCTGGAGTTTAGTTCCTAGAACCCCTGAAATTTTTGTAATTGGGACAAGATGGGTTTTTAGGAACAAACTAAATGAAGAGGGTAAAGTGGTGAGAAACAAGGCTAGACTGGTTGCAAAGGGATATAATCAGGAGTTTGGTGTGGACTTTGAAGAATCCTTTGCACTTGTAGCTAGACTAGAAGCAGTTAGGATCTTGTTAGCATATGCATGTTCAAATAAGTTCAAACTATTTCAAATGGATGTTAAAACCGCTTTCTTGAATGGCTACATAAAAGAGGAAGTCTGTGTTTCTCAACCACCTGGCTTCGAGGATCATGATAAACCAAACCATGTATTTAAATTGCACAAAGCTCTTTATGGTTTGAAACAGGCACCCCGAGCTTGGTACGACAGGCTGAGCACCTATCTGGTAAGCAAAAACTACTCAAGAGGTAAGGTAGACCAAACTCTCTTTACAAAGAAAGTTCGCAATCACATAATTGTTGTTCAAGTCTATGTGGACGACATTATCTTTGGTTCTACTAATCCTTCACTGTGTGAAGAATTCTCTAAACATATGCACAGTGAATTTGAGATGAGTCTTATGGGGGAGCTTCAATTTTTTCTTGGTCTACAGGTCAAACAATTAGAAGACGGATTCTTCATCAACCAAGAAAAATATGTTAAAGAGCTACTGAAAAAGTTTCAGTTTGAACAAGCGAAACATGCATCAACAGCCATGAGCACAAGCATTAAGCTAGAATGTGATGAGAAAGGTAAATCGGTAGATGCCAAACAATTTCGAGGTATGATTGGCTCACTCCTTTATCTTACTGCAAGTAGACCGGACATACAGTTCAGCATTTGTCTTTGTGCTAGATACCAATTTAGTCCAAAGGAAAGCCATTTAATTGCAGTTAAGAGAATATTCAGATATCTCTCAGGTACGCATGACTTGGGTCTTTGGTATCCAGCAGGTAGTAGCTTTAGCTTGGTTTCATATTCTGATGCTGACTATGCTGGATATAAAATTGACAGGAAAAGCACTAGTGGCTATTTCCAAATTCTTGGTGGTTGCATGGTTTTGTGGGCATCCAAGAGGCAACACTCGGTTGCACTCTCCACTGCAGAGGCAGAATATGTTGCTGCAGGGAGTTGTGCGGCACAAGTGTTGTCGATAAAAAGTCAGTTGTGCGACTACAACATTGACATTGGATGCACACCGATCCTATGTGACAACACTAGTGCAATCAATCTATCCAAAAATCCCATTCAACACTCTAGGACAAAACACATAGAAATTCGTCACCATTTCTTGAGAGATGAAGTTTCCAACAAATACATAGAAATTAGCTTCATACCCACTGAAAAACAATTGGCAGACATCTTTACCAAACCTCTGGCTGAAGATAGATTCACAACATTGAGACGAGAATTGGGCTTGTGCAAATTCCAATGAAACTTCATCCAAATATTAAGTCTATGTTCCTTGTGTGAACTAACTATGAGGTATATCAAATGGTGATTTATGGAAGAACAAGTCATGCTTGTTTGAAAACTTTCATTATGCGTAAGAAAACATTCTCCGCCAAGTATCCATAGTTATGTTGCATGAAAGGGTCATTGACTTTCTATGAGGATTCAGGTTCTTTGTATTTTGCCCACTCCCTATTTCTTGTCAAAGATTGAACATCTTCATGAAATCACTTCATACTTGCTATGGTGTTTTTTCGTTGCTTGGTCAGATTGTGCAAATGTGTCTTGTTGTACTTGAATGTATGTGTACACAATAGCACACACTATGGGGGAGCAAATTAAGGTGAGATGGATGTCATTGTGAAAGAAATCACTCAACTTTTGTGCTTCTACAATTCCCTCACATGCTTTTCCCATTCCATACTTCATTCTGACCTTATACTGGCTCAAAACATGTCTCTATCGATAGCCAACAAGCATCCTGTCGACAGAACAGGCCACACAGAACACTCATTCTGCACAATGTCTACATCTGTCGACAGGTCCACTTTCCTCTGTCGACAGATATGTACAGTCTCTGCCTCCCAGAACCCTTCAATCTTCTGTCTGTGTGATCTTGTCGACAGGCCATTTCTCCCTATCGACAGACAAACTGAAGGTTGGAACTTCAAGCCCATTTCTTCCCACATTAAGTGAGCAGCTTCTTGTTTGACAAATAAGGTGTCTATAAGGTACTAATGCATGTTTGCCATACCATCTACAAATGATATCTAAGCTATTCTTTATACCACTATGATTTTCACATACTACTCATGTTTGGGTTTAGGTTCTATCATTTTGGAAACATTTCCCAACTCTCAAGGATATACACCTCACTCCTCTAAATAATTTCCTTGTAGGCAACCATAGTTCTCAATTTACTTGATCAGTCTTTTGGTCATGGAACATCTGTCTAATATTGATAGCTAATCATATAAACTACTTGATCTTGAGCTTTTAAAGCAATACGTGGAGAACAACTACCAATTTCTGTAAAAATAGCATTCACATAAGAAAGATAAAAATCAACTTTAAATTGGGATAAATATAGAGCAATGTTGAGTTTTGCTGAGTAACCGGGGTGATGGGCATCACAAATGTCTGCCCTCGCGTCAAAAGGCTCACTCATCAACTCTGTACAACGGTATGCTAGACACTTCCTCTGAGTAATTGGGGGTATGGGCACTTGTAATGTCTATTCTCTCGTCAAAAGGTGTGAAGTCCTCTTAAGTATCACTTTCTCCCATTGAATTTCTGAATTGCAAAAAAAAAAAAAGTGAAATAGTGTGAAGCCTCTACTGAGTCATAAATCCCAGGGTCATTGGTTTTATGATTGTCTTGACATATAGATATTCATTTCATGGATCATTTGCCTAACAAAAAAAAAAAGGGGATTATGTTGTCTTACACTAAATTTATACAAAGAAGGGTGAGAGTGCATTGTTCTTCATTTTAGTAGGTGTTTTCTTAATGCTCTAACTTAAAATTCCTTGGGTATTATGTTAAAACCATTAAGGAAAAAGAATTGGTTTTTTATATCTTTGCATATGGTTGGGTAAAATATGTGTTCACCTCTTATACACCATAAATAAACACTTAGGCACCACTGCTCCAAAGTTCCAATTCACCAAATCCACCAAAACAGCAAACTGGCCATTCACTATGACTCATTAAATATCAATGCAAATCCTTGTTCTTTGTCTAATACATGAGTATATGGTGTATGCTTTTGGATGTTGTCAAAAGGGGGAGAAAACTCAATTATGCACTTACTTAATTGATTAATTTTGTCATCATCAAAAAGGGGGAGAATGTTGGGTTCACATTCTAAATAATAAATACAACGTGTTTTTGATGATGAACAATGATGAACAATGTCAACAATGTGAATAATGTGAATTGAGTTTAATGTATGAGATCTTCATACAAATGACTTGTCACAATAACTTGGTACAATGCTTGATTGTATATGTTCATAATATCTCACTAACTATGTTTACTAATGTAGGAGATATACTATGCAAGACATGTGCCAACAACAAGTATGAAAGATCAAGAAAAGACAAAAGATAGAGTACCTGTCGACAGCCATCAAGACCCTATCGATAGATGTCAACAGTCAGCAACACACAGTTCTGGAAAACAAGACCTGTCGACAACAACAAAGCTCCCTGTCGACAGAAGCATACAGTCAGAAAACCAGTGTTCTGGAAAAACATGTGCCTGTCGACAGCACCAAGGCACCTGTCGACAGATGCACACAGTGAGAGCTTCAACAAAACTTCCAGACTTCTAGAACTTGGTACACTATTGATTCCTGTCGACAGCAGGTGTATGACCTGTCGACAGACGAACAGAATCTTCAGATATGGAAAGATCTAACGTTGCCAAAGTTGGTGTTTCCAACAACCACGTCTCTCCATATGTCAACACCACTATATAAGCAACTTTCTGAAGAAAATCTCGTACACAAGCAGCCCCCAAGAAAAAACCCTAAAGAGTTCTCAAGAGAAGTCTTGTTCTGCTGCTCTGCTTCAACCTACCGCCCAAAACCAAGAAGAGAAGTCTCTCCAGCGGAAGGTGAAGCCTGAACGTCGTGGATTCAAGCATCATCATCAACTTGTGATCATCAAGACGAAGCTTGAAGTCCAGCCGATCGTTCACGAGAGAAGTTCTTCAATCAGGATTTGTTCTACAATTCAGAACTCTCTCTGTTTTTCATTTTTACGTAAACTTGTGTGTGTGTCTGTGTCTCAAGCAGTCCTTGTGCTTGATTCACGTGTGGGTGTTGATCTGATCGTGGTTACACATCAGATAACACGTGTGTGTGAGTTGTAGTTTGTGAACTAGCTCATAAGCAGATTGCTCTGGGTGTGTGTGTGGCCCATGGATGTAGGATACACGAGTTGTGTACTCCGAACCACATAAATCTGCGTGTCTCATGGTTTGAACGTTTCTACGCTAGATGTTTGGTAGGCACGGAGTCTATACACACATTTTGTAGTTTGCTATCTATCTATCAACAAGTCACACTCCTCCACACATAGCTTAGAGTTTAATAGTGTTTTGATATTCTGTGTTTTACAGAAAAGAAGGTGATAAACATTTTTAATCGGCAGTAATCTATTCAACCCCCCCTTCTAGATTACCATATAGGGAATTCCGCAACCCTTCAGCGATGTCTGTGTTGGACGCGTTTCAGGTCCCGTGGCTGAGTTGTGTTAGCTGGGCAATGAAGGTCTTGTGTAGACCTAGCCTGGGTTTGTGGTTGTTCTTTAATGGTTACTATAATGATTAATGTGTTAAGTGGCGTGTGTTGCCATGGAGGTCATGGGGTGACCTATCATAGACAAGCTTATGTTCCGATGTCGATATGCTTATGTGTCATGTTAAGCATGCCTATGTATTAATGTAAGTACTTAATAGTTAATGTGTGGTCTTGGTGGTCATGGGATGACCCCATTAATGATTGGTTGTGTGTAGGATGGCTTAAGGGTCACAAGGTGACCGATGATAAGCCATTCCTTACACTTGTGTACAATGTGTTGTACATAAAGGTCATGTAAGCGTGTATATCGTGGTTTGTGTAAGTGTTGGCATTGGTTGGCTTGGAGGTCACATGGTGACCGTTGACAAGTTAAGCTTGGCAATTGTATATCGTGGTTTATAATAAAGGATCGTGTATCGTGGTTTGTGTGTTTGCCGAGTCTGGTGGTCCGGCGCCTATTCCAGAATACCTCTCTAGTCGGTTACCCTAGCACTAGGTGCTTAGGGCTTGTCCCAGTACCGGAGTACCGTCGAGGTCTATGTCGTCTTCCTGGACACCCTCCTCTTGTGTTTGAGTAGTACGTCCGGCTGAGGGAAAAGCTGACAGGGGACAACGGCTTGTGTTTGTGGGTGTGCGGCCGTTTATAGCCCGCTCGTGGTTGGGGGATGGACACCAGTAGTCAACACTGGTCCCCAGCTAGTCCTGTTCCAGTGCCTCACTTTAGGGTTCTCAGCCAGAGTCCCTAAAGGTGTCAGGCTTGGGCCTGCGGGGTGTGTGACCTGCAGATTGTGGTGGTTAGTTAGTCTCCTCTGTTCTTGGTTTGTTGTGGAGCGGCAGTTGGGCCTTCCGTCCATGACTGCGAGACTAAGAGGTAGTTCTTGTGCTTTGTTGTCCGGGTTGGATACTAGCGTCATGAACCAGTAGTCCATTCCCGATTAGTGGCATCGTCTCCGTACCGACTCGTGTTGACCACTGGTTGTGGTTTGTGTGTGAACTACTGGTTAAGGTTATATCATGAAACCGTTAACCGTTGTGGTGTGCCCTGGAGGTGGCACATTTCTGTGGTTCGGTGTGTACCTCGTGGTAGCAGGTACGTGTACCCCTTGTGGGTAGAGTTGTTGTGTTGTGGTGGTACATGAGTCCGACCTCTACCAGTGTTGAGGTGAGACTGTGCATACTGTGGGGGTCTTGTGGTGTGACTCTCCATGTGTTGTGTGTTATTTACATTCGTATCGGGTATTTCTAGTTACAGTTTGGTATGCGGGTGTTGGCTGGTCATTGCTAAACCCGATGCTTTGTGTGGCTAGTTTGCCTGTGAGACAGCCTAGGCAGTGGTTGCCGCTGAGGCTTATAGTCGAGATGATTTGGTTATCAGGCGGACTAGCGATGTTAAGGTAGTCTTGTGTTTCCCTTTGTTTTCCGAGGTACCGGGGTTTAGCCGGTGTATTTATGATTAGTTTTTGTTTAACATGCTTGTGTTTGGATGTTATGTTTTGGCTATCGGTGTTGCCAGTAAGACCCTTTAGGATTGAGGACTGTTTGTGTTGTTGTGGTTTCGTTGGGGGAGGTCCCTGCTGAGCCAGTGACTTGTTGAGGCTCACTCCCTTACATCCTGTTTCAGGTGTTGGCCGACTTAGCAGGCGTTGGTTGACTTTGGCATGGTTTACGCAGAGTAGTGCAGACTTGTACCACCAGCAGTAGAGTAGTTGAGTCGTTTGAGCTTGTGCTCCCTCGGGGTATGCCCCAGGTAGTCGTACTCTTTAATTGGACATGTAATATTGTAATTGTGGACTGTTGTACATTGTGGTTTACAGTTAAATACACTTATACTTTCCTGTGTTATATACTATAATTGTGGTCTTTTATATTCGTTCTGGACACGTGTTTGAGATATCCCTTGCGAGACTTTGGTCTGTTCGCGGGAGACGGATCTGGATATGGACCCTTATTGGGTATAGATATCTAGGGCCGTTACACACACCACCGCACAACCTCCCACGCTCCAACAGGTATTCCATGTGATCACTTCTTCCATTCATACCCTTCGCCGTGCACCTCTATTCGGTACCCTCGCGTACCTGGCGATCATGGATCTTTTCTTTTCTTTTCATTCTCTTCCATTTTCCAGCCCGCATACCACACACCACACTATGATAATATCCCTCTTTGTGGACCGTAGCTCGGAATTCTCCCCGAAAAAGGGGAACGAAAAGCCGCATCTAAACAACTGTCTGTTCATTCTTAAATGTTCTGAACTTCTGTCTGAATGATTTCATATCTTATCCTTTATCTCACCTACCTTCAAAGGCATGTATGGAGGCATTTGCTCTTATCTTGTCCTTTCAGGTTTGCAGAACATTTAATGAGGAATGGATAAATCTCTGCATGAAGCATGGAACCTGCAGAACAATCATGAAAGAATCCGTCAAAGCATGAAGCTACACATATAGCCTAAAGACTTTGGGACTCATGGAGCTGAGGATTTGATGGACAAAACTAAGAAGATCAAAGGTTCCTCTCAATGGCTATCTCCTTCAAACGACAAGCTTCCAACTGCCAAATTCAAACGGGCAAATTTTGAAGCATATTTATATGAAGCTGAAGCTTGGAGATAGAGATACACATTCACATACTTAGAAGACTTAATTAGAAGCTTACACTTAACTCCCATCCGAAAGCTAGAAGAGCCAATCAAAAGAAAGTGAGCCACTCCTCAGTCTTAGACTTCTGCTCTCCTCCTACAATTTGAAGTCTTCTTCTTTTGGTGGGCTACTGCAACTCAGATCTTCTTCAGTCCACTTCTTTGTTTCAAGAAGAACTTGAGTATCACTCACATCTATTTTTCTTTCTGAAATTCTGTGTTTGCTCATTGTTGTTGAGATGACACACAAGCTTTCATTCTTCTGTGTAAGGAAACTTGTAGGAGGTTTGTATCCTGCTGTACCCCTCTTGTGAAGGGAAGATCTACAAGTATAGATAGTCTTTGTACCCCTTGTTTAAGGGAAGGCTTTCTGGGAGCAAGTGGGTTTATAATTCCTCTCGGGTTTGAGAGAAGACCAAGTGTTTATTGGCACTTAGTGAAATCCCAAGTGGTTTCTTGGGGACTGGACGTAGGACTTCCATGTGGGAAGGGCCGAACCTGGATAAAACTCTTGTGTCTTCTTATGTGATTGATTCCGCCAAATTTTTCACTTGTTTCACACACATCACACTAAGTGCTAACAAAGTTATTTAGTATTGTTTATCTTTTAGATAAAATTTTTAAGGTGAAAAGAAGTCATATTCACCCCCCTCTAGGACATCTATAGTGCCATCTCGATCCAACAAGAACTTCATATAAAATAGATCACAATGCTATCGGTCGAATTAAAGCTTCGTATATGACTTCAGATATGATGAAGTGAACTTCGGATGAACAGAATTTAACATTGTCAGTCGAAGCTGAAACACGAAGTCAGTGGAAGTGAACTTCGTATATGGCTTTGGATATGACGAAATGAACTTCGGATGAACAGAATTTAACGTTGTCGGTCGAAGCTGAAACACGAAGTCAGTCGAAGTGAACTTCGTATATGGCTTCGGATATGACGAAGTTGACGAAATAAGACTTCGACTGATCACGACTAAAAGTATGCATGACGAAGTGTTAGCTTCGGATATGATAAGGTGGACTTCAGATATGATGAAGCTAGCTTCGTTTAAAACTTGTTATTTCTTATGCATAGATAATCTTGAAAAATGGTAATAAATATATTCATGTTATTTATGATAATCATGAAGTTTTTGTTATCACCAAAATAAAAAGATAAAATATAGGAGTGGTTTAACAATGTACACTTATGTAAGTCTACATAAAAAAAGACTAGAAGAAAGAAACATAAAATAGGAAAAAGTTGATGTTAAAAGGACGAATCGTCTCTCAAAACTCATAAATACTGATAAATTAAAAGTAAGGACTAAAAATTAAACAAAAAAAAAAGATTATGTAACTTTTGATCTTCGGACAGGGATTATAAATTAAGTCAATTTTTTTGACAAAGACCTCTAATTAATTTACTATATAATAAATTCTGCAGCAATGGATGACGAAAGTCTATCAAAACTCTTTAGCTGTCAATTACCCCCTATAATTTTGTATTTGTGCGTGTCATTCTTGCGCAGGAACCATTTGGACTGCAAGAAACGTCCTACTCTTCCAACTAAAGAAACTTGAACACAAGGACCAAAACAGCGAACTTGTTTCAATAGGGCTAAAATCAAACGTTGCTGGTGCTTGTTTCACACATTTGTTGAACAGGATCTGGCTTCATAAAAGGATCGATGAGGCAGTGTAGATAAAAATAGCAAGAGAGCATTACATGGGATATAGATCAATCATTAAGATGGAAGCCTGGGCAGCATTTGAGAGGCATTGAAGCAGCGAACAAAGTAAAGTAAGTTTTCCCGGCAGAGTTGCTACAGCTTTGTGCGAGGGGAGACAACATCACAGCCTCACAGGCGGAGCGCCATGCGGAGATCCACCTTGAAACCGGTGGCGATCGAGAAGACAAATGCAGGAGTTTAAGTTTTAGTTTTGTTAACTTTTGTTTAAGATAATTGATAAGTTGTTGAATTATGATGAAGGGTATTTATCAGTCCTGATAAAATAAAAATTAATTGATAACTCAGATAATTTATCTGCTAGTAAGTGGAACCCCTGTTAATTTACCAGAGGATGAACTCTCTTTTAACTTATCTAGAGTTATCAGGGGTTATCCTATTTTTTAGGTCCAAATTCATAAGCTGTTAACTCTGTGGTTACATTATATATTCTTAAAAAAAAAAAAACTTTTATCTGTCATTCCAAGGCTATGGATGTCAAAAGCTGTCTAAACGTTTTCCGGGGTTTCATTTGTCACCGGTGGTAAAATAAAATGGTACTGTCTGTTTCGAACTCACACGTTATTTTTTATTATTCTAATACCTCTTTGCCGCTATTAGTAAATTATTTATAGATCCAACGAATATAAAATGATCGATTCACATACTGTGGCTTTCTTGTTATCGAATTTGTCTGGTTTTTAATCTCAATTAAATTGACAATTATGATGAAAAATTAACAGTACAAATAAAAAATAATAACTAAATTTGTAATTAAGTTAAACAAATAAGTGGTATTATCCTTATTTTAATACCGATCGCAGTTCAACTCTCTTGTTGCATTTTGTCAAGGTACCTTATGAGGGATTTTAAGTTACATGTATTGACTACATTACACATAATAGTTGTCGTCTGGACCGCTTCCCATCAACCTCCCAGTCTTTCATGAAACTTATCTTTTTTTTTTCTAATAAAACTATAAATAATAGAGAGTAGTATGTTCACATTGGACGCTCCTAAGTGGCCCAGTGCTTGCCCATATGGTGCTAGATGGATCTAGAAGCATCCATAGACATCAAAATGGTGAAAGTTATGGCATGAATTGGTGGGCCGAGCGGGACCAACTAACATCGGCGGCAACGATTTGTTTGTTTGGAATGTTCGCCTCCTGTTGCTAAGGATGCCGTATTAGAGAAATACGACCACTCCCATTGCCAAAAATCATGTTAGACGGTGAACCAATATTTTTTTCCAGTCTTTTTGTTTATATATATATATATATTTTAATATAAAGAGAGAGAGAAAAAAAGAAATACTATGATACGGCGGGATCTCTTAATACGGCTCTACTATAATATAGTGCGAACTTTAGATTCGAATCTTAAGACTGTTTTGACAATTAGTACTCGGATGCTCGACGCTATGATACTTGGTCATGGTGTTCAGTGCTGCTCAAGTTGTCAAGATAGTCTTTGAATTTGAATTTAAAGACTCGTACTATATTATGACTAAGACATATTAAGAGACCCCACCACATATATGTGCGAGGCCTCTCGATATAAATAGAAACTTCATATATAACTAGTATAAATTTATAGATCCCTATGTACAAATGACATAATTAAATATGCATCCATGTATCTACATATTTTATTCATGTAATCTGCTAGACCTCATTTAATATATAAAAGCTATTACAACAACCTAGAAATAAAGATACTTCAATTATAATAATATTTGGAGAACTATTAAAATTTGTAGATCCAAAGTCACGTAGATTAGCAAAGTATATAGATCCATCAAACAATTCAAATGTTAATCCATAAAGTCAGAATTAAAACGCTATATTCTACGGCACCATATTGAGTACAAATGATAAATTCACAAAGAACAATAAGCATAAATGTATAAATTCAAAGTACGAATGAGTTAATATAGATTACTATGTAGTAACAATATTTTAAGTAGTAGCCTAACAAAAAACATTAACATATTCACAAATTATACAATTCAAATGGATTTCTTAGATTAACTCTTACATGCTCCGTCATAATTGTATTAGCACACTGACTTTTGTAACAATATAATTACTTATAGTTAAAAAGATTCTATAGAGGCCATTTCTGGCCTCCTACGCCCACAGGTCCATCATACCCATCAAAGACTCAGAGCAACGACTATTCAGCCACGTGTTCCTAGACACCGAACAAGACTCGCTCCTGGAGGCCTTCGGGCAAACTTGAGCTTGGCTGCACTGAATAGCAGAAGGCCACTGAACACCGGATAGCCCCGCCGAACAGGTTCGCGAGCTCCTACTTGGTGCCTTCGAATGGCAACCATGATGAGTGGCCTTTAGCCTCCCAACAACATTCAATGGGACGACGCAGCACGTCCTCCCACAACCTAGAGCAGCCATGGCGCGAAACCCCAGGGGACATCTTGAGCAAACAAACCTCGTCTTGGGAACTCAACAATCGCAGCCTCCAAACACCATTCGTGGGGGACGTGTCTTGACTCTTCAGGTCCTATCCCTATATAAGAGACGATAACCTTCATGCGAAGGTACGATGGATCATACCCTCACAACAACGCTCACGCGCGATATCACACACTAAAAGAAACCCTTTCCTCCACACCATATTCTACGGTCATCTTTGACGTAGGCATCAGAGGTTCTCCCGATCCGTCGGCTGGGTCCCCTTGACGTCATTTTGTCTTTCAGGTCATCGTTCGCTCCGGCGACAATTCTCTCCCTGTTCTTAGTGAGGAACATGTTCGGTCCATTACCAAATAGCATAAATACCTCAACATTTTGGGCGCCGTCCGTGGGAAAGAACAACAGTCATGGATCGCGGACGATCCTCTCACCAGAACTATGAGAGCCGGGTGACGTGAAGTCGAGCAACTCCCCTATAAAGAGTTTCTGCTTGCAAACCTAGATGTGTTCGCTTGGTCGGACGATGAGCTGCCCGACATCTGTCCCAGAGGTGATTACTCATCATTTGAACCTGGATCTGAAGGTACCACCTGTGCAGTAGAGAAGTCGCCCTGTCAACCGCGAATGATAGGCCGTGATCCACGATCATGTCACCAAGAGCCAGTTGACCAGCCTCCTCCCAGAAGCCTAGTATCCAAGATGGATTTCCAATGTGGTCCTTGTTCGCAAAGCTAATGGCATGTGGCGGGTGTGCATAGACTACAAGGATCTTAACAAGGTGACGCCAAAGGATAACTTCTCGTTGCCGCGCATTGACCAGCTGGTAGATGCGATGTCTGGTCACGAGCTCCTCAGCTATCTGGATGCCTGTAAGACCCGACCCTCTTGGGCCCTTGGCCCTATCCTCAGGGTCACAACAGGCACCCTGGTCGCGACATGGTCGCGCTAAGGGAGCCCGTCGCGACAGGGTTTGTGTGGCGGCACACCTGGCCGTCACGACATAGCCGTGACGGGGGTGGGCGTCGCATTGTTATCGCGGAGTCTGGTGGTGTCGCGACTGCTTTTATGACTGACTTTACCGCTGTCCCTTCTGTCAGAATGGCTTTGTCGGGTGTCACCGTACAGTGTTGGTGCGACCTGGTAGACCGTCACGTTCTTGTTTCTCGGTCTTCGAGGTTTGACCGTCGTTCAAAACCGAGGCGGGCGACCCCCTTTCCCTCTCTCGCCCTTTCCTTCCCCTTCTTCTTCCTCCTCCGAGCTCTCTCTTCTCCAGTGGTTTCTCGGCGTTCTTGAGGTGCTCGTGGTGGGAGGTGACGCCCCGTTCATGCAAGCGATGTGATCGTGGAGCTTGGAGTGAGGAGGAGGTGGGCATTCCAACGTGAAGGCCCCAACGGGTCGGCTCTACTCTTGGAGGTAGGGACCCTTGACTCCTCTCATCCTAGCATGCTCCCTTCCCCCTCGAGATTGTGGTTCGTCGTGGTTTAGGGTGTGAGAATCATGCTTGTGTGAGTGAGGATTCCATCGAGTGCAGATTCGTTGCAATCCATGTTTTTTGGGGTTTGAGGGTCATTGTATTGTTTAAAGGCTTTCCTACATGTTTCCCATGCTCCCCCCCCCCCCCCCCCCCCCCCCCCCCCCCCCCCGTATGGGTGTGATTGTTTTTGATTTGGGGTGGTCTCTGGAGGATCGTCCCAGAACCCCTCTCGGCTAAGAACACGACCTGTAGAATGTTGTGATGATGTCGCGACCGGCTCGGTCACCGCAACATCATCGCGATGCTCTTAGGCGTCACGACAGTGTGTGACAGTACTGGGTGTCGCGACATGGTCCCGACGGCCTGATGCATCGCGACAATAGCAGAGACAGGTAGATCTTGCGAAGTTCCATTTCTATAGAGTTTTCACCATTTCCGCTTCTTACTGTACCCGTGGCACTAGTGCTAGTTTCCTAGTACAGTTCTACACTAGTCGTTCGCCTGGTGCTCGACACCAGAGGGCTTGTCCCGTGAGAGAGGTAGTTACTGTTGTTTGAGGCCCCCATCCTCGTGCACCTCAGAGGGAGCGTTCGGGGCGACGAGCGTACTCGAGTCGTGAACTCTGGAGTTGAGGGGAAAACGATGGTTAGGACGGCGACATCGAGTCATTTACTGAGTCTTTTGGATGGTTTGGGACACCGAGGATGGCCGGAGTTCTACCCAGTGCAGACCAGTCAGTCCTTCTCACTGCCTCACTCTTTGTGCCCCCAGAACCACTTGGAGAGGCCAGGCGTGGGACCGTAGTCCGGCCAGACTATGGCGGTTACTGTTGTGTACTTTTTGTCCTTGCCTCACTCTGACGAGACGTGGAGGTTTGGACCTGGGTCGAGGATAAGACGTCAGTGGACGCACCTGACCGGTTGACTAGTGGTAGTTTTTTCCGTAGCTAGTGCCTCATGTCCAGGCGGGGTTCTCCTCGTCTACGTAGCCAGCCGTGTGGTGGTCACGACTGTAGACACCGCCGATGGACGACATGTGGTCCACAAAGAGGGATGGTGAAATAAAACGGGGGAAAAGAAAATGGATCGTGATCGCCAGGCACGCGAGGGTGCCGAATGGAAATGCACGCGCGAGGGGTGCATATGGAAGAATGATCACGAGCATACCTTTTTAGTGGGGAGATTGCGCGGGGATGATGTGGGCCCTTTCTTCCTCGACGAACACGGTCGACCGTGGTAGAGGGCATTTTTCGAATTTGATTACCCTGACAAAATAAACAAAGAAAAGTAAAGAAAGAGGAGATTAGCCATGTGTAGTATACAGTCCTAAATAAATGAAATGAAAGAATAAAAGAACATAGAGGCGTACTTACCGGGTGGTGGCTTTTAAACCCCTAAATGTAGGAGTGTGTGTATGCATGCATGTGTGTAAAAAGATTAAAGGAGGGCCACGTGGGGCCCAGAGGGAGTGGAAATGCAAATAAGAGAGAGAGAGAGGGGAGGAGGTGTTTCCCCAAATGTTGGTACGGTGTGACGGGCCGTTGCCGGAATCGATGGAGGACGTGGAGGAAGATGCTACCGCCTCACGCGTGGAATGGAAGATGGCTTGATGGTGCCGGACGAGGAAGAGCTCCTTAGGCCAGAGTCTAGGCAGAGATTCGGCAGAGCTTCGCCGCTTCGTGGAACCCCCCTTTTAAAAATGACCCTCAAGGGTCAATTTATAGGGGTAAAAATTTGAATCGTGTCGGGGACAGCTGCCGCGACAAGAAATTAAATCGCGTTGGGCAGCCGGTCGCGACTTGAATCGCGTCGGGTATGGAGGCCGCGACTTGGTTATAAACGCATCTGGGGGGGCAGGCCATGTTTCAGAAGGTCAATTTGGATGAGAAACGCGCATGATTGCCGTCATGTCTCTGAATCGTGTCCTGTCAGGACGCCGCAATAAGGAGGGGAATCGCATCCGCCAGGGCTGCCGGACTTGAAACGGCGGCGGCTATGGCCGACGTGATTACCTTAGAGGCAATTCCGAGGCAATCAGCTCATAAATGCGCTTGTCGACTGTAAGCTTTTAGGATTTGACCTTCTAAATCGTGTCTGCTGACAAGGATGCGATTACAGGATCTTCTCATGATTGCGAGCGTAGGCTCTCAAGTGTGGCGACTTCTGGGGCATAGCCCTTTTGACTTTTAAATCGTGGCGGTGATGCCGGACGCGATTACATTGTCACGTCCCGCATGGCCATTGCATTCAGGTTGCGCCCCTTGAGACCATCGTGATAAGGTTGCGCCTGCTATAGCCATCATGATAAGGTCCTAAATCGTGTCCGGTGTCCTGGACGCCTTTTAAGAGTATGTCCCCTAGACCCGTCACGACATGGAATTGATGCTCATAATACCCGAGGGGTTCCGAAAATGAGGGGGGCACCGGGAAGATGGGGGTGATCCAGAATGATGGGGAAAACACTCTTTCAAGGCAAAACGAAGGCCATTTGTGGCATCATGGCGCAATACAAAATTTGCCAGTGGTGGAACCAAATTCACGTGTCTACAATGATGTGCAAGTTCTATAGAGTTTCCGACTGTGGTGTTCTCCATATCGTTGCTAGTTAGTAGCTTTGCTTCCGCACTTTCCTTCATAGGGTAGAAGATATAACTGATGTTATTTAATTGATTATATATTCTTCTGCCTATTAGAGCCAGTAGGAGATTGATAGTCCCTACTGAGCTTCTATTGTGAAGCTCATCCCTTCCTTTTCCCAGGTGAGACTTCTCAACAGCGGCAAGGCACGTGCCGGGCGGAGGAGATGGGGCAGTAGTCGTGGTCCCCGTAGCTAGCAGTGGTTCCCCCTTCTAGTTGTACGTCACCCTCGGGGTATGCCCCTAATGGACTTGTTCTTTCCGTATCTTTACTTGTACTAGTGTGCGTGTTGGGACTGTACCCAGAGCGATACGCAGCATTCTTGCTTTTCTTTCTGCTCCCGCGTGTGTGCTCCTAGTTAACAGTTGACATTTATTTCCTTTAAATATTCTGTCAAACTTATATTATAGCCCTTCCAGGTCTCTGGATCCGTGGGCGGCGACCGTGAAAATTGAGTCCTCGGCGTGGGCCAAGAATCAGGTTCTCGGGGTCATTACAGTTGTTATCAGAGCGAGAATCTAACAGGACTTGTAGCGGATTTAAACTGCAACAGAATATCCTAACAGTAGTACAAGTACACTGCTAGCCACCCGAGTTGGTATCGTTAACCTTGTTGGTTGTGTGCCGTGCAGGATATGGCTCCGCGCAGGCATAGGTAGGCCAGAGAGCTGATAGAGCAGCAGAATGAGTCAGATATGCCCACGCAGAGGCAAGTCCAGGAGGAGGTGTTAGGAGTGGAGTCTGTGGCACAGCCTCAGGGAGCAGCGACAGCAGCAACCGTAGCCGCAGGTGGGGGCAGCAGCAGCAGGACTACCAGCCTCAGCCATAGCAGTACGCGGATTGGTTTCCCATGATTGAGCAGTTCTTCAGAACCTTGTACCAGGGAGCGTGGCAGCTTGGGCAGGCAGCAGTGGGAGGTCAGCCTCTAGTACCTCCCCTAGTAGTACCGGAGCAGTTGGCAGGTCTGGAGGTGGAGCAGCCAGCAGTTCAGCAGGCGTCGGACACTGGGAGTACCCGGGCCGGTTGGAGGAGGACGGCTATCACTGAGGACAAGACCACCCTCTTGGAGAGGTTCTTGCATCTCCGACCGCCGATGTTCTTTGGTGAGTATGATCCAGACAAGGCAGAGAGTTGGATGCACGAGTTGGAGCGCACGTTCGAGACTATGGAGTGCGCCGAGGAGGACCAGGTCAGACTGGCAGTGTATCAGCTCAAGGGGCCAGCCCATGAGTGGTGGAGATTTCAACGGCAGACCCACTTTCTAGGGCAGCATTTGGATCAGATCACTTGGTAGTGGTTTTTGGGTGTCTTTCACGGCGAGTACTTTCCTGACTATGCTCGACGTGAGAGGCGAGATCAGTTCCACGAGTTGGTTCAGGGCGATCTCACAGTTACTCAGTACCATCAAGGGTTCGTCTGGTTATTGAGGCATGTTCCTCATGTTGCCAACAGTGAGCAGGCTTGTGCAGACAGGTTCATCACAGGACTAAGGCCAGATTTGAGGTGGGGCGTGACAGCTCACATGTGTGCCACATTGGGAGAGGCCTTGGCTAAGGTCATTGCCTTGGAGAGAGAGACGTGGCAGCCCCAGCATGAGCAGTAGCAGCGAGGAGTTTCTTCTAGGTCCTCACCATACCAGCGCCCCGCAGGTAGCTGTGGCAGTGCCACTTCTTCTTCTTCGGGCTCAGGCAGTTCAGGAAGTTCTAGTTTGCGCTCGAGGTTCAAGCAGATGACCACTCATAGAGGTGGTCGGGGCAAGCAGCAGAAGCGTCAGTCGAGGTTTGCGGATCAGTCTGTCCAGCAGGGAGCTGAGCAGGGTAGGCAGGAGGAAGTCTATTACACTTGTGGCTTGTCGGGCCACTTCAGGAGGGATTGCCCGATGGGGCAACTCCAACAGCCGCAGCAGCCAGTGCAGTACACACAGCAGCTACCTCAGTATCAGTTCCCTCAGCAGTAGCAGGTGCCCCGTCAGCAGCAGTAGGGGCAGCACCAGCAGCAGCCTCAATAGTTTCAGTAGTTTTAGCAGCCTCAGTAGTTCCATCCGTACCAGCAACAGCAGCAGTTTCCACAGCACCAGTAGCCGCCGCCACAGCAGCAGCCCCAGTAGGCACCACAGCATGGGCATGGACGTGGTCGTGTGATGGCACTCCCCAGGGAGCAGGCCGAGGCGTCGAACCTAGTTATAGGTACCTTGCCTATCCTTGGTAGAGCTGCTCGTGTTTTGGTTGATCCCGATGCTTCCCTTTGTTTTGCTTCCGAGGAGTTTTATGAGTCTTTGGTTCATCACACCTCTGAGAGGCAGTGTGACGTGATGGTCGATCTCTCGTCCGGTGATTACATGCGTTCTTTTGGTTACCTGGAGGGCGTCACAGTTGAGGTCCAGTGTGACGGCCCTCATTATACCGGTACGGTTATACCAACCCACGTCGGTATAGCAAGAGTCCTCACAGTGGGACATTTACCCAAACGATACATACAGCTGAGATACACACAAATATACAACAGAGTAGCGGAAGTAAAAGACAACTGTCTCCATTCATTCATCATAAACATACATGCATTCGCAATTAAAACAACTAAAGGTCCACATAATTTAAATTGCTGAAATAGAACCACAAATTTGTCCACTCTTATACATCCCTTTCATAATACACTAATACAATGTTCAAATTACATACTTATGAATTACACAAATCTCAAGAAACTCCAAAGCTAGTCTCCGCGCTCGGAGTCCGTCTCCACCATCTCCTCTAACAGTGCTGTGTCACCCACTATACCTGTACACCGAAGCAAGGAGTGAGTCCAAGGACTCAGCAAGCAGCACTACTCATGATATACACGTACAAGTCCTAGTGGTTTCTACATGCACATTTACAATTTGCAACACATAGCATGCTAGTCAATTCAAGTTTCAACCTATCATGAAAGTTTTACAATTTTATACATGAATCATGCTTTCAGATTTCTAAAAATAAAATTCACCTATCACATGCTCTCTATTCAATTTACTCATGAAACTTTAATCTTTAAAGAGCTAAAACATGAGAGCTACCAACATGAACATTTTACATACATGAAAGGGGAACACGACTAGCATGGATTTCACATGTCCTTAAGTACATACATAACCCTTTTCACATGCTTTAGGTTGCTGATTTCACATGGTTTAACGGCTGTAAACCTATACATGAAAGCTACAATATGGCATAAAACATATCATGTGATCAAACAATCATGCTATCTTGTACCCGTTTTCACCAATTATCCCTAACATGGATTCTAGACATCTTTGCACATAATAACACGATGATAATAACATAAATTCACTGATTTCACATGATTTCAGATTTGTTTCACATGGTTTTCAATAACATATTTTCACATCCTTAGTTTCACATTTTCTTTACACAAGTTTCCTTTTTCACATGGTTCACTTTACACATACACATTCACATTGTCACTTACACATTCACACATGGACACATACACATTACACATTTTACATTACACATTTTAGGTGCCGTGACATATAGTCCAAACCACCAAAGAAGGACATATACACATCACATTACACATAGACGCCATCTAGGCATTCCAATGGCGACTCTTGGACTACGCAGACCGGGAGAACAAGTCTCCACCCTAACCAGTGGTACTTGTCCACCTCCAGGATTTCCCCCTAATGCCCTTAGGGTCACTTACACATTGAACTTTCTCAGGGGGACTTTTCCCTGATACAGCTCCACTGCCCTCTACGGAAGCAGTGTCACATTGGCACAGTTACACATTTACACATTTACCGTTTTACACATGGTTTTACACTTCACACTTTTCATCACATTCACTTTCTCACTCACATGAATATCTCTGTTTTTCCTAATATGGTACTACAGAATTTCAGGAGTTTAACACACAGGAATTTTCACTAATCAAGTTGAGTTTTAGACAATAACTAACCACATTACGATAATATATGTAGATTATCACATTTCACATGAAATACATAACTTTTTTTTACTAGTCCAAATGACCTGAAATTTGAACCACATGCTGTTTTCGGGTTCAAGATCATACACTCAATTTTTCGGAATTTTCTGAGCTAAATATAATTTACAGAAAATCAAACACTTATTTTACATGTCATTCACAATTTAAGTTACATGGAACTTAACACATCATGCAATTTGCCATTTACTGTTTGAACAGGGATTTCCATTATGTGCATGATTTGAGAATACAGAACTATCCTAAATCATACAATCACAAATCCATCACCACAAACCATTCTTGCATGTCTTTCTATTTACTGAACCGAATTTATTTGCAAGCTATACAAGCATGAACAATTTACCAAAAATTAGGCATACATCTACTGATCTACAATTCTTCATGAATAGACAAAACCAAGGCATTCAGACTAATTTTACTCATGAAACATAAATTTGGCAAGATCATTAACAAGTCATGCTTACAATTCATGGGATACGATATTTCCTACATTCACCATCACACACCACATTCGTCCACACACCACAATTGACAATATACATAGAGTATAAGGTTACCATATATCCTCATCACAGAAACCATACTGAAATTAGCGTAAAGGAAGGGCAGAACAGTTCACTGTTCTGTCCAGAAGAACTTGGCGGCAGTCTCTGGCCGCTGACTCGGGGTCAGCGGCATGGTCGATGGACGCCAAGCATGATATCGGCGTCCAGGGACCTTGCCGTCGATGCAGGTCTGTGCAGAAACACAGACCTGACCTCTCAAGATTTGGTGAATGGGAGGGTCTAGGACTCGAGGAAAAATGTACAAAAATTGCAAAACCAACCTAGACTCATACGGGGACATCATGGATAGGTCACTTGCCTTCTAAAAATTCCTCCAAAGGATTTAGGGCTCGGTGAAGCCCTCCATGGGCAGTCCCAAGAAAATGCAGAAACTCCCTCCAAATGATCTCTCCTCCGGGTTCTTGAGCGAGATCCACAGCAAGCCGAGGTCGGGGAAGCCTTCCTCGTCGATCCAGCAACCTCCTTGAAGCAATGGAACGCTAGATCAAGCTCCAGGGGGTCGGATTTTTGGGTGGCAAAGTGGGTTTTTCTCACAGTTTTCTCTCTAGGGTTTTTCTTTCTCTTTTTCTCCTCTTGCAAGGGTGAAAAGAGGCTGGGGGAAGGGAGCTCCGGTTTTAGACCTAAAGAGAGACCCATCTCCCACTCCTTGGGTGATATGACAGCCCTCAGAGCCGTTGGGGAGAACCCCCAATGGCTAGGCTTTCTTGTTTCAGAAGCTTGCAGCTCTGCTGCGCATGCAGGCCAGAGAAATTGGCGTCCATATCGCTGGACGCCAGGATGAGTGTTGGCGTCCATGTCTGGACGCTGACACTAGCTAAACGGCCTGGGGTTGACTCCAAGATGGCCTTCGGCCAGAACTCTGAAATATGCAGAAAACCATACATATCGAGCATATATACATGGAATATGTATACGGTATTATATCCATACTATCATCATGCAATACGTACATTATTTATATTTAATATAAACACATGCACATGTACTCGTACTAATTAATACGTACGTAAATATGTACATACATACACAAGCACAAACATACACACATAAATACAAATAATGCGACGGAAATTCGAGGGCCTTACATCCAGGGACACCAGTTGCCGGCTAGGTTGTACACGTTGCAGCTTCGTGACTTTGACGTCATCCTAGGCATGGACTGGTTGGAGGCTCACTCAGCTGTTGCAGATTGTCAGTGGAAGACCGTTCGGTTTGAGATACCTGGAGTGCCTATTCTCTGCTTCCGAGGTATCTAGTCTACCTGTCGACCTTTTATTTCCTTCTGTAGAGCTTGTCGTTTGATCCGCGATGTCGGTGTATCATATCTTGCTTCTGTTTGTTCATTGGAGCCTAGCGGGTCATCGATTTTTGATGTGCTTGTTGTTTGTGAGTTCTCTGATGTTTTTTCAGAGGATCTACCTAGGTTGCCGCCTGAGCGGTGAAAGATGTGAGGAATTATCTAAAGCAGTAATCTAGAAGGGGGGGGTTGAATAGATTACTACCAATTAAAAGCACTATGACCTTCTTTTTGATCCAACACTAACTTGACAAAATCTTAAACAGATATGTATTGAATTCGAACTATGATGTGTGTGCTAATTGTGAGTAGAACGAATACCAACTTATCTAGCGTGTGAATAATCAACGTGCCTACCAAACATCTACCGTGAAATGTTCAAACCATAGGACACGAAGATTTAAGGTGGTTCGGAGTACACAACTTGTGTATCCTACGTCCACCGTCCATACACACACGCAGAAAGACTGCTTATCAGCGAGTTCAACTCTACAACCACACACATGCACGTTGTCTGATGCAAACACACAATCAGAACAACAATCCACACGTGGATCAAGCACAAGGAACGCTCGAATCACTACCACACACAGAGAGATATGAAAAGTGGAACAGAATAAGTGTTCTGAGTTGAGGATCAAATCCAAGATGTGAACTCTTCAGTGAGTTCGTCCAGAAGACTTCAAACTTCACGTTGTTCACGACCACGTGATGAAGACGAAGCTTGAACTGAGGACGAACATGCTTCAACTTCGCTCGTGAGATGGATCTTCCATAAACAGGACGGAGGGTTGAAGCAGAGCAGTAGGGAGAAGCCTTTCTCTTGGGTTTTTCTTAGGGTTTTGGTATGGTGCCTTCTTGCTGCGAAAATACCTTCATATGATCTATATATAAAGGTGTCCATGTCACACCTCCAATTTTTTATTTTAGCAGCGGAATAATTGGGAGACGCAACGAACAAGCCAACATTCAGAAGCTATAGACCAATAGCTATTACAAATAGGGCCCACAATGCTATAATCAAATTTCTTCCTTTATTTATCAAAACAAATATTACAACCTCCAATGTCAAATGAAACACTCCTTGCTCACCAATCTATCTATCTCTCAAAGAAAGGGGAAAAAATTACATTAATGACCAATCTAAACAAAAATATAATGGACTCTCTAAGTGTACTCCATGCTCGGCACACAAGTCCCTCATTTAGCTTTACCTTCACTACTTGAAATGTTAAAGAGAGCGGGTATGAGTGCACTCGCCCATTAGGATTTACATCTTCCAGCAATGATATAAGTATTTACATTTCAAAAGCTAGAAGGTATGAACATGATATGTACAATGCATTAAAATGTCGGTAGTAACACATGTACAGTGTATCATGCAAGATAGTATGATCAAGAGATTGTAATGATCAATCTAGCAATAAGGTTGTAAGACCCTCGAATTTCCGTCGCCTTATTTGTATTTACGTGTGTATATTTGTGCTTGTGTATGTATGTATATATTTACGTACGCATTAATTAGTATAATTACGTGTGCATGTGTTCATATTAAATATAGATAATGCATGTATTGCATGGTGATAGTATGGATATAATACCGTATACATATTGCATGTATATGTGCATGGTATGCTTGGTTTTCTGCATAACTTAGGGTTCTGGCCGAAGGCCCCTTGGCGTCAACCCCTGGCCGCTGAGGTGGTGTCAGCGTCCAGACCTGGACGCCGACACTAATCCGGGCGTCCAGCGATATGGACGCCAATCTCTCTGGCCTGCATGCGCAGCAGAGCTGCAAGCTTCTGAAACAAGGCAAGCCAACCATTGGGGGATGTCCCCCAACGGCTCTGAAGTCTGTCAAATCAGCCTGGTGAGTGGGAGAGAGACTCTCTTTAGGTCTGAACCCGAAATGGCTCTCCCGACTCCTCCCTTCACCTTGCAAGAGGAGAAAAAGTGAGAAAGAAAACCCGAGAGAAAGTCTGTGAGAAAAACCCCTCTTAGCACCCACAGATCCGACCCCCCTGGAGCTTGATCCGGAGTTCCACTGCTTCAAGAAGGTAGCTGGATCAAAGGAGGAAGCTTCCCCGACATCCCCTTGGCGTGGAGATCATCCAGGAGCCCGGAGGAAGAGATCCTTGGAGGGATTTCTGCACTTCTTGGGACAGCCCAAGGAGAGCTTCACCGAGCCCTAAACCCTTTGGAAGAATTTTTGAAAGGCAAGTGACCTATCCATGGTGTTCCCGTATGAGTCTAGGTTGGTTTTGCTATTTTTATGGATTTTTCTTCGAGTCCTAGACCCTCCCATTCACCCAAGTTTGAGAGCTCGGGTCTGTGTTTCTGCACAGAACTAGCTTGACGGCAAGGTCCCTGGACGCCCAGATCATACTTGGCGTCCATCGGCCCTGTCGCTGACTCTGAGTCAACGGCCAGAGACCGCCGCCAAGTTCCTCTGGACAGAACAGTGAGTTGTTCTGCCCTTCTTATACATTAATTTTGGTATGTTTACCGTGATGAGGATATATGGTAATCCTATACTCTATGTATATTATCAAATGTGGTGTGTGAATGAGTGTGATGCGTGATGGTAAATGTAGGATAATTGTACCCCTTTAAACTTGTGAGCATGACTTGTAGATAATCTTGCAAATCCTTGTTCATGATTAGGATTAGTAGGAATGTCTTGGTTTTGGTCTGATCATGAGGATTAGTGGGTCAGTATATGTGTTTGCAATTTTGGTAAATTATCCATGCTTGTGTAAATTGCTAATAAATCTGGCTCGGTAAAATAAAAGCATGCAAGAATGGTTGTGGTGAAATCCATAGATGTATGATTTAGGGTAATTTTGTATTCTCAAATCATGCATATATTAGTAGCCTCTGTTTAAAACAATAAGTGGCAATTTGCAGGATATGTTAAACCCCATGTTAACTTAAGTTGTGAATAGTATGCTAAATCGGTGTTTTATTTTCTGTAAATTCTATTTAGCTCAGAAAAATCTGAAAATTTGAGCGTATGATCTTGAACCCGAAAACAGCATGTGGTTAAAATTTCAGGTCATTTGGATTAGTAAATATTATGTATCTTCATGTGAAATGTGATAATCTACGTATATTATCGTAATGTGATTAGTTATTGTCTAAAACCAACTTGATTAGTGAAAACTCATGTGTGTTAAACTCCTGAAATTCTGTAGTACCATGTTAGGAAAAATAGAGATGTGCATGTGAGTGAGAAAGTGAATGTGATGAAAAGTGTGAAGTGTCAAACCATGTGTAAAACGGTAAATGTATAAATGTGTAACTGTGCCAATGTGACACTGCTTCCGTAGAGGGCAGTGGAGCTGTATCAGGGAAAAGTCCCCCTGAGAAAGTTCAATGTGTAAGTGACCCTAAGGGCATTAGGGGGAAATCCTGGAGGTGGACAAGTACCACTGGTTAGGGTGGAGACTTGTTCTCCCGGTCTGCGCAGTCCAAGAGTCGCCATTGGAATGCCTAGATGGCGTCTATGTGTAATGTGATGTGTATATGTCCTTCTTTGGTGGTTTGGACTATGTGTCACGGCACCTAAAATGTGTAATGTGAAATGTGTAATGTGTATGTGTCCATGTGTAAATGTGTAAGTGATAATGTGAATGTGTATGTGTAAAGTGTAACCATGTGAAAGAGGAAATTCGTGTAAAGAAAATGTGAAACTAAAGATGTGAAAATGTGTTATTGAAAACCATGTGAGACAAATCTGAAATCATGTGAAATCAGTGAATTTATGTTATTATCATCATGTTATTATGTGCAAGATGTTTAGAATCCATGTTAGGATATTGGTGAAAACGGGCAAAAGATAGCATGATTGTTGAGCACATGATATGTTTTATGCAATATTGTAGCTTTCATGTATAGGTTTACAGCCGTTAAACCATGTGAAATCAGCAACCCAAAGCATGTTAAAAGGTTATGTATGTACTTAAGGACATGTGAAATCCATGCTAGTGGTGTTCCCCTTTCATGTGTGCATAATGTTCATGTTGATAGCTCTCATGTTTTGATTCTTTAAAGATTAAAGTTTCATGAGTAAATTGAATAGAGAGCATGTGATAGGTGAATTTTATTTTAGAAATCTGAAACATGATTCATGTATAAAATTGTAGAACTTTCATGATAGGTTGAAACTTGAATTGACTAGCATGCTATGTGTTGCAAATTGTAAATGTGCATGTAGAAACCACTAGGACTTGTACGTGTATATCGTGAGTAGTGTTGCTTGCTGAGTCCTTGGACTCACTCCTTGCTTCGGCGTACAGGTATAGTTGGTGACACGGCACCGTTGGAGGAGACGGTGGAGACGGACTCCGAGCGCGGAGACTAGCTTTGGAGTTTCTTGAGATTTGTGTATTTCATAAGTATGTAATTGAACATTGTATTAGAGTATTATGAAAAGGATGTATGAATGTGGACAATTTGTATTTTATTTCAGCAATTTAAATCATGTGGACCTTTATTTCTTTTATGTTAATGGCGAATTGCATGTATGTTTAATGTGGATGATGAATGAATGGAGTTCGCGTGTATCTCAGCTGTACGTATCGTTTGGGTAAATGTCCCACTGTGGCAGCGCTCGCTATACCGACGTGGGTTGGTATAACCGTACCGGTATAATGAGGGTCGTCACAGAGATTGGTATCAGAGCGACCGGTTGAGATTGCACATGAATATACCTAAGTCATCATCCCCATTGCATGCTAAGTATGTCCACATGTGTAGAAAACACTAATAGGAAATGAAAGATAGATAAGAAAATGGTTAGAGAACTTAGTAACCTAGCTCTAATGGTGGCTGAAATTTTACTACAGCCATGGCTTCCCGTGGACGATGTGGAGGTGTGCCAGCTCGCGACGACGAGCAGAGGCGTGAGGAGCGGGCGGAGCAGCAGGCCCCGGCCCCACAGGGTCCTGTGCTTCCCCCACCACTGCCAATGGACTATGGAGTATTCATGCAAGGTCTGGTACAAGCCATGCAGACGCAGGCCCACACCCATGCAGCACTCCAGGCCCAGTTGGAGGCCCAGGTAGAATAATGAAACAACCTAGTAGTTTGCTATTTAAATTGTGTGATATTGTGTTTATTGTATATTGTTTATTGTTTAATGTAGCAGGCTCAGGCCCCAGCTCAGGACCATGGTGGGCCTTCCATCATGGAGCGATTCAAGAGGATGACTCCACCCTCTTTTAAGGGGGAGAGTGATCCGCTAATGGCAGAAAGCTGGATGAGGGAGATGGAGAAAATCTTCCGAGCTATCAGGTGTCCTGATGAGGACAAGGTGACATTAGCCACCTACATGCTACAGGTATGTTTTGGTTTATGCTTGTATGTTGTTTGTCAAGTTAGAATTTGTTAGTTAGTGCTTATGAAGGTGTATTGCAGGAGAGAGCTGATGTATGGTGGTCCTCCCTACTTCGTACACGCTTTGAGGACGGAGCAGTAGACGTGGCGTGGGATGCGTTCGTGAGGCTCTTCCGAGCCAAGTTCGTCCCAGAGCATATCCAGGACAAGATGGAGCAAGAATTCCTTTCCCTGACGCAAGGATCAATGACCGTCCTGGAATACGAGGCAAGGTTTTCTGAACTTTCTAAATATGCACCGCATATAGTAGAGGATGAGCGCAGGAAGACCAAGAAATTCGTGATGGGTCTCAAACCATCACTGAGGACGAGACTCGTGGCGTTCGACCACCGCACGCTAGACGAGGCCCTCAGCGCAGCCTGCAGACAGGAGGGAGAAATGGAGCAATATCTGGAGGAGAAGAAGGCTTCGCAGAAGAGGCCGACAGCGACATTCCAGCGGCAGGATAAGAGGAAAACGGTGTACCAGACACCGCAGAAATCAGTGGCAGTCAGCAACTCTCAGGTACCTTCTGTACGTTCCCCCGGTGCGAAGAAAGAGTGTCCCCATTGCGGGAAGACCCATGGAGGTTCCGAGTGTTGGTTAGTGGCGGGTAGATGCTTAAAGTGTGGGAGCAGCGACCACAAGATCAAAGATTGCCCAAGACTTCAGCAAGGAGCTCAGCGTGGAGCGCCAGCACCAGCAGTAGCGGCAGCCGCGCCAGCTACAAGAAGACCAGGAAGGCCTCAAGCCCCAGCTCGAGTGTTTGCTTTAGCTCGTGAGGACGCCGAGCAGGCGGAGCATGTCACCGAAGGTACGGTTTTGCTTTTCGGTGTGCACGCTCGGGTTTTGTTTGATACGGGTGCTACTCACTCGTTCATTTCCGAGCGGTTCGCTAGGCAGTTAGCCCTAGAGTCAGGCATAGAGTCTGAGGAGTTAGAGGTCCCTTTGTCTGTGCACACCCTGCGGGTACGGTATCGACTAGGAAGTGCATTCCGTCGTTACCTGTGTGCATTGAGGATAGATTCCTAGATGGGTGTTTCTTCTTGCTAAAGATGAAGGACTATGATTGTATCCTTGGTCTGGATTGGCTAGAGGAGCACTATGCGTTAGTGGATTGTCGTAGGAAGAGATTGTTTTCCGCATTCCTGGTGAGGATGAGTTCTCTCATCCCTTGCCAAAGAACTTAGCGGGAAAGTTAGTTATCTCTGCCATGAAGGCGATGCGCATGGTGAACAAGGGTTGTGACGCATTTCTTGCCAGCGTTATGCTAGTACCCGATGCTGGTTCGTCACTGACTCTTGCAGAGATCGATGTGGTGCAGGACTTTCCAGATGTCTTTCCCGATGACTTGTCTGGATTGCCACCGGATAGGGAGATAGAGTTCACTATAGAGTTGCTTCCAGGCACCTCTCCTATCTCGAAGGCCCCATATCGGATGGCTCCTGCAGAATTAGCCGAGTTGAGGAAGTAATTGCAAGAATTGCTCGATAAGGGATTTATTCGCCCTAGTGTTTCCCCTTGGGGCGCACTTGTATTATTCGTCAAGAAGAAAGACGGGTCACTTCGGTTGTGTATTGATTATAGGAAGTTGAACCAAGTGACTGTGAAGAACAGGTATCCCTTACCTCGGATTGATGATCTGTTTGACCAGTTGCGAGAGGCATTAGTCTTTTCCAAGATTGACTTGCGATCTGGTTATCATCAGTTGAGAATTAGGAGTGAGGATGTGTCCAAGACGGCATTTAGAACCCGTTATGGACATTATGAGTTTTTGGTCCTTCCTTTCGGTTTGACTAACGCCCCTGCAGCGTTCATGGATCTCATGAACCGGGTGTTTATTCCGTATCTAGATAGCTTTGTTGTTGTGTTTATTGATGACGTGTTGGTCTATTCTCCGGATGAGGCCACACATTGTCAGCATTTGAGGTTAGTCTTAGAGGTTCTCCGTGAGCACAAGCTGTATGCGAAGTTCAGCAAGTGCGAGTTCTGGTTGCGCGAGGTTCATTTTCTCGGGCATGTTATCTCCGGCACTGGTGTAGCTGTTGATCCAGCAAAGGTCCAGGCAGTTATGGATTGGGAGATTCCTAGGACCCCTTCGGAGATTCGTAGTTTTCTTGGGTTAGCTGGTTATTATCGGCGATTCATTGAGGGTTTCACATCCATCGCCGCCCCTTTGACAAAGCTGACCAGAAAGGGTGAGAAGTTCGTATGGTCTGAGGCATGTGAGCGCAGCTTTCAGCTATTGAAGGTTAAGCTTACTTCTACTCTGGTATTGGTATTGCCTAGTGGTCTAGAGGGTTTTGCCATTTATACAGATGCATCTCAGATTGGTTTAGGTTGTGTGCTCATGCAGCAAGAAAGGGTAGTGGCTTATGCTTCTCGCCAATTGAAGGAGCACGAGAGGAACTATCCGACTCATGACTTGGAGCTCGCAGCTGTGGATCATGCACTAAAGATCTGGAGGCACTATCTTTATTGTGTCAGATTTGAAGTGTTTACCGACCACAAGAGCTTGAAGTATATTTTCTCCCAAAAGGAATTAAACCTGAGGCAGAGAAGATGGATTGAGTTCTTGAAGGACTATGACTTCGACCTTCAGTATCATCCTGGAAAGGCGAACGTCGTAGCGGATGCTCTTAGTAGAAAGAGGTCTTCGCTCCAGCAGGATTGGAAGATGTTGGAGGATGCAGCGTGCTCTATGACCGAGTTAGAGCCATCGTTGTGTCAGGCTTTTGTAGCTCAGCTATCCCTTAGATCCTCAGTCTTGGATGAGGTGATTGAGCAGCAGAAAGCCGACCCTAGATTGTTAGAGTTAGTGGGTAAGGCGGGCATTGCTCGTGATGAGGACGGTGTGATTAGATTTCAGCACCGTGTTTGTGTCCCCGATGTGGTAGATGTCCGTGAGCATGTGTTAGCGGAGGCTCATAGATCGCGATTCTCTATTCATCCGGGTAACACTAAGATGTATCAAGACCTGAAGAGATCATTTTGGTGGTCCGGCATGAAGAAGGATGTTGCGGATTATGTGTCTAGATGTCTAGTATGTCAGCAAGTGAAAGCCGAGCGGCAGCGACCATCCGGCCTTATGCAGAGGATGGATATCCCCGTATGGAATGGGAAGCTGTCACTATGGACTTCGTTTCGGGTTTGCCTCGATCTAGAAGGGGCAATGACTCGATTTGGGTAGTTGTAGATAGATTCTCGAAGACTGCTCATTTCTTGCCTATGAAGAAGAAGCAGTCAGTAGAGAGTTTAGCTAGACTGTATGTTAGCGGTATCATTAGATTGCATGGTGTGCCGAAGTCGATCATTTCGGATCGAGATCCGAGATTTACTTCGAGATTGTGGAAAGGTCTTCAGGATGCGTTAGGTTCGGAGCTTAAGCTCAGTTCGGCGTTTCATCCCCAGACCGATGGACAGTCCGAGAGGACTATCCAGACGCTCGAGGATATGTTGAGAGCGTGTGTTCTGGATTGGAAGGATGATTGGGAGCGTCATTTACCTCTTGTGGAGTTCGCATACAACAACAGCTTTCATGCTAGTATCGGTATGGCTCCATTCGAGGCGTTGTATGGTAGGCCCTGCAGATCTCCTTTATGTTGGGAGGAGACTGGTGATAGGCAGTTGATCGGACCGGAGTTAGTTCGGAAACTTCGGATAAGATTCAGCTTATCAGGAAAAGGCTTGTTGCGGCACAGGATAGGCAGAAGAGTTATGCCGACAACAGGAGAAAGGATTTGGAGTTCGAGGTTGGCGATCATGTCTTCTTGAAGATATCGCCTACTCGTGGAGTTGTCAGATTTGGCAGGCATAGCAAGCTAAGCCCTAGATTCATTGGCCCATATGAGATTCTCAGACGTTTGGGCAACGTGGCGTACGAGCTAGCATTACCCCCAGCTTTGGCTAGCGTTCACCCGGTATTCCACGTATCTATGCTCAGGAAGTATGTCCGAGATCCGTCTCATGTGATTAGTCATGAGCCCGTGGAGATCCAGCCAGATCTTTCGTATGTCGAGCAACCCGTAGCCATTCTTGACCGGAAGGTTCAGCACCTCCGGAACAAGAGTATTGCGTCGGTGAAAGTTCTATGGCGGAACTTCTCACGTGAGGAGGCTACGTGGGAGCTTGAGGATGCGATGAAGAAGAAGTATCCCCTTTTGTTTGAGTAGTGTCGTTCTAACTTCGAGGACGAAGTTTCTTTAAGGGGGAGAGGGTGTAAGACCCTCGAATTTCCGTCGCGTTATTTGTATTTATGTGTGTATATTTGTGCTTGTGTATGTATGTACATATTTACGTACGCATTAATTAGTATAATTACGTGTGCATGTGTTTATATTAAATATAGATAATGCATGTATTGCATGGTGATAGTATGGATATAATACCGTATACATATTGCATGTATATATGCATGGTATGCTTGGTTTTCTGCAAACTTAGGGTTCTGGCCGAAGGCCCCTTGGCGTCAACCCCTGGCCGCTGAGGTGGTGTCAGCGTCCAGACCTGGACGCCGACACTAATCCGGGCGTCCAGCGATATGGACGCCATTCTCTCTGGCCTGCATGCGCAGCAGAGCTGCAAGCTTCTGAAACAAGGCAAGCCAACCATTGGGGGATGTCCCCCAACGGCTCTGAAGGCTGTCAAATCAGCCTGGTGAGTGGGAGAGAGACTCTCTTTAGGTCTGAACCCGAAATGGCTCTCCCGACTCCTCCCTTCACCTTGCAAGAGGAGAAAAAGTGAGAAAGAAAACCCTAGAGAAAGTCTGTGAGAAAAACCCCTCTTAGCACCCACAGATCCGACCCCCTGGAGCTTGATCCGGAGTTCCACTGCTTCAAGAAGGTAGCTGGATCAAAGGAGGAAGCTTCCCCGACATCCCCTTGGCGTGGAGATCATCCAGGAGCCCGGAGGAAGAGATCCTTGGAGGGATTTCTGCACTTCTTGGGACAGCACATGGAGAGCTTCACCGAGCCCTAAACCCCTTGGAAGAATTTTTGAAAGGCAAGTGACCTATCCATGGTGTTCCCGTATGAGTCTAGGTCGGTTTTGCTATTTTTAGGGATTTTTCCTCGAGTCCTAGACCCTCCCATTCACCAAAGATTGAGAGCTCGGGTCTGCGTTTCTGCACAGACCTGGCTTGACGGCAAGGTCCCTGGACGCCAAGATCATGCTTGGCGTCCATCGGCCCTGTCGCTGACTCTGAGTCAGCGGCCAGAGACCGCCGCCAAGTTCCTCTAGACAGAACAGTGAGCTGTTCTGCCCTTCTTATACATTAATTTTGGTATGTTTTCCGTGATGAGGATATATGGTAATCCTATACTCTATGTATATTATCAATGTGGTGTGTGAATGAGTGTGATGCGTGATGGTAAATGTAGGATAATTGTACCCCTTTAAACTTGTGAGCATGACTTGTAGATAATCTTGCAAATCCTTGTTCATGATTAGGATTAGTATGAATGTCTTGGTTTTGGTCTGATCATGAAGATTAGTGGGTCAGTATATGTGTTTGCAATTTTGGTAAATTATCCATGCTTGTGTAAATTGCTAATAAATCCGGCTCGGTAAAATAAAAGCATGCAAGAATGGTTGTGGTGAAATCCATAGATGTATGATTTAGGGTAATTTTGTATTCTCAAATCATGCATATATTAGTAGCCTCTGTTTAAAATAGTAAGTGGCAATTTGCAGGATATGTTAAACCCCATGTTAACTTAAGTTGTGAATAGTATGCTAAATCGGTGTTTTATTTTCTGTAAATTCTATTTAGCTCAGAAAAATCTGAAAATTTGAGTGTATGATCTTGAACTCGAAAACAGCATGTGGTTAAAATTTCAGGTCATTTGGATCTGTAAATAAAAAGTTATGTATCTTCATGTGAAATGTGATAATCTACATATATTATCGTAACGTGATTAGTTATTGTCTAAAACCAACTTGATTAGTGAAAACTCCTGTGTGTTAAACTCCTGAAATTCTGTAGTACCATGTTAGGAAAAACAGAGATGTGCATGTGAGTGAGAAAGTGAATGTGATGAAAAGTGTGAAGTGTCAAACCATGTGTAAAACAGTAAATGTATAAATGTGTAACTGTGCCATTGTGACACTGCTTCTGTAGAGGGCAGTGGAGCTATATCAGGGAAAAGTCCCCCTGAGAAAGTTCAATGTGTAAGTGACCCTAAGGGCATTAGGGGGAAATCCTGGAGGTGGACAAGTACCACTGGTTAGGGTGGAGACTTGTTCTCCCGGTCTGCGCAGTCCAAGAGTCGCCATTGGAATACTTAGATGGCGTCTATGTGTAATGTGATGTGTATATGTCCTTCTTTGGTGGTTTGGACTATGTGTCACGGCACCTAAAATGTGTAATGTGAAATGTGTAATGTGTATGTGTCCATGTGTAAATGTGTAAGTGATAATGTGAATGTGTATGTGTAAAGTGTAACCATGTGAAAGAGGAAATTTGTGTAAAGAAAATGTGAAACTAAAGATGTGAAAATGTGTTATTGAAAACCATGTGAGACAAATCTGAAATCATATGAAATCAGTTAATTTATGTTATTATCATAATGTTATTATGTGCAAGGATGTTTAGAATCCATGTTAGGAATAGTTGGTGAAAACGGGCAAAAGATAGCATGATTGTTGAGCACATGATATGTTTTATGCAATATTGTAGCTTTCATGTATAGGTTTACAGTCGTTAAACCATGTGAAATCAGCAACCCAAAGCATGTTAAAAGGTTATGTATGTACTTAAGGACATGTGAAATCCATGCTAGTGGTGTTCCCCTTTCATGTGTGCATAATGTTCATGTTGATAGCTCTCATGTTTTGATTCTTTAAAGATTAAAGTTTCATGAGTAAATTGAATAGAGAGCATGTGATAGGTGAATTTTATTTTAGAAATCTGAAAACATGATTCATGTATAAAATTGTAGAACTTTCATGTTAGGTTGGAACTTGAATTGACTAGCATGCTATGTGTTGCAAATTGTAAATGTGCGTGTAGAAACCACTAGGACTTGTACGTGTATATCGTGAGTAGCGTTGCTTACTGAGTCCTTGGACTCACTCCTTGCTTCGGCGTACAGGTATAGTTGGTGACACGGCACCGTTGGAGGAGACGGTGGAGACGGACTCCGAGCGCGGAGACTAGCTTTGAAGTTTCTTGAGATTTGTGTATTTCATAAGTATGTAATTGAACATTGTATTAGAGTATTATGAAAAGAATGTATGAATGTGGACAATTTGTATTTTATTTCAGCAATTTAAATCATGTGGACCTTTATTTCTTTTATGTTAATGGCGAATTGCATGTATGTTTAATGTGGATGATGAATGAATGGAGACTGTTGCCTTTTACTTCCGCTACTCTGTTGTATATTCGCGTGTATCTCAGCTGTACGTATTGTTTGGGTAAATGTCCCACTGTGGCAGCGCTCGCTATACCGACGTGGGTTGGTATAACCGTACCGGTATAATGAGGGTCGTCACAAAGGTTGTATTCAAGAGTTCAAGATATTGTGAACAATGATCTAGCAAGATGGTAACTTCATGAACAAGAGCAAGATAACATGTAACAAGATGGCCATTTCACTAGCAAGTATTTTAAGTAACCCCCTCGGAGCACTCCACAAGAATATCACGCAGGATCTACTGGTGCCTCATGCAAGTACATCCTTCAGCCACTTGGGTTAAGGACGAGCACACAATAGCAGGTAACAAGCAAGTAAGTTTATCACATGTAACAAGTACGTGCCATGCCAAGCACCAATCATGATTCTGCACCACGCCAGGCACACGACTTTGTTATGGGATCAACCTAACAATCAACTCCTGGGGTAACGAACATCTTTGGGAAAACTGGGCAATCAACACCTTGGGGTAAACAAGACTTTGTCGGGGGCGAATTTGACAATCACACCCATAGGTGACAGGACTTTGCCAGAATATCTAGGGCCAGATACGGGCCCTCAATCAGGTTCGTATTGCGCAACACTGGCATGTGTCCCAATGAGCCCGTCGACTCATTGGTGACAAGAACGAGTTTTGAGTCCATGAATCCAATATCACTGATGCACTTCAAGAATGTATCACAAGAACGTAATGTGTGTCAATAAGGATAGACTACTCGAGAAAGTTCAAGACTATCATGTCAATAGTAATGATTATCAAGAGTGTCATGTCAATAATGATATAGAGTTCAAGGGTACGTTGGGAATATCAAGTCAAGAGTTCAAGCATAATGACACATTTACATAGATTCTATCTTTAATAACTTAGTTTCATGTGTTATACTCGATCACTCTGAGAAAGTCAAGATGAGGAGAGAAAGATCTCGTTAAGAATGCCGAGAGAGAAGAGATACGTGCACACTAACTTCCGGGTACTTCATTGGTACAACCTGCTCATAGGCCATGTGGGAATCCATGGTCAGAGGAGACTTACGGAGGCCTTGGTCAAGGGGTCACTAGTCCGGCAGAAGGAATATCTGACGGAGAGTTCACCACAAGTCAAGAAGGGGCTTTCCTATCGTGCTAGAGTGTATGCGCATGCCGCGCGTAAGAATCGCTCCAGTGCGTGTGTGAATCCGATTATGGAAACTCCAGTTAGAAAAACTCCATTTATGGAAACTTCATTTTTGGAAACTCTATATATGGCAAGTATCATGAGTACTAAAACATGCATGACCAATTTTAGCAAGTAACTATGCATTTTTAGCAAGTTTGATAACACGACAAGAAGTAGATAATCGACAAGTAGAGAATATGATCATGAACTTAAGATCAATTAAAAATCATGTGAACATGTTATAACTTTAATATGGGTTGTTAAATGTATGTTAAGACCTTCTAGAACCTTCCGAGAATAGATCAAACTCACACATGCAAGGAACGACACAAAACGACGAAAATCGAGATGTATGCCCCTTAGAAGGCAAATACAGTCCCATCCCTTCACTTCCTTAGGTCATAAATCATTGATTTTTTATTCAAATACCACACATGAATGTATAATATTGAAGCCTTTTGAATGAGGAATCTATCAAAGAAAACTGCTCATCAATTCGAGGTCTATAGAAAAAGTTATGGCCGATTAAGTGGACATAGGCAGAAGGCGACACATTGCCTGTCGCACTCAGAACATAAAGGCGACCATCATCTTGTCGCCTTCTGAAGAAGACCACAAAACTGTCTGATTTTTAGTATGGGTCACGACCATGATGTTGTCGCATTCTGGTAGCGACGTGTCGACCTGTCGCCACCTGAATATGATGTTTGGGTTGCTTTTTCTACCTATTTCCAACTCCGACTTGGATTGGGTTTGACACCTGTGGGTTTGAAAAATCAAAACAAATGCTAGGGTGATCCAAATCCGGTGAAACCACCTTTGTTAGTTAGAGTACTTCCAATACTTTGTACAGTAATGACTAATTGAGAAAAAAAAGGTCGTTTGACTATGTAATAAGATGTATTGCGATAGTCTACATGAATCTGACACAGTGCTTATGTTCGGGCTAATACTCTAAGTATGGTCAACTAAAATTAGGGAAACCAGTGCCAAATGAAAGTAGACTCATAGGGTAACAAGTTCTATGTTGAACACTCAGTCTAAAACTAACTCCAAAGAGAGGTATGAAACTCGTAAGACAAGTCAAGGGTAAATCAGAACAGTACAGTGTTAAGATCATGCAAGATTTAATTCGCGAAACTCCCAATATAAAAATTGGGGAAAACAATAAGAACATGATCTATACATATGAATGCAAACATGAATGAGTTTAATTAGAGTTTGTCAAGGAGATGACCTACCTTTTAGGTGAATGAAAGTTGTGCTCCCCGAAAACCCTAGTTTTGACAGTAGTGCAAAGATCTTCTTAATATGTCCAACACACTGCGTTCAAATTGGGAAAAATAGTTTCATCTAAAAGTAGACTTGAAGGGATTTCTATGGGTATATTATTTGCTTGATTTGATCGAGATTTTACTAACTTTTGGTGATGATCAATCTGACTCTTGTGTGTAGGTCACTGTAGATCCGAGTTGGGAAGAGCACGAGGTTTTCCTTGCTCCAGCCTTCTCCTCGAGATCTCCAGCCACCATAACCTCCAAGCATGCCTCCAATAACCCTAGGGGTCGTCCCATGGGAGAGAGAGGCTTTATTTATACAGAAAGGGGTTATTAGTTGCCTAATTAGATTAGGAAACTTTTAGGGACGAATTTGGGTGTATCCTTCCTCAAATTGGAGATTTCTCTCTCCAATTCATGATGAAATTGATATATAAACTTATTTTAGGTTGTAACCATGAATTGGGCTCAATTTGAAGACCAATAAATATGTATTGGATTAGTATTTAACCTTTTAATCTTGATTAGTTAAGATTTTCAAATTTTAGAGTTATTTTTCTACTTGAATTTATTTGTGGCCCAAAATCTATATTATGGCCTGATTCTTTTATTGGATTGTCAATACCCAATGTTTGAAGTCCATCCATAATTTTTATTTTAATTTATGACCCCTTTATGTATATATGATAATGGTTTTTCAACTTATTTCTTAATTAAGATAATAAGTCACAATAATTCTTAAACTCAATCATAAAGGATTTTATTGGCCTAAATTTCTTTATGGGTCACTAGAGAATAATATTTAATGTCTAACCATGATTTTTACAAAATTTTTAGATGTGTTTTTACATCTGGGATAATGGTGCGTATGTATTTAACTAGTTTTAAATTATTAAGTGGTCATATTTTCTATTTATCTGCAATTTTCAATTACTGAAATTCTCGGGATGCTACAGTCCAAGTATGGAGATTCGTGCTTGAAGGGATCACCCCGATATAGAACATATCCTGACCATCAGATCTGACGTTTCTCTTCATCTATCGACAAACACTTTATAGCTGTCAACAGCTACTGCTCAGATCTGGTTTCCAGAACCATGGTGTTACTAGAAGGCCTTATCTGTGAATAGGCGATTTGCTGGCTGTCGACAGGCAACCTGTATCTGTCGACAGGTATATTTCATCTGTCAACAACTACTGCTTAGATTGTGCTTCTAGTAGCTTGTTTGTTCTGGATGGGTCTATCTGTCGACAGGGAACTTCATGGTTGTCGACAGGTGAGTACTTGAAGTCTTTTTCATGTTGTTTTGTACTTGTATCTTGATGCTTATCTTGTATGCATTCACACCTACAATAAAAGACATTCTAAGTGAGATACAATGAATACATAGGTGATCAATAAAAGCATGATTGTCATTTATTCATTTCTTTCATGTCTTTGTCATTTTTGTCATGTTTCCAACATTTATAGAACATCAATTATGTTGCACATCATCAAAAATATTTATGCACATGTCATCATACACATTATAACCCAACATTCTCCCCCTTTTTGATGATGACAAAATTTACAATTGATGTTTCTCCCCCTTTTGACAACATTCAAAAAATAGTTCATGCACACATGGACAAGAATGAAGCAAAGAACTGTGTTTTCATTCATTGATCAATAAGTACATACAGTTACAAAAAGGACATCCATTACTTGAAATAAAGAAAAGCAAAAGAAGGGATATGGCATAACTAACTGAACTAACAAACTCATGACCCAATCCTAGTGAAAAGAAAAACAAATAGATAACCCTACACCAAATCCTAGACTCTCTAAACATCGTCATTCCCAGAAGCAGGGGGATGACGGAACTCTTGAAACTCAGTAGAGAGTCGAGTGAGCCGATGCTGAATTTGAACGTGTGTGTAAGCAAGTGCATCCATCCTGGTGTTAACTTGTGCATCCAACTGATCAAAGCGGGCATTGAGTTGATCAAAGCCAGTAGTGATGTGTTGCTGCATTTGGGCCATTTGACCGGCTAGAAAATTCTGAAGAGATGGTGCTTGAGCCGGTGGTGCTTGTTCTTCAGGAGCATCTTCATCACCTCCCTGAGCATCTATGGGCTCTGGTTGGGAGTCTTCACCATCTCCATCATCTTTAGTTGATTCCTCTTCAACATCCTGCTCTTTGCCTTTCAGAGTCCTGGTGACTCTCCCATTAATTAGCTTGTAACCCATCCTATGGGCTGCAGTAAGATCAAATGCACTACGGGACTTGAGAGTTATGCACTCATCATCAGAAATGGGAATGCCAATGAAGGATAAGAGTGAGGTAATGGGGCAGGCATATGGCATAGACCTCTTGGGATTAGTGAAGCATTGTTTAATGAGGTCTACCATGAGTTGAGGGAGGTTGATTTGCTCTGTGTTGAGGAAGAAGAAGAAGAGGGACTTGTGGACTTCAATGACAAGTTCCCTGCTTCCATCTTTGGGAGCAACAAGGGTGGTGAAGATGTGATGGATCAGACGGTTGAGAGGAGGAAAGAAGTTAGCATTGAGCTTGACATGGTCCTTGGTGGTGTCATAAGGCTGTTGGGTGATGAGAGTGTAGTACTCCGAGGCAGGGGGATGGTAGACAGAAACATCAGCCCCGAAGTTTGGAATTTGTAAAGCACGGCTAAAGAGATTAGATGTGACCTGAAAGGGGATACCTCTGACCGTGGTGTACAAATCACTATGAGTGGTCATCTCCATGTTGTTGAAGAACTCAATTACAGCGGTTGGAGAATACCGCTTGTGAGAATAGAGAAAGATTGTCCAACCCTGGGTGTCAAACAGGGGCTGGAGACCTGGAAACATGTCTTCCAGAGAAGTGAAATCCATATAGTGTGGCTGGACGAAGCCCTGGAAGGTTCCTTGAACCCTGGTGAGTTGTAAACCCTGGGGAACAGTCAGCTCCAGCAGACGGTCGTCCCGTTGCTTGCTCCTGCGCTCTGCAGGTGCCCCTGAACCATCGCCGACTCCGGGCGAGATGGGACGCCGACGAGGGATGAGATGCTTGCCCTTGGCAGCCATGAAGAAGGAGAGGCACGAGGTAGAGATGACCCTAGAAGGGAAGGAAGACAGGAGAAAGAGCAAATAGGAAGAGAAGAATTTGGGTGTGGGCGCCATGGGGAGAGTTCTAGGGTTGAGAGAGGGAGGAGAACACCTTTTGGAGGAAGGTGAGAGGGTGAAGAGGTGTGTTTCCCCCGTTGGATGTATTTAAAAGAAGTTTGAAGGAAAGGGGGCCCACAAAATCCGGCCAAAAGGGGTGCCGTTTGGGCTTCTAAACCGCCCAGAAAAGCGGATGTCGATAGGCGCCCAGTCATCTGTTGACAGCTACTGAGCAGTTTTGTCCCAGAACAGAATTTTGAGGAATTTAAGTGGGGAATGAGTGTTCAAATGGGATTTTAAGGTTGAGAATAGGTTTATACCCATTACAAAGTGTCATAAGCACAAGTATGAAGACACATAAAAATTCTACAATGGTTCAGAGATAATGCTCTGGGAATCTTAAGTTATGACATTTAGAAGATACCGTTGAAAAACATATGAAACTAAGATAACCCCTTTGAATAAAACCATTGAAGAAAATCATATACCTTTGTGGGTGATGTTTAGTTGGTAAATGAAGGCAATGTCTACATGAACAATTGACAATAGACAACCTATTGCCCTTGATTTCAAAACATGGAGGCTTCACTCTATTTCTAGCATTGGGCAATTTCTTTTATGAAGTTAAAGTGGGAAAAGTGGTAATTAGGATCATTTTCACCTTTTGACGTGAAGGCAGACATTTGTGATGCCCGTACCCCCAGCTACTTAGTGTGAGTGACCATCATACCATTGTGCAGAGATAATGAAAGGACTTTTGACGCGAAGATAGACATTTGTGATGCCCATGTCCCTGGTTACTCAGTGATGCTCAGCATTACTCTGCCTTTATCCCATTTCATATAATTTTTGTTTGAACTTTTGAGTTTAGAAATTGGTAGCTTTTCTCCTTTTTTTATTTAAAATTAAAAATCAAGTTCAAAGGGTTATTTAAGGTCAAAGGCCAATGTAAAAACATTAAGTTCAATAACCTTCTTACTTGTCAATCCATTTAGAAACATGATATCATTCACAATGGAGTTATTCAAGTGAGTTAGGTTAAAGCCATTAGATTTGTTCAATGTTTTCTAGATGACACAACCTAGACTTAAGCACTAAATATTATATCAAAATTATTGTGATTAAGGCAATGTCTTTGATACTATGTGAGTATGAAAGGTTGTAATGAACAATACGTCCAAATTCTCCCCTTGCACAAAATAATGAACATACTCATGAAGAATTGCTAAGAAAAATTGAAGATTTCATAATTGAAGGGCATCTGTCGACAGCAAGAATGTGGCTATCGACTGCTACTGAGAAATAGAAGAACTGGTGTTCTGGAAGAGCCCATCTGTCGAAAGCTGAAGAAGGGGCTATCGACAGCTACTGTTTCACAGAAGAATTGTGGTTCTGGATGAGGGGATATGTCGACAGCCGGTGTTCTGGCTGTCGGAAGGTACTTAAAAAATGAGTTTTGAGGCATTGAATTGAGTGACATGAAGACCAAGATTTTGAGAAATAATGACACAATGAGTATGAATGTTATCTCTCATGAATTTCACTCAACCTACCTAGACTTACTCCCCTATAGTGTGTGCATGTGTGTAAAACATATTCAATCATTTCAAGCAATGTTTTTCACATCCATGGCAAGCATTTGCATAATGAAGAGACATTCATAAGCATATTAGCATAGAATTTCATTCTATTTCAGAAATAAATGAGCCAAAACTGAAAGAAACTAAATACCTCATTTGAAGTTGATGACCTTTATGTGCAAATTGACTATGGATACTTGGCGGAGGATGTTTCCTCACACATAATGATAGTTTCCGAACAAGCTTGACTTGTTCTTCCACATGTCACCATTTGATATACCACATAGTCATTACGCACAAAGATCATTTACTTTAAAATTTGGTATTAGTTTCATTGCATTTTGCGTAAGCCCAATTCTCTTCTCAATGATGTGAACCTATCTTCATACAAGGGTTTGGTGAAGATATCTGTCAATTGTTTTTCAGTGGGTATGACTTGTTGGCAACCTCATCTCTCAAAAAGTGATGTCTAACTTCTATGTGTTTTGTTCTTGAATGCTGAATTGGGTTCTTGGAAAGGTTTATAGCACTAGTATTGTCACAGAGGATAGTTGTGCATCCAATGTCTATGTTGTAGTCACACAATTGACTTTTAATCCACAACACTTGAGCCGCACAACTCTCTACAGCAACATATTATGCCACTGCAATGGAGAGTGCAACCGAGTGTTGCTTCTTGGATGCCCACGAAACTATGCAACCCCCTAGGAATTGATAGCCCCTATGAATTGACAGTACCCACTAGTGCTTTTCCTATCAATTTTACACCCAGCATAATCAGCATCAGAATATGAGACTAAATCAAAATTGCTACCTACTGGATACCATAAACCCAAATCATGTGTACCTGAGAGATATCGAAAAATCTTTTTGACTGCAACCAAATAGCTTTCCTTTGGACTAGATTGGTATCTAGCACAAAGGCAAATGCTGAATTGAATATCTGGCCTACTTGTAGTAAGGTAAAAGAGTGAGCCAATCATACATCGGAATTGCTTTGCATCTACCTTTTTACCTTTCTCATCATTTTCTAGTTTTACACTTGTGCTCATTGGTGTTGAGGCTAGCTTGGCTTGTTCGAACTGAAATCTTTTCAGTAGCTCCTTGACATATTTTTCTTGATTGATGAAGAAGTCATCTTTGTATTGTTTTACCTGCAAGCTAAGAAAAAATTGAAGCTCCCCCATTAAACTCATCTCAAATTCATTGTGCATGTGTTTAGAAAATTCTTCACACAGTGAGGGGTTAGTTGAACAAAAAATGATGTCGTCCACATAGACTTGAACAACAATGATGTGATTGCGAATGCATTTAGTAAAAAGGGTTTGGTCCACTTTACCTCTTGAGTAGTTCTTACTCACTAAGAAGTTGCTCAGTCTGTCATACCAAGCTCGGGGTGCCTGTTTCAAACCATAGAGAGCTTTGTGCAATTTATAGACATGGTTAGGCTTATCATTATTCTCAAATCTAGGTGGTTGAGAAACATAGACTTCTTCTTTGATGTAGCCATTCAAGAAGTCAGTTTTAACATCCATTTGAATAAGTTTGAACTTGTTTGAGCATGCATATGCTAATAGAATTCTAACTGCCTCTACTCAAGCTACAGGTGCAAAGGATTCTTCAAAATCTATCCCAAATTCTTGATTATATCTCTTTGCTACCAGTCTAGCTTTGTTTCTCATCACTTTACCTTCTTCATTTAGCTTATTCCTAAATACCCACCTTGTTCCAATTATAGAAATTCCAGGGGTCCTAGGAACTAAGCTCCAAACATTGTTTCTTTCAAATTGCCCAAGTTCCTCATGTATGGCATCTATTCATGAATTTTCTTTTAGAGCCTCTTCAACATTTTTAGGTTCCACTTGAGAGACAAATGCTAAATGATCTTGTTCTACAATGTGTCTAAAGTGAGACCTAGTATGAACTCTATCATTTACATACCCTATTACATTATTAAGTGGGTGATCTTTTGAGTACCTGACATTTTTATTGTTGAAGGACCTGGTTGGTCTTGGTCTTGAGTAATTTGTTCTTAGGGAGGTTGTTCTTGAAGAATTTGATCTTGTGGATTTTCTTCACTGTCGACAGCCTCTTCATGGTCTGTCGACAGTGGTTGTTCATCTTGATCTTCAAGTATTTTTTCTTCATCATCATCATACCTGGAAACATTTGATTTGTTAGTTTTTGCATAATACTTATAAAAAATAACATGTGGAGTCTCTTCCACAGTTCTGTTTTTATTGTTATACACTCTATAAGCTCTAGAGTGTTCTAAGTATCCGAGAAAAATACCTAGATCATTTTTGGCTTCAAATTTATCTAAATCAACCTTGTCATTGTTATGTATAAAGACTTTGGAGCCAAAGATTCTGAAGTACTCAATGCTAGGTTTCTTACCTTTTAAGAGCTCATACGGGGTTTTCTTCATGACAAGTCTTACCATGGCTCTATTGAGGATGTAGCATGAAGTGTTCATTGCTTCTGCCCAAAAGCTCCTTAGAAGTTGGCTTTCAACCAGAAGAGTGTGAGCCATTCCCACCAAGGTTCTGTTCTTTCTCTCCACCACCCCATTTTGTTCTGGAGTCCTTGGAGAGGAAAACTTGTGATCAAGACCTTGGTTCCTGCAGAAGTCAGAAAATAAATTGTTAACAAACTCTCCCCCATGATCAGTGTGGATTGATCATATTTTGTTTGTGTTGCCATGCTCAATCTTATTGAAGAACTCTTAAAAAATTTTCAGAACTTCATGTTTGTGAGCCAGAAATTTAACCCAAGTGAACCTAGAAAAATTATCTACAATGACAAACCCAAAGCATTTACCATTGAGACTTAGTGTTCTAGTAGGTCCAAAAAGGTCCATGTGCAATAGTTCATAAGGTTTTGATGTAATTATGGGAGCATTTGATTAGAAAGACTTTCTGGTTTGTTTTCCCTGTGCACAAGCATCACATAAACTTTCATTTTTATTGAACTGAATTTCAGGAAGTCCACTTACCAGTTTCATCCTCATGATCTTGTGCAAAATATTGTAGCTTGCATGGCCTAGCCTAAAATGTCACAAAGTCAATTCATCATGTTTATTTACAGCAAGACACAATTTTTTATTTTATGGTTCATCTAAATCAACTAGATAGATGTTATTCGCCCTTTTTTCAGAAAAGTTGAGACTTCCTGTTTCTTTATCAACAATTTGACATGCATTTGATTCAAAGATGACCTTATGGCCTTTATCACACAATTGGCTAATACTAAGAAGATTATGATTTTTTTTTGTGAATGGATATGACAGAGGAGCAAACTCCAATGTCGATATCAAATTTTATATTTTATATATAGCTGAAAGTATGAAGTACAAAGAGAAGGGATGGAGGGGGGGGGGGTTCATGGATAACGGAACATAATCTAAGACTCCCTACACATAGGGGTCAAGAGTACACAGGGGGAACCAAAATACATGGTACATCAGTTCGAGAACTCCTCATATTCCCCATCCCAATCCATGTTGAGACCTGTCGTGCTGCGCGTTCGGCCTACCAGCTGTTATGCAATGTTAGCAGGTCCACTTCCCCCACCTCGATGCCGGGGCGCTTCTGATGTTGTGTATCATGGGGAGGTTAATTATGTAGCCACCGTGTTCTCCCTTTTGGGGCTAGGATGGAAGGACCGGTGCTTCTGTTGAGGAGGTGGCAGCAGTGAAGCACGGAGGAGGGGGTTTGTTTGCCATCATGCGGGTGTCTCCTTTCTTGGTCTTTTTGCGGAGGGCGTCGGCAAAAGACATTCAGGGTGATGGCAGGGTCGATGAGGCAGCCATTTCAGGGAGGGTGGAGCTCTTTACCTCAAGTGAAGATGGCGTGACTTCAGGTGATGTAGCTTCCAGATACTTAGCGAACTTTTTTTGGTCATCAAAAAGGCAGGAGGGAGCTGGACTCCAAGTAGGGGCAGCAGCATTTAGAGCGTGGGGGGTGTGAAGATTTGACATTTAAGTTTCTGTTTTAGATTTCAGAAAACCTATTCACCCCTTCCTCTAGGTTAGCTTGCTGCCGTACCGAAAGGGCCAACAAAACACTCTTAACCTTTTTGAAAGAAAAGCCTGGTAATAAATTCTGCAACAATGGATGTCGAAAAGCTATCGAAACTCTTTAGTTGTTAATTACCCCCTATTTTTCTATTTGTGCGTGTCATCCTTGATTAGGAATCATGCTAAACTTTGTAGTTGTCAATTTCATTGGCTGCAGACCCAATCAATCTACTTGAGATTTGTGTGTTTTGCGTAGAGATAATTTCCTGGGGCATCTAGTAGCTTTCGCCTTAGACACCATTTGGAATGCAAGAAACGTCCTACTCTTCCAACAAAGAAATTTAGAACACAAGGACCAAAATAGCAAGCTTGTTCCAACATGTGCTAGGGATGGCCCAATGGTGAGGCCTCCCGTTGCACACAGGTTTGGCAAGGATTCGACCCCTGTCAAGAGGTTGCGTTGTGCATTTTTTAGATATTCTAAAAACTTTAAAAAGTTTACTACAAGGTGTTCTTTGTCAAAGACTTGGGATGGGTGGGAGGGGTCTCAGGTCTCGAACCCGCGGCTGGTATGTGTCCACCCAGTGGGATTGCCATAGGGGTAGAACAAAAAAAGCAAGCTTGTTCCAAAAGGTCATAGGAGTTTCTGAAACCAATCGATCGAGGAGACTCGAAAAATTGCATATGCAATCAATGAAGAAGAAAATTTATGCTAGCAATGGAGATTTCAGACTCTTAGAAGAGAAACATTTATTGTATTTAAAAAAAATCTTTACTTTGAAGTGTACTTTAGATCTCTCATTACACAATATGATGCATTGTGTTCACCTAACAGAAGGTTTTTTTTAAATAAAACAATATATTCAAAAAGATAGTAAGTGTTTCTCTTCTTACAAAACACCATAAAATAGTTATGGCTGAAGTGTCTTGGACAATCCTAAGATCATCATGGCTATAATCAAACTTTGCTGGTGCTTGTTTCACACATTTGGAAAACAGAGAGGCCGAAGTTGGCTTCCTTAAAAGGATGAGGCAGAGTAGATAAAAATATGAGTAAACCATTACATGGGATATAGATCAATCATTAAGATGGAATCCTGGGCAGCATTGAGAGGCATCAAAGCAGTGAACAAAGTAAGAAGAAACACAGAGGAGTTTTTGCTGGTGGTTCTGGTGATTTCGACTTAAAAATTTCGATTACGGTGAGATTTCCACGCGAAGAGGGCATCCGGAGTGTGAGAAATGCCGATTGTAGATTGTTCTTTGTGTTCTTTGTGATGGTATGGAGATTTCTCTATTTCTTTGCGTTGTTTGAATGGTTTAAATTATGTGAACCATGAATCAATGTGTGGATGTGATTTCTAGATGGTTTAGTTGGTTTGTAGATGTTTGGATTGAATGGAAGTGAGGTTTTATGAAGATTTTTGAGTGAAAATCATAGGTTTGACTTTCTATTTGAGAAGGCAACAGGTCGGGTTGTCGCGTTCGAATGCGGCCTCCCACCCCGACGTGTTCTCAAAGGTGAATGCGACTTATTGAGCCATCGCGTTCTTAACTCGACCGTTGGCCCCGTCGCGTTCAGCTTCCCAAAGAGTAAAGGTTGTGTTTGAGCAGTGTGGGTCCTTTGGGCACCCGATTTTAGTATTTCTTCATTCATTTGATGTATTTAACTGATGTAAAGATTGTTATTAGTGGATTCACGAGAATTAGGTGGCTTGTTGATTATGTAAGGTTAATTTGTACGATACCAGGTAAACTCATGTAAGCAAAGTGTTGAGCAGAATGAAGGTTGTTAGTTATGAATTGATAGAATTGGATCGATTTATTGTTAGCTAGAATCTATGGTTTATTATGTTGTTATTCTTATGATAGTCGGAGAAGATGGTTTATAAGCGAAAGGTTTAAAGGTTATGAATGTTTAGTTTAAAGATGTGGTTTGGTAATCAGTATTGATTAGTTATGTCTTGTTGTGGTTTACCGAGTTTGGTGGTTCGATGCTTAATCCTGAATACCTCTCCAGGCACATTGTGTTCAGGGTTTGTCCCGATACTGTGTGTACCGTAGAGATTTGTGTCGTCTTTCTGAACACCCTCACTCATTTGTCGAGTAGTCCATCCAACTAAGTGAAAGACGACTGTGTTGGGGCAGCGACTTGAGGTGTGAGTGTTTGTTCTGTTCGGTCGCTTGTAGCATGCTCTGTAGCGAATTGACTATTCGGATCAAGGTTTAGTGGTTGTGGTGGCCAGTGTGTGGCCTGTGGCTTGTGTTTCAGGTGTTTACATAGGTTTTGGGGCTTTGTGGGCTGATAGATTGGGCCCAGAGCACCCGCTAGTTCACTGTCTATGAACGCGATAGAGCTGGGCATCGCGTTCTGAACGTGACGGTCTTGGGCGTTGCGTTCTTGAAACCGCCGTTTGAGGGTCTTCGTCTGCATGCCCTCTGCGTGGAGCTCGTTGGGCGGCCTACTGGCATCAACAATGAGAAGGCGACTGTAGACACGAGATTTGGCCCATCCCCGCATGGTTCCATGGCCTAATAAGGCCCGTTTGACCATTTGTTGACTTGCCTCAGATCCCATGTTGACGGCAGCATCGACTGCCGCTGACTTTATGTTGGCGGCAATCCCCCTGGACGTTGACTCTGGTTGGCGTCCACATATGTTGACGCCTGCATGGGGTTGGCGGCATCATCGTTTGATGTCAACCTGGTTTTACCTGGTCTGCACAACTGCCCGAGATTCAAGCCCACTTGCACCATTCTCTCGGCCATGCAACGCATTTATCCGTTCCTAACGAGTATATGAGCCACCTTGGCACCCCATTGACCCAGTAAAAATCCTACTTGGCCTCCCCCATTTGGTTGGAGCATAAGCACATGGATTGCCAAGTGTGCAGGTGTGTTTCTTCACACTTGAGCATCCAAGGCTCTGAAGCTCCGACCCCACTACCTATTTATGTCCCCCCTTGGCCTTCTAAGTGAGGGGGGAGAGGTTGGACGTCCATACTTTGTCACTTGGAGAGAAGAGAGAGAAAAGTGCACCCTACCTTCCATCATCCTTCTTCCTCTTCCTCTCATCATTTGGGACATCTAGGAGGCTTCATCCCGAGCTGGAGGAGCCCATCAAGGAGTCAACAACGCCAAACAAGGAGGATCATCTCCCTTATTCTCCTCCCCTTCTCTTTCTCTCTCCTTAGTCTTTACATGCTTCACACACTCACATACACACCCTAGGCATGTAGGGCACCTTCCTACACACCTAAAAAGGGGTTTCCCAACCAAAAAATGGAGGGAAGAAGGGTGGTCATAACACTTGGCCACCCCTCTTCTCAAGCCCGTAACCGGTACAGGACTCTCCTTTTGGGCCTTTTCCTTTCGTTTTGAACATTCACTACATTCCTTGGAGTCTAATAGAGTCTTTCTTTTGTGGCAGGAACACTTGGGCAAGACTGTGGCGCTCTCGTTCTTTGTCCGGCCGAAGAAGGAGAAGTTGGAGTCCCACAATCCACTGCTACGCGAGGCTACTGCACTAATGTGATCACAACACCTCCTTGGGCACAGGTAAGGCCCTGGTGATCGCAACATCTCCCTTTCCTTTGTGGTTTTCTTTGTTTTCTCCTCAGTCAACTCGGTCAACCGGGGAGTCAACGAGGTCAACCAACAATCCTTCATCGCCAACGAGGGAGCGGCGACATTCGTGAACGACCGGAGGATCCCACAGTCATTGGGAGTGCGGCAAACGACTCGTCCACAGCTCTTTTCTGGCGATCGCGATGGGACCAGCAGTGCTGCCTCGGTCTCAGACTGCATCCAGGTAAACGGCAAGAGATTCCGCTGTCTACTCAGGTAAGCGTCCATCGTTCCTGTCGTTTAGTTCTGTTGAACGTCAATCTAGTTAGTCATTTACTCGATATCAGCGTTCGTTGATCATGCCGTCAATTGCTTTTTGATGAACTGAGCGTCCATATGTTTGTCGTTTACTTTACAGAAGCCTATTTTTTGATTGTTTTGATCTGTTTTTCTTTCTGTTTGCTTCCTGTTTGATCCTTAACGGTACTGTGTCACGAAGGGGGTCCTTCTTCTTCTCTGTTCTAGCCTCCCCACACATTTTAGGATAACCCCTCTTTGGTTTACAACCTTTTACTTGGGGATTCCCTCTCGGGTAAATCAGGTTGGTTCCAGGGAGAACTCTGTAAGTCCCTAAATTCTGTGGATTCTCTCACGGTATGGGGCAGGAGAACCTTTACCCTTCCAACTTAGTCCGCCCATTCACCTGGTTTTGAGTGAGGAGTGAGAGAAATTGGCCTCTTACAAAGTTAATTAAAACACAACTTCAAGTTCTAAAAATTTTGGGACGTTGTTTGATCACATTGTTTAGTAGAAATCCACTTTTCTCCTAACAACAGTGTAATTAATCAACTAAATCATCTTAAAATCAGTAGGTTGTGTTGTTAAATGGACTCTTGGTTGAACTCTTGCAACATGTCTAACAATCTGACATTTGAGTATGATGATGATATCCATGATAATCTCAATCATGAATTTGTCGAAATGCTGAATTCTAACATCCAGCCTGAAGAGTCTATCCAATCCTCTTCTCAAGCTGAAAATGAGGAGAGTGTGAGTCTAAGGGTCAACCCCACATATGCACACAATGTTCAAGAAGACCCCAATTCTCCAAGCTCCTCTCCCACTATTCGTCCGAGGACATCATTTCAATGTTTTCTAAGCATACCGTCCGGGCAGTGGCCTCTCCTTCCTCTCCATCCCCTTCTCCTTTCTATGCTTCCTCATCTAAGCCTACTCCTAGGTCTGTCACTCCTTCCCGGATTCCTATCTCCCCTATCCCCATCTCCACTCCTATTTCTCCTCCTACTCCTCTACCTACTCCCGCTCCAACCCCTCCGTCCGTCTATCCACCTTATGTTCAACCCACTCCTTCCACTCAATCTGAATCCATCTCCTGGTCGGAGATGGAAGGTCTTGTTAGGAGACTCTGAGTCTTTGTCCCTCTCCAAGCCTCACTCCCTCCAGAACTACTACAAGCTCCCCAATGCTTACTTCACTCCGGGTTTCAAGGCCCCGAAATACCGCAAGTATGACGGGACCTCCAATCCTCAATTCCACCTTGCTGGCTTTACCATGGACTCCCATCGGTGGCTGTATGATTGGGTCCTCTTAGTTCACCTCTTCCAACAATCATTAGAAGGGGAAGCTTTGAGGTGGTTCACCTCCTTACCCGCATCAGATCTTATCAATTTTGACATCGTCTCCGAATGCTTCATCTCCCATTTCTCCTACATGGCCACTCAACTCCCTACACTTTCTGACTTGGTGGTGGAAAAGATGAGGCCGGATGAAGACTTTGTCACTTTTGCCAACCGTTGGAGATCCATGGCTTCGAGAGACGATGTCACCATCCCGGAGTCTCAAGCCATCATCATGATTGTCAACAACACCACTTCCCAGCTCAAATTCATATTGATGCTTAGTGAGTTTCCCTCCTTTGCACATCTTTATAATCAAGCTAGGGTGGTCCAAAACCAGATCAAGGACTCCTCTATCCCACCATTCTTTGAAGGGAAACCCAAGGGACGTAAGATTTCCGTGGCACCTACCACTGAGGGTGTGACCGTCAACGAGTCCGTTAGTGCTTACAGTCAGCCGCTGAGGCCTCCTAACAAGTCCTCCAACCCTCCTTCCAATCCTCACCAATTCCCGTCACATCCCTCCAAGCCTTATTCCGCTGTTCCTCCTCCATCCGGCTATACCCATCCGGGTCCCAAGATGTCTCATTACCCTCCTCTCCCTGAGACCCTCGAGGACGTACTCTTCGCCCTCATGTCTTGTGACGCTATCCGACTCCCCCCACAAAGGGAAAGCGTCAATTTGAGGACATATACCTCAAAATACTGTCCTTATCATAGGACCCATGGTCACGAGCTCCACAACTGTTTCACCTTCTGTGACTGGGTGTATGACATGAACGTTCAGGGTAGGATAAATTGGGAGGACGTCAAGGTGGCCATAGCCAAGTCTAGGTACACCAAAAGGGACCTTGGTATTGTCCAAAACCCTCTCCCCAACCACCAAAGCAACAATACCTCCTCCTCTAAGTCCCAGGAAAATGTCCATACCTTGACACATTCAGAACCTCGGATAGTAAGGAGAGAGCAACAATGGGGAGTAGAAGGTTTTGAGGAATGGTACCCATGTTCCTCCGTAGAGTTCGAAGAGCCCTCCACAACCGTAGATTCTATTTTAGAGGAGCAGCCCTTAGTTCTCATATGACCCGCGCATCAGGAAGCCTACCCTTCTGTTCCCACTCCCCTTGCCTATGAGTCGTCTACCCATGGAACCAGACCTCTCCAACTCATCCTTCCTAGTTCCCAGGAAGACATTCATATCACACTCAGGAATCGGATTGTTCCTCCTCTCCTGTGGCCATCTCAAGATGAGGAGGATAATGGACCTCCACCTCTTGCCGGCACCGAATATGACATTCTGCAACACTTGGATAAGACCCCCGCAAGGGTGTCTATTTTACAATTGATTCGAATATCACCGTCTCATCAGTCCACCCTCCTCCAATTCCTCCAGAAAATCATGGTCAATGATGACCTTCCTCCCAGTGGGGTCACCAATGCTATCCTCTCCCTTACCCAAGGACCCTTAATCTCTTTCTCGAATAAACATCTTGCTGCCCCGAGTGTCATTCACTTCCTCTCTGCCTTACTATCACCCTTAACGGGGTTTCAATAGACTCCACCCTCATTGACACCGGGGCATCCATTAACGTGTGTCCGATGAAGACCCTCAAGCAATTGGGCTTGGAGGAGGATAATCTGGAGAAAATCTGCTCCACCATTGCTGCCTATGACAACTCCAAGAGGGTTGCCAAAGGTAAAATTGCTCTTCAATTGGAGGTTGGACCCGTCACCATGTCTTCCGAGTTTCTAGTCCTCGATGTCGATCCGGCCTATAAGGCCATTCTTGGTCGTCCCTGGCTAGAACAAACTTTAGGGGTCCCTTCCACTGCTCACCAATGTTTCAAATTTCCATTTAATGGGTGGATTATCAAAATCAAGAGCATTCCTACCTTGGAAACTCTCAATTCTATCACTTCGGAGCAGATGCCGCACCTTTTCATTCCAAACAAGGGGAAGAAGCCTGTCATGTCCATCTTTGATCTCCCCTCTCCCCTTGATTTGAACCAACCTCCCATTGTGAATGAAGAATTCGAGCATGTCCCATGTCCCCAAGGGAAAGGTTGGGATGTAATGGCTAAGGTCGGCTATATTCATGGCCGAGGGTTGGGTAGGAACGAGCAGGGTCCTATCCGTAATATTCAGACAAGAAGGTTGTTAGATAGGGCTGGTCTAGTATTTCATCTGGACCTGGTTCACCTGGATCCATTCATCCCCTATACCCCTCTCACTTGGACCCTGAAGGAGCACTTCATTTAGGGACCTCTCCAACCGGGAACTCGCGAACATATGATCGAGGAGTTATCCGACTCTGAGAGTGAAGATGAAGAAGAGGAAGCTGTCGAGGAAATTTGCGAGGACTTCGGCCTTTTTTCGCTCTTTGGTTCTGACTCTCCATCTCCCTCCTCATCACCTTCATCCCCTCTATCTCTTTCACATTCTCCAGCTACTGAGGCATGCCTAGCACCTGATTCTCCTTCTTCAACCACTCCCATCTCCCTTCTTTCTCCGCCCATCCTTTCTCCATTCCTCACCTGGCATGTCAGGGCAACCTTGAGTCAGCAACTCATGGTTTTGACCCTTGACTCAAAAAAAAAATGTCAATTCTCAAAGGTGGGAATGCGAGGTCTCCGTCGAGCACCCTTCCTCTTTGGAGTCTTTTCCGTTCAGCCAGGGGCCGACGCTTTCCAGCCTAGACTCTCACTCTCGCCCACCTAAGGGCACTTCCCCTGTACATAGTTTTATACATAGCAGTCCTGTACATAGTAGTTTAGATTCTAGTTTAGATTCAGGCTTAAAATCAAGTCTAGGGTCAGGTCTAGGTGTAGAAGAGTCTAGTTCCTCTCAGCCATGTGTTCGTAAAGAGAAGGGTAGGCAAGTTCCTGCCCGTTATGTCATGACCTTGGCTGAGAGGTGTGCTAAATTGAGTCAAGTCCCAGAGTTTCTTGAGGAGTCTGCCCTTGTAGAGGCTGATTTTGAAGAAGGTGATTCTGTAGACGATGGTTTAGGAGTCTATCTGCTAGATTTCGATGAGAAGGGTGAGCCGGGAGATCTTGGGTCAGAAGAAGAGGACCCAGTGAGCTCCTATGTGGATGGCACAAAGAGGTTCGATGAGCCAACCATGGCTACAGACAAGCCAACTAAAGAGGTCAATCTTGGCACTGAAGAATCCCCAAAGGTAGTTTTGATTAGTGCCAACTTGAGTGTTGAAGAAGAAGAAGCCCTTGTAGCTATCCTTAAAGAGTTCTCCGATGGTTTTGCTTGGTCCTAAGAGGACATTCCGGGACTTGACACCTCTTTGGTCGAGCACCAGTTGGTCTTAAAAGCCGACGCAAAAGCCGTCAAACAAAAGCTGAGGAGGCTACATCCCAAGCTTGCACTCAAGATCAAAGAGGAGGTTGACAAATTACATAAGGCTAAATTCATTAGGGTTGTGCTTTATCCACAATGGGTAGCTAATATCGTCCCTGTGATAAAGAAGGATGGTAAGGTTAGGATCTGTATAGATTTCCGTGACCTTAATCGTGCTTGCCCAAAGGATGATTTCCCTCTTCCACACATAGATGTCCTAGTGGACAATACTGCCGGCTTTGAGATGTTGTCATTCATGGATGGTTTCTCTGGGTATTACCAGATCCGTCTGGCCGAGGAAGACCAGGAGAAAACTTCTTTCACAACGCCTTGGGGGACCTATTGTTATGTTGTGATGCCCTTCGGATTGAAGAATGCGGGAGCAACTTATCAAAGGGCAATGATGGCAGTTTTTCACGACATGATGCATGTGCACATGGAGGTCTATGCGGACGATGTCTTGGTTAAATCAAAGACTCGACATGGCCATGCTGAAGTCCTCCGGGCAGTTCTCCAACGGTCTAGAGAACATAAGCTCAAAATGAACCCCAAGAAGTGTGTCTTTGGAGTATCTTCTGGGAAGTTGCTTGGGTTCATAGTTAGCAAGCGGGGAATTGAGATTGACCCCAACAAGGCCAAAGCAATAATCGACATGCCTCCTCCTAGGAATATCAGAGAAGTTAGAGGGCTAATTGGTAGAATTCAGTTCATTAGGAGATTTATCTCCCAGCATTCAATCCGTTTCAAGCCCTTCTATGAGATGCTTAAAGGAGATGCTAAGTTAGATTGGAACGATAAATGTCAAAAGGCCTTTGAAGAATTGAAGAGTTATTTATTCAATCCCCCGGTTCTCGCTTCTCCGATCCCGAGTCGGCCTTTATTGCTCTATGTGTCAACCACTGAAGATTCAACTGGAGCAGTCTTGGCCCACTATGACGACGAGAAGAAGGAGAGAGTGGTGTACTACTTATCAAAGTTGTTTAATGATGCTGAGAAAAAGTACACTACCATGGAAAGAACATGTGCGGCCATCGTCTGGGTTGCCCAGAAGCTGAAGCATTATTTCCTAGCTCATGAAGTGAAGCTTCTGGCGCGCATGGACCCAATTCAATACTTGCTTGAGAAGCCCGTCCTGACTGAGCAGTTGATAAGGTGGCAAAGTTTCCTCAATCAATTGGATATCACCTACGTTAACCAAAAGTCAATCAAGGGGCATGCTATTGCCGAGCATTTGGCCCACCACCCTTTACCTTCATACTCTCCTGTCGATGAAAGTTTTTCGGATGAAGAGTTAGGAGCCATTATCGATGGTGAACCTTCATGGATACTTTACTTCGATGGGGCTCTTAATTCCAAAGGGTGTGGAATAGGGGTAGTCCTCCTCTCACCGGAAGGGTAGTCATTCCGCACGCCTACCAATTAACCTTCCGTGCCACGAACAATGTCGCCGAGTATGAGGCACTCCTATTTGGGCTAAAAATGGCATTGTTGCTCGGAGTCAAAGAGTTAAGGATAATTTGAGATTCGAAATTGATACTCCGGCAGTCCCTCAGCAAGTACAAGACCCGGGATCCCAAGTTGAAACCATACCAAGTGTTGGTAGGAAAGGTAGTCCGGTAGTTTAGGAAGCTCAACCTAGTCCACACTCCTAGGGCTCAAAACATTCTGGCAAATTCTCTCGCCTCCCTGGCTTCTTCCATCCCTATTCAGTTAGGGAGGTCTTCTGAAACCATCTCGGTTCAAAGATTAAGAGTCCCTTCTCATGTTGATCCTTGGTTTTCTCAACTCAAGTCTCCCTCCCTTCGAGTCCATGCCCTCTCAAAAGAGCCTGAAATCGACCTCGAAGATGGTCACCCTTGGTATTTTGACATCGAAAACATTCTCAAAGATTGATCCTTTCCCGATTATGCCACCTCTGCTGACAGACGAGCCATTCGCCGTGTCTCGGAGCGTTACAAGATCATAGGTGGCATTCTTTACAAGAAATCCCTCAATGGGGTTTATCTTCATTGCCTTGATGAGATCGAGTCCCAAAACATTGTTGAAGCCGCTCACTCCAGTGAATGTGGTGGCCATGTCAATGGTAGAGCAATTGCCCAAAAGTTGCTAAGACACTATTATTGGCCTACCATGGAAGAAGATTGTCGTCACTTTGTCCATCATTGTGCTAAATGCCAATTGCACGGTGAAAAAATTCATGCTCCTTCCTCTTCTCTTCATCCTCTCATCGCTCCATGGCCTTTCGCCATGTGGACATTCGATGTGGTCGGTCCACTCGCGGACAGAACTGGAGAAATCTGTAAGAAGTCCTTCATTCTGACCACCACCGAATACTTCACAAAGTGGGCTGAAGAGGAAGCATTCATAGAAGTCAAAGCTTCAACAGTCGTCAAGTTCATCAAGCGCAACATTCTTGCAAGATTCGGCATGCCTCGGGACATCGTCACCGACAATGGACCATAATTCACTTCACAAGAGCTCCGCGTCATGTGTGGTAAATATGGCATTAATTTGCATCATTCATCCCCATATTATCCACAAAGTAATGGACAAGCGGAAGCCACTAACAAAACTCTCATCAGAATCATAAAGAAAACTTGCAAATCTCATAACAATGCTGACTGGCCAGACCGCTTAGTTGAGGCTCTTTGGGCCTATCGCACCTCGGTCCGAACTCCTACGGGGCAAACCCCCTATGCTTTGACATACGAATCAGATGCGATACTCCCATATGAGATCTTCGTACCTTCACTTCGAGTTCAATTGGATTCCGAGCTTGACCCCGATCAACGTCGGGTGGCCTTGTTGGCACAACTTGAACTCTTAGATGAAAGGCGAATGATAGCGGCTGACCATGCACAAGTTTATCGCCAAAGAATTACGCGTTTATATGCCAAAAGAGTGCTTGAGAGAAATTTAGAAGTGGGTGACTTGGTCTTAAAGGGAAAAATCATTAAGGCACCAGGTCCCAAGAGTAAATTGCAAGAAAATTGGGAAGGTCCATTCGTTGTCAAAGAAGCATACTCGGGGAACGCTTATAGGTTAGTGTACTCCGAGGGAGTTGAGTTGTCGCATCCCTGGAATGCAGTCTACCTCATGAAGTTCTACCCGTAGTCAATCGGTCGGTCAAGTCTGTTATTCATCACTTGTCGATCTCGTGGGTCTGAGACTCTACTTTTCACTTGGTCATTAGCAAGGTAGGGTCCCCTCACACACCACACGATATTGAAGTACTGTTCTTTAGCTGGAAAATTATAAGTACACTCGGACGGTCTAATTACGTCAATATAACCCTATTCTCTTCTTACTCGGTCAAGTTTGAAAAAAGGGGGCAAACCATGAGTAGGGGACCACCCACTCTCACCTAAGAGACAAGGTCACCATAAACAGGGGCAATCAACAAAATGCAAAAGGGGAAAAATGATAAATCAAGCCTAAAAGGGGCAAAGAAAAGCCATGAAAGTCAAAAGGGGTAGCAAAAAGTACGTACCCAGAAAAAGGCTGGCCAAATCAAGGAGATAGCAAATAGTACGTACCTCCACCCCAAAAATGAAATGAAATGAAAAATACCCCTGAAAATAACTGTTGACCAAGTCTTTTAGTGTGAAATATTGGTTTGGAAACAAAAAGTGGTTTGAACCAAATCCTCACATGACCTTCTATTTATTTCTTCCAATTTCTCCCTCTAGGGGCAACTTGACCTTATAAGACCCTCCATAGTGGAAAATATCAAGAAGGCTAGGGGCAGTCTCCAATATCAAGGATTTCATGCACAATCCTCCTTGCTCATGGCCTATGTGGCTAAGTAGATTATGAGGACCTTATACCTTGACTTGTGATGAATATGTGTTTTAGAGTCCAAAAAAAAAAGAAAATGAAAAAAAAGAGACAAAAAGATAGGAAGAGTCTCACGATGTATATAGTTTTACCATATACATACCTTTCCTCTTATTTTTTTTAAAAAAGAAAAGCATGTGCATATTTCCCTTCATTATTCTATTTACGTTCCTATCTTTAATTAGAAATTAGCCCCATTAGCCCCTTGACCAGATCTCAAGAAAGGTACATTTTTTAGGCAAGGGGCTAAAGACAGATCTACACTAACTTTTTTCCTTTATGTGTTGTGGATGCAGGAATCAAAGCACAAAGGCACACCATTCAAGCACAACAAGTACAAAATCCACAAAAGTCCACTATAAAAGATAAAGTTCTGTACATATCATGATAGGGGCATACCCCTGGTGGTACATATCATGACAGGGGCATACCCCTGGTGGCGCAGGGGAGGATGGAGTCGCCCGGCGTAGCGTGTCCGGTAGCTCTCTAGGTACATGGAGCTGTCCTAGAGGTCCGTCTTTCGGAGCACCCACTCTCCTCCCTCTCGCCAATAGGCGACCGTGCTCCCGTGCTCCTCGCCCCAGTCCCGGTCCTCGGTAAAGAAGCGTCGCCGCAAGTGTCCCTCTCTACCTAGGGAAGGTATCTCTACAGCCGATTGATGCCAACCCAGGGTCCGCACCACCAGCTCCAGATAGAGGACCTCGCACATCCCCAGGTAGAGCAGGAGGAGGTGGCGGGCGAAGAGCGGCCAACCCACTGCCACCGCCGGGTGAGAAGCGTCGGCCTCCCCCACATACGGGGTCCAAACCACTTGCAAAGAGAAAAGCTGGTTAGTCACACCAAAGGAGCAAACAAGAAAGAAGGACTGCTAGTCGAGATTCATACCTGGTCGTGGGGGTAGTGGTCAAGTGCAGCCCGCACATCCTCCACGCGCTGGTCCGTCACTCTCGGATCCGGCGTCACCTCCCACCTTGCCATGAGGGGCACCATGGCCTGGCTCCCCTCTCTCAGCACCCCACGTCCCATGGGGAAGCGGGTATATCCCCAGATCTGCAAGAAGAAAAGCAATGTCAGTCAGCCAGTTTATCAATAAATTCAATGATGAGCATTTAAGAAAGCTACATACCTGAAGGAAGGGAGTGAAGCCCCGGTGCTCTGAGAGCGACGCGAGCTACTGGGGAGAAGTGAGGAAAGATGCCCCAGCATCGCAGTGCCCCACATGTACCTGTCTGCCTGCTCTAGGTCCCGGAGAAGCAGCACGAACTTGCAGTTCATCTGAGATGACTACGTCGCGAACAGGAGCCGTCTGAAGATATATGCAACGAAGATCCACACCGATCGCTCCTTGCTCCAATCTCCCAGTTGGATGGACCTCCGCACCCCAATGTAGAATTCATCCAAGGTCTCTAGGGGTCCTCTCCTCCCCCCTCTGAGTCCAACCGCCTATAACAATGATCAGTGCAGAATGCTCCAGATCGGTCTCCTTTTGCCAGCCACAAACTCTAGCCCCAACAGCTCTACTACGTCATCGTAGTAGTCCCTCTGCTCCTGCCTGACTACCAGGTCTCCCTGAACTGGTAGTCCTGTCAGATACGCCACATCCTCCAATGTGGGTATCATGTGCCCCCAAGGCATGATAAATGCCTTGCAGTCCTCCTTCCATCTCTCTCTCAGCACCTCCAAGTACGGTACGTCCACGTGGAAGGGGCGCACCGACAGTAGATGCCCGAACCCCATCTGAGCAATCCGGGTCTGCTGGGCCTCCGGTAGCACCCGGTACCATGCCCAACATAGGTCCCAGGTAACTCTGCTCCTCATTCTGCCCTTTCTCTGTGCAGGAAATACAGAACATAAGCGTCAATATTGATTGCCTTTAAGACATCACTGACGGAAAGGGGTATGCCATTTATAAGGGATAGGCGTCCATGGTATTGCCGTTTAGTTCAACAGTCAGTGTCCAAATTCAAGTTCACATCAACGGCATGTAAGTGGACATTTACAAAAACCCAACGACAACCGATGTTGACATTGAGTTCCTGTTAAACTGGACGGATTCTCCCTTGTTTCCCCTTCTATCCCACATTTCTACAAACACATCCACATAATTTTTTCTTCTTCTTCTTAGGGTTAGGGGCCTTCCTTAGGTCGCCGAGGAAGCGCTTCCACCTCCGTCTCCTCTCCCTCCCCATCACCAGCTGTCTCCTCTCCTTCCGACGCATTGCCACCGGCCGCGGTGGCTATTTCCTCCTCCTCCCCTGTGTCCTCCTCATCCGTGTTCTCCCCTGCAGTCACCTGTTCATTTTCCTCCTCCCTCAGTTGGCGCCGAGTCCTCATCAGCATCTGTCGTTTCCCCCTTATCATCTCCCCAGTACGGTCCAAGCATGGTCCGAAAGATGCAGTCCGATCAAAAAGAAGAAAGATGGAAGGAAGATGGGAGAATGAGCGCAAGGGGGTGTGAAGGAAAGGAGGAGGCGCTCCGGCAGTTCTGGAAGTGGAAATGGCGCCGGAGAAGCGTCGGTTTGTAAAAAGTTGTGTTTTTGAAGTTAACATCAAGGTCATGCCGTTTACCCTTTTGTGACGTCAACATAGGGGCTGTTAACGTACGGGCGACGTCCAATGGTTGGATGTCGACATCTCATCCCTGTCAGACCTCGAGATCAGGTCAACGTCATGGTTGTAGACGTCGAGTTTGAATTCCGCGGCAGTGGATGTAGACGTCGACCTTCTCTCTGGTCATTAGCGGCCATATTGTGGCCGTCGGCCTGTTGTCGGCATCCATCGATGTGGACGCCAATTGCTCCGTTCACAGTCTTCACAGAACTCTCAATTCAGCTTGTTTGGAGCCCATTTGGAACACAATGCAATGCCATTCCACACATTCAATCAATTCAACACAATTGAACACAAACCTACTCATTGTTTATTCATTCAACTTGTGTTACACTTATTTAGAGTTGAGAAAGTACATCATTTCGCTCTACGAGCCATATAAAAATCACAAGAAATAGGGCGATTGGTGTCAATGTACTCCTCATACTTCCATATATCCTCCCAGCTCTCCTGCAATGCCTGGCCCACCTTCTTACTCAATGTATACCTTTCCCAAGTCTTCTTAGCCTTCTTCATAAGCTTCTCGTTCTTCCCCGCAATGATCATATCGGTACAGTGGGATGAAGCTGGAATTCCTCGTGGTATTCTGAGCTAACACTGGCACCGATGTGGTTGGTACACCACCATCTGATCTGCACCCACCAGCCACAAATCTCTGTCCTCCCTGGTTCACACCCTGAACTCAATAGTCCTCATAAACAGTGGCTTGACAATGAAATCCTCCACTAGGAAGTACCCCAGATAGTCTCGCCAGGCGTCTCTAGTCTTCAAGTGTGCTGTCACACACTTGATCTCATCTTCTGACTCATACCATGCCCTGCTGCAATGCACTGAACTCCGAAGGAAGATTCTGGAGGGGGTAGGTTGCTTCTCAGCAAAATCAAATTTCAAATGAGCTTCCATCCATACCTAGAGCAGGAACAAGCTCCCGCATGTGCGTCCACCTAGGCTCATCGTGGTCAGGGAGCTATAAAGGTGCGCTAGCACTGCAGGGGTAAGTGACTGCCCGCGCCACAGCAGAGATAAGATCCCCACATGCTCGTAGAGGAGGAAGTAGCCACTGGTGGGGAATAGGAACACTCTATCCAGGCAGAGTGTCAGTCCTCGGGTCACCCTCTCTCCACCAATCTCCCTTGCATGCTGGATAAACCACTAGGCCAGCCGGTCCAGGAAGATCCCATGTTTGTTCGTCATCCTCAGCACCTCCTTCTTATTCTGTACAATGTCTGCAAGGATCTCTTCCCACGGGAGAAGAGGAGTCGTCACATCGTACTCTAAGCAGCGCCTCCACCCTAGAAACAATTCCACCTCTTCTAATAGCACGCTCGCTTCGAACCCCTGGAACACGAACGTGTGTGTGTGTGGGTGCCACCGCTCCACAAGCGTTCCCAGGGCGTCGAAGCCCCACCACATATCTTTCATGTTCTTTGCCAGCACTACCATGAAATTCAAATTCCATATTCCGATAAAGCTTCTCATGTCTAGGGTTATTGCATTCATCAGATTCACGAGCCAAGAGAAGGCCCGTATTTGGCCTTGGCTTGGGAAGGCAGGCACCTCTTGCATCAAGAAGTGCTATAAGAAGAGGTTTGGGGCATTTTCAGTATAGAAAAGAACAGAAATGAACAGTACTTACCTCTCCATTGGCCAGTCTGGTGCTTAGATGCCCCGGAACCTCGCTCAGAATCCCTTGGGTTCATGCTCATGGACTTTCCGGTCGATGAAGAGGCCATGTTTTCCGCTTAGTCTGTCCTTGGGTCCTCTGGTTCGTAGTTGGGAAAGAAAAGGACAGAGGAAGAAGATAGAAGAGTCCTTGTAGACTCCCAATACCTATTTTTTCATCCTAATCCGATGGCAAGTAAACATCCATATCGTTGGACGCCAGTTTACTGTTAACGGCGGCATATGTTGACGTTAACGATAAATTGGCGGCAATCGGGGTGGACGTTTACATCCCAAAATTTTTAAAGTTTTATATGGTTATTATATTCTTATATTGTGCTTCAAGTTGTCTTGCATATATTTAAGCACAAGCTGCGCTTCAACTTCGGAACACTCATGCGACCGTGAGTGTTACACAGGTATGTCTAACATAGGACCCCACCAGAGGCGAATAACTTGGCAACCGTGAACCCCGAGTTCCCCTTTACCAAAAAACAATGACAGGTTTGTGATCCCTTAGTTATTCTTATGGCCTTAGAATTTTCCTCTGGTTCTAACTCGCATTTTAGATAGGAAACCTACACCAACATGCATTGCTAACCGCTTTCTTGCTATTTTTTTTTTTAAATGGAGATGTTCCTCAATTACTCTATGGCTCCCCAGTTCAGGTGGCCTACCGAGTCAGCACCTCTTTTATATTTAAGCCAATATCGGGTCTTTGTTGTCCACCTTTTGGGAACTTGTCCCACCGTGCATATCGCAAGTAATCAAGCAGCCGTGTTGAGTTCACGTGAACCGTCACCAGTCATGAGTTTATTTCAAGACTTTAGGCTTTCCAAACATTGATTTCAGTTAGAATCTTTTGATAGTCCTTTGAGAGATCAACCAATCCCTTGTCTCCACAACCCCTAAATCTGGACAGACATCCTAATTAGGTCAGCGAGCCCACACGAGCTCCGATTATGAGACCTCCTAGATTCAACCGTCATATTACAACTCCTTTGACTCAGACACACCAGAAACTAGGCAAAGTCCAACACGGCAACGCCAGGAACCCTAACAGTGGGTTGCAGTTGTAGTTACACGGGTAGATCACCCTCCCTCTTATCCACATTTGACTCTCAGATGATTCGCCCTTTGTTTCTAGCCTAAATCTTTCATATGGCTTTATAGAATTCCAATCCTCGGAGATGGCCCTTCTATTAAATCTCTGCATCCTTTGTTTACCGAGACACCAACCTTTCAGTCCGCTCTGCTCCCCTGCAAGACTGGATGTCTCGGAGGGGCATTTGTAGACACGAGATTTGGCCCATGTCCGCGTGGTTCCATGGCCCAATAAGGCCCGTTTGACCATTTGTTGACTTGCCTCGGATCCCATGTAGACGGCAGCATCGACTGCCGCTGACTTCATGTTGGCGGCAATCCCCCTGGATGTTGACTCTGGTTGGCATCCACATATGTTGACGCCTGCATGGGGTTGGCAGCATCATCGTTTGACGTCAACCTAGTTTTACCTGGTCTGCGCAACTGCCTGAGATTTCATCCCACTTGCGCCATTCTCTCGGCCATGCAACGCATATAGTCGTTCCCAACGGGTATATGGGCCACCTTGGCACCCCATTGACCCAGTAAAAATCCTACTTGGCCTCCCCTCATTGGTTGGAGCATAAGCACATGGATTGCCAAGTGTGCAAGTGTGTTTCTTCACACTTGAGCATCCAAGGCTCTGAAGCTCCGACCCCACTGCCTATTTATGTCCCCCCTTGGCCTTCTAAGTGAGGGGGGAGAGGCTAGACGTCCATACTTTGTCACTTGGAGAGAAGAGAGAGAAAAGTGCACCCTACCTTCCATCATCCTTCTTCCTCTTCCTCTCATCATTTGGGACGTCTAGGAGGCTCCCGAGCTGGAGGACCCTAGCAAGGAGTTAACAACGCCAAACAAGGAGGATCATCTCCCTTCTTCTCCTCCTCTTCTCTTTCTCTCTCCTTAGTCTTTACATGCTTCACACACTCACATACACACCCTAGGCACGTAGGGCACCTTCCTACACACCTAAAAAGGGGTTTCCCAACCAAAAAACGGAGGGAAGAAGGGTGGTCACAACACCTCCTTGGGAACAGGTAAGGCCCTGACGATCGCAACATCTCCCTTTCCTTTGTGGTTTTCTTTGTTTTCTCCTCAATCAACTCGATCAACCGGGGAGTCAACGAGGTCAACCAACAATCCTTCATCGCCAATGAGGGAGCAGCGACGTTCGTGAACGACCGGAGGATCCCACAGTCATTGGGAGTGCGACGAATGACTCGTCCACAGCGATGACCTCAACCGTCGCATTCAGGTCGCGACGGCAGGGTGCATCGCATTCTTAATTCTGAGGGGCTATTAACCTAGGTCGGCCAAACAGAGCTCAACAAGCTGTGTTCGGCTAGGGAAAGAGGTTTTGTCGTGGTTCTTGGGCGATTCGAGGTTTTGGAGCTATTTTCGGCTTGGTCTCGCCACGAGGACGTGGTACGGAGTGGGGGAAACGCCGGATTATCGTCGTTCTTCATGTTCCTCGTGAAGGTAGGGAGATTCCACCCTGTTACTCACTGTGGATTGTGTGTTGAGCCTGTTTAGCTTGTTTTACGCGTCATAGATAATGGATACCATGCTAGTGTATCGGAAAGAACATGTATAATTGCTTGTTATATAAGTTTATGTGGTTTGCATGGGGATTTCGGAGATGGAACCCCAGATTGGGGGCCACTGTCTGTGAAGGCGACGGACCTAGGTGTTGTGTTCAGAACGTGCCATCCTGGCCCGTCGTGTTCTGCTTCAGAACGCGCTGTATCGGGGCATAGGCGACGGTTGACCCTGTCGCATTCTGGCTTCTGAGGGCTAATGGTCTTTGCATGGTTACATGATTATCGGATTATCCTTATTTATTGTTTATAGCAATGGTAAGCGGTGCATCGGCACTTGTTGAGATCGAGGACAACAGTGTTTACGTGGTTTGTGTGTGCGTGGCGAGTAGTACGATGCCTACTGCGGTTACCTCTCCAGTAGGGTACCCCAGGTTTTGTGTGAGCTAGGCACATTAGTGCTCGGGGTTTGTCCTGGTACTTGTGTACTGCTGAGGTCTGTGTTGTCTTCCTGGACACCCTCACTCTTGTGTAGAGTTGTACGTCCAGCTGAGGTAAAGATGGCAGTGGGACAACAACTTCTGTGAGTTTGTGTTTGTCGCTTGTAGCGCGCTCGTGGTTGGGGGTTACGAACACCAGTAGACACATTGGGCCCCAGCTAGTCCTATTTTCCAGTGCCTCACTTTAGGGAGCTCGGGCCAGAGTCCCTAAAGGTGCCAGGAATGAATAGTGCAAGCAAGGCAGTCCAGCGGATCGGGATCAAGTGGAGGTAGCTTCCGACTTCCACAACAATCTCCAGGTGTTAGTAAAGGCAAGGCACCTTCGGGAGGAGCTTCTTCATCGGGCTTTGGCAAGTGGGGAAACAAGCTGAAAAAGATATTTAGTGGCCGAGGAGGCGGCATGCAGCAAGGATCTCATCAAGGTAGAGTCTATAAGCCGGAGGTGGAGGAATCCTAGCAAAGTACAACAAGGCAACTCGCAGAATTCAAGTGTTACAATTGTGATCAGCCGGGGAATTTGACAAGAAATTGTCCTTATCCAAGAAGAGCTAGCTATGGTAGAGGGGTACCACAGTAGCAGCAGCAACAGCCATTCCAGCAGCCTTCAGCTGAGTAAGGTAGGGGTACACCTTACCAGAGAGGAGGAGGACGAGGAGAGTGATGGCAATTACAAGGGCTCAAGCGAAGGCGTCGAATCTGATAGAAGATATTATACCTCTTCTTGAATTCTCTGCTAAAACGTTAATTGATCCGGGTGCATCACATTCCTTCATTTTCGAAGATTTTATTGATAGTATGGTGCATCCAGTTGAGGAGAGACAATGTGAGCTTGTGGTAGAGATTCCTTCCGGGGATTTCATGCTTACTACATGCTATTTGGATGAGGTCCTATTATGATCCAAGGTAATCAGTTGCCAGCAAGATTGTGTGCACTACAGGTAAAAGAATATGATGTGATACTGGGCATGGATTGGTTGGAAGCATATGGGGCAGTGATAGATTGCAGAAAGAAAAGAGTAAGGTTCAACCATCCAGGAGGCAGTATATTTGAATTTCAAGGTATGTCATTCTATACCCTTAAATTTATCATTTCTGCTCTTAAGGCTAGGAAATTAATTAATGTAGGGTGTGTAGCCTATTTGGCATCAGCTAGCTTGATTGAGACATGTAAGGTAGTAGATATGGTACCATTGGTTAGAGAGTTTGCAGATGTGTTTCCAGAAGAGTTACAAAGCTTGGCACCACACAGAGAGGTGGATTTTACAATAGAGCTGTAGCCGGGCAGTATGTCGATCTCCAAGGCACCCTACAGGATGGCACCTGCAGAATTGAAAGAGCTGAAGAAATAGTTACAAGAATTGCTTGAAAAAGGTTTCATTCGGCCTAGTCATTCACCATGGGGAGCACCAGTTTTATTTGTTAGAAAGAAGGATGGTAACTTGAGAATGTGTATAGATTACCGTCAACTGAATCAGGTCACAATAAAGAACATGTATCCACTTTCACGGATAGATGATTTGTTTGACCAATTGCAGTCAGCCAAGGTGTTCTCCAAGATAGATTTGAGGTCGGGGTACCATCAATTGAGGATCCGAGAAGAAGACATTGACAAGACACCATTCAGGACCAGGTATGGGCATTATGAGTTTGTGATTATGCCATTTGGGATAACCAATGCACCTGCAGCTTTTATGAACTTGATGAACATGATTTTCCACCCATATCTAGATCGATTCAATGTGGTCTTCATAGATGATATCTTAGTATATTCAGCCTCAGAAGAAGAACATGCAGCTCACTTGAGAGTCACATTGCAGACATTGAGGGAGCACCAGTTATTTGCAAAGTTTAGTAAGTGTGAATTCTGGTTAAAGGAAGTTCAGTTTTTGGGGCATGTCATTTCAGGTGAAGGTGTTGCAGTGGATCCAGCTAAGGTGGAAGCGGTTATGAAATGGGAGGAACCAAATTCAGTACCAGAGATTAGAAGTTTTCCGGGCTTGGCAGGTTATTATAGGCGATTTATTCAAGATTTCTCCAAGATTGCAGCACCTATGACAAAGCTTATCAGGAAGGGTGTACCATTTGTTTGGTCATCCGATTGCAGGCGTAGTTTCATGGAATTGAAGAAGCGGCTTACTTTAGCTCCGGTATTAGAAATACCATCAGGTCAAGGTGGTTTTGTGTTGTACACAGATGCATCCAGAAGAGGACTTGGGGCAGTGTTAATGCAATGTGGAAAAGTTGTGGCGTATGCATCCAGACAATTGAAGCGACATGAATAGAACTACCCCACACATGATTTAGAGTTAGCGACAATTGTGTTTGCATTGAAGATATGGGGGCATTATTTGTATGGTGAAAGGTTTGAGATTTTCACGGATCACAAGAGTTTGAAATACATCTTCTCCCAAAAAGATTTGAATTTGAGGTAGCGTAGATGGATGGAATATTTGAAAGATTATGATTTCAGCCTAGCATATCAACCGGGCAAAGCTAATGTAGTTGCAAATGCATTGAGCAGAAAAGTAGTGATGAGTCATATGATGATAAGAGAATGGAAGCTGTATGATGATGTGGCAGAAAACTCTCTATTTATTCCAAGTAGCCAGTGGCGAGCAGTGTTAGCCAACAGTACGGTGGAACCTTCCTTATACTGGCAAATTATAGAAGCGCAAAAGGTAGATGAGAATTTGGCTGAGATTGTGAAGATGGAAGATGTCACCATAGATGCTGATTGTGTGGTCTGACTTAGGCACAGATTGTATGTTCCAAGTGAAGATAGGGTGAAGCAGAAAGTGTTAGAGGAAGCACATCGATCTAGGTATACCATTCACCTAGTTAGCACAGAGATGTACCAAGATTTGAAGAAATACTTTTGGTGGCCGAGTATGAAGAAGGAAATAGCAGAGTTCATAGCAAGATGTTTGATATGCCAGTAGGTTAAAGTGGAACACCAAAGGCCAGGTGGTTTGATGCAGCCCTTACCAATACCGCAGTGGAAATGGGATGACATAGCAATGGATTTTGTTGTAGGCTTGCCCAGGACAGTGTCAGGACATAATGGTATATGGGTTTTTGTTGATAGATTGACAAAAGTATGCAGGTTGCTAGCAGTGAGCATGTCATGGGCAGTGGACAGATTGGCTACACTATATGTGGATAGAATTGTGTCGTTGCATGGTATTCCAGTCACTATTATTTCTGACCGAGATCCCAGATTTACTTCAGGTTTTTGGAGGAGTTTGCAGAGGATTGTTGGCACACAATTGAGATATAGTTCGGCATACCATCCCCAAACAGATGGACAGACGAAGAGGATGATCCAGACCATTGAAGATATGTTGAGAGCATGTTGTTTAGTTTGGGGAGGCGGTTGGGAGCAGCACTTAGGTAATGGTTGAGTTTGCCTACAACAACAACTATCATTCAAGCATTGGCATGGCACCATATGAGGAACTTTATGGAAGACCTTGCAGAACACCGTTGAATTGACATGAAGTAGGTGAAAGGCAGGTGATAGGGATAGAATTGGTGTAGCAATGTGCAGAAATGATAAAGTTCATCAAAGAGAAGCTTCACACATCACAGAGCAGGCAAAAGAGCAATACGGCTACACGACGCATGCCACTATAGTTTGAGGTTAGTGATTATGTGTTTTTTAGGGTTTCTCCAACCAAGGGTGTAATGAGGTTCAACAAGAAGGGCAAGTTGAGTCCCAGGTACGTGGGTCCATTCCAGATTGTGGAAAGTATTGGTGAGATGACATACAGGTTGGAGCTTCCGACAGATTTCACAGATGCACATGATGTGTTCCACGTCTCTAAGAAGGTACATTCGTGATCCTTCCAAGGTAGTCATCTATCAAAGAGATGATTTGAAGCCAGATATGCCCATGCCGGAGTATCCCGTGATGATTACAGGCTGCCACACACATAAATTAAGAAATAAGGAAATTGAGTTAGTAAAGATCAGATGGGAAAACAGGCAGGGTGGTAAAGATACTTGGGAGTTGGCCGATGAAATGTACAAGACGTATCCATACTTGTTTGCGTAAGCATTGAATTCTTTTTAGGTGATAGTTTTATATACGTTGATTTGATGATTGTGCTTATTCCTTTAATTTCGAGGATGAATTTTTTTTAGGTGATAGTAATGTAATATCCGATATGTTCGGATCGTAGTTTATCGGGTTTGGAGGCCAATGTGTGGCCCATTGGTAGACCATGTGTGTGTCTACATGTGTTTACATAGGTTAAGTAGCAGGTGGGAGGCTGGTGGGTTGGAGTTCCCAGCCCAAACAAGCCTCTGTCGGGTTCATTAAGAACGCAACGTAACCAGACGTCGCTATTCTTGCATGAACGCAACCACCTTCCACGTCGTGATTTCAAACCGCTTTTACGTGGGTGCCGCTGCATGTGCGCCGCGTGGCGCATGCAGGACGTCGGGGTTTAAACACATCGGGGGGGGGGGGGGGGGTACGTCGTGTTTGTAAACGCGACGGCCCGATACGTCACGATTTAGACTCAGTAAGTTTTGGGCTTCTGCCCTAAGCCAAATAGTGCAGTTGCACTGTTTAGCTGGGAGAAGCTATGCTGCTTTGAAGGTGGATTTGGGTGATTTCTAGTTCTTTGGCACCCATTTGGCGTGATTTCGGCGCAAGGAAGAGCTTCGGAGCGTGATGAATCCCTAGGTGGTGTCGGGTTAGCGTTTCACTCATTAGTAGGGGAATTCTACCCTGTTGTCCTTTGTGTGGACTGTGTAAGTTAGGGTTTGAGGTTCAGTTGTGGAAATGGGATGAGCATGATAGAAACTATGATTAGGGTTTCATTTGAACTTCTATTTCCTGCTTTACTTGCATGTATGGCTCTGTGGAGTGATTTCCAGAATGGTGTTATAGATTGTGTTTCTGTTGTCTGAAAGGCGACAGAACCAGTCGTCGCGATTCATGTGAATGCGACAACTTGGCCCGTCACGATTCGGACCTTAAGGCGACAGGTAAGTCCGTCGCGATTTAGGTTGATAAACATCCACTGTGTTGGACGCGATTTGAAATGTGGCCACCTGAGCTCTAGTGTTCTATGGCCAGTTTACCCAATTTTTGTCCCACATTGCTTGGGTTGTGTTGGAAATGCGATGTAAGGTCTATATGGGTTGCGTCGGCCTATACTGTGAATGATAATGAAAGGTTTTGCATGGAAATGTGTGCATAGCGAGTCGGGTCAAAACATCTTCTAAGGTTACCTCTCTAGTCGGGTCCCCAGCACCGGGTGCTCGGGGTTTGTCCCAGTACTGTGTGTACCATCAAGGTTTGTGTTGTCTTCCTAAACACCCTCACTCCTGAGTTTGAGTTGTACGTCCGGCTGAGGGAAAGACGACATTGGGCAGCGACACATGTTTGTGGGTGTGCTATCGCTTGTAGCGTGCTCGTGGTTGGGGGACGGACACCGGTAGACATACTGGCCCCCAACTAGTCCTATTTCTAGTGCCTCATTTTAGGGTTCTTGGCCGGCATCCCTAAAGGTGTCAGGCTTGGGTCTGCGGCTGTGTAGTTCGCAGGTGTGGTGTTGGTTGTCTGCATTGTTCTTGCCTTGTTGAGGTGGAGCGGCAGCTGGACCTTTCGTCCGTGGCTGCGAGACTGAAAGGTGGAGTTTTGTTATTTGTCCGGGTCTATGGTTGGTGTCGTGAACCAGTCCTCGTGATTCGTGTGTGGCGTGCCCTTCTGTAGCTTGTACACGTGTTTGTGGTTTGCCGTTTATTTATCTGCAGCTGTAGCATCCTGTGTAGGTGTCATTTACTTTAGATGCTTTATAGCTTTACATATTATATCTATTGTTCATTGTGTTTATCAACTTTGAGGGAGTTTCCCTACTGAGCCAGTGACTTGTGAGACTCACCCCTTCTTCTTCCAGGTGAAAGAGAGCAGGAGGGTTCCCGTCCCTCTTCTAGTTCTGGTCGGCATCATAGTGGAGTCGGGCCTTCACCACCAGCAGAGTAATGCTCTTACTTGTGGAGCCTTGGGGGTTTGTCTCAGGCTATTGTACTTGTTGGCCCTTTTGGTACGGCAGCAAGCTAACCTAGAGGGGGGGTGAATAGGTTTTCTGAAATCTGAAACAGAAACTTAAACACAGAAAATTATCACTTGAAAGTTTGGTTAGTTTAGTGTGATAAAGAGTAGCAGTGCGGAAGCAAGTAAACAATCATACAAATAACACAAGGGATTTATCCTAGTTCGGCCCTTCCCACATAGAAGTCATACATCCAGTCCCCAAACAACCTCTCGGGATTTTACTAACCAAGGATACAGTCCCCCTTAAGGACAATACAATACCCAGCACCCTAGCTGGTCTTCTTCTCTTTCCCGAGCAAGAAGGCAGCCCACTTCTCTTACAGGTAAAGAAGCTAATCTACACTAGACACAAACCCCTAGCTAGGTTCTACACTGTATACAGTCCTACAACAGGATAGAAATCTTTCTTAGAAAAGAAAGAACACGACTGAGAGATGGAACAGATGGAAACCAACTAAAAGAAACTCTCAGCTAAAAGACTCTCTCCCCCAGATTACAAGATGCACACAGAGAGAGTGAAGAGAGGAGAAGGAGCTTGAATGCTTGAGTGCTTCAGGTGCTTGAACACTTCTTTTTGGCTCAGGCTCTTTCTCTCTTTTCCTTTGAGTGTGTGTGGCATTGAGGTTGCTCACTGGTTGTACACTCCTTTAAAGATCTTCAAGAAAAACTCTTTGTTCTTCTTCAGCCTTGCTTCATCTTTTATATGAACAGCTTGGAATAAATCCGTTGAGGAAATCCATTGGAGTTCTAGCCATTGCTCATTTTCTCTTTCTTCTGATATTTTGTGGTCTACGAGGTCTGTAAGCATAGAAGAAAGTGTTTAGATAAAAGAGTGTTTCTATCAAAAAGGCTCATACCTCTATGTTTCCTGTTGCCACCCAGAAGTAGTAAGTAATACCATTTTTGTTGGCAGGAAAGAAGAGATCTAGAGAGATACGCAAAAAGATCTCCTGTCAGAAAGATAGAGGATTACGCAAATCAAGAATATTTGACTTTTTCACTAGATGCCAAAAAACATTTTGGAATATAAAGGAAATCTATGTTTAAATGATCAAATCCATGTTTGAGTGACCGAATCCATATTTTTACAAGCGAATCTATGTTTGAGTGACCAAATCCATGTTTTTACAAGCGAATCCATGTTTGAGTGACCAAATCCATGTTTTTACAAGCGAATCCATGTTTGAGTGACCAAATCCATGTTTTTAAAAGCGAATCCATGTTTGAGTGACCAAATCCATTTTTTGACAAGCGAATCCATATTTGACTTACCAAATCGATGTGAGAGGTAAATCGATGTTTCACTTACCAAATCGATGTGAGAGGCAAATCGATGTTTCACTTACCAAATTGATGTGAGAGGCAAATCGATGTTTCACTTACCAAATCGATCTGAGAGACAAATTGATGTTTCACTTACCAAATTGATGTGAGAGGCAGATCGATGTGAGAATCACTTATCAAATCCTTATGGGACCAAATCGATGTGAGAGTGAATCCTTATGAGAGCGAATCCTTATGAGAGCAAATCCTTATGAGAGCAAATCACACATCAATAATGTCATAAAATTATATTTATTAGAAAAACATGATATTTAATTTATTATTAGAAAAACATGATATTAAATATATTTAATATTTAATTAATCATATAAATTTATATTTAGTAGGAAAACTTGATATTTAAATATATTTAATAATATTTAGTTAATCATAAATTTTGTTTTCACCAAAATATAAGAGTTAAATATAGAGTGGTTCAACAATCTCCCCTTTTTGGTAATGACAAAATTTATGAGAATTTTCTGACACAAATACTAGGCATAGAAAATTCATAGAACATACATACTCTCCCCCTTTTTATCACTAACCAAAAAGGAAAGATCTTACCATGCATTCTCTCCCCTTTGTGAAAATTTCTTACCATTGAGGGGTTCAACAATGATTGACATTAGTAGATAACTTCCCGTTAGTCTAAGCTCCCCCTTAGTCTGAGCTCCCCCTGAATGAGATACTCTACCTGAAAGAGACTTGCAAATAATTGTTAGTAATATTAACATTTTAAAAAAAATAAATTAATGACTACTCCCTCTTCAGATATGAGTTGGATGAAGAGCTGACAGTCATCAGTGCCTTGAGCATCCTTGATCCTGATGCTCCAAGGCTATCCTGTAAATAAACGACTTAGTAGTAGGTACCCAAATCGTTTTGGGTCCTTGATGGTTAGATGCATGAAAATAACTTTTAGGAATCCAAACTAAGTGCCTTGTTGTGCAAGTATTTACTATGTGTCCTAATTTATTGCAATGAGAACAATAATGAATATAAATTGTTTTGCCGTTTTTATTATCTTTGTACTGTCTATTTAGAACACAATTTTTGGAAACCTTTTCTTTTACAGAGACCTTTTTCTGAGGCATCTTGGTTTCTTTTACAAATTTTGGTAATGGATATTTTTTAGGAATTATGACTTGTTTTCCTTTTTCAGGAGGTATGTAACCAAGCCATTGTTTGTTATTTCCAGATTTTGATCTGTTTAAGCATAGGGCTAAAGATGTTTTTCCTTTAGTTAATTTTCTAACTGATTCTTTTAAATACAGATTTTCTTCAGTTAGAGTTTTTAATTTTTCTTCTAACTCTAACTTCTCATTATTCTTACTTTTCAAATCTTTATTTAAAAGATAATTATTATCTTTACATTCTTTTAATTGTTACTCGTAAGCTCGCAGGGTGGCGTTTGAAAATTCTTTCACAGGCTGGTCGAGCTGTCCTTATCCGCTCTGTGCTTCAAAGCCTTCCTGTATACTTGGCTAGCTCAATGTCTATCCCCATAGCCATCTGCCACCAGATTAATCGTATCTGTGCAAATTTTTTTTGGCAGGGTGCAGATGGACAGCATAGACGCCACTGGGTGGCGTGGTCTTCTTTGCAAAAGCCGTTTGTTGAGGGTGGTTTAAATTTCAGGGATCTGGGTGCTCTCCAAATTGCCATGGCGGCTAAACAAATTTGGAACATTTTGAATGGGGATTCCCTTTGGTCCAGGTATGCCAAGCAAAGATTTCTATCTCATTCGCATTTTAGTGATGTTATCAACCCTTTTCCTATGGGTATTTCCGAAAGAATTTTCTACCGAGCTCAGGAGGTTCTTCAGTCGAATATTAGATGGACGAGTGGCGATGGCTCCTCAGTTCGATTCTTCAAAGATATATGGCTGGGTCATCTTCCTCTTCGTCATGCTCTTCACAACTCCGCTGCCAGTATGCTACAGCCTAATGTTACCCTTAAGGATATGGTGAATGATGAGGGTAATGTCATATGGGACTCCTTGACTGTTACACCTCAATATGTGAAAAGCTTGCTTTCAGACAAACCAGATACATTTGTCTGGTCACCTTGTGGTCGGGGAGTTTTTTCTGTTAATTCTGCATATCATATTGCTGCTGATCATGGAGTTCCTCGTGATGTTTGGTGGAAACTGTGGCATCATTTGATCCCCCCGCGGGCAGCACTGTTTGGTTGGAGGCTTCTTCACAGGGCGGTGCCTGTTGACTCCAGGATTATGGATTGTGGTTTCTCTATGATTTCAAAATGTGCCTGTTGTTCTTCCCACAAGCAGGAATCTTTGGACCACTTATTTATTGACAGTGACATTGCTTAGGTCTTGTGGAAGTGGATTGCTCCGCTGTTAAGTAATCATTTAAACTGGAGTAACCACGTTTCAACCCGGTTATGGAGTGTTCTTGTTTCAACCCGTATGAAGTCGCCCGTTCTTTTTGCTGGTTTTGTCTCTTGTATTCTCATGCTGTGGGAAATATGGAAATTCAGGTGTTCTGCTCGCATGGAGGGCTCTTTCCGGACTATGGACTCCATCAAGCATACTATTACGATATCGGTGCGCAGAATTTTGGAAGGCGTCAATTTCATTGGTGATCTACCTTTTAACCAGGCTCAGATTCTTCACTCCTTCAACTTACAGGTTTCGGCTACCAGGAAGGCTCCAATTTTCGTCAAGTGGGTTCCTCCGTCCTCTGATTACAGTCTTAACGTGGATGGTGCATCGAAGGGCAACCCGGGCATCAGTGGGGGTGGCGGTTGTGTCAGGGATTCTAGAGGCAATCTCTTATGTGCCTTTGCATTTTCGTATGGTATTGGTAGCAGTATTGTGGCAGAGTCAAGGGCGATCCATGATGGGTTACGGTTATCCTTGGAGCGACATTATCCGATTTCGGTATTATATTCTGATTCTGCTGTTATTCTTAGAGCTATCTCAGTTGGGCAAGCTCCCCATTGGGCGGTTTTCCCTTGGTGGCGCGGTATTTGTGACATGATCCGTATCCTCAATCCGAAATTGGTGCATACCTATAGGGAGGGTAACCAGGTAGCTGACTCGTTAGCCAACTTTGCATGTACTAATGAGTCCTATCTAGTTTTCTCCGAGCTTAGTGAGCTTTCTTTTAATGCTCGGGGTGCCTTATTGGTGGATCGTCTAGGCTTACCTAGTTTTAGACAGCCTTGATCTTCATTCTTTCTCTTGGTTTTTCTTTTGGTTGTTGGTGGAGATCTCTCTTGGAGTCGGGTGTAAGCTTCCTCACTTTTTTTATGGGAATAAAATCTACCCCTTTGGTGTTCGCCGGGTGGAGTGAGAACACCTTCTCCTGCTGGGAGGGGGTGCACTCTGCTTGTCGCTGACCCATTGGCGGCTTTTTAAAAAAAAAAAAAAACATTCTTTTAATTGTTCTTCTAATTGTTCCATTTCTGATTTAAGATCAGAATTAGTGTTTTCCAAATAAGTAAGGTTGTTCTTGATATTTTTCAATTCTTTTACAACAACCTTTTGTTTATCATAAAGTTCATTAAAAACTTGTTCTAAATCTTCAGATTCTGATCCTGAATCTGTGCAAGAATCAAAAGATAAGTTAGAATGTACCTCATCTAGTCCTACCATGAGGGCTAGATTTACCTGCTCTTTCTCCTGATTCTGAGCTTGTGGCCTCATCATTTTCCCAAGCATCCGCCATAGCTTTTCTTTTGAATTTCTTGTGCTTCCTTTTAGACCTTTCTGGTTGACCAGTCTTCTTTAGTTTAGGACAATCTGGTCTTAGATGTCCAGGTTTTCTGCATTCATAGCAGACTAGTTCTTTTTCTTTTCTCTCTTTCTTTTGAATCCTTCTTGATCCATTTTTCTTCTTCTTGAGAATTTTCGGAAGCTTGGACAGTACTTCATCTACGTCACTGTCTTCAGAATCTGCATTTTTTGAACTAGAAGAAGAGGAAGTGGAAGGAGCAACTGCAACTTTAAGAGCATTAGTACATTTTTCTTTGATGAGCTTTCAGATAGCCGCTCCATATTAATTTCATGTGCCATGAGGGAACCTATTAAGTTATCAATAGAAAGTTTGGTTAAGTCATGGGCTTCTTCAATAGCAGTTACTTTAGGTGTCCATGAAAGAGTTAAGGACCTAAGTATCCTTCTAACAGTTTCCTAATCAGAAAGATTTTTACCAAGAGAACTCAGACCAACTACTATGCTCGAAAATCTATTATACATCTGAGTGATATTTTCGTTTGGAAGTATTTTAAATTGCTCATATTATGAGACAAGAATATCTATCATAGTTTATTTTACTTTATTTGTTCTTTCATAAGTTATCTGCAGTTTATCCCATATTTCTTTAGTTGATTTACATGCAGATACTCTACTAAATTCTCTTTTGGATAATGCACAACATAAGTAGTTCTTAGCTTTAATGTTTAAAGATAATTTACTTTTATCTGCTGTTGTAATGGCTGTAGTGCCTGGAACAGGAACAATAACATAATCACCTACCTCGATTATCTTCCATAGATCAAAGTTGTGCCTTGAATGAAGCATTCCATTCTCATCTTCAAATATTGGTAGTCCTCTCCATCAAAGAATGGAGGTCTGGTGACTAATTAACCTTCAGCATATCCTTGAGCTGCCATGGATCTTCTCTAAGATCCTTAGATCTTCTTGAATGATCAGAGAACCTCTCTCTGATACCACTTGTTAGCCCTTTTGGTATGGCAGCAAGCTAACCTAGAGGGGGGGTGAATAGGTTTTCTGAAATCTGAAACAAAAACTTAAACATAAAAATTTATCACTTGAAAGTTTGGTTAGTTTAGTGTGATAAAGAGTAGCAGTGTGGAAGCAAGTAAACAATCACACAAATAACACAAGGGATTTATCTTGGTTCGGCCCTTCCCACATGGAAGTCCTACATCCAGTCCCCAAGCAACCTCTTGGGATTTTACTAACCAAGGGTACAGTCCCCCTCAAAGACAATACAACACCCAGCACCCCAGCTGGTCTTCTTCTCTTTCCCGGGCAAGAAGGCAGCCCACTTCTCTTACAGGTAAAGAAGCCAACCTCTTGGTACAAACCCCAGTGCGGTTCTGCTAGACACAAATCCCTAGCTAGGTTCTACACTATATACAGTCCTACAGTTGGACAGAAATATTTCTTAGAAAAGAAAGAACACGACTGAGAGTTGGAACATATGAAAACCAACTAAAAGAAACTCTCAGCTAAAAGACTCTCTCCCCCAGATTACAAGATGCACACAGAGAGAGTGAAGAGAGGAGAAGGAGCTTGAATGCTTGAGTGCTTCAGTTGCTTGAACACTTCTTTTTGGCTTAGGCTCTTTCTCTCTTTTCCTTTGAGTGTATGTGGCATTGAGGTTCCTTACTGGTTGTAAGCTCCTTCAAAGATCTTCAAGAAAAACTCTTTGTTCTTCTTCAGCCTTGCTTCATCTTTTATATGAACAGCTTTGAACAAATCCGTTGAGGAGATCCGTTGGAGTTCTAGCCATTGCAGAAGAAAGTGTTTAGATAAAAGAGTGTTTCTATAAAAAAGGCTCATACCTCTATGTTTCCTATTGCCACCCAAAAGTAGTAAGTAATCCCCTTTTTGTTGGCAGGAAAGAAGAGATCTAGAGAGATACGCAAAAAGATCTCCTGTCAGAAAGATAGAGGATTACACAAATTAAGAATATTTGACTTTTTCACTAGATGCCAAAAAACATTTTGAAATATAAAGGAAATCTATGTTTAAATGATCAAATCCATATTTGAGTGACCGAATCCATGTTTTTACAAGCGAATCCATGTTTGAGTGACCAAATCCATGTTTTTATAAGTGAATCCATGTTTGAGTGACCAAATCCATGTTTTTACAAGCGAATCCATGTTTGAGTGACCAAATCCATGTTTTTACAAGCGAATCCATGTTTGAGTGACCAAATCCATTTTTTACAAGCGAATCCATATTTGACTTACCAAATCGATGTGAGAGGCAAATCGATGTTTCACTTACCAAATCGATGTGAGAGGCAAATCGATGTGAGAATTACTTATCAAATCCTTATGGGATCAAATCGATGTGAGAGTGAATCCTTATGAGAGTGAATTCTTATGAGAGCAAATCACACATCAATAATGTCATAAAATTATATTTATTAGAAAAACATGACATTTAATTTATTATTAGAAAAATATGATATTAAATATATTTAATATTTAATTAATCATATAAATTTATATTTTGTAGGAAAACTTGATATTTAAATGTATTTAATAATATTTAGTTAATCATAAATTTTTTTTTTCACCAAAATATAAGGGTTAAATATAGAGTGGTTCAACAGTACTTGTTAATGACTATGTTATGGAACTGAGTATGTACATTCATGTGAATATATGTGAGAAATGGAATCTTATATGTGTTCAATGTGTTTCTTTATATTTTCACGGACACTTGTGATTGATATCCCTTGCGAGGCTTCAGCCCGACCGTAGGAGGCGGAGTCGTGTCGGAGATGTTAATGGGTTAATGGGCTTGAACGACAAGGATCGTCTCAGTAAGCTTGTTCCAAAAGGTCATAGGAGTTTTTGAAACTAATCGAGGAGACTTGAAAAATTGCATATGCAATCAATGAAGAAGAAAATTTATGCCAGTAATGTAGATTTCTGACTCTTATAAGAGAAACTTTTTTTGTATTTAAAAAAGAAATATTTACTTTAAAGTGTACTTTAGATCTCTCATTACATAATACAATGCTTTGTGTTCACCTAACATAAGGTTTTTAAAATAAAACAATATATTTCAAAAAGACAATAAGTGTTTCTCTTCTTACAAAACACCATAAAATAGTGGTGGCTAAAGTGTCTTGGACAATCCTAAGATCATGATGGCTATAATCATACTTCGTTGGTGCTTGTTTCACACATTTGAAAAACAAAGAGGCCAGAGCTAGCTTCCTTAAAAGGATGAGGCAGAGCAGATAAAAATAGCATGAAACCATTACATGGGATATAGATCAATCATTAAGATGGAAGCCTGGGTAGCATTGAGAGCCATCGAAGCAGCGCACAAAGTAAGAAAGAAACAAAGATGAGTTGTTGCTGGTGGTTCTGGTGATTTTGGCTTGAAAGTTTCGATTTCGGTGAGATTTCCACGCAAAGAGGGCGTCCGAAGCGTGAGAAATGTTAATTGAGGATTGTTCTTTGTGTTCTTCACGATGGTATGGAGATTTCTCTATTTCTTTGCGTTGTTTGAATGGTTTAAAGTATGTGAATCATGAATCAATGTGTGGATGTGATTTCTAGATGGTTTAGTTGGTTTGTAGAGGTTTGGATTGAATGGAAATGAGTGAAAATCGTAGGTTTGAATTTCTGTCTGAGAAAGCAACGGGTCAGGTTGTCACGTTCGAATGTGGCCTCCCACCCCGACACGTTCTCAAAGGTGAACATGGCTTATCGAGCAGTCACGTTCTTAACGCGACCATTGGCCCCGTTGCGTTCAGCTTCCCGAAGAGTAAAGGTTGTGTTTGAGTAGTGTGGGTCCTTTGGGGACCCGATTTTAGTGTTTCTTCATTCGTTTGATGTATTTAACTGATGTAAAGATTGTTATTAGTGGATTCAAGAGAATTAGGTGGCTTGTTGATTACGTAAGGTTAATTTGTACGATACGAGGTAAACTCATGTACGTAAAGTGTTGAGCAGAATGAAGGTTGTTAGTTATGAATTGATAGAATTGGATCGATTTATTGTTAGCTAGAATCTATGGTTTATTATGTTGTTGTTTTTATGATAGTTGAAGAAGATGGTTTATAAGCGAATGGTTTAAAGGTTATGAATGTTTAGTTTAAAGATGTGGTTTGGTATTCAGTATTGATTAGTTATGTCTTGTCATGGTTTACCGAGTTTGGTGGTCCGACACTTAATCCTGAATACCTCTCCAGGCACGTTGTGTTCGGGGTTTGTTCTGGTACTGTGTGTTCCGTAGAGGTTTGTCTCGTCTTTCTGGACACTCTCACTCATTTGTTGAGTAGCCCGTCCAACTGAGGGAAAGATGACTGTGTTGGGGCAACGACTTGAGATGTGAGTGTTTGTTCTGTTTGGTCGCTTATAGCACACTCGTAGTTGGGAGACAGACACCAGTAGATGTACTGGTCCCCAGCTAGTCTCGTGTTTCCATAGCCTCACTATAAGGGACTCATAACCCTTAAAGATGTGTCATATGTGGGTCTGCTGAGTGGTTGTGTGCAGGTGGTCTTGGTTGGTCTCCACAGTTTGTTTGTACTTGTAGATGTGGAGCGGCAGTTGGACCTTTCTTCCATGGATGTGAGACTGAGAGGTGTTTTCTATGTTGGTTTGTCTGAGTTGGATGTTGGCATCATGAACCAGTAGTCAGGACCCATGTGGTAGCATCGTTCCTTTTGACTCTACTTGTTGGTTTACTTCATAGAGAGTGTGGTTCTATTTAGCTTGTACCGTTCGTGGTACTGTTAGCCTATTGATTTCTATAATGTTCTACTAGTGATTTTTGGTTCAATGGGTATCTGGTTTTTGTAGCTTGTAGATGTCGGTTTATAACAGATTTATTGGTATTTCTGTTAATTATAATTACCTTGAGTAATTAGCTATTTAGCTGTGGATTATGCAACATTTTCTTGTGGTGATTAGAAAGCATGTGTAGCCTCCAACTTTCGATGTGTTTCCTTCTAGTTGTTATATGTAAGTTGACCAACAGACTTGTGTTATTTAGTGCTTTTCATTTACTACGTGTGGATTATATAAATTGTGATTTTGAGGAATTTCCCTGGTAAGCATGTGACTTTGTGAGGCTCATCCCTGCACACCCCTTTCAGGTGTTTAGTGAGCATGGTATCATAGTGGCGGACCTATACCACCAACAGTAGTGTGAGCTTTGACTCTTGTTGTGCACCTTGGTGCCCCAAGTTCCTGTACTTTTTTTTTGGAACTATAATAATGTATTGGAACAATGTAATTTTATGAATATTTATGAAATCATGTACTTTATCATGTATTCTTATACAGTGTGGTTGTCTTTTATATTCTCACTAGACACATGTGTGTGATATCCCTTGCGAGACTTTGGTCTATTCGCGAGAGGTGGGTCTAGATATGAAGCCTTTTCGAGCATAAATATCCAAGATCATTACAGTTGGTATCAGAGCAAAATCCGAGTAGAATATGAAATGATATTAAGATTAGAATGTCCCAAAATATGATTTAATGTCTATTGTTTGTAGTGGGTCTACGGGTTTCTATATGAGGATTTATGTAACGACCTAACCTCCCGAACCTCCGGCAGGGCCCCAAAGTTTGGACCGCCACCCACAGATCCGAAGACCCGAAAGGGTTCGAAGAATAGTCTAGTGAGATATGTACTGAATTTAAATAACTATAACAAGATATATAGCTGTACAACCTATCCCAAGTAAAAACACAGGTACAAAAAGAAAGGTACAGTCCTTAAGGGCCATACCCCGAGAACTTGCAAAGCAAAACTCTCAACTCACTCAAGTACAAGAGCTCACAAAACTCACTCTCACTGCTGCTAATAGCACATGACGCCACAGTCGTCTCCGCAAACCATATGACATTGAGCACCCGTGACGACGAGCCCCTAGCTGAAGAGAGTAGGGGGGGGGGGGGGTTGAGCCCCGCGAACAAGGCCCAATAGGGATTACCAGTCCCTCACCGGCCATAGCAGCAGAAACTCTGAAAAATAGGAAACTACACTAGAAAGCTGTATAGTAAGGAACACCTACAGCAGGATACTACAAAGTAGTGGAACAGAACAATACAATGCCACGTCCCCCAACCAAGGTCGTGACACACACGACTCCTACAAAAACCAACGGAGTTGGGCACAAAGCAAAAGCAACCCTCGGCACACCCGCCGAGACCACGCAACAACTAGGTGAGAATGACGTCTCACCACAAGCATGGCCACCTCAGACCTCCACAAGGTCGAGGGCCCACAAGTAGAACCACCCAAGACCTTGGACACACCACAAGGTTGGGAAACCACATACGCCAGTGCCACCACAGACTGGCACCAAGGAATGGGACTATGGAACCAAGAGAACGCCAAAGGGGAAACCACCAGAAGTATGGGCCAAGAAGGCTAGACCAATGATGCCCACGAAAACTAGGGACGACCAGGCTATAATTGTCGTGCAAGCTAGGGCAACGGATAACACTTGGAAACTCCATGAGGAAACACCATCACAACAACAACAACCAAGCCACCGCCGCTGGCAACCAAGAGGAGGACACGCCGTCCACTCCCTCTGCTCACCAGCCTGGCTCCTGCCTCTAACCTCCCCGAAAGAGCAAGACAGAGCTGCCACAGAACACTAGAAGAACACACGCACCACCACAGCCTGGCCACGTTGTGGCCCCATGCCTAGTACCACTACATGGCTCTAGAACCAACATAGAGAGAGGCAAAGAGAAAAAGGACTGTCTATGACGCACCAGGAAGAAAACACCTCAATGACCTCAGCGTCCCTGTAATGACCCGACCTCCAGAACCCCTGCCAAGGACCCTAAAGTTTGCACCGCCACCCACGGATCTGAAGACTCGGAAGGGTTAGAAGAATAGTCTAGTGAGATATGTATTGAATTTAAATAACTATAACAAGATATACAGTTGTATAACTTGTCCTAAGTAAAAGCACAGGTACAAAAAGAAAGGTGCAGTCCTTAAAGGGCATACCTCGAGAACTTGCAAAGCACAACTCTCAACTCACTTAGGTACAAGAGCTCACAACACTCGCTCTCACTACTGCTGACAGCACATGACGCCACACCCGTCTCTGCAAACCATCCGACACTGAGCTCCCGCAATGATGAGCCCCTGGCTGAAGAGAGTAGGGGGAGTGAGCCTCGTGAACAAGGCCCTATAGGGATTACCAGTCCCTCACTGGCAAGAGCAACAGGAACTCTGAAAACAGGAAACTACACTAGAAATCTGTAAAGTGAAGAACACCTATAGCAGGATACTACAAAGCAGTGGAATGGAACAATGTAATGCCATGACCACCAACCAAGGTTGTGACACACACACAACTCCCGTAGAAACCAATGGAGTCAGACACCAAGCAGAAGCAACCCTCGACACACCCGCCGATATCATGCAACAACTAGGTGAGAACGATGTCTCACCACAAGCACGACCACCTCAAACCTCCACAAGGTTGAGGGTCCACAAGCAAAACCACCCTGAAAAGATCACGAGGTTGGAAAACCACACCCGCCGGTGCCACCATGGAAGGCACCAAGGAACGGGACTACAAAACAACAGTTAAGTCCTACACAAGGCATACTGAGAGAACACACGAAGCGGAAACCACTAGAAACACGGGCCAACAAGGCCAGACCAATGATGCCCAAGAAAACTAGGCACGGTCAGGCAACAACCACCGTACAGGCAAAGGCAATGGATAACACTTGGAAATTTCATGAGGAAACACCGTTACAACAACAGTAACCAAGCCACCGCCACTGGCGGCCAAGAGCAGGACACGTTGTAGATACCGTTTTCCGCTCACTTTTTAGGGGGGCGAAGAACAGTCCACAAAGAGGGTGGAATGAATGCGTAAGTGTGAGTGTGTGGTGTGTGGAGATGGAGTGGAAAAGCAGAAAAGACAATAAAAATAAAAAGATCGTGATCGCCAGGCACACGAGGGTGCCGAATGGAGATGCACGCGCGAGGGGTGCAAGTGGAAGAAAGTGATCGTGAGCGTACCTTTTTAGCGGGGATATTGCGCGGGGGATGATGTGGGTCCTTTCTTCCTCTACAAGCACGATCGGCCGTGGTAGAGGGCGTTTCCTTATTTGATTACCCTGAAAGGAAAGACAAATAAAAGAGACGGATTAGACGGATGTACAGTATACAAATCCTAAAAATGAATAAAATGCCATAAATGAAAGGGGAAGAACACACCTTTTGTGGTGGCTTTTAAACCCCTAAAAATGTGGTGCGTGTGTATGCATGTGTGTGTGTGTGTGGGGCGTGTGGAGCCCGGAGGAGATGAAATATAAAGGGCCACATGGGGTCCGGAGGAGGTGAAATATAAAGGACCACTTGGGGTCCGGAGGAGGGAAAAAGTGAATAGAGGAGGGGGTGCTTCCCCGGATGCCGGACGGCGTGATGGCGTTGTCGGTTGGGTGACGGAGTACGGAGAGGAGGAAGGAGGGGCAGGTGCTCCGCTCCGGTACGTGTGGGTGGCGAGGAAGAAGATGGCGTCGAGCTCCGAAGGATGAGGATGGCGTCGGTTGGCGTGGGAATCCTCCTTGGGCCGGACGATGAGGCGAAAAACCAGCAGGGGTTTGCCGCTCTGAGATTCCCCTTCTCTCTCTCTCTCTCTCTCTCCTCTCTCTATTCTCTCAAAAAAATGCCGAACCCCGCCCCTGACCCTGCGACTTCATTTTTATACGCACTAGAGCAAAATCGCGTCCAGGACAGTAGACGTGATTTAAGGTTTAATCGCATCTGAGCGGCAGGCCATGATTTAGAAGGTCGGCCGCGCATGGGGAATCACTGTACCGTCTCTCTGAATCGCGGCAGGGCATGCCGCCGTGACTTGAATCGCGACGGGATGCCCGAACGTGATTAAGACTTGCATGGTTCCGAGGCAACCGACTCACGAATGTGTTGTTTGCTGGCGTGACATTTTGGATTTGACCTCTCTGAATCGCGTCGTCTGACAAGGACGCGATTCAAGGATTTTATCATGATGACGGGCCTGCGCGCGAAGACTTTCTGGGCTGCTGTCAGACTCTGAATCGCGTCAGGGATCCAGGACGCGATTTGAAAGGCGGTTCAATGAAAAAAATGTCCACTATAGCGGACGCGAATTGAATTTTGCTTCCGGGGGCGCTGCCCCCGGAGACCCCCGCCGAGGCACTGCCCCCAGACCCCCGCGACCTGACCCCGCAGGTCGATCCGTGACCAGACCCCCTGGGGAAGCACCGAGGAAGAATGGACGATATCCAGAAATATTGGGAAAACACTCTTGCGAGGCAAAAGAATGCCGTTTTTGGGCGTTACGGCGCAACTTGAAAATTTGCCCGCGGTGGAGCCAAATTTGTGTGTCTACACACGTCGGCCTCTCCCTCTGCTCGCTAACCTGGATCCTGCCTCTAATCTCCCCAAAACAGAGAGACAGAGCCGCCACAGAACACCACATGAACGCATGCACCACCATAGCCTGGCCATGCTACGGCCCCACGCCTGACCTCCCTACACGGCTCCGAAAGCAACGCAGAGCAAGGTAGTGAGAAAAAGGACTGTCTGGGCCATGCCGGGAAGAAAACACCTCTACGACCTTAGCATCCCACCCCAGAAAGGAGAGGTCTACAAACAACTCGGCGCCGCTATTCAAACCTTGTTTTCCCCTCCACGACCAGAGTCTGACAACTAGGCCGAAGACTCGAGCACGCCCGTAGCCTGGAGTACTCCCTCAACGGGCTCAGGGGGATGGGGGTCCCAGGAAATGGAGACAACCTCTTAATGGGATTGTAGACGTGAGATTTGGCCCACCCCCGCAAGGCTCTTTTGGCCCATTAAGCGTCATTTGACCGTTTATTGACTTGCCTCGGATGCCATGTAGATGGCAGCATCGATGGCCGCCGACTACTGGTTGATGGCATAGGCCCTAGACGTCAACCCATATTGGCGTCCACATCTCTGGACGTTTGCATGAGGTTGGCGGCAGGATCGCTGGATGTCAACCGGGTTTACCTGGTCTGCGCAACTACCCCGAGAATCTAGCCCACTTGCTCCATTCTCTCGCCCATGCACCGCATGGGGCCGTTCCCAACGGGCAAATGGGCCACCTTGGCACCCCTTTGACCCAGTAAAAATCCTATTTGGCCTCTCCCCATTGGTTGGAGCTTTTATACTTCGATTGCTAAGTGTACAAGTGTGTTTCTTCACACTTGAGCATCCAAGGCTGCTGAGCTCGACCCCCACTGTCTATATAACACTCCCTTGAGCCCTCTAAGCCAAAAGAGGAGAGAGACTAGATGTCCACATGCTGCTACTTTGAGAGAAGAGAGAGAATTTGCACCCAAGCTTCATCAACTCTTCCTCTTCTCCCTCTCACACTTCGGGATGTTCAGGAGGCTTCTTCCCAAGCTGGAGGAGCCCTGTGAGGAGCTGCAATGCCAACGAACGAGGATCTACACCTCCATCCCTCTCTCTTTCCTTATTCTCTCTTTAGTTATTTGCATGTCACACACACCTTCCCATTCACTCTAGGCACGTAGGTCACTTCCCTACACACCTAGAAAGGGGTTTCCCAACCAAAAATGGAGGGAAGAACGGTGGTCATAGCACTTGTCCACCCCTCTTCTCAAGTCTGCAACCGGTACGGGACTCACCTTTTGGGCTGTCTCACTCTGTTTCTGAGCATTTACCACGCTTTCCTTAGGCTAATAGAGTGTCTTTTTGTGGCAGGAATGACTCATAGAAGACCGCGGAGCTCTTCTTTTTTGGTCGGCCGAAGAAGGAGAAGTGGAAGCCCCGTCTCCATCCGCTGCGCGAGGCCATTGCACTGACGCGATTCCATCACTCCTTGGGCACAGGTAAGGCCCCGGTGATCACAGACTCCCTCTCCTTTTGCTAGTTTGCTTTGTTTTCTCTCTAGTCAACCAAGTCAACAGGAGAGTCGACGAGGTCAACCGGAGACCCCATCATCGCCAACGAGAGGTCAGTGGTGTCCGCGAGCACCCGAAAGATCCAGCGATCGGCCGGGGACGGCCCAGAAATGAGCGTCCACAGCTCTCTTCTGGCGATCACGGTGGGACAGCTTCAGCCACTGTGGTCTGTCTGCGCCCAGGTAGACGGCAAACGATCGTGCCATTTACCCAGGTAAACGTCTATCTTTCCTGCCGTTTAGTTTCTGTTAGCGTCCATCTAGGTTGTCGTCTACTTGCTATTAGCGCCAGTCGATCTTGTCGTTTACTTGTTTCTGATGAACTGTGCATCAACTTGTATGCCGTTTAGTTTCACAGAAGCATGTTTTTGACTGTTTTTTTATTGTTTTGCTTTGATTTTGTTTTCTGTCTACTTACTGTTTGCCACTGACAGTCCTCAGTCACTGGGGGGTCACTCTTCTCACCTTTTCTAGCCTCCCCTCACATTCTAGGATCACCCTTCTTTGGTTTACAATCTTTTACTCGAGGATTCCCTCTCGAGTAAATCAGGTTGGTTCCGAAGAAAACTCTGTAAGTCCCTACATTCCGTGGATTCCCTCACGGTACGGGGTAGGAGGACCTTTTACCCTCCCAGTCTAGCTTGCCTATTTACCCGAGTCTGAGTCAGATTTGAGAGAATGACATTTACAAGTCAACATAACACATAACTTTGATCTTTAAAATTTTGGGGACGTTGTTTGATAACATTGTTTGGTAGAAACCCATATTTCTTCTAAAACAGTGTAATCACTTCATCTTAAACCATTCTAAAATCAGTAGGTTGTGTGCTAATGGACGCTTGGTTAAACTCATTAAACATGGTTGATAATCTGGCATTTGAATATGAAGATAATGTTCATGAGTTTGTCGGGATGGTTGACACAAACAACCAACCCGAAGAGTCAGTCCATTCCTCCTCTTCCTCTCAAGCTGATTTTAAGGGGAGCATGAGTTTGAGGGTCAATCCCACTTATGCACAAGACACCCATGACGACCCTGAATTCTCTAAGCTCCTTTCCCGGTACTCGCCCGAGGACATCATTTCGATGCTCTCCAAGCATACTGTTCGGGCAGCAGTCTCCCCTTCCTCTCCATCCCCTTCCCCTTTCCAAGCTTCCTCATCTAGGCCCATTCCTAGGCCTGCTACCCCTTCACGGGTTCCCGTCTCTCCTGCCCCCTTCTCCACTCCAATTCCCTCCACTCCTCTACCTACTTCTGTCCCAACTCCTCCCTTCTCCTATCCACCTCATGCTCAGCCCGCACCCCCCACTCGATCCGAATCCGTTTCCCGTTCGGAGATGGAGGGGCTTATTAGGAAGCTTTTGGCTGAATCCCTGTCCCTTTCAAAGCCTCATTCCCTCTAGAATTACTGCAAGCTTCCCAATGCCTATTTCCCTCTGGGTTCCATCTTGCCGGATTCACCATGGATTCCCACCGATGGTTGTACGATCAGGTTCTTTTAGTTCACCTCTTCCAACAATCGTTAGAAGGGGAGGCTTTGAGGTGGTTCACCTCCCTACCCACATCGGACCTCGTTAACTTCGACATCATCTCCGAGCGATTCATCTCCCACTTCTCGTATATGGCCACCCAAGTCCCTACACTTCCTGACTTGGTGGCAGAAAAGATGAAGCCGGACGAAGACTTTGTCACGTTTGCCAATCGATGGAGATCCATGGCATCAAGGGCGGATATACCCATTCTGGAGTCCCAAGCTATAACCATGTTGGTTACCAACACCACCCCCGTGCTTCGCTCTGTCCTGATGCTGAGTGAGTTCCCCTCATTCGCACACCTTTACAATCGAGCCATGGTGGTCCATAACCAAATTAAGGACTCCTCTTTGCCACACTTTTTCGAAGGGAAGCCCAAGGGACGTAACGCTCCCGCGGCACCTACCACCGAGGGGGTGATCGTCAATGAGTCTGTCAATGCTTGCAGTCAGCCATTGAGGCCTCCAAACAAGCCTTCCAATCCTCCATCTAATCTTTCCAACCCTCACCAGTTCCCGTCACACCCCTCCAAGCCTTACTCGGTTGTTCCCCCTCCTGCTGGTTACACCCGGCCTGGCCCTAAGAGGTCTCACTACCCTCCTCTACCTGAGACCCTTGAGAACGTATTCTTCGCCCTTATGTCCTGCGATGCTATCCAACTCCCCCCACAAAGGGAGAACATCAATCCGATGGTGGACACCTCCAAATACTGTCCGTACCACAGGGCCCATGGTCATCAGCTCCATAACTGCTTTACCTTCCGTGACTGGGTGTATGACATGAACGATCAAGGAAGGATTAACTGGGAGGATGTCAAGGTAGCCATAGCGAAGTCTAGGTATACCAAGAAAGAGTTGGTTATCGTCCAAAACCCTCTCCCCAGCTACCAAAGTAACAACCCCTCCTCCTCTAGGACCCAGGAGAACGTCCACACCATGACGCATGCAGAACCCCGAGTCGTGAGGAGAGAACAAAAGTGGGGGGTAGAGGGCTCTGAAGAATGGTACCCGTGTCCTTCCATAGAGTCTGAGGAACCTTCCACTACAGTAGACGCCATTTTAGAGGAGCGGCCTTTAGTCCTCATTCGACCAATCCGTCAAGAGGCCTACCCTCCTACCGTCCCTGCTCTTGAATCGTCTACCCCCGAGACCAGACCTCTCTAGTTAATCCTCCCCGGGTCTCAGGAAGATGTTCATGTCACGCTCAGGAACCGGATCGTTCCTCCACCCCCGCGGCCTTCGCAAGATGAGGAGGATAATGGACCCCCACCACCCGCCGGCACCGAATATGACATTCTCCAACACCTAGATAAGACGCCCGTGAGGGTGTCTATTTTGGAATTGATTCGGAGGTCGCCGTCTCACTAGTCCACCCTCCTCCAATTTCTCCAGAAGATCATGGTCAATGATGACCTCCCTCCTAGTGGGGTCACCAATGCCATTCTCTCCCTTACCCAAGGACCCTCAATGTCTTTTTCGGATAAAGATCTTGCCGCCCCCGAGTGCCGTTCGCTTCCTCTCTATCTTACCATCAACCTCAATGGGGTTTCAGTAGACTCCACTATAATCGACATCGGGGCATCTGTCAATGTATGTCCGATGAAGACCCTCAAGAAATTGGGTTTGGGGGAAGATAATCTGGAGAAAATCTGCTCCACCATCGCTGCCTATGACAACTCCAAAAGGGTTGCCAAAGGCAAGATTGCTCTTCATCTTGAAATCGGGCCCGTTACTATATCTTCTAAGTTTTTAGTCCTCGACGTCGATCCGACCTACAAGGCCATTCTCGGTCGTCCATGGCTAGAACAAACCTTAGGGGTCCCTTCCACCGCCCATCAGTGCTTCAAGTTTCCTTTCAATGGGCGGATTATCAAAATCAAGAGCATTCCTACCCTGGAAACTCTTAATTCCATCACCTCGGAGCAGATGCCGCATTTGTTCATTCCGGACAAGGGGTAGAAGCCGGTCATGTCAATCTTTGACTTCCCCTTGCCCTGTGATCTCAGCCAATCTCCCCAGTCAGCTAAAGAACCCCATGTCCCATGCCCCCAAGGGAAAGGTTGGGAGGTAATGGCTAGGATCGGCTATATACATGGCCGAGGGTTGGGAAAGAACCAGCAGGGTCCTGTCCACCACACCCAAGTCAAGAGGCCGCTAGATAGGGCTGGTCTAGGTTTTCACCCAGACCCCATTCATCCAGACCCATTTATTCCCTATCAACCTCTTACCTGGACCCTGAAGGAACATTTCGTTGAGGGGCCCCTCCAACTGGGAACTCGGGAACCCGTGATAGAGGAGTTGTCCGACTCGGAAAGCGATGAAGAAGAGGACACCCAATTAGAGGAAGTCTCCGAAGATTTTGGCCTTCTCTCGCTCTTCGGTTCTGACTCTCCATCTCCACCATCTCCCTCTCCATCTCCTTCTCCCTAAGCTGAGGTGCGCCCGGTACCTGACTCTCCTCCCCCTTCTTCAACTTCTTCTTTCTCCCTTCTTTCTCCACCTGTTCTATCTCCATCCTTCGCATGGCCAGTCGAGGTTGCCTTAAGTCAGCAGCTTATGGTTCTAGGCCTTGATTCCTGAACGCGTGACATTGTTGACTGTGCACTCTCGTTGTTCAAAGTTCATTGCATAGATTAATATGCTCACTTCCTCTAAACTGTCTCAAAAAATTGAAACAACAAAGATGAACTAGCATGGTGGTGAGCACGGGTCATATCCACGGAGAGGCCGAATAGAATTTGATTTAAACTACTTTAACTTGAAATCAATGTACCCTCACAATAAAGGGATCAAACAAGTAGACAGAAGTCTGTAAAGAAGCAGAAGTCATTCGGACTCTAAGTACAACAGCACATAAGAAATCTCCACAACACAATAGAAATGAACCAATGCAATAGAAATGGAAGAATATAGCTCCACTGGATTGGATTCCTCTCAACACAAAAAAAAGAAATAAGAAGCAATAAAATAAATTCCACTGGCTCAATCACAGCAAAAGAAGAAAATCCCAAAAATCATGTGCTCAAACCCCCCAGAAATAGCAGAAGTCGTCACCCTCCCCTACTATGTTGAAAGGAAAATTACAGAAAAAAAACAAATGAAAAAAAATGCCAAAAATCACAACCAGCCAAGCCCCTGGACTCAGAATCCAATCTTCACAGTAGCAAGAAGAAGCCTCTGATCTCTCCAACATAGAAGGAAGAAAACAACATTGGCACAATCTTCACTAAAATATAGAAAGAAAAAAAAATAGAATTTGACAATCGCACTTAATTGAACTAAGCAACACAGAAGAAATGGGAATTAAATGCAATAAAGCCACTGGATCACCCTCTGGAACATAAGGAAATAGAACATGCAAACTAAACTGGATCAACCTCACTATTCCCAACAGAAGTGAAAATTGTCGACATCAACAGAGAAGAAGAAATTTCTAGTTATATCCTACCCAACAGGAGAACAGAGGAAACAAGAAATTGAATGGATCGAACCTTGAATGCAGAAGAAATGGGAACATAAATTTTCCTCCCAACAACGGCCAACAGTAAGAAACTTATCCAAAACAAATCCCAGCCGTCTCCCCAAGCGATCTCACAACTCCCAGAAGCAAAGAAAGGAAGCCTTCTATTGCACATTTGCATTGAATCGATCCATAGCCGCAGCGAAGAGAGAAGAACATAAATTGCAAGCAAATCACAGCAATATAATGGCAAAAAATAGATTCCTAAAAATTCTCACTCGCCCAACCTCTCAACTATGGAAGAACAGGAAAGAACTAAGAAATCCTCCAAATGCTAAACCTCTGCTCTTCTCCAAGAAGAAACTACAGAAATAAAACTGGAAGCTAATAACTCCTAAAAATTCTCCACACCCGAACCTTACAGAAGAACTAAAAGCTAAAACCCCCAAAATTCTGAACCTCCCAATCCCCTTTCCTGCTCTGCTAAAACAGAAAATACAGGAAAAACTTAAAAAAAATATAGAAGCTAAAATTTCCTAAAAACCGAACCCCCGGAGAAGAGGACCTTGGGGTCCTTTTATAGACACCTGGGACTCTGCTTCCTGCCTCCTGGATCACCAACTTTGCAGCAGCACCAGGATCGCCATCTCTCCTCACCTGGATCGCCAGCGTCGCACGACCTCCAGCTCAGCACGAGCTCCTCAACGGATCCGGCCACTGCATACCCAGCCTCCATCGCTCAGCAGCCCCTGGTGCACTGCCTGCCTAGAACGCCAGATCTGTACACCTCAGCCACCTAGTCCATCCGCCATTCGCCAGCACAGCTGGAGCGCTCCACACCGCCAGGTCCTCCCGATCGCACAGCACACATGACCCAGCCATGCCGCCATGCGCATCTGCTTCAGCCCTGGCCGCAGCCGCTCTCCACGAACAACACACACTCGCCTGGGCGCTGGCCGTCCAGGCCCTGCACTGCCCAGATCAGGCGGCCTGCGCCTTCACAGCACCAGCCGTGCACGCCATCAACACACATGACCAAAGCAGCGTCTAGCTGCTTCCAGCAACTTCTGCTGGTTCCATTCGCCTGGGGGAAGACAAGAAAATGTTAAGTGGGGTATGTGGCCAATGGGATGGTGAGTAATTTATTTGTTTATTTAATAAGGTGAGGTGGGTTATGTAAAATGTTGATTTATTAATGTTTGTAGGAATTAAAAGATACATACAAGAATCAAAGATTTGTATACAGTGTATTTACAAAGAAAACCCTTTATTAGTCAAACAAGCATTGACTTTATTAAATGAACATTTTAACTATGTGTTCTACCCAAAACTTTAACTAAAATGCTCATACATGAATAGAATGCAAATTTAAAATCAAATTGTGCATTATTTATGGATAAAAGATGTCTAAAAGGGTCTAGTCTAGAGTTGGGTTTAGGATTAGAAGAGTCTAGATCCGCTCAGCCATGTGTGCGCAAAGAGAAGGGTAGGCAAGTTCCTGCCCATTATGTCATGGCTTTGGCTGAGAGGTGTGCCAAGTTAAGTCAAGTCCCAAAGTTTCTTGAGGAGCCTACCCTTATTGAATCAGATTTTGAAGAAGGCGACTCTTTAGATGACGGTTTAGGAGTTTATCTGCTAGATTTTGTTGAGAAAGATGAGCTGGGAGATCCTGGGTCGGAAGAAGAGGACCCAGTGAGCTCCTATGTGGATGGCACAAAGAGGTTCGATGAGCCAACCATGGCTGCGGACGAGCCCACTAAAGAGGTCAACCTTCGCACTAAAGAATCCTTGAAGATAGTTTTGATTAGTGCCAACTTGAGTGTTGAAGAAGAAGAAGCTCTGATAGCTATTCTCAAAGAATTCTCCGTTGGTTTTGCTTGGTCCTATGAGGACATGCCAGGACTTGACACCTCTTTGGTCGAGCACCGGTTGGTCCTAAAAGCTGATGCCAAAGCCGTCATACAAAAGCTGAGAAGGCTACATCCCAAGATTGCACTCAAAATCAAAGAGGAGGTTGACAAGTTGCATAAAGCCAAATTCATTAGGGTTGTGCTATATCCGCAATGGGTAGTTAATATCGTCCCTGTGATGAAGAAGGACATTAAGGTTAGGATCTGTATAGATTTCCGTGACCTTAATCGTGCCTGCCCAAAGGATGATTTCCCTCTCCCACACATAGATGTCCTAGTGGACAACACTGCCAGCTTTGAGATGTTGTCTTTTATGGATGGTTTCTCTGGGTATAACCAGATCCGTCTGGCGGAGGAAGACCAGGAGAAAACTTCTTTCACAATGCCCTGGGGGACCTACTGTTATGTCGTCATGCCCTTCGGATTGAAGAATGCGGGAGCCACCTATCAAAGGGCAATGATGGTGATTTTTCATGACATGATGCATGCGCACATGGAGGTCTATGTAGATGATGTCTTGGTTAAATCAAAGACTCGACATGGCCATGCTGAGGTCCTCCGAGCAGTTCTCCAGCGGTCTAGAGAACATAATCTTAAGATGAGCCCCAAGAAATGTGTCTTTGGTGTCTCCTCGGGGAAGTTGCTTGGGTTCATAGTAAGCAAGTGGGGAATTGAAATTGATCCTAATAAGGCCAAAGCAATAATCGACATGCCTCCTCCTAGGAATATCAGAGAAGTTAGAGGGCTAATTGGTAGACTTCAGTTCATTAGGAGATTTATCTCCCAGCATTCGATCCGTTGTAAGCCCTTCTTTGAGATGCTTAGAGGAGAGGCTAAGTTTGATTGGAATGATAAATGTCAAAAGGACTTTGGTGAGTTGAAGAGTTATCTGTTCAATCCCCCTGTTCTCGCTCCTCCGGTCTTGGGTCGGCCTTTATTGCTCTATGTGTCAACCACTGAAGATTCAACTGGAGCAGTTTTGGCCCAATACGATGATGAGAAGAAGGAGATAGCGGTGTACTATTTATCCAAGTTGTTCAATGAAGCTGAAAAGAAGTACACCGCTATGGAAAGAACGTGTGCGGCCGTCGTCTGGGTTGCCGAGAAGTTAAAGCATTATTTCCTCACTCATGAAGTGAAACATCTGGGGCGTATGGACCCTATTCGGTACTTGCTTGAGAAGCCTGTCCTGACTGACCGGTTGATGAGGTGGCAGAGTTTCCTCAATCAATTTGATATCACCTACGTCAACCAAAAGTCAATCAAGGGACACTCTATTGCTGAGCATTTGGCCCACCACCCCTTGCCTTTATGCTCTCCCGTTGATGAAATCTTTCCCGATGAAGAGTTAGGAGCCATTATCGATGGTGAACCTTCGTGGGTACTTTACTTCGATGGGGCCCTCAATTCCAAAGGGTGTGGAATAGGGGCAGTCCTCCTCTCACCGGAAGGGGTAGTCATTCCGCACGCCTACCAGTTAACCTTCCGAGCCACGAACAATGTGGCCGAGTATGAGGCGCTTTTAGCTGGCCTAAAAATGGCATTATTGCTCGGAGTCAAGGAGTTAAGGATAATTGGTGATTCGCAGTTGATACTCTGAAAATCTCTTAGCAAGTACCAAACCCGGGACCCCAAGTTGAAACCATACTAAGAGTTGGTAGGAAAGGTCGTCCGGCAGTTTAGGAAGCTCACTCTAGTTCACACTCCTACGGCTCAGAATATCCTAGCAGATTCACTCGCTTCCCTAGCGTCTTCCATTCCCATTCCTTTGGGAAAATCTTCTGAAACCGTCTCTATCCAAAGGTTGAGAGTCCCTTCCCATGTAGATCCTTGGTTTTCTCAACTCACGTCTCCTTCTCCATCCCTTCGAGTCCACGCGCTCTCAAAAGAGCCAGAAATCGACCTCGAAGATGGTCATCCTTGGTATTTTGACATCGAGAACTTTCTCAAAGATGGATCCTTCCACGATTATGCCACCTTTGCTGATAGACGGGCCATTCGCCGCGTCTCGGAGCGTTACAAGATTATAGGTGGCATTCTATACAAGATATCTCTCAATGGGGTCTATCTTCGTTGCCTCGATGAATTCGAGTCTCAAGATGTTGTTGAAGTCGCTGACTCTAGTGAATGTGGTGGTCATGTTAATGGTAGAGCAATTGCCCAAAAGTTGCTAAGACACTATTATTGGCCTACCATGGAAGAAGACTGTCACCATTTTGTCCGTCACTGTGCTAAATGCCAATTGCACGGTGACAAAATTCATGCTCCTTCCTCTTCTCTTCACCCTCTCATCGCTCTATGGCCTTTCGCCATGTGGGCATTCGACGTGGTCGCTCCTCTCGCAGACAGAACCGGAGAAATCCGTAAGAAGTCCTTCATCTTGACCGCCACGGAATACTTCACAAAGTGGGCTGAAGCAAAAGCATTCATTGAGGTCAAAGCTTCAACAGTGGTTAAATTCATCAAGCAGAACATCCTTGCAAGGTTCGGCATGCCTCGGGACATCGTCACCGACAATGGACCTCAATTCACTTCACAGAAGCTTCGCGACATGTGTGGTAAATATGGTATTAACTTGCATCATTCATCCCCATATTATCCACAAGGTAATGGACAAGCGGAAGCTACTAATAAAACTCTCATCAAAATCATAAAGAAAACATGCAAATCTCACAACAATGCTGACTGGCCAGATCGCTTGGTTGAAGCTCTTTGGGCTTATCGCACCTCGGTCCGAACTCCTACGGGGCAAACCCCCTATGCTTTGACATATGGATCGGATTGGATACTCCCATATGAGGTCTTCGTCCCTTCACTTAGAGTTCAATTGGATGCCGAACTTGACCCCGATCAATGTCGGGAGGCCTTGTTGACACAACTTGAACTCTTAGATGAAAGGCGAATGATAGCGGCTGACCATGCTCAAGTCTACCGTCAGAGAATTGCACGTTTTTACGCTAAAAGAGTTCTTGAGAGAAAATTCGAAGTGGGTGAGATGGTCCTAAAGCGTGAAATCATAAAGGCACCAGGTCCCAGGAGCAAATTGCAAGAAAATTGGGAAGGTCCGTTCCTTGTCAAGGAAGTATATTCAGGGAACGCTTATAGGTTGGTAGATGCCGAAGGAGTGGAGTTGTCATATCTGTGGAACGCAGTCTACCTCAAGAAATTCTATCCTTAGTCAGTCAGTCTATCAAGTCAGTTATTCATCACTTTTTAACGGCGTGGGTTTAAGTCTCTACTTTTCCACTTGGTCCTTAGTGAGGTAGGGTTTATTCGCACCACGCGATGTTAAGGTATTGCCCTCTAGTTGGAAAATCACAAGTACACTCGGATAGTCTAATCCGGTCAATATGTTTCCCCTATTCTTCTCCCACTCGGTCGCGTCTGGAAGCGGAGCAAACTACGAGTAGGGGACCATCCACTCCCAACTAAAAGACAAGGTTACCATAAACAGGGGCAATCAAGAAAAGCAAGGGGCAGAATGCTAAATCATGCCTAAAGGGGAAAAGAACAGCCAAAAAGGTCAAAAAAGGGTAGCAAAAAGTACATGCCCAGGAAAAGGCTGACCAAATTAAGGAGGTAGCAAAAAGTACGTGCCACCACCCCTGAAATCAAATAAGAAGAAAAATTCCCCTGCAAATAATTGTTGACCAAGTCTTTAGTATAAGGTGTTGGTTTGGAAACAGAAAGTAGTTTGAACCAAATCCTTGCATGGCTTCCTACTTATTTCTTCCAAATTCCTCCCTCTAGGGGCAAATTTGACTGTATAAGACCTTCTGTGGTGGAAAATATCAAGAAGGTTAGGGGCAATTTCCAACATCAAGGAATTCATGCATGATCCTCCTTATTCATGACCTCTATGGTTAAGTAGATCACACAGACCCTATGCTTTGACATGTGATGAATATGTATTTTAGAGTCAAAAAAAGAAAAAGAAAATGATGACAAAAAAAGAGAGTCTCTCGATGTATATATTTTCACCATGTATATATTTTTACTCTTATTTTCAAAAAGAATAAAAAAATAAAAAAATGCATGTGCATATTTCCCTTCGTTTATTTTTATGTTCCTATCTTTGATTAGACATTAGCCCCTTGACCAGATCTCAAGAAAGGTACATCGCTTAGGCAAGGGGCTAAAGACAGATCTACACTAACCCTTTTCCTCTAAGTGTTGTGGATGCAGGAACCGAAGTACACAAAGCAAACCATTCAAGTGCACAAATGACAAAAATCCACAAAAATCCATTATAATGATCAAGTTCTGTACATATCATAACAGGGGCATACCCCTGGTGGTACAAAGTATCACTCCTCTCTCCTCTCTCCCTCGCTAGGCCTCTGCCTATGTGAGCTACTCACCTCCTCCTCCTCTCTCTCCCGACCCCGGTTTGGGAGAGGAGGCCTCGACGCCGTCGATGCCTCGGGTCGCGGTAATCCTCCTCGCACCACGGAGGGGTCCCCTAGGGACACGATGTCATCTAGGGAGGCGAAGGCAGATCCCGTCCTCCCCGGTGCCTCCTGCTGAGCCGCCCGCTGCTGCTCCGGGCGCTTCCTCAGCACCCGATCCTTCAGGATCTCGTAGTTCTTTGCGATCTCAGCCCGGGCTTGGTCGGTCTCTCTCTCTCTCTCCCTTGCCTCTCTCTCCCGCTCCCGCGACTCGAGCAGGCGGCCCTCCACTCTCGACAGCTCCAGCCGCAAACTCTCCATCTGCATCTGGAGGGTCGCCGCTCCTCCTCTCTGCCGCTACATATCAAGGGACAAACAAGTCAGAACATTCACATCACATACAGAAGAGTATGAGTTTCAGTGTCTTACCTCTGCCTCCAACTCCCGTGCCCTCCTCTCTAGCTCCCGGACCCTCGCCTGTGCCCGGTCCAGGGCCTTCTGTAGGCGGGCCGCCAGGTCCCCTCCCACAAGTTGTGCGGATGAGCTCGCGCCTGTGTCTCGGCTCGCCCGCACTCTCGATAGCTCTCCCTTCTGCATTCACACATCTTGGTCAGTCATCAAATCAAATCAGTGTCAAATCAATTTCAAGATAGGCTCAGAATTATACTTACCAATGTCCGCATCTCGGCGCGGAGTCTCTCCAACTCTACCTCCTGCTCCGCCAGCCGTCCCTCCAGGAGGCGTACGGCCTGCGACTCCAGCATCAGCTGTTCACACTTCAAGGTTAGAATCAAATTAAGGCAAGTAACAAAGGCTTAGAGATAGAATTCACTTACTGCTGGCCGGTCAAGACGGAGTCGTCCGACGTAGCGTGCCCGGTAGTCCTCCATGTAAGCCGAGCTATCGTGGAGGCTCGCCTGCTACACCACCTGGTCCCCTCCGGCTCGCCAGTAGGCGACCGTGCTCCCATGCTCCTCGCCCCAGTCTCGGTCCTCGGCGAAGAACCGGCGGCGGGAGTGCCTGTCACGCCCCGATGCGGAATATCGGAGCATGAAGGCAGTTGCAAGAAAAGGTATAGAGTGAGTACTAGACATCAAACCATTGTACATTGAATATTACTAAAGTAAATCTTTCTTGTTAATAACTTTTCAAATGTCTAGTTACAACCACTACTATCAGAGCCATTCTATAGGGCCCAATTACATTGCAATAAAAGGACATAACTAACTACAACTCTAAGATAACATAATGACTCAAGGGTACTTCTGGCTTCACTCTTGGTCATTCCCCTCCTCGTGAGTGTATGTGTCATCCTCGATCTCACCTGAGAACACAACATCAAATAACATAGGGTGAGCGATAACGCCCAGTAGGACTTAAATCTCAGGCTCAAGTAGGCTTTAAATAATTAACGCATTTAATGGCAGAGTATCTAAAGATAGCCGATACAAGAGAGTCAAAATATAGCAAGAGATAGCACACATGTCATAGGATAGCACAATAGCACGAGATTGAGTATAGTTTCTAAAAATAGCACAAGTATCGAATCTAGCACGAATAGCAGGATGGCCATAGCACAACTAGCACAAGTATGGTAATAGCACGACGAGTGTAGCACTTGTTTGTCATTCTAGACATCGAGAGAGTATAGCACGTTTTGTGTTTTGATTGTCATATAGATAGTCGAGATAGATAGCACTTGAGTGTAATGCCAAACACTCTGATCATCTAACTCCCATGGGCACTAGCACTTTCGGGCACACATCCCAGGACCAGATCGGGCCCTTTATATATTGCCAGGCATTGGTTATATTGTTTATCTTTAGACAATCAGTCAATGGCCAATATAGAGTACCAAGAAGTAGATGAGAGCACTAGATGAATAGACGAGATTGTAGAGCGAATGAAAATAGACGAGCGAGTAGAGTACAGATGAGAGCTAGCGGACATTGCACGTAATGCGACGAGTAAACAGGCGATAGTAATAGTTGCACAACATGCGCACGTCGTATTGGCAGTCAGGTGGGATTCACGATCTTCCTGCTGGCCATGTTATGCACAAGTCCAGAGGTTCGACGTGATTCAAGGTAAGAGCGAACTTCTAATAGCCGTTTGGATCATATCGATCCCTAAATGTGTAATGGGGTGTTAGGGTACAACCGGCATCTCGACCATGTGGGAATCCATGATCAGAGGAGACTTACGGAGGTCTTGAACAAGGGTTCACTAGTCCGGCAAAAGGAATATCCGACGGAGAGTTCACCAGAAGCCAAGTAAAGTGTGTATGTAAAAACAGGTGCTCGACGTTCTAGAGGAATTCTAGAACAGTGGAGCGTCGATATCGATATATAAACAACGTAAGAAAATGAATACAAGTCCTTTAAAATAGGGCAATTAATATACTTTATTGCAATAAATTATCCGATACATTATGAGGTATTTTATGCCAGATTTGAGCCATATATGGATGGTTCATGTATGTGCATGTGTAAGAGAAATCATAGATAGCAAAGAAGTCGTGAATATGTATTTTAAAGCATTTAATATGGCTACATTTTAAAACAGGTGTTTGTAATCACGGGATTTGTATCCCCTTTGAAATTGATTGTGAAAGGTGTAGGGATTAGGAACTGACCGTGATCGCCACCAATGCAGTTGCCTCTTGATGTTCAAGTGGAGGACTGACTACCTTGGAAAGGAAGGGTGAAGAGGAAAGCGTACCTGATAACGCGACAGAGGAGGCGTCGCGATGCTTTGTGGTGAACGCAACATAGGCACCGGCGCCTTCCTGATCGCGACACAGTGGCCGTCGCCTTCTTCTTCTGTGGATGCAGACATGGGTTCTTCGTCTTCCTGCTCCTCAGCCAGCCGAGGGGCAAGAGCCTCACCTTGCTCTGACCTTTAAACACCTACCAAAGTGGTTTAAACAAATAAAACACCCATTAGAACTCGTGTGTAGAAGATCTATTCAATAAAAAGCATGAAATCATGAACTAATATGGAGGGAACTCACGAGATTGGGGCTTTTAACCCCTGTGGGTGTTAAGAATAGGTGTCTGTGTCATGATCTAATGCTAAACTAGAAAGAAAACGAAGCTATGCATGCATGAAATCAAAGAAACAAAGGGAAGAAGGAGGAGGAGATTGTGTAGCCGATGGGAAAACGCCCTGGAGGGCTCTTGCTGATTGTCTGGAGGGAAAACTCTCTTCGTGGAAGATGAAGTTCTCTTGCTCAGCAAACCAAAGAATCCGGCCTTTTTCGAAAAGATGCAGAGATGAGGTACTTATGGGTGATTATTCTCAACTCGGGTCTGAGAGGAATAATGGGCAAGAGTCCGACTCTGGGCAAGTATGGCTGTGCAAGGGCTATTGGAACTCGGAAAGGAACATGTTAGGAAGGTCTGCTCCGAATTTGAGAGGATTTGGACATGATTTGGACGTCCAAATGAAGCAATTACCATCAATAGCATGGGTCCAAATTGGCTTCGGATTGAGTTTCCTGTTTAAGGCCCTAAACGCGACGGCCTTGGTGTCGCCTTCTGAACGCGACGGCTCGATATGTCGCTTTCCTCATATGGAAGGCTTACTTGAGTCATTTTGCGATTTTATGAGGATTTAAAATATGGAATTATGAACGCGACATAGGAGTTGTCGTCTTCAGGAAGGCGACCTAGGGCCTGTCGCCTTCTGGTCTTTTCTGCATTTTGGCATGTAATGCGTCCAATTAGCCATGCACAGCCTTCGGGATGAAACATCAGACTTATACTCAGAGAGCTTATAGTGAAAGAGATTGATTTGACCAGGAAGAGTCCTCCAGGGCGATGAACTAATGGGAATGATGTCATGATCAGAGAAATCCAACTTGACGATGATGAGTCAACGTGAGGCGTCAATGATACGGCAAGGGATTTTGCTCGACTTATGGGCCAGAAATGGGTGTCTACAGATTGCCCCTCCTTGATGCCTGCTTTGCAAGGGAGTGGAGCGGTGATGGAGCGAAAGTGGCGTAAAATGGCAATGTAGCGGAATGAAGTGGAATGAGCTGAAAAGCGGGCATCAAGGTAAAGAGACACCCATTCTGGACAAATAAGCAGCGAGAATTATCCGGCTAACCTCGAACATGGCTGGGAACAGAGTGCGAGGATGGTTCCTATTGGGGACGAATGAAAATCAAAGAAAAGAATGATCAACCTCCTGATTCAAGAGGTACCCTGGCTATCTTTAGCGTGCAGGTTTTGTTCATTAGGGGATAGGTGCTGCCCGGCGGGTCGATTCGACTCTGGCCTTCGAGCGGGTCACGACTAAATGAGCGGATCGGGGATAAAGGGATGACTATTATAATGAATAGGGATGAGAGGAATCCTTCATAGGAACCATCATTGGCAAACTGGACTGAGCACAAGCTCGAGGAAAACTTTAAATTCAAAGTGGAATTCTTGTCTGGAAATGAGGATTTGGGTTGGGACATCATTGAGAAGCTGACTTTGACGAATCGTGATTCATGAAGCTCAAAATCCCTACATGATGCATGCTGGGCTAAAGAAAAAGGAAATCATAAAAGCGAATGCAAAGAAAGAAAGAAAATAAGAAGTATTCAAGGATAATATTGCTAGACAATATAAGCAAGGGTCAAGACACTTCGCATCCCCGGCGTGCGACAGAATCCATCGTCCCCGAGTCATATCACCCAACGACCTATTCAGCGATTAGGAGTGTGTACTTAGATCATCCTCATTTTTGATGAAGGGGAACTTAGATCCTAGAACACACTGGGAACCAGCCGGTCCTTGAGCTGATATAATAGCGTAGATATCATATAGTAATGCGGATGGATTAGGGTTAGAGATACTTACCTGACGGACGTCTCTTGATTTTCTGAATTTTCTGGATTTTTATGGATTTTCCTGCATTTTCTGATTTTTATGGATTTTCAATAATCAAAGCAATAAGGATAGTCATGATACAATACACCAAACAATGTCATCAAAACATATGTGCAAATATCCTGAACAGACACAAAAGAATAAGAAAGACAACACAGACTGGTCAGAAGGCGATATAGGGCTTGTCGCGACCCTTGACTGAAGAAGGCGACGCAAGGCCTGTCGCCACCTTGAAGGCGACAGGTCGATATGTCGCTTTCACAGGTTTTCTCAGCCCGAGCTCAAAAGCCTTCAGCATATGATTTGGTTTTGACTCTCACTTGGACTCCTATTGCTCTCCACTCAAGGTCCTACTCCTAATGGGTCTCCCCTACCCTTTCCTAGCAGGAATAGGAGCATTATTGTGACGGAACGCCTCGGCCAAGCCCGTTAAACCGATAACATACTTGATCCGAGTCCGCCTCCCGCGAACGGGCCGAAGCCTCGCAAGGGATACCAAACCACAGTCCGTGTAAACATAAAGGAACACACCACATTTTATATATAATTCACAAGTTTACATAGCCAAATTTCCACAAAAACTGAAAAGAGGTACAAGAGCCTGGGGCATACCCCGAGGTACAACTGAAGAAAGTAATCAACTAAGAAACTACACGGCTGGAGCTACTCTGCTGGAGGTGCTGACCCTGCATCGCTACGACGCGGCCCAGAACTGGACATCGGACGAGAGACGTCCTCCTCGCTCTCACCTGTGGGGGTAGGGGTGAGCCTCTCTAGTCACTGGCTCAGTAGGGAACTCCCCCAAAACCGAGCAAACCAAACACCACAGGTACGAAAGCAGTAAACAATACCAACAATTTATAGAACAGCTAAGCAGGTAAGTAAAGCTGTAAAAGTACTCATTGTCTGCCGACTACGAGAAACAACATTAATAATTAAACAGCAAACCAGTACAGGTGTACAAGCTAAAGTAGAGACAGCCAACACGAGCCACGTGAACTGGTTCGCGACACCAGAAACTGACTCGAACAACTAACATAGGTCTACCTCTCAGTCTCGCAGCCACGAACGAAAGGTCCAGCTGCCGCTCCACGTAAAAAGGTCAAACAACTGTGGAGACCAACTAAACACCACCACTTGCAGAACACACGGTCACAGGCCAATGCCTGACACCTCCAGAGACCCTGGCCTGGGCTCGCTAGAGTGAGGCACTGGAAAAGGACTAGCTGGGGACCAGTGTCGACTACTGGTGTCCGTACCCCCAACTACGAGCGCGCTACAAGTGACTAAAAACAAACTCAAGTGTCACTGTCCCACTGTCGTCTTTCCCTCAGCCGGACGTACAACTCAAACACAGAGTGAGGGTGTCTAGGTCAGACGACAAAGACCTCGACGGTACAGCACAAGTACCGAGACAAAGCCCCGAGCTAACAGCCTGGCTCACAAAGAACCTGGGGCACCCAACTGGAGAGGTAACCACGGTAGGCGTCGTATTACTCGCCACGTACACAAAACCACGTGCACGTCACACACAAACCACGTGAAACCTCACGTAAACCACAAGTAACCACGGTCCACTACACGTGAACCCAACTGACTCGCGGAAACAATACGCAGTCACCGAAGTAAGCAACTAACTGCATACCTTGTATGCTAAACACAAGAACCAAGTGCACTCAGTGCACCTCATGCGTCAACACACATGCATTATCGATAAATATCACAATTCAGTCTTTGCTGTTCATAGCCAGTAGGCGGCAACATCAACTGTCACTTACACCAAGTCAACGGCAAGGGACCTGGCCGTTAACTTCCTGGCTGATGTCACGCCCCAACGCGGAATATCGGAGCGCGAAGGCAGTTGCAAGAAAAGGTATAGAGCAAGTACTAGACATCAAACCATTGCACATTGAATAATGCTAAAGTAAATCTTCTCATTAATAACTTTTCTGTGTCTAGTTACAACCACTAATATCAGAGCCATTCTACAGGGCCCAATTACATTGCAATAAAAGAAAATAACTAACTAGAACTCTAAGATAACATAATGACTCAAGGGTACTCCTGGCTTCACTCTTGGTCATTCCCTTCCTCGTGAGTGTATGTGTCATCCTCGGTCTCACCTGAGAACACAACATCAAATAACGTAGGGTGAGCGATAACGCCCAGTAGGACTTAAATCTCAGGCTCAAGCAGGCTTTAAATAATTAACGCATTTAATGGCAGAGTGTCTAGAGATAGCAGGTACAAGAGAGTCAAATATAGTAAGAGATAGCACAACAGGTAACAAGATAGCACAATAGCACGAGATCGCGTATAGTTTCCAAAATAGCACAAGTATCGAGTATAGCACGAATAGCAGAATGGCCATAGCACAACTAGCACAAGTATAGTAATAGCACAACGAATATAGCACTTGTTTGTCATTCTAGACATCGAGAGAGTATAGCACGTTTTGTGTTTTTGATTGTCATATAGATAGTCGAGATAGATAGCACTTGAGTGTAATGCCAAACACTCTGATCATTTAACTCCCATGGGCACTAGCACTTTCGGGCGCACATCCCAGGACCAGATCGGGCCCTTTATTTATTGCCAGGCATTGGTTATATTGTTTATCTTTAGACAATCAGTCAATGGCCAATATAGAGTACCAAGAAGTAGATGAGAGCACTAGATGAATAGACGAGATAGTAGAGTAAACGTGAATAGACGAGCGAGTAGAGTATAGATAAGAGCTAGTGGACATTGCACGTAATGCGATGAGTAAACAGGCGATAGTAACAGTTGCACAACACGCGCACTTGGTGTTGGCAGTCAGGTGGAACTCACGACCCTACCACTAGCCTTGTTATGCACAGGTCCAGAGGTCCGGCGTGATTTAAGACGAGAGTGAATCTCTAATAGCCGTTTGGATCATATAGATCCCTAAAGGGTATCGTAGGTATTAGGGTACAACCGGCTCGTCGACCATGTGGGAATCCATGATCAGAGGAGACTTACGGAGGCCTTGTGCAAGAGTTCACTAGTCCGGCGAAAGGAATATCCGACGGAGAGTTCACCACAAGCCAAGTAAAGTGTGTATATAAAACATGTGCTCGACGTTCTAGAGGAATTCTAGAACAGTGGAGCGTCGATATCGGTATATAAACAACGCAAGAAACGAATACAAGTCCTTTAAAATAGGGCAATTACTATACTTTATTTCGGTAATTTACCAGATACATTATGAGATATTTTCTGCAAGATTTCATCCATAAATGGATGGTTCAAGTGTGTGCAAGTGCAAGAGAAATCATAGATAGAAATAAGTCGTGAACATGTATTTTAAATCATTCAATATAGCACCATTTTTAAGTAGGGTTTTTACTGGGGGTATAACTCTGAGAAGGCAAAACTCTCTTGCACATATTTTAAATCATTCAATATAGCAACATGTATTTTAAATCATTCAATATAGCACCATTCAATATAGCACCATCATGACAAAAATATTTTTCATGGGTTTTCAGGCAAAACTCTGAGAAGGCGACATAGGCCTGTATAGAAGGCGACAAGAGCAGAGCAGATCGCGACAGGGGGTTACACAGAAGGCGACAGAGCTGTCTTGCTCAGGCGGCCAGAACGCGACGGGTGTCCTATCGCGTTGAGAACGCGACAAGAAGGGCGTCGCGACGGGCTTGAGAAGGCGACGTGTCGGGCAGTCGCTTTCTCAGGTCCGTGGCCTGGGTCTGACAGAGTTCTGCTCTGTCTTGGATTGCGGTCCAGAAACTTGCCTTTTTGACATAGGGTAGTTCAGAAAATCATAACTAATTGTATACATGATGAAAAATCATGAAATCAGGGGCAAATGAAACTAGACATGCGAGAGTACTTCCAGTAAATAGGAATTCGAGAGAGAGCATGGTTTGAATATGGTTTGAGGACGAACAAGAACAAGTAACATAGAACATGCTACAGGGAGTAAGATCGATTTAATTCGAGTAACATGTTCAATAGAAATTAGGGCTTTTAGGGGCAAAAGATGCCTATCATGCATCAGTATCTCCCATTAAAATTTGGAGGCATGAGATAGAGTATCCAAGGAGATATGAATTAAGCATGAAGGTTCGGGGTCATAAGAACTGCAGAACTTTGAAAATTCATAAGAAAAGATTTGATCGCTGGAAAATTATGAAATTTGAAGGTTTTGTTCCAGAGGGTAGAGAGATCCTACAGAAAAAGTTTCACGGTTTATGCTTGTGAGAATGCCTACCTTTGACTCAATTTATCTTCTAGGGCTAGAACTTGAAGAACGGGGTTGAGAGCTTGAAAGCTTCTTCTTCCCACGAAATCTCCTCCTGGTCCAGGAATCCTTTGGCACGAGCTTGGGTCGGCCATGAGGGTTTTAGGAGAGTATTTAAGCTTCTCCTCTTTCTATTTCCTAATAGGACTCTAACTCCTATTAAATTCTGAATTTCCTCTTTCCTAACCTCCTTCCAAGCTTTCCAATCCCTATTTAGACTTGGAAGAGATCCAAATTCGTGCTAATCCATATGGGGTAGGTTTAGGAATCCAACTCCTACTCAAACTTCCTATTTAATGCATTAAATACCTCTTTTCTATTTAGGTAATAATTTAGTTACGAATTTAGGGTATTTTCCTATTATTCTCTTTTATAAATTCTTATTTTTGACCCATCCTAGAAGATCCATTAAGCAAAGCCCATTACTCTTTTCCATCTAATGGGTTTTATTTAATGCTCTGTTTAAATATCCATTTAGCTAGGTTTTAAATTCTTTATTTAAATTTTTATTTTTCGTAAAAATTCAGGTTGCTACAGCTGATGAGCTTGGCGACAAGCGATCTTGACGCCAAGTTCTTCGGCCATAAACCCTGCAGAAACCCTAATCTAGCTCTGTGGGTTTTCCAACCATTCTAACTACTGAAAAACATGCAAACGCAGTTCCTTTAGCATGCTAGAACCCAATACAACCCGTTACAACATGTTTCGTACATTAAACTACTCAAACCACCCATTATCCCCGCATGGTGCAACTTGATCCGAAAACGCATTATCATGCTAATTCAAGTGGTTATGATGTGTTTTAATGTTCCTACGGAGCTACCAGGGTTCGTCACCTACCTCAGAACGCATTAGAACTTCCCGCAATCTCCCGGTTCACGCCGAGCCCTCCGCGAGCTCCCACGGGAATTGCACCACGCCGCGACGTTTCCTCGCGCAATTCGGCAACGCCACGCGTTCTACGATCGTCCAACTACTCCTCGGTACCTGTTAGAAGCTTCAGAGACACCGGGGCACGAAGCTGGGGCAAGAGGGAATGAGAGTGAGCTGAGAGAGCTGCCCTCGGGTGAGCCTATAACCTGCACCATTCTCAGGTTGGCATCAACACCGATGCCGCCAACAGCAACCGCCACCCTCTGCGTCCATATCTACTGCCGCCAAGTTCATGCAGTAAACGTCCACTAACCTGGACGCCAACAGTCAACGACCACCCCTGGCCGCCAACTTCAACTGAACAGCAGCAGGTCCTGTTTCATTTCAGGACCAACCCTGCTCTACACCTGCTCAAACCACACATCCACACCATGCATTCCACACAACCGACTCTCACTGGCCTCACAACGGCCTACACAACCAACACACACACGATCCGCATGGATCCGAAAGGCACGCGACGTTACAATTATGGCTCTATAAATAAAGGGGATGAGAGGCCAAATTCGGAGCTCTCACCTCTCTCTTCTTTTCTTCAAGTCTTGCAAGCTCTCATGGCCATGAAGAGAGCTCCTCTTGATCCCATGGGTGGGGAGACGGTTTACGAAGGTCCGAAGCGTGCTCGGGCGACCTTTGAAGCTCTCATGAGGATTACAAACGTTCCCAACCACTTGAGCCGGAGCGAGGAAGTGAGAGAGGTAAGTTGGTTGGTGTTTTCAATTTCCATGATTTTATACTCAGAATTTCATCATTAATTTTGTGTTCTTGTTCTTCCTCTTTTCTCTCTTTCTTTTTTTTTTCCTAGCTCTTCCCGGCTCTCGCCGCTACTCTAAGCTCACTTGAATTGCCCCGATGATCAAAGCCTTACCCATGTATGTCATTAGATTCTTGAGAGAGTGGGGTTTGGGTGGGGTTTTGATAGCGGCTCACAACTACCACAAAATTTCCTTTGATTGGCATAGTATCACAGCCTTGATAGAATTATGGCACCCACAAACCCATACTTTCATTTTTCCCAAATTTGAGGTGACCGTCCTTTTAGAGGAGGTCGAGGCCTTCCTTGCTCTTCCCAAGACTAAACCCGGGGAAGAGCAAAACATAAGCTACACGGTTGAGCCCATTAACCCAAAGTTTATCCTAGGAGAGTTCATGACCGATCCGGGGGATGTCTACACCATAATTAGCCCACAATTCATCCATCTAGTGCCATTGTCTAAGTGGGTCATATCCATGTGTAAGGACAAGTGGCCATATGCTTATGTGGGGTGGTGCTCTTCCCGTCCGGGGATCACCTCATAGACTATGCTAGCCTTAGTGCAATTAGTGGGGTATGGCGAGGACTTTCACTCTCTCACGCCGTCTTGGCGTATCTTTACTCGGGTCTCACCTCGGCTTCCACGGGAGGTTTCCTTTACGGCTTTATGATCCTTCTAGAGTGTTGGTTGGGTGTGAGGATTAAATTCAAACCGGTAGACAACCCCACCACCGACAGTCGGATCTTCGGGTGCCATCCATTGAACTTTATTGGCGGCGCAGCCAAATTCTCCGATAAGGTTTTATGCAGGACGGCGGACAAGAAGACAAGGAGTGCATGGCGCCTTTACTTCAGCACCCTACCAGTGGAGCACTTTGCTTTGGGCATAGCGGCACTTCGCGGAGCGGAGATCCGGCTACCACTCGGACGCGGCTTGGACTTGCAGCTGATAGGGAATATGGCGACCGTGCTCTACAATCCGCAGCGGTGCTACCTACAGATCGAGAATCCGAGGACGAGAGTGCTTCCACCATCACACTTGCCTCCCGTGAAGAAGCGACGCTTGGGGAACCTGGAGGATGAGCAGGCCGTGCGGAGCGCGCTGGCCTTGTGGAGGGCGTGCGCTACCCATGCACTCCCGCTGAGACTTGACGAGGACCGGGAAACGTACCAGGCGTACCTCTTGGAGCATGAGAAGATCCGGCCACTGAGGGAACCGTGAGCTAGAGAGATAGACTTGATTGCACTTTTTGGGCTTTTGGGACTTGGTGGGCTTGATGTAATAGGAGATTGATGCTTGATGTAAACATTGGATTATTGCAATGAGCATTGAATTTTAGGGGGTTTTGTGCACTGGTTTAAGAAGGCGACGTTAGACCTGTCGCTACCAAGAAGACGACAGGTCAACGGTCGCGACCAGGAAAGTGAAGGCGACATGAGCATCGTCGCCACCTGGATAGAAGGCGACACATACCTTGTCGCGTTCACAGGTCCCGGGGCGGTTTGAATTCGGGCCGAGCGCCCTTCTCCTTCTTTCCCTCTTTTCGAAACTTCCTTCCTCCTCTTCCCCCTATCCGGTGATTCCCTTCCTTCCGGTCTTCCTCTCTCCGGTGATCTACTCCTGCGAGCTCTCTCTCTCTCTCTCATCTCCTTCCTCTCTCTCTCTCTCCTATCTCCCTCTCTCTCCTAACTTCCTCTCTCTCCCCTCGGTGACTGTCGATGGAGGGTGGAGGAGAAGGCCAAGGCGGCGATGGCGGGGGGCGGCGACGGAAGAAATCCATCTGGCGCCGGCAAACGGGTGAGGGGAGCTCGACGGCGGCCCCGGAGGCTTCCCCGGTCGTGCCGATGGAGGAAGAGCCCGCGGTGATGCCGGGCGACGAGGACGAGCCCATCGGGCCCAAAAAGGTAGGCAACCGAGCCCTAGACCTTGAATGTATGGAGTGGAGAGGGAATGTAGGGCCTTTTGGCCCAAGGTGAAACAGCCGGAAAACGGATTCTTGCCGTTTCTGGCCAGTCTGTGAACGCGACAAGGTGGGTGTCGCATTACCAGACAGGTCGCGACGCCCTAAGCGTCGCGTTCAGAAGGCGACAGCCTGCTTGTCACCTTCACAGGGGGAAGGCAACTTCTATGATGTCGCCTTCTGAAGGCGACAACATACCCGTCTCTACCTGACCAGAGTGCTGTTCTACTGATCCCTTGCTGATCTTTGTGTTTTCTGTGATTGTTTTGCAGAGTGAGCTACGGTCCCGGCTGGGGTGGTCCGTTGTCCGGGTGATCTATCAGGGGTTGCTGGATTTCCAGAGGACCCGGCTGGAGGAGATGGGGTTCGGCCCCTTTCTGAGATTGGATGAGTTGACGCCGGACGTGGCACTCATCTAGGCCTTGAAGGAGAGGTGGGACCCGGAGTGCCAGGCGTTCCTCCTCCCGTGGGGTCACATGATCCCCACACTGGAGGACGTGGCACGAACCACCGGCCTGAGGGTAGATGGCCAGGCGGTGACTGGGGTGACTTATACCAGCTATCAGGAGATGGTGGAGAGACTTTTGGGGCTGGAGGTGACGCGGGAGAGATCCTCCCTGGTGCCGAGGACGAGGCTGCAGGCGAGCCTCAGGGTGGCAGACGTGTGCCACCAGACTGGAGAGGGCCAGGCGGAGTACATGGCCCGGTTGACAGCGGATGCCAGAGCAGCACTGGCAGAGGAGGAGGGACCGGCAGCGAACTGCGACTTGAGGCGCTTCCTGATCCTCGTGATCGGGAAGTTGATCTTGGGTACCCGAGGAGACCCGGTGAGCTGTCGGTGTCTGCCCCTACTAGAGTACCTGACCCAGGTGGGGAGCTATGCGTGGGGTGCTGCCCTTCTGGCCCACCTTTTCGACAGCCTGGGCACCTCTAGTAGGGAGACCGACGTCGCGGGGTTCTTCCCGCTTCTACAGGTATGCTTCTCACCCTTACCCTTTGCTGCTTTTCCTACTTGTGTTAATTAACTGTGGTACTGACTTGTATTACTTTTGCTGGTGTGGGCGTACTACCACCTTCCTTCCCTGGGTCGGGGGGTGCCGAGGGACATGACGCTGTACCTCTCCTGCAGTGCTGGTGGTTTTGCGCGACGCGGTCCCTGCGGCGACAGGTGACGCTCATCCATGACGCATTGGACACCGTTTTGGCTTCACTGTTTTAACACAGTGGTCCCGCTCCACCACGGGCTAGTGGGCTGGACACTGGGACTCACACCAGGCTTTCTGTGGTGGAGTTCCCGACCCGACAGAGGTCATGGGGAGAGGACAGGCTTGAGCTTCCCCGGGATCCAGCAGTCACGGACTGGACAGTCCAGGTCCGAGAGCAGCTGGACGACTGGGAGCGGAGGGGCAAGGAGGTGGTCTCTGAGGCTGCCAGTGACGAGGATACTTCCGGGCCTATGCCCGGAAGTACAGGGCCCAGGTGTACAAGGGGTCCCGACGATCGGTACGTATTTTACTGCTTTCAGTCTCTTTGAGTTCTTAGTTGATTATGTGACTGACTTGGCTTGTGATTGCAGCTTGACCCCGAGGGGCGGATCTCCTCGCTCGAGGGTATCCTCCATTCCACCATCCAGCAGCGGGACGACCTCCAGGCGGTGGTGGATCAGCTGGTAAGTACTTTGCACCCTACCTTTCTACTTCTAACTGTGGTTGACTGACCCTTGATATTTTCTTTTGTAGCGGGCAGAGCTGGACCGTGCACAGCAGATGGCGGGAGGGGAATCCTCCTCCAGAGAAGATGTCGGCCACTCCATCTTGGAGGGCCAGCTATCGGCGGCGGCGGCCCGAGCGGAGGACGCCCTCGCCCAGCTGCAGGAGCTGGTAAGTTACATATTTAGATGCCCCTGTTTTTTTTGCTTCTTTCCTGATTTCTGACAAGATTTTTCTGTTATTATAGGAGCAGGAGCTGAGGACCGCCCTGGCACGGACGACCACGCTGGAGGCGGAGATGGCGGAGCTACGCCTACGCCCCGAGGCAGCGGAGGTGGCGCGGTGGCGCCAGGAGGCAGAGGCGGCGGCCCGCTGGCAGCAGGAGGTGGCGGAGGCGACGCGCTGGCGCCAGGAGGCGGAGGAGGCGGCACGACTGCGCGCCGAGGCTGGGGACCTCCGCACCCAGCTGGGGGAGGAGAGGCATCGCGGCGACATGCTGCGATCCGAGATGAGGGGTCTGGAGAGGGCCCTGGCGTTGGTCGGGCGCAGTCGGTCAGCGACCAGCCGGAGCGGTATCCCGAGCGGGTCCGCTGGGCACTATCTGATAGGTTCATCCGGATGGCGGAGGAACGAGGAGGAGGAGCGACGACGGTGCGAGAGAGCGCCAGAGGGGAGCGAGACCGGACCGAGAGGGATGGCCCCCCCCCATCTCCCCGCCCGCCTGAGGGTACGGGGGAGAGTGGTTGAGGGTTTGTACTTTTTGCTCCTTTCTTTTGGTATGATGGTGTACATGAATGGAATGGAATGGAACTCTTTTGTGTTTTTATGGTTTGCGACTGAGTGAGAGTGACGAGTGAGATATGAGTGCCGCTTTCTTTTCCGCCCTGCACACTTAGACAACCACGAAATAAGTCAGATCTGTTCTTAGGCTTAGCTCCTTGCCTTAAAATGCGGCGAGTGAGCGACCTTGATAATTTTTCAAGGGGCTAAGCCTTATTAAATAGGCAAAAGATGTGAATAAACAAATGAAATGCATGTATGCAAACGGCTTAGAATCATTTAATGTTTTGAGATTTTTTTTAGAATATTGATTTAGGGTTTGGATTTTTTTTGGAAATATTTTTTTTTTTTTAGTTTTGGGAATATTTGATTTTTTTGGAGTTTTAGAAATATTTGATTTTTGGAGTTTTGGAAATATCTGATTTTTTGGGTTTTAGAAATATCTGATTTTTTTTGGGTTTTGGAAATATCTGATTTTTTGGCATTTTGGAAATATCTGATTTTTTAGTTTTGGAAATATCTGTTTTTTTTGTTTTTTTTTTGTTAGTGCCTAAAGCTGGCGTTGGCCCTTCCTAAAATAAGACACGCGAGACGGAAGGTACTCGCATCTTCGGGCCACAACACTTAAACCGATTCGAGCCGTTAGTTAGGAATCTTGATCACCTCCGGTTGTCGCCATAGGGCTTTCTAAATTAGGACGTACGTAAGGGGTGGCAATGCCTCGGAAAACCTACCCTTGGTTGATGCTGTGACTAATTAAGCCCCACCCAAGAGGTGACTAAGCCTTATAGGGAGAAATGGAAGATTATTTAAGGAAAGTCTTATGTGGGTATAAGGATGTTGGGTTCGGCTACTTCCTACAGCATACCATTTGGAGGTTGGGTCTGTTGTGGAGGGACTTTATGGTCTTTTGTTATGGACTTGCCTTGCTTTGGGGCATGCGTATGACTGGGCTCATTAGTGTCCCGCGGGGACTTTGCCACTCTTTGCCATGCCCCTATTGTATATGGATTTTCTTTTCCTTTCGTTTCTTTGCTTCTTTGCCCTTTTGTCATTTTGACTGTTCCTATTTGAGACTTCCTCTCGTCGGGGTATGCTGTAGGTTGACGACCTTACCCTTACGACCCTTTTGCCCCTACACTTCGACCGATTAGGAGAGAATGACCGATGCATCGCTAGAGTAGGGCCCGCATAATTGTAGCGCCTACCGAGTGTAGTTATCCGGGATTGCCGTGTGCGTGTGTGTTAATCCTAACTTAGAGCAGCCCTTGGCGATTAGAGAGGTATCTTAGACTCCCAACATGGGGCTACTCCCCGATCTAGGTGTCGTGGCCTCACACCTATAGGCCTAAGGATAGAAACGTTTGAGGTACAGCCCGTTCCACGGATGTGATAATTCGACGCCCTCATCATTGATTAAGCGATATGCATTTCCAGGGTAGACCTCCCTTACAACGTACGGACCCTCCCAATTAGGTTGCAGTTTGGACCTAGGACCTCCGGGTTTGATAAAGATGCGTTTCAAGACCATATCACCCTCTTGGAATTTTTGTTCAATTACCTTCTTTTGAAAAGACCTTGAGATTCGCCTTTGGTAGGAAAGCACATGGTCGGCTACCATAAGCCGCCTTTCGTCTAAGAGTTCCAATTGGACTAGTAACGCCTCTCGGCGTTCATCAAGATTAAGTTCCTTGTCTAATTGGACTCTCAACGAAGGAATTAGGATCTCATATGGAACTACCGCCTCCATCCCGTAGGTGAGAGCGTATGGGGTTTGTCCCGTGGGAGTGCGGACGGAAGTGCGGTAGGCCCATAGAGCCTCTATTAGCTTCTCTGGCCAGTCGGCGAATTTATGTGACTCACAGGTTTTCTTTAGGATTTTAAGAAGGGTTTTGTTAGTTGCTTCAGCTTGACCATTGCCCTGTGGGTAATACGGTGATGAATGATGCAGCGTGATGTTGTATTTCTTACAGAGGTCCTGGATCTCTTGTGCGATGAATTGCGGCCCATTGTCCATGACGATGCTGCTTGGAACTCCGAACCGCGAGATGATGTTTCTCATGATGAAGCGGCACACCGTGGATGCTTTGATTTCTGTGAAGGCTTTAGTTTCCGCCCACTTGGTGTAATACTCAGTCGCAGTTAGGATAAATGACTTTTGTTTGGTTTGAGCATTAGAATCACTAAGAGTACCGACAATGTCGAAAGCCCACATAGAGAATGGCCATGGTGTGGAGAGTGGGTGTAGTGAGGAGGAAGGGGCATGAATCTTATCGGCATGGAGTTGACACTTGACACACCTACGGACGTAGATGATACAGTCTTCCTCTAGGGTTGGCCAGTAATAGCCCTGCTTAATGATCTTCTTTGCTAGCATTTGACTGTTGACGTGTCCTCCGCATTCGCTAGCATGGGCCCCTTCCACCACCTTCCAAGCTTCGTCATCGGTAAGGCACCTTAAAAGACTCCATTAAGGGCTCGCCTGTACAGAACACCTTATGGAGGCTCTTCTGATGGACCTTCGGTCTTCTCCACTTGCCCCTTCAAGATATGTTCCATCCCTGCAGTACTGCTCTATCTCAAAGTACCATGGCAGTTCCTCTTCATTCAGGATCTCCTCGAGCTCAGTTAACATGACTTGCTGCACTCCTCTTTTCCTATCCCTCTCTTCTAAGGTTGCCCTAAGGTCGCTAAACCAAGGGTCTTGTGTAGATGGGACATCGAGACGCTGGACGATGATTGTCTCAGTCCGACGACTCAGAGGGAAGGATAGGGATGAGGCTAGTGACGCCAGAGCGTCGGCCAAGATGTTTTGGGAACGAGGAGTGTGGATGTAGATGAGCTTACGGAACTACCTTTGCCAACAACGTGACCAGGTCTTAATATGGCTTGAGCTTTGGGTCACGAGTGCGGTAAGTGGAGAGCACCTGCCGTAGGACGAGCTGAGAGTCTCCTATAATTCTGAGGTGTGATGCCCCCAGCAGATAAGCATGCTTGAGACCAGCAAGGAGAGCCTCATACTCTGACATGTTGTTGGTAGCGGGGAAGGTGAGTTGATACGCGAAGGGGATGGTGATACCTTCTAGGGTAAGCAGTATGGCTCTAATGCCCCGTCCCTGAGAGTTGAGCGCACCATCGAAATGAAGGGACCAGAAGGGGTCTTTGATTATGACTGAGAGTTCCTCATTGGGGAATTCCTCTTGGAGGGAGTCGCTGTGAGGGAGTGGGAGATGGGCTAGATGCTCGGCGATGGCATACCCCTTGACGGCCTTTTGGACCACAAAGGATATGTCAAACTGGGAGAGGAAACTCTGCCAGCGTGCCAGCCGATCAGAATGGACGGGCTTTTCAAGAAGATATCGGAGTGGATCCATCCTTGAGATCAGCTTGACCTCGTGGGCTAGGAAGTAGTGCTTGAGCTTTTGGGCTACCCACACGAGTGCGGCACAAGTTTTGTCCACGGTGGTGAGCTTGGATTCAGCGGGGTTGAAGAGCCTAGAGAGGTAGTATGCTGCCCTTTCTTTCCCAGACTCGTCATGTTGTGCCAGGACAGCTCCTAGGGAGTCCTCAATGACTGAGAGATACATGATTAGCAGTTTCCCAGGTACAGGAGGCTGTAAGACTGGGGGATTCATGAGATAACTTTTCAGCTCATCGAATGCCGCTTGGCATTTGTCATTCCATTCGAATTTTGCCCCTCCTTTCAAGAGATCATAAAATGGGCGACATCTTTGCGAATGCTGGGAGATAAATCTTCTGATGAATTGCAAACGTCCGTTTAGCCCTCTTAATAGTGCGATGTTCTTCAGAGGAGGCATTTCTGCTATTGCCTTAGCCTTGTTTCGATCGATCTCAATACGCCGCTTACTGACTATGAAACCAACAGCTTTCCTGATGAGACCCCGACACGCATTTTTTCGGATTATTCTCAGATACTCTCTAGACCTCTGCAACACCTTGGCTAGGATTTCGGGGTGTTCTCTCCTAGTTCTTGACTACACCAAGATGTCATCCACGTATACCTCTACATAAACGTGCATCATATCGTGGAAAAGCCATCATCGCCCTCTGATAAGTAGCGCCAGCATTCTTCAACCCAAACGACATGACTACATAGCAGTATGTTCCCCAGGGCGTGGTGAAGGATGTTTTCTCTTGATCTTCAGGAGATAGACGGATTTGGTTATATCCTGAATACCCATCCATGAATGAGAGGGTCTCATACCCAGCAGTGTTATCGATAAGCACATCAAGATGAGGAAGCGGGAAGTCGTCCTTCAGACATGCCATATTCAAATCCCTGAAGTCGATACATATTCTGACTTTGCCGTCTTTCTTCATGACAGGGACTATATTGGCCACCCAGTTCGGATAAAGCACTACCCTGATGAATCTAGCCTTATGGAGTTTATCTACTTCGTCCTTCATCTTCAGGGCTATGAGTGGGTGGAACCTTCGGAGTTTCTGCTTGATTGCCTTTGCCCCTTCTTTCAGTACCAGTCGGTGCTCCACTAGCGAGGGGTCTAGGCCGGGCATGTCCTCGTAGGACCAGGCGAATGTATCCTTGTACTCCCTCAGGATTTGCACCAATTCCTCTTCTTCATCAGGAGGGAGATTTGCTGAGATAATCACAATCCTGGGATCTTCTTCTGTTCCGAGGTTGACTTCCTTAGTAGATTCATCCACTGCCGTTGTAGGCTCATCGAACCTCCTTACTCCACTGGCATATTTTTCGGCAACGTCATCTACTTCGCTATCCTCTTCATCGACTGGGTCCTCATCATTCATTATTTCGTAGACACCAAACCCGTCGTCTATCATCATTCACCCCATATTTCGTAGACACCAAACCCGTCGTCTATGAACACCCCATCCTACTCAACACCTCTTCGAATACCAGCGCTTCTCTTGTGAACTCCTCTATCAATAGTAGTGCTTGACACCGCCGAGCTAGCTCTTGAAGATATCTCCAGGGAATAGCTTTTCCCCACTACTTCCTAGGACGGTGCTTGGAAATGGCAGATGGCGGGCTGACCTAACTCTCTATCCTAGGCCTACCTACTCTGGACTCACCTGCCCTAGACTCTCCTAAACTAGACGACTCTACAGGACTGGGGGAGGACATGGTGTCCTCGAAGAGAATGGCTCCTAATGAAGGAGCAGGAGGGGGACCCTCAGTCGAGGGGTGCCCCTGATCAGCAGGGTGCAGGACGTATGCCGGCTCCTCAACCTCAACATGCATTTGAAAGTGGACGTTTTTTTTTGGAGATCGGAGGAGAGCATGCAACAGGAGAGGGTGACCTCGTGGTTACCTGGATCAGCTTGAAGGGCGGAGAGGATAGCCGTTGGGAGCTGGGGTGTGAGGAGGCTGTGCGCCGCCGCGAGGAGCTGGGGAGTCAGCTGGATCAGCAAAGGAGGAGAGGATGGGACCAGACTAGGAAGGAGGGAATCCAGGAGGGATGGGTGGATGGCTAGGCAGGTGCCTCTCCAGAGTTCATCAACAGTGTTCCCCTCCTCGTAGGGGATGTCCGACTCTCCTACGTCTGAGGCATCGCTCATGAGCTGCCTTTTGGATGTGATAGCAACAGGTGGATCTAGCAATTCTTCCGCAGCTGGCGGCCAGGTTCTCTCCTCTTCCCAGAATAGTCGGCTGAAGGTGATGGTGATGTCTTCTATGTCGTACCATCTATACCACTCAGCCTCTGGGTCTCCGATTTTTCTCCTCCTGGTCGGATGGAGGGCTTCTAAGGCTCTATAGGTCAGCAACGGGACCATGTGCCGAGAGAAGTTCCGGCCATGCACCTCGTGCTGTGAGAGTTCTGCCTCGACTACCACGGTGTTGTATCCAGGTTGGGTAGGCCCCCTGATAAAATGACACCAGAGTGTCCAGGAGAGCGGCTCTTGGTCGGCCTTAAGAGTGGATGTGCTGGATGACCATGGTCATGAAATCCAAACCATGGTCATCCATCGGATTTTCATGACGATGTCGGGGATGGGTTTGACTATACCTTGTAGCTCTGCCCCTAGGCCCTTGCCTTCTTCATACCCCAACTTCATCATAATTTGCCACCCCTTTGTGCTTAGTGGATCTTTTCTCTTGACCGCATTGACCTGGGCTAGGTTGACCTCTCGCTGAGACTGGAACGTGTAGCTCCAGGGGTAGTTGATGTCTAGCACCGAGACGATGAGTTTGTTGGCTGGCCACACAGCTGGGAGGTGGGTATCGTGGAGGGCATCTACGGAGTGGGTGGTGGCTATGCTCTTGACCTTGATGATTCTCCCTTGGAACGGGAACTTCAGGCATTGGTGCGTGGTAGACGGCACAACTCCTAATGACTCTAACCATGGGCGCCCTAAAATAGCCTTGAACATGGGATCGATATCTAGGACGTAGAAGTCCACTGTGATGGCGAGGGGTCCCAGTTCGGCTTGCACAGTCACCATGCCGTGGCAGGATCTTCTAGAATTGTCGTATGCGGCAATGGTGGTGGGCGTCGGCCTCAGCATACCTTCTGACAGGTCACAAGCTCTTAGCATACTCAGCGGGCAGACATTTATGGATGCCCCCGTATCGACCAGTGCCGCTCCCACTGCTATATGGTTGATGACTAGAGTGACACAGAGGGGAAGCCTCCTGGCTTCTGGGGGTGCTAATTCGCTTTCTGCAAATGTGATTGTCGGCCCGCGAGTCACCATGGCTAGGGCACTAGGTAGCTTGTCTGCCATCATGTCTTCATTCACAACCACCTTCTGCAGGAAATTCCTCAGAGCTTCCTGGTGCTCTTTAGACTTCTTTATCAGCTCCAGAATGGAGATCTTGGCTGGCACGTGGTCCAGGTGCTTGAGGATGTCATAGTGGGTTCCAGGTAGTGGCTCAATCAACCCCTCATCTTGTGCTTGTTGCTGAGCTTGCTGTTGCTGTGGCGGTTGCAGGACCTGCTGGGGGTTTGTGGAAGTGGTGGTGGTGGAGATAGGTGGGTATGGGCGGTGAAAGACTCGCCCGCTCCGTAGGGTGGTCGGATTGGTAGGTGGCTGTCTAGCGGAGGATAATGTTGTGGCGGAGGGTTGGTCCGGCCCAGGTGGTGGTAGGATGATGGGTGAGGGAGTGGATATGATAGGGGGTAGAGGTATGGAGACAGGTGGAGCGAAAGGTAGGATGATGGGTGAGCTAACAGCTGGCGCGGATGCTGAACTGACGTGCAGTATGACGGCATTGGCCATGGAAACTACAGAAGGGACTGACTGGGGAGCCGTGTAGGCTGGTTGTATTGTTTGGGATTGGATAGGATACTGGTTAATGGCCATCATCTGCTGAACGTCCAGCTCATCATCATACGTCCAGTTTGCTTGCGGAGGAGGGTAGTGGACGATGGGGTTTACCTGGGCAGGTTGCTGTGGTGGTAGTGGGTTCGGAGCTAGTGGATGGTTAGGTAAGGGGTTGTGGACGATCCCAAGGTCCTACAGTGGCTGCTGATGTTGTTGTTGTTGTTGTTGTGGAGGGGGTGGATGGCGCTGCTGCCTTTGCTGCTATTGTTGTCTCTGCCTTTCTTTGATGTCTCCGATCACCTGCCAGAGGGCTGTCCAATCTATCCTTTTCTGCTCATGCAAGTCATACACCAAGTCCTTAAATGTGAAGCACTGATCGATGGTATGACCAGGCTGCCTGTGGAAAACACAGTATCGGGTTTGATCCACACTCGGGTTCAGAGGTCTCTCAGGAGGGAGCCTAATGGCGTCTGTGGAGAGCAAGGCCAAGAATATGTCGGAGAGTGTCTCCGGAAATGGTGGATAGTGAGCTCTCCTAGGGCCCATGGGACACCTTTGTTGAGAGCCATCAGGAGGTGGTACTTGGTTGTATTGGCGTTGCTGCTACCCTTGTGGTGGATTGGTAAGGTTCTGACCCTGGGCATTGTATTGGCGGTTTTGGCTCTGGCCGGTCGGGTTGAACATGCTTACTTGCTCGTTCACTTGGACGCCTTCGGTGACAGGCCCCTGAGGCTTCCTTTGGAAACGAGACTTCTGAGGTTCAAACATGGAATGGATGGGAGAATCTTTGAGCTGGGTCTGGATGAACCGGGCCCGGCTGTAGAGCTAATGCATATTGGAGATGTCGTTCATCGCCAAAATGTTGCGGTAGGCAGGTGTGGCGTTGGCGATGATGATCTTCACCTTCTCCCCCTCTGGAAGGTACCCCGGAACTCTGGTGGCCATTTGCCTCCACCTATCGACGTATGCTGAGAAATCCTCATCCGGCTTCATCTTTTCAGCTATGAGATCCGTGAGGGAATATTCAGGCCCTACCCTGTCTTGGAATTGTTCGAGGAACTTGGCCTTCACGACAGCGAAGTCCTCAGCATCCTCGGGTAGCAGGGAGTAGAACCAATCAAGAGCATGCCCGTCTAGCGACCGGCGGAAGAGATATGCCATGAGACGGCGGTCATGCTGGTAGGGAGCGGACTCATAGATGAAGTCCTTGATATGAGTGTAAGGATTGCCTGAGCCGTTGTACTTGCGGTACTTCGGCAGCTCGGATGGAGAGGGGACCCATAGGCCATTGAAATTTGGCATATGCACATCGTGGTGTTGCCTAGGGTCGACTTGCTTACGGAGCTCTTGGAGCTCCTTCTTGATGGACGCCCACTCGGACATTATGTCCGTGTGGCGGATGGCTGAGCGTAGATGGACGAGGCACGAGAGGTGGGCCTGGCGCGTGGCTCAGGACGATGAGGGGAGTAACATGGCTGGTATGGTGGAGACCGCGGCCTCGACTCATGAGGAATATAGTGCTCAGACTCAAATGGCGTAAACCGGATGGTCCGCAGTCGGATGGGGGTGTTGTCGGCTCGTCCCATGGTGGCGTGGGGGCCGGATGTAGCTGCTGCAGTGCGTGACGTGCCCGCTCTGGGTGAGGGTGAGGAAGCGGCCTTTCCTTTGAGGGCCGTCATGAGGGTCTGGATTTGGGACTGATCAAGCTGAGGAATTAGGTGCAAGAGCTGAGCGGCTTGATCGTCCGACTGAAGACGGTGGGTGTTCCGAGACGGGCTGCTCTCGTCACGACGGCGACCCTCAGAGGTATGACGGTAGCGACCCAAGGCGGTGTTACCTCGCCAAAGAGATCATGGGGGAGGGACTCTTCGTAATCCTGGGAATTCTGGAGGGCAGTGTCGGGATTCTCACTATTATAGATTGGGTTCAAGAAAGACTCCATGTTTGGAAAGTGGGTGGAGAGAGATGGGGAGAACCTTTCCAGACTTGAGAGAGACAACCTAACCTAGACAGACTCTTAGTTTCCTAAACAAACAATCCTATGCAGACAAAAGGAAAGAGAAAACGTCTCACCCAAAGCAAGCAGTTGGCAATGATGATGGTTGCTTTTAATTGATTCGAATTTGCCTTTTAGTGATTTTGACTTTTTAGCAAGTTCTCTCCAAATGAGGAAGGGTTTCCTAAATGGGAGAAGGCTTCCAACTTTGGGTAGGACTAGGGTTCTCTCTACCTTGCCAAATGAATCTAGACTCGATCCTAGGTGGCGACGGGTACAACCAGCCCGGCAACCGTGTGGGAATCCACAGTCAGCGGGGACTTACGGAGGCTCTCGAGCGAGTGCTCTAGTCGGACACAAGGAATATGTGGCCGAGAGAGCGAACGTCGCTGAGGAGGAAACTTATACTACGAATATGGAAAGATGTATGCAAATCCTATGTGCACCGGAGTGCATGCAAGATTCTAACCTAGTACTAACACAACAAGAATTAGGGCTAATTGCTCTCAAAGAGGGAAGGCGACAAGGAAGATGTCGCTACCAAGATAGCGACAATCACCCTGTCGCGTTGCTTCTCGCAGTGGACAGAGGGCAATTAAGTCCTAATTATGCACGAAAAGTCAAACAACCCTATAAAATACAAGAGTGGTAATCTCTCAAGAGCATGGAAAAGAGCATGGCATGATGAAATCTGAATGGAGTATGTGAAATCAAACCCAAAATTGCAAGGAAACCCAATGAAACTAGAGTACTGACCTGATCGCGACAATGGCCCTGTCGCTTGCTTGAACGCGACGCAGCCCTCGTCGTGTTCCTCCCAGACTTCAGCAGGCTTCAAATAATGAAAAAAGTGTATGGATAGAGTGTGTAACTGATGGCGACGCTGCTGCTGTCGTTTCCTTGAACGCGACGATCAAAACGTCGCCTTTCTTACAGCTCACTGCACACAACCGGACAAGACAGAGGCTTTGTACTAACCTGATTGCGACGTGCAGATCGCGACGCTCTTCTTGTCGCCTTCTCACCCAGAACCGCAGAACACTAACAAATTCAAAGGAAGAGCACAAAAAGGAAAACTTACAAAAAACACACCTGTTAGATGATAGGGATGATAGGAAAAGGAAGAACAAGTGTGATGGGCACAAGTGGTCCCACCGTGATCGCCAAAAGGTGTAATCACGGGATTTGTATCCCCTTTGAAATCGATTGTGAAAGGTGTAGGGATTAGGAACTGACCGTGATCGCCACCAACGCAGTCACCTCTTGATGTTCAAGTGGAGGACTGACTACCTTGGAAAGGAAGGGTGAAGAGGAAAGCGTACCTGATAACGCGACAGAGGAGGCGTCGCGATGCTTTGTGGTGAACGTGGCGTAGGCACCGGCGCCTTCCTGACCGCGACACAGTGGTCGTCGCCTTCTTCTTCAGTGGATGGAGACTTGGGTTCTTCGTCTTCCTGCTCCTCAGCCGGCCGAGAGGCAAGAGCCTCACCTTGCTCTGACCTTTAAACACCTGCCAAAGTGGTTTAAACAAATAAAACACCCATTAGAACTCATGTGTAGAAGATCTATTCAATAAAAAGCATGAAATCATGAACTAATATGGAGGGAACTCACGAGATTGGGGCTTTTAACCCCTGTGGGTGTTAAGAATAGGTGTGTGTGTCGTGATCTAATGCTAAACTAGAAAGAAAATGAAGCTATGCATGCATGAAATCAAAGAAACAAAGGGAAGAAGGGAGAGGAGATTGTGTAGCCGATGGGAAAATGCCCTGGAGGGCTCTTGCTGATCATCTGGAGGGAAAACTCTCTTCGTGGAAGATGAAGTTCTCTTGCTCAGAAAACCAAAGAATCTAGCCTTTTTCGAAAAGATGCAGAGACGAGGTACTTATGGGTGATTATTCTCAATCCGGGTCTGAGAGGAATAATGGGCAAGAGTCCGACTCTGGGCAAGTATGGCTGTGCAAGGGCTATTGGAACTCGGAAAGGAACATGTTAGGAAGGTCTGCTCCGAATTTGAGAGGATTTGGACTTGATTTGGACGTCCAAATGAAGCAATTACCATCAATAGCATGGGTCCAAATTGGCTTCGAATTGAGTTTCCTGTTTAAGGCCCTGAACGCGACGGCCTTGGTGTCGCCTTCTGAACACGACGGCTTGATATGTCGCTTTCCTCATATGGAGGGCTGACTTGAGTCGTTTTGCGATTTTCTGAGGATTTAAAATATGGAATTATGAACGCGACATAGGAGCTGTCGTCTTCAGGAAGGCGACCTAGGGCCTGTCACCTTCTGGTCTTCTCTGCATTTCGGCATGTAATGCGTCCAATTAGCCATGCACAGCCTTCGGGATGAAACATCGGACTTATACTCAGAGAACTTATAGTGAAAGAGATTGATTTGACCAGGAAGAGTCCTCTAGGGCGATGAACTAATGGGAATGATGTCATGATCGGAGAAAGCCAGCTTGACGATGATGAGCCAACGTGAGGCGTCAATGATACGACAAGGGATTTTGCTCAACTTATGGGCCAGAAATGGGTGTCTACAGTGTTTTTACCGCGTGTGTGACTGTTAAAAAGGCGTAAGAGTATTTTAGAAAGTGAGAGCAATAATTTTTATGGTTTTCATCAAAAACCTGTGAAGGCGACATAGGCCAGTAAGGATTGCGACAGGGGTAGGGCAGGTAGCGACAGGGTCCTGTACAGGTCGCGACAGGGCTATCTATTCAGGCGTCCAGAACGCGACGGGGTCTCCTGTCGCATTCAGAACGCGATAAGAAGAGGTGTCGCGACGGGCTTGAGAATCAGGTACTAGAAACGCGACGGCTTACCTGTCGCCTTCTTCATCGCGACGGGTAGGCTGTCGCAATCGGACCCCAGAAGGTGACATATCGGGCAGTCGCGATCTGGTGGTCTGCGCCTGACTCTGATAGGAGTTAGACCAGACATTGGATTGCGGACCAGAACATTCAAATTTTGATACAGGGTCATTTAGAAATTCATAACTAATTATATACATGATGAAAAATCACGAAATCAGTGGCAAATGGAACTAGACATGTGAGAGTACTTCCAGTAATTAGGAATTCGAGAGAGAGCATGGTTTGAACATGGTTGAGAACGAACAAGAACGAGTAACATAGAACATGACACAGGGAGCAAGATGGATTTAATTCGAGTAACATGCTTAACAGAAATTAGGGCTTTCAGGATCAAAAGATCCCTAACAAGATCAAGTATTTACAATAAAAATTTCGTAGCATGGGATCAAGTGTACTAGGAGATAAGAATTAAACATGATGTCTCGGGGTTATCATGTTTGCAGATCTTCTAAATCAAGAACAAAAGATTGGCTCGATGAAAAAGAGTGAAACAAGAGGGCTTTTGTTCCTAATGTATGGAACAATCTACAGATGGATTTAATTGAGTTTTGCTTGTGAGAATGCCTACCTTTGACTCGATTTATCTTCTAGGGCTTAGAACTCCAAGAACGAAGGAAAAAGCTTGATGGATCTTCCTCTCCTCGATTTCTCCTCATCCTTGGCCTCTTCTCCACCTCCAAGAACCCCTTTGCACGAGCTAGGGCCGGCCATGAGGATTTAAGAGGTGTATTTATATAAATACAAGTTCCTATTCCTACTACTACTCAAATTCCTCTTAATTCCGAGATTTCCTAACTCCACCTTTCCTCTCTTGCTTTCCAATCTCTAATTGGGTTAGGATAGTATCTAAATTCATGCTAGACTATATGGGGTAGGTTTAGGAATCCAATTCCAACTCTAATTGCCACTTTTATTGCTTTAATAACCCCTTTCCAATTAGGAGATAATTAAACTCCGAATTTATGGTATTTTCTTATTATTCTCCCTTTGTAAATTCATATTTTTGACCCAATAAATTTCTAGAGGATCCATTAAGCAAAGCCCATTACTCTTTTCCATTTAATGGGTTTTATTTAATGCTCCTTTCATTTAAATATCCATTTAGCTAGTTTTTAATTATTATTATTATTATTATTTTCGCAAAAATTCAGGTTGCTACATCCTCCCCCTCTTAAAAGAATTTGGTCCCTAAATTCATATGACCTTACAGGAGAGAATGGCTTACCGAATAGATCAGGGTAGTTGCGTCTGATAATTCCTTCTAGTTCCCATGTAGCTTCTTCCACTCCGCGGTTATTCCATAAGACCTTCACCACGTGAATGGGATGATTTCTAAGTTGTTGTACCTTCCAGTCCAATATCTTGATCGGCTTCTCTTCGTACGTCATGTCCTTGTTTAACACCAGGTCATCATGGCGAATGACATGTGTAGGATCGTACACATACTTTCTAAGCATGGAGACATGGAAGACATTGTGCACACTTGCCAAATTTGGCGGCAAGGCCAGTCTGTAAGCAACTTCACCAATCCTTTCAAGTACTTCGAAAGGACCAATGAATCTTGGACTAAGTTTTCCTTTCACTCCGAATCTTTGAATACCACGGGTAGGAGATACCTTCAATAGCACATGATCTCCTATTTGAAATTCCAGATCCTGTCTTCTCTTATGAACATAGCTCTTCTATCTAGACTGAGCAATCTTGAGTCGATCTCGTATCATCTGTATATCCCGGGTTGTACTTTGTACCATGTCAGGTCCAAACCATTGTTGTTCTCCCACTTCATTCCAGCACACAGGAGATCTACAATTCCTACCATAAAGTGCTTCAAATGGTGTCATTTTAATACTCGCCTGGTAACTATTGTTATATGCGAACTCAATCAAGGGTAAGTGTTCATTCCAATGACCATTGAAATCTATAATGCAGGCTCTTAACATGTCTTCTACAATTTGATTTGTCCTCTCAGTTTGCCCATCAGTCTGCGGGTGAAAGGCAGTACTAAAATTAAGCTTCGTACCAAGGGCAGTTTGCAGACCTTTCCAAAAATGAGAGGTGAACCTTGGATCTCGATCTGAGATAATAGATGACGGAATACCGTGCAACCACACGATCTCCTTGACATATAATGCAGCTAGCACCTCCACAGACCATGTACTCTTTATGGGTAAGAAGTGCGCAGATTTGGTCAACCGGTCAACGATGACCCATATGGCGTCAAGTCCACCACGAGTTCTGGGTAAACCCATGATGAAGTCCATGCCAATGCTTTCCCACTTCCATTCTGGGATATCTAGTGGTCTGAGCACCCACAGGGCGCATATGTTCTGCCTTCACTTGTTGACATGTGAGGCAATGAGCTACATGCTCGGCTACTTCCCTCTTCATATTCGGCCACCAAAATGTTCTTTTCATGTCTTGATACATTTTGGTACCTCCTGGATGAATAGTGTACTTAGTTTGATGAGCTTCATCCATTAGTTTCCTTTTTAGAGCTTCGTTTCTGGGACACAAGTTCTCCCTTGGAATACTAACCTTCCATCTTCAGTCATGGCAAAATCCGGTCTATCCACTAAGGTTTCCTTGACACGAACCAAGAATGGATCGTTGTCCTGTTGCATCTTGATTTCCTCCAGGAGATCGGATTGGATCTTGAGATTGGCAATCAAAACATGATCATCCCTATGTTCAATATTTAAGTCTAGCCTCGCGAATTGTTCAAGTAATTGCATCTTGCCAAGGACTAGACTTGAAATAGATGCCATTGGCTTTCTACTAAGAGCATCAGCCACGGCGTTTCCCTTACCTGGATGGTACTGGATGTTGAAATCGAAGTCTTTTAGATATTCTAACCATCTTCTCTGCCTCATGTTGAGTTCTTTCTGGGAGAATAGGTACTTTAGACTTTTATGATCTGAATAGATGGTGAATTGCTCACCATAGAGATAGTGCCTCCAGATTTTTAATGCGAAGACCACGACAGCCAACTCAAAGTCATGCACAGGGTAGTTGAATTCATGCGTCTTCAATTGCCTTGAGGAATAGGCGATGACCTTCTCCTTTTGCATTAGTACACAGCCTAGCCCAATTCCTGAGGCATCAGTATAGACAGAGAAACTTTCTCCGTCTACTGGTAGAGCAAGAACGGGTGCTGAGGTAAGGCAGTCTTTGAGAGTTTGGAAACTCTTCTCACACTCTTTACTCCAGGAGTATGGATTCTCCTTTCGTGTCAGATGCGTGAGAGGAACAGCGATCCTTGAGAAGTCCTTGATGAACCGTCTGTAGTAGCCAGCCAGTCCTAGGAAGCTTCTTATCTCGGTGATGTTGGTTGGTCTCTCCCAGTTGAGTACATCTTCGACTTTGGAGGGATCAACAGAGATGCCATCCTTTGAGATGACATGGCCCAAGAAAGACACTTCTTCGATCCAGAACTCGCACTTGCTTAATTTTGCATATAGTTTGTTGTCTCGTAAGACTTGCAGTGCGGTCCTCAAGTGTTCTTCATGATCTTCCTTGGTCTTTGAATATATGAGGATATCGTCGATGAAGACGACCACAAATTTGTCAAGGTATGGCCGATATATGCTATTCATGAGTTGCATAAAGGCTGCAGGAGCATTGGTTAGACCAAAAGGCATAACAACAAATTCGTAATGTCCATACCTGCTCCTGAAAGCCGTTTTGAAGATATCGTCATCCTTGATCCTCATTTGATGATAACCAGATCGAAGGTCGATCTTGGAGAAGTATTGGGCTCCAGATATCTGGTCGAATAGTTCATCGACCCTAGGCAATGGGTACTTGTTCTTGATGGTCAATTGGTTGAGTTGACGATAGTCGATGCATAGTCTCATCGACCCATCCTTCTTCTTGACGAATAGCACAGGTGCTCCCCAAGGGGAGGTACTTGGTCTGATGAACCCCTTCTCTAGCAGCTCCATCAGTTGTGCTTTTAGTTCTTTCAATTCGGCAGGCGACATCCGGTACGGTTGACGCGATACCGGGGCAGCTCCAGGAGTCAACTCAATGGCGAAGTTGACGTCACGTTCAGGGGGAACTCGGGTAAGTCTTCAGGGAATACATCTGGGTAGTCCTGGACTATGTGGATGTCTTCTATTTTTGAACCCTTCTTTCGACTATGACGGCCGCAAGGAAAGCAAAACATCCTTTCCTTATCATGTTATGGGCTTTTAAGGCGGAGACTAGAGACATCCGCTTCTTATGTCTAATCCCAATGAATGCTAATTTAGGAAAGTCACTAAACGTCACCCTTCCTTTCTTACAATCGACGCTTGCCCCATATGTGGACAACCAGTCGGATCCCAATATGACATCACACCCTTTCATGGACATACATACCAGGTCGGCCTTTAGGTTATGGTCTCTGATCATTACATCGGCAGATGGAAAGTATTGGTTTAGTTTCTCCTTCTCCCCCAAGGGTGTTGTGACAGAGAATTCACAACCCATGGTTGTAGGTTTTGCAGTAAGGGTGTCAGCAAAGTGTTGAGATATAAATGAATGAGTAGCTCCAGTATCAAATAACACAAATTCTGGAAAAGAAAAGACTTGCAGGGTACCTTCTACCACGCCACCTTCCTCGATGGTTTTTCAATTATGCAGGGCTTGCAGCTTGCCCTGTTTCTTAGGCATAGCACTGCACTTCTCATTTTCTTTCAGCATCGGGCACTCAGGTATGCGATGTTCATGACTTCCACAGCGCAGACACGCTCCGGCATTCCTCCAGCACTCATCAGTGGTGTGTCCAGGTTTATCACAGTGCTTCCAGTTACCTTTTTCTGGAGTGTTGGGGATGAAGACCTTGGGTTTCCTATCTTGGCTAGATCCCTCAGTTGGGTGGAAAGGACACTTTTTGCTGTTGGTCGGCTTGGTAGATGCTGGTCCCAATGTCATTTCTTTCTTTACGAACTTCCCCTTGATACAGTCAGTGAAGTCCGTAGCGTCTTCTAGTAGCTGGGCCTTCTTAACCATCTCGACATAAGTTTGTATGTCGAGTGGCGCCAGTTGAGTAATGTACTGAGGCTTAAGGCCATTTAGAAAGCGCTTAGCCTTCATTTTCTCAGTGTTGATCAGATGTGCAGCATATTTTGCCAGTCTAGAAAACTGGGCTTCATATTCTGCTACTGTCAGGCTTCGCTGTTTAAGAGCAGCGAATTCAGCAGCTTTCTTTTCCTGTACTCGTTCAGAGAAGTACTTAGCATTATAAGCTTCCTTAAATTCGGCCCAAGTAAATTGGTCGTTAGCTTTTGTGGCTTCCACGGACTCCCACCATGCGCGGGCATCCTTCTCCAGTTGGAATGTTGCTAATAGGAGTTTGTCTCCGTCCGCACATTGCATTACACGGAAGATCCTTTCCGTTTCCTTTAGCCAGTGCTCCGCTTCATCTGGATCCATAGACCCACTGAACCTAGGTGGGTTCAGACCCCTGAAATTTCAATGCAGCTCTCCTGCACCTGGTTGGTTCCCTCCACGGTTACCACCGCCTTACTGGGTGGCTTATAGTATGGCCCGAGTCAATTCCTGGAGGGACTGTTGCATGCCTCTCATTTAGGCACGTTCTACAGTCATTGTAGCTGTTTAGTTCCTACAAAATAGTTTGATAGTTATAATGCTGATTAAAAGTTTAATTTGTGCGTGTGTGAGTTTATTTTAACAAGTTACCCTTGGCTCTAACCACAACTCACATAGGTGGGATCATTGACTCTAGTCGAGGCAGGTTAACCTAGATCATCTTGTACTAAGAATAACCTAGGCTCTGATACCACAAAACTGTCACGCCCCGATGCGGAATATCGGAGCGCGAAGGCAGTTGCAAGAAAAGGTATAGAGCGAGTACTAGACATCAAACCATTGCACATTGAATATACTAAAGCAAATCTTTCTCATTAATAACTTTTCAAATGTCTAGTTACAACCACTACTATCAGAGCCATTCTATAGGGCCCAATTACATTGCAATAAAAGGAAATAACTAACTACAACTCTAAGATAACATAATGACTCGAGGGTACTTCCTGGCTTCACTCTTGGTCATTCCCTCCTCGTGAGTGTATGTGTCATCCTCGGTCTCACCTGAGAACACAACATCAAATAACGTAGGGTGAGCGATAACGCCCAGTAGGACTTAAATCTCAGGCTCAAGCAGGCTTTAAATAATTAACGCATTTAATGGCAGAGTATCTAAAGATAGCAGGTACAAGAGAGTCAAAATATAGCAAGAGATAGCACACATGTCATAGGATAGCACAATAGCACGAGATCGAGTATAGTTTCCAAAAATAGCACAAGTATCGAATATAGCACGAATAGCAGGATGGCCATAGCACAACTAGCACAAGTATGGTAATAGCACGACGAGTATAGCACTTGTTTGTCATTCTAGACATCGAGAGAGTATAGCACGTTTTGTGTTTTGATTGTCATATAGATAGTCGAGATAGATAGCACTTGAGTGTAATGCCAAACACTCTGATCATTTAACTCCCATGGGCACTAGCACTTTCGGGCGCACATCCTAGGACCAGATCGGGCCCTTTATATATTGCCAGGCATTGGTTATATTGTTTATTTTTAGACAATCAGTCAATGGCCAATATAGAGTACCAAGAAGTAGATGAGAGCACTAGATGAATAGACGAGATTGTAGAGCGAATGAAAATTGACGAGCGAGTAGAGTACAGAAGAGAGCTAGTGGACATTGCACGTAATGCGACGAGTAAACAGGCGATAGTAACAGTTGCACAACACGCGCACATCGTATTGGCAGTCAGGTGGGATTCACGATCTTCCCGCTGGCCATGTTATGCACAAGTCCAGAGGTTCGACGTGATTCAAGGTAAGAACGAACTTCTAATAGCCGTTTGGATCATATCGATCCCTAAAGGTGTAATGGGGTGTTAGGGTACAACCGGCTCGTCGACCATGTGGGAATCCATGATCAGAGGAGACTTACGGAGGTCTTGAACAAGGGTTCACTAGTCCGGCGAAAGGAATATTCGACGGAGAGTTCACCACAAGCCAAGTAAAGTGTGTATGTAAAAACAGGTGCTCGACGTTCTAGAGGAATTCTAGAACAGTGGAGCGTCGATATCGGTATATAAACAACGCAAGAAAACGAATACAAGTCCTTTAAAATAGGGCAATTAATATACTTTATTGCAATAAATTACTCGATACATTATGAGATATTTTATGCCAGATTTCAGCCATATATGGATGGTTCATGTGTGTGCATGTGTAAGAGAAATCATAGATAGCAAAGAAGTCGTGAATATGTATTTGAAAGCATTTAATATGCCTACATTTTAAAACAGGTGTTTTTACCGCATGTGTGACTGTTAAAAGGGCGTAAGAATATTTTAGAAAATGAGAGCAATAATTTTTATGGGTTTTCATCAAAAACATGTGAAGGCGACATAGGCCAGTAAGGATTGCGACAGGGGTAGGGCAGGTAGCGACAGGGTCCTGTATGGGTTGCGACAGGGCTGTCTGTTAAGGCGGCCAGAACGCGATGGGGTCTCCTGTCGCGTTCAGAATGCGATAAGAAGAGGTGTCCCGACGGGCTTGAGAATCAGGTACTGGAAACGCGACGGCTTACCTATCGCCTTCTTCATCGCGACGGGTAGGCTGTCGCAATCAGACCCTAGAAGGTGACATATCGGGCAGTCGCGATCTGGTGGTCTGCGCCTGACTCTGATAGGAGTCAGACCAGACATTGGATTACGGACCAGAACATTCAAATTTTGATATAGGGTCACTTAGAAATTCATAACTAATTATATACATGATGAAAAATCACGAAATCAGTGGCAAATGGAACTAAACATGCGAGAGTACTTCCAGTAATTAGGAATTCGAGAGAGAGCATGGTTTGAACATGGTTGAGAATGAACAAGAACGAGTAACATAGAACATGATACAGGGAGCAAGATGGATTTAATTCGAGTAACATGCTCAACAGAAATTAGGGCTTTCGGGGTCAAAAGATCCCTAACAAGATCAAGTATTTACAATAAAAATTTCGTAGCATGGGATCAAGTGTACTAGGAGATAAGAATTAAACATGATGTCTCGGGGTTATCATGTTTGCAGATCTTCTAAAATCAAGAACAAAAGATTGGCTCGATGAAAAAGAGTGAAACAAGAGGGCTTTTGTTCCTGATGTATGGAACAATCTACAGATGGATTTAATTGAGTATTGCTCGTGAGAATGTCTACCTTTGACTTGATTTATCTTCTAGGACTTAGAACTCCAAGAATGAAGGAAGAAGCTTGATGGATCTTCCTCTCCTCGATTTCTCCTCCTCCTTGGCCTCTTCTCCACCTCCAAGAACCCTTTTGCATGAGCTAGGGCCGGCCATGAGGATTTAAGAGGTGTATTTATATAAATACAAGTTCCTATTCCTACTACTACTCAAATTCCTCTTAATTCCGAGATTTCCTAACTCCACCTTTCCTCTCTTGCTTTCCAATCTCTAATTGGGTTTAGATAGTATCTAAATTCGTGCTAGACTATATGGGGTAGGTTTAGGAATCCAATTCCAACTATAATTGCCACTTTTATTGCTTTAATAACCCCTTTCCAATTAGGAGATAATTAAACTCCGAATTTAGGGTATTTTCTTATTATTCTCCCTTTGTAAATTCATATTTTTGACCCAATAAATTTCTAGAGGATCCATTAAACAAAGCCCATTACTCTTTTCCATTTAATGGGCTTTATTTAATGCTCCTTTCATTTAAATATCAATTTAGCTAGGTTTTAATTATTATTATTATTATTATTATTATTTCACAAAAATTCAGGTTGCTACAGTGCCCCCTCTCTGCCTAGGGACGGTACCTCCATGGCCGGCTGGTGCCAGCCTAGAGTCCACACCATGAGCTCTACATAGAGGACCTTGCAGGTCCCCAGGCAGAGCAGGAGCAGGTGGCGGTCAAACAAAGGTCGACCTGCTGCCACCGCTGGGTGGGCGGCATCCACCTCCCCTGCATATGGGGTCCACACCACCTGCAAGCAGAGAACACTGATTAGTCACATCCCAAGTGGAAATTGAAAGCAATTGGAAAGAAGGAGAACTAGTTGAAATTCATACCTGGTCGTGAGGGTAGTGGTCCAGCGCCACCCGCATGTCCTCGGCTCGTCGGTCAGCTACCCGCTAGTCCGGCGCCACATCCCATCGGGCCATGAGGGGCACCAAGGCCTGGCTCCCCTCTCTCTCTGTCCCGCGCCCCATGGGAAAGCGGGTGTATCCCCAGATCTGCAAGGCAACAAAAGAATGTCAGTCAGACAATTTAATCAATTTAAAATTCAATGACGAGCATTAACGAAAAGGCATACCTGTAGAAAGGGGGTGAAACCCCCGGTGCTCTGAGAGCGCCGCGAACTGCTAGGAAGAAGGGAGAACAGATGTCCTAGCATCGCGGCACCCCATGCATATCGTCGTGTCTACGCCAAGTCCCTCAGTAGCAACACGAACTTGCAGTTCATCTAGGATGACTGCGTCACGAACAAAAGGCACCCGAAGAGGTATGCGATGAAAATCCTGACAGACCTCTCCTCACTCCTATCACCCAGGTCCAGTGCTCCCCGCACTCCAGTGTAAAACTCCTCCAGCGTCTCCATGGACCCTCTCCTCCTACCTCTCAACCCCACCGCCTCAGACAATGATCCGACCAGGATGCTCCGGATCGGCCTCCTCCTATCCGCTACAAACTCCGGTCCCAGCAACTCCATGATGTGATCGTGGTAGTCACTCCTCTCCTGTCCGACCACCAGCTCTCCCTGAACCGGCAGTCCCGTCAGATACGCTATGTCCTCCAACGTAGGTATCATGTGCCCCCAAGGCATGATGAATGCCTTGCAGTAATCCTTCCATCGCTCCCTCAGGGCCTCTAAGTATGGTACGTCCACGTGGAATGGACTTATCGATAGGAGGTGCCCGAACCCCATCCTGGCTATCCGGGTCTGCTGGGCCTCCGGTAGGGCCGTGTACCATGCCCAACACAGGTCCCATGTTACTCTGCTCCTCATTCGGCCCTTACCCTGCAGAAAAAATAGAAAAATTTGGCGTCAGTATCGATTGCCGTTAATCTGAAGTTGGCGGCGAGGGTCTGCCATTTACGTAGAATCAGCATCCATGGGTGGCCGTCTAGATCCTCTATAGGCGTCCAAAACCTTGCCGTCAAGTTCAACTGAACGTCAAGGGGATAGACGTTGATAGGAATTCAACGTCCACCGATGTGGACGTCAAGTTCCTGTCAAACTCAACAGAGTCTCCTCTGTTTACCCCACTTTCTACTCGTTACAACCATGCATTCCACAAGGTTTTTGAAGTAAGGGGAAACCTACCTTGGGCCGTGGGTGATGGTGAGCCCCTTCTGCCTCCATCTTGTCCCCTCCTCCATCGTCTCCGGTGGTGTCCTCCCCCTCCGATGCATCTCCTCCCGCCGCCGCCCCATACTCTTCCTCTTTCTCCTCCGCCGTGTCCATTGCCGCCGCAAACAACCTCCTCCTCCTCCTCCGGTTGGCGGCGAGACTGGAGGACAGTGCGTTTCCCCCTTGTCCTCATCAGAAGCAGTGTCAAGGGGTTTGAGGGCTTAAAACAAAGAAGAAGAAGGTAGAAGAAGAATGAAGCTTGAGAGTGTAGGGAAAAGATGAGAGAAGATGAAGGGTTCTCCGGCACTTGGGAGAAGGCAAAATGGCGCCGACAACGCTTGGTTTGGTAAAAGTTGTTCTTTTCAAAATTGACATCAACATCTGGACGTTTACCGTTTCCGGACGTTCATACTTGGTCGTTGACGTACAATAAACGGCTAGTCTGTTGTCGCCAACATCTCATCAGTGTCAGACCTCGGAGTATGGTAGACGGCCATTGGTTGGATGCCAATTTTGAAATAGACGGCGTGAGGTGTGGACTTCTACATTCCTCTCTGTTGGTAAGCGGCCATCGATCTGGACGTTAACCATTGCGCACTCAATCCTCCCAGCACACTCAATTCCACACAATTCAAGCCATAAAACACAATGCAAATCATCACTTTTATTCATCTAAGCTTTGTGTTACACTTATTTGAAATCAGAAAATACGTCACTTTGCCCTACGGGCCATATAAAATTCACAAGAAATGGGACGAATAGTGTCGTTGAATTCTTCATATTTCCAGATGCCTTCCCGTTTTTCCTGAACCGCCAATCCCACCTTCTTGCTCATTGTGTATCTTGCCCTAGTCTTCATGGCCTTCTTCATTAGCTTCTTCCTCCCGGTGACTATCATGTCGGTGCAGTTGGATGAAGTGGGAATTTCCCGTGGAATCCCAAGCTGACAATGGCACCGGTGTGGCTGGTATACCACCATCTAATCAGCCACAGATCTCTATCCTCCCTAGTCTGAGCTCTGAATTCAATACTCCTCATGAAAATTGGACTCACAATGAAGTCATCCATTACCAGGTAGGCTAAGTGATCGCGCCAAGCATCTCTGCCCTTCAAGTGCACTGTCATGCACTTGATCTCATTCTCCGGCTCATACCATGCCCTGCTGCAGTACACCGAGCTCCGAAGGAAGATTCTAGAGGGGGAAGGCTGCTGGTCAACAAAATCAAACTTCAAGTGAGCCTCCATCCATACCTGAAGCAGAAACAAGCTCCCGCATGTGCGTCTGCCTATGCTCATTGTGGTGAGCGAACTGTACAGGTGTGCCAGCACTGCAGGGGCAAGTGACTGCCTGCACCACAGCAGAGACAGGATTCCCACATGCTCATAAAGGATGAAGTCACCACTCGTAGGGAACAGGAAGACCCCAGCCAGGCAGAGTGTCAGTCCTCGGGTCGCCCTCTCTCCGCCAATCTCCCTTGCATGCTGGATCAGCCACCAGGCCAGCCAGTTCAGGAAGATCCCATGCTTGTTCATCATCCTCAAAACCTCCTTCTTGTCCTGTACGATGTCTGCTAAAATATCTTCCCACGGGAGGATAGGAGTTGCTGCATCGTACTCCAGGCATCGCCTCCATCCCAGGAAAAGCTCCACCTCCTCCAGCAGCACACTCGCCTTGAACGCCTGGAACACAAAAGTGTGCGTGTGCGGGTGCCATCTCTCCACCAGTGCCCCTAGTGCATCAAATCCCCACCACATGTCCTTCATATTCTTCACCAGCACCACCATGAAATTCAAATTCCACATGCCAATGTAGCTTCGCATATCTAGCCCGATGGCGTTCATCAGATTCACGAGCCAAGAAAAGGCCCGCACCTGGCCTTGGCTCGGGAAGGCAGGCACTTCCTGCATGAGGGAGGGGTGTTGTGAGAAAAGTATTTGGGGTGTTTTTAACCCAGGTAGAAGCAGAATGATCAAATCTTACCTCCCCGTTGGCCAATCGGTTGCTCAGGTGCCCCGGAACTTCACTCAGAATTCCTGGGTTCATGCCTGTGGATCGTCCGGTCAAAGAGGAGGCCATCTCGCTGCTTTTCTTCGTCTCCCAGCTCTCTGGTTCGCAGCAGGAGCAGGGAGAGATGGAGGTGGAAGATGAGAGAGTCCTCATGGACTCCCATCACCTATATTTTTGGCCTGATCCACTGGCCAGTAGGCGTCCAGATCGGTTGACGTCAGTATCTGGTTAACGGTAATATCTGTTGTCGTTAACTGAGAGCTGGCGGCCATCGATGTGGACGTTTATTCCGTTGGAAATTTTCAAATTTCTATTATTCATATGGCCATTATATATTTTATCTTGTGCTTCAAGTTGTTTTGCGGATATCCAAGCACAAGTTGCGCTTCAAAGTTCGGAACGCCCATGCAACCTTGAGCGTTACAGGTATGTCTAACGTAGGACCCCACCAGAGGCGAATAATTTGGCGACCGTGAACCCTGAGTTCCCCTTTACCAAAAACCGTGATGGGTTTGCGATCTCTCAGTTATTCGTATGGCCTTTAGAATTTTCCTCTGGTGCTAACTTGCATTTTAGATAGGCAACCAACACCAGCATGCATTTAGGTCTTCACTGCTAACATTCTCTTACTAACACTCAAAAAAAAAAATTGGTGATTTTCCTCGATCATCTGATTGCTCCATGGCTCCCCCAGCTTAGGTAGCCTACTGGGTCCGCCCTTCTTGAATATCCGAGCTGAATATCGGGTCTTTGTTGCCCCCCTTCTCCACTTGTCCCACCGTGCATATCACAAATAATCATTCCAGCCTTGTTGAGGTCATTTGAACCTTTCCCAGTCGTGAGCTTAATTCCGGACTTTAGGCTTTCTGAACATTGATTCCAGTTAGAATCTTTTGATAATCCTTTGAGAGATCAACCAACTCCTTATCTCCACGACCTCCTAAAATCGGGACAGATGTCCTGATTAGGCCAGCGAGCCCACGAGCTCCGGTTATGAGACTCTCCTGATTCAACCGTCATATTACAACTCTTTTGACTCAGACACGCCAGAAACTAGTCAAAGTCCGACACGGCCATGCTAGGGACCCTACCGTTGGGTTGCAGTTGTAGTTACACGGGTAGATCACTCTTCTTCTTACCCACATTTGTCTCTCAGACGATCCGTCACTTCCTTCTAGCCTAACTCATTTGTTTGGCTCGCTAGAATTCCTATCCTTGGAGATGGCCCTCCATTAAATCTCCGCGTCCTTTGTTTACCGAGACACCAACCTTTCAGTCCGCTCTGCTCCCTTGCAAGACTGGATGTCTCGGAGGGGCATTTGTAGACGCGAGATTTGGCCCATCTGCCGCAAGGCTCTTTTGGCCCATTAAGCCTCGTTTGACCGTTTGTTGACCTGCCTCGGATGCCATGTAGATGGCTGTATCGATGGCCGCCGACTACTGTTTGACGGCATAGGCCCTGGACGTTAACCCATATTGGCGTCCACATCTCTGGACGTTTGCATGAGGTTGGCGGCAGGATCGCTGGACGTCAACCGGGTTTACCTGGTCTGTGCAACTACCCCGAGAATCTAGCCCACTTGCACCATTCTCTCGCCTATGCACCACATGGGGTCATTCCCAACGGGCAAATGGGCCACCTTGGCACCCCTTTTGTAACACCCCGGCCCCCTTGGGCCCTTGGCCCCGTCCTCTGGGTCGCGGCAGGGCGACTGTCGCGACGTGGTTTTGATTGTGTTGGAGTCTGGTTCTACTTGGGATTGCGACAGGGGGTATGTCGCCTTCTTGAAGGCGACACACCCACTGTCGCCTCCTGGTTTGGTGGATGGTGACATGGGGTATGTCGCCTTCTTGAAGGCGACAGGGCCTATGTCGCCTTCCCATCGTGTCGCCCCAAACGCAGTCTGACAGACGTGACAGGCGTCCTTTGTGTCAGTACGGCTCTGGCGGTGTCGGGTGAACGCGACAAGATGGCTGTCGCCTTCACTTTTTCGAATTCCGAGATTTGACCGTTGTCAGTGGCATTGCGACATACCCTATGTCGCCTTCTGGTTCCCAATGCGACACAAGGTATGTCGCCTTCTCAGGATCCGGGCTTAAAGCCCGGGCGCCCGAGCTCTTCCCCCTCTCTCACGTTTTTCCTTTCCCCCCCTCTTTCCCTCTCGCCCTCTCAGAGTTCCGGCGGTGTTGGGGGTGCCTCCCCCGTGTTGAGGCGGCCGTGCTGAGGAGGGTGTCGCTCCGTTCGTGCAGGGGTCGCGTTCGTGCCGTGCAGTGCGAGGAGACGTTTCTACCTACGAGAAGGCCCCAACGGGTTCGTTCTTCGCGTGGAGGTAGGGACTCTTGATCCTCTCGCCTTAAGCATGCTCCCCTTCCCCTGCAAAGCGTGTTTTCCTTGTGGTTTGGGGGTTGGGAGTGTGAGTTTCCATGCTCGTGTGAGTGAGGTTTTCCTTCGAGCATAGAATCCATGTTCTTGGGTGTTTGAGGGTGGTTTGAATGCTTTACTAGCTTCCTAGCATGATAAGCATGCTCCCCTCCCTCGCCGTGTAGCGTTTCTCCCGTTTCGGGGAGGTTCCCAGAAGAAGAATCTCCGGAACCCCCGACTGGCCTAAATGCGACATACCCTGTGTCGCCTTCTGACTGGTAATGCGACGGGGGCTATGTCGCATTGAGAATGCGACAGGGGCAATGTCGCATTCAGAAGGCGACATGTCCTATGTCGCATTGAGAAGGTGACAGGCCCTATGTCGCCTTCTCAGTCCAGAGGCAGGTTGTGCTTTCGCCGCTTCCGTTTTCCGCGTTACTGTACCCGTGGCACCTGTGCTAGTTCCCTAGTACGGTCTCACACTAGTCGTTCTCCCGGTGTGCGGCACTTGAGGGCTTGTCCCGTGCGAGAGGTTGTTACCGTTACCTGGGACCCCCGTCCTCGGGAGCCTGTTGAGGGAGTACTCCGGGCTACGAGTGTGCTCGAGTTGGCAGCCACCTAGGCGGACTCTGGAGCTGAGGGGAAAACGGTGGTTAGGACAGTGGCGTGTGAGTCACTTGCAGAGCTCTCGTGGTTGGTCTGGGATGCCGAGGACAGTTTGGAGTTCTACCCGGCGCAGGCTAGCCAGTCCTTCTTCTCACTGCCTCGCTCCTTACGACCCCGGAACCGTTTGGAGAGGTCAGGCGTAGGACCGTAGTCCGGCCAAACTACGGCGGTTACTGTTGTGTTCCTTGTGTCCTACCTCGCTCTGACGAGACGTGAGGGTCAGGACCCGGGTCGAGGATAAGACGTCGGTGGACGCACCTGACCGTTTGACTAGTGGTGGTGCTTTCCGTAGCTAGTGTTCTCTGTCCAGGCGGAGTCCCCTCCATCTGTGTTTACTAGCCGTGTGGTGGTCACGACAAGCAGTCATACGGAGTTTCCGACCGAGAGTACCTTCCGTACCGTGTTAGCTTTAGCTTCGCTTCCGTACTTCCTTTTGTAGGTAGAAAGATATAAACTGCTGTCTTTCCTTTATTAATAGTTGTATATGTTCCTCTGCCTGTTTAGAGCCAGTAGGAGACTGGTAGTCCCTACTGAGCTTCTGTTGTGAAGCTCATCCCTCTGTTTTCCAGGTGAGTCTTCTCAACAGCGGCAGGGCGCGCGTCGGGCGGAGGAGACGAGGCGGTAGTCTTGGTCCCCGTAGCTAGCAGTGGTTCCCCCTCTCAGTGTACGTCACCCTCGGGGTATGCCCCTAAGGGACTTGTCTCTCCCCTTTCCTTACTTGTACTAGTGTGCGTGCGTTGGGACTGTACTTAGAGCAGTACGCAGCGGTCTCGCTTTACTTTCTTGTTTCCGCTTGTACGCTTCTAGCTTAGCAGTTGACGTTTACCTCCATTACATATCCTGTCAGACGTGTGTTATAGCCCTTCCGGGCCCCCCTGGTCCGTGGGCGGCGACCGCGAAAATCAGGTCCTCGGCGTGGGCCGAGGGTCAGGTTCTCGGGTCGTTACACCTTTGACCCAGTAAAAATCCTATTTGGCCTCTCCCCATTGGTTGGAACTTTTATACTTGGATTACCAAGTGTACAAGTGTGTTTCTTCACACTTGAGCATCCAAGGCTGCTGAGCTCGACCCCCACTTTCTATATAACACTCCCTTGAGCCCTCTAAGCCAAAAGAGGAGAGAGGCTGGACGTCCACATGCTGCTACTTTGAGAGAAGAGAGAGAATTTGCACCCAAGCTTCATCAACTCTTCCTCTTCTCCCTCTCACACTTTGGGACGTTCAGGAGGCTTCTTCCCAAGCTGGAGGAGCCCTGTGAGGAGCTGCAACACCAACGAACGAGGATCTACACCTCCATCCCTCTCTCTTTCCTTATTCTCTCTTTAGTTATTTGCATGTCACACACACCTTCCCACTCACTCTAGGCACGTAGGTCACTTCCCTACACACCTAGAAAGGGGTTTTCCAACCAAAAATGGAGGGAAGAAGGGTGGTCATAGCACTTGGCCACCCCTCTTCTCAAGTCCCCAACCGGTACGAGACTCACCTTTTGGGCTGTCTCACTCTGTTTCTGAGCATTTACCACGCTTTCCATAGGCTAATAGAGTGTCTTTTGTGGCAGGAACGACTCGTAGAAGACCGCGGAGCTCTTCTTCTTTGGCTGGCTGAAGAAGGAGAAGTTGAAGCCCCGTCTCCATCCGCTGCGTGAGGCCATTGCACCGACACGATTCCATCACTCCTTGGGCACAGGTAAGGCCCTGGCGATCACAGACTCCCTCTCCTTTTGCTAGTTTGCTTTGTTTTCTCTCTAGTCAACCAAGTCAAGCAGAGAGTCAACCAGGTCAACCGGTGACCCCATCCTCGCCAAAGAGAGGTCAGTGGCGTCCGTGAGCACCCGGAAGATCCAGCGGTCGGCCGGGGATGGCCGAAAACGAGCGTCCACAGGGATAAGCACTCCAGTGCTAAGCACTGGGCGAATAGGCTGGGTAGGACAACAAAAACCACGCCGAACTGCTGGCTTGTAACCTCGAGAGAGCCGTCGGCCAACCAAGGCATGCACAAAGAAGCTAAAACCTTAGAACACCACCAGTAGCATGGAAAGCCCGTCGCTCTTCTAATAATCAATTGACCATCGGTCAATCAATTATTAGACAGACGCGACCCTCCTGGCACAGTCTCCAGGACACGGCCACGAAGGTGTCACCTTCAATCACTGAACGCAGCGAGGTAACCTGTTGCGTTCCCCTCATGAAGGTCCCAAGGGAATGCCAGCCCTAGGGCACACACTGAAACCCTAACCGGAACCAGGGAAACACCGAGGCAACACAGGTATTGTCGCGTCCTCCTAGGCCGTTGCGATATCATCGTGACAGGCAGAGGCACGGGGACATCAACTTTGTCACGATAGGGAAATGCGCCGCTACAAGATCGCATCGGACCGCCAGACCATGATGCCATTGCATCAGGCCGGCGTGTTGCGACACGATCATGCCCTCTGGTGTCGCGAAGTGCATTGCGGTCGCGACACCAAAAGAAGGGCAGACTCACGGGATGCTCCATCCTGGGGCTACCCACAAGCCACAAAAACACCACAGGGGGAGGGGATCATGGAGAAGCAATCTAAACTAGCTATAAAGAACGAGGGGCTTCCAATCAACCCATATTGAGAAGGGTACAAACAATCCCTACCATTCAAGAAGAAACAAACCCATTAGGGCTCTTCACGTCGTAATGGCCACCTCCTCCTCGCTCCACGCAAGCTCCACGACGCCAAGAACATGAACACGGCCCTCCACCTCAACTGAAACACACAAAGGGAAGAGAGGGAGGCAGAACTCCCGCTAGAGGAGAGGAAGGGGAAGAGAAGAAGAAAAAGGGGAGGAGGGAGGCCGGCCAAGGCCTTAAGCCTCCGGCAGCTAAGTTGCGACAGGGTGACGCATCGTGTTAAGATCCTTAACACGATGGGTCAACACACCACGATACCAATGCGTCCCGCAGGGACGCCACGACAACCCGACAAGCTGTACTGACACACCTACCACCCTGACAGATGTCAGATAACCAAAGCCACGAAAGTCTGTCGCATTCCGTTGACCGAGTGTGACAAGGAAACTGACAATGACGCATCGCACCGACCGGGCGTGACAAGAACACGATGCACAAGCAGGGCGAGACAAGGATGATTGTCGCGTCGGGCCACCCCGATGCCTCACTATCGGGTTGTCTAGCCTGGACACGTTAGGAGCCAGTCACCTAGAAGCCAAACAGAAAGTTGAAAGGTCGGGATGTTACATACTACCCCCCTTAAAACAATTTCATCTTCGAAATTTAGGTAAGACCAAGATAACCTAAGGAACAAAACGAAGCACAGGGAGCAGATGCAACACTAGTGCAAAGAAGCCGCTAAGTCTCAACACGACTTCCACATGGCAACAACTGCACCACCAAACACGTGCGGAGCACACAAAGCGCGAATGCAAAGAGTACCTAAGTCTCACCATGACTTCCTCATGGCAATAACTGCGCCGCCAAACGTGCATTGGGCACACAAAATCAGAAAACCAATGGCTCACACAACGAGCTCCAAACAAATGAGGAGCACCAAATTGAAACCCAATAGCTCACAACAAGCTCCAAACTCGGGTGGTGCTTCAAGCCGAGAAACCAACGGCTCACTCCAGCCACACGTGGGGCGTCCAACTGGAACGACAACCCCTTAGGTTCCGAGCAATGCCAAATCTGACCTGAATGGAAATAAGCGCCAACCAGAAAATGCACGACTGCAGCCACCAACAGACCCCGCTATTGGGACTAACCGATCGGCAACCAACTCTATCACCAAAAAAACCCACTAGAGTGCACAATTGCTGACAACAACATGAGAATCACCTGAGAACCAACCACAAGTCTCAGGGGAACGACCTCATGCTACTAGCGGCAGCTAGCATCGGTCATCCGCCCAATTGAGAAGCCACACGAACGACAAGAACAAGAGCAACAACACGCTCACGGAGAATCCTCAACACACGGAATGACATCCACCGAGATGGAAAGCTCAATGCCTCCAACACTAAGTAAACTCTTGAAACGACACACGAAGCTCACGATCAAGGGGCACGACACAACACACAGTGCTATCACAAACACCGGGAGCCACCCAAGGTACAACACAATGCACCAAGACTCCATACGGCATAAATTGAACACTCAAGCACAAGCATCGGGTGCTACCACAAGCACCAAAACTAAGCAAAGTGCAACACAAGTGCACCAGCGGCTGAAAACAACACGGGCTAACAGGAAGGACTCTTCACCAGAGACCTGCCAAAAAGCCACACGCTAACAATCACAAGCCTAAAAGGGCACAACAGGCCACACTGGCCCAAGCCATTGAGGCACAAAGACATGAAGCACCAGAAACCTCCCAAGGTGCAGCACACGCAACCGCACCTGTAACGGCCCCGGCGCCCGGGTCCCCGGCTCCCACCAAGGATCCGACCGTCGGCACCGCCGCCCACAGGTCCAGAGACCCGGAAGGGCTAACGGATTGGTCTAACGAGATATATGACGGAAAGTAAGTAAAGACAAATGTACTAAAGATGTACCAACTAGTGCAAGAAGAAGTCTAACACAACGTGCAAGTCTAGTACAAGTCCCAAAGTAGTAAAAGTACAAGTGCAGAACGGAAAAGGAATAACACGTCCCTTAGGGGCATACCCCGAGGGTGAAGTACAGAACTGGGGAAACACTGCCACTAGAGACGCCAGCTACTGCGGGCCCATCTCCTCGCTACGCCACGGAGGGAATTGCTGTGAAGTCTCACCTACAAAATAGGGAGTGAGCTTCACGAAGAAGCCCAGTAGGGACTACCAATCTCCCACTGGTTCCACAAGCATAAATATAGACTAGAGCAATAATTAAATAAAGCAATAAAGTCTAGTCTACTAAACAGAGTAAAGTGCGGAAGCGTAAAAGAAACTACACAGTCGTCGGTCTAAGCCACTCGGCGGGACCGGAAAACCCGTGTAAGCCAAGGCACCACAAGAACCCAGCTGTAAACGCAGACAGCGAACTGCCTGGACAAGCACACTAGCTACAGTACACTACTCTAGTCAGCTGGTCAGGAGCGCCACGCGTCTTACCCTCGACCAACGGTCCATGTCTGACACCTCCCGTCGGAGTGAGACGCGGAACCACAAGTAACCACAAACTGCCGTAGTCTGGCCGGACTACGGTCCCACGCCTGACACCTCTAGGTGGTACCGGAACCACGTAGAGTGAGGCAGTGAGAACGGACTAGCTGAACTGCGCCGTACGAGTCACACACTACCGGCGTCCCAGTCTCAGCTAAGAGAGCTCCACAAACGACCACGTCACTGACCCACCGTTTTCCCCTACTGCTACCAGAGTCAACGACTCGAGTAAACCCCGCCGTTTGGAGCAACACCTCTGACACAGACGCTCGGGAACCGGGGGTCCCAGGTAACGGTAACAACCTGTCTTGGGGACAAGCCCTCAAGTGCCTAGCACCGGGCGAAGAGAGAATGACTAGCAGTAGCACTGTACTAGGAAACAGCACAGGTGCCGAGAAAACCGAGTCGCAGCGGAAGCAAAACACTGAGCAGGTTGCCAAGTCCCTTCTCTGGCTGAGAAGGCGACAGGCCTGGTGTCGCCTTCAGGAAGGCAACACCTATGCCGGCGCAACCCTACTGATCTGGTTGCGACAAAGGCTATGTCGCAACCATGTCAGTGCTCCAGAACAGCCCCTGAAACTGGAACGGGGAAAAGCAGGAAGAAGGCGACGGCCCCCATGTCACCACCAAGAAGGCGACATAGATGTTGTCGCCTTCAGGAGTTCCTGAAGGCGACGCATCAATGTGTCACCACCAGGGTGGTGACACCAAAGGTGTCGCCTTATCAGGGTGCAACACACCGAGGCTCCCTTCTTCAGGGCCTCAACCACACCACAAACACAACCGAGGGGAGGGGAGCATGTAGGCTAGTAAACATAGCTCTAATGAGCTCAAACCACCCTCAAAGGAACCCCAACAAGCATGCAACTAGGCTACACTCACATGCATCTCCCTCATCATGGAGAACACCCTCAAACCTCAAGACAAACCCATTGCATGCAAGGGAAACCACCAATCACCACAATCACACAAGGCATGAAAACAACCTAGCATGGTAGATCTAGGCTTGGAAGAGGGTGAGGATCCTAGCAAGTGGATCTAGGGGGAAGGTTTGGGTTCCCTACCTCGAGATGAAGATCCAACCTCAAGGGCCCTTCTCGTAGGCTAGCAACCCTCCACCTCCGAGCTCCGACGATCCACGAGCCTCCTCCCACGAACCGATCGCCTCCTCTCCCTTGAAGAGCATCCATGCATGCCAAGCAAGAGAGGAAGAACAGTGAGGGAGAGAGAACACAAGGGTAAAGGAAAACATAAAGACCACATCACCTACCTTGCAAGAGAGCCAAGAAGGCTCCTCCCAAGCTCCACGGAGCTCCCAAGCTCCAGTTCGCCGGAGAAGAAGAGTTTTCTCGGAGAGAAGGCCGAACTGGGGCTTGTGCTCACGGCTTGGGCACTTAACCCTCTGAAACTGAGAAGGCGACATAGGCCCCGTCGCCTTCACTCAACATGAAGGTGACCTAGGCCATGTCGCTATCCCCTGTTCAACAGTCAAGTCGGCCTGCGACATCGCCACGTGTCAACCATGCAGGCCTGACACCAGAAGGCGACAAGGGATCTGTTGCTTCTTTACTGCCAGATGTAGACACCTGTCACCTCTCTTCAGACAGCAAAACGACAAAGTGCATGCAGCTGGCAGCACAACAGAAGGTGACATTGGGCCCGTCGCCTTCCCAACTGGAAGGCGACATGCTTCATGTCGTCTTCAGAAGGCGACATACCCTATGTCGCCATCCTTGAAGGAGGGTGACTGGTCAGGGTAACATGGGATGTTACAGCACCACAGCCCGAGATGACACAGGGCCCACCGAAGGGGACTCTCCACCAGAGACCCACAAGAGAAACATGCGGAAAACCAACAACATCAAAAGCGCAATAACTACATTGGCTCCAAAGACCACACAAAATATGGAGCACCAACTCTACCGCATGAGGAGCAAAAGACCACAACGACTCTCTGGCACACAAGAGCAAGAAGCACCACCTCTATCGCGACCGATAGAGAGGCCAAACGCCAACATGACGACACAGAAAGTCTCCAAGGCACAAGTCGAGGCACAATCGAGCACACACCAGAATAACGCTTGCACAAGCAAGCCAAGCAAGAAAACCAGTGCACAGCAGAGCAACGCTCACACAAGCAACCCAACAAGAAACTTGTACTACCTCAGACCGAACCAACAGGGACCCAATGCCCCAAATTATTCAGGTAGGTAGCAAGAAATAATCACAACGACAAACGGCATAAACAAGTCCCCCGACCCACGATGCCACACTGAAACCACAACACGAGGGGAGCGACCAGCTCAACCCAAAAACAACTCAAGGGAAGATGACTCTACCAAAGGTCGCAACGATGCGCACCCTGACAACACAACACCACAGTGGAGCATCACCACCCCGAGCAACCAATGGAAAGCAAAGGAAGGAGACACACACTGAGCCACTTCCACACACGAGAAGCAAAACCACAATGCAAAGCTGACACTACCATAAGAAGACACCCACTGCACTCACCAGACCACCATCTGCGAGAGCACGTAGGGCATAAGAAGACGAAGCAAAACCATCTGAGTAGCGGGAACACACGTAGTCCCTGAAGCATAGCTGAGAAAACTTGGGAACAAACAACAAGGCAAGCTGGCAAGCACAACGGCCAAACACATGATCAAAGGCACCACACTTTGACCGACAATGCCCAAGTAGACTGTAACACAGACAGTCCAACCAGCAACGACAATTCATCTCTACAGAGAGAGAGAGAGAGCAGTGACAACCAAAACAACATGAAGCAGCCTGGGGAAGGACCTCCACCAGAACCACCAAGGCACAGTTCTGGGAAAACCCACCAGAATGCACCAGCCAAATCAGCAGCATACCTCAAACCTGAGGCAGTATAGCAACAGACAGAAATGAGCATGGAACATTCCTGAGAGAATCCCTCTCTAGGACAACAACAAATGGTTCTGGGAAACCTCACCAGAACACAGGGCAACCAAGCGATGCACCTCAACCCAGAGGGCAACGCATCAGTAACTAGAAACAAGCACAACACAACTCTGGGGAAAACTCACTTCTGCCAAAACCTACAGAGAAGAACTAGCTAGCACAAGGCCAACAACAACTAGAGACAAGTGTCGTAGCACTCAACCAGCGATGCAACAAGGCACACAGAACATCTACTTAGCTCGAGCAATGACATCGACTGAGCAGAGCACAACACACAACAATGCACAGACACGAGAGACCACACACAAGACCAACACAACACACACTCCAACAAAAAGGGGACAGCCAACAAGGCATGGACACCTTCCACCAGTTCCACAGACAACAACCTTGCACCGGTGAAGGCCACACCAAACGTAGACTCTCTCAGCCTTCACGATACACCCACACAGACATGCAGGTCGACGACGACGACGAGTACCGCACTATACTTGCTTGCAACCATCCTCCGCACATGGAAGACCATTGCCAGCGAGTCCACCACCAACCGCACCATCACGGCACATACACACCGAGCGACCACACTCGCCATGCGACATAGTAACCGCAGCAACCATCCTGCAACACGAACATGAACCATGCAAGGAAGCTGCACATCTGCAAAACAATTGAAATCACAAGCCTAACACTAGATGGACAGTGTCAACAACGTAGTAGTACCTTCTTTGAGACAACCATAGTTATTAACTCATTACAAATCTCAACAGACCCACGCTCTAATACCAACTGTAATGACCAGACCTCCAGAACCCCAGCCAGGGACCCCGAAGTTTGCGTCGCCACCCACGGATCCGAAAACCTGGAAGGGTTAGAAGAATAGTCTACTGAGATATGTACTGAATTTAAATAACTATAACAAGATATACAACTGTAAAAGCACAGGTACAAAAAGAAAGGTGTAGTCCTTAAGGGGCATACCCCGAGAACTTACAAAGCACAACTCTCAATTTACTCAAGTATAAGAGCTCACAACACTCACTCTCACTGTTGTGAACAGCACACGACCCCACAACCGTCTCCAAAAACCATCCGTCATTGAGCTCCCATGACGACGAGCCCCTAGCTAAAGAGAGTAGGGGGGCGAGCCTCACGAACAAGGCTCAGTAGGGATTACCAATCCCTCACCGTCCAGAGCAATAGGAACTTTGAAAACATGAAACTACACTAAAAATATGTGAAGCGAAAAACACCTACAGTAGGATACTACGAAGTAGTGGAACAGAACAATACAACACCACGACCACCAACCAAGGTCGTGACACACACAACTCCCGCAGAAACCAACGGAGTTGGCAACAAGCAGAAGCAACCCTCGGCACATCGACCAAGACCATGCATCAACTAGGTGAGAACGACGTCTCACCACAAGCATGGCCACCTTAGACCTTCACAAGGTTGAGGGTCCAGAAGCAGAACCACCTCGGACCCCGGATACACCACGAGGTTGGGAAACCACACCCATCGATGCCACCACGGACGGCACCAAGGAATGGGACTATAGAACAACAGTCGGGGCCTACACAAGGCACACTGAGAGAACACAGGAAGCAAAAACCACCAGAAACATAGGCCAACAAGGCCAGACCAATGATGCCCATAAAAACTAGGCATGGTCAATCAACAACCACAGTGCAGGCAAGGGCAACAGATAACACTTGGAAACATCGTGAGGAAACGTCGTCACAACAACACAACCAAGCCACCACTATTGGCAGCAAAGAGGAGGACATGTCAGCCACTCCCTCTGCTCGCCAGCCTAGCTCCTGCCTCTAACCTCCCCAGAAGAGCAAGATAGAGCTGCTAGAGAACACCACAAGAACGCACGCACCACCGCAGCCTGGACAAGCTACGGCCCAACACCTGACCTCCCTACATGGCTCCAGAATGAGAAAAAGGATTGTGTAATGTCCAATGTTTTTCAGATCTTTGCGGATCCTGGCTTAGTGGGTTTGGTGGCTAGTGTGTGGCCCATTAGTTTGTGTTTCTGGTGTTGTCGTTGGTTGTGAGGTTTTGTGGGCTGACAGATTGGGCCCAAAGCGCTTACAGGTTTTCTGCCTGTGAACGAGACAAGGGTGTACGTCGCGTTCTGAATGCGATGACCCTGGTGGTCACGTTCTACTTGTCGACTGAGAGGCGGTCTTTGTCTGCATGCGCGCCATGTGTCGCGCGTTGGGCGGCATGCTGATGTCAGTCTTGAGAAGGCGACGACCTCCTACATCGCATTCAGGTCGCGATGGAGGGCTACGTTGCGTTCTCAACTGTGATGCGTTTTTATGCAAGGTCGGCCGAACAGAGCTTTCACAAGCTCTGCTCGGCTAGGGGAGGCTTTTACAGAGGATTGTTGGGTGATTTGGCATTTTGGAGTGGTTTTCGGTGCACTCTCGCCGCGAGGACGTCGCATGGAGTGAGGGGAGACGTCGTGCTGTGATAGGATTACGTGTTCTTCGTAATGGTAGGGAGATCTCGCCTTGTTTCATTGCGTGGATCATGTATGATGTATGTTTAGACTGTTTATTGCTTTAGAAACAGTAGATATCATGCTAGGGCATTCATTAAGGCATGAAAAATGGGAAATAACCGTGTTTAACATGGCTTGTAGGGGTGATCCGGGGAGAGGATCCCGGATTAGGGTTTCTGCCTGTGAGGGCTACGGAACCCCTTATCGCGTTTTGAACGCGACATGCGGACCCGTCACATTCAGGTTCTTCAATGCAACATATCGGGGTGTCGCGTTCTAAAGGCGACACTCCCCCACGTCGCGACCTCAGCCGAGAGGTCTATTGTGTATGCTCTTGTGGTACGATTATCCGATTATCAGTATTTTATGTGCATGGCGAGTGTGCATGGTGCATTGGCATCTGCAGTGCTTGCTGAGCGTGACGTTCATGTGTTAGACATGTTGTTTACGAGGTTGGCTTACGGTTTACATAGTTTGAGCGATGTGTATAAGGTGGTTGGTTGTGGTGACTGGGCAGTGAGGTTCCAGTGTGAACCTAGCCTAGTCCTTTAAAGTCTATTATAAATTGTATATCTTAAATGATTATCGTGTATTGAGTTTGGAGCGGCTATGGAGGTCACCTCGTGACCAATGATAGGTCAGGATATTTTTGGTTAATGTAATTTATGCATGTGTCTGTGTAGGCTAGCTTGTAGGTCACAGAGTGACCGGGACAAACTATCCCTCACTTGTGTATTGTGGTTTGTAATAAAGATTATATATGTTGTATCGTGGTTTGTGCGTTACCAAGTTTGGTGGTCCAGCGTCTATTCCGGAATACCTCTCTAGTTGGGTACCCCAGGTTCTGAGTAAGCCAGGCACGTGTGTTTGTTGTGCTCGGGGTTTGTCCCAGTACTGTGTGTACCGTCAAGGTCTGTGTCATCTGTCTTGGACACCCTCACTTCTGTGTTTGTGTTGTATGTCCGGCTGAGGGAAAGACAACATGGGGCAGCGACTTGTGTTTGTGGGTGTGCGGTCACTTGTAGCGCCCTTATGGTTGGGGGTACAGACACCAGTAGTCGACGCTGGTCCCCAGCTAGTCCTGTGTTTCGAGTGCCTCACTTTAGAGAGCTTAGGCCAGAGTCTCTAAAGGTGCCAGGCATAGGCCTGTGGGGTGTGTGACCTGTAGGTGTGGTGTTGGTTGGTCTCCACTGTTCTTTGGCTTGTGGTTGTGGAGCAGTAGTTGGAACTTTCGTCCGTGACCACGAGACTGAGAGGTAGTTCTTGTGTTGTGTTGTTCGAGTCGGATATTGGCATCATGAACCAATGGTCCGTTCCCGTATGGTGGCGTCGTTCCTTTCTGACTTGTGCTTCGCCACTAGTGGTGGCTTGTGTGTGTGACAGGTTGGTTGAGGTTTTACCTATTGTGATGTGGCCTGGTGGTGGCACGATACTGGTTGTGAATCCGTGGTGGTACCTCGTGGTAGTAGGTACATGTATCCTTTATGGGTAGTTTTGTGTTGTGGTACTTTGTGTTCCAGTCCCTTCAGGTGTTGAGGTGGACTTGTGTTCGGTGGAGGTCTGTGGAGTGACCTTCCACGTGTTGTGTTTTTACCTGTCTTCGGGTAAGCTTACAATTATGTTTTGTTGTGAGGTGTTGGTGTGAGGTGGATTGGCTAGCTGATGTCAGTCCTGTTACCCTACGAAGGTAGGTTGCCTGTGAAGCTTGAAGGTTAGGCGACCAGTTATTGTGCTGATTAGCCTGTGAGGTCTATGACCTAGGCAGTTCAGTTATTGAGCAGACTAGTGGTGCTGTGCTAGTCCTGTTGTCCCTCTTCATTTCCAAGGTTTATATTAACTGACGAGATTATGTTTAATTATTGTTAATCATGTCTTGTGTGAGCATGATATGGTTTGGCTATTGGTGTTGCCAGTGAAACCCCCTGGGGTTGAGGTCTCTTCAGTGTTGTGTGTTGTTTTGGGTGGTCCCCTACTGAGTCTATGACTTGTTGAGGCTCACTCCCCTACAGTTCTTTTTAGGGCTTACCATTGGTGTGACATGCGAAGACGTTGTGGCAAACTTGTACCACCAGCAGTAGTGTTAGTTGTGTTGTGTGAGCTTGTGCTCCCTCGGGGTATGCCCCAGGTAGTTGTACTTTTTAATTAGACATGTTGTAGCACCCCGAAAATTTTAATTACATAAAAACTCAAATAAATGGAAATAAATAATTTCTATAATATCAGAGTATTTAAACATACATAGCATTATCGCATGTGCTAAAACACATCGGACAATTTCGTAAAAATTATAAATCAACCTCACACATATTACTAAATGTTCCACAAAGAAAATTGTGCCAAGAAAAATCGGATTAGCCAAGTTTAAAGTGTTTTGCAACTTATTATCGTAATTCATGAATAAGTCGAAAAATCATTATCACATGTACTTGGATGAGTTGGAAAACTAAATAAAAATAATATACGGACTTCAAATAATATCCTCTAATGATCCATCAAGAGATTTGGGTCAATAAAAAGCATTTGGGCTAGGTTTAAGAGTTATTGTGACCGATTATCCAAATTAGGAAACAAGTCGGAAAACCGTTAACACGGAAATACAACGCAATCAAAAATTAAATAAAAGTGTTGGAGAGACTTCCAACATTATATATTAATGACCCAATATCATAATTGGACCAATGGACCACATATGGTCCAAAAATCAAATGAAGCAAGAAAATGCATAGAAATTCACAACTTTAATTAAGCTAAAATTAGAAAGAGGTAATTAGAGTTGAATTGGGAAGAGATATTGCATTCTTGGCAACCCAATTTGTGCTTAACTATGGTGGGAGGTTTCCTAAAGCCTCACACACTCTAATGGAGGAAGAAATCCTCAAATTAGGAAACTAGTATGTCAAAACCGCAACTCTTCTTTCCCAGTTACAATAGGACTCCTAAACACCATGGATGCTTAAATACTCTTCACCAAACCCTTGGGGATGAGTTTACATCTTGTTGGGGTCGTGTGGAGGAGTTCTTGGCAGCTGGGGAGCAGGAGATCGTCCACACCATGCCATTCTTCTTCCCCTTCTCGTCTGCTGCGACCTGTACAGACCGTCCACTTGAAGTTGACCAAAGGTGAGTCACAACATAACCAAACCTTGCAAGGACTATACTCCTGGAAAGAGGGTCGAGTCTACATTCTAACCCAAGTGGAATGCCCAAATTCCATGCAGTATACATGGAGTATTAGGTGTTTTCCTCCAAGTGGTCTGAACATGGGTTTTCTGGAAAAATGGGACTTCTTCAATCTAGAAGGTAGGTTTTCTTAGGCCAAACCTTAACATATCATATACCAATGTGTAGCGCATCAAGTTAACTTTCATTTCCCACTGGTTTCATCGAATTTCAATTAGTAGATTTTGAATTATAAGCATTTTTCCAAAGTCGCGCACTGTTAGGGTGTTTCCCATTCTTTATATGTTGCATGTGATCCAAGACCGAATTAGAGCAAACACACAACATAAAAGTTTTTCTACTAGTTGTCCTAGTCATGTCTTGTGTTGAACATTGTGTCTAAACGTCAATAGTTAGAGAGTTATAAGCATGGTAAGAGGGCCACTGCATGATACTATGTTTTCAGGTTGCACTTGGTTTTACATTTGTGTTTGACTTGATTAAAGCCTGTCGAAACCATCCTTGTTTTCTAATTCCGATTTACTGGAAGCACCCTTGCATGTCTAGGTTGGTTTAAAACTAGTTTTGTGATTTTTCATGCACTGTATGATTTTTTCTTAATTTTAGAAAACCCCTGTGTCAAAACAGGGAAAGTCTGGTCCGCAATCCAAAGCATTGTCCTTTCTCTGTCGGATTCAGGCGCAGACCATGTGAACGCGACAGTCCGATAGGCCACGTTCTGAGGTCTTGTCGCGACATCAAACCCGTCATGTTCTGAACGCGACGAGCGCCCCGTCGCTATCTCTCTGCCTGTTCTGACTGCCTTGTCGCGTTCTTCACATCCCCTTGTTGCATTCTGATCTGACCCCATCGCAACCTTTACAAGTGTCCGTCGCGATCTCAGGATTTTTACATGAAACCACTTATTTTCTTGAAAATCTTACCTCTATACCTAAGGTCTATTTAAATATGACATTTAGTGTGTAATTCGCATGTCTTAGGTCTGATCATTGCATGATGGTTATTTTAATGGCTTAAAAGTGGTAAACCCATTTAAAAAGCTTTAATTACACGAATACTATTCTAATTGCTTTCGTGATGACGTGATCATTCATGCTACTTATGATTTAATCTTCCTACTGGTCTACCATGTTTAAATGATAATTGTTATCTTAAAATCTTGCAAACCATGATTAGTTAAAGCGCATAGTTTTATTCCATGTCATATTGTTAAGTTCTTTTCCGCAAGTTTGAAACCGATGGTTTGAGAATTGAGACACGCGTACATCACTACACACATGCACATCTAGGCAGCCCTTTCTTGGGAATTTTGAAGCTCTCTACCGGTCATTCCGAATCGGTAGACAAGTGACATTTTCTCCAAGGCCTCCGTAAATCTCCTCTGACCATGGATTCCCACATGGCCGACGAGTTGGTTGTACCATTGAAGTTTCCTGAAGATAGCGTGCACTTCCTCTCTCATCTTGTTCTCGTGAGTGTGATTTACAATCTAGACTAAAGCAATTAATGTAAAGATTGAACTAAATTATGAATCGTATCGTTATGCTGCCGAAATTTATCTCTTGACCATTGTTATCATGAAATCATGTTCAATCTGCTTATTACTTGTTCTCATCATCATCGTGAACATGACATTACACATGCTTACATTTGAAACTCTCATTGGCCATTATTAATGACTGTGGGTATCTACATTTAAAATTTAAGTGAGATGCTGACCAGGCACGGTGAGTGTCCTAGGGCTCTAGTCTAGCCCCAATGACAGAGAGTCATAATTATACTATTAACCATGGGGTATAATGATTACTGGCGTTGCATCTGCACTGGGATTCGTGCGTGAATGTTGAATGATATATACAATAACCATATACACATGTGCTAGTGTACATTCTGGATGGATCTTTTTTTGGTGTACATTAGTGTCCACGTGCCTGATTAGTGTTACATGATCGTGCTCGTGCGTGCTTGCTTGCTTTCATGATATGGCCATCCTGCATTTATTGCAATTAGTGATATCTTGCGTTCATGAAAGCTATTGATATCAAGTGAAATCTTGCGTGCTTGTACAAAGTGATCTATTTCTAGTTCTATCTTGTTATATCCTTCTGGATCTCGTTCTATCATGATCTCTGTATCCAGCTTGTTTCATGTATCATGTTTTAACGAGTTTTATTCATACATGCATATCATGACATTCTTCGTGCTTACCTAGTTCCAAATTGCTAATCACTTATATCATTGCCTGCACATTGAGATATAAATCCTACTGGCTAGTTTGCTCATCCCCTACTTTTACCCAATCTAGGTGACTATAAAGTTCAAGAGGAAGAGCAAGTCGAGGATGGGAATGCGTCCGAGTGATGAGCATTCCATTATGAGTCTATCTATAGTTAGTTTATTTTGAGTGTTAGAACAATGTTGTAGGAAGTGAGGTATTATGTAATTCCCTTTTATTGAGTCTTAGTCCTGTAATAGTTTCCATTTGGAATATAATGAGTTGAGATTTGAATAAAAGATTAGTTGAGTTCAATATTTGGGCCCTATAATGATGTATGTTGTTATACATTTAGTGCGTGCTAGCTAGAGGCTTATTTGCCGACTGTTCACGTCTCGGGATATCGACTCGATTGTTCCAGATTATTATTAATATCCACTGCGTAACGCTCGGGACGTGACACATGTCATAATGTATTGGGACAGTATTAAATTGTTATGCAGATATGAGCACAAGTACTTTTTCTTTGTGTCTTATGCTGCTGTAGTTGTCTTTTATATTCCTACTGGACACATGTACGAGCTATCCCTTGCAAGACTTCGGTCCGTTCGCAAGAGACGGATCTTGATATGGAGCCTTAATGGGCATAAATATCGTGGTCCATTTCAGTTGGTATCAGAGCAATGGTCTAGTTAGAATATGAAAAGATATTGAGGTTACAATATCCCAAGACATGGTTTAATGTCCACTGCTAGTAGTGAGTCTGTGATTTTGTGTGATCTTTAGTATGTTTTTCACGTGAGCTTCTGGTATTTGAATTGTGTGTATCGTTGGCCAGTTTGGCAGTTGTTAGTAATAGCAAAGAAATGATGAGATTAGTGGTATAAGTTGAGTGGTTGCATTCGGGTGCCTGTTGTAGTTACTTTAAAGGTTTTTTATTATAGAAATGAAAGGGGATTAGTGAATTTGGCTGTGATAATCAGAAATGGGAGAGTAATATTTTGGAAAAGGTATGTTTGAGGTATTTTGGTAAGATATAAGTTGGCAGAGACAGGTATAGGGTAATGATCTGGTAAAGAAGTAGTGAAATAGTGTTATGAATGAGGAATAAATCAACACGTGATAAGGATTGTTAAGTATGTAAATTATAGTCGATTACATTAGCAGAAGTAATTGTAATATTTGAGATTTGTGTTAATCAATGTTAAGGAATAATGTTGATAATGATGTGATTAATGTTATGAAAGGTTTGGAACCATTGTATGAGGCAGTTCAGTTAGAGATAAGGTATCAATAAACAAAGGAACAACAGTGTATGGCAGTCAAATTAAAAGTATTTATGATTAGAGATAGTTGTAGTAAAGAGCTTGAGAATAGTGTTGATGTGAGTAAGGGTGGTAATAAAAAGATTGATAGAAGATTAGTGTAAGCATGCGCAGAGGTGATCAGCTAAGTAAAGAGAAAGTAAAGGAAGATTAGTGCACAATTAGATTTTTCTGAGAATTTCATAAGAGAGATATTCGTTTGGCAAGTAGCAGTTTATGAAGATTCCACAAAATGATTTATAAAGAATTATAGTATTGAAAACAATGTTAGTGATGTTTAGTAGTTGTGTACAGACTGTAGAAGTTAAGAGGTAAAATTAGTGTCAGGAAAAGATTGAGGCTAAGGTTAAGAATGTTTGGAGCAAGTAGAGTTATGAATTAGAATAGAAAGAGATGGATTAGCCGAGAGTTTAAGCAGCATCAGGTAAAGTGGAATAGCCACGAATTAAAGTAATGATTTAAATGAAAGGATAGCAATAAGTATGATGTAACAGCAATGATTTCAGCATTAGAGAGTAAAGCAGCAAAATGGAACAGAGAAATCGGGCAGAGCAGATTATAGTATTTAAAGGGATCAGTTTCAGGTCATGGCCTTGGTAGTTGTATGGTAGTAAGAATTGCAGTGTGAAGGATAAAGTGCGATAAGCTGACACAACATAATAATTAAGAGAAATGTTTTGCAGGAATGATATTATGATTGATGCAATTGGCAGATTATTGATCAGGGAAAGAAAAGTACAAGAGATTATGAAATGGATATAATTAAAAGGTTTGTTCAGCAAGAGTTTGCATGACAACACATGGAAAGTGGTTCAGATTGGTATGGGTATTCTCTCGAGAAAATATTCTAGTTTTGATGTAAGAATAAAAGGCAGAACAGTTACAGAATAGTATGCAAGTCAAAGTATGGTGGATGAATGGAAATTTGAAATTGTTAAGTACAAAAGGAAAATACGTGATCAGTTGAGTAGTAAACACTTAGGATCAGATGGCACCTGATTGAGAGGGATTTATAAAGTTGAAGATAGAATATGTGCAGAATTAGTTGAGCAATTTAATTTTTCCGATAAGAGGATATAGTACCACAGCAATAAAACTCGATATTTTGAAAAGTTATGTAATAGATTAATTAGACCAGTCAGAGAGTGTTATTTAAGTAAGAAAGAAATGTAAAGAGCAAGGTATGTCAGTAGTGGTATGGCAGGATTCAAAAATAAAGCATGTGGCACAATTAGAATTGAAGTATTAGAGAAAGCAGTTCAGAAATTTTGATATTTTCTTACAGTAATGGTTGACTAAGTAAAGTGGTTTAAGAAGCGAGAAAAATTAGTATTAAATCCAGCTAGAGTCAGAGTAATAATGAAAGTACGAAGCAATTGTGAATAATATTGGGAGCAAAATTTATGGAATATTTTGTCAGGTATTCAGTGTGATTAGAGTGGTGCAGTGGAAGCATGGGAGGTTGAATATTCACAGGTTATCCGAGATTGAGTGTTTAAAGGAAAATTTGAGAATTTTGCACAGTTAGGTAAAAAAAACAGTGGTATTTTGGCCGGAAAGGAATAAGATAGTATGAATAGAATGGCATAGAGAGGCAAGAAATTCAGTTATGGTAGTGTGATTTTTGATAAGAAACTGGCAATTGAGAATGTGAGTATAGATGAGGTAGAATAACAGTTGGCAGTCAAAGGCAAATAATGAGAAGGCACGGGAAAATCTGAAGAATTTAAGGATGGTCTTACATGGAAAAGCATTTAAAGGTGGCAGTCTGTAATACGGAAATTCAAGAAAGAGAAGCGGCCCAGAAAGAAATGGTGCAAACAAAACTAGAAAAAATGTGGAAGTAGGTTAAGTCCAAGGAGATAAAGTGCCAACAGCAAGGTAGAATCGTCTACAGCTGAAAGGTAAAGGAAGAGCAGAATGTAGTAATCGGGCAGTGCAACTGTGAAAGGAATTAAGGAAAAGGGAAAGCAAAACAAGTGTGGGAATGAACAGATGAATTAGTTAATATAAATGGTTTGAAAAGCAAATGCAGAGAAAATGTATCATACTTGTTCTGTGTATAGATTTGTTTCATTTTAGGTGATAATTTGGGTTACTGTGCTTGGTTTTGAATGTCGAGGACGACATTCCTTTTTAGGTGATAATAATGTAACATCCCGTGTTTTTTGGATCTTCGCGGATCCTGGCTTAGTGGGTTTAGTGGCCAGTGTGTGGCCCATTACTTTGTGTTTCAGGTGTTTTCGTTCGTTGTGAGGCTTTGTGGGCCGACAGATTGGGCCCAAAGCACTCATAGGTTTTCTGCCTGTTAACGCGACAAGGGTGTGTGTCGTGTCTGAACGCGACGGCCCTGGTGGTCGCATTCTGCTTGCCGACCGAAGGGCGGTCTTCGTCTGTATACGCGCCACGTGTCGCGCATTGGGCGGCATGTTGACGTCAATCTTGAGAAGGCGATGGCCTCCTACGTTGCGTTCAGGTCGCGATGGAGGGCTACGTCCCATTCTCAACTGTGATGCGTTCTTATGCAAGGTCGGCCGAACAGAGCTTTCACAAGCTCTGCTCGGCTAGGGGAGGTTTTTGCGGAGGATTGCTGGGCGATTTGGCATTTTGGAGTGGTTTTCGGCGCGCTCTCGCCGCGAGGACATCACATGGAGCAAGGGGAGACGCCGTGCTGTGATTGGATTACCTGTTCTTCATGAAGGTAGGGAGATCTCACCTAGTTTCATTGCGTGGATCGTGTATGATGCATGTTTAGACTGTTTATTGCTTTATAAACAGTACATATCATGCTAGGGCATTCATTAAAGCATGAAAAATGGGAATTAAACATGTTTAACATGGCTTGTGGGGGTGATCCGGGGAGAGGATCCCGGATTAGGGTTTCCGCCTGTGAAGGCGATGGAACCTCCTGTCGCGTTCTGAACGCGACGGGCCGACCCGTCGCGTTCAGGTTCTTGAACGCGACATATTGGGGTGTCGCGTTCTGAAGGCGACACTACCCCACGTCGTGACCTCAGCCGAGAGGTCCTATTGTGTATGCTTTTGTGGTACGATTATCCGATTATCGATATTTTATGTTCATGGTGAGTGTGCGTGGTGCATTGGCATCTGCAGTGCTTGCTGAGCGTGACGTTCATGTGGTTAGACGTGTTGTTTACGAGGTTGGCTTATGGTTTACATAGTTTGAGCGATGTGTATAAGGTTGGTTGGTTTGTGGTGACTGGGCAGTGAGGTTCTGGTGTGAATCTAGCCCTAGTCCTTTAAATTCTGTTATAAACTGTATATCTTAAATGATTATCGTGTATTGAGTTTGGAGCGGCTGTGGAGGTCACCTCGTGACCAATGATAGGACGGGATATTATTGGTTAATGTAATTTATGCATGTGTCTATGTAGGCCAGGTTGTAGGTCATAGAGTGACCGGGACAAGCTATCCCTCACTTGTGTGTTGTGTTTTGTAATAAATATTATATATGTATGTATCGTGGTTTGTGGGTTGCCGAGTTTGGTGGTCCGACACCTATTCTTGAATACCTCTCTAGTTGGGTACCCTAGGTTCTGTGTGAGCCAGGCACGTGTGTTTGTTGTGCTCGGGGTTTGTCCCGGTACTGTGTGTACCGTTAAGGTTTGTGTCGTCTGTCCTGAACACCCTCACTCCTGTATTTGAGTTGTACATCCGGCTGAGGGAAAGACGACAGAGGGCAACGACTTGTGTTTGTGGGTGTGCGGTCGCTTGTAGCATGCTCGTGGTTGGGGGTACAGACAATAGTAGCCGACACTGGTCCCCAGCTAGTCCTGTGTTTCGAGTGCCTCACTTTAGAGAGCTTAGGCCAGAGTCTCTAAAGGTGTCAGGCATGGGCCTGCGGGGTGTGTGATCTGCAGGTGTGGTGTTGGTTGGTCTCCACTGTTCTTTGGCTTATGGTTGTGGTGCGGCAGTTGGACCTTTTGTCTGTGACTGCGAGACTGAGAGGTAGTTCTTGTGTTGTGTTGTCTGGGTTGGATACTGACGTCATGAACTAGTAGTCTGTTCCCATGTGGTGGCGTCGTTCCTTTCCGACTCGTGCTTCGCCACTAGTGGTGGCTTGTGTGTGTGACAGGTTGGTTGAGGTTTTACCTGTTGTGATGTGCCCTGGTGGTGGCACGATACTACTTGTGAATCCGTGGTGGTACCTCATGGTAGTAGGTACCTGTACTCTTTATGGGTACCAGAAAAACCCGACAGAGTGCACAATTGCCGATAAAAACACGAGAATCACCTAAGAACAAACCACAAGTCTTAGAGGAATGACCTCACACTACTAGCAGTAGCTAGCATCGGTCACCAGCCCAACTGAGAAGCCACGTGAACGACGAGAACTAGAGCAACAACACGCTTGCAGAGAATCCTCAACACACGGAACAACATCCACCGCCACCACTAGATCTCACCCAGACCTTCCTCGCGGTCTGACAAGGACACCAAACACACATGGAGCCACAAAAGTGGGAAACTACAAGCTTTATAGCACAACACATCGCAACAAAAATATAGAATATGTCTGAGGTCAAGCCAAAACTTGGCACGTCACAACATCGACAAACCATGTGGTCGAGTACTAGCGAGCCAATAAGCCTCACTGTCACAAGACAAACCAACAGGAGACTCCATTATTGGCTTCAAGACTCACCAACACCATGCACAATCGGAGAACTGAAGAGTTGGTAGCACACCCACCATGCGCACACAAGGCTCAGTGCGGGTATCAACGCGCCAACTAGGCCAAAGACTCGAGCATGCCCGTAGCCTGGAGTACTCCCTCAATGGGATCATGGGGATCGGGGTCCTAGGAAATGGAGACAACTTCTGAATGGGACAAGCCCTCAAGTGCCAAGCACCAGGCGAACAGGCAGAGCAAGCACAACAAGAACCATGCTGAACTGCTAGCTTGTAACCCATGACAAGCCCAGCAAGCACGAGGCACGTACGGACCCTCGAGAAGGCCGTCGGCCAACCAAGGCATGCACGAGGAAACCAGAACCTCGGAACACCACCAGTCGGTATAGAAAGCTCGTTGCTCTACTAATAATTGATTGGCCACCGGTCAATCAATTATTAGATAGACATGACCCTCCTGGCACTGCCACTAAGACACGGCCACAAAGGTGTCACTTTCAGTCATTGAATGCAGTGAGGTAATTTGCAGTGTTCCCCTCCTGAAGGTCTCAAGGACAAGCCAACTCTGGGGCACACGCCGACACCCCAATCGGAACCACGGAAACACCCGAGGCAATACATGTACTATCATGTCCTCCTAGGCCATCGCAGTACCATCGCGACAGGTAGGGGCACTGCGACAACAACTCTATAGCGATGGTGAAACGCGCCACAACAAGATCACGTACGACCGTCAGACCGTGATGCCATTGCGTCGAGCTAGCAGGTCATGATACGAACGTGCCCTCTAGTGTCGTGACTGACACGGAGGAGGGGAGAATGGAGAAGCAGTAAATACTATCTATAAACTCCAAGGGGCTCCCAATCCACCTGGATCGAGAAGGGTACAAGCAATCCCTACCATAAATGAGGAAACGAACCCATTGGGGGCCTTCACATCGGATTGGCCACCTCCTCCATGCTCCACGCAAGCTCCACAATGTCGGGAACACGAGCACGACCCTCCTCCTCACTTGAAACACACAAAGAGTAGAGAGGAAGGTGGAGCTCCTGATGGAGGGAAGGAGAAGAAAGGGGAAGAAGAAGGGGAATAGTGTTGGCTTCGGCACCCAAGTCGCGACGGGGCGACGCGTCGCGTTAAGAACCTTAACACGATGGGTCAACCGACCGGGACACCAACGCATCACACTGGGATGCCACGACAACATGATAGGTTATACTAACACACCTGCCACCCTGATAGATGTCAGACAACCAAAGCCAAGGAAGACTGTCGCGTCCCGTTGATCGGGCGCGACAAGGAAACCAGCGAAGATGCGTCGCACCGACCGGGCACAACAAGAATGCGATGCATAAGTAGGTCACGACAGGGATAACTATCGCATCGAGCCACCTCGATGCCTCACTAACGTGTCGCCCAGCCTGGACGCATTAGGAGCCAGTCACCCAGAAGCTAAACAGAAAGTCGGAAGGCCAGGATGTTACATTTTATGTATGGTTGTGTTATGTTATATTATGTGTTATGGTTGGTATGTTATGGAATCAGTAAAAGGAGCAATGCAGTGGAGAAATGATTTGATTTGGCATGACAATCTATAGAAATGAGATGGTTCTATGAGAAGAATGTGATAGAGGGTGATGATGTTATTGGGTAATCAGAAAATTTAACAGAATTAGTGGTATTATGACCATGGTTCAGGTATGAAGAGAGGCAGTTAATGTGGGTATTCCTATGTGTAAGACCCGGCCCCCTTGGGCCCTTGGCCCCATCCCCAAGGTCGCGACAGGCGCCCTGGCCGCGACATGGTCGCACCAGAGCGGCCTGTCGTGACAGGATTGGCGGTTCGTGTCGCGACGGGGGTGAGCATCGCGTCCTTGTCGCGTCACCCCTGGCTGTCGCGATTGTGCTCTAACACGGCTTGACCGCTGTCCTATCTGTCAGAACGGTCGTGTCGGGTGGCAGGGTCGTGCAGCGTTGATGCGACCTGCCAGATCGCCACGTCTGCTTTTTCGATCTTCGGGGTTTGACTGTGCTTTTGGTGTCGCGACTTGGCGGGAGGTCGCGACAGCGTCTGGGGGGCCATCGGTTTAAAACTGACAGTGCACCCCATTTCCCCCCTCTTCTTGCTCTTCCTTTTCTTCCCTCTCGCCCCTCCGAGCTCCCTTGCAGTTTGTTTTTGGCGCTCCCCCGTGTTTGAGGCGGCTATACTGAAAAAGGGCGTCGTCCCGTTCATGCAGGGTCGTGCTTGTGGCGTGCGGTGCGAGGAGGAGACGGCCCCAACGGGTGCAGTCTTCGTGTGGAGGTAGGGACGTCCAACCCTCTTGCCCTAAGCATGATCCCCTCCCCTCTAGACCATGGTTTCCTTGTGGTTTGGGGCTTGGTAGTGTGAGAACTCCATGCTCGAGTTGAGTGAGGTTTTCTTCGAGCGTAGATCCATGCTTTTAAGGGATCGTGGGTGGTTTGGTGGATTTATTGCTTTTAATACATGTTGTGCATGATTCCCTTTCCCCCCCTTGTGAATGTAGTTTATGTTTTGGGGAGGGTTCCTAGAGGGACTGCTCCGGAACCCTGCTCGGCTGGAAACGCGACAGCCTCGGAGGCCGCAACCATGTCGCGAGGGCGCGCCCGATCGCGACGTGGTCGCGACGCTCCTAAGCGTCGCGTTAAGGTCGCGACACGCTAGGGCGTCGCGACATGGTCGCGACGGTCCGCCCTATCGCGTTATCGACTAAGAGACAGGTTTTCTCCTGACACCGTTTCTATTTGCTTTGTTGTACCGTGGCACTTGTGCTAGTCCCCTAGCACGGTCTACTCTAGTCTTTCGCGCGGTGCTCGGCACTTGAGGGCTTGTCCCGTGTGAGAGGTTGTTACCATTGCCTGGGACCCCCATCCTCGGGAGCCTATTGAGGGAGTACTCCGGGCTACGAGTGCGCTCGAGTTGGCAGCCACCAGGCGGACTCTGGAGCTTAGGGGAAAACGATGGTTAGGATAGTGGCATGTGAGTCACTTGCAGAGCTCTCGTGGGTGGTCTGGGACGCCGAGGACAGTTAGGAGTTCTACCCGCCGTAGGCCAGCCAGTCCTTCTTCTCACTGCCTCGCTCCTTGCGGCCCCAAAACCGCTTGGGGAGGTCAGGCGTGGGACCGTAGTTCGGCCAGACTACGGCGGTTACTGTTGTGTTACATGTGTCCTACCTCGCTCTGACGAGACGTGAGGGTCAGGACCCGGGTCGAGGATAAGACGTCGGTGGACGCACCTGACCGTGACTAGTAGTAGTGCTTCCGTAGCTAGTGTTCTTTGTCCAGGCGAAATTCCCTCCGTTTATGTTTACTAGCCGTGTGGTGGTCACGACGAGCAATCGTACGGAGTGTCCGACCGTGTGTACTTTCCATACCATGCTAGTTGTCGTTTTGCTTTTGCACTTCCGTTGTTGGTAAAAGATATAAATTGTTGTCATTCATTTGATATTTATATTCTCCTCCCTGTTTAGAGCCAGTAGGAGATTGGTAGTCCCTACTGAGCTTCTGTTGTGAAGCTCATCCCTCCTTTTCCCAAGTGAGACTTCTCAGCAGCAGCAGGGCACACGCCGGGCGGAGGAGACGGGGCGGTAGTCAGAGTCCCCGTAGCTAGCAGTGGTTCCCCTTTTCTTCAGTGTACGTCACCCTCGGGGTATGCCCCTAAGGGACTTGTTCTTCCCCTGCCTTTTACTTGTACTAGCGTGCGTGCGTTGGGACTGTACTTAGAGCGGTACACAGCAGTCTCACTCTCTTTTATTTTTTCGCTTGTATGCTTCTAGTTTAGCAGTTGACGTTTACTTCTGTTACATATCCTGTTAGACATAGATTATAGCCCTTTCGGGTCCCCGGATCCGTGGGCGGCGACCGCGAAAATCGGGTCCTCGGTGTGGACTTAGGGTCGGGTTCTCAGGTCGTTACAGTTGGTATCAGAGCGAGAGTCTGACAGGACTTGTAATGGATTTGAACTGCAACGGGAAGTCCCAACGGTAGAACAAGTACACTGCTAGCCGCCCGAGTGGTATTGTTAACCCTTGTTGGTTGTGTGTCGTGTAGGACGTGGCTCCGCGTAGGCGCAGTCAGGCTAGACAGTTAATTGAGCAGCAGGATGAGTCCGAGATGCCCGCGCAGGGGCAGGTCCAGGAGGAGGTGTCAGCAGACGAGTCAGTGGCACAGCCTCAGGGTGCAGCGGCAGCAGCAGCAGCAAGTGGGCAGCAGCAGCAGCAGCAGGAGTACCAGCCTCAGCCGCAGCAGTATGCAAACTGGTTTCCCTTAGCAGAGCAGTTCTTTCGGAACTTGTACCAGGGAGCGTACCAGCCCGGGCAGGCGGTAACAGGTGATTAGTTTGCCGGTACCTCCTCCAGTGGTGCTGGAGCAGCAGGTAGAGCCAGAGGTGGAGCAGCCAGAGCGTCAGCAGCAGTCGGGCACTGGGAGTACTTGGGTCGGGCGGCGGAGGCTATGGAGAACAGGACCGGGTTTGTTGTACCGTGGCATCAGAGCGAGAGTCGGTTATGGAGAACAGGACCGCTCTCCTTGAGAGGTTCCTGCACCTTCGGCCACCGATGTTCCACGGTGAGTATGATCCAGACAAGGCAGAGAGCTGGACCCATGAGTTAGAGCACATCTTCGAGATGATGGAGTGCGCTGAGGAGGACCAAGTTCGACTGGCAGTGTACCAGCTCAAGGGAGCAGCCCATGAGTGGTGGAGAGTTCAGAGGCATACGCACTTCGAGGGGCAGAGGTTGGATCACATCACTTGGCAGCGGTTTTCGGATGTCTTCCACGGTGAGTACTTCCCTGACTACGCTCGACGTGAGAGACGGGACCAGTTCCACACGCTGGTTCAGGACGACCTCATAGTTTCGCAGTACCACCAGAGGTTTGTCCAGTTGTTGAGTCATGTGCCTCATGTCGCAGCAGATGATCAGGCATGTGCAGAGAGGTTCATAGCAGGACTGAGACCAGACCTGAGGTGGGGTGTGACGGCACACGTGTACCACCTTGGGAGAGGCCGTGGCGAAGGCCACCACCTTAGACAGAGAGACCTGGCAACCTCAGCAGCAGCAGCAGCAAGGGAGGAGCCTCTTCCAGGTCCTCGCCTTACCAACGTCCGACAGGCAGCCGCGGTAGTGCGACTTCCTCTTCCTCCGGCTCGGGCAGTTCCGGCAACGCCGGGATCCGCTCGCAGTTCAGGAAGTTGTCTACTCACGAGGGCGGACGGAGCCGACAGTAGAAGCGCCAGTCCAGGTTTGCAGAGCAGTCAGTTGTCCAGGGAGCTGAGCAGGGGCAGTCAGGAGCCAGTGTACTACACTTGTGGGTTACCAGGCCACTTCAGGAGGGATTGCCCCATGGGGCAAGTCCCACAGCAGCAGCAGCCAGTTCAATACGCTCAGCAGCCGCCTCAGTACCAGTACCCTCCTCAGCAGCAGGCACCGCATCAGCAGCAACGAGGATAGCATCAGGCTCAGCAATTTCCACAGCCGCAGCAGTACCAGCCGTACCAGCAGCAGCAGCAGTACCCTCAGCCTCAGCCGCCACAGCAGCAGCAGCCTCAGCAGGTGCAGCAGCGTGGGCGTGGTCGTGGTCGCGTGATGGCGCTCACCCAGGAGCAGGCAGAGGCATCAAACCTTGTTATAGGTACTCTACCTATCCTTGGCAGAGCTGCTCGTGTTTTGGTCGACCCTGGTGCTTCTTTGTGTTTTGCTTCCGAGGAATTCTATGAGTCCCTTGCTTGTCACGCTCCTGAGAGGCAGTGTGACGTGATGGTCGACCTCCCGTCTGGTGACTATATACGTTCCTTTGGTTACCTGGAGGGTGTGGCAGTCGAGGTTGATGGGCACCAATTGCCGGCCAGGTTGTACGCACTGCAGCTTTGCAACTTTGACGTCATCCTACGCATGGACTGGTTGGAGGCTCACTCAGCCGTGGTTGATTGCCAGCGGAAGACCGTTTGGTTTAGGATACCTGGAGAGCCTGTCTTCTTCTTCCGAGGTATCCGATCTACCCGTAGGTCATTTATTTCCTTGTGTAGAGCTCGCCGTTTCATCCGCGATGGCTGTGTGGCGTACCTTGCTTCGGTTTGTTCTTTGGAGCCTGGCGGATCTTCAGTTTCTGATGTGCCGGTTGATTCTGAGTTCTCCGACGTCTTCCCTGAGGATCTACCTGGTTTGCCGCCTGAGCGGGAGGTAGAGTTCTCCATCGAGCTTTTGCCCGGTACGATGCCTTTGTCCAAGGTACCCTACCGGATGGCCCCGGCGGAGCTGCGTGAGTTAAAGCGCCAGTTGCAGGAGCTTCTTGAGCTAGGCTTCATTCGCTCGAGTTGTTCGCCGTGGGGCGCGCCTATTTTGTTTGTGCGTAAGAAGGATGGTAGTCTTCGTTTGTGCATCGATTATCGGCAGTTGAACCAGGTTACTGTGAAGAACAGGTACTCGTTGCCGAGGATCGATGATTTGTTTGATCAATTGCAGTCAGCCCGAGTTTTCTCGAAGATTGACTTGAGATCCGGGTACTATCATATGCAGATCAGAGAGTTAGATGTCGGTTTGACGGCTTTTCATTCCAGGTACGGTCACTTTGAGTTCGTCGTGATGCCATTTGGGCGGATGAACGCACCCGCAGCGTCATGGATCTGATGCATAGGGTGTTCAGTGAGTACTTAGATCATTTTGTGGTTGTTTTTGTTGATGATATCTTGGTCTACTTGGCTTCTGAGGAGGAGCACGAGGATCACCTGAGGATCATGCTGGAGACCCTATGGAGTCACCGTCTTTATGCTAAGTTCGACAAGTGCGAATTTTAGTTAAGGGAGGTGCACTTTCTCAGGCACGTGATCTCGAGTTCTGGTGTGGCAGTGGACCCTGCCAAGGTGGAGGCCGTGTTGTCGTAGGAGCAGCCCACATCGGTGTCAGGGGTCCATAGTTTTCTGGGTTTGGTCGGTTACTACCGGAGGTACATTCAGGATTTTGCCAAGTTAGCAGTGCCGTTGACCAGGTTGACTAGGAAGGACGTCAGGTTTGTTTGGTCAAAGGACTGTGAGCAGAGTTTCCAAGAGCTGAAGACTAGGTTGACTTCAGCAGCCTATGTTAGTCTTGCCGTCGGGCAGCGGAGGTTTTGTGGTCTATACGATGCGTCGAGGTCAGTTTGGTGCCGTGCTGATGCAGCACGGTGGGGTTGTGCCTATGCTTCTCTGCAGCTCAGAAGCAGAGGGAACTACCCCACCCAAGACTTGGAGCTGGCAGCAGTGGTGTTCGCTCTCAAGTTGTGGAGGCACTACCTGTATGGCGAGGCTATTCAGATCTTCACCGATCACCAGGTTGCAGTATATCATCACCCAGAGGGATCTGAACTTGAGGCAATGCCGATGAATGGAGTATTTGAAGGACTATGACCTAACCCTCTCCTATCACCCAGGAAGGGCTAACGTCGTAGCCGATGCCTTGAGTAGGCGCGTGCGCTTGAGTTCGCTGATGGTCAAAGAGTGGAGGCTGTTCGAGGAGCTGTCCCAGGGAGTGTTCATTCCGTCGAGGACCAGAGACCGTGCAGTGGCGAGTAGTTTATCGGTTCGGCCGTCAGTGTTCAGGCAGGTGTTGCAGGCACAGCATGCGGACCCTCAGTTGGTGGACATTTTGCAGATGCCAGATGTTGAGCTCGACGAGGACAGCGAGGTCAGATTCAGAGGCCGCTTGTACGTTCCTGAGGAGGCGCGCCAGGCAGTTTTGTCAGAGGCTCACAGATCGAGGTATGCTGTTCATCCTGGCTCCACCAAGATGTACCATTGCTTGAGGAGGTCCTTTTGGTGGCAAGGGATGAAGAGGGGCGTGACAGAGTTTGTTGCCCGGTGCCTTACCTGTCAATAGGTGAAGGCCGAGCATCAGCATCCTGGTGGTGAGCTGCAGCCGTTACCCATTCCCAAGTGGAAGTGGGATGACATCACTATGGACTTTGTGGTTGGTTTGCCCCGCACCCCGCAGAGGCACGATGGTATTTGGGTGATTGTGGATCGTTTGACCAAGGCAGCGCACTTTTTCCGATCAGGATGTGTGGTCAGTGGACAGGTTAGCCAAGCTGTATGTGGACAGAGTTGTTTCGTTGCACGGGATCCCAGTTTCAGTCGTCTCCGACAGAGATCCGAGGTTCACGTCAGGGTTTTGGCGCAGTCTTCAGAGAGCACTGGGTACAGAGTTGAGGTTCAGCACAGCGTACCACCTTAGACAGATGGACAGTCAAGCGGACCATCGACACTGGAGAACATGCTGAGAGCGTGTTGTTTAGACTGGAGCGGTACGTGGGAGTCGCACCTTCCGATGGTGGAGTTCATGTATACAACAGTTATCACTCGAGCATCGGAATGGCACCATACGAGGCCTTGTATGGTCGCCCGTGCAGGACTCCACTTCACTGGTTCGAGGTTGGCGAGAGGTAGCTTTTGGGGCCAGAGTTAGTGCAGCAGTGTGCAGACACAGTCAGTCTGATCAGGTAGAGACTTCAGACATCGCAGAGCAGACAGAAGAGTTACGCAGATGTCCGCAGGAGACCATTACAGTTCAGTGTTGGTGACCTTGTTTTCTTGCGGGTCTCGCCGACCAAAGGTGTCATGAGGTTTGGCAGAAAGGGAAAGCTCAGTCCGAGGTACGTCGGCCTTTCCCTGTCACCGAGAGAGTTAGCGAGGTGGCTTACAGTTGAGTCTTCAGCAGAGCTAGTAGGTGTGCACAGTGTGTTTCACGTTTCACAGCTCAGGAGGTACGTCATAGATCCTTCGCACGTGTGGACTATTCGCAGCTGGAGGTAGCGCCAGACTTGTCAGTGCCAGAGTACCCAGTCGTGTTGTCGACCGCAGAGTTCAGCGTTGCGCAAGAAGTAGATTCCGCTGGTGAAGTCGTTGGCAGAACCGCGTTGGTGGCGAGCCACCTGGGAACGCGAGGATGAGATGCGGGAGCAGTTCCCTTATTGTTTAATTGATCGTATGTGTTATCTCCCTTCACTTTTTTCGGTTGAGACCGAGTTGTCTTCATTTCGAGGGCGAAATGTCTTAAGGGGGTGGGATGTAAGACCTGACCCCCTTGGGCCCTTGCCCCGTCCCCAAGGTCGCGACAGGCGCCTTGGCTGCGACAGGTCACGCCAGAGCGGCCTGCGATGACAGGATTGGCGGTTCGTGTCGTGACGGGGGTGAGCGTCGCGTCCTTGTCGCGTCACCCCTGGCTGTCGCAACTGTGCTCTGACACGGCTTGACTGCTGTCCTATCTGTCAGAATGGTCATGTCGGGTAGCAGGGTCGTGCAGTGTTGACGCAACCTGCTAGACCGTCGCGTCTGCTTTTCCGGTCTTCGAGGTTTGACCGTGCTTTTGGTGTCGCGACTTGGCGGGAGGTCGCGATATGGTCGCGACGCTCCTGGGCGTCGGGACAGTGTCTGGGGGGCCATCGGTTTAAAACCGACAGTGCACCCCATTTTCCCCCTCTTCTTCCTCTTCCTTCTCTTCCCCTCTCGCCCCTCCGAGCTCCCTTACGGTTTTATTTTGGCGCTCCCCCGTGTTTGAGGCGGCTGTACTGAAAAAGGGCGTCGTCCCATTTGTGCATGGGTCGTGCTTGTGGCGTGCGGTGCGAGGAGGAGACGGCCATTCCTACGAGAAGGCCCCAACGGGTGCGTTCTTCGTGTGGAGGTAGGGACGTTCAACTCTCGCCCTAAGCATGATCCCTCCCCTCTGGACCGTGGTTTTCCTTGTGGTTTGGGCTTGGTAGTGTGAGAACTCCATGCTCGAGTTGAGTGAGGTTTCTTCGAGCGTAGATCCATGCTTTTGAGGGATCGTGGGTGGTTTGGTGGATTATTGCTTTTAATACATGTTGTGCATGATCCCCTTTCCCACCTGTGAATGTATTTCGTGTTTTGGAGGGTTCCTGGAGGGACTGCTCCGGAACCCTGCTTGGATGGAAACACGGTAGCCTCGAAGGCCGCGACCATGTCGCAACGGAGTGCCCAGTCGCGACGTAGTCGCAACGCTCCTGAGCGTCGCGTTAAGGTCGCGACATGGTCGCGACGGTCCGCCCTGTCGTGTTATCGACCGAGAGATAGGTTTTCGCCTGACACTGTTTCCGTTTGCTTTCCTGTACCATGGCACCTGTGCTAGTCCCCTAGTACGGTCTACTCTAGTCTTTCGCCCGGTGCTCGGCACTTGAGGGCTTGTCCCATGTGAGAGGTTGTTACCGTTGCCTGGGACCCCCATCCTCAGGAGCCTGTTGAGGGAGTACTCCGGGCTACGAGTGCGCTCGAGTTGGCAGCCACCAGGAGGACTCTGGAGCTTAGGGGAAAATGGTGGTTAGGACAGTGGCATGTGAGTCACTTGCAGAGCTCTCGTGGGTGGTCTGGGACGCCGAGGACAGTTAGGAGTTCTACCCGGCACAGGCCAGCCAGTCCTTCTTCTCACTGCCTCACTCCTAGCGGCCCCGGAACCGCTTGGGGAGGTCAGACGTGGGACCGTAGTCCGGCCGACTACGGCAGTTACTATTGTGTTACTTATGTCCTACCTCGCTCTGACGAGACGTGAGGGTCAGGACCCGGTCAGGATAAGATGTCGGTCGATGCACTGACCGTGACTAGTGGTAGTGCTTCCATAGCTAGTGTTCTTTCTCCAGGCAGAGTTCTCTCCGTCTGTGTTTACTAGCCGTGTGGTGGTCACAAGAGCAATCGTACGGAGTTTCCGACCACGTGTACTTTCCGTACCGTGCTAGTTGTAGTTTTTCTTCCGCACTTCCGTTGTTGGTAGAAGATATAAACTGTTGTCATTCATTTGATATTATATTCTCGTGCCTGTTTAGAGGCAGTATGAGATGGTAGTCCCTACTGATTCTTGTGAAGCTCATCCCTCCTTTTCCCAGGTGAGACTCTCGCAGCGGCGGATGGGCGGTAGTCGGAGTCCCCATAGCTAGCAGTGGTTCCCCTTTTCTTTAGTGTACTCACCCTCGGGTATGCCCTAAGGGACTTGTTCTTCCCCTGCCTTTATTGTACTAGCGTGCGTGTGTTGGGACGTACTTAGAGCGATACGCAGCGGTCTCGCTCTCTTTTCTGTTTCCTCTTGTACGCTTCTAGTTTAGCAGTTGACGTTTACTTCCGTTACATATCCTGTTAGACATAGATTATAGCCCTTCCGGGTCCCCGGATCCGTGGGCGGCGACCGCGAAAATTGAGTCCTCGGCGTGGGCTGAGGGTTGGGTTCTCGGGTCGTTACAGTGGTGTCAGCTTTGCTGTAGAAAGATATAGTGATTGGAAAGTTATTGGTTATCGAGGATTGGAGAGGATTATTGGGTTAAGTTTTTTGAGAATTTTGAGGATAGGTTATCTAGCCGGAAAGTGGTAATTTGTGGTGTTCCAAAAAAAAGGTTTGTTAGAGGTTCAGATAATAGTGGTATAGTTTGGTGTTTGTAATCACGGGGAATGTGCACCCCAAAGACACGCATAGGATATTAAATTATAATATGGAAATAAGGAATGTGATGACCACCTAGATAGTTTCCATAAATAAGAATTAAGTAAGCTAACTATGCTAGGAATAGGAAAGAGGACAGTGGACTTACTGAGAGATCGCGACGGGCGGCCAGAGGACAAGAGCCGCTCGTGGATCTTCGCTTGGGTGCTTGCCAAAACAACGAAAACAAGAAATAAAACCCGTTGACTATGTTAAGTGTAGTAGCTATTCTAAATGAAAGAAAGATGTGGAGCATGGAGGAATGGACTTGGGGGTGGTTTTTAAACCCCTTGGGTAGTAGGAAAACGTGGGGAGGATATGCATGTGGAGAATCATGGAAGAGGAGAAGGAGGAATCCTAACTCATGTATACATGTGTAAAACATGGAAAAGAAAGTAAAAATCAAAACTAAACAGATACTGCCCCCATTGATGTGATTCTAGTTGGAGGTCAGAGAGAAGATGTCATGAACAACTTTCATGAAGACATCTGAAGAGATCTGGCCTAGTTTGGGCTGTGGAAGAGACGATAATCCTGCATGTGTAGATCTCGATATGGGAGAGAAAGTGAAGAATAATCTGCTGTAACTTTTCGCACAAGCAACCAATCGACGTGATTCCACTTCAAGGTTGAAGCGGGCTCTGTGGGGAGAAATTTTGATGAAGAAACCTTGAAGAGATCTTGCCTGGTTCAATCTCCACAATCCGTGCAAGCACTACCGGTCCTGGAGGCGATATGAGAGAGAAAGAGGAGAGAGAAAGGAGGAAAACGGAAAGAACAGCTTCTCCTCTGCCTTGGGGACGATGGGGCCTCGTGGGTAGTGCCTCCAGGGACCTCTCCTCCTAGTGGTAGCCTTCCTCCTTCCCCTAGAGAGTCCTAGGATGTGTTCAAGAGAGAGATAGAGTCCAATCCAAGTTAGAGAGAGTCCAAGTTGTGGGGGTGTTCTAGAGTCTATCTAGAGATTTGGATGGACTTGGGGGCTCCCTAGGGATGAGGATAGGAGGTTTAGGTCATAATCCAACTCATAGGGACTTTAGATAGGCTCTAGGATGGAAGGAGAGGCCGAAAATCACGTAAAAACGTGTTTACATGCATGGCGTTGTCGCGTCGGATTGTGGGGCCGCGTTCTTGTCGCGACCATGCACCAGGTCGCGACTATAAGACAGTCCACGTAGGTCCCACAAAATGGGCAATAACTCTCTCCACAGACATCGGATTGATGAACCGTTTGTTGAGTTGGATTCTAGACTCAGAGGGCTACAACATGATAGTATGATATGCCAGATTTGGATTAGAAATGAGGACGTTATGAGCTCTCAAAGTGAAAGTATGTTCACAGGATTGGGCAGATTGTACAGTTTTGATGTTTCAAGTGGATCTTGGCCTTGGGCTTAAGAATGGACTTGAAAATGAGGGTCAATGGGCTCATGATGGGCCAAAGAAGGACTCCAAAGTGATGACCAATTTGGGACATCAATGATATGGACAAGAAATGTGCTCAACTTATAGGCCGAAAACGGGTGTCTACAGATTGCCCCTCCTTGATGCCCACTTTGCAAGGGAGCGAAGCGGAAAGAGAGCGAAGTGTAATGAAATGGAATGGAGTGAGGATGAGGAAGAGTGGACTGAAAAAGTGGGAATCAAGGTAAAAGAGACACCCGTCACAACTAATAAGTGATAGAAATTCTCTGGAAGACTCTAAACTAACCTCAAGGAAGAGCGAGCACGGATGGCTCCTGTCTGGAACGACAAAAAAGAAAGCAAAAGAAGGATGATCAACCTCTTGATTAAGAGGTACCCTAGCCGATTGGCCTGCAGGTTTCATCTTGGGAGGACATGTGCGTGCCAGGTAGGTCACGATGACTCAAGGCCTGGGAGCGGTTCGCAACCAAGACGGATCAGGGGGATATTTAAGCTGATTTAGATGAATGGAGGGAGTAATTTCCAGACAGAAGTCGTACTCGCCAACTGGACCAAGCGACTAGTTCAAAGAAGACCTTTAAATTGTGAGTGGAATAGGATTTCTTGTTCAAGAAACTTAAGCTTGATTGGTCACCACCAGGGAAAACAACCTTTGACAAATCATGAGGAATGAAGCTCAAAGTCCTACATGATGCATGCTGGGCTAAAATAAAAGAAATCATCAAATCAATATGCAAAGAAAGGAGAAAATAGAAAATACTCAAAGATAATATTGTTAAGCCGAATAAGAATGGGTCAAGAAACTACCTGCAACCGCAGTGTAGGTCTGAATCCATCGTTCCCAAACTTATTTAACTCAACGGCCTATCCAGCGATTAGCAATGTGCACCTAGATTATCACTGTTTTTGTTGAAGGGGAACTCAAATCCCAGAATATATTGAAAACCACCCAGTCCTTGAGATAATATAGTAGCATAAGTACCATATAGTAATGCAAGGGAGAAGGGATAGGGATACTTACCTGAAGTTACCTGTGGAGCGCAGAACTCACCATTTTTTTTGGGTTTTGCTTTTTCTGATTTTTTTTTTGTTTTTTTTGTTTGTGTAAATGAAGCAATAAACAAAGCACTAAACAAGCTAACAACAACAAGCATAAACAACTCAGTCATCCACATGATTGAAACAAAGCACTGAAGAACCGCCAGGTTCACACATAGAGAGTCCTCTCATGGAGCCATTGAGGGAGAATATGTATGGGACTTGGGAGGACTTGGTGGGATAATGAGTTTGAAATTCAAATCATTGGTGGAACTAGGAGGAGAGACAGATCGTAAAGATGATGTGAGCAAGACTCAGACAAAAGTAATGAAGAAATGTTGAGATCTGAGCGATCAATACTTGGAGCCCATGTACCTGCACACTTAGCATGTATGATTAGATCTGCTCATTTTTTTTTTTTTAGTTTGAAACATTTGATTTTTTTTTTATTTTGAAATTATTGATTTTTTTTGGATTTTCGCAATATTTGAATTTTTTTTTAGTTTTTGGCAATATTGATTTTTTGGGATTTTTGGCCAATATCCAATATCTATTTTTTTGGATTTTGAATGACGCCTAAAACCGACGTTAGCCTTTCTAAAAAGACATGAGACGGAAGGTACTCATCCTTGTTATTACAGCACTAAAGCAAGATCAAACTACTGGCAAGGGGTCCCCATTCATTCCCCTTTCAATAAAGACCACCAAAAAGTCGGATGTGCATTAAGATGGTGGCGTCCTGTAGATGGTTGCCCCTAGCTTGCAGTGTACTACAAAGGTCATACCCGGGAGACGACCCAGCCTTATAGAGAGAAAGAGAAGAAAGTTTGGGGATAAGTCTAGGGCAAGTTTTAAAGGACAAGTTAGGCTTAGCTTCCTTCCACGGCATACCTCTTAGAGGTTCAATCTGTTGAGGGACTTTTGTCACTTTATTGTGCCTATTTCTTGTTTGGGGCATGCGTACGACCGGACTCAAGGGTTCCCGCGGGGAACTATACTGCCACTCTTTGCCATGCCCCTATTCCTTGATTTTCTTTCATTTGGTCTTCTTCTCACTTTATTTCGCTTTTCTTTTGCAGGCCTGATTGACCATCCCTATTTGAGATGTCCTCTCATCAAGGTGTGGTTAGGTCGGTCGCCTTGCTAAATAGTCCTTTTTGACTTTACACTTCGACCGAGTAGAAGAAGAGAACAGCTTTTGCACCACGTAGGTATGGCCTAAATAGCAGCGATTTTTGCTAGAGGAGCCGACTAAGTTGCCATGTGAGTGTGTGATGATCCTTGCTTAAGGTGACTTTTAATGACAGGGGGAGGGATGTAAGACTCCTAGCGCGGAGTAATCTTTAGCTTGAGTGCTGCAAAAGCAAAATAAACCAGACTGACTCGACCACCCTTATTGTGAACTGAGATGACTCTCTTTGATGTTATTGGTGTTGAAACAAATATTTACATGGTTATTTTGGTGCACAATGCGACCCTTTTATTGAAAGAATGTCTTGCATTAGTCTTTGAATATTGATTTTAGTGGATTTTAATTAGCTTATTTACAAGAAAAAGTAGGGGTGGCAAGAATTGGAGTCAACTCAACACAAACAAGAGGGAGACAAGGCTCTACATGAATATGAGGGATAAGAACCCTTGAACAAAAGGACTTACAAAAAAAAAAAAAAGGGAAGAATGTTAGTGAGGGCTAAAGCCTCGGAAACAATGAGAAAAAGGGTCAGGACCCTGAGTAGGTAGTGATGGAGGAATCAGATCAGGCCCGTGATCAGGAGGGGTTGGAAGAATGAACTGTAGGATAGAGGGTGGAGGATCTAGAGGGTTAGAAGGGGAAACGGAAGGAGGGGAATCATGACCAAGATCAGATGTCCCTATAGGACGTGGACCCAGCCTACAAGCAGGAGGCTCGGGTGGAAGAGGAAGAGGGGAATCCTAAGCACTAGAAAGAAGGTCAGGTGACCCAAGTGGATACGAAAAGAAACCCTAAGAACCCAGAGGGTGATCGGGTGGCTCAGGAGGAGAGGATGAAAAAGGTATCTTGAGTACTCAGAGGATGATCAGGGAGCTCAATTGGAGAAGGTGAAAGGAAACCCGGAGTACCCAGAGGGTGATCGGGCGGCTCAGGTGGAGGAGATAGGTGAGGGTCCAAAGGCCCGAGGCGAGTAGGAGAGGAAGAATGCGGCACTAGTCCAGGATTGAGAGATCGGGCGCCTCCTCTAGGAACTAGATTGACCAGGATGAGTAGCATTGAAAGATCGAGGTCAGAGGATGACAGATAGGGAGATCGAATGTTTCTTGAAGAACATGAATCTTGATTGCAACCTCCTTTGCTTCTTGGCAGATTTCTTCTTGTGACGCCATAGCTTCTTTACTCTCACAGACAGATACGACGGCTTCACCTTGACATGTCTTCTTAAATAGCAGGACCAGGCAGTAGATGGCCTTGCTCTTCTCTGTAGCCACACGGCTCTCTCATCAATTATAGTCGTCATGACTGCCGTGTGCACACTTGCCCCTTGGCTATCATTTGCATATCCAACCTTTATAGACACTCATGGGGGAATGCCATAAATTGGCATCTTCATTAAGAAGGATTCCTTTGATAGGTAGATAGTGCAGACCTATGGGAACTTGATGCGCGGCACCATAAGCTTGAGACTTGGCCTCTTGGCCTGACAATCTGGCATGACGACCAACTCCCTTGACAGTTGAAGAGGGGAGGCTTCTGGGAGTGTGATGGGTGGTACTAGCACGGTCAACTGACTGACAGGCTGAGGCAAATTGAAAAGGACTCTTGGCAAAAGCTTGAGTGTTCTTGGTGACATAGTAGTGTGCCCCTGGTCAGGTTGAAACATGGCAAGGAGGGCTTTAGATGCTTTAGGCAGTGTGACTTCTTGCCTCTTGAGTGACAGCTAATTCATGATGGCCTTAGCAGCCGTGTGAGATATCACGATGTTTGTAGAAAACCCCTTCTCTTGACCAGCCATATGCAAAATAACTAAGCGAGGAGTGATGATGGCATTAATAGTAGCATTTCCAATAAGCAACGTAATGGCTACCGTCCCCGCTTTGGACCTAGCTGGCACTAGGGCCTGGGAAGTCTTTTTGACAGTGCTCTTCTGAGGAGATGAAGGATCATCTTTCCCGAATGTGCCTGAGATAGGGACACAGACCGGCATGCAACTGATGTAGTTGTAAGGGTCGAAACACATGACTGGAACTGGGCTACCTTCACTCAGTCCATCTTGCATAGGGGAAGTAATTTCAAGGCATGCTGCTGGTGATGCACACCCGCTCCATTAGGATGTGGTGATGGGATGTATGGTGGCTATGGTGGGATCGTCGGATGTAGAGGGCTTGATGTGAGGTGATTGGATGATGGCAAGGATAGGCTCGTGCGGAGAGAGCTCTTCCTCCAACTCAGAGGCTGAAGCAGCCTTACTCTTGGGAGTAGGAAACTCTTGCTCGGGATCAAAGGTGAGTGGAGCTTGCTCGAGCCTTGGTGTTGTGATGGTGGTATGCTTAGGCATAGGTGTGTGGCATAGAGAGAATGGCAATGGGTAGGATGTAGGGTTTAGAGTAGATGAGGGATTAGTGGGTTGCGGCATTGGTGGAGATGACCGACGGTGTACCGACACAATACGTCGAGCTGATAGCTTGTCGTCGTGTCATGGCGCGGTGTCGGGGGGAGGTGTGGTGGTGCTAGCCTGAGTAAAGGTTGGTGGAGGGGGTTGTTGAGGTTGTGACGGAGCGGATGGTGCACTTGGAGGATAAGTAAAGAAGTGCCTTTGGCCTTGAACTGGTGGAGATGATGACTGCCTTAATACTTGTGCTGGCTGTCTTGGTTGCACTACTGGCTGCTCGGGCGACTGTTCCGCTGCCTGTGATGGGGAGGACTGCTGCCATTGGTCTTGTGCTTTTCTCTTCTCATGACAATGCAAGATGAGCCTATGCATTTCAGACCAATTTATCTTCTGCTCTAGATCCAGATTACATATTACATCACAGAATTCACAGCAGTTTGCGACTGTATGACCTGGGTGGCGATGATATGGGAAAAATTCTGATCGGTCCACTGTCATGTCCCAGCTTGGCTTTTCGGGAGGGAGTTGCAATGCATTAATGGACATCAGGGCTGTGAAAACATCAGAGAGGGACTCAGGCAACAGATGATAATGGGTTCCCTTTGGGCCAAGTAAATGTCGTGATGGCTGGGTAGTGGATGGCAGGGTGCTGCGGTATGGACGAGGTGGTTGTTCTTGTGGAAGCAGGGCGAGTTGGCTATATGAAGGTGGAGGTGCATGGTGGTTAGTAGAGTGGGTAGGTGTGGGGTGGTGGATGGTATCAACTTGAGCCTGGGTTTGGACTCCCTCATAAGTAGCCCCTTGAAATGAACAATTTGGTTGTTGGGCCTCGAACATGGATGGCATGGGGGAGTCAAGGATTTGGGTTTTAACAAAGCGAGCACGGCTGTATAATTGTTGCATGGATGTGATGTCGTTCATATCTAGGATGTGGCGGTATATGGGCGTTGCATTAGCAATGATAAGCTTGATTTTCTCCTCTTCTGGGATGTGCATCTGGACATGCGCGGACATCTGACGCCACTGGTCGACATAGGTTGCAAAATCTTCATCGGGCTTCATCTGCTCAGCCACCAGATCGGTCATTGAATACTCAGGCCTGGCCCGGTCTTGATATTGCTGCACGAATCTGGCCTTAACAACTTCAAAGTCCTCGGCTTCATTGAGAGGCAGGGAATAGAACCACTCCAGAGCGGGCCCGTCTAATGACCACCTAAAAAGATAAGCCAATAAGCGGCGATCATGTTGATAGGACACCGACTCATAGAGGAACTCCTTCAGATGGATGCAAGGGTCTCCAGCCCCATTGTATTTGCAATAAACAGGGAGCTGAGAAGGTGGAGGAATCCGGAGACCACGGAAATCAGGGAGAGTATCTTTGAAGAAAAGTTTTGGCTTTAACTGCCTCCACAAGTCACTGAGCTCTCGCTTCATGGACTCGAACTTGGATTGGAAGTCCTGAGCCGAAGTGGATTTTGGATAGCGAGCGCCAGCTTCGGAATGAGAGCAGAGTCGAGAGTCAAGGTCCAGGCTAGATTGAGCATAATGGGCCGGTTGCAATGATGAGGGCTGAATGAAAGGGTGGCCCGATCTGGGAGTGACAATGTGGGTAGATCTAGAATGAGCAGGATATGTGGGCCTGTTGGGCCCACCCTTGAAGAAGATTGTGGAGCGAAGGTGGACAATAATTCACGGGCCTGGTCAGGGCCCATTTCAAGCAGGAGTCACTCCAATTCTGTGGCCTCATTAGAAGAGGATGGTGACGGAACAGATTGAGGACGAGCACTCTCACCGGCCCAATGGGCCCTGGACTGGGCCGAATTTGGTAATAGACTCATGAAAACAGGGGGTCTGCATGAGGAGGAGAGGTTGGAGGATTGAAGTGGAAAGGGGCCATGAGAGGAGCAAAAAATAGGGGAATTAAAAGGATACACTAAAAACAAAAATAAGGGGTACAACAACAGGTACAAACACACAAGAAGGGAATGAGAAAGGGAGTTCTCAAGCAAACACCCAAGTTAACATGATATGCGTTAGGATTTTAGGGTTATCACTTAGCCTTTTAATGGATTGATTAATTGAATTGCACTCGGCTAAAGAAGGGTCCTAATGGGTGTGTACTCAAGTACTCCGGTGACACTAAAGGGGACACACAAC